>CM075690.1:31813472-33137776 GCA_037954015.1 Psophocarpus tetragonolobus | reverse complement strand
ATATATATATATATATATATATATATACACACACATGTTTAAAGCTAGATAATCAATTTGGTCACAACATAAATCCTTGGCACACAAAGCAAACTTTCGCCTCAGTCTCATGCTGCAGAAGATAGCATTTCAGCTAATTCACTCTCTTTTGCAGGCTTAGTTTCTATTCAAGACCAGCACCCAAAGGTTTCTATCCCTAACCATGGTTGGAGTGCAAGTGTGAGTTGAAGTCCCACATTAGTTAGAAATTGGGAAGTTGAGTAATATATAAGTGAGAAAGATTCATAACCTATTAAGGTTTTGGGTTGAAAGTGGTGTCATGTTCTTTTATATATGGGCTCGTGTCCCATGGTTATACATCTCCCTGGTGTTTAACCCCTTGTATATGTTTAACCCCCTCGATTGGTAACTGGTTGATTGGACCCAACAACTGGTAACTGGTATCAGAGTCGATGGTTGTGATCGTCAGGTTGACGGCACCCCTTGTATATGTTTAACCCCCTCGATTGGTGTGAATAAGGGAGAGATTGTAATTGAAGTCCGACGGCACCCCTTATGTTTAAGGGTGGTGTGAATAAGGGAGAGATTGTAATTGAAGTCTCACCCCTTGTGTAGTGGTGTGAATAAGGGGGAGATTGTAGTTGAAGTCCCATATTGGTGTTAGAAATTGGAAAGTTGTACATCTTCCCGGTCTCGATTGGACCCAACAACTACAAGGCACACTACTAGCAGGTGAGCAACCACAAGGCACACTCCTTAAGATCATTACTCGAAATTGATCATGTCAATGGAAAAATGTCAAGTCAGAGATATGTTTAACCCCCTCGATTGGACCCAACAACTGGTAACTGGTATCAGAGTCGATGGTTGTGATCGTCAGGTTGACGGCACCCCTTGTGTTTAAGGGTAGTGTGAATAAGGGAGAGATTGTAATTGAAGTCTCACCCCTTGTGTTTAACAGTGATGTGAATAAGGGGGAGACACCCCTTGTGTTTAAGGGTAGTGTGAATAAGGGAGAGATTGTAATTGAAGTCTTACCCCTTGTGTTTAACAGTGATGTGAATAAGGGGGAGATTGTAGTTGAAGTCCCACATTGGTGTTAGAAATTAGAAAGTTGTACATCTTCCCGGTCTCGATTGGACCCAACAACTACAAGGCACACTACTACTAGCAGGTGACCAACCACAAGGCACACTCCTTAAGATCATTACTCGAAATTGATCATGTCAATGGAAAAATGTCAAGTCAGCAAACAAGGAAATATGATCAACAATGTGTGAAAGCAAGAAGCCATAAAAGCAAGGAAAGGAGTGCACCAAGATCGTGGTTTGGCCACAAAGTGTTCAGATCTTTTCTATCACCATGTAGGAAATGCCAAGCCAGTAAGCCAGTCGTCATTAAAGGACAAAGTGTTCCATGAAGGCTATTGATTATCTTCATTTAATTTTCCCCTGCAAAAGCAGAAAATATCACGGGGAGTTTTGCATTTCAAAATAGTAAAACAAAATATTTATTAGAGAAACACGAATTATGAACAAAGGATTTATGATTATTTTTCGTGATGGATATTTGTCATTTCTTTCATTAAAAAATTAAACTAATTTAATTTATTATATTACTAAGTAACTGATTTAAAATTAGTTTATCATAAAAATATGTTTAACAAGTTAATTTAATATATTAATCATATTTTTTTCTTTTGGATTAGAGAGATAGGAACCATTGGTAGATGTCCTTAACTAATCTAGTTAGCGGGTTAGTGATAAATGTTAAGTTTGGTGTGTGATTGTTATTGACCTAAAAAAATTTTGTATAAAAAGAAAAAAGTTTTGACTTCTCCTATGTTGGATAAATATTAATCGAAAATAATTTCTTCGACAAATGTTAACTAGTATATTTAACTATATTTATGTTAAAAATTATCCTTATTATATAAATATTAGTTAATAAAATTTTCAAAATTTATAAAAATTCTATTTGTAAAATATTAACATCATTTAAAAAATATATCTATATAAAGTTATTTTATACAACTTTTAAGTAAAAAATATTTTTCTTAAAATTTAAAATGATTTTATAAGATTTAAATGTAGTAATAAATATAGGTAAGTACCACACATAAAAATATTGATGTTCGCTCACGCTAATATTAATCAACATATATATTTTACTTGAAATAATTTAAATTGTTTTGTAATATATAAAAATATATTATAAATTAGTTGTTAACATGTTGATAAAATATATAAAAGAATAAAAAATATAATAAATAAAGAATACTAAAGAAATTAAGAATAAAATGATAAACATAGAGAAGAAAATATTTTTTAGAAAAAACTAAATAAAATAATAATTTAACATGTTTTATTAAAATAATTTAAAATTATTTTTTAATATATGAAATATATTTAATAAATTAATTTTTCCCATATAATATAATATAAAAAATAAAATTATAATAAATAAAAGAGTTTAATTGGTATACACTGTCAATATAAAGATTTTGTATACTAACATTCAATCACAACCCTTCATTCATGGTAAATTGTTGACTTTACTCATTATTATTTTAAAAAAGTCACATCAATGAAAAGTCATAATTGAATGTCTGTGTAAAAATCTTTTACACTAACTATGGATATCAATTAAATTGTAGATAAAAATAAAAATAGAGAATAGATTAAGAATGCCAAAGATAAAAAATATAAACTAAAATAACATAAAAATAAAAAAATAAGAACTAAGAAATGAAAAATATTTAAAAAGACAAAAAAGTAATTCAGAATGTTTTTATTCAAATAAATTAATTTTTAATATATGAAATGTATTCAATAAATTGATTTTAACATATTATTAAAATATATAAAAAATAAATTAATAAGAAATAAAAGATAATAAATAAAAATACAATAACTTAGAACGAAAAGAGAAAAAAAAAAAAAGACAAGGAATTTGGTCTTTGTATTAGATATGACCAAAGCCTAGGGTGTTCAAGGATTAGATTAGATTAAATAAGATTTAGTGTAAAATGAATATCTAATGAAATTTAATCAGATCGGGTTTGAAAAAAAAAATAATTTGGTGATCTAATATGATTCAATCTGATTAAAAATAGATAAGATTAGATTGGATCCACCTATTGCAAAGAATATTTTTTAGATTTGACTTATTTTCTATAAAACATAGAAAATAAAATGAAAAACATAAAAATTTGTAAACAAAATATTAAAACATACATTATTTTTTCAAATAACGTATCAGTAAAATTACATATAAAAGTAATTTATAAATGATAAAATATAAATCCTAAAAAATTAAAAATAATAAAATTTAATAATTCACAATTTTCATTATCGTACTACTTAAAACATTTCTTTTCCAACTTTAAATCTCCCATCTGTAAATAATATTTAAATTTTAAATTGTATTGTCAATTTCTATTCACACCCTTTTTAAATATATATATATATATATATGTGTATATATAATGAAAATATTAAATTTTAAGTTAGATGAATGAATCCACTAATCTACGAATTTTCAAAGTTTAAATCCATTATTTGATCTATTTATGGTCGGATATGATTGGATTTAATCCAATATAGATCTAATTTTGAATTGATTTAGATTAACAGATCGGTTTAGATCCATAAACACCACTATCAAGACCACTATATTACCTTGATGAAAAAATAGATTTAGTCCTTCAAATATATGAAGGAAAGACATTGTACATTGTACTTCTATCCTATAAAATTTGTATGTTTACTTGGATGTTCTCAACTTATACGGATAGTAAAATGATTGTTGAGAAAATAAGAAACCCTAAAATAGACGGCACTACTCTTCGTTCCATTATTTATGATTGTAAAATTCTTCTTAAAATTTTTCTTTTCATATTGAGTCTGTTAGCAGGCAAATCAACGGCGCTTTCTATTCATTAGTCAGGGTAGTCCATCTTTATCTAGCCCCATGTTTTTAATCAACCATATTTCATCTTGTATGGTTAAGTTGATTATTAATGAAATATCATTAGTATCTTTCGGTAAAAAAAAAAGGACAGATCTAAATTAATTAAGAATTAAAATATATTTTATAATGTAACAAATTATATATATATATATATATATATATATATATATATGATTTATTGGAGTTCATGAATACATAATTTATATAAGAATTATCATTGAAAGAGATACCTTAAACAATAAAAAATCCTTATGTATAAGTTATATCAACTTCATCGTAAGACTGATCTCTAATGATACCATAAAACTATGATAGAAGATAAATTTAACCATATATTTGGAAAACAACTCTTATAGTGACTTTATGCATATCATATGTTATTTTTATAAAAAATATTAATATATTATTATAATTTCATTCCATAGATCAGATTATGATTTCATTATAAGTTATGAGTCTCTTAGAGGGACTTTATTATAAAGTGATGATGACTCTTTAGTAATGAGTAAGCCTTTGTGCACAATGCCTTTAAAAGAAAGTTTAATAATCACTTTTTAAAGATAACTAAAACTAGCATAAAATCATATGAAAAAAAAAATAGACTCCTTGATTAAGCTACATCATAATAAAATAAAAATATTAAAGATAAAGGAATAACTAAAAGTTTATTAGGAAAAACTATAAAAAATATTTTTAATTATTATGATAAGAAATTAATTTTGATAAAACCCATTGTCATTGACTGAGAACCAACGTTTTAAAAATAAGACCGATAATTAAACTAGTAAAAATATTTATTCACAGTTCATTGGTTCAACTGTTTTTAAATCAAGCGTTGAACAGATCTTAATAAAATAATATTTTTTATTATTAATATATTATAACAATTAAGATTATAAAAGAAAAAATATATTATGATATATTATAAAAAAAATTTACTAAATACATTTTCATATGATTAAGTTAAATCTTATTTTATTAATTTTTTTATTAAAAATTAGTTAATTTTAAAAAAAAAGAATTATCGATTTTAATACTAATTTTTTTTCACTGATTTTCTGATCCAACTAGCAGTTCGATTTTTAAAAGCACAGCTGACAAGCCTTGAGTATAACTAATATTCATGCATTACTTCAATCAAGACAATAGTGATTATTTGATGAATATCTAACTATTCATATTTTAAATTTGTATTATTTTAAGGAGATAAAATATAAGCTTTGTAATTTTTTATCATAGTTTCAATTACCGACCGTGAAAGATTAACTAGCAAGAATCTATATCGAAATTATTGGTTCCTCTACATAAAGCTAGCAAAGCATTATATTGTAAAATCAAAATATTAATTACCAAATAAATTTCCATGAAATATATATGTTTCACCCAAAAAATTAATGAATATTTTAGGACATTTAAAGTCTGTAAAATATCCTCACATGGTTCTCGCGTCTTCTTACTGAAAAAGGTTTAACTTCTTTTTCGGTAACACAGGAGAAAGTATTCAAAATGATAAAACTACCAGACATATTTTTCAGTGTTCTTTATAATTATGCACTTAATGAGGAATAGTTCTAGTGATTATTACAATTTCGCTCAACCCAACTGTGTCTGAATTCCATTATTTCATCTTATAAGCCAAAAGCTGTAAATGAAAAAAAGAAAAAGAAAAAGAAAAAAGTGATATAGCAACAGACTAAATATTAACATTATAGCAACAATACGAAGAACAGAGATAGATATTTAATGATGTATACATACTGGACATATAGGCAACTTTAGTTAGGTATGAAAAAATTACTTGTAACAAAAGAAAATAATGAATTAAGAAGGTGGAATAAATTTTAAAAAATTCATAAGTTGATTAAATTAATGTATTTATTAGTGAAAAATAGCTTCAAGGAAGTTACATAAAAAAATTTTTACAAATTAGTTCGTGCATAAACTATTTTTAACTAGTGAAGAATGCTTACTTAATCCATTTTAAGAAGATATTTTTTAAAACTTTTTATAAGAAGAGAAACTTATTCTATTTTACTTATTTTCTTTTCTCATAAATATTTACTGAGAAGATTCTCTAATCAAGGCCTTTGAGAGTTTACCAGAAAACCAGAGTTCCTGACATTCCTAGTGTATAGTTTAGCCAAAGTTTCTTCATCCCTTAGAATGCGCAATTTGTCCTTCTCTGGATCGATGGTTAATTCACCTCTTATGATGTTGACTCGCGACTCTTCTACCAAGTATAATTGAACTTGGTCAACCAGTAACTCAACTTTAAGTGCAACATACTATAGATTGAAAACCAATTAGAATCAATGAAAAATATACTACATAGAAATGTCTTGAGACCAAGGGAGATATAATATTCACATTATGCTCAAGTTTAGGATAAGTATTATAGCATGGTGGAAGAAGGGGTTATGTACAGGATTAAAATCTTATGTACTGTCCAACAAATTAATAACTATCATATTATTTAATAATTTTTTTATAATTTTTTTAATATTTTATATAATTTATTAAATAACATAACATTTATAGATAATTGAGATAGGAATTGAAACACCAAGTAACAAAAGATTTTCTTAGTAAGTGTGATTAGGTAAGATGTATATAAAATCTTGGTGTAGATATCATCTAACCACGCAACAAGCAGACTTCATTACCTTGTAATGCTCCTTCGGTATTCTTTTTACTATTGTTTAATATATATTGTTTCAGACAAAAATATAAGAAGAGGGAAGTAGAATAACCTTGGACAATATCTTCATTGACATAGTAGGCCTACAGTAAAGTAATGGCTCTTGCAAACTTGGTATCCTTTGCTCATTCAAAGAGACAACCGCGAGGGGAATCTCCAACTGGAATAGGGTAAGTCCAAACCACCCCCACAGTGTCAATTCCCAAGCAATAGATCATGATGGAAAACAATACAAAATTATTCATAATAATGAGAACTGACCAAACTTACAGATGAATTGTTAAACATTCTCAATCATGCTAAGAAACTTTGAAACTCACTTTAAACAATACATCTAATGAAAGTACCTCATCATTATTTACATCCGATTTATGAAGATGATCGATAAATCTAAAGAGACGGTTGCTTCTAGCATTCTCCTCACTAATTTGAGCGTTACGTTGATAACCATCTGTAGATGACCCATCTACATTGACAGTGACATATTTGTGTGGAAATTGGTTTTCTGTTTCTCTACCTTTTCTTGTTTTGGTTCCTTTGTTCTCATTACCAGAAGACAAGTTTTTTCCTGCATCATTATCAATTTATCATCATTGATAACCTTATTAGATATGCAAAGTTCACAAACATTTTTGACGTTCATCTATCTCATCAAATTTGAAGTTTGGTAGTTACCTATTGATCTCCTCCTTCTCTCAAAAGCTAAAGCTATTTCCCTGGCTTTTAGTTTCCTATCCAAAGCTTGGGTTTGAGGTTGAAGAGTCTGGGCACGAGAAGCTTGGATCTTCTTAAAAAGGATAAATTGTTTAATTATTATTATTATTATTATTATTATTATTATTATTATTTATATCGTAACAAAACTTTATCCACTATATACAAAGATATTCAGTTCTTTTGAATATTGAACTTCTTGGAAAACGTTATAATAGAAGCATAATAAAATATAGGATATGAACTAGTGTCTAATGATCAGGAAAAGAACATGAAAGAAAAGTGTTAAAAGTGAAGGATATTCTCATGGTGTAACACACAATTAGCAACTAAGTTTCTCATACATTCACAATATTTAAAATTTGTTAAATATATAATAAAAATATAAAAGGAATTAATATATTTAATAATGGTGAAAACATGTTTCCTTGAGTGAAATTAGAAATTGCATGTAAATAATAAAATGATTACTTAATGTAGCTCAATAAGAGAATAACTCCTAAAAGTTCTTGTTCAAGATGTACTTAAATTTATAACCACAATTGGTCGATAGTAGTTAGCAAAAAACAAGAGTAGTTTAATAATCAGGATATTAACTTTCTCCAGTCGTGACTTGTATTGTAATGCAACAGAAACAATCAATGGTATTATTTTTAACAAACATCCATATTTGAAAAATGTTTGAACAAAGTCATACCTCTTTAATATGAGTATTTTCATCTACATGTGAAGGTAAATTTTCCTGGGTCCGAAAATCATGATCAGGAGTTCATTCACATAAATACATTGTGCAATTAATCCAATATGCAATATATTTTACCTGATTCTCATACTCATCAATATTTGAGACAAAAGTAGAAATTAATGCATCATAGTTCGGATCATCCCTGAGGAAGCGCCGACTAGGACAATGTACCCGACAAACAGGACATTCGTTGTTACTGCAATCAAATTAAACCATTCTCGTTGAGTTTTCTAGAACATATGATAATGAACTAATATTACAAACAATAAATGTTAGAGATGATAACATACGTGGTAGTGTATAAGACCAACCTGAGACGTAGTGATTTCTCGATGCATTTTCTACAGAAGCGATGCATGCATTCCATCATAACTGCTGTTTTTCGAATAATTCCTACATATAATGAATCAATTATTTTTTATTATATTATTTGATAGTTTAGAAAGCAAATAAAAAGAAATGCTTATGATATTGCAGTTCGCATGTCTTTATACTGGCATAAAAAGAAAATCTATCTAGATGGCTTAATAAATGGATAATTTGATGCATCATTGCTATACATATTATATACGAGAATTCAAACTTACCAGCTTCAATTGAGTTCATAATGCAAAATAAATAGAAAAAAATTTGGAAGCTAAAAAAAGTAGCTTCTAGATAAAATAAATAAATTAAATGCCATGGCTAATATAAAGAAGACCCCGTCTTTCTTCTACTCCAAATCAACACTTAACATTTCGATCATTCCAAATTTGTCTCTATATCAAATTCAAGCACATTGGCTTTATCTTGTTCATGCATCAAGCTTTAGAATTAAGTAAGTTTGTTCTTTCCTTCAATCCCCATGATATCCGTAGGGAATAAGTGTTTTTCTGGTAGTGATAAAGCAACTCCCCCTCATTGTAAATTGTATATATAGTACAAAATATAAAAGACATACATCACAAACTTTAAAGAATTAAATACAACATAAAATACTCTCAGCAAAAGTTATGTTATTAAGTAAAGTAATATCCATGTTAAGTGAATTAGGATCGCTGGCCCCATCCCCAATTTTCCCTTTATTTCTTTTCTTTGAATGAAATCTTTACTAAAACGTTAACACACTTTGAAATCTTAGTGATTCATAAGGGGATGGAGATATTTCAAACATTAAATATAAGTTATAATCATGCATAAACTTAAATTGATTATTATTTTATTTGTTGAAGTTTAGCTATTATATTATATTACCAATTAAAAAGCATTATAAACATATTGTCGTTTATCTTGCTAAAGCAGAATTTCTGAGTAAAGCAATAAAATTCATACTTCGAGTGAGTATAGCATTATGGACAATAGTAACTTTTTCAACAAAGAATATAATTAAGAATATAGGCTTTAGGTATAAATTACATACCTAGGCATATAGGACAATGCAGTTCCTTGAAATCTGACAAATCTACAGCCATATATCTGCAAATAAACACCAATATAGTGATATTAGCAAACATTAGTATCTCCAATAAAAAAAAAAATAGTATCTAATATTTTATTGAAATGATCATTGTCAAATACCAAGTACTCAAGTCCTATATAGCCTTAGGTAATTTTTTTATAGGCTATAGGCTTAGGTCATTATATTGTGTGTAGGCATTGACAGTTTTCAGAGAAACCACAATCCATCTTAATTTTATTGATTTGATAAAATTTGATCATGCAAAAAATAGTGCAAAAAAATAAAATAGATGTAGGAAAAAAATATTATGAAAATTATTTTGTACTGTTTTGCTAAATTGCCATAAGTACATAACATTTTATAATAATCATGTGAAGGATAACAAGAATCATAAGCAGTTTCACTTTAAAGTTAATAGTTTTCACTTAGATGTATCCAAGTTAAAAAAAAAAAAAAAACTTATTATATTATGCACGGCTACAAGTGGTTTACATTCTTAGCTTAGCAAAGCAACATCTCCATTAAAATGTCATCAGATTCTAATGTTAAAAAATAGGGGTACCAAAAAATTGATGTAATTTTATTGCCTAAATAATTGAAGAACAAGTTCATGTAAGTGAAAAATAACATCCATATAACAAAAATGTCTTAATATGAAATAAATAAAATTAAAGAATATTATCTTCTAAATGTATTGTTTTTCATTGTAGCATCATAAAGTAACCACATCACATTAGGGTCAAGTAAATTTCATTAATCTATTGTGCGATGGTTTTACATTCCTAATTGTTCTTATCTATCTAAAGAAAATTTATATTGCCTTTATTAAAATTTTTTGAATAGAGAAACATAAAAGAGAAAAACATTCTTACACTATAATTGTAAAAAGTTAATTTTACACTAATAAATTACAATTTTATATATATATATATATATATATAGTAAATTGATTAGTTTTATTATTAATATTTTAAAATTTATATAAATAAAAAATTATAATTAAATATTAGTTTAAAATTATTTTACATTATTAATGTATAAATGTTAAACTTGACCTAAACAACATAGCAAGAGCAAGAAAGGTAAAATGATTAAACATTAAATATGAATGTAATGACAACACTTACATAGTTAATATTTTTTTTAATCACAATAATCTATTTTCCTCTCACACTCTCATTTCTCACTAGATATTCCTAAAAAACATATTGATTAGACATTTCTTACTAAATATTCCTCAAAAACATATCCATTAGACATATATAATCCTTCCCCAGCAACTGCAACCAACTTTTCTTTACATATAAACAAAATGCAAATGAAATTAAAATATTTCTAGGTGCATGCACAAATACAAAAGCATGCTAAAGTAAGCATTCTTCGTTAAAGAATACAACACAAACACAAATCAACCACCCACAACTAGAAAAACATGATAAAATACATACATCACCTATAATTATATGAAAATCAAATCTGCACTCCCAAATAATCTAAAACGAAACACAGAAAAACCATAGACACTAAATGATGAATCACATCTGGGCAAAGTCAAGATCAACATGGAAATTCAAGCAACAATTAAACTAATATGAAAACAAAAAATCACAAAGTGACTAAATAAACAACCAGAGAATAGACGCATCACTTATCTAGTTTTCAATAAATGACAACTACAACCAGGTCAGTCCTTAATTTTTATATAGGCCTATAGGAAAAAATTATCAATATATATATACATTTATAAAAAAATTATATTTATTTTTATTAAAAACTATATATTTATTATATTATTAACTCGTTTATATCATGCACTATAATAAGAAAAGGGAAAGAAATTTTCAAAAATGAGTATTATCCCTAAAGCTCTACCATTAATT
Organism: Psophocarpus tetragonolobus; assembly: GCA_037954015.1. Classification (NCBI taxonomy): domain Eukaryota; kingdom Viridiplantae; phylum Streptophyta; class Magnoliopsida; order Fabales; family Fabaceae; genus Psophocarpus; species Psophocarpus tetragonolobus. Next base: position 33,126,329 of record CM075690.1, on the reverse strand, counting down.
TAATTATTTATGAGTTATTTAATTAGTATGTACTGAGAGTATAAAATAATTTTACATTAATGTTCAATTATAACTCTTTATTTATATGAATTTTAAAATATTAATTGGTAAAATTAATAAACTTATCAATGAAATATTATGATTAAATGTGAATGTAAAATTATTTAAATTAACCTTGTATACTAATTAAAATCATTATTTATACTGGATTCACTTCATTCTACTGTACCAAAGCAAATCAAGAAAGAATAATATAATTTTAACAAATTTTAAAAAGACATCAAACTTTTTTTAGTCAATTTAATCTTATGTTATTTTCTATTATTGAATTTACATACTTTTGAAAAAATATATACATGTAATATAATATAATATAATATTATATATATAATATAATATAATATGTTACATCACCCATAAAATAAATAAAATACATATAATATGTATAGTTTATTTATTAGTAATAATAATATATTTAATTTTTATTAAGTCTTTAATTTTTTTTAATTTCATTTTTTCCTTTCTTGTTATATTGTTTTATTGCATATTACATTTTATATCTATCATTTTTATATTTTCTTATAAATCAAGATGAATACACATTTTAAAAGTATAAAATCTAATTTTGAACAAAATTTAAGTTATCTATATTTTTCTTAAATATTTTTAATGAAATTAAAAACACACTATTTCATTATTTGAAGATAAATGTATTATTATTATCATTATTATATTAAAAAATAAATTTACTATATCAATTTTTCTTTTAAAACTTTAATTACATGTATATTATAAATATCTTCTATCATTGTAATTTTTACAATAAAATTTAAAAAGCAATTCCTTTTTCTTCGAGACAACATTATAATCTTTTGTCTTTTTAATTTATTTATTGCTTGTTCTAACAATATATTGTCATATTTATGTTTTTTATATTCTAATTAAACTTAATATATTATTACAAATTTAATTTTATATTTAAATATTTTTAAAAAAATCCAACTTTGTTGTTATCATTTATTATTAACAAAATATCATAATTTGGTATTAAATTTTAGATAATTTTTATTCTTTCTTTTTTTAATACTAAATTTTAATTTTAATACTTTCAGAATTTAAATTTTATTTTAAAAACTAACACTGGTAAAATGTATTCAACATAAATTTTTAAATATGATACAAAAAGTTAATACTTAAAAAACTATACTTTTTTTAATTATATCACATTTTAATTTAGAAAAATATATACATAAAATGTTACAATAATTTTATTTTATCTATAAAAAAATATTATGAAAAATACTACACAAATTATATACTGCATTTTAAATATTTGGACCCCTTTAAGCTTGAGTTTGAGCCTTGAACCCATAACACTCACCGGTCCCAAGAGAAAAACCTAGGTTGGCCCTTCCTAAACCAACACTTTCTAATACATCAAAAAATTGCACATAAAATTAGGAGTGATCTTTGGGTCAGACAACTCGAAAACTCAATATGATGTAATCCAACTTAAACAGATTGAGTTGAGTTTTTCTTATGATTTGGTGAAAACCAACCCAACTCAACTTAATCAAACTCAATCCACTACAGGTTGAGTGACTGATTCAGTAAGTTGAACCCAAGACCCAACCTAATCTGACCATAATTTTAAATTATTGTATATTATTATTATATAAAATTATGTGATTTGTTATTATATTTTTTTTAGTTTGGACAAATTGTGTAGTTTGTATTTATTTATATGATTTGGCTAGCTTGGACAAATTGTGCTTACTTTTATTTTGGACTAATGTTTTTTTAGTTACTATTACTTAAAAATTTAGTTGTATGTTAATTTTAATTTGTTTTACTTTTTATATATAATTTATAACTATAATCTATTGTTTATTTTTATGTTATAACAATGATATAGTCTATTTTTTAAAAATATCCTAAAAAAGCTAACAAAATAATATTTTTAAAACTGTAATCATATTAACCCAACTTAACCCGACTCACTCTAGGCCAGGTTGGGTTGAGCTGGATTAATAAATAAATAGTAATTCAATCCAACTCTATCCAATATTTTATGATTGGATTAAGTTTTGAGTTTACCTAAATCCGACTCAACTCAACCCGTATTTACACTACATAAAATTAAAATATACACATAAAACAAAGTACACTTAAATTTAGAGTTGTCAAAGGTGGCCTAGCCCAGCCCACCATGAATTCTGGTTGGGTTGGGTTAAAAATTTTTAAAATGAACCATATGGTAAAAAAAGTTGGCATATTTATGATTTGACTCACTCGAATTGAATGGTGGTGTATCCAAGTATTCCATATGTTACATTTGATTTTTTATTATTACTTAAATATGATTATTTTTATTTCTTAAATTTTTAAATTATTATATTGTTTACTTGACTTATATTTTATGAAAATATTTTTTTAATTTGTTAGAATCATTTAACTAATATTTTATATTTTTAAACTAATATTTGACATATTATAAATGTAGATTATCGTGAATATGATTTAAATAATTTTTTATTTCAAAAAATCATAAATGTAGATTTTTAGTGAATATATTTAAATATTTTTTTTAAAATTCATAAAATTTAAAAATAATGCTATTATAAATTATTTAAATTTTTTTTGTAAACAGTTAAATTTTTTTTTAAATGATTTTTATTAATTTAAAAGATGTTTTAAAGTTTTTTATAGGTCATGGAATTCATTCGTATAATCCAACATCAAGTGATGGATCATACTAAAAAACTTCGTAACAAAAATAAAGTAAATCAGGTTGGCTTCACAAGTGGGATGTGTCAAGTTGCGAATTGAACTATATAGAGATCCATTTTGACTACTACACCCAATAAATTAAAATAAATATTAAAAAATGAAAGAACGACAACAAAAGTTAAGAAGCCATAAAAGCAAACCACAAAGGACCAGAGAAATAAAAAACAATAAATGAACTCAACGTACTCGTCCTCATTGTCGTCGCTTGACCAATGGCTCTGATCTGATTCTGAAGGGGAAAAAAGAAAAGCGAGAAATGACAAACAAGAACACAAAAAGACATTAATTAAAACTGAGATTAAGATGAAGGAAGCGGTTATGTAGATCGAAACGCATGAACTTATAAGAAAATAAGACGTACCAAGTTCTTGCTGGGGTTGATCATGGTCATCTGTGAGAGCAAAATCCAATGGAACCTCATGAGACAGCCTTTGCGGTGACATTGTTATCACTTTAGGCACTGTTACAAAGAGAAATGTTTATACTGGAAAACATGGCAAAGTGTTGTATGAATATATAGTGACTCCCATCGTACTTTTGTTGTATCCAATCAAAATATGCCACGTGTAATGTGTTGGGAAAGATTCCTTCTTTGCAAGATAGTGAGGTGACTTCGTTGTTCTAGGGCTTTTGATTGAGGCAAACAATAAACAGCCTTACCTTACATGAATTTTAAGGAAAGGTAATTTCTATTTCTCAGTACTGCTAGTCATTTCTCATTTAATAAATTGTAAAAAAAAAAAGAAAAAAAAAACTTGTGACCAAAGCTACAGTGTATCATGTAACGTAAGAAATGATTTTCGTACATTACATTCAATGGATTTACTTAAGAATTTGTTATTGATCTCTTCTTAACATATAATATTCTCAATATTAATCCTTACCGTTTTACTTGAAAATTTATAATAAGAATATTATTTGGTAATGAGTTAGACTAATTTATATAATAATATTATTTGGTAATGAGTTAGACCAATTTAATGTGCGTATTAATTTATACCTTGTTGGTGGCAATATTTGGAAAAATATTCATGAAAATTATAAAATATAGTAAATTAATTCCTACTATATAAAGGGAAGGGTAAAAAGAAATATTGGAATACAAGATTTTAAATTAAGAGTAGAAAATTTAACAAAAATAGGTAACTTATTAAAAAATTATTTCTGCATATAATTACTTTGCAACTTTTTTTATTAGGATAGATACTATTTAAACAAAATTATTTATGTTGATTAAATATTGTATCTGGAAATTTAATGTCATTTTTTATTACAATTGTATTATTAAAAAATATTAACAAATAAATTACATGACACTTGTTATTTTTTATAGATATTTATTTTTTATTAAGTTGATTATATAATGTATTTATATCTATCTCTAAAATACATTGTAAGACAAACAATAAGATAATATGTAATAAATTTTAATTTTATTTATTGACTGAATTAAAGAAAACATATTTCAAAAATAAAAATTATGATAGGACTAAAATTAGTCTAGTGACAGAGTCTATGTGTAAGAAGAAAGAAAAAGTGATATATATGTATGAATCTCCTCACTAACAAAATTAATACGTTAATAACTAATATTTATTTATAAAAACTAAAATATCACAATAATTTAAATAAAGTATTTAATACTACATTTAATGTATATATTAAATATTACATTAAGTAAAAAAAATTTATTCAATCTCAAATTTTTATTACAATATTTAATACGCATATAAAACATTAAGGTGGTTCTTAAACCACAATAATAATTTTTCATAAAAATGACAGGGGGTCGTTCTTAACTGTGGAAGAAGCATTTTCTTTTCTTGAAAAGCTCGTTCTTCATACCTAAATAATAAGTTAAGAACTCAAAATGATTTTTATCATTAGAGTAAAAAAATATACAAACTCTTCTATCATATATGAGTTTGTCATTTTGGATACTCACTTTAGATATATTAGATAGTATTAAATTATTTTTATGGTCCTAAAATGCTATGTGAATTTAAGATACTCGTGCATGATTTGATTCAATGGTTGAAAAGTTTAAGAAATTCATATTTTTCTTTATTTTTTAATTAATTAAGTTTGAAAAAGTTGTTGCTAAAACTTATTTTTTAATTTTAAAGAATTATATCTTGCAAAAGATATTAATCTTGTTTTTAAGAAAATGACTTTGCCACATAAATATTTCTCTAATGAATAATTTTTTAAGATACAATAATACCTTTAGAGTTAATCCAATTACTTAATTCATTGCAATTAAAGAAAATGGTTAATTTAGTTTATAGTAGTAAATTTATCTTAAATTTGTATTTTCTTATCTTATTATGAAGTTCCAATTAAAAGTCTCACTTAGTCCTTCTAGTAATGGCATCCCCCACGGGGATTATTCCGATCTGGATTTCCTAAATTTTTTTTGTGGTCTCCACACTACTTTTTTATGATCCCTTGAGTGTCGTATTTATCTTCAAAAAAATTGTCTATAAATTTTCTCTTGTAGTAAGAAACCACAAGAAACTCACACCTTATTTTTAATCCATTATGATTTAATTATGGTTAATAGTGGTTGATGAAAAAAGATATTTTAACACTAAGAAATTATTTCTCATATAAAAAAAACATGATGTGCCAAAGAAACTTGATCACTTCTCCACACTTCCTCTAATGCAAATCCTTTCTTTCCACTAAGAAACACATAGAAAACTCTCACTATATATGGTGTTTTTTTATTTTGATAGAAATTGAATAAAAGTAGAGAATTTTACAATAACTCACACGTTATGTTGGACCAGTTCAGTTATATTTCATTGACGTTATAATTAAATGAGTTTAGGTTTAACCCAAAATGATCCATGCATTAATTTTCACAAAAAATATCATTTATTAAAGTTGTTACCCAACCCTTATTTAATAATTAGTTGATGAAGTAAATTACAAATTTGAATCTCTCCAACATTTTTTGCTTCCAATTATTCACAGCATCGATATCAGTTGTTGATCTTATTTAAGGGAGAAATACAGTAAACGTTAATTTAATTAATAATGGATTCTTAATTATAATATTTTATATAATTTATTATATTAAATTGGATGTTAAATAGTAATAAATATTTATTTTGTCAAATTAAATTTGTAGAGTTTAATGTCCAGACTAGCACTGTAAGCAAATTCTAGGATTTAATATTGACACGTTAATAGTGTAAAAAAATTTTACATCATTATTCAACCATAACTATATCGTTATTTGATTGATATACAATTAACAAACTTATCATACATGAAAAGTATGATCAAATAAATGTGTAGAAAAATTTTACACTATGTATATAAGTATTTCTTTATTATAAATTTTAATTATATATTTAAAATTTTCAAATAAATATTTATAAATATAATTTTATATATATTATTTTTAACTTGTAGTGCAACAATATTATTTTTCCTATCATATTTAGTGAGATGATATAACAATTTTTATTTTTCACACAAAAAAAAAAAATTTTGAATAATTTTTAATTTTTTATCTTATCCATTTTATTTATATCTGATGATGCTAAGAATGAGGCTGAAAAGAGATTGATAGGAAATATGATAGGAAATATGATAGAAAATATCCTTCCTCTTCATTAATTATATTCATGGATAAAGATAGTCAAATATTTTCTCTTAACATGCTTCTAGAATGATGAAATGCACAGAACTACATAACATATTTAAAATGGTAGTTTAAAAAATAAATTAGCACATTAATTTAATGTTTTGGAAAAATAAGGGCTTTTGTTATCATTAATAATTTAATATTTGTTTTATTATTTTTTTAATTTTTTGGCATTATAACTTATTTAATTAGGGTTTTTTTTGTCTAAAATCATTAATACAATCAAAACATTATAGTTAGACCTTATAAAATGAACCAATACCACTTTTAAATTGGATCTTATAAATACTGCAATAAAAGAGTAAATTTGTTAAATAAAATCAATTATTCAACAAAAGTATTTATTATATTATTAAATACATATATTAAAATTATATTTTTAAATAAAATATATTATTAAAAAAAGGATTTATTAAAACATTTAATACATATATAAATATTACATTTATTAATAAAATTAAATATTAATTCAACAAAAAATATTTGTTACAATATTTAATACACCGCACACAATAAAATTATATATTTGTTAAAAAAATATATTTTAAACAAAAAAAATATTATAATATTTATGATTATCAAAGTTTATGAGGCTACTTATCTTGTGAGTTAACCCTAAGTGAACTTCCTATTTAGTAAACTTTAAATAAATTTGATAAATTCTATGCAAACTCTCGAGTTTACTACTGAGTCATCGAGTCAAAAAATTAGTTTGTTTTGTACACATTTAAATTTCAACATACTTTCATTTAATGTATTGTACTTAAATCAAAGAATAATTACTTCTAAGTAAATCAAATCTTCGTTTTTTCAATAATATTAAACATTGTTGAAAATACTCTACCATTATTATCATCATTGCAATTATTTTTCTCACAGTGATGTATTGTTAGACTTAGTTATTTAAGTATTGTGAAATTTATGGTTTACTATTTCGATTTATTATGTTGTTGAAATATTTAATTATATGTTACTTTTATAGATATATTATTATTATTTCTATATAAAGTAAATTCTTACGAATTGAGTTCACAAATCGAGTTTATAGAACTTCCGTGAGTTTATTAAACTCTTGAGTTTGATAACCTTAATGATATTTATAGATATATTAGAATTATATTTGTTAAATTAAATATATTATACAACAACAAAATTATTAAAATATTTAATATATGTATATATAATATTATATTTATTAAATAAAATTGATTACTCAATACAAAATGTTTATCACAACATTTGATATACACAAAGGGTACATTCACAGACCCACCACGCACATACATGCATATGGGCGAACAAGGTCAAGTTAGGTTAGGTTTAGGCATGCAAACTTAAAACTTAACTCAATTGTAACACATTAGATTTAGTTTTTGCTTCTTTTTTTTTTCATTAAACTCAATCCAACTCAACTCATTCTTAAACGAATTGGATTGACTTGAGTTAATTGGATCACAATTTTAAAAGAATTGTGTTTAGAATTTTTTTGTTAGTTTTTTCAGGATATCTTTTTAAAAAAAAGACTATCTAATTGTTATAACATAAAATAATTAATAAATTATAGTTAAAAATTTAAAACTAAAATAAATTAAAATTAACATATAACAAAATTGTTAAGCAATAATAAATTTATAAAACTTTAAAATTAATTGTATTAAGTATAAAACTTATATTTTAATTAACATCTATATATTTTTTAAATCTTTAAAATATAATTGTATTTATTATAAAACTTATATTTTAATTAACATCTATATATATTTTTTTATCCTCTTAAATCAAAGATTAAAAGTAATGTTTCCTAATGTATCGAGGGTATACTAATCTCACTTCTGATCATGATACTTTTTATTCAAATAAAATTGCACATAGAATAAAAACTATAAATATTAGTCCACCATAATTTCTCGATCATGTAAATGATACTATTACTTTATATTTTAAATAAATTAAAAAATATAATTCAAGATACATTTGTTAAGTAATTTAAATTTATTTTTATATTAATATATTTAATAAGATAATTTTTTAACAATTAAAAATATGTAACATATTTTTATTAAAGTAATTTAAAATTATTTTTTAATATATTAAAATATATTTAACAAATATTTTTAATATACACCAAAATTATTATAATCAAATATTTAATAATTAAATTTTAATATATTAAATATATAAATATAAAAATAATTATAAAATTTATATTTTATTAATTAACATCTATATGTTATATTTTTTGTCTTGGATAAAAGATTAAAATAATGTCTTCTATCTATTAAATCGTATACCAATCTTAATTACTTGTTTTGAGTAAAACTTCCACATAGATTGATATCTCCAAAAATTAATAAAATACAATTTCTCGATCTCGTGATACTATCTTTTATAATTTAAATAAATTAAAAAAATTATTTCAATATTATTTTGTTAAAGTAATTTAAATTTATTTTTTATTAAATATATTTAATAAGATAATATTTTTTGAAAAATTAAAAATATTTATAATATTTTTATTAAAGTAAGTTAAATTATTTTGTAATATATTAAAATATATTTAAAAATTATTTTATTAAATAATATCTATATGTTACAAAATATTTTATTCAAAAATTCTAAATCTTTAAAATGTAATTGCATTAAGTATAAAATTTATATTTTATTAATCATCATCTATATGTTATATTTTTTATTTTATATCAGAGACTAAAAATAATATTTCATATCTCACAACCTATTGAGTTGTATTACAATGTATGATTGTATTTTGTCAAATAAAATTTGCACGTAAATGTAAATCTATAAATATTAATCAAACACAATTTCTTGATATTGTCAATGATAGTATCTTTTATATTATAAATAAATAAATAAATAATTTCAAAGTACTAAAGTAATTTTAATTTATTTTTATATTAAATATATTTAATAAGATAATTTTTGAAAATTAAAAATATTAAAAATAATTTTATTAAATTAATTTACATTATTTTTTAATTTAGTAAAATATATTTTAAGATATACTAAAATCATTTCATAATATAATAAAAAATTTAATAATTAATTTTTAATATATTAATATAATTTATAAATTAACATTTATATGTTATATTTGTTTCTTATATGATGTATGGAGTCGTATGTTAATCTCACTTATGATACATGATTCTTTCTTTGTCAAACAAACTTTGAAAATATATTAAAATCTATAAATATTAATTAAACACAATTTCAAGATCTGTTAATGATACTATCTTTTGTCTTAAACATAAATAACAAAATTGAATTCAAGATACTTTTATTAAAGTAATATAAAATTTTTTATACTAAATTTATTTAATAATATTTTTTTTAAAAAATAAAACCTTTAACATATTTTTGATAAGGTAACTTGAAATTATTTTTTAATATATTAAAATATATTTAAAAAATATGTTTTAAAATACGCTAAAATTATTTTTTCATATAATCAAATATTTAATAATTAATTTTTAATCTATTAAATATATAAATATAAAATAAGAAAATAATAAAAAATAACATAAAAATAACATAATCCTAAAGAAATAAAATAATAAAACATAATTAAAAACATAAATAATGAAAATGAAAAAATATAATAACATATAAAGAACATAAAGAAAAAATAAATTAAAAGATATCTTTAAACACACTAAAACTGTTTTTCCATATAATAAAATATTTAATAATCAATCTTTTAATATATTAAATAGAAACATAAAGATAAAAAAAATAGAAAAAGAAGATAAAAATAACATAATCTTAAAGAAATAAACTAATAAAATATAATAAATAAAATAACATATAAAGAAAATAAAGAGGAAAGGAATTAGGAAAGATAAGGAAATTCAAAAGAGAAAAATATAAAAAAAAAGTAAAAATAAAAAATATAGAAATATAAATATAAAATAGTATAAGATAATAATAAAAATAACATAGAAATAAAAATAAACATAATATGAATAAAAGAAAGAAGAATGAAATTAAGAAAGATAAAAAAATTGAAAAGACAAAAATATATCAAAACTATGAAAAAATTTAAAAAATTAAAAATATAGAAATATAAATATAAAAAGAGTGAAACATAATAATTGAAATAATATGAAAATGAAAATGAAAAAAAAAATAAATAACATATAAGAAATAAATTAAAAAAGATAAAAAAAAATTGAGAGACAAAAATAAAACAAAAAACATGTGTCAATTTTTGAAAAAGAGTAAATTTATAAGTTTCTATTCTTTTTTTATAGATATACTAAATCAGATATCTCATTAAAAGATAAAGAGAAACACTTGTCAAAAAATTATTTTTCCATATAATCAAATATTTAATAATTAATTATCATATATTAAATACATAAATTTAAAAATAAGTATAAAATTTATATTTTATTAATTAATATTTACATCTTATATATTTTTTTTTTATTGGATCAGAGAATAAAAGTAACATCTCTCATTAATCTCATTTATGATGTATAATTTTTTTTTGTCAAATAAAATTTTCGATAAACAAAAATTTTTAAATATTAATCATACACAATTTCTTGATCCCGTGAATGATAATATCTTTTATACCGTAAATTAATTAAAAAAATTAATTCAAGATAATTTTTTTTAAAGTAGTTTAAATTTATTTTTATATTAAATGTATTTAATACGATATTTTCTTTAAAATATTAAAATATTTAACAAATTTTTCTTAAATTAATTTTAAATTATTTTAGCAATATATTAAAATATATTTAACAAATATTTTTCAACATACACTAAAAGGATTTTATCATATATTCGAATATTTAATAATTAATTCTAAATATATTAAATATATAAATATAAAATTTAATTCTAGATAATTTTTTAAATTATTATAAATTTATTTTATATTAAATATATTTAATAGATGATTTTTTGAAAAAATTAAAAATGTTTAACATATTTCTATTAAATTAATTTAAAACTATTTTTTAATATATTTAACTACATTTAAGAAATATTTTTAACATACACTAAAATTATTTTATCATATATTCAAATATTTAATAAATAATTTTTAATAAAAAATCTTAAAAATAAAATAATCCTAAAGAAATAAAATAATAAAATATATGATTAAAATTTAAAATTAAAATGAACAAGAGGATTAATTTTAATAAGATAATTTTTTATGCGTTGTATTTTGATATATTTTTAGACTTTATTTTAATTAGAATTTTATTTATTTTTATGTCATTTAGGTTTAATATTTACATTTAAGTTGTTTTTAATTATATTTTAAAATTTGTTATGATTTTAGTATTTTTTTATGATTAGATATGATTTGCTAGATACGAATGCACTTTTGGATTGATTTAATTTGGAGCATGGGAATGAAGCTTAGAACTTTGGCGAATTTAGAAGAAAAAAAAAGAGTTAATTAATAAAGATTGTACTACCGTGCAAAAATATGCATTCCCTTGTGTAATCAGTTTAAGTGTTTTGTTTTATGATAGTTTTTGGGTTTAGACGTAAACAATCCATTAGTTTAAATAGAGAGTTTAGTTCGAAAATACATGCTGAATTTTACATCAAGATAGAACACAGAGAAGACTTGGAGTTTTTTCCTTTCCCCTCTTTATTTCTCGGGTTTGATGCAATTTTATTCTCTTATTTTAGTAGTCATGAACATGTGTGACAAGATATTTTTATTCTCAGATTGGGGTTTAATCCTTGACTCTCTACTTATGATGAATTAAGAATTTCTATTGTTCTTATGTTGGTGGTTTCTCTTGATTTTTTTTTATTAATTGTACTGATACAACACGTTTGATCATTGTTTTTGTAATCATAGATAATGAGGAGAAAGGACCGAAATGTGAACTTAATTCGAAACCTTAGGAAAGAAACTTATAAATTAAATCACGATAGTGAGTTTAACCTTTCGAGAACTCTATGAATTAACACATAACTTTACGAGTTTAATTAAATATAGCTATTATGAAAGTAGGAGTCCATTCAATTACGACTTCTTACCTTGAAAGAGGAAAAACGTTACCCTTCAATTTAATTCATCTTCACAAAGAAACAAGTAATAGCATAAATGATAATTAATTTTAATTTAACAGCTAGTCAATACCCTTAATCTTGAAAGTTTTCTATTATTTAAATTTCAAATCCTTGAATTTCAAATAAAGATATTTCTATTTTTCAAATATATTAAAAATATAAAAAAAAATCTTCCTTTGATTGTAAGTTACCTTTAAAAAACTGTTATTAAAAATATATCTAAAATATATCTCAGATTTTATATTAAAAAAATATATAAAATATATCTCAGATTTTATATCCTTTAAAAACTGCTATCTTATTATAATTTTATAATTCACTGTTATTTTATTTTTATTAACAATATAAATTTGATTTTTTTTATTAATTAGATTACCTTTAAAAATTAATTAAAATTAAGAACAATTATTCTTTTTCAAAAGTATAGTATCTGTGGAAGAATGACTTTTTTACTTGACAACACCATATACTTGTTTTTGCACACATCAATTTTTTGAAAAAATTTAAAATATTTAAAATATTTTTATTAAATTAATTTAAAGTTATTTTTGTAATATATTCAAATATATTTAAGAAATATTTTTTAACATACACTAAAATTATTTTATCATATATTCAAATATTTAATAATTAATTTCTAATATATTAAATATAAAATTTAATTTAAGATATTTTTAAAGTAATATAAATTTATTTTGATTTTAAATATATTTAATAGGATAATTTTTGAAAAAATTAATGATATTTAACATATTTTATTAAATTAATTTTAAATGATTTTTTAATATATTAAAATATATTTAAGAAATATTTTTTAACATATTCTAAAATTATTTTATCATATATTAAAATATTTAATAATTAATTTTTAATATATTAAATAGATATATATAGAAAGAACAAAATAATAAAAAGCATAAAAATAACATAATGCTAAAGAAATAAAATAATAAAAGATATAAATAAATTTAAAATTAAAATGGACAAAAGGAGTAATTTTAACAAGATAATTTTTTTAAAAAATGAAAAATATTTATGATATTTTTATTAAAGTAATTTAGATTTATAATAATTTAAAATTGAATAATATAGAAAATTTAAAATACAAACTAATTAAAAAATAAAAAAAATAGAATGAAAAGACAAAAAAAATAACAAACCAAAAGAAATTAAAAAATAAAAATAAAACTTAAAAGACAAAATGGTATAAAATAATTCACTTCTTATTATACTAATAAAGGCGAAAGAGTAATTTCCCTAGTCTATTCCTTTCATGTATATATATTAGATTAGATTACATATTATAATTTTTTTATTAAAAAATTATTTTCATGTTAATTTTACTGTGGAATATTCTAAATGTTTAATAATATAAATAAGGTATTTTTTTAGTATCCTTGAGATTATAAAAATAATAAAAAAATTAATAAATTATAATAAATCAATTAACATAGGTTAATTGAGTAGTGTATTTAAGGAAACTTATCCAAAAAAATATACTAGAAAACTCATAGAAAAAATTGAACTATTTACATTACTCTATGTTTTAAAATTCGGACTAGTTAATGAATTAGTTTAGTAATCGATTCGGTCAATTCTAAAAATCGGTGAAACAAAAAAATTGGTATTAAAACTGAAAAATTGGTCTAGAACCAATAAAAGCGGTGGTCCAACCGGTTCAATCGATTTGAAAATTTTTAAAATTTGCTAAATGCACCTCTCATTTTCCTAAATCAACTAATTTTTAATAAAAAATAATAAAAACAGAGTTCAACTTAGTAATATGAAAATGTAATTAGTAAAATCATTTTCTTCTTTTTATAATTACATCATAATATATATTTTTTTTACATAATACATTAATAATAAAAATACTATTTTATTAAGATGGTTCAATCATTAGTTCAATAATAATTAAACCAATGAACCGTGAATCAATAACTTTCCGGCTTAGTCCTGACATATATATTTATACTTTAATTAATAAATATAATTAATAAGCTATACAGCCTTTCAACATCCTCCTTAGTGCCTTGGAATATTGTTAACAGGTGGGTTAATTGTTTCGACTTTTTGGCTAGTATAAGATATAATCTTTTAGGTATTTTGACAGATGGCATAAGAAGAATTAAAGAGAATAGATCAATTGAAAAAAAAAAATTCCGATTGGAAAAACAATAATTCAAGTACTAAATTAAAAATATTATAAAATTTTAAGTAACCAAAGTAATTATACCTACTTAATATTATATAAATTAAGTTATGAATATAATCAGAAAACTTATGAAATAAGCTTGTAGCTATACTTTCTTATGCTATACTTTTCATATGCATTGTGTGAGGCTAAGTTATGTTATATTCTTTTTACTTCTATTCTAAAATATTTTCTATTATTTTTCATAATGATTTGACATGTACTCTGAATTTGATTTGAATAAATTTTGAGGTTGGGTTTTGTCCATATCTTTATTAAAAAAAACTATACTTTCTTATAAAAATATAATGACTTTATAAAATATAATGACTTTATTATAAGCCTTAATTTCATGAATAATAATTATACATTCTGATTTTATAAATTATATTATAAGTTCAAATTTTATATATTATTATAAATTTTCATTTTATAAGTTACTTTAACTTTTGATTTTAAAATTTTTTACAAGCTTTAATTTCATAACATGTTATGATGAGTCTTATTATTATGAGATATAATTTTATTTTGATGACATTATTTTATTACAGGTTGGATTTTATAATTTTATATAAAGTTATGACTTATAATACTTAACACACTATAAAAATTAGCATATTAGAACTAATATTTATCTATAAAAATTAACTAATACATTAACAATTAACATTTATCTATAAAAAAATATTTGTTTATAAAAAAATTAAATTATGACTCTCTTACATAGATATTTTTGTAACTTATAATTTATAATACAATTTTATTTTAAGATATAATTTTATTAAAAGTTATGACTTTACGATAGAACCTTTTTATAGTTTTATAAGCAAAACTTTATCATAAACTATTATTATATGTACAACACTTTATTATAACTTATGATTGATATATGTTAAACTTAAAATTTTATTTTACTTTTTTATATAGAGCCTTATTATAATTTTATGTACAACACTTTATTATGAGCTATAATTTTACATATGTACAACAATTTATTATAATCTACGATTTAGTTTTCCAAAAACTCTGATTTTAAGTACAAAACTTTCTTCTCTAAAAAAACAGTTCCGAAATTTGTTACAAGTTAATAGTTTATATGTTATTGTAAAATATTATTTCATGTAGTTATATTATTTCAAATTTGAGGTATAAGTTTATTAAAAATTAAGATTTAAAAATCTTATATCATATATACTTTACTGTGGAAATTTCTGATTATATTAAGGGTGTAGAATTTTATCATAACCTTACTAAGTTATATTTTCATTACAAGGTATCTTATGATAAATCATATTAATTCTCTTTAGATTAAAAATTTTTAAAAGGGAATTAAGAATAAGACATTTTATTAAACTAAGCTATATAATAGTAATTTTTTAATAAGTTAAGTAAATATTATTAAAGAAACAATAAGCATCAATTATTAGAAGTGTTTGCTTTATAAAGAACTTAAAACAACACATATATAACTAATAGAAAAACTTAAATCCAAAGAGAAAGATCCATGACTCAATCAGTTAAAGAGCACTATGTACAGTTGATGTGTGAAACCATCTCTAAGAACTCAATTGTTCAGCAAAAAGTAAACTATCAAATATGTCAAATACCAGCAAACCCAACAAATGATCAGGTCTTAGTCAACACTTTCAATTCACTAACTAGACCTTAAAATTGGTAATAATGATAAAGCAGCACTAGATTTATAATTTTACTTGAACTTAAGAAGATATAGGAAAATAATTAATACAATAATCCACGTAAGACACAACCACTATCCAACAATGATACAGTACCCTGGTTTGCTCATGTTATAATTAGAATTAATAAACCCGTAATTTACATAGGAATTATCATGGAAAAATTACGGTAGAGAATAAATTAAATTATTATACTCGATGATTGATACAAGATATATATGAATTTCATAGCACTCACAATAAAAGAATGACATAGAAAACCTATGAAAGGAGATATATATTATAAAGCAATTCTTGAATCGACTTTATATATTGACCCAAAATACTTGTGAATATTCTAGGACAACCGATGTTGTAAAATATCCCTACGTTTAAATATGTGGTTCTCCAGTATTCTTACCAAAAACATTTCAACTCTTTTTCTCTAACATAGGGAAAAAGTATATTAAAAATGAATAAAACTACCAGACATATAATATTATGCATTTGCAAAGAATGGTTTTGGTTATTGCAACAATTCTGCTCAATCCAACGTGTCTGAATTTCGCTACTTCTTATAAGCCAAAAACTATAAATAACAAAAAAAAAAAAAAAAGAAAAAGTGATACGTCAAGTAATATTAACATTATAGCAATAGTATTTAATAAGAAGAAAAAATATATAATGATGTAAACACACCATACATATAGTGAACTTCGGCCTGGTTTTAAAAAATTTCTTGTAACAAAAGAAAATAAGAAGGTGAAATAAATTAAAATTTCTTCAAGTACAGGTTAAAAAGTTGTGTATATATATATAAGTGAAAATTATCTTTAAAGAAGTTAAATTAGAGAAGTTGGTTAATCATTTTTATAAATTAGTTTATGCATAAACCATTTTTAACTTGTGAAGAATTATAATTAATTCATTACAACAAGATAAACTTGTTTTATTTTACTTTATTATTTTTTTTCTCATAAACATTTATTGAGAAATTTCTCTAATAAATTTCTTTGAGAGTTTACCAAATAATACAATTGGTGACATTCCAAATATAATTTAACCAAAGTTTCTTCATCTCCTATAAATGTGTATTTTATCTTTGTCTGGATGAATAGCTATTCACCTTCGTATAATGTTGCCTTGTGACTCTTTTAATTATAATCCAATTTGATGAGCTAGCAGCTCAGTTTTAAGTGCACCATACTATATAGAGAAAACCAATTAGAATCAATGAGAAATATGCTACATATAGAATAATGACTTAAAGATAGATAGAATAACTTTGCACAATATCTTCACTGATAATATATGTCTGGTGTAAAGGAATGACTCTTACAAACTTTGTATTTTTCGCCTAGCCAAAACAAAGCACGGCCAAAAGCTCAAACTGAAATATGGTAATGATATATGGAAAAATTGATATAGATGAAAGGCCTTCTGCTTTAATCCATTATCATTTATGGACAAACGTTACAGCTTTGCACAATGGTCGCATAGTATTTCCTCACCATACTATATTATCACACATGAAGGATAAAACTAAAACCATTGATATCTTATCAATTTTCATAAATGGTGCGCACACAGTTTGATCTAAAAGTAAAAAGGGTTTGAAGCTACACTGGGATGGAGTTCATTAATATTTCCATGATTCAGAGGTTCTTCTACCAACAAGGAATCTTATGAGACTTCTCTTATAGGTTGTCGGTGCATAACTTGAAGACATGCACGGGAATTCTTTGTAGTAGAGATGTATTCTTCTATATGTTTACCTAACACAAGAAGTTCTCAAAATAGTTCAACTTGCATCCATAACAAAGGCATCTATTGACATAACTTTCTTGCTAGAGAAAGGATCCAAGTGAACATGGTGCCAAGAAAAAAAATAAATGATTAAAGCTATTACTTGATTTAAAGGGAGACCCTAATGCATAAGTAGAATTATTTTTTTCTTTTGTAAAAGGTAAGGGAAAATCCCAAAGCACAAAATTCACATACTCTTGTGTCTCCTTAAAGCTTATTGACCTTTCCTCTAGTCTTTCTATCTCTTCAACTGTATACTAAGAGCATAACAAACAAAATCAACATGACCAAACTTTTGAGTAAGTTTCACAATCCTTCTTTTACTACCATGCATTAGTTGATAGTAAAAAATAGCACACTCTACTCCTTTGGAGCTAGACACTGCTCGCCCAATGTCTCCATCTACTGCACCTTCTGCCTCCACCAAAGGCTCTTGTTTAAAGCTACTAGTGGGTGACTTCACCTCGATGTGAGTTTTGTCCTTGTATTTTGTCTAACCTCTCACTTAGCATAACCCCCTAGTTTCATAAAACATCACATCTATATAGATGATACACTTAGACGGTCTAGACTCCAACCTCCATAGCTTATTCCTTTGCATCATTTGACTAGCAACAAATATGTTCCCAATAATGGTAAGACCATCTAGGATGTACAACACATTAACCTTCTTACCTCTATGGACGACAAGAGATAAATCATTTTAAAATTAGAGGGAGTTGCCACCAATATTTCGAAAAAAACCTTTAAAATAATGGTCTGCAAAACCAGATTTCAAATTCGAAAGTCGATTACGTGTGAGGAAGGTGTTAGCACCTCACAACATCCGTCATAAAGATAGTTATCTATAATTAAACATGCAGAATTAGGTAACTTTAAAAATATTTATTTCATAAAGACACAAAATGGTTTTTATTTTATTAATTTTAATATTTTTAACAAGAATTTTTATTGTTGAAATATTTATTTTTTTTTATGAAAGGATAAATTATTTTTTATGTTTTTGGGTTCAATAGGAGATGGCTCCTGGTCCTACATATCTTTAGGTGTTTTGGAAAATCAGAGTTTACGTAGTTCTTTTATTATATTAGTGTATTGACATTTTTACTTTTTAGTTTTATCAAGACTCAGGATTTTCAAACTGTCACAGCTCATACGTCCCAAAAATTAAAATCGACAAACGTGTACATCCGAATCAATTTATGGAAATATCCATATTTTATTATTTATTATTTTTTTGAGAAAAAGAAAACTCTTTTATTATTATATATATTTTAGAGATGAGATTTTAGAAATAAAGTTGTCAAGACTTATATCTTAAAATTCTTAGGAATAAAAAGATATCATATCTAATTAATCATTTGATCTCTATAAAAAATTGTAAATATATAGAAAAAGGAGAGTTTAGATTGTATATACTATATATTATTTAAAAGAAGATATTAACAATTATGAGAATAAAATAAATTTGAATACACTAAATTGTCACAATATATCAAATTTCATATGGTTAAAAAAATGTCACATTTAATAAAACTTATTCTTTTCTCTTAATACAAAAAATGATATCACATTTAATTGACCATTTGATTTCTATTATATAAATAAAAGTGGTGAAAAATGAAAGTTAAGATATTATTATAGATTATTTAAAAGAAGATATTAACAAGAGAATTAAATAAGATTTGAGTACACTAAACTGTCACAGTATATGTCCTCAAAATCTATAAGGTTAAAAAACGTCACATGTAATAAACTTTATTTTTTCTTAATATAAAAAGGATATTACATTTAATTGACCATTTGATTTCTATTAAAAATAAATAAAAGTGGTAAAAAAATGAAAGTTTAGATATTTTTGTATATGTTATTATATATTATTTAAAAAATATATTAACAATTATGAGAATTAAATAAGATTTGAGTACACTAAACTGTCACAGTATATGTCTTCAAAATCTATAAAGTTAAAAAATATCACATTTAGTAAACCTTATTTTTCTTAATATGAAAAAGGATATCACATTTAATTGACTATTTGATTTCTATTAAAAAATAAATACAAGGGTGAAAAATGAAAGTTCATATGTTTTTGTATATATTATTATATTATTTAAAAGAGGATATTAATAATTATGAGAATTAAATAAAATTGAGTATACTAAATTGTCACCGTATATATCCTCAAAATCTTAAAATATAAATATTTTGTATCTAATTAATTTTGAATTGCAAATAAAAATAGTAACAAAGAGAGTTAAGAAGTTATAATATATTATAAATTATTTAAAAAATATTTATTATTAATTATGATTTATTTTTCTCAAATTTTGACATTTCTTATTTTAATTATATTCTTTTTTACTCTTCACATAGCAAATAAAATTAATTCTTTTGGTAAAGAAAAATGGTCTAATAAAAAAATAAAAAAAAAAGAAAAAAACACAATTATTAAGATGGAAAAAGAGAGAATAGAAACACAATGTAAAAGAAATAATAAAAATAAAGAGAGTTTCCACGAGGAAAGAAAACAAAACAAAACGTGTCAGAAATAGGCTCCTGTTGCGTGCCAAATCACAGACTTTCTTTTTACGAGTTAGTGAATGGTGGTTCCAAGGGAGAGAAACTAGAACATAGAAGCAGAAAACCCTAACACAGAAAAGGCTAAAATGAGAGAAAAGAATGGGTGAGAGTGAGAGATCGGAGAAGGAGAAAGACGTCGTTGCTATGGACAACTTCCGACAATGGCTCAAAGCGGTGGCTGCAAAGAATTGACGATAGTGACCGCAAGAAATCAACGATGAGACTGAGGCGTCGTCAGTTCTGGAGCTCTGGTGGTGGTTCCGCCCATGGTGGCCTTCTCAGGAAGGGGAAAAAAAAGGAGGAAGAGATGGTGGACATTCGTTAGCAGGACTTGGTAGTTTCAAAAGGGTTTTAATGGTGAGAAATATTGGTTTTGATTCTATAATTTTATGGCTGGATGACTTCTTACTTGTTGTTATGGGTTCTGTTTGAGTTTATAGTGGGAAGATATATGGGAAGCAAAATTGATGCATTCTTGTTATTTTTATACTCTGTGGTTCTTGTTTTTCTTCCTTGGTTAAGGACTTTTACTGTTTACTGGAACATTCTGTTGTGATTTGAGACATTACAGAGAATTTGCCAAGGTTTGAGGGTAATTGTTGTCAATTGCGACATTACAGAGAAATTTCTAAGGTTTAAGGATAATTGAAATTTGATGTAGAATTCCATGCATGAAACATGTATTAATCGAGAGACACTTACCACAAAGCTTGATACAAATTCACTGTTATGTTCTATTGATATGGGTATGATTTCATTGACAACTTGCACAAATGCAACTAAGGTTTATATCATTAACAAGCAGAGTCATACCAGATTGCAAGTTCTTTTCTTTTGAGCCTTCTGAATTTCCCTGAATTAGACTTGGATTTGATTTTTTAATAGCTCTCTGAATTACTATGTGACTTCCCTATGAGTTTTTATTCTCCTTCCTCTTCACTGTGGTGCTTTCGATCTTTTCACTGAAGTTTTTTTATTGTGAGAAGTTTCTTTTTTATTGATACCCTTTTTGGTTTTACTCTGTTGTCCTTGATCTCCCTTTTTCCTCTCCCCTTAGGTGATTGATCTGCTTCCTTATTTATAGGCTCCATCTTCCTTCCTAGTGAAGATACCATAATTGATAATTGCTAATTGGGTGGTGTTTGCAGGACAATTTGCTTGGTTGCAGGCACCAATAAGGCACAAATTGTAAACTGCATTTGCATGTTCAAAATAGAGGTGTAGAACCAAGTTCAGAGCAGAGGGGCCAGAGGTGTGCAGAGTCACTTGAAAGATCAACTTGGCCTTAGTGCGAGAACGGATGCCATGGCAGGCAAGAACGGATGCCACGTAAGATGAGGAATTATCACAAGCTTGGAATGCTTCGGCTCCCTTATTACTGTTACTGATAATGCCCTTCTTTTGGTAGCTACTGAATAGTTCAAAACACGTCTTGTTCTGTTTCATTTTGTGATTTCTGGAATTTTCATTATTTGTTTGTTTTTTTTTATTTTACAGTTTTCCATATATATATATATACATACATGTTTAATTATTCTTATACTGGCTGTGATTATAGTAAGATTATCTGAAAAAGAGTCAAAACTCAATTGTATTCAATGCATATACATGATAATATACTTGTAATCTAAATAGCCAGGTGGGTTATGCATCCACTGTTTCACTTTCCTCATTTGCTAAGTAAACCTCTTGTTATGGTTTGTACCATCCAATATTATTTGCTGATCCAACAAATCTTAATTCCAGTTTCCGTTATTTATACCACTAATATTTGCTAGCAATGAATGCGTACTAATTTTGTTCTCGTTTTTTTTTTCCTTCTTTTTTTTATATATTAAAAATGGGCTAAAAACAAGTAATAAAAATGCAGACAAAATTGAGTGTCTACAGTAACTACACATGCTACATCGGACACCTTTATCATTTCACGCTTCACACCTCACCCCTAAAACAGTATCTCATGGTTGTCAAACATCTTGAGTTTGATTGTTCTTATGATTTGCACTCTACAAGCCTTATTGTTCCCAGGAGGATTGTCCCACACTCCTTAAGTTCTAGAGTTTCAAAGTAATCCCTTATCGGACACATATGGTAAGTACATCTTGAGTCCATGACCCGACCTTCTGTGAGTCATCAAAATACGCCATCAGAGCATCAACAAATTCATAACTAAATAAGCACCAAAGGATCTATTCTAGATGATCTCCATTAGAGGCTACTTATGAAACACTCTCGTTGCCATGAGACACTCTCACTAGAAGTTGCCATGAAATGCTCTCACTACACACTACTACGAGAAACTCTTATTAGACGTTACCATGAGATGCTCTCACCATTTGTTATTATGAGATGTTCTTAGAAGCTTTTACCCAACTATGTGCTTTTTCCCCCAAACAGAAGTTTCTACTTGACATGCTCACAACTTATTATACTCTTGTCTATCATGTTGTTATCCTAGTATATGTTATTCTCCTATCCTATCATATCATGTCTACCAAGTACATTCTATAAGTTTACTTGATAGTCATCACATATCATGTCCAAATGTTCGTTGTGTTGTGGTGGAAGGACATACCATCTATTGATGGTCTTAAGGTGGAATTCCTAGGTTGGTTTACTAACAATATTAGTAGGAAGTTAGGGGATGGGACAGAGACTTTGTTTTGGAAGCATAATTGGCTAGGAGGAGGTTTTTTAAATATTTTATTTCCTAGATTGTATGATTAGCTATAGATGAAGACATCAAAGTCAGTAAGAAAGGGGTATCTGGGATAGAATCTTCTAGGTGGAGGTGGTTTTGGCAGATGGATTTGTTTGTTTGGGAGGAGGGGGTGTTAATTTCATTGGAGGAGCTGCTCCAAAATGTGGTTCTAGGTTACCAAGATATAGATAACTTGGTTATGGAATTCAAGTGGAAGTGGTTCTTTTTCTGTTCCTGATGCGTACAGGATTGTTTGCAGAGGTCCAAACCTTAGGAGTAGAATATTTATGGATCCCTAGGTGTTTAAACAATTATGGAAAGAAAAATTGTCATCCAAAATTCTAGCTTTTTCGCGGAGGCTACTATTAAACAAGTTACCTAAGGGCAACAATCTGTTGAAGAAAGGTGTGGATCTCTAATCAAATGGTTTTACTTGCATGTTGTGCAGGGAGCATCAAGATAGTAAACATCTTTTTCTATCTTGCTCTTATTCTCATATCATATGGTATAAGATTTTGAATTGAATTGTACTTGATTTATCTCAATTGTTTTTCTTAACTAGCTCATGGGTTGTGGGTAAACATAAACATAAATGTAGGTATTTGTTGTGGCATGTAGTTTGTTGATATATTTGAATATCTAGAAACTCTTTTAATGATAGAGCAATGGAGTCTTTAGATATTATGATATCTATCAAGGTCATGTCATGAAAATGATTATTGTATACTTTTAACTTTTATAGGGTTGTTTTTTTCCTGGTTTAGCAACCTTCAGTAGTGTTGTTGAATATGAAACATGGATCTTGAGGGAGTGGAATTTTTTGGAAAGGGTGGTTAGGCCATATGTGATTAGCTTGAGTCTAGCTGATATTACTATAATTTTCCATTTTTTTTGTGCTGATGTATAAGTTCATGAAATTATTTATTTCAACCTTCATTTATATATAATATTTATTTATATATAATATATTCTTATTTGCCTTAAAAAAAGCATATGATGAACCAATTTCACTACTATAGAAATTCTTTATAAATTTGTAATATATTTTGGTATCATTTTACAAATCATATTAGTAGTGCTACAAAAATATCATAAATTATTTTTGTAAATTAATCATTTTTTACAATAATATTAGTAAAAAATATTAAAGAATAATTATTTTTAGATGACATTTGGAAAATAAAAGAAGAAAAGATGTACAGGTTCATGAAATAATTTATTTCAACCTTCATTTATATATAATCTATTCTTATTTGCCTTAAAAAAAACGTATGATGAACCAATTTCACTACTATAGAAATTCTTTATAAATTTGTAATATATTTTGGTATCATTTTACAAATCATATTAGTAGTGCTAAAAAATATCATAAATTATTTTTGTAAATTAATCATTTTTTACAATAATATTAGTAAAAAATATTGAAGAATAATTAGTTTTAGATGACATTTGGAAAATAAAAGAAGAAAAATAAATAGTGTCCCAGTAAAGGCTATACAACTTTCAAAATATATTATTAACTTTAGCTAACATTTGATACAGCTCAATTATCAAATTTATTTTAACGTGTGCTAATTTGTTTCAAGTTTAAAACTTTAAGTTATAGATCCATAAGAAAAGTTAATAGTAACTTTTAGTTGACGTTACTAAATTCTGATTACAATTTACTAATTTTAAAAATTAAAAATAATAATAAATATTAACCATTTACGAAGAAAAAATAATATTAAATTTTTATATATTTACAAAACAGAAAAATATAAATACCTTTGAAATATATATATATACACCAAAGAATCAAATTTTTATGAAAAATAAATAATAATTAATATATATATATATATATATATATATATATATATATTTAAAGTTATTTTCTGTGTATAATTTTAAAATAAAAATTCTATTTTAAAAATTATGTGTAATTTTAATGAAAAAACATTTAAACATAAATTATGTGTAATTCTTTTATGAGTAACTGCAAAAATGAAGTAGTCACGGATTCTAATAGTTTAATTCATGCTAAAAGTGCTTTCTCACTTGTCCCAGCATAGTCAATCCATCCGGGAGGCCAGTATAAGGGTGTGATGGTCCAAAATGACTGTGTCCAAATCGATATATCCAATCTGCTTTTCATTCAAATAGCATGTCAAATAATTTAACATAAGAAATTGCATGATGTTAAGCATGAATAAGGAGAATAGAGTAGTAAATGAACTACTCGAGCAAGGAGAGGCGAGGGCATAGGAGAAATGTTCATGAATTTCAATTTCTACCTGTTTTAATTTTCACCTATTTATAAGAAAAAATATTTAAAAGAAAAATTAAAAAATGTTTTATTAGTCTACAATTGTCTACATTCAATTATTAATTTTGAGATTAGTTATAAATACATAATTATTTCAAATAAATATTATTATAACTCCTAAAAAATACAAGTTTAAAGAAAAATTTAATTAGTAGTTCATAGATTTGTTATCTTTATAGTTTATTAATATATAAATATATTTAATATTTTCTTGAAAAAATTAATATATTTAATATTTCCTTTTTTATGCAATTTATTTTAAAATTTGAAATAAATATTATTTTAATTATTGTTTTAAATTTGAAATAAATATTGTTTTAAATTTTATAGTCAAAGTTATTTAAAATTTTAATTAACTTTAATTTATAATTTACAAAATAAATTGATATATGTTCTAACATATTTTTTTAAATGGAAAAAAGATAAAAAATAAGTAAAAAAATAAGTTAGTGTGAAATTGTCTTAGTTTGATTATTTATTTTAAGATCATGTTCTAAATAGACGATTGTGAAATTATATATTAATTATATTTTAAAACTTTAAATTTGAAATCAATATTATTGGAAATTTGAAATAAATATTGTTTTAAATAACTAAAAAAACTGAAATTTGAAATAAATATTGTTTTAAATTTTATAATTAAATTTATTTAAAATTTTAATTATTTTAATTTATAATTTAAAAAATAAATTGAGATATGTTCTAATATATTTAAAAAAAAAATGGAAGGCGCAACTAAAAAAGGAAAATAACTACAAAAGTAAGTTGTGATTTGTTTATACTTTTTTCTCAGTTAAAATAAATATGTTTAAAATATTTGTTTATGATATTTTTATTTTATTTTTGTTTTCTTTAATATTAACTTTATTTTGTCTTTGAATACTGTATTTGAAATTTATCAGTTTAAATATCACTATAGGTAATTAATTATTCAGTAATAACTATACTAAAAATGTAATTCATTAAGAAATTAAATTACTATACTAAAAAAATAAGAAATTAAATAATTATACTACACTACACTAACCAAATATTTAATTAAATAACTATACTAAACATGTAATTCATTAAGTAAATTAATATAATAAACATTTAATTACTATAAAAAAATAATAAATTACATAAATACGTTGATAGACCTAAGTGGATCCATTTAAAAAAAAATATCTAAGTAGGTCTGTTTTAAAAAATATTATCAGGAATGGTCTTTGTTTTGAGGTTTGACCTGGGTAAATCGCAACTCGCAGTTGTCACGTCAGCTGTGTGTGCTTACTTGTTATCTAGGGCAAAAATTGCTTAACAAAATGCAATTTCGCAACTACAAATTGCAGATTGATTGGTCTTTGACCAGTGTCCTTCCTCTGTCTAGTAGTGACAAGCCAGTACAGATGTCTAAACTGGTAAAACCGCAAGTCAGAATTACGGTTTAGGTGGTCTTTAACTAGCCATTATTTTAACCAATAGTTGTGAAAAGATGCGGATGTATAGGACGTTAAAATCCAATTCAAACTTGCAGTTTGTATCTAGTATCCATCTTTCTCCATTAGCATAAACCGCAAATGCAACTTGCAGTATACGTGGCCATTTCTGTTAACTCACGACTACCAAAAAATGTGGATTTTTAGGACATAAAAATTGCAGGTCAGACTTGCGGTTTGCATTCAATGTCCATCTTTTTTCGTTACAGCCATTTATTCAACAGTCATTGTCCACATCAACCACACATGTGAATTGCAATTTATGTAGCAATTTCCTTCTATAAATTGAACCCCACTTGCCCCATAGAATCACAATCAATTTCCAATTTTATGTATTGTTTTTAAATATTTAGATTTGTCTCCTAATATAATATTGTGATGTTTTTTTTCTTATATGTTATTTTCTTGTTTTTTATATATTATTTTGGGTATTGTAAACTTAAAAAAAGTAAATTAAAAAAATTTTAAAACATAGCAAAATAAAAAAAAGTCACTTTAAAAAAGATTTAAAAAATTAAAAAGATAACAAAATTTAAAAACTCAAAAATTAAATTAAAAAACAAATTTAAACGGTAATTAAAATCTAAAAAAAATTAACTTTTAAAAAAATTTAAAAATGTAACAAAATAACATAATAAATTTAAAAAACAGATTTAAAAAAGGAAACTTTTTTTTAAAAATAATAAATTTAAAAAAGAAAAATTTATAAAAAACATAATTTTAGGTAACTTTAAAAAAATTTAAAAGTAAAAAAATTAAAATTAAAAAAATTTAAAAACATAACAAAATAAAAAAGTCACTTTAAGAAAGATTTAAAAACTAACAAAATTAAACAAAGGGACAATATCACAACAAAGTAAATATTAATAGTGGTATACTATATTTTACCATGTACAACAATATTGTATATATATATATATATATATATATATATGATGAAATCTAAACTGCAATTCGTATCGACATTTATTTATATACCCGATAACATGTTATTGGACATGAGAGAGGTGCACCATACTATAGTAGAAAAAAAGGCAACTAGCAAACTACAAGTCTTACTTGCAAGATTTTAAGCACATAAAAATCCATGCATCATTATCTGTTGGTTAAAAGAAGGAGTTGGTAAAGACCACATAAACTGCAAGTCTGACTTTTGCAGTTTTACCTGTCTAAAAAACGGCCCTGCACATGCATTGCTCCGTTTTAGAGGCGAGAAAAAAATGGATACACCACAAGTCTGGCTTGCGGTTTTACCAGGCTAGAAATCTATGTTGCCTTGTAACCACTAGACAGTGGAAAGACGCTCGTCAAAGATCAGTCAGACCGCAACTCGCAGTTGTGGTTTTAGGGTTGGCTGGTCAGAACCGCAACCCACAACTGCGTGACTGGGTTTTGTTGAGCAATTTTTGTCCCCGGAGATACCACGTAAGCACACAACTGACGTGACACTTAAATTGCAACTACGAATTGTGATTTGACCAAGTCAAATCCCATAAGAGACCCATCTTGGTAATATTTTTTAAAATAGACTAACTTAGATTTTTTTTAATAGACTTACTTAAGTCAATAAGCCAAATAAATATATTAAAAATAATAATTAAGTGCACTAAAAATTAATTAAATTACTATAGTAAAAACATAAAAAATTAAATAACTATATTACATGTAATTAACTACACTAACCAAATATTTAATCAAATAACTATACTAAACACGTAATTCATTAAGTAAATTAATATAATAAACATGTATTTATTATAATAAAAAATAATAATTAAAAAATTATACGAAAATGATAAATTAATTACACTAAAAATTAATTAAATTATTATATTAAAAAAATAAGAAATTAAATTACTATACTATAAAAAATAAGAAATTAAATAACTATACTACATGTATACATTAATACATTAATTAAAGAGAGGAGAGAGACAGCGGTCAAGAGAGAAGAGACAGAAATGCAGGTGGAGAATGTAAAGGAGAGAGAGGTAATGAAGAAAAAAATGGGAACTTATGAAAAATTTTTAAAAAGAGTAGGTGTTACTTCAAACTAGAGTAGATCTTAATTCATATTTCCTTTGATAAATTTGTAATAGCCATATCACCCAAAACTCTTTTAAAACTTATGGCAGCTTAGTAAAAGTATGGGTATTTTATGCTATCAAAATGAAGAAGGGATAAAAAGGCTTGTAGTCATGGTAAGCTCGTATTGTCTGGTGAATGTTAGTGGGGTCTTGCTCAAACAAGATGAATATCCTATAATTAGGGGTGTGCAAAAAAAATTGGATATGCAGAACTAGTCCAATTCGTATCCAGTACATTTAGATCTATTTTAATGGTTGTGTTTCATATTCAAATTCACATTTATTTAAATTACACAAGATCAAGTGAATATTGTATTTTATTAAATATTGAATTTATTCTAACTTTCTTTAGTAATTATATGAAATATTTTATAAAATAGTTAAATTTTCTACTTTCTAACCATTCACACAAGATGAATATTGGTGTTTTATTGTCTGGTAAATGTTGGTGGGGTCTTGCTCAAACAAGATGAATATGATAAGGGGTGTGTATAAAAATTCGGATATGCATAACCAATCCAGATCCAATTTGTATTCAATCATTTAAATTTATTTTAATGGTTTTGTTTCATATCCAAATTCATATTTTGAATTCTACATCCAATCCAATTAATTAATTTGATAGGATTGGGTATTTATCCGAACTTTTAAAATCCCAAAATTCAAACTATAGGTACCCAGATTTTGCCAATGATTCAAATTTTAGTTATGTTTGTAAGGTTACAGAGATTTTAAAAATAAAAGTTACATTATGTGAAAGCTTAGTAATAATTATAGAAAAATACAACTTAAAATATTATATATATTTAAAATAATAAGGCCCATAATTTAAATTCCACAAGGTCGAAGGAATAATGTTGTCAAAAGAAGAAGGGATAGAAAGGCTTGTAGACATGCAGGTCCAAGATAAACAAAGGATCATATTGTTTGGTCAATATATAGTGGGGCTCTTGCTCAAACAGATGAATATCCTATAATTAGCGGGTGTAAAAAAAAATTCGGATATGTAAAACCAATCCATATCCAATTCGTATCCAATCCATTTAAATATATTTTAATGGTTTGGTTTCATATCCAAATCCATATTTTGAATTATTCATTCTAATTAATTTGATATGGATTGGATATTTATCCGGACTTTTAAAAATCCAAAATTCAAACTATGGGAACACACATTTACCAATGTTTCAAATTTTGGTTATTTTTGTAAGGTTATAAAAATTTTGAAAATAAAAATTATATCATGTGAAAGGTTACTAATAATTATAGAAAAATACAACTTAAAATGTTATATATATTTAAAATACTAAGACTCATTAGTTAAGTTAAACAAGGTCGAATGAATATTTTAATTTATTAAATGTTGAATTTATCTCTACATTCTCTAGTAATTATATGACATATTTTATAGAATAGCTAAATTTTCTCATTTCTAACCATTCACACACCAGTGTGGTAGATATCAATTCAAATTTCCTCCGTTAAATTTGTAATATTCATAACACCCAAAACCCAAAACTCTTTTTTTAAATTTATTTTAATGGTTTGGTTTCATATCCAAATCCATATTTGGTATTCTACATCGAATCCAATTAATTTAACATGGATTGGATATTGATTCAGACTTTTAAACATCCAAAATTAAAACTATGGGTACACACAGTTACCAATGTTTCAAATTTTAGTTATGTTTGTAAGGTTATAAAAATTTTGAAAATAAAAATTATATTCTGTGAAAGCTTACTAATAATTATAGAAAAATACAACTTAAAATATTATATATTTAAAATACTAAGACCCATTAGTTAAATTACACAAGGTCGAGTGAATATTGTATTTTGTTAAATGTTGAATTTATCCTTAGTTTTGTTTAGTAATTATATGATATATTTTATAGAATAGTTAAATTTTCTACTTTCTAACAATTTCAACAACAATGTGGTAGATGTCAATTCAAATTTCCTTCGTTAAATTTGTAATATCCTTGCCACCTAAAACGCTTCTAAAAATTATGGCAGCTTAGAAAAACTGTGGGTTTTTTGTGCTGTCAAAATGAAGAAGAGAAAAAAAGGCCTATAGACATGGAGGTCCAAGATAAAGAAATGATAAGGTCTTATTGTGTAGTGAATATTAGTGGGGTCTTTCTCAAACAAGATGAATATCCTATAATTAGGGGTGTGCAAAAAATTTAGACATTCAGAACCAATTCATATCCAATTCGTATCCAATCCATTTAAATCTATTTTAATGGTTTGGTTTCTTACCCTAATCCATATTTTGAATTTTACATCCAATCCAATTAATTTGATATGGATTGGATATTTATCTGGACTTTTAAAAATAAAAAATTCTAACTATGGGTACAGATAGTTACCTAATTTTAGTTAGGTTTGTAAGGTTATAAAAATTTTGAAAATAAAAATCATAGTATGTGAAAGCTACTAATAATTATAGAAAAATACAATTTAAAATATTATATATATATATATATATATATATATATTTAAAATACTAAGACCCATTATTTAAAATGCACAAGGTCGAGTGAGTATTGTATTTATTAAATGTTGAATTTATCCTTACTTTCTTTAGTAATTACATGAAATATTTTATAGAATAGTTAAATTTTGTAGTTT
Source organism: Psophocarpus tetragonolobus (assembly GCA_037954015.1). Classification (NCBI taxonomy): domain Eukaryota; kingdom Viridiplantae; phylum Streptophyta; class Magnoliopsida; order Fabales; family Fabaceae; genus Psophocarpus; species Psophocarpus tetragonolobus. The sequence continues at coordinate 33,094,346 of CM075690.1, read as the reverse complement.
CTAACATTTCACACAAGTGGTAGATGTCAATTCAAGTTTTCTTGTTAAATTTTTATAATATCCATACCACCCAAAATTCTTTTAAAAATTATGGTAGCTTAGAAAAAGTATGAGTGTTTTATGTGTTCAGAATGAAGAAGGGATAGAAATACTTGTAGACATAGAGGTCCAAGATAAAGAAAGGATTAACTCTTATTCTTTGGTGAATGTTACTGGGTCTTGCTAAAAAACGATGAATATTCTATAATTACATTACATGTGTGCAAAAAAATACAGATATACAGAGCCAATACATATCCAATTTCTATCCAATCCATTTAAATCTATTTTAATGGTTTTTCTTCATATCAAAATCCATATTTTCAAATGGATTTCGATATTTGTCCGAACTTTTAAATATCCAAAATTCAAACTACGGGTTTATATAGTTACCAAATTTTATTTATGTTTGTATGGTTATAAAAATTTTGAAAAATAAAAATTATATCATGTGAAAGCTTACTAATAATTATAGAAAATACAAATTAAAATATTATATATATATATATATATATATATATTTAAAATACTAAGACCCATTAGTTAAATTAGAGTGTGGTAGATGTCAATTGAAATTTTTTCTTAAAATTGCAATACCATACCACCGTAAACTCTTTTATAAATTATGGCAGCTTAGAAAAAGTATGGGTTCTTTATGCTATCAAAATGAAGAAGGGACAAAAAAACTTGTAGACATGGAGTCCAAGATAAACAAAGGATCATCTCTTATTGTCTGATGAAAGTGGGGTCTTCCTCAAAGAAGATGAATATCCTATACTTCAAAACTCATCCACATCAAATTGTATCCAATCCATTTAAGTATATTTTAATTGTTTGATTTCATATCCAAATCCAAATGTTTAATTTTATATCGAATCTAATTAATTTGATATGGATTGGATATTTATCCGAACTTTCAAGAATCCAAAATTTAGAATATGGGTACACACAGTTACCAATGTTTCCAATTTTAGTTATGTTTGTAAAGTTACAAAAATTTTAAAAATAAAAATTATATTATGTGGAAGCTTACTAATAATTATAGCAAAATACAACTTAAAATATTATATATATTTGAAATAGTAAGACCCATTATTTAAATTACACAAGGTCGAGTGAATATTGTATTTTATTAAATGTTGAATTTATCCTTACTTTCTTCAGTAATTATATGAAATATTTTATAAAATTGTTAAATTTTCTACTTTCTAACAATTCACAGAACAGTGTGGTAGATGTCAAGTCAAATTTCCTTCGTTAAATTTGTAATATCCATACTACCCAAAACTCTTTTAAAAATTATGGCACTTTAGAAAAAGTATGGGTGTTTTATGCTGTCAAAATGAAGAAGGGCTAAAAAGACCTGTAGACATGGAGTCCAGGATAAAGAAAGGATCAACTCTTATTTTTTGGTGAAACTGCGCCATGCTCAAACAAGATGAATATCCTATAATTAGTGGTATGCAAAAAGATTCAGATATGCAGAACTCATCCATATCCAATTCGTATCCAATCTATTTAAATCAATTTTAATTGTTTGGTTTCATATCCAAATCCATATTTTGAATTTTACATCGAATCCAATTAATTTGATATGGATTGAATATTTATTGAGACTTTTAAGAATTCAAAATTCAAACTAGGGGTACAGACAGTTACCAATGTTTCAAATTTTAGTTATGTTTGTAAGGTTATAAAATTTTTTAAAATAAAAATTATATTATGTGAAAGCTTACTAATAATTATAGAAAAATACCACTTAAAATAAAATATATATTTAAAATACTAAGACCCATTAGATAAGTTAGACCTCGAGTGAATATTGGACATTAGAAGATGTATTGGTGTTTAGAATATTAGTTAAGTTAGATAAGGTCGAGCGAATATTTAAAATACTAATACCTTGGTCGAATTTGTAATATCCATGACACCCAAAACTCTTTTAAAAATTATGGCAGTTTAGAAAAAGTATTGGTGTTTTATGCTGTCAGAATGAAGTATAAAAAGACTTATAGACATGGAGTTCCTATAGACATGGAGTTCCAAGATAAAGAAAGGATTGACTCATATATTTTAGTTAATGTTAGTAGGGTCTTCCTCAAACAAGATGAATATCCTATAATAAGCAGTGTGAAAAAAAATTCGGAAATGCTAATCCAATCAATATCCAATTTGTATCCAATCCATTTAAATCTATTTCAATGGTTTGCTTTCATATCCAAATCCATATTTTGAATTCTACATCCAATCCAATTAATTTGATATAGATTTGATATTTATCTGGGTTTTTAAAAATCCAAAATTCAAACTATGGGTACACACATTTACCAAATTTTAGTTATGTTTGTATGGTTATAAAAATTATGAAAATAAAAACTATATTATGAGAAAGTTTACTCATAATTATAGAAAAATACAGTTTAAAATATTATATATATTTAAAATACTAAGACTCATTAGTTAAATTAGACAAGATCGAGTGAATATTGTATATTATTAAATTTCAAATATATCCTTACGTTCTTTAGTAATTATATGAAGTATTTTATACAATAATTAAATTTTTTATTTTCTAAAAATTCACACAACAGTGTGGTAGATGTCAATTCAATTTTTCTACATTAAATTTGTGATATCCATATCACAAAAAATCTTTTAAAAATTATGGCAGCATAGAAAAAGTATGGTTGTTTTATGCTGGCAAAATGAAGAAAGGATAAAAAGGCTGGTAGACATGGAGGTGTAAGATAAAGAAAGGATCAGCTCTTATTGTCTGCTTGCTTGCTCAAACAAGATGAATATCCTATAATTAGGGTGTGAAAAAAAATTTGGATTTGGATATGCAGAACAAATCCATATCCAATTCGTATCCGATCCATTTAAATCTATTTTAATGGTTTTGTTTCATATCCAAATCCATATTTTGAATTCTACATCCAAATCAATTAATTTGATATGCACTGGATATTTATCCAGACTTTTAAAAATCCAAAATTCAAACTACGGGTACACACGACTACCAATGTATCAAATTTTAGTTATCTTTGTAAGGTTACGAAAATTTTGAAAATAAAAAAAATATTATGTGAATCCTAACTGATAATTATAGAAAAAATACAACTTAAAATATTATATATATTTAAAATACAAAGACCCATGAGTTAAATTAGACAAGGTCGAGTGAATATTGTATTTTATTAAATGTTGAATTTATCCTTACTTTCTTTGGTAATTATATAAAATATTTTATAGAATAGCTAAATTTTCTAATTTCTAACAATTCACACATCAATGGTAGATGTCAATTCAAATTTCCTTCGTTAAATTTGTAATATCCATACCACCCAAAACTCTTTTTAAAATTGTGGCATCTTAGAAAAAGTATTGGTGTTTTGCTGTAAAAATGAAGAAGGTATACAAAGGCTTGTAGATATGGAGTTACAAGATAAAGAAAATTATCAGCTCTTATTGTCTCGTTAATGTTAGTGGGGTCTTGCTCAAACAAGATGAATACCCTATAATTAGGAATGTGCAAACAAATCCGGATATGTAGAACCAATCCATGTCCAATTTGTATCCAATCCAAATAAATCTATTTTAATGGTTTGGTTTCATACCCAAATACATATTTTGAATTTTATGTCCAATCCAACTAAATTGATATGGATTGGATATTTATCTAGACTTTTAAAAAGGCAAAATTCAAACGATGGGTACACACAATTACCAATGTTTCAGATTTTTGTTATGTTTGTAAGGTTATAAAAATAATTAAATAAAAATTATATAATGTGAAAGCCTACTAATAATTATAGAAAAATACAACTTAAAATATTATCTATATTTAAAATACTAACATACATTAGTTAAATTAGACAAGATCGAGTGAATATTGTATTTTATTAAATTTTGAATATATTTTTATGTTCTTTAGTAATTATATGAAATATTTTATAAAATAGTTAAATTTTCTACTTTCTAACAATTCACACAAGAGTGTGGTAGATGTCAATTCAAATTTCCTTCGTTAAATTTGTAATATCCATACCACCCAAAAGTCTTTTAAAAATTATGGCACCTTAGAAAAGTATGGGTGTTTTATACTGTAAAAACGAAGAAGGGCCAAAAAGACCTGTAGACATGGAGTCCAGATAAAGAAAGGATCAACTCTTATTGTCTGGTGAATATTATCAGGTCTTGCTCAAACAACATGAATATCCTATAATTAGGGGTATGAAAAAGAATTCGGATATGGAGAACTAATCCATATCCAATTCGTATCCAATCTAATTAAATCTATTTTAATGGTTTGGTTCCATATCCAAATCCATATTTTGAATTGTACATCCAATCCAATTAATTTGATATGGATTGGATATTTATCCGTGCTTTAAAAAATCCAAAATTCAAACTATGCATAGACGCAGTTACCAATGTTTCAAATTTTAGTTATGTTTGCAAGGTTATGAAAATTTTGAAAATAAAAATTATATATATTTAAAATACTATGCCAATAGTTAAATTAGACAAGGTCGAATGAATATTGTATTTTATTAAATATTAAATTTATCCTTACTTTCTTTAGTAATTATATGATATACTTTAGAGAATAGTTAAATTTTCTACTTAAGAAAAATTCATACAAGAGTGTGGTAGATGTCAATTTAAATTTCCTCATTAAATTTGTAATATCCATACCACCCAAAACAATTTAAAAATTATGGCAGGTTAGAAAAAGTATGAGCGTTTTATGCTGTAAAAATGAAGAAGGGATAAGAAGGCTTGTAGACATGGAGGTTCAACACAAAGAAAGGATCAACTCTTATTGTCTCATGAATGTTAGTTGGGTCTAGCTCAAAAAAGATGAATAAAGTATAATTAGGGGTGTGCAAAAGAATTCGGATATGCAAAACCCATTCATATCCAATTCGTATCGAATCCATTTAAATCTGTTGTAATGGTTTGCTTTCATATCCAAATTCATATTTTGAATTCTACATCCAATACAATTAATTTGATATCGATTGGATATGACATTTTCTTTTAACACCCCCCATTTGCTATTTGCACCCCCAAAATTTATATTTTTTTTGTAAATTCCTAATATACCCTTATCCTTATTTGATTTAAATTTTTTGAATTTATTTTTTTATTTTCTTGTCTTGTTGTGTTTTATCTTGCTACTCTTGTGTGTCAAACACAAATTCTCACATTCTGCCCTATTGTAAATCCCTAATCATTCTTATAAGTCTTTAGGGTATTATTCGTTGATTTAAGCACTATTTGAAAAGGAAAACACAATTTTATTCAGGTGTGATTTTCTTGATTTAAAGTTTGGGGTTTATGGTTTTGGGATTTATGATTAAGGGTTTATTTACGTTTTTATTCGTACTACATCGAGTGTTACAGTATTCCGGATCACCTAGTTCGGAATATGCATTTGATCCACTTCCGGATTAGTTGATCCGGAATGTACATAATACATTCTAGATCAAATGATATGGAATGTACATAATACATTCCGAATCAACTAATTCGGAATGGACATAATCCATTCTGGATCATGTTGTCTGGAATATACTTGTTGAATCTCATTTGTCTTCCAGATCATGTGGTCTGGAATATACTAGCTTAATCCCATTTTCCTTCTGGATCATGTTTTCTAGAATGTATTTCGTTACGCAAGTAGGGTAAGAAAAGGGGAGGGTATTTTTGGTTTTGAAAAAAATTGTAAAGTTTGGGGGGTGGGAATAGAAAATGGGGGGTTTTAAAAGCAATTGCCATTAGATATTTATTCAGCCTTTTAAAAATCCAAAATTGAAACTATGGGAATACACAGTTACTAATGTTTCAAAATTTAGTTATTTTTTGTAAGGTTATCAAATTTTTGAAAATAAAAATTATATTATGTGAAAGCTTACAAATAATTATAGAAAATAAAACTTAAAATATTATATATATATATATATATATATATATATATATAATACTAAGACCCACGGGTTAAATTATATAGTGTCGAGTGAATATTGTATTTTATTAAAGGTTGAATTTATCCTTACTTTTTCTAGTAATTATATGAAATATTTTATAGAATAGTTAAGTTTTATACTTTCTAACAATTCACAAAATAGTGTGGTAGATGTCAATTCAAATTTCCTTTGATAAATTTGTAATATCCATACCCCCAAAAACTTTTTGAAAAATTATGGCAGCTTGAAAAAGTACGAGTGTTTTATGCTGTTAAAATGAACGAGGGATAAAAGGCTTATATACATGGAGGTCGAAGATAAAGAAAGAAAGGATTAACTCAATTAAGTTGATATGCATTGGTTTCATTTCCAAATCCATGTTTTGAATTTTACATCACTCCAATTAAGTTGATATGCATTGGATATTTATCCGGACTTTTAAGAATAAAAAAAATTTAAACTATTGGGTACACGCAATTAACAATGTTCCAAATTTTAGTTATGTTTGTAAGGTTATAAAAATTTTGAATATAAAAGTTATATTATGTTAAAGTTTACTAATAATTATAAAAAAAATACAACTTAAAATATTATATATATTTAAAATTACTAAGACGAATTAGTTAAGTTACACAAGGTGAAGTGAATATTGTATTTCATTAAATGTGTAATTTATCTTTACTTTCTTTAGTAATTATATGAAATATTTTATAGAACAGTATGACAGATGCATATTCAAATTTCCTTTGTTAAATTTGTAATATCCATACCGCCCAAAACTCTTTTAAAAATTATGAAGGATAAAAAGCGTATGGGTGTTTTATGCTGTCAAGAAGGAAGGGATAAATAGCCTTATAGACATGGTGCTGCAAGATAAAGAAAGGATCAGCTCTCTTGTTGTCCTGTGAATGTTAGTGGGGTCTTTCTCAAACAAGATGAATATCCTATAATTACGGGTGTGCAAAAATATTCAGATATGAAAAAAACTAAACCATATTCAATTTGTATCCAATCCATTTAAATCTAGTTTAATGGTTTAGTTTCATATCCAAATCCATCTTTTGAATATTGCATCCAATCAAATTCACTTGATATGGAATAGATATTTATCCAGACTTTTAAGAATCTAAAATTCAAACTACGGGTACATACATTTACCAATGTTTCAATTTTTAGTAATGTTTGTATGGTTAAAAAAATTTTGAAAATATAAATTATATTATGTTGAAGCTTACTAATAATTACATTTTGAAAATATTACATATATTTAAAATACTAAGACCCATTAGTTAAATTATACAAAATCGTGTGAATATTGTATTTTATTAAATGTTGAATTTATGCTTACTTTCTTTAGTAATTATATGAAATATTTCATAGAATAGTTAAATTTTCAAAGTTGTAAAAACTGAGAGACCAGTGCGGTAGATGTATATTCAAATTTCCTTTGTTAAATTTGTAATATCCATACCACCCAAAACTCTTTTAAAAATTATGACAGATAGAAAATGTGTGGGTGTTTTATGCTGTCAAAATGAAGAAGGGATAAAAAGGCTTGTAGCATGGAGGTCTAAGATTAAGAAAGGATCAACTCTTATTGTCTGGTGAATGTTAGTGGGGTCTTGCTAAAAAAAGATGAATATCCTATAATTAGAGGTGTGTAAAAAACTTCGGATATGCAGAACAAATCCATACCCAATTCATATCCGATCCATTTAAATTTATTTTAATGGGGTTTGGTTTCATATCCAAATCCATATTTTGAATTCTACATCTAATCATATTAATTTGATATGTATTGATATTTATCCGAACATTAAAAATTCAAAATTCAAACAATGGTTACACACAGTTACCAAAGTTTCACATTTTAGTTTTGTCTCTAAGGTTATAAAATTTTTGAAAATAAAAATTATATGATGTGAAAACTAAGTAATAATTATAGAAAAATACAACTTAAAATATTATATATATTCCAGGTACTAGGACCCATTAGTTAAATTACACAAGGTCAAGTCAATATTGTATTTTATTAAATGTTGAATTTATCTTTACTTTCATTAGTAATTATATGAAATATTTTATAGAATAGTTAAATTTTATACTTTTTAACAATTCACACAACAGTGTGGTAGATGTCAATTCAAATTTCCTTTGTTAAATTTTTAATATCCATACCACATAAAACTCTTTTAAAAATTATGGTAGCTTGGTAAAAGTATGGGTGTTTTATGTTGTAAAAATGAATAACATCTCATTTTTTTAGAAAATAGAATATTAATAAAAGGTGTTATTTATATAATAAGCTATTAATATTTTAATTATTAGAATAAGTTAAGATTTTTTTTAAAGAAATAATTATGGGTGTAAAAAGTAAAGGAGGTTAAGTTTTGTTTGATTTTAGAAGCCCAACAAAGGGTTTAGTGAAGGTAAAATTAGGGGTCTCTAAGGGTTGTAGAGGATTTCATGTTTTTTGACCCGAGAAAAGGAGAGAAAACTGTAGAGGAAACCTTGCCAAGGGAGTTTGAGGAGCAGTTTCAGGGAGTTGAGGCTATATCTTTTACAATCAGGATAATCTCTTCGAGGTAAGGTGGGAGTGAGATTAACTTATATATAGACATATATAAGAAATAGGGTAGTAGAGGCAAACCCTAAACCTCTGTAGGGATCAAGTTTTATGCAATTGACTTATTCACTTGTTTCTATGAATGAACATTATGAATAATTAGAGATGAATAACTCTAAATAGGTTATCAATTCATGTTTTGTTGGGGATGTTTGTGTTATTTGAATTGCTTTATAAACATTAGGATTATATGTGGTTATAGGTTTTCTTCCATTGCACAGTTCAATGATAAGTGAGTATTATAGATAGACAAGTATGAGTTTCAGGTTTAAAGTTAGAATTATATGTTTAGAACCTTATACAAGTTGAATTGTTGCTATCTGGAAATTTTCGTATAAATATACCTTAGAGTTTCTGTCATATATTTTCTGTGTGGGTAACCAAATTGAGTCAAGTTTTCTGGTTTAGAAACTAGACATTTAAGGCTACATTTTAGACTCAATAATCATGTAAATACATTAAGAATAGACTGAGTTGTGTGAGTTTGAAGTTGAGTCTCCCTTCCAGTGTACGAAACAAACTTTGTGAGTTGTGAGCCCTGCGAGGTAACCTAGATGGCCTTATTAGGCTTCTTGTTCTTCATAAAAGTTTTTGATCTCGAGGTTAAATTTCCAACAGAGTTTGAATCAATAAAAAAGGATGTATGTAACTCAATTTATGATAAAATTAGTAACTAAAGGTCGAGCTGCTAGAATTAGGTGTATTACAATTAGCGTTCACAATTTTGGGACAAGAAAAGAGATAGGAAAACAATATAGTTTGAGAAAGTGATCTTCATGAAAGTTGCAACCCTAGATTTTATGTAGCTTAATGTTGTTGGTTTCACCCCAAAAAGATACCTGGAACTCAAGGTATGATAAAATTAGTAACTAAAGGTGTAATTTCAGAAAGTTTTCTCAGCGAAAGTTATAACCCTAGATGTTGTATAACTAATGACATTACTTTCACTCCAAAATGATACCTAGAGCTCAAGTTATGATCAGATTAATGACTGATAGTCAAACTGTCAGGATTAAGTGATAGATTCATGCTTCCTCCAATTTTTTAAAATAGTAAACGTTTGTTTTAGCTCTTAAGATAAACATAAGAGTTGTAAATAAGTGTCCTAGATTTTAAACTAGATAAGATACAATATCATAGGATTAATAAACCTCTAGATATCATGTTTATACTTGACAAAGGTCATAGAGACTATTAGAAATGAGTGAAGAAATCTCCAAAACTTTATAAAATATTGTGGTGAGTTATGAATGTAATAATCCTATAGTATATTGAGAAATTTGATATATTCAATATCATAAATGATATTTTGTACATGAGAATATGTGCTATAGATAATTTGTGTTGAAGAACTTATTTGTACTAAAAGTTAAGTATAAGTTGTTGCTTATCAGCATGTGAACTCTGAATTGCTTTATTATTTGTAAAGTTTGGGCTTTGTTTAGCAGTGCCTAAGTCCTTTTTATATAGTCATGTATGTTTAGATGTGTGATGTATCTTATGATTCTGAGTGTTGGGGATGACTGAATATTTGAAAGCTATTTGAGGTGTGTGAATTTGGGGTTTTTTTCAATGTGTGATATTGATGTTGATTATAATTGAATGCATGTTGTGTTGATGATGATGGCCAGGGTGTGCCTGACGAGGTGCCATCCCAGCTGCGATTGAGGGTGGATTGTCATGACATAATTAATTATTGATATTGTGAGTTATGTTACATGACATGATGCATGGATATGACAGTCTATGAAACTTGTAAGGATTTCCCATTGTGAGGCGCTCTATAGCAAGTCTCTTAGGTTCTGTTGCATTGCACGGCTGTACCTATGTGTTATTGGCATAGAAGAGGATCCACTTCGGGTGAATCTATGTGAGATAGTTGTACCTACGTGCGTAGAAGAGGACCGCTTCGGGTGTGTACCTGAGAGAGCATACATGAGTTGCATTGTATGAGCATCATTGATATTACTTGAATTTAATATGGTTGTGTAGCTTCATGTGATACACTATGGGTGGTAATGTTTCTTATTTATGCTGCTTAATTATGTATGAGCAAATGTTTCACCCCCTATTTGTGTGTGTGTTGCTTGGGCTAAACGCCCATAGGTTAGAAAGATGCTGTTGAGGTAGAGGTTAGTAATGCTTCAGATTAATGTGGATTCTATGCTCTGTTAGATATGACATTGGGCCTTTGCGAATATATTAGCATGTTGGAATTATTTCCTTATCTTAGAAATTATATAAAATATTTCTTAAGTTCTTTTCCTTCTTTTAAGTTTTCAATTATAAAGACTTATCATTTTATCAAATATGAGGTTTTGTTGAAAGGACTTTTTTGAACCTTTTTACCTAGTTAAAGGACTTTTATTTAATCATGTTATGTTTATTTATATAAGATGAGAGAGTGCCACAATGTCTATGGTGTTGTATTACATGATCCCGAAAATTCTTTTTCTATGTATATAATGCTCAGAATTTTAATTGTAAGTTAATCTAATGTAATGGATCTATCTGAGCTAGTAGTTTATATCATTTTGACTATGTTTTAACTCAATGTGGAGATACATAATTTTCTATTTCATGACTTGTTTAGTAATAACTAATTCGTGGTGTCACAATGTAAGTCTTTTTACGTAAGTGGCAAGCCTAGTTATTTAAATCAACAAATTTCTACATTATTTTGTAAATTAATTAATAAAGTGTCCAGGTGTAGAAGAGTGTCACAAAGAAGGGATGAAAAGGCCTGCAGATATGGAGGTCCAAGATAAAGAAAGGATAAGCTATTATTGTCTGTTGAATGTTAGTGGATTCTTGCTCAAACAAGATGAATATCCTATAATTAGATGTGTGCAAAAAAATTTGGATATGCAGAACCCATCCATATCCAATTCGTATCAATCCATTTAAATCTATTTTAATGGTTTGGTTTCATATCCAAATCCATATTTTGAATCCTACATCCAATCCAATTAATTTGATATGGATTTCACATTTATCCAGACTTTTAAAAATCCAAAATTCAAACTAGGGGTACACACAACTACCAATGTTTCAAATTTCAGTTGTTTGTAAGGCTACAAAATTTTTGAAAATAAAAATTACATTGTGTGAAAGCTTTCTAATAATTATAGAAAAATACAACTTAAAATATTATATATATTTAACATATTAAGACCCACTAGTTAAATTTCACCAGGTTGAGTGCATATTGTATTTTTTAAATGTTGAATTTATTCTTACTTTCTTTAGCAATTATATAAAATATTTTATAGAATAGTTAACTTTTCTACTTTCTAATAATTCACACAAGAGTGTGGTAAATGTCAATTCAAATTTCCTTCATTAAATTTGTAATATCCATATCACCTAAAACTCTTTTAAAAATTATGGCAGCTTGGAAAAAGTATAGGTGTTTTATGCTGTAAATGAAGAAGGGATAAAAAGGTTGTTAGACACGGAGGTTCAAGATAAAGAAAGGATTAGCTCTTATTGTCCGGTGAATGTTAGTGGGGTCATGCTCAAACAAACAAGATGAATATAATGTAATTAGGGGTGTGCAAAAAAACTTGGATATACAGAACTCATCCATACACAATTCGTATCTACTCCATTTAAATCTATTTTAATGTTTGGTTTCATATCCAAATACATATTTTGAATTCCACATCTAATCCAATTAGTTTGATATGGATTGGAAATTCATCTAGAGTTTTAAAAATCCAAAATTCAAACTATGGGTATACATAATTACCAATGTTTCAAATTTTAGTCATGTTTGGAAGGTTATATAATTCTTGAAAATAAAAATTATATTATGTGAAAGATTACTAATAATTATATAAAAATACAACTTAAAATATTATATATATTTAAAATACTAAGACCCATTGGTTAAATTACACAAGGTCGAGTGAATATTGTATTTTATTAAATGTTGAATTTATCATTATTTTCCTTAGTAATTATATGAAATATTTTATAGAATGGCTAAATTTTCTATTTTCTAACAATTCACACAACAGTGTGGTAGATGTCATTTCAAATTTCCTTTGTTAAATTTGTAATATCCATATCACCCAAAACTCTTTTAAAACTTATGACAGCTTGGAAAAAGTATGGGTGTTTTATGCAGTCAAATGAAGAAGGGATAAAATGGCATGGAGGTCCAACATAAAGAAAGGATCAACTCTTATTGTGTGATGAATGTTAGCATGGTCTTGCTCGGACAAGATGAATATCCAATCATTAGCGGTGTGCAAAAAAATTTGAATAAGTAGAACCAAATCCAATGCATTTAGATTTGTTTTAATGGTTTGGTTTCATATCCAAATCCATATTTTGAATGTTACATCCAATCAAATTAACTTGATATGGATTGGATATTTATCTAGACTTTTAAGAATCCAAAAATCAAACTATGGGTAGACATAGTTCCCAATGTTTTATATTGTAGTTATGTTTGTATGGTTATCAAAATTTTGAAAATAAAAATATATTATGTGAAATCTTACTAATAATTATAAAAAAATACAAATTAAAATATTATGTATATTTAAAATACTAAGACCCATTAGTTAAATTACACAAGGTCGAGTGAATATTGTATTTTATTCAATGTTGAATTTATCTTTACTTCTTTTAGTAGTTATATGAAATATTTTATAGAATAGTTAAATTTTCTACTTTCTAAACATTCACACAACAGTGTGGTAGATGCCAATTCAAATTTCTTATTTATAGAATAGTTAAATTTTCTTTGTTAAATTTGTAATATCCATACCAACCAAAACTCTTTTAAAAATTATCGCAACTTAGAAAAAGTATGAATGTTTTATGTTGTCAAAATGAACAAGGGATAAGAAGGCATGTAGACATGGAGGTCCAAGATAAAGAAAGGATCAACTCCTATTATCTAGTGAATCGAATGGTGTCTTCCTCAAACAAGACGCGTATCCTATAGTTAGGGGTCTGCAAAAAAATTTGGATATGCAGAACCAATTCAAATTCAAATTCGTATCCAATCCATTTAAATATATTTTAATAGTTTTGTTCCATATTCAAATTCATATTTTGAATTTTACATCCAATCTAATTAATTTGATATGGATTGGATATTTATTCGAACTTTTAAAACTCCAAAATTCAAACTATGGGTACACACAATAACCAATGTTTTAATTGTAGTTATGCTTTTATAGTTATAAAAATTTTGAAAATAAAAAATATATTATGTGAAATCTTACTAATAATTATAAAAAATACAAATTAAAATATTATATATATATTTAAAATACAAAGACCCATCAGTCAAATTACACAAGGTCGAGTGAATATTATTTTATTCAATGTTGAATTTATCCTTACTTTCTTTAGTACTTATATGAAATATTTTATAGAATAGTGAAATTTTCTACTTCCTAACAATTCAAACAACAGTGTGGTAGATGTCAATTCAAATTTTCTTCGTTAAATTTGTAATATCTATACCACCCAAAACTCTTTTAAAAATTATGGCAACTTGGAAAAGTATGAGTGTTTTGTGCTGTAAAAATTAAGAACGGATAAGATGGCTTGTAGACATGGAGGTGCAAGATAAAGAAAGGATCAGCTCTTGTTGTCTGGTGAATGTTAGTGGGGTCTTGCTTAAACAAGATGAATATCCTATAATTAGGGGGTGTGTAAAAATTCTGAATATGCAGAACCAATCAAAATTCAATTCGTATCAATCCATTTAAATCTATTTTAATGGTTTTGTTTCATATCCAAATCCATCTTTTGAATTTTACATTCAATCCCATTAATTTGATATAGATGGGATATTTATCCGGACTTTTAAAAATCCAAAATTCAAACTATGGGTACACATACTTACCAATGTTTCAAATTGTAGTTATGTTTGTAAGGTTATAAAAATTTTGAAAAAAAAAAAATATTATGTGAAACCTTACTAATAATTTTAGAAAAATCCAACTTAAAATATTATATATATTTAAAATACTAAGACCTATTAGTTAAATTACAAAAGGTCTTTTGAATATTGTATTTTATTCAATGTTGAATTTATCCTTACTTTCTTTAGCAATTATATGAAATATTTTATAGAATAGTTAAATTTTCTACTTTCTAACAGTTCACACAACAGTGTGTCGTAGATGTCAATTCAAATTTCCCAGATTAAATTTGCTATATCCAACCAATCCAAACTCTTCTTAAAAATTATGTCAACTTAGAAAAAGTATGGGTGTTTTATGGTGTCAAAATGAAGAAGCGATAAAAAGGCTTGTAGACATTAGGTCCAAGATGAAAGGATCAACTCTTTATTGTCTCGGGAATGTCAGTGGGATCTTGCTCAAACAAGATGAATATCCTATAACTAGGGGTCTGAAAAAAAAATCGGATATGCAGTACCAATTCATATCCAATTTGTATCCAATCCATTTAAATCTATTTTAATGGTTTGGTTTCATATCCAAATCAATATTTTGAATTTTACATTCAATCCAATTAATTAGATATGGATATGATATATCTCTGGAATTTTAAAAATTCACAATTCAAACTATGGGTACACACAGTTACCAATGTTTCAAATTTTAATTATGTTTATAAGGTTATAAAAATTTTGAAAATAAAAATTATATTATGTGAAAGCTTACTAATAACTATAGAAAAATACAACTTAAATTATTCTATATATTTAAAATACTGGGACCCGTTAGTTAAATTACACAACGTCGAGTCAATATTGTATTCATTAAATTTTCAATTTATCCTTACTTTCTTTAGTAATTATATCAAATATTTTATAGAATAGTTAAATTTTCTACTTTCTAACAATTCACACAACAATGTCGTAAATGTCAATTCAAATTTCCTTCGTTAAATTTGTAATATCCATACCAACCCAAACTCTTTGAAAAATTATGCCAGCTGAGAAAAAGTATTGTTGTTTTATGCTGTCAAAATGAAGAAGGGATAAAAAGGCTTGTAGGCATGGAGTCCAAGATAAAGAAAGGATAACTCTTATATTCTAGTGAATGTTAGTGAGGTCTTGTTTAAAGAAGATATCCTATAATTACGGGTGTGCAAAAAGAATTCGGTTATGCAAAACCAATCCATATCCAATTCGTATCCAATCCATTTAAATCTATTTTAATGGTTTGGTTTTATATCCAAATTCATATCTTGTATTTTACATCTAATCAAATTAATTTGATATTGATTGGATATTTATGCGGACTTTTAAATATCGAAAATTCAAACTATGGGTACATATAGTTACCAGTGTTTCAAATTTTAGTTATGTTTGTAAGGTTATAAAAATTTTGAAAATAAAAATTATACTGAGACTCATTAGTTAAATTACACAAGGTCGAGTGAATACGGTATTTTGTTAAATTTTGAATTTATTCGTACTTTCTTTAGTAATTGTATTTTAAATTTTGAAAAATACAACTTAAATTATTCTATATATTTAAAATACTAAAAGTTATATAAAAGTACAACTTAAATTATTCTATATATTTCAAATACTGACACCCATTAGTTAAATTACACAAGGTCGAGTGAATACTGTATTTTGTTAAATTTTGAATTTATTCGTACTTTTTTTAGTAATTGTATCAAATATTTTATAAAATAGTTAAATTATCTACTTTCTATTAGCTAACACAACAATATATGTCATTTCAAATTTCCTTCATTAAATTTATAGTATCCATACCAACCCAACCTCTTTTAAAAATTATGACAACTGAGAAAAGAAGTATGGGTGTTTTATGTTGTCAAAATGAAGAAGGGATAAAAAGGCTTGTAGACAGAGGTCCAAGATAAAGAAAGGATCAACTCTGATTGTCTGGTTAATGATAGTGAGGTCTTGCTCAAATAAGATGAATATTCTATAATTAGGGGTGTGCAAAACAATTCGGATATGCAGTACCAATCCATATCCAATTCGTATCCAATCCATTTAAATCTATTTTAATGGTTTAGTTTCGTATCCAAATCCATATTTTGAATTTTACATCCATTCCGATGAATTGGATATGGATATGATATTTATCCAGACTTTTAAAAATTCAAAATCTAAACTATGAGTACACACAGTTACAAATGTTTCAAATTTTAGTTATGTTTGTAAAGTTATAAAACTTTTGAAAATAAAAATTATATTATGTGAGAGGTTACTAATAATTATAGAAAAATATAACTTAAAATATTATATATATTTAAAATACTAAGGCACATTAGTTAAATTTGCAAGGGTTGAATCAATATTATATTTTATTAAATGTTGAATTTATCCTTACTTTCTTTAGTAATTATATGAAATGTTTTATAGAATAGTGAAATTTTCTACTTTCTAACAATTCACACATCAGTATTGCAGTTGTCAATTCAAATTTCCTTCATTAAATTTGTGATATCCATACCAACCCAAACTCTTTTAAAAATTATGCTAGCTTAGAAAAAGTATGAGTGTTTTATGGTGTCAAAATGAAGAATGGATAAAAAGGCTTGTAGACATGAGGTCCAAGTTAAAGAAGTATCAACTCTTATTGTCTGTCTTGTGAATGTCAGTTGGGTCTTGCTCAAACAAGATGAATATCCTAGAATTAGAAAAATTCAACTTAAAATATTATAGATATTTAAAATACTAAGACCCACTAGGTAAATTAGACAAGATCGAGTAAATATTGTATTTTATTAAATGTTGAATTTATCCTTAATTTCTTTAGTAATTATATGAAATATTTTATAGGATAGTTAGATTCTCTACTTCTAGCAATTCACACAACAATGTGAATATTCCAACAACGGGTGAGGTAGATGCACAAGAAAAGAATATAAAAAATAAATATCATAAAAGATTTGACTACACACCTATATCACATAATAGAAAAGTGTAGGACACATGATCAGAATAGATAGTGCATATGGATGTATGACTGGATCCTACTTCGTTGTGAGATAAACTAAGTGCTTTGTTTGAACTCCGGATATAGTTTATCTTCTAATGTGTTCCCTACAACTTTGTGGACATAATCACATAACTATGGTAGATGTTAATATGACTGTTAAGAATTTTAACTTCATTTAGGTATTTATTTGATGAAAATTAATTTTTTGTATAAATCAAGTTGTATGGTTAAATATAATTATTTTTTTAATGTTACTTATAATTGTGATAAAAAAATTAAATAAAATGTCTCTATTGAAAGTTGTTAAAAATCATATTTACAATAAAATTGGATTTTAATTATAAACCACTTTTAAAAGCTATTTTAAACTATTTTCAAAAAATCCAATCCCATTAAATGGATATGGATTAAATCCATATCCATTTAATTGGATTTGGATTGGATATGGGCTGGATTTTTAAATATCCAATCCATGCACACCCTTACATATAACATTAGTGGTCGTGTTAAGGGGAGGGAGAGATGTAGTTCAGTACAGCGTATAGTCACAAAGTATGATATAAGTTTTATCTGCAACCAAGAAACTAAAGTTCAAATTGTAGATAAAAGAGCTTGTGGAGCATTATGGGGTGATTCAAATATAGAGTGGAAAGCAGTTCCTGCTATAAACATGGTGAGAGGGGTGCTAAGTGCATGGGACCCTGACAAATTTGTTGTCTTAGATGTTTTTCAGGGTATGGGATTCCTTGACATAAAAGGAAAATTCTTAAATGAGTACAGATTAAAAGAATAATAGTAAATATCTACTCTCCTTACACTATGGAGGGTGGAATATGCTTCTAGAAGTTAAGGAACAGTTTTAGGCTTGCTGCTAGTGTGTAGCAAGTGATTTCAATGCTGCAAGGTCCCTTAAAGAAAGAATTGGAAAAAAATGGTGATTTTACTTCATCTCATTTGAAAATGTTAGAATTTTCATCCTTTATTTTAAGTATGGAATTGGTGGGAGTATTCATATCCAGGATATATATATATATATATATATATATATATATATACACACACACACGTGGTTCAACAATAGAAGTTTGACTTGCAGTATGTTAGACATGTTTCTTATATCAGATGATTGGTTAGAATCAACTCCTAATTCCTATCAGTTAATTCTTGATCAGGACTTCTTGGACCATCATCCCATAATTCTAAAGCAATCAGTGGCCAATTGGGGGTTTAAGCCATTCAAGTTTATAAATGGGTGGATCAAGTGTACAGGTTTGAATGATCTTGTAAAAAAAATACAGCAATTATAATATTCAAGGATGGGGTGCATACATCTTAAAGGAAAAATAAAAAGCTGTAAAGGTAAAAATCAAAAGGTGGAACAAGGAGAATGTGGATAAAGTAGAAGTGAAGATTGCAAACTTGAAAAAAAGCATTGCTCTGCTTGATAGCAAAGCTGAAGAGCATTCTCTTGAAGCAGAAGAAGTAATTCCAAAAGTATAAAAATTAGGTGATCTATGAAATTTGATTCTCTTTCGAGAAAGGCTCTTGGCCCAACAAGCTGAAGTCAAAGGGCTTCAAGGGGGGATTCTAACTCTAGATTTTTTCATACAATGGTTAACTGGCAGAGAAAATCAAATGGCTTATAATTGATTATTAATAGGTTGAAGACCCAATACAAGTAAAAAAAAAAAGAAGTGAAACAATGTTTTGAAGAAAGATTTTATTCCTAGGAAGATTTGGGAGTAAGAATGGATGGGTTAAATTTTAAATTTCTGTCTTTAGAGCAACAAACAAATTTAGTAAAAGAGTCCACCGAGACAGAAGTAAAACTTGCAGTATGGGAATGTGTAGGGTTGAAAGCACCTGGACTTAATGGTTATAGCATGAAGTTTGTGAAGCACTTCTAGGATATGTTAAAAAATAATATTATAAAGTTATAGTAGAAATTCATGAAAATGGGAAGCTTCTAAAGGTTCAAATGTATCTTTTCTAACATTAATTCCCAAGAAAGATATATCATCATATCTTAAGGATTATAGGCCTATATCACTAATAGGAGTAGTGTACAAAATTATTACAAAAGTATTAGGAAAAGACTCTAACTGGTGATGCATAGTATAATCGATGAGACTCAAACTGCCTTCATCAAAGGGAGACAACTTTTGGATAACATTGTTATTATGAATAAAACCATACATGAAGCAAAGCAGTCCACTTTCGGTGTTCAAGGCAGACTTTGAAAAAGCATATGATTCAGTTAGCTGACAGTTTTTTAGAAGGCATATGATTTGGGTTTAGTGATAAATGGCTTGGGTGGATCAAAGGATGTTTTCAAGCTTGCTCTGATTTCATCCTTGTAAATGGGACTACTCAAGAATTTCATATGCAAAGAGGTTTAAGGAAAAGAGACTCTATGACCCTTGGGGTATAGTAAAAGAGGTTGTCTATAAGAATCTTTATCAAGATTGAAAATTGGAAGACATGAGCTCCAATTTGTAATCCAACAATTCATAGATGACACCTTAATTGTGGTAAAACCTGAGGTCCAAAATGTAGTGATTCTGAAAAGTGCTCTAAAGTGCTATGAAATGGCATCAAACTTGAAGATTAATTATCACAAGAGTAGTTTGGGAGAAGTAAGGATGAGTTTGCAAGAGTTATAATTATTTGTAGGAATTATCAATTGTAGGATAATGCAATTGTCGTTCTCCTAACCGAGAATTCCTGTGGAGGCTAATGTAAGAAGAGGGTGTGTGGCGATCAGTGATGGAAAATTTGAATTCTAAGATGTCATCTTGGAAGAAAAAAAAAACTTATATCTAAAAGGGAGAATTTGTCTTCTTAAATCTTATATATCTTATATTCCTCTCTTTTTACAAGATTCCAAAGAAAGTGACCTTATTCCATTCAACACCTACAAAGGAGGTTTTTATGAGGTGGGTCTGAAGCAAACAAAAAGTTAGCTTAGGTCAAATGGGATATGGTATGCAAATAAAAAGAGTAAGGTGACTTAGGCATCAAAGATGTAGAGGCATTTAATAAAGCATTGCTTGAAAAGTGAAGATAAAGATCCTTATATAGAAGATGCTTTATGAGTAAAAATTCTTGAGGCTAAATATAGGGATATACGAAGTAGGTTATTTTTTTACCAGTGGAAAGGAGGATCTCAATGGTGGAAGGATCTTGTGAAGGTTATATCATCTGAGGGTTGGGTGACTAGTTTAAAGAAAATGTGAAGACAGTGATAAGATATGGTTCATTGTTCAAATTCTAGTAAGGAAGTTAGAGGGAATCAAGAAGTTTCAAACTAAACTTTCCTAGATTATTAGCTATGTCTGACCAAAAGGAGACCCTTATTTCAGAGGTTGGGGAATGGTGCAACAATAAATGGGTATGGAGATTAAGTTGGAGAGGGTCCTTTCTCAATTGAGAGACTGCTTGGATGAGTGAGTTGAGAGGGCCTTAGTAAGGATGCATTGTTATCGATGACTTGGTTGTTTGCAGGTTTTTCCATCAGAATATTATTCTCACTTGTGGCAACATCTCACCTATGCCAAAAGGAAGGTGCAAAAAGGTGGTTTACCAATTATATGTCTGGCTACTTTATAGTTAATATGGCTTGCTCATAATGACCTTGTGTTCAAAGGAATTTCATTTTGCGATTTAAAGGTTTGGCAGGAGGTCGAGGCCATCCAACTATATTGGGTGTGGGTCAAGGAATTCTAAAAAAAAAAGTCTTTTTTTTCTTTTATGAATGGTCTATATAACCTGAGTATTCTATTAATAGTTAACGTGGCTGTTTTTCTAGGGTACTCTTTTATTTGTAAACCCTTACAAATGGGGAAGGGGTCACTTGCCGTTTTTTAGCATATATAAGTAATCTGTATCTTACACTTTGTATTCCTGCAAACATTTTTAATCATTTCTTGTGACTGAGATATGTCTTGCCAAGATTATCAAACTCGAGAGTTTACATAGTCTCGAGAGAGTTCGATAAACTCAACTTATGAACTCGTAAGAGTTTATTTTAAATAAAAAATATTCATAAAAAACATATAATTAAACATTTCAACAACATAATAAATTAAAATAGTAAATCATAAATTCCATAATACTTAAATAACTAATTTTAGAAATTCTTCACTATTAGATAATAAATTGCAAATATGACAATAATTCTATAGCATTTCTTCATTTATGTTTGGTATTATTGGAAAATGAAAGTAGTGGTATTTGATTTAAGAACAACAAACTAAATAAAAGTATCTTAAACTCTAAATGTGTATTAAACAATCCAATTAGTTGATTCGATGACTTGGTAGTAAACTCAAGAGTTTCCTAAGTTTACATAGAGTTTATCTAGTTTACTAAAAAAAGAGTTTGCACACTCGCAAAGGATAAGTGAACTCGTAAGAGTTACAGAATTAACTCGAGAGTTTGATAACCATGTGTATTTGTTTTTTACAAAAAAAAAAAAAAATACTTATCATGCTGTTGTCAAATATGTTCCTATCCTAGTATATATAAGTTTACTTGATAGTAATAAGATAGCAATATCATCAATTTCACTGCTATAAAAATTTCTTTATGGATTTATAATATATTTTGGTATAACCTGAAAAATCATATTATTCCAAAAATTTAATAAATTCTTTTTGTAAATAAATCATCTTTTACAATAATATTAGTAAAAAAATATTAAAGAAAAATTTATTTTTAGACAATTGGAAAATAAAAGAAAAAAAAAAGTGCCCTTGTAAAGGCTATACAACTTTAAAAATATATTATTGACTATGGAAAACGTTTGATATAGCTCAATTATCTAATTTATTTTTATTAAGTTTACATAATATGTGTGTCCTCTTGCACGTACTTAAAGCCTTAGGTAACACATTTATTAATTTATTTCAAGTTTAAAACTTTAAATATAGATTCATAAAAAAAAGGTTAATAAATAACTTCTAAATATCAAGTCGATGTTAATAAATTCATTTGATTACAATTTACCGATTTTACAACTTTTAAAATAATAATAATAATAATAATAATAATAATAATATATTAACCATTTACGAAGAAAAAATAATATTCAATTTTTTATACATTTACAAAACATAAAAAATACAATTATCATTAATATATATGTATATACTACCAAAGAATAAAATATTTTATAAAAATAAATAATAACTAAATAACATTATCTACATAAATAAGTTCTAAATAAAAATAATTATGATATATTAAAATAAAATATAAAAATTCAGGAGTCAAGGCCTCCCTTAGCCAATGTAGGTTCATGTTCATCCCCAATAATACTTGTGGTGTAACACGACTTTAGAAAATAAACTTATCCACCAAGACATTGTGAGAAAAATCAACCATTACTAACCAAGTTCAATGGGATGTTTCAGGTTCAAGTTCACTCTCACTATGCTTTTCCAAGATTAGTCTTGCACGAACCGTCAATTTCTTCATCTCTATCATTTCCTAGCTTTGAAATTGAGTGAACATAGGATTACAAACAACTGTTAACCCCTAACAACATCTCTACTTGCAAAGTGATTATTTCTCACCTTATTGAGAGAGAAAGTATCAGTCTCAAAAAATCATTTCTTGACAATTTTGAAGCACAAGTTTTGATTTTTCAATAAGAAACACTTAGTTATCGTTAAAGTATAAAGACATCAATCTTCTTCCATGGTGATTCAAACTAGACTTGAAAAACATCTATCCGTTCAACCACTTATATTTTAGTTAGTTTCTCAGTATTGAAATGAACCATAAAAGTCATTCTTTTATATTAAAGAGGGTGACACTAGTAGTAACATAATTCTAGAAGATAAAAGAGCTAAAAAACCAGTTATAATTTTTCTTTGAAAACAATCTTTTTTTTAAACTCCTTGAATAATTCTCAAAGAATATTTAGGAAGTTTAAAAAAATAGACAAATCTCAGAGAAATATGACATAAAATTAGACCAATTTTTTAAGTTGTTTCATCTCTATGGCTATATCATTACTGATGTCACCCATGTTTAATCCAAAGGAATAGCCTTTGGTGGTCATTTCAACGGGAAACACTATCCAAAATTGAAGTAGGTTGAATGGGTAGATGCCCTTCAACTCAGGTATGAATATATATAAAGAAAATTGACATCTTTGAAACCATTATGATAACCAATTGCTTAATAATTATTAAAAAAAATCAAAACTTGTGTTAAGGTTGTTAAGAAGTAGTCTGCTAAGACAAATACCTCCTTGTCTCCATTCGTGAGGTGACAATTATGATGGAAATAAAAGGAAACCTTAAATCAATAGATACAAGATTATAGTATGTATAGAGAATTAAATATAAAAAGGTAGAGGAAAAAGAATATGTGTACCTCAGATATAAGATCTTCAAAAACAAAAACCCTATGAATGATTATTGTAGAGATATGAGTTCAATAAGAACTCTTGAGGGTTTTACTACCTACTTTCTAGGGGATTATTTTAGAGAATGTATATTGTTGTTGTTGTTATTGTTGTTGTTATTTGTAATTTGCTTAATGGGATGACAAATTTATAATCCCCCAGGGTAGGCAGAGACTCCTCAAATGGGCTTTTTTTTTTATTGACTCAACCCATCACAGAGTCAATCTTACTATAATCCTATAATCCCATTTAAATAATCATAAAGATATTATAAGATATGATTATCACCAAATCTTAAATTGCCAGATAATGATAAAATATAATTGATTAATACCAATCCACTATTATTTCCAACATTCTCCCACTTGGATGGTATTAATCAATAATACAAAGATAAATCATTAAGCTAGAATGACAATGATAGACAAATCTTATATTAGACAATGAGAAATTTGAGCTACAAAATAATATCCGATAGGGATATATATCATAAATATTTCTCATAAAGTATATAGAATAATGTAGTTCAATAAAATAATACTACATGGTCTTAAGCATCCAGAAATACTAAGAGATATGTTACTAAAATGATATTACTTCACACATATCTCATAAGAAAGTTTTCAGACTCCCACTTATCTAAGACATCAAAACTTAACCAAACCATATGAGTTATAAAACTCCAAAGTTAAGTATTTGATCAGTGAATAAAAAAATGTTTAATTAATATAATTTTTTTTTTACTTGAGTCCGAAAAATTATATAGGTGAGAAAGCATAATTTACATGCATCTAATTATTCATCATAGCCCAATAACATATGTAATTACATATAGGCTACATAAATGCTCTATAATATTTGACATTTAACTAATCTGAGTTTCAAAAAAGAGTGACTATGTAAGAATCCAAAGATAAGTAGGAAATCCATAAATTCCCTACTAAAACCACATAGACACCTAGTTTATATAAAATGATACTCAGATTATTGTGGCCACAAAATGTCAATTGAGCAAACACTTAGATAATTGGTCCAAACAAAAAAAATTCATAAGTACTTCAAAAGTGCAAAATTGTACTCAATAGGAGTACTATCATAATAAGCACTTTTTTACAAAGTAGAAAATCATACTCGATAGGAGTATTGCATCTACAATATACTTATAGAATTTTGACCAAACAAAATGTGAAATTTTGGGTAAAGAAAAGCACAATACTTAATTGCATACCAAAAGAATTAATACGCAATGCCCAACAAAATGCTCTTAACATCCATTAAAGATGTCTATTAAGATACAATAAATTATATATATCTCAATTAAAATAGGACAAAAAAAATAGTCAAGTCCTATAAAGTATGTCATATCATAATTAAATGTGCACAAGAATATATGACAATACAAATAGATAAGTCTCGAGACATGATACAAAATTATATACTTCTAAAATTTTTATCAAATTTTATACTTTTATTTCCATAATTATATACTTTTATTTCCATCAAATTAATCACATTGGAGGATGTGATGGTGTTGGGAGATTACCCTATTGTTGATGATCCTATCTTCAGTCCCCTTCAAACCCATAAAATGATAGAGATGAAAAAAATATTGAATCATGAAAGAAAGTAATCCTAGAAAAGGAAAAGAAATAACACCTTCACATCCAAATGGATGGATTTTTTATTAATACTCTGGTGGTGGTGAAATTATATAGAGATGAAGCATTTCTTGCAAACTTGGATGACAATGACCGATTATTCTCACAACAGTAGATTTGTTACTTACCAATAAATCTCATTATTTTATATTTTCCTCAACTTGTTCATATATATATATATATATATATATATATGTGTGTAGGGTAAAGCTATAGAAGGAAAAGCAACAATTGTGATGTGTCTTCTCCCCTCAAAAAAATTATTATGGCCCTATCAAAAGTAGAATATATCATCATAGATTTTAAAGCATCTAAGTTTATTGTAGAACCATTGTATTGCGGGCTAAAATGTTTGCATAGTTTAAATGAATGTTTGAGTAACACTGCACGTTAATACATAAATCTTGTAAAACAAAGTTTGAAATTTGAGAATGAAAGAATAAGAAAGAAGTATTAGATAAGATAAATGAGATGATAAAAGATATAATATATATATATATATATATATATATATATATATATATATATAAAGTATTGATAAAACTTATTGTAAGTAAATCATTATTCATTAATAAAATTTACTAGAAATAACAATAACTATTATATTCGACTCTATTCATACATACATTTCAGTCTTTTCGTCGTACCCTTAAAGGTGAATAGTAAATCACTTTCCTATCAAATCTATTTTTTCTTATTTTAATTTTTCAAGATGAACAGAGAATTTTAAACGAAGCAGATATTGTAATTATTAAAGGATGGTATTACAAGAATACTAAGTGTTTGTTTGGTAACAGTTGTATAAAATTGTTTTTAGTATTTTAGTTTTTAAAAATTAAAAATTTGCTTGGATAGTGTTTTCTGAGAACAGTTTTCGAAAATAGTTATGATCTTTTAGTTTTTAAAAATTAAAAAACGGGAATAGGTGAAAGTAGTTTTACTTTTCAGTTTTTTGTTTTTGTTTTGAAAACTCAAAATACAATCAGAATATGTTGTTTTTTGCTTTTCGTTAATGAAATTCTAATAAACATGAACAAATTTTTCTATTTTTATGTCTTCAAAACAGTTTTCAAATATCACTTGCCGAACAAGTTTTCTTTTATTTTCTTTCCGAAAACAGTTTTTGAAAACTATTTTTGAAAATTCTTTCAAAAACTAAAAAATCAAATCAAATCAATCAAGCTCTAACATTCTACGCATATTTTAAAATTTTTATTTAATATTTTTAAAATTTGTAACTGATAATTTAGTAGTGCTGTGTATTAGCATATTTAAAACAATCTTCCATATGGCTCTAATAAACCCAAATTATTTTACTTAATTACTAACTCTTATTTAACTAAATATATTAAGCATAAAAATTAATTTATGCATTAAAGTTACAAATTCTAATGTAGAAATGCAATCTTATATTCTTATTTTAATTAAGATAAAAAATATTCTGATTTTAATTGCATAAATATGGAACTAAATAGAAAATAACAAGTATATGTACCTATGTAGAGGGAAAAAAAACAAGATTACTTCTATCTTGTTGGGATGCATTGAAAATTAATAACAAGTATTTGTACTCGTGTCTATTTTATAAATTAATAATTATAACATATAAATTTAAAATATTAAAAATTAAATATTTATTTTCTAATATTTTAAATATATACTTATAATTATTAGTTCTTATATATATTTCAAATTATTGTCTTTTTTAATTTTAAAATACAAATTAAAATTCTATTTAAAATTATGTATAATTTTAATATAACAAATGTTTAAACATATTTTATATTTCATCCTATCATTGTTTGATTTGTTATATGGTTGTAACATTTACATAAGATGAAAATTTATCATTACGTATCAAGTTATCTTATTCTCTTATACTATCATATTATATCCACCAAATGGATTGTATTAGTTTACTTAATATTTATAACCTATGTTTTAAGAACTGGAATGGTCCGAAAAAACAGTGAATCAATATGGCAATTAATTTGGTCAATCTTGAGAATTGGTAAAACAAAAAATCGATATTAAAACCAGAAAATCGGTCAAGAACCGGTGAAAATCGGTGGTTCAACCGGTTCATAAGTTTATTTAAAAATTTTCAAATTTTGCTAAATGCATCCTCATTTTCCTAAGTCAATCAATTTTTAATTCAAAAATTAATAAAAATGAGGTTTAACTAAGCAATATGAAAGCGTATTTAGTAAAATTATTTTTTGTCCTTTTATAATGACATCCATGATACATTTTTTTATTTTATAATCTTAATTATTATTGTACATTAATAATAAAAAATATTATTTTATTAAGAACAGTTTAACCATAAGTTAAATGATGGTTGAACCAATGAAAAACAAATTTCACTACTACAAAAAATTGTTTATAAATTAATAATATATTATGGTATTATTTTAAAAATCATATTAATTTTGTTTAAAAAATTAATAAATTAGAATAAATTACTTTTGTAAATTAATCATCTTTTACAATAATACTAGTAAAAAATATTGAAGAATAATTTATTTTTAGACATTCGGAAAATAAAAGAAGAAAGTGTCCTTGTAAAGGCTATAAAACTTTAAAAATATATTATTAACTATGAAAAACTTTTGATATAGCACAAATATCTAATTTAATTTTATAATGTTTACATAATGTGTGTGTTATCTGCCACTTAAAACCTTTACGTAACACTTCATTAATTGGTCTCAAGTTTAAAACTTTAAATTATAGATCTTATGAAAAATTAATAAATAACTCTTAATTCTTAAGTCGATGTTAACTAATTCATTTGATTATAATTTACTAATTTTACATATTTTCAAATAATAAAAATATATTAACTATTTACGAAGAAAAAACAACATTCAAATTTTTATATATTTACAAAGCATAGAAAATACAATTATCTTTAAAATAAATATATATACTACTAAAGAATAAAATATTTTATAAAAAATAAATAATAATAAATAACATTGCCCACATAATTAAATTCTAAATAAAAATAATTATAATATATATTAAAAAATAAATTATAAAAATTCAAGAATCAAGGTCTCCCTAGCCAACGCATAGGTACATGTTCATCAATAATAGCAGTAATTGCATAACTTTTTTAATATGTCAGATATTAGTTGTTAATGTGTAGTTTTATTAATTGAGGAATTCAAACTCATGACCTCTCACTCTCCTTTATTCTCACATGTGGATTTTATCATTGGACTCACCTTAGAACTCCTAGCAAAAGTGTAACTTGACTTTGGAAAATAAGCTTATCCACCAAGACATTGTGAGAAAAACCAACCATTGTCAAGTTCAATGAGATGTTTCCCAATCAAGTTCACTTCCCACTATTGTAAAAAATATCCATCCCTTTAGTTTTCGAAGTCATAAGTCTTTTATACTTTTCCAGGATACACTTGCATGAATCATCAATCTCTTCTGAACCTCTCTCATTTCCTAAATTTGAATTGAGTTTAGTGAAGATAGATTACAAACAACATGGTAACCCCTAACAACATTACCTCTTTCAAAGTGATTATAATTGTCTCACCATGGTGAAAAAGAAGGTATTAGTCTCAAGAAACCACTTCTTAGCAATTTCAGATCATAAGTTCCGATTTTTCAATATGAAACACTTGATTCTCATTATGGCAAAAAGATGTCAATTTTCTTCCATGGTGATCCATACTTGACCAGAAAGGCATCCACCCATTCAACCATTTCTATTTTGGGTAGTGCCTCTGTAGAAATAAACCATAAAAATGATTTCTTTAGATCAAACACAGATGACACTAGTAGTGACATAGTTGTAAAAGATGAAAAGAGCTAAAAAAACTTATCCAAATTTATATAATATTTCTTTAAAAAAGTCTATTTTTTAAAATCCTTCAATAATTTAAAAAAAATATTTAAGGATTTTTAACAAATAGACAATTCTCAAAGAAATATGATATAAAATTGGACTAGTTTTTGAGGTCGTTTCATCCTCTATGACTATGTCATTACCATGTCACTTGTGTTTTATCCAAAGAAATGATCTTCATTTGTCGATTTTAACAAGAAACAATACCCAAAATTAAAGTAGATTAAATGGATGGATACCCTTCAAGTTAGGTATGAATATATGTGAAGAAATTTGACATGAATATATGTGAAGAAATTTGACATCTTTGAAACCATAATGAGAAGCAAGTGCTTAACAATGATAAAAAAATAAAAACTTGTGTTTTAAGGTTGTTAAGCACTAGTGTCCTGAGACAAAATCTTCTTGTCTCCATGGGATAAGACAACAATTAATCACATTGGAGGATGTGATGGTGTTGCGGGATTACCCTATTGTTGGTGATCCTATCTCACCCACTTCAAAGCCATAAAATAATAGAGACGAAAAAAATATTGGATCATACAAAAAAGTAACCTAGGAAAATTAAAAGAATAAGACCTTCACATAAGAATGGATAGGTTATTTTGTTAATACTCAATAGTGGTAGTGAAATTAAACGCGAAACATTCCTTGCAAACTATGATAGCAATGGTTGTTTATTCTCACAATGCTAAGTTTGTTCCTTACCAATGTACCTCATTCCTCAAGTTGTTTAGTTTGCCCTTTAAGATCATTTGACTAGTCATCCCTATATATGGTAAAGCTATAGATGGAAAAATACAATTGTGATGTGTCTTCTCCTCTTATAAAAATTTATTGTCTCCCTGTCAAAAGTAGAATATATCATCATAGATCCCAAAGCATCTATATAAGTTTATTGCATAACCATTATATTGTAGGTTAAAAGGTTGCACGGTTTAAATAAAGATTTGGGTAAAACCAATAAGTTTTGTAAAAAAAAAGTTTGAAATTTCAGAGTGAGAGAATAAGAAAGAGGCATTACATAAGATAGATAAGATTATGAAACAATATAAAGAAAAAAATATATAAAAAGTATTGTAAAAACTTATTGTAAGTAAATCATTATTCATCAATAAAATTTACTAGAAACGACGATAACTATTATATTTGACTATTCATAGATCATATCAATTTTTGGTCATACCCTTAAAGGTGAATGAAGCACTGTTTCTAAATAGGTCAAATGTATAGTGACAACATGCCTCAAAGATATATAGTATCAAGTATTAACTCAACATGTTTTGTATATACAAAATATAAGAAATTAATTAAAAATAAAAACAAAATTCAATGAAATATTTATTCCTTTTAATAAATCACTTTCCTGTTAAATCTATTTTTTCTTATTTTAATTTTTCAAATAAAAAAAAAGAAAAGAATCTTAAATGAAGCATATGTATTGCAACTATATTGAATAATACATATTACAATAATACTAGCATTCTACTCATATTTTAAAATTTGTAACCAATAATTTAGTAGTGGTGTTTATTAGCATCTTGAAAACAATCTTCCATGCATATGGTTCTAATAACCCCAAATTATTTCACTTACTAGCCCTTATTTAACTAAATATATTAAGATTAAAAAATTAATTTATGCATAAAAGTTACAAGTTCTATATATGCAATCTTATATTCTTATTTTAATTACGATAAAGAATATTCTTATTTTAATTATAGAAAATATGGAACTAAATAGAAAATAATTAACAAGTATATGTACCTATGTAATTGAGAAAAGAAAAAATTCAGGATTACTTCTAGCTGGTTGAGATCCATTGAAACTCGTGCCTAACTAGCTAGCTTTCCATACCAACATAGAGTTACTGTTGGAGTGCAAGTGTGAGTTGAAGTTCCACATTGATAAAAAATTGGGAAGTTGCTTAATATATAAGTGAGAAAGATCCATAACCTAATGCCGTAAAGTTTTGTGTTGAAGGTGGTGTCATATTCTCTTATATATGGGTTTGTGTCTCATGGTTATACATCTTTTCCTATTCCTTCGCCCGAGTGATAAAATCACTTAACACAATGAATAATTATTATATATATAGAATTGGATATCAACAAATAATAATAGGCTGAAAATTCAATAAATAATGAGCAAAAACTTTGGAGCAAAAATAACACCGGCGTTTGCTTTTCTGAGTATTATATTGTATTTTTTAGAATCACACTTTTTATAGAGACCAAAAATCACAATAACACCTTTAAATACCACAAAATAGTACACAATAAAATGAAAGCAAAACCCAAAGACATAAAACTATGTACGTTGAGCTTGTAAAGTGGTCTAGTTCAATTAATTGTGTAGGATAACTGAGTTGATTTAAATCTCATGATACTTTTCTCTACTCCCATCAGAATAACAAAAAAAAAATGTATGTTGAAGCTATATGTTGAGGCTAAATCAAAATCGACGACAAAACTAAGTTATAGCTCGTGATAAAAATTACTTGTAAGATTAGTTTGATAGGAATGTAAGAAATAAACTTTATTTTTTTCATAAAACTTTGGGGAAGGGCATCACAGCACAAAGTTTGACCTTAACTAGGTCAGCACTAAGGAAGACCCACCCTGGTCTCAATAACACTTTTCTTGAATTAAAAAAATAAACACACAAATTATGAGTACTATAAACCAAAATCCACTTTAACATTTAATCAAGAGCTAGGGAGGAAGTTTATCAGCTACAGAATTGAACTAGATAAATTAACAATCACTCCAAACAATAGCTATTACCCCATTAATCCCAAGCACATCAAGCCCATTAGGGAAGGTATATTGTCTTCCTTATACATAGGGAAATTGGGATAACATGGCACACAATGACATCGCTTACTACTCATTTCTACTCTCAGCTCTTCATTTGTTGCATTTGGATTTTCATTTAATACAAGCATTTATTTTTATTTTGTACTCCCTCCAATCTCATATATAAGCAAAATACCTAATTTTACATAGATTAAGAAAGTTAGTAAATTTTATTGATTTGATGTAAAAAAAACTAAAATA
This sequence comes from Psophocarpus tetragonolobus, assembly GCA_037954015.1. NCBI lineage: Eukaryota > Viridiplantae > Streptophyta > Magnoliopsida > Fabales > Fabaceae > Psophocarpus > Psophocarpus tetragonolobus. The sequence continues at coordinate 33,061,785 of CM075690.1, read as the reverse complement.
TACTTCCTAAACTATCCTCAATAATTCTCTCTCAATGTTTTAAGAATTTGCATAGGAGACAACACATTTACTTGTAGTCAATTTTGATTGTAAATATTTACTTCACATGACCTTATTATCTCTTCCTATTATTCATTTGCATTTACTACACATGATTTTATCTCTCTCTATATATCTACATAGAGAGGTGAGAAGACAAATTAGATTTTTTGGAGAATTTCTTATTCAAGATTTAGTTTTTTTCGAGAACTCATTTCATGAGAGTTTGGAAAGTTAATATTTTTTAAAAACTTAATTAAGGGTATTACGGAAAAGTTAACATTAAATAATAAGGTTCAGTTAGTTAGAATTTATTTATATTTACGTCCAAAATTTTTATGTCTTAATTTGTTTATATATGAGTCCAGAGATTGTATATATTGTTAACTTGTACTTCTTTAGACTCAAGCAACAGTGCTTAAATTCACACATGTTAAGAAAATTAATTATCATTATTTAATTTCACTAATTTTGATTACAAAATAAGTATATTTTAAAACATCTTTAATTGAAACTTGATATTATGAATAAAAAATAGTTATAATTATAATTAAATAAAATATATTTAGAGACTAATAGCATTAAATAAGACAAAATTAGTTGAACTTACTTATATTTATGTTCACCACACAACTTAATTTTTTGCTTATATATGAGTCAAGAGGAAGTATTTCACAATTTCTATGAGATATATTTAATTTTTTCACTGTTTATATTTATTAAACACTCTAAGAATTTGTATTTTTATAGATAGTAGTATCTTAGAAATGAGAAAAAAATGAAAAATTAGTAATATTTATTTAAAAGATCAATAAAATCTAACAGCATTAATTTTTTTTTTATTTTTTGTGAGATTTATGTTCAAGTGACTTATAATAAAGACTAGAAGGAGTATCACGATGATATGAAAAATTCATCTCACTATCAACATATATACTATTTAATTTTACTATTTAATATTATTTATTCAAAAAATATATATATATATATATATATATATATTCTTATTATAACATAAAATATTTCATTTATTATAATATTGAAAAAATAAATAAAGAGGAGTGATAGCAACACATTCCTTCTAATACACTGTGGGCATATTTGAAAAAACTAACTGAAAAACTAGCTAAAATCTAGCTGAAAGTTGAAAAGCTAGTTGTAAGAGTTTGGTAAAACTAACTTATCAACTAACTAAACATTGTAAAATGACACATAAGGGTATCATTAATTATTAAATCAACAATGAGGTATTCAAAATAATGATAACATATTTTAATCATATAAATTATTAATATTATATATTTAAATTTTAATTACATATTTAAATTATAAATTTATGTAATTGCATATTTAAATAATAAATTACTATAATTGATATTTAAATTATAATTTCTATAATTAAATATATAAATTTTAAATTGCATATTTAAATTATAATTTTCTATAATTATACATTTATATTATAAGTTATTATAATTATATTAATAAAGGAGAGAGAAATGAAAGACAGAGAATGTATGATGTGATGAAAGAGAATTAGTAGGAAATAATATATTAATCATAGAAGGGTAAACATGTAAAAGTAAAACGAGCTAGTAGTTGAAAACTGGAGATATTTTGGGAAAGCTACTTGGAGTAACTCTTTTAAAAAAGCTAGGAGCTCTTAAAAAAGCTCCTAGGTTTTTGCTATCCAAACGGAGCTTAAAACATTTCTTATTGGTTACAATTTATTGAAATATAGAGTTATTTAATGACAAGTTGGATTTACATCATTTGTTATTTCTGATAAATTTCAATCAATCATAGAGAGTATGCAAAAGAATGTGTTGTTAGCATTTTTCATAAATAAAATATATTTTTAAAAAATAGTTTATTCAACATTTACTAACTATTTTTTTATAAGCTAAAAGATTTTGTTAAAGAGTGTATGGTAGTACAAGAAGTAATATCCACACACAAAGCACAGAAAAATATTAGACAAAAACAAGCACAAAAACATTTACTAACTATTTATTAAAATTGACTACAAAGAAAAAAGTACTTATTGCAACATTTATTAAATATGACAACATCTATTAATTATTTATTAAAATTGAATATTCATGAGAAAACATTTATTATAATATTTATTACAATATTTATTAAATATTTATGGCAATTGGTAACATACTTCCACTATTTTTTTTAATGTGTGTAACTTTTGATGTATTTATTATGTGAGAGAGTGGAGATAGTTAAAGAACATTAAATATATTTTCTAATATTAATTTACTTCCATTGTTAAATTTGTTTTTTCACTTCAATCCTCCTTTAATTTTTATTTCTATATTTGTTTATATTATTAGTTCTGCACCTTTTATATTATTTTTTTAAAAAAAATAAACTCAGTGCAACACATATCTATTATATTAATAATAACAATGTCTTCCTCATTTTATTTTTTTATATTGTTATTTGTTTCTTGATAATATTGTGATTAGTTTTAACGACAAATAAAAGGTGAAATGTACAATAGTACAAAAGAATAAAATAGTTTCAATTTAAAATCTTCAATATTATTGTTTAAATTCAATACAATACCTAATTAAAAAGTATAATAGTGATGAGAACTATTATATTTTAAATGGATGAGCATGGATTGAGTTTATTTTTTTAAAAAAATAATGTGAAAAAAATGTAAAAGTAATAATATAGAAAATGTAGAAGTAAATTAAATGAGTATTGACGTGAAAAGACAAGGTTAAAATTGAAAGTAAGTTAGTATTAGAAAATATATTTAATGCTCTTTAACTATTTTTACTCTCTCACATCAAAAGTTACATTGAAAATTGAATTCTAATAATAGTTAATATGTGCCATGAAACACACATTAGAAAAACCATTCTTTTAGTTGTACTATGTTTGCACATATACACCAAAAGTTTAATTTGGACAAAAAAAATCAATCATATCATTTTCTTTGCTTAAGTAGATTTAATTTAGAGATATATTAGTAAATTAATTTATCTCTTCTCCATATATTCTCTCTTCTCTAGTTTATTACCATTATAAAGGAGAAAAGAACAAGTATGTAAAGACAGAATTGAATGATGCAATATTCTCCCCTGGTTTTTATTATCCTAATGTGGGCAATATATATACAATATGAGATCCTAACATCAAGGACAATCGCAAGGACAAAACAAATAAAATGAATAAATAAAGAGTATTGCTACAATGTACAACTAATACTATCTAAAGTCTTCTAATATTTACAACAAATATAACAGAAAAGAAGTTAACAATATGTTGAAGGTTAAGGAATGGATTGGACTAAGAAAGCATTGGGCTTCTTTTGCACCCCCCCCCCCCACAAGCTGGAGATGTGTGAATGTCAAGCAACTTCATCTTGGATAAATTAACAATGAATAGGCGAGGAGGAAGGGTTTTTGTAAATATGTCAGCAAGTTAGTTGGAGGAAGAAACGGGTAGCAATCGCATAAGACTTGATTAAGCTTTCTCATGAGCGAGATGGCAATCAATTTCCATATGCTTGGTGTGCTCATGAAAGATTGGATTAGCAAAAATATGAAGCATGCTTTGATTATCATAATACATGATAGGTTGCTTTGAACAGGAAATCCGTAGACCAGATAGTAAATAAATGAGCCATTGTAATTCACATATAGTGGAAGCGAGTGCCCTATACTCGGCTTCAGAAGAAGATTTGGATATCATGTTTTGTTTCTTAGTTTTCCAAGAAACAAAAGAATTGCCAATGAAGATACAATATCCCATAGTTTATCAACAAGAATTGACGCAGGTAACCTAATCAGCATCATTGAAACCTAGAACATGAACCAGAGAAGCACACCTAAACATAAGGCCTTTATTGGGATAGGATTTAAGATATTTAAGAAATCGCATGGTAGCCTGGAAGTGAATTTTAGTTAGTTTAGCCGTAAATTGGCTTAGTTGTTGGACAGGAAAAGCGATGTATGAATGTGTAACGTTCGTCGTTACTGTGATAATCCAAAGTATATCAATTAAATAATTCATAAAAATAAGAACTTTTGAAATAATAAATAAATAAAAAAATTTATCTTACAAGATAAAATTCTCAAATGTAGATGTCTCTAAAGGAATATAAACAATAGCAACAAAATATTCATAAAATAAAACCTAAACTACAGGCTAAGTCTTCACGCCTTCTTAGCCTTCTAGGCTACCTACTCTTTTGACTCTGAAAACAACATGTTTTAATGAGATGGAAATCTCAATGAATAAAACAAGTTTTAAAAAAAAGGTTCGCAAATAGCGTTGTTCTCAGCAGGTGCAAAATCCGGAAAAACAACCATGGTACCCGCAAATAAAAGATATTTTCTTTAATAAAAATATAATTTTTTTCAAATAATTCTTAATATGCATAATTAATAGAAATGATAAGAGAATGGTGTTTTTAATTAACACTTTCATAATGAACACAATCACAAAATATAGTGATACTCATGATCACTCGCTCCTACTCTACGATTCCCAGAACCAAGGTTTTTAATAGATTTATCAAAAGGGTTTATGAGCTCATATTCCAAATAATGACATCCTATTGCCTTCCCCATGCTACTGTGGAGGTATCCAGAATCTCTTCTCCATCCCGTATGAAGGTATCTAAAATCTCTTCCCCATATTAAACGGAGGTATCTCATACATCCATCTCAAACAGATGTATCTCAAATTTCACCCTCATTCCAAATATAAGTATCTCAAATAACTATCAAAACAATTTTCAAACACCAAAAAATTAATAAAATTATACCAAGGAGGGTTAAAAAAGGTGTTTTACTCACCTCTTGAAACGAGATCTCACAACTTTAATTTGTTGTTTTCTTTTGGTCTTATATTCCTATCTCTCAATCCTAAAATAATCAAACTAACCTATGATATTATGAGGGAACTAGTTAGCCCTATATATAATAGATTAAAATTAACTCCCTCTCTCTATCCTTTCTTTTGATAAAATATCAGTTTATGGTTCAAATTTAAATTCAAATATTCTTTTATCTTATCTTACTATTATTTTAAAAGTAATATTATCTTTAATTTTGTCATCAAAATTTCTGACTATTTAATCTTTTAGTTTTTTTATTGATTCTCATCTAATTATTTTTTTAATCAAATAACAACTTAATAATATTATTTATTAAGTGCCCAAATATTATTTTATATATAGACAATTATTATTTATTAATTTATTTTATAAGGTAATTTTTTATTTTAAAATTTTGAGGATGTGCATGCTTATAAGATATATCAATCAACTAATCAAACGTTTGTATGAGAGTGGATTAGAAAATGGTGCGCTAGGATCTTTATGAAGACGAACTAAGCAATCCATTGGAGTAATAGATGGTTTGCACCCCAACATACCAGAATCAAATAATAAATCTAAGCAATATTTTTGTTGAGAAATAGAAATTCCAGCATTTGATACGTTAACTTCCAGACCCAAAAAATACTTAAGATGCCCTAAATCCTTAATGTGAAAATTAGAATTTAGGACCTACTTAATAGTATGAATTTCACGCAAGCAATTACCAACCAAGACTATATAATCAACATACACTATCAAAGCTGTGAAGTTAGTTCCATGACTTTTACTAAAAAGGCTATGATTCGCCTAGGCCTGCTGATATCCACAGGACAAAAAAAGTAGAGAAAGTTTCTCATACCAACGGCAACTAGCTTGCTTTAGTCCATATAAAGATTTGCAAAGTTTGCAACAATGGAAACTAGAATAGCCATCAATGCCAAGAGGGATAGTCATGTAAACATCTTCTATTAAATCTCCATGCAAGAAAGCATTGTTAGTATCTAGTTTTTGCAGATGCCATTGATTGACTGAAGCTAAAGCCAGGATAACACCAATTGTAGTCATCTTTGCCACAAGGGAGAAGGTCTTCATGTAATCAATACCCTCAATTTGAGAAAACCCTTTGGTAACAAGTCGCGCCTTATAGAGCTTAATACAACCATCAGCTCTGTGCTTGATCTTGTAAACCCACTTGCATCTTATGGTTTTACATTAGGAGGAGGCATAACGATGTCCCAAGTCTGATTTAAATTCAGAGCATCATTTTCAGCTTTCATTGCCTTAGTCCAACAAGGGTTTTGAATAGCCTCTTTGTAAGTAAAAGTTCAGTCTCAGAGAAAAGGGACATGACAAATTTGTCATCAGAAAGAGGTAAATGAGAATAAGAAATTACCTTTTGAATATGATGTACACACTTTGAGGACGGTTGTTCTGACGAAGTATTGAAGGTGTTGTAGACAAAGTCTCAGAGACAAGTGGATGACTGAGGGATGCGAGTTGAACAACGTGGTTGAGGAATAAATGGTGTGGGGGAAAAGTTGGTGGTCATGCGAGAGCTGGATAAGGATGGTGATGACGATGGTGAGTTGGGATAAGTGGTGGATGATGATGGGTTAGATAAGGGCAGAAGAAAGGACAACTTTGGTGTTGGAGGATTAAGATGTGAAATAGAGGGATTGGGCTAAGCGGGTAAAAAATCTAGGAAACTTGGGTCTGGATGAGGGTAAGTGTTTTTGGGAAAAGGTATGAATGGTTCTAAAGGAAGAAGTAGAGTGGTGTTAGAAGTGAGGGAATTGGGCCTCTAGAAAGGGAGGATGATCTCATGAAATATTACATTTCTTGACAAGAAAATTTCTCTAGAATCTAAATCCAAAATAATGTACCTTTTTGTTCCATTTTGAAAACCCATAAAAACACCACATCTAGATTGTGGATCAAATTTTTTGCAAGGATGATGGGTGGAAGCATAACAAGAGATCCAAAACCCTTGATAATGGAAAAATAAGGTTTTTGATTATATATAATAATTCAAAAGGTGTTTAATTTTTTATAATTGGAGAGGGAACCTGGTTTATGAGAAAAACAACATGTTTAATGGCATAGGACCAAAAATTATTTGGAATTTCAAATTGAAACATAAGAGCATGGGTGACATTAAGAATGTGTTGGTGTTTACGTTTAACTCTACCATTTTGTTAAGATGTGTAAGGACAACTTGTTTGGTGAATAATACCTTTCGAGGTATAAAAATTCTTAAAAGAAATTCAGGACCATTATAAAAAAAATTTCTTTTAGAGTCAAATTGGGTTTCAACTAAGGTAATGAAGTTTTGAATATTAATTTGGACTTCCGCTTTTGTCTTTAACAAAGCAACCCAAGTAAATCTACTAAAGTCATCAACAACCCAAATATCCATATGAATGAGATCGAATATTTTTTAAGCTCTACTATTACTAACAGAATAGGGTAATTGCTTTTTTTTAGCTAAGTAACAGATGTCACATGATTCATCAATAGGCTTTGAAATAAAAAGAAATTGCTCATGCAAAACATTGAGTCTTTTGTTTGACAAGTGGCCTAAACGAAAATGTCAAAGATTGTTGTTGTTGATTGTAGAAAGGGAAAAGTGGTTGATAGAAGGGACATGAGGAGTAAGGCTGAAATTTTCTTGAGTAACTAGGTGGTAGAGACCTTATTGTAGTTTAGCCAAACCAACCATCCTCATTATGCTCACTTCTTGTATTTTGCATAAAAAGCCCAAAAAAGTCAATTTATAATTGAGACTTGAAAGAAACTTTGAAATAGAAAAAAGATTAAAACTAAAATCTGGGACATAAAGCACATTATAAATTATAAAATCCAGAGCAAAATGGCAGTACCAGCATAATGTGAAGTGACTATGGAGCCATTGGGTAAATGAATATTAATGGGTTTTATTTTTGAAAAAACTTGAAACCTTTTTAGATAGCAACTAATGTGGTCAGTTGCTCCAGAATCAACAATCCAAGAAAATGAATTATAAAAGGAATTAAAAGAGAGAACATAAGAGGTTTGTGGTGTGACATTGCAAAAAATAAAAGACATCTCACCATTGGGACCAAAAAAATTATTTAGGCCTTTCTAGGAGAGATTGGCTTGAGTGGAAGAGTGAGGTTCATTGTTGTTGGCACCATCCAAGGCTTATTGGAGCAAAGACATCAAATGTTGATATTAGGCCTGAGTAAAGTTGAGACATGATCCATGTTGTTGCTCCACAGAGTGTTGCGGCAAAGAGGGCTAATCATCAGTAGTGACGGTGTGGTTGACAGAGGAAGAACCAAAAGAAGAACCACCACCATTGAGGTTGTGAAAACATGGGCGGCCTAGGTATCGTGGATGCCTAACAGGATAATCATGTTTGCTATAGCAAACGTTAACGGTGTGCCTTGTTCTCTTACAATACACGCACACCTTTGAAAATCTGGGTTGTTGAACTTGGCCACCACTGTGAGTTTTACCAGTAAAGGAACATGTGTTAGTGGCGTTTGTTGGAACTAAAGGAACTACATTGAAGACTAGTGGATTTTTGGTTTTGATTTTTTCTCTTTGTTTTTGCTCTTAAATCAATTTTATGGTACCAAACGCGTATATAGGTGTAGTACTTGTATTTTGTGTTTTAGATAGGCTTGAGAATGTGTTTGGGATAGCTTTGGATAGATTACATAGGTTGGGTTGTGCTGGAAAAGCTTCAAAAATGGATTTTTAGGTAAGGTGATCGATTACCTAAAAATGGTAATCGATTACCCTGTGAGAATTTTTTAGAACTGAAATTGATGCCCTCTGTGGTAATCGATTACCTAATTTCAGTAATCGATTACGCCCAAGAACAAGCACTTTGATCCAGTTTTGTGCAAGATATCAGATAATCAAGTGGCTAATCGATTACCCTGCATAAAAACTGATATAAAGGCATTTTGAGAACAGATTTAACAACTTTTGAATAGTTCAATCAAGTGCTTGCTTCTCATATACAATTTCTAAAAATTCTCTCCAAGATTTATACCCATTTTTTATGGTTTGAAAGTGCTTCCAATTCAAGATTCAAGGAAGAGACTCTATTGAGTTCTAATCTTTTTGTTTGGGTATTCTTCACATCAGGTGATATTGTTATGTACTCTATTTGTGTTTTTTCACTGGGTAATCAATCTCTTGAGGTCTTCTTGAGATTGTGGGAAAATCTTGCATTGGGTGTTGCAAGTGAGGCGTTGTGAGTGACGGGGTGTCACGGTGTAGCAAACTCTTGTAAGGTGCAAGAGGGAGACTCTTCTTTTGTGATTTAAATCTTTCTGAGATTTAAATTTGTATGTGTGGTGTGCATGTACTGAGATTTTAGTAGAAAAGCATATTAGCGAAAGGCTAAGTCTGTAAACTGGATGTAGGTCAGTTAGACCAAACTAGTATAAATCACGGTGCAAATTCTCTCTTCCTTATACTCTTTAAATTCAGTCTTTATTGAATTCTTGGAGCACTAACATTTGGGTTTTTGCAGCTGCATTTGATTCATTTAGATTTCTTGCTACTGATCTAGTTCTTGACACATATTCTCTTGACTTTAAATTTGGGTTTTTGACCCATATTTTGTAGGTTTAAGTTTCTTCCTACTCCATTAGATTAATTCTAAATTACTGAATATATAATTCTTGTTAAGTTTCTCTTCATTTTATTTGAAATCACAATTAAAGGAATTGATTTAATTGGTGGTTTGTCTTAAAGGTTGAATTCTTGAAAACCCATTTTTGCAAAAGAAGGTAGATTCTGAAAATTTCAAAAAGGGGTTGTTTTTTAAATACTCTGATACTATTGAATAGAAATTTGTGAAAAATAATTTGGTGAATCTATTCAACCCCCCCTTCTAGATTCCCCCTGGGACCAACAATATTAGCTAAAGAAGAAAACTTGGAATTGACATTATTGGCAAATTCATTGGGCACATCAAAAGGTGAAACAACAGTCGCATGTTGTCGCTCATTCTGAATGACCATGGAAAAAACCCTGTTAATAGAGGGCAGAGGATCCATTAGCAAGATTTGAGAGCGAACAACATGGAATCTGTCATCAAGACCCTTGAGAAACCAGATGATACAATCTTGTTGATGGTAAAGATAAGCTTGACAATCACAAGGTGTAAAAAGGTGAAAATTCTCAAGTTCTTCCCAAGAGGCCTTCAGAGTAGTAAAGAAATTTGTGACAGTGAGAAAGCCTTGCTTCAAGGCATAGATCTTCTCCTGGAGCTCTGTAATGCGCAAAAGGTCGCTTTGAGAAAAATTTGTAAATCATTCCAAACATCAACTGCACAATCCAAATAAATTATGCTTTGTGCAATCAAAGGAAAGACAGAATTTATGAGCCATGACATTAACAAAGTGTTGCCACGCTTCCATGGAAAATAGGTGGGATCATTAGGAGTTGGGATAGGAATAACACTAGTGAGGAACCCGATTTTGTTTTTAGAGGTAATAAGGGTCATACGAAGGGAACAAGACTAAAAGTGGTAGTTACCACCAAAGAGGACAAGTGAGACTAAGACAGAGGAAAGGTTCTCACTAAGGTGTATGTAGAAAAGACTAGACAGATTTGGCTAGGATCATTAAAAAGAGGAGGAGATGGGTCTGAGACATGGTCACTATGAGGGAACTACGGATCAGACGAGGTATTTACCATTGTAGCAGAAAAGGGATATCAGCAGAGCTCCAAGTGGGAGCTCTGATACCATAAAAGATAAAAAGACAAGTGTGTAAAGACAGAATTAAATGATGCAATACACTCATTCTTTTAATTTCTTCTCTAATTAATCCTCATCATTAATTCAATAAGAAAATATGAATCATGTTTAGCTACTAGCTAAAATGTTTGTTTAATGATTTGGTAAACAAAATTTGTTTATTAGCTTCTAGCATTTTTTAAAATACAACTTATAGTAGCATTTGTTTAAATGCTAGCTTCTAACTTTTATATTATTACATTTTTATCACTCATTATTTATTATATTTTTCTTTAATATTTTTTAAAAAACGGAAAGAATTTGTGTTCACAATGTTCCCACATACAAAACTCAAATAGAATTACCTCAAATAAAGGATATCGGTAGTTAAACAAAAATTTATCATATATATTTTTTTTTTCATTATTTTAAATTTTTGGCTACTTCAACAAATAATTTAACTAAACACTTGAGTTATATTAATAACTTTTAGCTATTAGCTACCATTTCTAACTATTAGCTAGTTTTCCAACTTGAACTAGTTTGGTCAAACATAACCTTAGTAATTTTTTAATATAAAATAATATATATTAAAAGAAAACAAATACAATTAACTAAGATAAAATTATTGTCTAGTTTAATATAATGTTTCAAAATATTTTTCTTAGTATTTATCAAATATAATGTCACAAAAAAATTATATTGTATTTTATAAAAATTAATATTATAATTTATAATTTATATTAATTTTAAATTTTTAATAAAAATTTTAATTTATTTTTTACATAAATCAGAATTATATTAACTTTAATTATGTTAAATGAAAATGAATTTATATTTTATAAATTATTTAATTGAAAACTAATATATATATATATATATATATATATATATTAATTATGTGTTAAAAATAAATTAATTTATTAATTACATTTTTTATACAATTTATATTTTTTTATCAAATATATAACTATTATTTATATTAGAATTAACTATTTCCACTATATCTAACAACATCTTATTTTCACCAAAAAAAATAACAATACCTTATTTATATTAAAGTTTAATTTATTTCAAATATAATTTATTATATTAAAAAAATAAAATATTAACGATAATATCTCTACACACTACAAGAAATTGTTGCATGCAACTAATATATGATATAAAATTAATAAGTGTGAAGAGGTACTAAATCAGAATTTTTATTCTTTTATAAACTAAATTGTTTGTTTTCAATGGAGTTTAGCTTAATTGAACAGGTACCTTAATTATTGTAAACGTTTTCTTCAACTCCAAGATCAACAAAAAAAGTGACCCATAACGGCCGCTATATCGTTGACAACTTATTTATTCTGCAAAAAAAGTTAGTTAATAATATGTCACCAACATAACTGTTAGACGAATATAAGATTTGCTCCCAAAAAATAAATCAGCTGCTAAAATATTTTACAAATGAGTCTTATTTTTCTTTCTTAGGGATAATCGGGTTCTAATAAATATTAAATAGTGACTATTGGATTAAGTTGAAGAAGTTTTTTTTTTTTTTTTAACGGTATGAGCAAAATCCAGCCAAAAATTTATTAACTATTTGTTAAATTAAACAACTCAAATTAAGTTGAACAAGTGTTTTTTACTTAAATGATAGAAACTCAAATTAATAATGTTATAAATATTTTATTTAGAATTTATGATAAATATATAATTTTTATTTTGATATTATATTTTTTCATTTTTAATTGAAAAAAACACATCATATAAAATACCCTAAATAGTTTAATAATTTTTTATTTTTTATTATAAATAAAGAGAATTGACATTAGAAACTTTGTAACAAATAATAATTATATTATAATACAAATCAAAATAGTAACAGTGTTGTAAATATTTTATCTATGGCTAAAAATTAATTAAAATACGATAGTAATGATAAAACTATTTTATTATGTTCATATGATATATTTTACATTTTTTAAAAATCTAATATAAAGATTTCATAAAAAATACTTTAGTTGTTTTATTTTTTATTTTAAAATAAACACATTTAATATATATGACTAAAACTTAATAAGTAAAAATACAAATACATGAAGTAATTGACCGATGCTCATTTAGTCTAAGATTAATATTAATGCATGTCTAAGGCCTAATAAATCGAGATGACAACAGCGCGGGACGAGTGCAAGTTTGACCTTTTCTGTCACCATCCCAAAAAGTGCTGGAAGAGTTTGGGTTTAGGTATAAAAAGAATAAGTATAAAATTTTAATCCTCATCTACATCCTTGTCAAAGTATTTTCAGGTTTGTATGTCAACATGTGCGTCTCGACGGGACAATGAAGGAATGACTTAAAAAAATCAGAGGAGTCATTACCAATGTTTATTACGGGAAACATTAGGAAAACCTATAAAAAAAATAGTCTACGAAAACATATTTTGAGTTCAAGAGTCGATTACGTATAGGGTTAACACCTTACGACATTCGTCATATAGACAATTACCTCTAATTAACTAAGCGAATCAAGTATCCTTTAAAATATTTGTCTCATCTTAAAATAAAATAAAACTTTATTATGACCATTATTATTGTTATTATCATACTCATTTTGATATTATCAAACAAAAAAGCAGAATTAATATTTTAGTTTATTTAGCTTGACAAGAATTATTTCCTGCTCTTACGTATCTCCGGATGCAATGGAGAATCATAATTTACGTAATTCTTTTGAGAAAATATTTGTGTGTTGATATTTTATCTTTGATTTTTTAGTTTTGTTGAGGCTTAGGATTTGTTGAACTGTCATAGCCCATGTATCCCAAATTTTGAAGTGGTCAATGGTGTACACCCAAGCCAACCCACTTGATTGTCTTTTATCCCTTAGGATTATTTTCTAATCTTTATGAATTTTGTCTAATAGTTTATTTTTAGAAACGAGACTTAAGAAAATAAGTTGTCACAACTTATGCCTAAAATCTCAAGGTGAACAAGACGTCACATTTAGTCAAACCTCTTTATTTGGAAACTTATGAAATTTTATTGCAATTTTACTTTCAAAACTTATTGTGATAAGGAGATAGTTAAGAAGTTTAAAAAAAAAAAGGAACTTGCGAAATTTTGTAATTTTTCATTTAAACAAAACTTAAGACGAAAGAGGTGGATGATTTCAAGATAATGGAATAGTATCCATGTGCATGATAACAAAGTGACAAGGACTAAAGATGAAAGGATGACCACAAAGCTATTAGAAGATATGACATAATTAGTATTGATGGAAAAACTTGCATTAGATGCAACAATGAGGATTGGCTCTTCAGAACCTGAATCCTCTTTTAGAATTAGAACTCTTTCTTTAGGTTTAGGACTTCTGAGAACTTCTCTTTCCAAAAAAACCTCCCCTAAAGTCAAAATTTGTTAGAGTCAGAAGAACCTCTCAGAAAATATGAAAACTCTTTCTCGAAAAAAACCTCCCCTTGAAAGAACATGGACCCCTTAAATTATAGCCAAAGTTAGAGCATCGTTGTTGAGCGAAATTTCTTTTGTTGAGCGAAAGTAGTTGTCGCCATGCTTTGCTTAGTGAAACATCTTTTGCTTAGTCATAGAAGATTCTTCATGATGAAGTAAATTTCAATTTGTTGAGTGAAAGTAGTTGTTGTCATACTTTGCTAAGCGAAGCATATTTCGTTTTAGCGACAGAAAATCATGATGAAGTAACTTTCAGTTCGTTGAACGAAAGTAGTTGCCACCATGCTTCGCTGAGTAAAGCATCCCTCACTTAGAAAAAAAAGATTCTGAATGGTGAAATACAGCCAAATCCATTGACCGGATTGGAATTCGCTAAGCAAAGTCTTGACAGAGACTTTTTTCCTAAAATCTTTCCCCCTTTCCTTTTTATTAAAAAGTCTTCGTGCTTGTTTTGCAACAAAATCCATTTTTCATTCTCTCCAAAGGAATATCTAATCTCTTCATCTCCAAACACTCTAAATAACATTCCTTGCTATTTGTTTTTCTTTGATTTTCCCTTTTCCAGTGGAGTTTAAAAACATTATTTTAAGAATAAAATAAGGACAAAATTAGGTGTCTATATGTATATCGTGGGTACCCATTATAAGTTTATTTAATTATTATTAAATAAATTATATATATATATATATATAAATTAAATTATTAATTATATTTTAATTTGAAAAGTATATAAAGAATAATTAATAACAAAAAATTATAAATTAAAATTTAAGAATTAAAAGTTTTAATTAAATATATAAATTTAAACTTTTGTTAATTATTAAAATTATAACGGGTTCGATATGAGTTCAAGTACGAGGCAAGTAATCACATACTCATATACGTACCAATACTCGGTTCATCACATTGAGTAATACTCCGTAAGCCCGTACCCTTATCTATACTTAATCAAAACGGGTAATACGGGAGAGAGGGGATACCTATAGGTATGAGTATTTTTGTCATCTCTATTAATAAAGTGCAAGTGTAACATTGATGATTATCTACAATACATAAGGTTGAATTGTAATTAATATACATGAGATTAATACTTATGAACATCATGCATAAAAGAGTTTTACACTAGTATTTACTCACAACCCTTCATGTATGGTAAGTTTGTTCACTTTATTAGTAATATTTTAAAAATCATATAAGAAGGATTGTGATAATAACAATGTAAAACTCTTTTATACTACTAGTACATGGGCATTTTTCTCTTTAAATATTTACTAAAATACCATAAAAATACACCTCTTATTTTGATAATCCTACAATACAATGATTATATACCCTCTTTCTCATTTTGAACATACCTCCCAAAAAATCTTACTACTTATTTCCTCTTGAAATCTTTTGGAATTACTTTCCGAAGCTATGTTTGAAAAAAAAGATTTTGGAAAGTATTTTTCAAAATATAAATTTCTACTTTTGAAAATTACTTTTTAAAAAAGTATCTCGTCAATAGTGTTGATTTCTTGTTCTTAACTTAGAAAAACTAGAACAAAAAAATACATTTGGAAGCTTTGTTTTTAAAACTTGACCAGTCATAAAATCGGTGAAAGTATTGATTCACTGTTCATTTATTCAACCGTTATTAAACCAGTGGTTGAATCGGTCTTAATAAAATAGTATTTTTTATTATTAATGTACTATAATAATTTAATTTTATAAAAAAAATGTATTAAGGAAGTAATTAGAAAAGAAAAAAAATAATTTTACTAAATACATCTTCATATTACTAAATTAACCCTTATTTTTATTAATTTTTTAATTAAAAAAGGGTGGACTTAGAAAAATGAAGGATACATTTAGTAAAATCTAAAAATTTTCAAAAACATTAATGAACCGGTTGAATCATCAATTTTACCGGTTTATGACAAGTTTTCTGGTTTTCATACTAGTTTGTTGCTTGGCCAATTTTCAACATTGACTGAACCAATTACTAGACCGGTTTACTAGTTTTTCAGTCAAACCGACTGACTTAGTTTGGTTTTTAAAACATAGGTTGGAAGAATGAAATGCACTTCATTGTAATAGACCCAAGTGTAACACATAATGACTATTGAGGCTCAATAAACTTCAAGTGTATCACTAATGATGGTTAAGGACACATAAGACCCAATTATAATAGCAATGGTTGATCGTCACCTAATATTAATAAAGTGTGGCATTGATTATCAATTAAGGTTCATTGGGGCCAAAATGTTACATTAATGTATGATTAATATAACCAAGACATATAGTTATGTTAAAGTGTTGTATAAGATTATCCAATGTCCAATAACTAAAGTATGGTATTATTAGACTCAAATGTATCACTAATGATTGTCAAAGGGATAATAAATCCTAGTTATGACATTAATTTTGACTGTGGCCCAATTTGACCAATGTGTAAGGACAATGATTGACTATGGACTAGTAAACCTCAGGTATAACATTAATGATTGACCTATTTTAGGCCTAAGTGTAATACATAAGGTCCACTGAGGCCTAACAAATATCTAGTCTATCACCAATTATGGTTGAGGATACATAAGACCTAGTTGTAACACTAATGATTAATTAGACCCAATAACACTTAAGTGTAACCGTGATTCTTGACCAAAACTTGTTTGGGTCCAAGTTGAGTTTTTTAATTCGCACCTACTTTAATTTTAATTTTCATCATTGGTGAGAAAAATATCAATATGCTTTCTCTTTTTTACTCTCCGACAGTGAATAATTTGAGAATAAAAAAATTTACAAATCTTTTACTTCTCCAGCGATGTATTGTCAAAGAGTAAAAAAAAAATAAAATATATTGATATTTTTCTCACTCATAGGTGGGAATTGAATTGCTAAAATATTAGTAATGAACTCCAAGAAATATTTTTACTTTTTCCGCCGTTAACCATAGGAGAAGTAAAGTTTCAATTTGGTGAATAAAATATTACTCTCATACCCTGTAAAGTAAAAGTAATATTAATTAGTTTAAAATTTGAGAGAATATTAGGTGAAATGTTTTTAATTTAAAGAGAGAGATATATAATTTAGTAAAAATTGAAGAAATATTAGTTTAAGTTGCTTTATTTTTTAAAAATAATTTAAAATATCCAACTTAGTTTTATTTAAATTACGCCTAAAAAGCCTTTTAAAAAAATAAAATTAACACTTAAAAAACACTTTTCAGCCAGGAAATCCTGACAAGTTGCCAAATCAAAAGAGTAAACAAGGTTGTCTTTTACCATCTGCAATTTTCTTTTTTATCCCATACCTTCTTATCTAGTCCTCAATAATGAAATTCAGAAATTTTTACTTTTGCCAGAGGGCAACCATGGGTGTTTGGCTCTTGCGGTCGCGGCATTAACGGTTTCAGTCTTGCGGTCAACTATTCGTACGTGGAGACACTTGGTACGGACAGTAACAAAGTAGTTCCTATGTAGATTATTATTCCAATTCTAGGTTCTAGCGAAGTGTGAGGTATGGCGGAGATTTCAAGTTCAGGGTACAAGGATTATTTGGCTGGCTTGTTCGCTGGTGTTGCCGCTGTGGCTACTGGCCACCCATTTGACACCGTTAAGGTTTAATTTTTATTAACTTTTATTGATCCCTTTGGTCTTAATTAGCCCCGCCTTCAATTGATACATTGATGATTGTTTTGTTTCTATATGTTACCCCTTCCATAGATGTCTTCCTTGTTCTTCCCTGTGCTCATTTGGGACACTTTAAAGACTGTTTTTGGTACTATGAGTAAAATGGGGTGTTCTAATTTCAACCATTCATTGTTCTGTGGAAGTGTAAAACAATTGTAGATCTCAAATTTTTAATGAGGTTCATTTTTCATTTCTATTTGTACCAAGCTGATACTTGGTATATAGTTTTGTCATCATTCATGGTTTATTGTTTGATTTAGTATGTAGGATTGTATTGAGCTTGCCAGTATTACTGAACTTATAACTGCTGGATTTTGCATAGGAAGATAAAAATTGTATATTATGAGCTATCTAGGGATGGCATGATGATCCAGAACTATTACTGTCTTTCCTGTTTAATTCATGTCTGTGCTTTATTTTTAATCTTTTTAAATAATTGAAGTATAGATGTTATGATAACAGATAATGGCAAAAAAAGGGTGGCTGTTAGATTCAAGAAATAAACACACTAAATAAATTGTTAGCTTATGAAAATCTCATCTGAAATGTGAAACCAAACATGCTCTACATAAATAATTTGGGTTTTAGGTCAGATTTGAGTACAAACATCAATAAACACAATGTTTCTCCTAACAAATTTAGGTTTTTCTCCTAACAAAAACTTTTCTTGCTTCAAAACACCATAAATAACAATCTGACACTTTCTTTATTTTGTTTATACTTGTAAGAAAAGGGACTGTTTCCAAGATCTGAACCCATGTCCTCCAATTCACAAGGCACCAACTTAACCGCTGTGCTAAATCTCACCCTCATAACAAATGATGGAGAAAATAATAGGAAAGTTTGAAATTTTACTTAAGTGATCTAGGAAGGAAACAATAATGGTTTTTCCATGTTCTTGGCATGTGCAATGTTGCTGCACTGCTTTCCGTTATCAAATAGATTGCTTTTGTTATAGAAAATGATAGGCTCCCCATAAGGGGTGCACATGACTTTTTAAATAAGGTTATCAAACCAAACCCTTGAAAAAAGCTTGCTAAACCTTCAGGCCAAGAATCAAGCTTTTCTAAATGCAGTTGTACAGAAAGGGTTCGTGTGGCTTAATCTCGTCTCAACAAAATTATCATGATTAAATAATAAGTGGGATATGAGCAGTAATAGGAATATAGGAAATTGGGGACAGAATGTGACTTGTAGTTTACCAAGGAATTATGCTAACTTATAAAGTGACAACATAAATAATGATATGTAAATAATAATTTGATCAGCTATATGATATTTATGAGGTAAATAATATAATCCAAATTTACAGTTCCTTAATATTTGAAGACTACTCATATTTCATTTCGGAAGGATATAATATCACTAAGCTATGAAAATGCTGAGAAATTTTTGAATTTTTATATTTATGCATCAGAGTCCACAATCATTCCTTGTTTTGAAGTTTGAACAATCCTAGGTCATGGTTATTCAGTTGCAGGGAGAGATGAGCCTTCTTTTTGTCATTTGGTCCACAGTCTTCTACAATGTCTTTATTCATCATACATACTTATATTTATCTCTATTTTAAACTCTTCCGTGCATGTTGTTGGTGCCTTCGGGATGTTTTTTATTGTGTTCAATTATATTTTAATTGTTGTCTCTGCTTTTTAAATTGATCAGCTATATGATATTTTAATTTGATCAGCTATATGATATTTATGAGGTAAATAATATAATCCAAATTTACAGTTCCTTAATATTTGAAGACTACTCATATTTCATTTCGGAAGGATATAATATCACTAAGCTATGAAAATGCTGAGAAATTTTTGAATTTTTATATTTATGCATCAGAGTCCACAATCATTCCTTGTTTTGAAGTTTGAACAATCCTAGGTCATGGTTATTCAGTTGCAGGGAGAGATGAGCCTTCTCTTTGTCATTTGGTCCACAGTCTTCTACAATGTCTTTATTCATAATACATACTTATATTTATCTCTATTTTAAACTCTTCCGTGCATGTTGTTGGTGCCTTCAGGATGATTTTTATTGTGTTCAATTATATTTTAATTGTTGTCTCTGCTTTTTAAATTGCAGCCTAACTGTAAATTATGCTTTCCCCATTTATCAGGTGATGCTGCAAAAGCACAATGCAGAAGCACATATGATTCAGTATAGAAATGGAATGGAATGCACTGCTAGGATATTGCAGACTGAAGGAGTATGACTATTCACCTTTAACTTCGAAAGGATATAATGGGTTATTCATTCAAATTCCACATAGGATTTTTTTAAGCAAAATGAAACGTTGGCACCAAAGGCACTAGCAATCATAGTGGCAATGGTCCCAACTGAGTTGACACCAAAGGCATTTGCAATCATAGGAATATGAAATAATAGATGACTGCTAATTTGTATCAATGCTGGTTGACATGCTTTCTTGTGTATAAAAGATTGAAGTCTTATCAAGTGTAGTTATCATTATGTACACATGTAATGGGCTCATTACTTGATTTATTCTGTTAATTTAGATTGAATATTCTATTATGAGACCATCACACTAATTAATAAATAATGAAATTATTTGGCCATCTTTGTTTTCTATTTTTGAAGTCTGATTGTAGGGCCAGATAAATTTTGTTAATTATTTGTAAAAATGTGGCTATGCTTAATTTCACTTATTCTCTAAAGTCAGAAGGTACATATGTCCAAATGTCATATTTTCCTTGCTATTCTGTTCTGATGCTTTCTCATGTACAAGTGTTTTCCTCTCACAAGAACCACACATTACCTTTTGAATTTTGATTAATAAAATAAAATAGAAAAATGTGATGTTAAGCTTGCACATTTTTCATCTTGAATTTTAACATTTTCGTTAATGGTAAATTGTCCCTCCAAAATTGCAGAAGAGTTAAGCTTGATGATCCCTAAGCCAAATTCTTAGAAGTGGGTTTAACTTGTAAATATATATTCAATTGATATGTTCTCCTATAAGCTTAAGTGATTATACCTAGGACACTCCCTCAGCCAAGAGTAATTGGCTTGAAGTCTAGATATTAGATCATACGTGGGCTCATTTCAATTTATTATAAAGAATAGGAGTTTGGAATGGCAATGATAAATTCTTGAACCCTTAGTTACAGAGGCTATGATATTATGTCTAAGGCTAACTCTTGCAAAGGTAACTGGAGGTCTATAAATGACTTGAATATCTAACAAATAACAATATGATATGTTATGCTTTATTTTTCTTTTTGTGTTTTAATTAGTGATTTCGAGGGAATTGGTTTCAGACTTCCATATACTAACTCTGTTTCAGATCAAAGGGCTTTATAGAGGAGCAACATCATCTTTTATTGGGATGGCAGTTGAAGGATCACTCTTTTTTGGCATTTATTCCCAGATAAAACTGCACCTTCAGGTAGTGGTTTTATTAGTGTATCATTTGTGATGTATCTTGTATCTCTAAGTTTTCTGTAGTTCATGCTTTCTATTTTGTTTCCTTACACTAATATAGGGGGGAGTTCAAAGTGGGGAACCACGGCCTCAAGTGATAATACCATCTGCAGCTTGTAGTGGTGCCATCAACAGTTTTGTGTTAGGTCCAACAGAGCTAATAAAGGTAAAGTGAACCTGCACTCCTGCAGTGTGTCATTGGAACTTTTATTGTCTTAAGAACGATGCTAATTTAAATTTGAACTTCTACAGTGTAGGATGCAGATACAAGGCACTGACTCTTTGGTTCCTATATCCAGCAGATACAGTAGT
Source organism: Psophocarpus tetragonolobus (assembly GCA_037954015.1). Taxonomy (NCBI): domain Eukaryota; kingdom Viridiplantae; phylum Streptophyta; class Magnoliopsida; order Fabales; family Fabaceae; genus Psophocarpus; species Psophocarpus tetragonolobus. Next base: position 33,040,272 of record CM075690.1, on the reverse strand, counting down.
CCCCTTGATTGTGCCCTTAAAACAGTAAAAATTGAAGGGGTGAGGACATTCTGCAACATTCTGCAACACCATGATTAATATGTTATAGCTGATGGCATTCCTTTCAGGTGAAAGGAATTTTTCGTGGAGGTTATTCAACATTGCTTAGAGAATCTATAGGGAATGCTGTCTTTTTTTCTGTGTACGAATATGTGCGTTATCACATGCATTCAAATATAAAAGTTGATTCATCCAATTATAGCAACCTGGTTGATATTGGAATTGGGATCGTGACTGGTGGCCTTGGTGGTGTGGCTGTAAGCTTGTTGATAATAACTAAGCATGTTTTTTTCTACTGTGGTTGACAATTTAATATGCCATTTAGTGTTGACCCTACTGAATATTTCTCTATTGTTCTACCAGTTTTGGTTGACGGTTTTGCCTCTTGATGTTGCAAAGACTTTAATTCAGACAAACCCAGATAAAAATTGTCCAAGAAATCCTTTTCGGGTCTTGCATTCTGTAAGCTTTCTAAATCTTTCTGTATTGTTTCTTTTTAAATTTCCAATCATTTATATATGTTTAAAAGGAGGATGAGCACTGGCATGCCAATAAAATTGTGTCTTGCTGACAAGTTTCGAATCTAAAAATAGCATCTTTACATATGCAAAGCTAAAACTTCATACAATTAACTTCCCTCGTACCTTTGCATAGGGAGAAGCCCTAGGCACTAGGGTACAGTTCTTTCTATATATATCCAGGTTTTGAAACCGGACCGGCATGTTTAACCGGGAACCGGACTAGGTCCATTTGTTTTCTAAAAATCGGACATGTTAGGAACGGGTCAAACTGGTAAAAAACTGGGTGAATTAGCCAAGATTGGTTGGTTCAAAGGTTAGTCTGTTTTGTTTTTTTTTTTTAAAAGGAAAAAATATATAAAAAAATCATAAAATTTGAAAATTTGTGGTTTTTGAGATTTTAAGTACACAAATGAGAGATAGTTTGATAAGGTATTGTGAAATAAAAAATATTTAAAAGAAATTTTTGTAAATTACTAAATGTTATTACAATTTATAATGTAAATATTTCTCAAAAAGTTATTTTAGACCACATTGAATTTTAACCCTCTGTAGTGTTATAAAGATAACAATATTTAAAATTAATAAGATATATTATATTTGTGTATTATTAATCATATATATCTTATTTTTTACTTAATATATTATTATATTAGTAAAAATAAAATATATACAAAAATATTTTATTGAATCTGGTTAAAGAATCACAACGGGTTCAGTTTTCAAAACTTTGATATAAATTTAAAAGATATACCAAATAGTGAGGCCAAAAGTGGTTTTATTTGTAGATCTATAAAAGGGCTGGAGTGAAGGGGTGCTATACCGGTTTGGGTCCTACTATAGGTCGAGCAATTCCTGCAAATGCTGCAACAATTGTCGCATGGGAGCTAGCATTGAAAATGCTGGGCATTAAGCGTGGCTGAGGTTGGTGCCTTTCAAATTTCAACTGTGATATTATGACTTTCTCATCACTAGCATCAACGGGTGATTAGCACAGGTAAGCTTTCCATACTACAATTGTTGACATTAGATGAGATCTGGTGGGAAGATAACAGTGCTTTTAGTTGAAAGCTTTTTACCTTGGAAGAGTTTCTAATTTTTAATTTTTTGTCTTTTACTAGGACAGCATTCAGCATTGCATTTGAAGCTGCTTATTTAATATTTTTTTATTAGAGAGCTTGGTTAGCAAACTTGGAATCAGAGGCCTTGATTTTAGCTGTCCTCTACATGTTTTTTCCCCTTCAATTTTTTTCTTTTTATATATATATATAGAACATTTCTATAACTGCCGTGAAATTATATTTTTAATGGCCATTGAGGTTAACATTTCTATCATAAGGTCAATGTTGATAAAAACTATGGTGAAAGTTAGTTTGTAAAAGCAGGGAAGACAAAAATACTTATAACCATGATACCGCTTCGAACCTGTCTCGATTTTAACGGGTATTACCCACTTTGGCTGAGTATTACTCGATGTGATTAATCGGGTACAGATACAAGTATCTGACTATCACCCTATACCTGAACTAGTACCCGCCCGGTTATAATTTTGATAATTATATAATAAATTTAAAGTTATATATTTAATTAAAAATTTTAATTCTTAAACTTTAATTTATAATTTCTTGATATTAATTATTCTTTATATACTTTTTAAATTAAAATATAATTAATAACTTAATATATAATTTATTTAATAATAAATAGTAAATTTAAATTGTAAAAAATAATATAACGGGTACTTGCAAGTATACTCAAACCCAAAAATACCTGAGGGAGATAGGATTGAGGATTAAAATTTCAAGTGTTTTTTTTATACCGAGTTTGCCCTGCATTTTTCCGGAGTGGAGATGGAGAAGACCAAACCTCCACCTACTGTCTTATTGCGATTCATACTTAAAAGGTGACAATGATAAGAATTCATAACTGAGTATAATAAAAAATTTAATATAATAAAGTCATGAAACTTCCACCTAAAAAGACTAGTCATTTGTATTAGACTCATTCTTTGTGGAATAATATGTCAATGAATAATATTTTGTCAAAGAGTCTAGTCGATCACGTGATTGATCATCTTTAATAATTTTTTCATTGTCTTTTTTTTTTTTTTTGTTAACAAGGTTTGAATTGGAAATGTATTTAAAAAATCTTAGTGAATTTTTAGTCGAACCAAATATCTCAGACAAGGAGAACAAATGTTTCAGAAAGATAAAAAAAAAAAGAAGAAGAAATAGAGTAAGGGAGACAGAAACAGGAAATAAAATGGTTGTAATATTTAAAAATTAAAACCTTGTCCGCAGTATTTTTTTTTTCTGGCTAAAAATTCAAATCTTTCCGAGTTTCAATTGAAAACAATATTAATGTTGTTTTTTAAGTTTGCAATGAAAAAATATTTTATATTATTTTTTAAAAATAGTTTTTATTTTTAAGCTTTTAACATTTAAAAAATGTTAATAAGTTTTAGCAAATATATTTATACATAGTTTTTTTATAATTGCAATAACATTATTATTGAATTCTTAAATAGTTTTTATTTTTAAAAATAATAACAGATAGATTTTTTTCTAAATCATAATCAACTGTAATTTTACTTGTGGGAGGACTATACATAAAATTTATTACCTTCTTTCTTATATACAAATAAATCATTTTTTTTTATAAATAATTGTTAAACTCATAAAATTATTTAAATATTTTTATTTTTAAAATGTTATATAGTTCATCTAATATTGAAAAATTATTTAGATTAGTCTTTAAATATTAACTCAGATAATAGACTGATAAATTGATTAATGTTTAATACTCTGGATTATTTTCTTATATAATTTACCAGTTTAAGAACTATTTAGGAGAGAGTAACATTTCAAAGAGTAAATTGATAGTTTATTCAATTTTTGCTGGGTGATTGCGGATTTAGAATTGGTTGAGTTGGTTCTGTCTTGGTAACGATTAAATTATAATAATAATTTTTAATAACTATTGTTGAATCCTATATTTCTTTACATTCTTTATAAATGAAAACATGAAAATGTAACATTTTTATATTTATTACAAAAAATTATTTCTGATTATTATACATATTTTTTTTAAAAAAATGTAATTGTAATTTTTATTTTATTTTTCTACAATTTTATTATCATGAATAGAGATGAAAAATTTATGTTCTTATGCAAATATAGAGTTTTTATTGTCTAACGCACTTGTAACTTTTATTTTATTTATTTTATTTAAATTTTTAAAAAATCATTACTAAGAATATTATAATGTAGTTAAACATATTTTTAAATATATCCAAAAAATAAAATTTCTAGTTATTATATAAATTTTAAGAATACATTATTATTTCATACAACAATTTTCTATTGAGGTAAGTTACAAAAGTGTCTTTTAGGATGACAATAAGCCAGACGTGAATTTAACCTTCTCATTTATGTATTTAGAAAGTGTGGAGTGAGTTCATGTTCAGGTACAAAACAGGTGAGTATGAAATTTAATCTTTATCCACATTCTTGTGAGACTTTTTAGGTTTAGGTATACTTGTGGGTAGCTTGTTAAATTATTTTTAGAATTTAAATTTACTTATTTATTATTAAATAAATCATATATTAAATTGTTAATTATATTTTAATTTAAAAACTATATAAAGAATAATAAATAATGAAAAAATTATAAATTGAAGTTTAAGAATGAAAACTTTTAATTAACTATATCACTTTAACCTATAATTATAATTAGAACGAAACAACGAGGTAGGTAGTTAGACACTCATATTTGTATCTATACTCAGTTCATATAATTGGATAATATTTGTACCCTATCCATACTCGGTTAAAGCAGATAATACTACTCAAAATCAAAGTAAGTTTGAGATGGTACCTGCTGGTTAGAATATTTTTTAACTATATTTAGGGATGACAATGAGATAGAACAAGTGCAACAGGTTTGGCTATCCCCGTCCTCAAAAGATGCGAGGCGAGTTCAGGTATAAAATTTTAATTCCTATTTTCATCCCTATTAAGTATTTTTGGGTTTGAGTATATCTGCAAACAAACCGTTATATTATTTTTTATAATTTAAATTAGTTATTTATTATTAAATAAATTATATATTAAGTTATTAATTATATTTTAGTTTAAAAAGTATATAAAAATAATAAATAATAATAAATTATAAATTAAAGTTTAAGAATTAATTTTTTTAATTAAGGATATAACTTTAAACTTATTATATATTGTTATAATTATAATGGGCAGATACAACTTCGTATATAGTATATGTTACATACTCGTACCCGTACCTTACCCTAATTACTGCATCAGATAATATCCGTATTGGTCAATATAAAAAATTTCCATCAAAATCACAGGTTCAAAGCAATACTTATCGGTACAAATATTTTTGTCATCCCTGATTATATTATAGATTTTGAATTGTGTAATGTATTTAGATATCATATCTATTATATTAGATTTTTGTGATATGTATCAGATGATACATAATTATATAATAATATACTGGGGATTACAAAATCCCCATTTATGTAATTAGATAATTGCATGTCCACAATCCGCAATATAATATTAAACAATTATATTACTAGCATTACAATCATGGTACCGCAACTGTACTTTGTCAAGAATTTCATGATCCAGTGAAATAATTATTAGAACACATTCAGCAAATAATGAAAGAGATGATCCAGTGCCAATTTTGATCAACTGTAGTTAGTGTAGTGATTTAAAAACTGCAGAACTACTCATAAGAGGATACTTTTGTAATTAAAAAATACAAAAAAGAAAATCTTTTTTTCAAGACTAACTTATCTCTTACTTTTATGGTTGAAAAGATTATAACAATTATTAATATAACAATTCTTGAAACTAAATGTGTTTAATTGGTATACATCGTCAATATAAAGGATTTTTATACTAACATTCAATTATGACTTTTTATTTATGTTTACCATAAATGAAGGGTTGTGATTGAATGTCAGTGTAAAGATCTATATACTGACAATATATATCAATTAAACTCAAATTGAATTCACATTTTAAATTATATATGTCACGTTATAATTAAAATGAATTATTACATTAAGATCAACAAGATCATATATATATTTTTAAGATGTTGATCATTTGCATTTGAAAATGGGAAATAGAAAGAATCTAATTTTAATTTTATTTAAAATATAATAAAATATTTTAAAGAATTAATGAGATTTCTTATGGTTTTTTGAAGTAATTGTTACGTAAAAAGAAATTTTTTATGACTTGTGAACTAAACACAATTGTGTGTTTAGATGATCAAAATGAAATAAAAAAATAAAGGAAAAAAAGTTGATTGAATTTTGTTATAAGAACACAAAGGATATCTTGTTGATCTTAATTTTTTAAAATTATATAATAAATTTAATTGATGAAATGTTAGGATAGCTAGCTACCCTATGTTCAAAAGGTTAGGTTTTTTTTTTAAAAAAAATATTTATGACTTGCAATTTGGTGCACGCTTCAAGGAAAAAAATATGCAAGCTTGTGATGAAGATGGTGAAAAAAGATTTGAGGAATTAAGGACTTTATTAGTTGAGTTTTATTTTTTAGTTTTTGAAAAGAGTTTTAAAAAATTGTTTTATAGAAGAAGAGAAAAAAACAATCTATTTGACAAATGTTATTAGAAAACTATTTTAAAGATAAAAAAAATTGTTTATATTACGAAAATGTTACTAATAAAAAGTAAAAACAATATATTCTCATTGTATTTTGAGTTTTTAAAACAAAAACAAAAAATTGAAAAACAAAACTACTAATAAAAAAACAATATGCAAAAAAAATTTGTAGTTTTTAAATGCTAAAATACTGAAAAAAAGTTTTACAAAACTGTTGCCAAATAAACAATTTTATTAAACTGTTTTCAAACACTTTAGTGCTTGTTTGATTTTGATTGGATTGATTTTGTTTTTTAATTTTTGAAAAGATTTTTCAAAAATACTTTTCAAAAAATGTTTTGTGGAAGAAGAGAAAAAAAGCTTGTTTAGTAAGTGTTATTTAAAAATTGTTTTTAAAATATAAAAATGAAAAACTTGTTTATATTTATTAAAAAATGTCATTAATAAAAAACAAAAAACAACATATTCTCATTGTATTTTGAGTTTTCAAAACAAAACAAAAAAACTTAAAAGCAAAACTACTTAAGTTCTTCTTGTTTTTTAGTTTATAAAAACTAAAAAAGCAGAAATGTTTTTTAAAACTGTTTTAAGAAAACAGTAACCAAATGAGTTTTTTAGTTTTTAAAAGCTAAAACACTGAAAACAGTTTTATAAAACTGTTGCCAAACAAGCACTAAAGTGTTTGAAAATAACTTTATAAAATCGTTTTCAGTATTTTAGTATTTAAAAATTAAAAAACTTGTTTGGTTACTGTTTTCTTAAAACAAATTTCAAAAACAGTTCTAGTTTTTAGTTTTTAAAATCTAAAAAATAGGAATAATATAAGTAGTTTTATGTTTCAGTTTTCTATTTTTGTTTTGAAAACTCAAAATACATTTAAAATATGTTATTTTTTACTTTTCATTAATGTCATTTGTGTAAATATAAATAAGTTTTTTTTTTAATTTTTGCACTTTTAAAACAATTTTTAAATAACATGTATCAACCAAGTTTTCTTTTTTCAGAAAACAGCCCTTTTCAAAAAATAAAACAAATTAATCAAGTTCTAAGTATATCTTTTGGGAGGGAGTAAAATTATTTTCACAAAATTAAAATCAAGTACATCTATGTTCTGAAGGATGTCCTGTATGTAGATAGCTGATTCTCAGTTAGATGAGAGTTAGTTTAGTTTTTAATGAATATGTTCTTGATTGAGATAAAAAAAGATTTGTGAAGGTAGCCTATGTGGGAGAATGACATGACAAACTTTGGATGTGAAAATGAAAAATAAATTTCTCTGAATGTGAAAATGAAAATATTGAATAAAATAATAAATAAATTTAGACATGGAAAGGGAGTTTGATGTTACACTTACATAAGACTGAAAGATTAAGTATGCATGAACATGTACCAGCCTACCATAAACTAATATTAATATATGGTATAGTATGATTAAATTATCAATACACAGTCGATTAGATATCTCCTCTTGTAGGAAAAAGTCAACACTTAAATACATCTTAACTTCATGACTTAATTTTGCACCAATATGCAAAGTAATTAACCACTGTACTTTTTCCTGGAGTAGAAACTTTTGATAGAGGAAAGTTAAAGGCACAGGATGACTTTCAATGCAGGGAAGGTCATGCCTTGTTCATGATTTTCTAATTTTAGCACCTGTTGAAAGTTTTTAAAATAAGATATGCTTTAAGTTTTTAAGAAATTTAATATATTAAATACATTTATAAAAAAATTGTATTATTTTAGTTCTTATATTTTTTAAATATATCACTTTTAGTGTCTAAACACTATTTAAATTATTTTTATTTTTTAAAAGGAGCTATCTAAAACACATAAAGGATAAAAAATAATATTTAAAATTAAAAGGATCAAATAAATAAAAAAATTTGAAGAATATATTTAATATTTCAAAAATTTTTTATAATATTTTTATCAAATATTTTATTCACTAACATGGTGTGAATAAAATTGGAGAGGAATTGTTAAGCTTATTTTGTTCCAAAGTGATGCAGATTTTGTGGCTTTGTTTTGGTACATTGGACACATCTTTTGATCATATTTCCAGTAAGGGAACCGATCTGCTTGGAGAAAAGTGGGCAGTTGGCCCACTATTTTTTTTTTAATTTTTAATATATATATATATATATTAATATAATTTTTTTATTTTTAATTATTTAATTTTGTAAAAAATTCTAAATCTTACTCCCATTATCTATATGCTACAACAACATGTTAGTTTCAGAATTATCTGTATATTATTTTAAAAATTAACAAAGTAAATTTTGGTAGTTATAATTTCAGTGGTTATAATTTTTATTTAAAAGATAACTTTTTTTTAATTATAATTTCATTTAAAAATAATTTTTTTAAGTAGTTATGATTAAAAAACATTTATTTTCCTATCCAAATGTTAAAAGAATTAATTCAAATATTTCATGTAACATATATTTGAATTCACTCAGAAATAAATTTAATCATTAATAAATTTATTAATTATGAAGATATGTATATTTGAATCCACTGAGATAAATTTAACCATTTACTTAATAATAATTAAAAAATATTTTTTGTTGTAATAGTTATAAAAATATCTACTTAGAAGCAATAGAAAAGATTAGATACTATTTTCTTTTGTTTTTTTGTTATAATTTTTATTCAGTGTCAATTAAAGAGAGAAGTTAACCTTAAATTATTGTTCTGAACTTTGCACTGACATTAATTTTATTTTATTTTTCTTTTATTTTCTTTAGTTGATTCTAACTCTTTTTCTCAGATAAAATATATTATTTAATAATATAATATTTTTTCTTAAATCTTTTTTGTTGAGTACCTCTACTTCTATAATATATCTTCTCACAGACTTAGCGTGTGTTACCAGAGTTATACTCATTGGATATTTAGATTAACAAATAATTTAATTATAATAAAATATGCAATACATATTGATAGGAATTTTGTTTTTTCATGTTCTACATTTTCACACATGTATAACTTTGTATTTATGCTTTTATATATACTCGTTTCCTTAAATGTGAACAAACTTTTAGAGCTTGAAAAATTATTTTAAAGACTGGTGTGGTTAATTAAATAATTGAAAATCAAGATCTATTAATTCCAAAAAATCATGGTAATTTATAACCACTAAAGAATTTATAAAACTGGTCACACATATAAAAACAGTTTTAACTATTTTTTTTTCTTTTAAGAAAATTTATTTTCAATTTTTATTTTAATCCTTTTAAAAATTTAATTTACTTTTAAACGTGCTTAAGATAAATAAGAATACATATTTAAAGATTTCACATAAAAATATAAATTATTTGTCAATTACTATTAATTTTTATACTATAAAATATAGTTTACTTATTTATTTTATAGACTGAATTTTTTATAAATAAATATTAATGATTAGTATATTTATTTTTTCAATGAAAACATTCAATCGTGCAACGATCTCTTCCTTTCCTTTATGTAGGTTTTATATCATAATTCTAATAGTTTTGTATTCTTTTTTTATTTAAAGCATTGTACTATCAAAAAATAATTTAATTTCTATTTATAAAATATTGGTTTAAAAGGAAGGGAATAATTGAAAAGAATTAAATTTTAAGTAAAAATTGCAGGTATTTAAAAATAAAGAAATTTTGATTTAGTATTTATTTGAATTAAATAGAAACAGAGCTAAAAGTTGAACTTATTATAATTAATTAGTCATACTATTTAAACTAGCTACACACTTTCCAAGAAAGCATTTTTCTAAAACTTTAATTTATCCTCTTAAAAGTTTACATTTATTTATTTGTTAGGACAAGGACTGAGATACAAATTTGGAACAAATGATTTGATTCTCTCTTATTCATCCACCGAATACATTTTTCAAATTAATATCAATTTATTTCCATGTCCAAACACCTTATTTATCAAAGTCCCTTTCAAAATCCCCTATTGATTCCAACACTTTCCTCTAAACCTTCTTTTATGGTGAAAAAGTTTCAATCTCCACTAACCAAGGAAGGTCTAATTGAAGCAAAATATTTTTACATCCAAGTCCACATTTTTAAGGTTCGGATATAACTTATTCCACTTAATCTACACAATTTTTTTCCAAGTCACTCTCCAATTAGAAAGTCCTTTTGTAAACTAATGGTTTATCTCCCACCAAGAAAGATAACTTAAAGAAGCATACGAAAAACAAAGACAAAAAAGCAATGATTGAGTTAATCAAACAAGCTCTCTCCAAAAGAAAGAACTTTATTACCTAACTTCCTAGTAAATCAAACAAATGTTTAAAATCTTCTCTTTAAATCATTATTTGAGGTAAAAATAGAGAAGGTGTCACTCTCAGAAGAAATAAACCTTGAAAGTTTACATGTCACAAGAAAGAGTTTCTTGACAAAATCTAAAAACGTTTACACTTTCCTAGAGAAAAACTCGGTCAAGAAATAGAAGAGACAAAGCTCAATTCAAATGATTAAAGATTCTTACATGTTACAATAAAGTATACATAGTGTTAGAAAATTTGGGGTTCAAGCTACCTACCCTTGGCTGAGTTTAACCATGGTTAGGTTAACTTGTGATAAAAGGAAACCCAACCAAGGTTAGAGAGACCAACCATGGTTTGAACCTATAACTATAACTAATATAATCTAAATACATTAAACATGCATAAAGTGTGATTAAGAGGGGTGTAAGAGATAGTTTCACTCTTTTCCTTAATCTAGTCTAAATATATTACACATATCTTCCTTAGTTTACTCTTAAAGTCCAATTTCTAACATGCCCTCCAATAAAATGATGACATAAATAATATAAATATTAAATGTCAAACTCAATAACTTGAAGCTTAGAAACCTAATATATGGGGAGAGAATACTAAAGAGGTCATTTGGTAGGATCCCACCACCTTGTCTCAATCATTTAATCATTTCAAGTTCTTCCATCAAACTAGCATTCACCAATACAACAATTTCTAATAAATTGGAAACTTTCATCCACCAAATTCACTTCTGTGGTAAATGTTTACTTTCCAGAAAAGGTGTTTTATTAGTGGTCAATAATCATCACTTATTAAGCCTATTTAAAAAGATTTTTGCAAGATCTATGTATAAGCAACCCATAAGTGATACTAGCCTAAAATACCCCAAATTTTCTAGATCATCTTAGATATAAAAGAAATGAAAAAGTAGTTGCACCTCTTAGGAGGACCCATTAACACGGGATTCATATAAGAATATAGATATATCTCTCTTTAAAGTTTGTCAAAACTCTTTTATGAATTTGAAGTTGAAACCTTTTAGTCAGGAATCCTTTAAACTCCCACTTCTATATTGTTTCTTGAATTTCTCTTTCTTCAAACATATCCAAAAGAAAGTTATTTATCTTTTTTTAGGGAGTTGTTTAAACTTGGCCCATTCATATAAGATCTTTCTTTATTTTCTTAGAATCTAAATTTTTTTTTTTTCACTTCTGCCTTTACAAGGGCTTCTCCACCATTTTCCTTCTATCAAAACAATTTTCAAGAAGTGCTTCCTTCTTCTCTAATTAACTAAAATTAATATAAACTAATTTGATTTGTTTAGTTAAAATTACTATATGAATTAAGTTATCCACTTTCATGAACACATGTAGATTGAGGAATGTAATGTCAACATTAACATTTTAAAGAAAATTCGATTTAAAGTCTAAACTACTATACCATACTGTGAGAAAAAAAAGATCATATACTATTGGTTAGGTGCTAGATTAATCCACATTTATATGATTTTTATTTATAAATATTTATTAGTAAAGATATTGTAGATCATATATACGCAAATATTAGTTATTAATATATTATTTTTTTTAGTGGAAAGATTCAAACTCATAAAATTTTTCTTTCTCCTTGTCCCACTCCTAGTTCCATATGTAAATATTATTACTAAACGAATCTTATAACCTCCCAATTATATAAATTATTTAGAAAAAGAAAATATTTCACTCTTTTGGGTTATTTAAAAATGGTATAATTAAAAAAGGAAATATCTGAAAGAAAAATTTGTTTCACTCTTATGGGTTCTTTACCAGAGCCGCAGAAAAGGAAAATTTGAACTCCACTCTCCAAATTCTTTGTTTTTTAATTCCATTATAGTTATATTTTATATATATATATATATATATATATATATATATATATATATATATATATATATATATATATATATATTTCGAGTGAATCAACCGGTTAATTTTTTATGACATAATTAATAAAATCTTTTCATCTCTAAATAAATTATCAAAGAGTAGCTTAAACATTTATATTTATCGTGAGTTTTTAGGCTCAAACATGCTACTATCCTCATGTTTCCCTTTACACTTTAGTTAAAAAACATGGAATAAGAAGAAATTAAATAGTACGAGTAGAATTTACCTTGAATGTAGCAAACGGGTGTAATATAAATTGTTAAGTAACGTGATGCAGTTCATATAAGCCTTACACCGTGTTTTGTGACATATGAGTCCAAAAACACCTGCTTAAACGTACATCTATTACACAACATAAAGATATTTAAGTCTTTATATTTGCTCTTAATATCTTTTACAAGACGGGTTAAAATTCAAGTCCAGTCTTGGTAGGTTACATCTTCTTGACTTGTTTCAATCTACGGGTTTAATTAAGATCTTTTCTTTACAGATCATTCTTTTAACAAAAACAATAACATTTACTTACATTGTTAAGTAGTAAAGTAAAACGAATTAATTTGGAAGCATCGATATGCATGTACGTAGTGTTATAACAGTGGGTGAGAAGCAAACATACTGAATTGATGAAAATAGAAAGTAGAACAAAAGTAGAATTAGTGACATCTACACTCACAATGAACTTGCGCACATTTATGTTTTGGTACCACATATATAATCAATCTTTTCTCTCTTTCATTTTCTATAATACCTATTGGCTATGGCTAATCTCCAGAACATTTTTAGATTATTTTTTTAAAAACATTTTTATCAGAAAAATATACAGATAATTTGCCTAAATGTTTAAAATTAGTCTATCACATATAACAAACAAGCTTCTCATTTAATTTTTCAAAAATTTATATATAAATTTTTTTAAATTAATTTATGAAAAAATTCATATCTTTCAGAAAACTTATAATTTTTTTTTTCTTCTCCTAATCATCACTTCTCATAGATAGGAAAAAATTGAAGGCAGGATTTGTCTAATCAATTACAAATGCATAAATGAAGATGATGTTGTGAGTTTGGAACTCTGGTGTATGTTAAGACGTAAATAAATGATAAGTACTGTATTATTGGACATTTATTCTAGCCCTAATCAAAGAAAACAAAATTATTATAAATAGCAAAACTTTTTTCCTGGGTTTTTGAATTGTCCCTGCTAGCTAATTTACATGCGTTTGATGGTAAAACACCTAATCCTATTTGTAAATTTGAAAAAATATTGCTATATGATGCTTAATTATACCAAAACAGTTATCTCATATCGTATAATTAATCTAAATCTATGCTGCTGATCTAAGTCAATTATATTTTTAACAAACTACGGTTTTATTTTTTTCCAAAAGAAAAGATATATCAAATTACTTTTGATATACTTCTTTTAACTCCTTTTCACAATTCCATTTTTTTAATTTGATTAATTATATGATGATGCTAAGTTGACTTGCTTGTCCCATCGGTTGGGCAAAAAATTAATGATATAATTAAGATTTTGGGCATTTGGCAATACGACTAAAAATAATATATTCTTCCAAGATATCAGAGAAATTGTATTGCTAATAAATTGAAGTAGTGTAATACTTGCAAAAAAAGTCATGTTCAAATAGGGTTGGGTTCAAAGGTGAAGGAGGTAGGTAAAGGAGGGGGAAATGGGAATTTTAAGTGAGGAAAAAAAGAATGAGTTGAAATAGCTAGAGAGGAGGGCTTTCCTCTCCTCCTAATTTGCCTCACTTCAAAGGGGTACGAAACAAAGAGGGGATATTTTATCTCCTTTGCCTTTTCTTCTAAATTTTGAATCAAATTGAAGAGAGAAGTGATTAAAATATCTCTCCCTCCCTTTATTATTTTTTAACCAAACCATGAAACTCAATTAAAGTCCCTTCATTCCAGTTCTCCCAAACCAACGGCATTACATAGTTGTAACTAACTGCAACAATCTATGCATATACAATATATTAATCTACAGAACGATCTTATTGGTTAACTAAAACTAGCAGCAACGAAATTTGCATATATTTTAAACCAACAACCCTACAGAAAGATAATATATACTAACCAAAACTAACGGCAACAATATATCTTTGCACATGATATATTGACAGAAGATAGAGAGCATCCTCAGAGACCAGCAACAATGATTTAATGATGAAGATTTCGGTGGGAAAAATTTATTTGATCACATGCTTGCCTCAAGGTTTATTAATGTCCATTTCATAGAAAAAAATAATTCTCCATGTTAGTCAACTGCATTTTTGCGACGCCTCTCATTGTGTCCAGCCAATCGCGTTCTACAACTCCGTTTTGAATCATCAAATTCTGACACCTCATGGAACCTGAAAAACAGCATTTTAATTGAAGAAAAGTTAGTTCCTACGAAAAATTTACTAGACTTTGAATTGTTTGTTCCAGTTAAGAGCAATTTATGTTTTTCTATCAGTTGATTTAGTTTGCTTCAAAACAAACCAGGACAAGATTAAATCTTCTCTTCAATCGGCTTAAAGAAAGTTTATGTAATTATACTATCAATGTACAAGGATTTGTCTTGTGTTGATATTATATTACCCTAAATAATGCATCAAGATTATGAAAAATTTTAACCAATACCATATTACTATTGATAATCTTAATGCATTATTTAGGGTAATATACATTTATCAACAAAAGACACATCCCACTAAAATTGTATCCTGTCAACCTAATGGATCTTCTAAAAAGTACTTCCAAATCTAAACGGTCAAAAGTATAAGATGGATAAATATTAGGAGTATTTGGTAAATGCTATTCAGAATAGATCTAGCAGCAAACTAAGATATATTCTTGTTAGATGAATTAACATTTCTGACAAAGGTTTTTTCATAGATATGAATATGGAAAGCTGATATCTAATCACATGCTTAAAAGACAATGTCAGTTACCAGAAATGTCATTGTCACATCATATATGTTGGTGTTATATGTTGGTGTAATTAAGATATATATTGATTTGAGATGAGTCCCTATATTAATGTTATAGTAATAGGATTGGCTTTGAGCACATTAATTCCGTCATTGGTTTCTAACTTTCTATAATGTTATATAAAAATGTGCGTTCTATAATCAGGGCAATGAAGAGAATCCTCTATACCCAAGATTTTCCATTTTTGGAGTTGCTATCTTTGTTGATGACAATAAATCAATATAAGTAAGGAATAGTTTATTACAGGGATTTGGAGAAAGAAACAAAATACTTGGAAACAAAAGAAGCAGAGGGTGAGCCTTGGCGCAAGACACAAGATAAAGCCTAAGCACATGTCCCATTTCCCCTCCAATCAAGTGCCATATTATCAAATTGAAGGGTTTTCTCCCTTCCTCAAAACTAGCTAGGGCTGCTTGAAAAAAAAAATACATGTATATAATTATAACTAACAAAATTCTAATCAAACCTTTTCCCTCAAGCAGTTCACAGCAAAAGATTAACCTTCAATAAAAGATATGCAAACAATAAGTATACGCATGATCAGATTCACAAAATTTCATTTCAGTTCAAACAAATTAGGGTTTCTCAACCTGCTACATTGTTGGCAAAACCTTTTTTGCAGCCCTGCCATGAGTACGGAATGAACCTTGGCATGGTACTCACAAACTTTGTGTCTTCTGTGATACTGCTTAGCTTCACTTAGATCAGCATCACAATTATCCACCTGACAAGAAGGTGGCATTGAGCTTCCACCTTTGGACCCTCGCTTTCCATAGAGATCTGTAATTACTCTCTTATTCTTCCTTCCCTCTTCTCCAAAACCCATCTCACTCACCTCTTCCTCTTCTTCTTCATCCTCATCATCCTCCTCTTTGTACCTCAAGACCCTTTTCCCCTCAGACCTGCTTGTGTCCATAAGTTTCACAGAGATCCAGAAGAAGGTTGTGGGAAAAAAAGGCTCAGAATAAGTTTCATAAGAAGGACATGAGCATAAATATTTGATATAAATAGTTAAAACCCAGAAGGGTAAATAGGATATTAGAGAATGGGTAAGGACCACATAGGGTCTTCGTCTAATGGTCTTGGTCTCCAGTTTTTTGTTGACAACTAGAGGTAACAGTAAAAAGGTCGGAAACAAAAAGTAGCTAAGCCTTAGGTATGTACGATTCAATAAAACCTAGCAAAGGCTACAGACAAAAACAAAACAAACCCTTGTTCTTCACACTTGGTAATTTACCTTGGACTTTTCTTAGACAAGAATTTTGAAAAGATAATGATAGCTAAGTAATTGGAGAAACACTGATTCTTTTTTGTGAAAAAAACATGTGCATTATGTAGTGAACTAGTGGTTCTCAATTGTCCAAGTCATCACCCCTTGAAGACTCTCGTTCATTTCCTTCCATGGCGGCTATCTTTCATCACTATTCACTAATAAGTGTAGAATCTACGGAAACACCTTTCCTTACTCTAATAAGGTTCTTTTCTCTAATCTGGTTTCAGACATCTGATTATTATTAATAGCAATTACATCCTGAAGAACCAAAAACTGAACTAAATGCTTTTCCTCTTACGGGAGAACTCAACATTTTTTTAACGGAAAACTTTTTGAGGTCTTTCCAACTTTTGTTTCTGCTTTCCCGGCGGCCCTTGCTGTCAATTTTGGATAAAACTTCTCAATCTGCAACTGACCACTTAAAAAAATATTAATGTGGAAAAAGTGAGACGTACAACAACAATTATGATTTACCTTTTTTTCCTTTGTGTAGGGTCCAATCATATAAAAACAATGAGAAGTATCTATATATTATTATTGTATGGGTGATTAATTTTCATAAAAACAAATGATCTTTAATAAAGTCTCTTTTTTAAAATTATTTTATTTACGAAATTTAAACTTGAAACTCTAAGGCTAAATTCAAGGACAATAAAAATAAACCAAACACATAATATTATATATAAATTAAATTTCAAAATTATTAACTCCTTATTAAGTTAGGAAAGAAAATAGTAAAAATTATAGAAAAGGAGCAAAAATTAGCATAAATCTTCATACTCTATTTTAATTCAAATATTTTTAATTAAAAAGATCTCTTAAAGTTTGTCTAAATTTTATATATTATCTCTTATTTTTTTACGTTAATTTTAGTCTTTAAAATATTAATGTAATATTTTTTTTAAAAGAAAATTCAATGCAATGAAAGTAAAAATTCAAAAATAAATATGATAAAAGTCAATATATTATATTTTTTTGTAAGATTCAATAATAAATAGGTGTAGTAATAAAAAAGGAATCTTGATAATTTACTCTCTTATTTCTAACTTTTTCCACTGTCAAACACAGGACTTCTTTAGTTCTATGTGGACAAAATACTTTTCTCATCTGGTTGCCAAACATGGTAATTAATAAACTGATTAGTAGGTGGTGGCAGAAGTGTGGTGGCAGAAGTGTTGCTTGAATTAACTCTCATCCTCTCTCTTGCGTATATTAGTCCTTTTTTTTTTCTTTTCAGGTCAATCATGATAGTCTTTCACTTGTGAAGAGGAGAGTGGTGGGATGTGGCGTGGGTATCAATTCCATCCTCAACTAGATCTTGTATCTGCATTATTGAAAGGAAAGAAGAAATGTGATAGGTGAATGGGTTTAAAGAGTTTTGGCCCCATATGGCTACTCCACGTGTTACGTACCATTGTCACGAACTATTGGATGGTTTTGGATTTATTATAGTTTCTGTCCACATACTTTAAAAATGAAATTGAATACAGGTGCTGGTGTTGGTCATAATCATCATTTTATTCAATCTGTGACTTATAAAATCATGTATTTTTTTTAACAATAAGAACATCATCGCTAACATGCTTTAGAAGTGTTTATAATAATCTTTGTATGCTTAATAATTTGTCATTACGATAATTAATGTTAGTTGTTTCTACTTTAGTACAAAATCAAGTGATTTGTGCACCAAAATGGCCAGCTAAAGCTAGCCCTACATACCATCTTATAACTTCCACTAGGACCACAAGCATTACTGATTTTAGTATTGGTCCCCTTTGTATCAAGAAACTGGAAGTATATATGCAAATTGTGAGTTTTGTATTATATACACAGAGGAGAGTACTCAATACCATTCCAAACAATATTCAATGTAATGTTACCCGCATGTATAAGAATTCTCAACTTCCCACATCAGTTGACTGTGGATTCACACAAAAAATTGACTGTAAAAGCAAAATGCAGAGAAAGAACAAAGAATCTTTTCAGTTCTGCCAAGCCAGTTGATACTCTTTTTGTGTATGACTTAATTAAACTTTATATTGTATTTGATACTTTTTATAAAATTCAATTTATAATATTTCTTTTATTAGTTACTTTTAGATTTAATTACTTATAATTTTATGAAATTTATAAAAAAATTAGACAAGAAAAAAAGTATTAAAAATAATGTTAATTTAAAAAGATATTAAGACATATTTGTATAATTAGTTAAATTTTTGTCATTTTTGTATCTATTCTTGTATCTTTGTTAGGTAGCATACCTTGTGTTAGTCTATATCACATATTAATAAAATTTTGACTTATCATAGAAAAAAACTAAATTAATTCTTTTTATCTTGAAGAATTATTTAATTGGGGCTTATAAATGAGATCTGAAAGTATAACTTTATATTTTATCCTCTAATTTTAAATCATAACAATGTAATTTCTAAATTTTAAAATAATTAAACTTGCCTACAACTAATAGTAGATAGGCTATATTAAATGATAAATGTTAGTTATGATCGCATGTGAGTCATAAAAATTTTTGAACAAAATATCATGAATATAATTATGTCTTTTTTAATTATAATTTTTTTTACTAATCCTAACATATATATATTTTTATACACAAATCAAAATAAAAATTCTTACTACATGTTTAAGAATAAAACTGGTTACCAAAATATCTTATAGTAATCTTATTTGAAGAAAAAGGATATATTAAATAAAAGGTAAAATAATTAAAAATGCATGTTAACAATTTTTAAAATTTATCTTGGATAGCCACAAAATATGCCTTTTGTCACCTTATAATTGAAAATTGTGCATTCAAATTTTATATATTAATATTTATTCCTTTTATCATGTTAATGAATATATAAAAGAAACATTATGAAACACGAATCAATAAATAATTTATTTATTAAAATATAAAACCAATGACTTTTTTTTTTACAAGTACTGATGACTTTAAATGCCATAATTTTTAATAATATTTTTTTATTAACCATGCATATTCACTCTGCCACTATGGGCATTAAACATCTCCCAGTCTTTTCTTTTTCTTATTAATTCGAATTTGTTTAGACTTTTGATTTTACTACACATGTTCTCTCGAATTTAATTTTACGACCCTTGTTACCCATATATCTTAGAAGATCTGGCTAATTAGTTGTTAGTAAATGAGCGTTAATCTGATTTTGAATTTAATTAGTTTTATTTAAGATTAATTTTAATATATATAATTTATATTTGAATATTTTTACGATAAATATAAGTTAAGAGTAAAATTCGTTATAATTCTTTTTTACTTTTATCTAAAGTAAAAGCTACTCAATATTATTTTAATGCAGAATTAATTATAAATTATAATTAACTCTAAATTTTTTTAATATAAAATCATGTCAAAATTTATTTTAAATAATTTTTTTATATTTAGAATCGATTTTGTTAGGTGTAACAGTATATACTCAGACAAACAAAAACATAAAGATGATGGTTAAATAGAATAAATTAAAAATGTAGGGGTGATGATACAACAGAAATGAAGGACTACTTTCTTCTCTTTTTTTTTCGACATATAAGAACTATTGATATTATAAGCAGGAACATGATATATCTGTCTCACATGAGAAAGGTATTTAACAGGGGAAAATTAAATTGCATTTGAAATTGATGTAAAATTTAAAGTATAAGTACGGTAGAAAAATGAAATTTTTTTATTAAATAATATAATTTGTGAGACATATTTGATAATTAGTAAGTGTTAAAAAAAATTGAAAAAAGTTTTGTTCTATTGACTTTGAATAATCACACACGTCTTGTATGCAACATACCATTTTTAGTTTTAAAACTACACCAACATAATAGTTATTTTATTTAGTTTAATGCTCATGGTCTTATTATAATCCAAATTAAACAATGTGATTCTTTTACTTATCAAATTCATATAAGTAGCTTTGTCATTTTTAGCCCCGACTGTTCACTATCACAACATTATTGAAGACATGGAGAATATTATGAAAATATTTTTGGGTCCTACAGCCAAATTTAAATATAGCAAATGGAAGAAAGGTAAGATCAAAATAATACTTGGGAAAACTTTCTTCTTATGTATCACACCTTTTATTTCTAAACTTCTTAAAATCAGAAAAAAAATAATTGATCATCTATATAAAAGATTTTATAATACTGTTCATACTTATATATTAACTTCTAACACTTCTTCACGGGTTTGTATTTTTAATTAAATTATAGATGCTAGCTAGCACTTTGATGTTTTGAAATTTTAAAAAAATTTATCTAAATAATAATTAATCTCCTAATAATCACTAATTAATTAACTTAAAAATTCTTTTAAGCAAGTTCTTATTAATGGAAGGATTCAAACTCACAGTCTCTTCATCTCTTCTACTCACACGTAGATTTTTTTTTATAAACCAACTTTATTACTCTTCTTTTAAATTTTATATGTCAATCCTTAACAAAATGAGTAAGTAATCTCTTTAATTCTACGTATAAAGCCTTTGGTGGGAGCAAAAGCATAATCTACAATACTGTTTCTTGTAAAATGAGTGTCCCCCAAGGCACTGTATTAACTTTTCTTGTGAAGAGTGTGTGAAAAAAAAAATATTGTAATTATCTTTTAGTATATATTAGAATATTTTATGTAATTTATTTGGTGGTCTTGGGACATCATGAACATTGGTGGTGCTTATTTCTTGCTATCCTATACTAAATATGAGCATTGGTGGTGCTTATTTTATAGAACTGTGTCAAAACTTAAAATAAGTCCACAAAATACTTTTATCAAACAATAAATAATAGTAACTAATATCCATGAATATATGATAAGAATATTGCGGAATAAAAATGCTTTATAGGGATTAAACGTTTATGGAAATGTTTTAAATTAAAAAAATAAAAATGAGTTATGCGTATAATATGGATGGATATACTTAAGCAACTAATGAAAGTTTGTCGGATTCATGCTAAACTAGGTGCTTGCATTCAGGTCTATAAAAGTCTAAATTGAATGGTGGATAATATATAGCTACTGTGCACAAGTACATTAATTATTGAATACGATACTATTAAATATTGAAAAAGATCTCAGGCTTGTAATAAGCAGTAGGTCATCTCAAGTCCTAGAAATGAATGCTTAGACTTAATGAAAGAATATTAAAAATATGTCAAGAAAGTTCACACTAAATAAAACTTTAAATTAAAGTTTGTGAATTTAAAATATAGAGAATACAAAATTAATTAGTTATAGAACAGTAGTTGAGTGACTCTTAAGATTTATATTAAGCTAATTGGTTTACATAAAGGTGGTGTTGGAAGATTAATTATGTATAAATACTTAACCCAAACAAACTTTGATGGAGCCATTGTAAAATTCTGTTCTAATCATATGAAAAAAAATACTTCTTCCCAGCTCAAACATATGGACAAGAGCAAAAAAAAAAAAAAAAAAAAAAAGAAAGTAAGAACAACCTGTTTCCAGACATTCTAGTTATATATATAAAAAAAAAATAGTTTCAAACTTTTGTAACAAAGCACATAATAGGAGTAAGAAAAGTTTCGATGTATATTTTATCAATGAAGGCTTGGAAGGACACATTAAAAGCAATTGTGAAGTTTGATAAAACAAATAATATAAGACAAAGGTAATGTTACTTTTTGTCAAAAGAGGAAAGCGTCATGTTACAAATTCTAATATATGCCATATGGTTATACTTTTACATATATTATTACATTATTAAATATCACATTAATATAAAATAAATAAGAGATAACAATATAAATATAAATATAAATATAAATATAAATATATATATATATATATATAAAGTAAAAAATAAAAAGAGATGCGATGATGCGAATCAAAATGCATATAAAGGTGATATATTTAAATGAATTATTTATTCATTATTTGGAAATTTTTTAATTACATATTTTTTTATAAGTCAATATATTTTTTTAATTACATATATATAAAACAAAACAAAAGAATAATACATACTTATTAGGTATAAGAATAATATTATTAGTTCAAGTTTCAAACCAAATAAAAAGAATAACATGTACAAAATATAAAATATTAAAAATCATTAGAGATGGTACATTTTTAAATAACATGTATAAATTAAGAATAACTCTACTTTAGAGCTGAATTACTCTGAAATTTAAATTTTAAAAAATATCATCAATTATTAATTCCAGTTTGCATAACTGGAGTAAGCATTAGAATTTCATTTCATATGTAACTTCAACTTTATTCATGTCATTCTTTATTTATTTATATATATATATATATATATATACTTATTTTAAAGATTAAGTATAACAAAATAAGTAAATAATTTTATATATATATATATATATATATATATATATATATATATATTTAAATTTACTTACATCGAGAATAAGCTGAGAGAGTTACTTTTTATTTTAATGGTTCATTTTCTTCCATTCAATTCTAATGATTGGATGAAGAAGAAGTTTAAATTTAGTAAGTTGTTTTTTATTATCATTTATTTATTTATTTATATATATAATTATAATTTTATATATAGAGAGAAAAAATTCCTGCCGTACAAATCAAGTATAAAAAGAGATATAAAAATGTAATTTTTTATCTAATGATTATTTAATTCATTTCAACATTTATTTTTTAAAAAGAGAAATATTTTATACCGAATTTATATTTATGTATAACAGGTCTAAACCGCCCACAACTACAAGATTTAAGTATTGTTAATATATTTTGAATGAAAAAAAAAATCAACAAATTACAAAGAGTAATATCAGTTATATTTATCTAACTCGGTTTTTTTTTATTTAAGCTTATAATCTCTTTGTTAATTTATTTTAATTGGCTTAGTTTCCTTTTTAGTTTTCTTATCCAAACTTTGTCGTGATCCCGGCCATAAAATGTTCTACAATGGTGTTATATCAAAATTTGACATTTGATTCTAGCAGCTTATGTCCTTACCACTATATAATAGCTTGAAATTTTGGTCTTGATCCAATTGATGTTTCACTTTTGAGTTTAAAAGCTAGCTTATGCCACTTAGTTTTTGCATTTGTTTATTAGTGGCCTAACTCCTTTTGATAAAAAAAAAATCAATATTTTAAATAATATAACAAAATTATATATTCATCAAATAAAATACCATATAAACGTTACAGAACAATCAATATATCATCCAAAAATAGTGTCTTAAATTCATGAAAATTAAGACATGCTTTTTTTTTTAACAAGAAAAATAATATGTTAAAAATATAACAAAATCAAAGTTCTTTCTCTTCAAGATCACAAAAATATGCATAAAAATCAACTTTTTCAAGTATAAAACTTTTTAAAAAGATGTTTTTAAAAGTGTGTCCAACCAATACCAATAAATAGTAAATAAAAACACGAATGAATTAATGTTGAAGATTATCATTGTTTCAAAAGACAGAGATGTTAGTTATTAGTTCTTGAACAGTATTTTCAAGAAAATGTTTCTAGGCATGCATGTCCTTTAAGGCATGAGCTGTTGAAAAGACGAAAATGAAATGGAGAAAATGAATATTTTGGTATTACCTAAAAGAATTGAATAGGTAGATGGTGAAAGGAAACCAATTCCTAAAATGGATGTAACTAAGTAATGAAAGGTGGAAGTTCTAGGACTTTAATTAAGTCTCCAAAGAGAGAAATTTAAAGAGCAAGCAATGCATTTAAGCTATGGTGGAGTAGAACCCAATCAATCATCATCAATGAATTTGAGTTAGGTACCCCTATTTATATCCATTCACGTAGCAAGGAAGACAAGAAAAATTTAAAAAGAAAATATTATGTTTCAAAATCACATATCTATCCTTTTACTTCAATTTCAATGTTTCTACTATTTTATTAATATGTTTCACTCTATCAAACATACCAAAGTAAAAAATGAAAAAAAAAATTCTATGTTATCGAACTTCTTTATTTATATTTATAAGAAAAAAAACACTTTAAATAAAAAAAATAACAATATTTTGTTAACATGATTGGTAACTTAGGTGGAGTAGAAGAGGATATCGAGAGAAAAAATATAAACTCTTCCAACCTTTTTATTAATGTAATTCACATGTCATGTGTATACAAATCTTTAAAATAACTTAATTGTAAACTCTTATTTCACGTCATGACTCTCTCATTGAGCGTGTTGATCCTTCGTCAGGATGAATATTTCTTTTCATCTCATAATCCTTGTATGTTAATCTTAAATGAGAAAACAAAAATCTCTACTTTACAAAAAATATTTAAAATTTAAATAAATTCTAAAGATAAAATAATATATTTTAAAATAATATCTTATAAATTTGAAATTAAAATAATTTAAATTTATTCTCAACAATCACTTCATCAATTAAAATTTTATAATTTCATCTTTAGTTGTCATGGATGCTCGTTACAATATGTCAATTTGTGCAAACTTTTGATATTTATTTCTTATTTACGTACCGTGATACCTCCATTGAAATATGTCACTTTACTTTTTAACCATTAGTCATTAGGGCCATAGTATTAATAAGCTTTGATATCACTTGTTAAAAAAAAAAACTCATAATCATCAAACTTCTTTTTATTCATATTAATAAGAAAAATACACCATAAAACAAGAGAAAAAAAATATAACCGTATTTTCTCAATGTGGTTTGCATCTTATACTTATATTAATGAGATTTTTTTTTTAATATTTGGAAAACATGTAAATCTTCCCTCCACATAATGAACTTTCTCTCACTTAGGTGATGACCCACCCATCAAACTGAGTGAATATTCTCATATCATAATTTCTACTTATAAACTTAACATTTTAATCTTAAACGAGAAAACAAAATATCTAATTTATAAACAATATCTTTAAAATTAAATTATTTTTGCAACATGATAATTCTAACACTCTACTTGGTTAGAGGAGAATGGAGAGTCGGGGAGGGGACAAGATTCCTCCTCACCCAATTTTTAAGAGGGTAGTGAAGGAAACGGAAAAGAAAGTTAATTAATAAATTTTATATGATTTTACTAAATTTACTCCTTTAATCTCTTTGAATCTTTTATAATTATATGTAAATTTTTTTCTAATGAATTTCCATCAAACTATGTTTCTTTCCCTCTTAACATTGTTCACCATCTATCTAATATATAGGTATGGAAGATCAATAAGAGAAAATGTATTAGGGGTCACTCACAATGATGTGTAATATTTTACAAAGATTTGAGAGATACATTGAAGAGAAATTAAATAATACGATGCCCATAAAAGTATGGCACAATCCATGGATGTGAGACATGCTAAAAGATCAAGCATTAGGGTTCTTTTACAATAGTGTAACATAGTCTACAGAGGTATAAAAAATGCACTGAAGGAGAAAGTGCATTAAAAATTTGACCACATAAGCATGCAAAGGATCCACAAAGGTGAGATATAGAGACTGAAATTATGTTGCATATAAATAAGTAGTTAAATAGGTTCTTAAAATATAATAATGGTAAAAAATATTATAAAACATGCCCGGTTGTTGTCACGTGTTAGCTGAAACAGTATTTGATGTATTATTTTATATGTTGTCACGTGACACAATATCTTTTACATCTTTTATTTTCTTTGAAAATAACATGGTTACTTTACAAGTCACCCTTAAAATTCATTTCCCTTAATCTTGTGCATAATCCGGTCATTTTCAGTTTCATTGATAGTTTTGGCCCATAAGAGAAGCAGAATTGTATCTGGCAGCCCATGTTTGATGACTGACTCAAGGACCTCTATTCAACTTCCACAGTAAGAGATGAAAATCTGTCTGGTAGCCTAAGCTTTTTCTATCTATCTTAATATAGGTACTGACTTAAAGGACCCCCTAATGAGGTTTCATTTTCTGTTGACACTAATCAACTATCAGCTACATATGAACATTAAAATTAATTATATATAGCTTTTTATATATTATAAATTGACCCAACATTAATTCTCTCATTTCATAATAGGTAACCAGACAACTGCTGTGTGCTGTGGCCGGCATGCCAATCTCTCCAAGCATTGCTTATTTTATTAAGTACCCAAATGTCCAAATTGTTGTTTTTCCCTTATTAAAATTAAGGGAGGATTACCTGCTACTGTACATTTCTCATTGGAATGGTAAAACACGGTTCCCACTGTCACTAACAAAATATATATTTATCAAACCAGACACTTTTATAATAGGCATGAGACTTTTGTAAAATAATTATTATCTTGTACACAAATTGTATAACCATTTGTAAAAATGATAATATGTCATATATGTATGTATTAAATCAAATTAATCTGCACTATCTTTTCAAGAATTTATTCTATTAAATATATAACTAGGTGATCTGTGGGTGACTAATAAAGTCAATCCCTACTGTTTTATTTGCACGAGAACCGTCAATTCTCTATCAAAAACAGAAAACCCAGCAATTATATGATGAGATAATAGGTATAGTTAGAGTTCTTCGTTTAAAATAAAAAAAATTAATAACTAAAATAAATATAATATATTATTTAATTTGCGTTTTAAGAACCTGAATCCGAAATTTCTAATTAAGCTAAAACAACTTCATACTACTACACACGCTAGATACAATATCAATTAGTTGTTTACAGCTTTTCCTAACTTGAACAAAAAATACAAGTAATAGGCCCAAAGTATGAGTAAGGTTTGGATTTAACTACTTTAGTTGGTCGTTATTACTGTCATTTTCATTTTTGTTCGGGCCACCACTCTGATTGAACAAACAAAAATCGTCAAGACACGGTTGAAATACCTTATGGTCCTGAACGTTGCCATCAACATGAAGGCAATTTTTCATGTACCTCCAGAATTTTCATTACATTCCATTTAGAAAGTGTAATTTTATTTTAAATGGATGAAAATCGATGGAAATTCTAGAATAATGTAGACAATTATATATAGATAGAATATTCTAGAATAATGTATAATAGCTTTAGAATTATATATAGATAGAATATTTTATAATAATGTATGATATTTTTAGAATGGTTGTGTTGAAACCTATAAATAAGTCATGTATTCAACATTTATAATCAAACCAAGAAACTTGCAAATCATTTCCATTCAAAGTTATTCCAATTATTTCTCTAAACTAGTTTTCCTTTCAACTAAGTCTATACCACAAATTGACATTCCTATCATTTCTACCAATCAAAGAAACTTTAATTATTTCATAATTCTAAAATTATGAGTGACATCACAGCTAGTTCAGTCATTTACTAGGCATAAAAATATTACCTAACTATCTCCAAAAATTCTCCCAATATCCTACCCACTTAAAAAAATTTCTAACTTATGGCTAACACCATTCAACCATCATCTATCCCGATTCTCATTTTTAATGGTGAAAATTATGATTTATGAAACACAACAATCAAGACATATTTCACCTTCAAAATATTTGTAGAATACAATAGAAGAAGAATTTTATGCTCCAAAAAATACCTTAACTCTCACTACAACTCAAAAAAAGGAGCTGAAGGAGAATAAACAAAAGAATTCAAAAGCTCTATTTATTTTGCAACAAGGCATGATAGACACAATTTTTTTTAGAATAATGGGTGCTAAAACAACAAAAGAAGCATGAACTACATTGTAAGAGGAGTTTGAAGGAAATGAAAAGGTATGTATTGTAAAACTCAAAACTCTACAGTGTGACTTTGGATTATTAAAAATGAAAGAATCTGAGACCGTAAACGACTAGTATTTTAAGATAAAAGAAATGGTTACCAAATGAGAGCATGCGAGGAAAATATTCTTGACAAGAAAATTGTTGAGAAAATTCTAATTACTGCTCCCTGTAAATATGATCCAATTGGGACAACGATTGAGTAAACAAAAGACCTACCTACCTTATTAGTGACAAAATTGATAGGGTCATTGAAACTTATGAGCAAAAGTTGAATAAACATGATGAAGACTCGGTAGAAAATGTCTTTCAGTCAAAGCTTAAATTACCACCACAAATAAAGGGAATGCAGAAAAAAAGGAATAATGGAGAAACTTCTAGAAAGAAAGAGAATTCTAAAAATTTCTCTAGAAATGATTAGAATGAATATCCTCCATACAACATTTTCAAGAGAATAAATCATGTCGAGAAAGATTGTCGATATCATGGAAAGCCACAATATCATCGCTGCAATAAATTCGGACATGTGGAGAAGTATTGTTGCAACAAAAATAAGCATTAAGCCAATTTTGTTGAAGAGCATGATCGAGAGCACCATTTTTTCTATGCTACCCAAGATTCCAGTAGTGAAACAGGTGGAAGTTGGTACTTGAATAGCGGTTGCAGCAAGCATATTACCAAAGATGCAAGATCTTTAAGGATATTGACGAATCTGTTATAGTGAAAGTTCAAATGGGGAATGGTACTGTAGTTGAATCACAAGGCAAAGGCACAATTATGGTGGACACAAAGAAAGGTATGATACTTATTACTAACTTCCTACTAGTTCCCAACCTCGAAGAAAATCTCTTAAGCATTGGCCAAATGATGGAGAAAGGCTGCACTCTCTACTTTGAAGGAGACACATGTGGAATACATGATAATAAAAGGCTAGAGATTGGTCAAGTAAAAATGGAGAAGAGGAATAGAAGTTTTCCAATAAGCTTGAGACATGACTCTAGCATTTCGAAGATTTGGCTACTTCAATACCTATTCCTTGAAGTTATTATATCAAAAGAATATGATGAGAGATTTCCTGTGCCTAACAGAGAATAGTGAATCCTATGAAGGATGTCTCCTCAGCAAGCGACAACGACTACCGTTTTCAACAGGAAATGCATGGAAAGCAAAAGACTTATTGGAGCTAATCCATACAAATATTTGCAGACCAATATGGCCACTATCACTCCATAACAATAGGTATTTCATTCTCTTCATAGATGATTTTTCTAAAATGACTTGGGTCTATTTCATGAAAGAAACACCAGAAGTCTTTGGAAGTTTTAAAAAGTTTAAGACCCTTATGGAAAAACAAAGTGGGAAACAAATAAAAGTACTTATAAGTGATCATGGTAAAGAATACACATCCCATGAGTTTGATAAATTCTGTGAAGATGAAGGCATTGAATGATAACTTATAGTTGCATATTCTTTGCAATAAAATGGAGTATCTGAAAGGAAAAATCGCACAATAATAAAGATGGCTAGATCGATGTTGAAGAAGAAAGGATTACCAAACACATTTTGGCCTGAAGTAGTCTATATTACTGTCTATATACTTAATAGATGTCCAACCAAAGAAGTCCAAGATAAGACTCCAATTGAAGCTTTAAGTGAGCAAAAACCATCAGTAAAGCACCTAAAGGTATTTGGATCTATTTACTACATACACATTTCATAATAAAATAGGCATAAGGTAGAAGACAAAATTGTACTAGGCATCTTCCTGAGGTATAACACACAATCAAAAGGCTACCAAGTTTACAACTTGCAAACCAAGAAGCTCACTATTAGTCGGGATGTTGAAGTTGATGAAAATGCTGCTTGGAATTGGAATGACAAGAAAATAGAGAAAAACATTTTTATCCCAATGCGACAACCTCAAGGAGTTGAAGAAACTATAGAAGTCCCAGGTGAGCCACATTCTCCTCTAGAACAACAAACTTCATCACTAGAGTCTACTCCAAGACTAGTTAGATCTTTGGTGGACATATATGAAACTTGTAACTTGACTATACTTGAACTATAAAGCTTTGAAGAAGTATCAAAGAAACAAGTATGTGTCAAGGCTATGGAAGTAGAGATAAAAATGATTGAGAAAAATAACACATGGGAGCCAGTAGACTGTCTAAAAGACAAAGATGTCATTGGGATAAAATGGGTTTATAAGACAAAGCTTAATCTCAATGGCATTATACAAAATCACAAAGGTAGGTTGGTAGCTAAGGGATATTCACAACAACAAAAAATAGACTACAAAGAGACATTTTCTCCAGTAGCTTGCTTAGATACAATTAAAGCTCTAATAACTCTTACTGTAGAAAAAGGTTGGAACATCTACCAGCTAGATGTCAAGTCCGTTTTTCTCAATGGATTAGTACAAGAAGAGATCTACATGGAGTAACCATAAGGTTTTGTGAACAAAGGCAATAAAGAGAAAGTGTCATGACTGAGAAAACTTTGCATGGTTTGAAGCAAGCTCCTCGGGCATGGTACAGTGGAATAGATCAGTATTTCATGGATCAAGGATTCAGGAGGAGTAAGAGTTAGTCAACATTATACATCAAGACCCAAGGTCAGTATGACACTCTCATTGTCTCATGTATGTAGATGATTTTATCTACACTGGAAACAATATAAAGATGATGACAAAATTTAAAGAAGTCATTATAAAGATATTCAAAATTACTGACCTTAGCTTGATGAACTACTTTCTTAGTATTGAAGTAAGTCAAAAGGAAGAGGGGATATTTATTTGTCAAACGAAATATACAGAAGCTTTACTCAAGAATTTCAACATGAATGGTTACAAGACTATCACTACTCCACTCGTGTCAAAAAAGAAGCTACAAAAGGATGATGGAGCACCAGAAGCTAATACAGCTTGCTATAGAAGTCTAATTGGGAACTTACTATATTTAACAACTACACAACCAAACACCATGTATGTTGTAAGTCTTCTATCAAGATTTGTGAAAAGCCCAAGCCAAATTCACTTTGGAGCAGCTAAAAGAATCCTCAAATATTTAAAGGGCACAAAAGAGTTTGGTATATGGTATAAAACCATGAGCAACTCAAGTTTGCTCGGGTACACCAACATTGATTGAGCAGGTTCAATAGATGACATGAGGAGCACCTCTGGTTATGCATTCTTACTTGGATTGAGAATATTTTATTGGGCATCAAAGAAGCAAGACACAATTGTGCAATCAACTTCAGAGACAGAATACGTGGCAGCAACAACTGAAGCTACAAGTAAAACAATTTGGTTACGGAGAATACTTATAGAAATGGGAGAACAACAAGATGATCCTACTATAATCTATTGCGACAATAGATCAATAATAGTAATGACAAAAAAATCCAATGTATCATAGCAGCAAAAAAAATGTAGCAATAAAATATCACTTTATTAGAGAAGCAGTAGCTACTAAAGAAGTCAAGCTAGAATATTGCAAGAGTGCAGATCAAGTAGCTGACATATTCACAAAGGCATTACCGAAATCAACATTCGAATAGCTTCGCACTATGCTTGGAGTTACTCAAATTTGCATCAAGGAGGAAGGATAAAAATTTATGCAAATTCTAGAATAATGTAGACAATTACATATAGATAGAATATTTTAGAATAATGTATGATATCTCTAGAATTACAAATAGATATAATTTTCTAGAATAATGTATGATATCTCTAGAATAATTGTATTGAAACTTATAAATAGGTCATATACTCAACATTTGTAATCAACGCAAGAAACTTGCAAGTCATTTTCATTCAAAGCTATTCTAACTATTTCTCTAAACTAACTTTCCTGTAAACTAAGTCTATATCACAAAATGACCTTCCTATCATTTTTACCAATTAAAGAAATTTTAATTATTTCATAATTCTAAAACTATCACAAATTAACTATTCAGAAGGTTTAATACAAGGTGCAACGAGAAAATGGAAAGGTGAAATGAGTATAGATGATGGACGCACCCGTGAAGCATTAATCACAAAAGGCAGGAAAACATCCAGGAACTGTGCCAAGTTCATATGATAAGCATGTCCAGTATAATAATAAGAATATATATATATTCACATAAAAATAAATATTTTTAATGATTCAAAATTACAAATGTTAATCACAAGTTTTTATATGTTATAAAAACTTTCTTGAACTGATAATAAAATTAATATTACATTTACTTTAACTTTTACAAGAAAACCCTATGCATTATGTTAAAAAAGTATACTAAATTATAATGAATTATGTTAATCTCTAAATTATTTTGTAACATTAGCACCCAATAGGTATTGAAGAAAAAAATATTTTCAAATTGTATGAAAGAAGGAGAATAAAAATATTGTGTTGTGACAATAGTCAATGCTCCTAAATAAAATTTTGGTTGGTACATTTTACTATTAAACACGTCGGAGGAGTACTCTCCTAAACAATAATAAAAAGAAAAAATAAAGATGGGAGGAGAGAAAAAAAGAATATAATAATAATAGAAATAGTAAAGTATTTATTAGTATGTCCGAAAGTATAATTTGTGAAGTATTGTTCCTAAGCTTATTTTATTGATAAAGGTTAATAGCACATAACTTTTTATTATTCGGTTGAGTTTATTATTTTTGAGTTAGCAAGTTAAGTAATACTAGAGTTAAACATAGGTTGAGTTAGGTAGGGTTTAATGAAACTCGTCACTCAATTTAAGTAAAAATATTTGGGTTAAATTAGATCAAGTTATATAATTTTTGTCTAAAACTCAATTTAACATGACTCATTTTATGAATAGAGTTCAACCGAGTTTGGGTTAAATAATTAATGTTTTCTAACAACTGAAATTCAAAAATAGTATTTTATTAGATTTTAATAACAATTTCTTTAAAAATAATAATTGTTGTAAATTAAAAATAAATAGAAAATATATAACTACAATAAAATATTAAACTAAAACAAATTAAAATTAACAAATAGATAAAATGTTATAAAAATTCAACCTATAAAATATATCCTAGCACAAAATTTATTTATGTTAACTTAAAAAACACTAATAGTGCAAACTAAAACTAAACACAATAGTATATGTTGAACTATTATAAGAACGCATCCAATTTTATATTTTAGTATTTTTAATTATTATTATTTTTATTATATTATTATTGATAGGATTGTGTCTCAAGTTAAAAAATTCAAAATTCATCACCAATTGTATTTGATTGAGTTTAATTGAGTTAGTTTGTATTGGATTGAGTTATAAGCTTAACCATCTCAATAAAAAAGGATAAATCCTCTATTTCAAATTTCTATCTTACTTCTTGTCTCAACCAATTAAGAACTATATATTATTTAATAAGCTAGATATTAAAAAATTATAAAAAAATTTAAATGACATAAAATTTATTTATTAATTAAAATAAAAAATGAGACACAGTAAAAAATATTTCCATCCCTCAAATAAACAGCCTAGCAACTAGTGTGAACTTAATACATCTCCAACCCTCCAACCAGCCCCATTTTGTCTTTTCCACCCACTGATTTTTCTTTTCTTTTTTGCTTTCATTCGTTCCCTTTTATTTTCTCTCTCTTCTTCTCTCCCATTTCTGCACAGCAAACCCATTGGTCTAGTTTGTTTTCTAAAGACATCAGCAAAAATATTTACATAATAAAACATCATCATATTAATTAATAAATAATTATATTAATAGAGAAAAGGATATATGTTAACTATTTATATTTAAAAAACAATTATGATTATGTTGTTAACTAGTAAACGAGTCCACCTCACATCTGTTTCTCACTTGTACGTAACTTATCTCTTTAAATCTTGTGTTTGTTTTAGTATTGTCACTTAATGGTAATTATATGGGAGTGTACTTCGAATTGAACACATGTTTGTAAACGTGCTGGTATTAAGATGGGCAAAATTTCCATGAAAGTGTGAATTATAATCTGGTTTGCTGTTATGTAGACCGTTTGGAGACAATAGCATTATCTCCAACCATGATGAGGTGGATTTTCAATGTGTTGGAATTTGATTAAGCTGCAGTCCTGTTTTTGAATTAGAGTTAATTAATACGCTTCTTTCTCTTTTTTTTATTGGACTTCCAAGTTCCAATAAATTAAACTTCTGTATAATATGTTAAACAATATCTCACCTTACAACATTTTCTTTTTATTTTCCTTTTAGACATATTTAGAAATTTTATCTCTCGTGTTATACTATTTTGGTTGTATTTTTTTTAGTAAAAGACATAATTATTGGTTTGTCATAGTTAAGGTTTTATTAACCAATGTTCTTCAACGGGTATTATTTTATAATTAATCTAAGTTAGCTTGCTCTTTGTTAACATTCTTTATAGAGTTACCCAGATTCTGGAAAATAAAACCATATATGTTTTGACATGGTAATGAAAAAATGATAATAAATAAAAACCAGAAGAAAGATCCAATATTTTATTGTCAAGATGCAATTTGCTAGATTTGAGATGAATAATTAGGTTAATTGAGTCAAACATAAGACGCCGCTAGAATTGCTCTGTAGATGTAGTTATCCTATTTTTGACAGGATCGTTAATTTGGAAAGAAAGTTGTGATTATATTAGCTAGGCAATTCCCTGTCAGTGATGGGAAAATATACTAATAAAAAATCTTGATTGATTGAATTCGGATAGCACTACACCCCATAATCTAAAGTGGTGGATTTTCTATAGAACCTTGAAGTTTAAGTCTTGTGGACCTAATTTGATTCACTTCCCTCAAAAATCCTAATCAGGGCCCATACCTAGCTGCCTACAAGATTTATTATGCTCTGAAAATTGCTATCTGGCCACACAAACACACCCTATCCTCAGCAGCTACAGTTTATAACGGTATGAGTACTACAAAATACAAATAAAAGGAATGTAAACACATAATTACAAGGCTATGATAATTGTTTAATAATATTAGTACTGAAATATGAAACTATAATGTTTTACATATATACTCATTAGGTCCATCTTAGTGGTACAGCAAGTTATGATCATTAAAAATCATGAACCTGTTCTTTATGTATTGAACTGAAATTTCATATGTATCTGTTTAGATGACCTGTACGAGAACAGGTTGGGAACTACTAACCTTTCTTGTCAGAATGCCACCATGATGAGTCTTCTCTAAATTTTTTCCTCTTCTTTCATTTTCATACTATAATCATACTAAACCAATTATTCAATCAATATATTCAAAGAGGAAGAATCCCAAATCAAATTGATTTCTAATGCTTAGTGTGGAAGGCTAGCATAATTGGGCTTCAGCACTCATTCCAAGGGGTAAAGGAGAACATATATTATAATAGTTGTTGTAAGGCATCTTCATATATATATATATATAATACTGTAGAAGAGTGCTTCCCCAACATTCTCAAGGTCCCACAGGATTGAAGATACTTGAAACTTCCATAAGCAACCGTCCAAGGCATGAGTATTAATTTGATTTAAATGGTAGATTCTGTTGTTAAAAGACCGTGTATGACCAGTTACTTACTGGAATTTTCTATGCTTGTTGTTCATGGCCCCTGTTCCCAGGTGTGACTATTCACTATATTGCTTACTAACTACTTGTTATTATGATCAAGTGGTCAATTATTATATTAACCACCAGGGCACCCAGATCAAGTTATAATTAAACAATTCCTTAACCCTCTTAAAGAGAATTAATTTTATAATTGACAATCAAAACCTTGGATATGTTTTTTTAGCATGTCATATGTGAGATTTGAAAGCAATATATTATAGTAAGAATATATTATTATTATTATTATTATTAAACAGTAACAAAAGAGTTAAGAGTGGTTGGACATATATAGAGTAATGTGGGGGTAATTTTGTTTTAGGAGGATTTTCATCATCCTATTGTGAAAGAGTGGTTGGACATCATTTCTTATAATGTTGGTCAAACATCTTGAATAAATTATCCTTTATTTTTCAAAAAACAAACAATAACAAAAGACTTAAAGAAGAAATAAAATTAAAAGACAACTATATATTCTGTTTATGGATGTGTAAACTAGCGGCAATTTAGATTTTGAAAAAAAATTAAAAATTCTAATTTGATTACTGAATATGTAAACAATTGACAATTTAATCGTTAAATGATTCAGTACCTGAATGTGTTAAAATGGGGCATAGGTACTGTTGTTAAGTTTCTTAGGTCCATTTTATTACTAAGTTGTATTAATATTCTAGATCAATTTGACATTAAATTGTGAAGTTTAAGAACTAATTTATTATTAAGTGATACAGTAGAACATAATTATGTCAGTACTTTTTATGCATTTTCGTACTAAATCAGAACTTTTATTCTTTCCTAAACTACACTAAAGTGTCTGTCCTCTTGTTGTTGTTAGTGGTGGCAATAGAATCTAAATGGATAACATCCATAATTTATAATTTTTCTATCCGTTTCAAAATAGTGTGTTGTATTTATAAAAAATTATTTCAAAATAAATATCATTTTTAGTTTTTGAATAATTTTAAATTCTTTTTCACTACAAAATAATTTTATTATAATGTATTAATATTTTACTTTTATTTAAGAATTTAATTAGTATATATTACACTGACGTCCAATCATATTTTTCAGATTTATTAATTTTATTTATTATTACTTTAAAAATCACATAAATAAAAAAATTATGAGTAATTTTTTATCATTATCATGTGTATCAATTAAACTCTTCATTTAATTAGACCTAAAACATCTTACAATGACACTTATTGTATTTTGGTGAATTACCTCGGCATTAATTTATGGCATATATATTTTATGTAAGGATGGAAACTTTTAAAAAGTTTGCAACGCAATAATACGATTTAAGAATGATTCCCCTGATTTATAACATGTATACCCAGATTGTGAATGAGCTAAAATTATGGTTGAGAGTCAGCATCTTTTTCTACCATCTTGAAATTTGGCTAGAGATGATGAACCGTGTGGTATGTGTTTTGGTGTAATATTTTATGGATTATTATAGGACAGCAATCACCGTCTGCACATAAGTACAGGAGGTACATACATGATGTATGAGTCCACCATATCGAATATGTAGCTACACAAAATTCCATTCACACTCTTTCGTAGACCATCACAAAATTTTAAATTCTTTTGTCATAAAATATGTGTACCCATATGCTTTAGAGTTTAGAGAAAGAAAAATACTATTTTTCTTCAACTCTTAATATTTGAAAAATGGAGTTGGGTTCTTATTAACAAAAGCTTATTTTAACTCTTAACTTCATAATTATTTAGTCATTTTTAATTAGATTTATGAATCTTTCTAATTGAATTTTTAATCTTTTTAAAATCTTTTTATTTAATTTAATCATCAGGAAATTAATTGTCTGGATCAATCATGTCATGAGCATGCAGCTAGCTAAGTTATTATACCATGAAGTTCGAAAAGACCAGTAGAAAAATATTTGGATTATTTATAGACGTATAAAAATCAGAACATTAGTTGTTCAAAAAACCCGATTAATTAAGAATACTAATTTTAGAAACTACTAAAATATATTGTGTCTCAACAGTCTGAATTTTAAATAATTTTTTAATTTAGTTAATAAAAATTAATAATTTATAATTGATAATTTATATAAATTAATTTTTATATTTTTCAAATGAAACACCTCTATTAAAAAATTATATTTAACAATATTTCATAGCAAATTTTATTTATAATTTTTTCTAATGAATACTTTCTAGAGATAATTTTTAATTGCATTGAAATTATTTAGTTAATAATGGTATGATTAATTTTAAATAAAATTATATGTAAAAAATATAAATAATATTAAAAATAATTATTTACAAAAATAAATACAATTTCATTTCTTGTAAAAAATATAATTTCACTCATAATTAATATAATTAAGGTAATTATAATAATTATAACTATAATTTAAAAGAAAAAATAAAATTTGTATCACAAGACAAGGATGCATAAAATAATATGCAATTAAGAAATATTGACGTCCGATAATTTATAATAATAATACATGAAAATTCATAATAGTAACAAGAATATTGAATTGATAAAAGCAGGGATAATAAATTCAAGATGTAATGGGTAATTAGAAAAAAAATAGAAATTTAAAGATGTTTAATGGAAAAAAGAGTTAAAAATGAGGAAATAGTGATATTGTGAAGATAAGAAAAGAATAGGGTCTTAGGAGAGAAAAAGGTGGATAAAAGATGGTGATTAGGACCTTACAGAGAGAGAGGCATAATTAGCAGAGGTGAATGAATGGTGGAAAAAGCAGAGAAGAAAGAGGAGAAGGGCAGAAGAGTAAATTGAAGTGGGAAGTAGGTGGGCGTAACAAAACAGAATGAGTGAGTTGAGGAGGGTGCACGGTAATGGAGTTACGATTAGATGGTTTGGTCCCCCAAAACGTCCACTCTCTGCTTTCAGCCTTCCCTTTAACGTGCGCCTTCGGTTTCTTTCATGCTTTGCCAAATTCGAATCTCTTCTCCGGTCCCACACACACCCTCTCAATCTCCCTCGCTTGCTTCTTTCTTCTTCCTTCACATTATCAATTTCACAATATTCTTACCGTTTCAAAATCAATTTCATTCTAAAATTAATTCATCTTATTATCCAACTAAAATTCACGCTGATATTACATTAACACTATTATTTTCAAAATCATTTATTAATGATACTTCCTTACTTTAAAGAATAAAAAATATGA
Source organism: Psophocarpus tetragonolobus (assembly GCA_037954015.1). Taxonomy (NCBI): domain Eukaryota; kingdom Viridiplantae; phylum Streptophyta; class Magnoliopsida; order Fabales; family Fabaceae; genus Psophocarpus; species Psophocarpus tetragonolobus. The sequence continues at coordinate 33,001,161 of CM075690.1, read as the reverse complement.
ATGTAGTAATCATATCATAAAACATAATTCATTCAAATTTACATAGTTTTCGATTAATGCAATTTACATCAAATTTAGGTTCAGTTTTTTTTATCATATTTACACCAGAGGGAAATAGAAAAATAAAATATTAATAAAGTGTTAGCCAAATCAGTTGTTGGTGTGGGGTTGTTGTGGTCTTGATCTATTCTTCACTGTTACTAGAAATTTTGGATTAATTTAGGTTTAATTCAATTTCACAAAATCAAAGTTTTTTTTTATAAGTTTTACAAAATCCAGGTTCAATCATGAATATATAATTATTGTTTATTAAATAATCGAAAGAAAATCTTTTGTTGCTAATAAATGTTCTACATTGTTTGGGGATGATTGTCTCCAGTGGATGTGGCCTACACACAACAAAAATAATATATATATATATATATATATATATATATATATATATATATATATTTATTTATTTATTTATTAAGTGTTCTATGTATGAAAATGTTTATATATGATTCTTACTATAAAAAATAAATAAAAATTTCTATAAAATTTATTATAATTTTTATACTTTTTTATTTTATCTTTTATGTTTATTTTTTACAATAACGAATTTTAATAGATATTCATATGTCAATATAAAAAGTTATAGTTTCAACCAATATAAATAATTTTTAGCAAGATCGACCTGCGGATGAAATTATAAGAACTTTAGGTATAAAAAAAATCACTTATTTTTAATTTTTATAAAATAGAAAAGGTCATCATCTTATATAACAAAAAAATATTTAACATATAGCATTTTCATTTTAAAATGAAAATGTCTCTCTCAAAATGTGTTTCAAGTCTCACTTGGTATATATTGAACTAGATTGATTTTTTATATATTTTTTAATACAATTATTATAAAAATTTATATATATATATATATATATATATATATATATAACTTGACATGATCAATTATTCTATAGTTTATTATTAAAAAAATTGTATGAAAAAATTTCTCTAATAATTATAACTTTAACAATATTTTATTTTATACTTTTAAGATATTAAATATATCTATGTAATATGTTTACGAAATAATAAGAAAATTAATTATTTAAAAATATTATAAAAAATTATTAGATTGCTGTTAAAATCAGCATGGTCCCCACTCACTTTCTACATCGATAACGATTGTTCTGATTAATTAATGTTTTTCAAGCCTAAATTTAAGCAATTAATTAAGAATCTAACACTGAGATGTCTATCATTCTCAGTGTATATGGTAACCATTGATTAAGTAAGATAAAATATTCTTCACTCACATGAAAATACTATTGCTTAAAATCATGACCCATAGACCATGGTGACTGATCTCAATTAGTGAACATAGTGGAAGGTTAATTAATATTAAAATTTACTAATAATTTTTTAAGTATCAATTTTCCATCTTCTTAATTTTTTTTGTCAGCAATCAACTTTGCTTTTTGCATCTTGCCTTTATAGAATCACACTATAACGTTTACGACAAAAAAATATAATTTATTTATGAACTTATTATATAGCTTCTATTTTATCAACAATTTAGGGACTTGTTATGATCAACGAAAACATTTGACCCGTTTTATAGGATAGATTAAAGTTATAAATAGTTTCAGTGTTTTAATATATATATATATATAAAAGAGAAAAAAAAGGTTAGAATGTACATGTTTTAATTTTATATAAAAGTAAATATAGATTAACGGTTAAAAATACTAATATAATTAACAATTAATTTTTTTCATTTATAAGAATCAAATTCAAATGTCTGAATCAATATTTTAATTTACAAATCCATTTCACATGTTTTTTGAAAAGCACTTCACATGTTTACAGAAAAAGAATACTGAATAAATAATTTTTTGTACTTTGTACTTATAAGTATCATATTTAATATTAGTTTAATATTTATATATTGACGATTAATTATAATATTTTATTTATCTTATTTTTAAAATATTAATTCATAAAATTAACAAATTTATCGTTATTATATATATATATATATATAAATGAGTTGTAATTAATTGTTAATATAAAATTTTACAATAATTTTTTTATATAAAAAAAATCAAATAATTACGTCATAACTCGTAAATCATAACTTCTGTGTAAAAAAATACATATATAAATCTTTAAATTTAATAACTTTTTTTTTTTGCTAATTGTATATTTTGAATTTTATGCATGATGAATCCATAAATAATATAAATGTACAACCTTACATTAATAAATGTATTAACTAAAATACAATATTATAGTGAGCAGATACCAAGGTTTAAGGGAGAATTTAACTGGTAAAGAATAATGATGAGAAGTAGGGAGGATAAGAAGATCCCTTGGAGAACTACAAAATCTGTGTGAACCCATGTCTGTGCTTTACTTTATCTTTCTTTTATTCCTTTTCCTTCCAAGCTTAGCTGCATACCACATGCTTCTTCACATTTAAGGTTCTTCCATGCCTCCATCTCATCACACTCACCCTCTGACACACTCATATATACTCTATTAACGGTTTATTGTCTTTGGTTAAAACAAAATATATAAATTAATTAATTAAGTGTGAACAAAATTCTCTCTTGGTCAATATGAACCAGAGAAGAAAGAACATTGCAGTTAGCAAAGCGTGGTCTTTCATTTCGAGTCTTGAGATGTAAATAGCCACATGCTGCCTTTTTGTCCTTTTCATTTGGAGCTTTTGCCCAGTAACGCTAATTTATTGTTCTCATTTCACTGCTTTCTACCATTATTACTTTTTTAATTTGTTTCCCCCTTTATATATAAATCCAACCAATAAAAAGAGTATAGCATTTGTATATATTTCCTATTTAATCTATAGTTAAGTGTCTGATGTACTTAACCACTTATTATTCTTTAAATAATCCATGCAAATGTCATGCATATTCTCTCATAATTTTGTTCAAGGAAAAGAATAATTTTTACATTTAACGTATCATTTAGAATTACAATATATATAATTGGAGCAAATAGAAGTGGGATTTGCTCTTATTACATGCTTTGGACATTGAGCTCTTAGGGATTCCCTTGATGTGTTTATCTATGTGATCCTCTCACTCTCTCTGCACAAGGGAATGTTATAACATATATATTTCTTTTCATTTTTCTTTCTTGAAGCCATCAAGATCCAACCCCAATTCCGCTTTACCTCTATGTCCTCTTCTTGGATTTCGAATGTTCTTTTTATATTCCAATTCTATTATATTAAACACCCAAATTGGATTTTAGACCAAACCCGTCACGTGAAACTACACAAGTGAATTTTGACATAGATTATTCTTAGGGGACTAATTAATTAATAATTAACCACGTTCACCATATCATGGTTGATAATTATCCCTTTCCCTACTTTTTCTCTCTCTCAGTCTCCCACTCTGCTTATTCACTCAACCATTTCACATTCAAGCGTAACTCAAGGCGCCACCCTCTCTTTGTCTGCTTATTCTCCTTTCAACGAGAGCAAAAAATGTTGAGTAACTGTGAGAAAATGGTAGTAGTCACTCCTCCAACAGGGTCTAACAAATGGACACAGGTTCAAGTCTCTCTCTTAATTATTAGACAAATACATGTCCACCCCAATTTTGTTGCTTTCCTTTTGGAAGAGAATATCTCCACTGTGTTGTTATTTTACCCTAGAACACCAACTTAAAACACTTTCTCTTTCTTCTTCTAATCTTCTTCTTTTCCTTATTTTCTCTCAATTATCTTCTCTTGTATGCTCAGATAGATGATCACAAGGCCCCTATGGGAAGAGTCATGGAAAAACCAAGTCAAGATCTTCTTCAGCAGCAGCAACAAGCCCTCAAGTGCCCTCGTTGTGACTCTTCAAACACCAAGTTCTGCTACTACAACAACTACAGTTTGTCACAGCCTAGGCACTTTTGCAAAGCCTGCAAGAGATACTGGACAAGAGGTGGAACACTCAGAAACGTTCCCGTTGGTGGAGGTTGCAGAAAAAACAAGCGTGTTAAACGCCCAAACGGTGATACTTCTGCTAACTCATCTCCTCCTTCTTCTTCCACTCCCAGCACCAACTCAAACCCTCCATCACAGCCCCACATCGAAAATATTACTTCTAGTTCTGCCACAAACCATGTCAATATCAATCCTTTGTTTTATGGGCTACCTAATGGTAACGGTTGTGATGTGGTCAATGTTCCTTTCCCAAGGTTTAATCTTCAGTCTCAGCTGAATGCCCTTGGGTTAGGTTTTTCATCTGGGGTTATGTCAAGTGAAGCTAGTGATAATGGGTTTGGTACTACTTCAAGTAATAACAACTTCCTTTCTGCTTATAATTCCATCTTTGGTTCTTCTTCTTCTTCAAGTTGTGCACCCTCAACTCCTGTTATGGCTTCGTTGCTGAGTTCTACTCTTCTGCAACAAAAGTTTATTGGTGGTGGTGGAGTGAAGGGTGATCAAGGTGGCAACAATTTCCAGGGCATGGCTCCACTAGAAGGGTTGCAATTGCAAATGGAAGGGAATAGTAATAATATTGGCTCAAAAGATGTGAAAGTTGAAGGACAAAACAGGTTTGAGTGGAATAATAGTAATAATAGTGGTGCTTGTCAAAACCAGATGGAGCATGTGGGCATGTCTGATCCTAATTCACTTTATTGGAACACTGCAACGGGTTTGGGTGCTTGGAGTGATCAACCTAACATTGGTCCTTCAGTCAGTTCTCTGATCTAGAAAGATGAAGCATCGTTTTCTAAGCTATATATGAAGTCTCTCTCCCTCGTTTAATTAAGGTCATCTTTTGGTTCCTTTAGGCTTAGTTTTGTTTATTTCTGCTACTTTTCTTCTTTTGGGTCAAAGTGGGTTGGGTTTACTACTTACATTGAAAAGACAAAAAAGAAGATACATGAGATGAGAGGAGTTTGGGATCGGAGCGATCATGTCAGCTGCAAGAATTTTACTACTACACACTTCAGCCTGTTAGTTTTATGTGTCAAGGTTGAGGATTTGGTTATTTTGCGCTGAGAGGAACCTCGGATCCTCTTCTCTCATCATGCCTCCATAGTGTTTGTTTCCTGTGGAGATCAAAAGGAGATCCTGTGGTGCAAGTTCTCCACAGTTGAGTAAGTTGGTCTTTGTTAATGTATATACAATGCAATGACATGTCCTCTTTTTGTTGTCTACTTGATGTATTGTGATACTACTTAGATGAGGTGGGGGGGTTTAATTACTTGGTATATGCTGAGATATTGGTTTCATTTTCGTTAACTTTCTCAACAGTTGTTTGAGGCAAGTGGAAGTTGGATAATTATTATTTGGGGTATAATGATGGTATAGGAGAGAGGGTGATTAATTACTTGGATTGGGTGATTAATGTATGTGGGGTTGGTTTTGGGTCATGTGTTTGGCTTTGTGGTTCTTCTCTATTGGTAATTAAGATACTTTGGTCCCTCAAAAGAATTTTGCTATTATCTTAAAAAAGTAATCTATCTATTTTAAAGGACAATTCATGTACAAGATTACAAATCTTGCTGAAATGGTTGTATAATTCTAAGTGGGTTAGGAATTCTGGCTAAAATCTGTATTGCACAATAGGAATGTAACAATTTAAGCAGGACTGATCATACGTTGTTGTCTTCTAGTGATAGGGGACATTTCGTCTATTTATAACTTCAGGTGTGTCTAGAACCAACTAAATAGCTAGTGAAGTTTCAAACATAGAAACTGCTTGCATTTCACACAACAATTTCTTCACTTTCGGTTCTAACTTCCAAAATTCGCTCCTCTGTATTATTGGTCAGCCTTCCGCAAATTAAGTAGTTGGAATAGTAATTCAAATTCTTCTTATAATTCTTTTTATTAATTTTCATACTTGGTAATTTAAAAGGTATAGTATTTGGTGAAATAGTCAATAAGAAGGTATTAAGTAGTTTTAACATTTTAAGGGTAAATACATTTTTTTTAAAAAAAATTGACAAAATGATTTTTTTAAGAGACAATCATTTGTTGTATTAGAAATATAAAATGTATTTAATACTTATAATCTTGAAAGAAATTATTTTAATATTATTTTCAACTTTTGATAAATAGATGTTTCGATATCATGTTTTCATGTATGTGTTAGAAACACTACTAAAAATACTAGTTATCATGTTAATTTACTATGGAAGAAAGCAACTTGATTATTATAGTTTTTCTTTAAAGTGCTGAAAATCTTATGAGAAATTTACACTTTTGAGATCTGCTGCGATTTATTAGAATTTATTGTTGAAAATAGGTGGGTTTCACTTATGATTGACTCTGTTGAAATTGAATTTCTAATAAATTAACTATAACATTGTGTTTGGATAAAGAATTTTATATATGAAAGAAAGTTAAAATATATTGAATTTAACTATAACTTCATTTTTCAACTGTTTTGTTTAAACAAATAATTCAAATTATTAAATTTTAATTTTTATATGAGTATTTCAATTCTTATTAAAAATAAAAATTTATTTTACTAAACAATATTTTAAATTTTTTTTAAAATAATATAAAATTTTATTTAAAAATAAATTTTTAGTTTCTAAAAAAAGTAATGCTTTTACAATAAATAAATAGAAAAATAAAAAAAAAATAAACCTTGCATAATTGATTTTATTTTTTTGACAATATTATGCATTTACATAAATAAATGACAAATAAAGTTATAACAAAAATTATTTTATTTTCTTAACAAATCCATTATATAAATTCTACTCAATATATTTATATTTTAATTATTATAATTATTTTATTATTTATATAAATATTATAATTTTTAAAATATAAAATATAAAGATTGGCAGGTCAGCCCATCCTGCTTTTGGTTCGCTAAATTGGCAAGTTAGACAAAACAAACCAAAATGAACAAGCGGTTGAATACACGACTTGTAAAAATAACCATATAAGATCAGCCTGTTTGATCCGCCTTATTTTGTCACCCCTAATCCATATAAGGTAAAAAATAACCAACTAGGTTCGAATAATTTCAAATTCTTATTTTTTTTTTAAGAAATTTGAAACTCTACAATTTTAACTAAACAGAATACTTTCTAAAATGCTTAAAATTTCAAATTCTCTTAAAATTCTTTATTCAAACAAGGTATTTAATTACAAAGTATTTGAAATTGCAAAATAAAATGAAAATGACACAATATTTTTCTTCAATGAGTAGCTTTATTTATTGATAAAATGAATATATATATATATATATATATATATATATATATATATATATATTACCCCTTTTGTTTTATTTAACTACTACTCTTAAATAAAACTAAATTCGTTGTTATTAATTTTAAAATTTTCTTTTTGTGAGACGCTGTCATTTCAGGTGTTTTAACATTTTCAAACTTTCAATTCATTATGTATTTCTTCAACACCATGTGCAACCCCATATTCTTCTATTAATTCTATTTATTTTCTTCAATTTTGTTAATTAAGAAATAATGTTTTTTACACATGCATATTTGTAGACTCTTCAACATGTTCAAGTTCAACTCATTTTTATATATAGTTTTTACATCTCATTATAACATATTTGTACACTCGCTGCATTACCACCTCACAACAAATGTGAATTGTTTAAAGCCAATGTTTAGTTGTTTTTTTTTTTTTTTTTAGCTACCAAAGTAATCACTATTGATCTAGAATTGTTGCTCTATATTCAAATCCAGCTCCCCTAACGGCCTAACCCACTTCAAAATCTAGTCACCGATAAAATTAATGTTTCTCTAAATTTAGGACATCAATTTCTACATTAAATTTAAGGTAAAATGTCAGAAGTGTCTGAAAAGCCTTTTAAAGTTAGGAAACAATTTACCTGTTCTCAGCCGTCAGTATCAAAATCAGTGTGAATCTTGTATGTAGTTGCGGATGTGTGTGTCAATGCCACAAGTACAATGACAAATTCTTAATAATAAAAAAGTACAAAGACAATTTCAAATATTTATGGTAGAAAGATTTAATGGAATTTTTGTCATCCTCCATATTTTATCAATTTTTAAAAATTTTATCTTTTAATTTAAAAAACAAGCCATTTTATTTTTTATTTTTTATGTTTAAATTCAACAATTTATATTCATCTATTAAATTAAAAATATTGATAAGTAAAAATTAACATTGATAATCACCTTTCAAGCACTTATTAACATTATCAATAATCATCTAACACACATTATATCAACTTTAATTTTAATTTTTAACTTTGTCAACATTTTATATAGGGGTCGAAAAAACATTCCAAAGTAGTCATCACTACAAAGGAGTTTTCTATGGGGGAGGGGGATCGAAAGAACACTCCAACATAGCCTGGATCAAATGGGAGTAGGTGTGTAAAGACAAAAGCAATAAGTTAGGCATAAAAGAATTCGTGACTTTTAATAAAACTTTATTGGGTAAATGGCGTTGGAAGATTCTCGAAAGTGGTAATGTTCTTTGGATTAAGGTGTTGGAGGCGAGATATATAGTATATATTAGAAGGAACCTGGAAGTTAGGCGAAGGAGTGGGGCATCCCAGTGGTGGTATGACATCCTAAAAATCACTGTTGAAGAAGGAGTGAGTGATTGGGTTTTTTATGAGGTTAAATCCTTGGTAGGGGATGGATCCTTGTTCAAGTTCTGGGAAGGGAGTTGGAAGGTGTCTGGGGGGCTTAAATTTATTTCTCCCAGGATATATGGTATCCAATCAAAGAGAAACACGTATTTCTGAGGTTGGGGTGGAATAATAATAATTGGGTTAGAAAGCTTAGTTGGAGAAGGAAGTTATTCAGTTGGGAGAGTAAGTGGGTGAGAGTTGGAGGAAGTCTTGGAAAGGGTTTATATGAGGAAGGAGGTTAAAGATGGATGAGGGTGGGGAGTGAGTCTGGGGTCCTTAGATCTGTATTTGGTAAAAGAGGCATATCGATTAGCTAGTGGGGTGGCTTAGGATAATGAATCTCCATATTTCAGCAAGTTATGGAAATCAAAGGTTCCGTCAAAGGTGGTGGTTTTTTTCCTGGAAAGTAGCCTCGAATAGAATCCCTTCAAAAGTTGAATTGGCTTGGTGATCCATTCTCCTAATGGCTAATGCAACTTATCCTCTCTCTTGCTTAGAACCAAAATCAATAACCATTTGTTGTCTCTTGTAAGTTAAGCTACTTAGATGCATTGTTATAGGTGGCTAATATAAGTCTGTTATGTCTGCTAACTATGATATAGTTTTTGACACTTCCTAGGTGTAGCAACCCAAATTTAAATATATTATTTACACTATAAATTCTCTTAATAATTATTTAAATTACTATTATCTATATTTTTAAATACTGAGATATAAAATTTTAATCACATTATACTTAATATTAAGGCATACATTACAATACTTTTCAAAGTTCAAAATAAAATATAACATAGTACACATAATCTCAGTTCGCCCAATGAACCTCGTCGCCTAACAAAACCTAGATAGCTTATCCATCGACAACTGTTGCCTAGCAAGAGCCTTAGCAGAACCTCTGCTACCAAAATCAATCAACCTACCGACATATAACTCTACATTCTTATAGCATGCATATCATAATGCATCTATCTTTTTACACCATATTCACAAACTTTCATAAAAAATATAATTATCACATAAACTTAACAACAATGCCTATAAATTCAAATAACCGTATTTTTGCACAATTCTCTTATATACATATTCAACAATATAACATCTTCTAAGACTTTCGACAACAATTCGACATACTTCACTCCAGAGCATCCTGCCTTTCTACATCATCATTACTATCTGCTTTCGTGCAAAGCACAATCATTACAATCATAAAGAAAACACAAACATTGCAACGATAAGCTTACATAATTTGCAACATACCATTATATCAGTCATAAAACATGAAAGTTGCACAACATTTATATTTAGTACCTTCAACACATATCACTGATAGTAAACAACCAAACAATCACTCTTATGCTACACCTAAACATAAGCATTATCAACCAATCAATCACACTTATGTTCCACTTGAACATAAGCACTAACAACCAATCAATCAAACATTAATTAAATATCCAAATCAATCAAATCAAACACACATATATTCCTCTAAATACAACCTTTTCACACAACATATTCAGACACGACATATTTCGGAATATCTACATTAAGTTCGGACACCGAGGCGGCTTAAGACCACTTTCAATTGGCGACAAACATCTAATCTACCTGTGTTACCACCAATTTAAGTCTAAACAATACTCATCTAAGAACCACAAACTGATGTCTAGTGTCTACCTCACACCTTATGACACACAGTTATTGTCTAAGTATGTCCTTAAGGCACCCATTGCATATCTAATACCAAGACCACAATGTAAATAACAAAAATATATCCTTGCGTATCTAATATTCTGAATTACATTGACCCCAGATGTGTCCCTAACATCAATGTTTCCCACCAAACATATCATCCAAGGCTAAGTTACCTAACTGTAACTGCCCACAATCAATAACATCAATAAATATATTCTCATCATGCATTCTAATCATACGCATTACATCACAATTCCAAAGAAAACATTGTCATTCCAATAATTCAATTCCAATCACAGAAAATCAATTCAACCAAAACTAAGTTAACGTACTATAATCGCCACGTCCAAACTATCCAATAAATTATCCAATTCAAAATCAAACATCACTCCCATAATAATCATCAACTACACAACACATTATATATCTCAATTCATTATCATTAATTTCCAAGAACCATAATTCATTTCAATCATGTGCCAATTCTCAAAACAAGTATTAGCTCAATACATCATCATACATTCATTGCAACACTTTATCACAATGCATTTATAATCAACATACACACTATCTTAAATAGCTCAACTATGAAATCTCAATTTATGTTATCTCATTCAGCTCACATCATAATCAATAAATACACTAACTAAATTAGTTCAAATCAAAATCAAATACAGACTGTATTAAATAACTCAAAACACAATTAAAATAAATGTATCTTAAATAGCTCAAAATATAGTGAAAATACTCGCTATCTCAAATAGCTCAAACCTCTCAACTACCAAATCACTGATCCATTGACAAAAATTAACAAAAGATCTTCCCTTACCTATTTCTCCTTTTCGAAGCTAACTCAAAAGAAAATAGAGAAATCCACTCGAAGAAATTTGGCAAGAACCTGACAAAAATCCCAAATTAAACAGGAACCTTAAAAATCAAGGTTTTCAAAGAATTCCCTTTTTAACTGAAATGACAAGATCGAAAATGATAAAAAAAAAAGGTTCATTGATTCAAGATCAAACTTACCTATAATAGCGATCACTTAGTAATAGGAGGTATGAAAGAGACCGTGTCAGAATCCGTTGGTTCGAAGGCCACCATGCAAGCAACACACACCCACGAAAAAAGAGAGCGATAGTAGTCCTCAAGAGAACTTACGAAGAAGAGGAAAGAATTTAGAAAAACGAGGAATAAATAGTTTAGATAGTCCAGGGGTGTATTTAGCAAATCAATTTGCTAAATGCAACCCCCTCTTCTCATAATGAATTATCCGAAAACTTCACAAAACTCACTAAAACCCTAAGAAAAAAAAGAATAATAATTATTCTCTTCATTCCCATCATTCTATCATCAACCGAATACAACCATATAGTATTATCAAACTAGTAAATCCATCACGTCTCAAATCAATTATTAATTTAAATAAAAACCTTATTTTAATTCCCTTCACTATATTAAATATAATTAAATATTTAATTCTCCATAATATTTATTTTCCTTCCACAAATAACCTATTTATTAAACTGATCCTTACACTAGGCATATTCAACTCAGTAAGCAAGGAATCAACTCATATTCTTAATATTATTTGACTATCAACTTTGTGGGTATTAGGCTCTCTAGGAATGCAGTAGTCTTTAAATGTGAATATTTCTTTATCGAAGAAGTTTGACAATTATTTTTGCAAAAGTCGTGGATGTGGGTCAAAAGGCTTTGTAATATCTCCGTTGTATCTTTTATGGAGTGACCTCTCACCCGGTTCTGTGCAAGAAGCGGATTAAGACAAAGACCACTGACAAATTTCGTTATGTCCATGGTTAAAGGTCCTCTTTGTGTCTCTTTAGAGAATAATGTATTTCCTTTCTATTGTTTTTGTGGGATGATTTTAGTAAATTATTGTTTGTGAAGGAGTTCTACTAAAATGTTATTATTTTCTATATGCATCTGTAACTCATAAATCTCCTCTAGCACGTGGTAAAACTGCTATTAATAAATTTTACCTGTTAGAAAACAAACATTTATATTTAAGTGATAGATATAAGTAATTTGCATTTATGGACCACCTATATCAGAATTTTTTTTTACATAGTCCCGTATTCCATAACTGATAATAAACGCTTGACACATGACTCAATTCTTATTAACATATCTTAATCTTTTATTAAATTATATAAATTAAAATACCATTTAAGGAAATTATATCCAACATCTCTGTGTGTTTTGACATTATTAATTTTCACCCCCACCGTAACGTTGTTCATATTGGTGTAAAAATTAACGGAGAATAATTTAACTAATTTAAAAATTTTAATGTAAAAATTTTATACTGATATTCATTTACAATCATTCGTTTATAATAAATTTTGTTGACTTTAATTATTAATATTTTAAAATTTATATGAATGAAAAGTTGTAATTGATCATTAGTATAAAACTCTTTTACACTGTTAATACATACTAATTAAACTCAAATAATTTAGTGTAAATGTAATTTACTAAATAAACTATTATATGTTAATGATTAATTATATAACAAAATTAATCCAATAATTTCTAGCTGTAAAATCATATAGTATATTTATCTAATTACTATATGTTGAGAAAATTAATGCTTGTATATATTACAACTATTCTCAATAAAATTAGAATTCATTTATAATTATAATTTCATGATTTAATTTGTTCACAATCCAGATGTACAAATGTACAAATTACAACGTTAAACAAAATTTAATTACTATTATATTAACATATGTTAAAATTTTCTATTTTAAAATATGTCTAAATATAATTTTTAATCAATAATATGAATATATTTTTAATATATATAAGTATGTCTTAAAACATTACTGAAAACGTGTAAATCAATTATAGATGATATTTTGACATATAAAAGGAGTGTTTTAATAATAATGATGATGGTAAAATATGTTTTTATCTTGTTATAATTTTAATCAAAGTTCCTATACATTCAAATTGATCTTGAACACTATTAGTGTTACTTACAAAATTCAGATTGTAATTATTTGGAAGTAGAATCTTTTATAATTATAAACTTATGACATGTACATATATAATGAATTTTAATTTAAAATTTGGTGGTTATAAATTGTGATATATAATTTCTAACAACTACAAAAGAGTTACATAACATACACATGACGATTTTAAATAATTAATTTTTTGGTAACTTTAAACCGCTAAAAATATGTACGCTTTTTAACAATTTATAACAATTAAAAAAAGAGTTTAATTGGTATACACAATCAGTATAAAAGATTTTTACACTGACAGTCAATCATGACTTTTCATTTATGTAACTTTTAAAATAATAATGAGTAAAGTAAAAAAATTTATTATGAATGAAAGGTTATGATTGACTGACAGTGTAAAAATTTATACCGTGACAGTGTATACTAATTAAACTCTTAAAAAAATTATATTTTCCATGTTTAATGTCAACTCCATAAAAACACTAACATCAATGACATTGGTCTAAATTCACGTACTTTTAAAATTTAATAATCAAAATTATTAAATACATGGATTAAATTCAAATTTAATTATTTATTTAAAATGTTGATATATAAAATGACTTAATTGATTAAGAAAGGAAAAAATAAAAAAAAAATCATCAGATGATCATTATTATTAAAAAAAACTTTATTAACCGCATTAATATTTAACTTATTAAAAGAAATTCAAATTTAAATAAAATACAGGAGAAAAATAAATTATTGATGTAATTAATGTTTCTAAATATAAGTATGAACGCTTTCTCAAATTTGATAGTCCATTTATTTTTAATTTTCTTATTTATCTTTCCCTTTCCCTTGGCTTTGGTCCACCCTCATGTCATAGCCTCAATATTCACTTCAATAATGATATCAATAATACAACAAAATACACTTATGCTTTAATATAATATTTATTTCTATTTTGTGAATGTCTATTTCTTAAATCAATCTTGTCTAGAGCACTTAGCACTTAGTGTAGTTAACCTAACCCTATAAACCGGATTCATTTTTTGGAATTTTCCTACAAAATAAATATGAAAAACACTAAAATATTCCAATTAGCTTCTAACAAAACAAAATACTGAAAATACGTGATAAAGACTAAAATATATGAACGAGAGCCTAAATTTTCTAAATTTAAAATTTAAAATAACTTCCGATCTACATCAATCATAGATTTTACCACATCAAACAACAAAGAGTGCCACCGTGAGTTTATTGGTGAAAAAAAAAATTATAAGCCAAAGATATTCATTATTAATAAATGAACAAAGACACAAAAAGTGATTTTGTCAAACCATATCATACAGTACAAAAATCACAATAAGAAAAAATTGTAAAGTAGGTTTATAACTCATTCAGCACGAGAGTTGGATACAATTTTTCAGATATAATACCACTCTCAAGAATGCAATTGAATAGTCTGAACAATTTCTTGAACATCCATGGGAGATGAATTAAAGATTTTTGCATTCCTTACTTTCCAGAGTTGTCGACCACTGCAAACCACATAAAAGATCAAGTCATTTGATGCTTCTTTGACCCATCAACCAAGCTCCTAAACTGACAATAGTGCTTCTGGACCTCAAATGTAAATGTCATCGAGATCTCCTACCACTTGCAAATCTCCCTCCATACACAAGATGAGATATTACAAGTGAACCAGAGTTGAAGCTTGCTTCTTCCATGACTTCACATAAACCACATGTTTCCTCCCTTTGGGTGGTGACTAGTCTCCTTAGAAGATTTCTTCTAGTTGATAGCTTGTCCATGTCCAACTGCCACACCATAAACTATACATTTTCTGAAATTTCCTTCTCCTAGACCTACTTTAAGAACAATTGAGTTTGATGTTGTCCAGCTTCTATCAGCACCCTGTATATAAACGATACTGAATACTAACCAAACTCTTTCGCTTCCCACATCCACCTATCTAGAACACCTTACTGGACCTCAACATCATTAAGACATCTCTCCATTTCTTCTACTAACGCCTCCTCCCAAGCAAATAGATGACACTTCCACTTTTCTAGCCTCACCTATCCCCTGGACCTTTCATCTCTAATATGTCGTCATACGATTTTGTGTTAACCCATACAGCCTCGAAAATATATCATAATTTTTTTTGTCCTAACCACCTATCCTCCCAAAACAAGACCTGATGACCATCTCCTAAGTCATGCCTCACATTACTTGACCATCAGCCTTCCTACCCTGTCCACTTTGATCAATGGAATTAAGATTCCTCCACCATCTAGAACAATATCTACCAATGACTACCCGACACCCATTTGACTAAGCATATTTGGCTTTCAGTAACCTTCCCCGTATGTTATTTTATTCCACTTTTAACCCTCATTTCCATTTCCCCAATAAGGATATATATATATATATATATATATATATATATATATATATATATAAAAGAAGTAGGTATGAAGCTTTAATCCTTATATATCCCTGTTGAATATTTTTGGGTTCAGGTATATTTGCAGATAACCCATTATATTATTTTTCTATTTTAAATGTAAATTTCTTATAATTTATTAAATAAATTATATGTTACGTTATTAATTATATTTTAATTTTAAAATATGACTACTCGAAGTGTATCTTTCACAATTGTGATCTCGACCACATTGTTGTAGCTCTTATGTAATCATGTTTTAATGGTCTATAGGAGTGCGGATTTGTACACACATATATGAGATTAGAAATATATGTATAAAATTTTGTTTAACATAAAAGTGAGACTAGGGTAGGGCGAGAACCAATAACACTAGTTTTTCCTGTCAAAATCGAGGTAGGGATGGGTCGATACCCACGGAGGTGAGCATGATTGTCATCCCTATACCCAACTCACCTTTCTCTTCCCCTAAAACTTCCCCAAAGAAAATTTTTGAAAAGGGACTCGAGAAGAGAAATGATACCTTTGGGAGCCTTAAAGAAAGAAAGGAAAAAGATTGGTAGCATAGACAATATGAATTTAAGCAAGACCAACCTATCGCTCAAAGAAATATGTTTACTTTCTTGGGATGCTAATCTCTTTTTCACCAATGTAAGCCTTAGGGACCACGTAGCCAACTTAGAAGGGTCCATTCCTACGGGCAGGCCTAAATAGTTAATCGATCGTGACCATGCCTTGCAATTAAGCAGCATAGAAGCTCTTCTCATCCAGACATCACTTACTTTCACACCGAGCAGCTGACTTTTATAAAAATTCACTTTTAATCCAAAAACTAGCTCAAAAGTTTGTAGCACCACTTTAACTACCTTCATTGTATCCCAATCTTTTTTATCTAACAATAGGGTATCATCTGCAAATTAAAGTTTAGATATACTGAACCCACCCCCTGAACCTCATATCCTTTCCAAAAGGCCCACAAACACTGCTTTTCGTATCATTTGGCTCAACCTTTCGACTACTATAAGGAACAAAAAGGGTGATGGAAGGTCACCCTACCTAAGGCCTCATGAAATGCTAAACTCCTTTATGGGACTATCATTAAGTAATGATGAAATTTTGGATGTGGACACACACTCCTTCATCCATTTTAACAATTTCCTCTCAAACCCATATTCTCCATAACCGCCACAAGTATGACTAGCTTACTGAGTCATAAGCCTTTTCAAAATCCACCTTTAGACAGACCAAATCCTTTTTATGTTCCGTGTTTCATCCATCACTTCGTTCACTACTAACACCCCATCAATGATTTGTCATCCTTTCACAAAAGCTTATTGAGTCTTACAAATGACCGAATGAATCAACCATCGTAATCTTCTCGCCAATATCTTTGTAAGCACTTTGTACGTGCATCGAACAAAAGAGATAGGGCGATAATTACCTATCAGTAAGGGATTTGACTTTTTCAGCACTAAAGCAATGAAAGGATTGTTAACCCTTTTCACCAACTTTCCATTTGGATGAAATTATAACAAAACACTAGAAAGTTGATTTTTAACAAATGTCAAAATTCTTTAATAAACAAGAAATCAAAACCATTTGGACCTGGACTCCTATTTCTCCCGTAACCACACACCGCTTCCTTGATCTCTCCCTTTAAGAACTACCTTTCTGATTACCCATTTTGCTAAACATACAACTAATGGAATAGAAGCCCAACTAGCTTTGGTCTTCCCCTTTACTATCTTGAAAATTATTTTGAAAATGTTAATCATTAAATTGTTATATTATCACGGGTTTCCACTAAAAATTATATGGCGTAGTAACGGTTTAGAATAAGAAAGTTTATTTATTATTTTACATAAAGTAAAAGTAAAGCAAACCTTAATCTTCTTATTTATTTGCCTTGTCTTTTTTAGTCTAGTAGTTTTAATATTTTTTTTACTTAAATAAAACATATTTAATATGATTTATTTTAGTTTTTATTTTATCCTTATTGGATATTATTTTGTAACTTAGATTTCTCATATTGTTGTGTAATATAAGATTTGTGTATAAGTGTCATTCTAACTTAATGATTTGTCTTTGAATTAACGATTAATACCATCCAAGTGAGAGAATGTTTGATATAATTGTAGATTGATAATAATCAATTATCTTTTATCATTATTTGACAATTTAAGATATGGTGATAACCTTAGCTTATCGTATCTTATAATATCTTTATGATTATTTGAACGAGATTATAGTAAGATTGACTCTTTGATAGGTTAGATCAATTATAAAAAGCTCATATGAGTTATCTCTACTTACCTTGGAGAATTATAAATTTGTTATCGCATTAAGCAAATTAACACACATTATCTATGATAACCCCCTGAAGGTGAGTAGTAAATTACTCAAAAGTTCTTATTGAACTTCTATTTCTAAATAATCATACAAAGAACGAACTCCCATTCAATGTATATAAGGTGCACATAATTTATTTTCCTTATCTCTTCATTTTTATTCTCTATACAAACCATAATTTTGTATCTATTAATATAAGGGAGTTGGTTTTATTTTCATTATATTCTTAACACTTTGTAATTGGTCTAGGTTTATCCTCTAGTAAATTATTTCTTACATATATTTTTTTTTAAAAAAATCCTATATTATATAGGAGTATTTTGTTTGAACAAGGGGCATGTGGGGATGATAAATTGACGACCTCCTAATTAAGCAAATCCAGTCTTTTCAATGAAAAAGCAGTGTGAAAAAATGAGACCCGTGTCTGCCTCCATATAAGATGCGATCTTTGACGATAGCGTTTTACAAGGTGCTTATTTCTACGTACAAACAGCAAAAATGGAAAAAATGTTATTCGACAAAAGCATGAAGTTAGACCATAGATTGGTGATCGAGTTAGAAAAAAGGAGTAATCCAACAAATCCATTTGCTTATCTTCAACTTGGAATTCAATTTGTCAATGAAATTTGCCCCGGCAGACAAGTAGAGAGGTTGTCCAGCAGAGAACAATAGAACATGAACTCGACCTCAAATTCTAACATCTATTCTTGTTGAAGAATATATTCACGTTCTTTCTCCAAGACCTAGCTAGGTTCCACACTTAAACCTTATATGAACGGTCGAGGTCCCACTTAATGGACTGGTGGACCCCCTAATGGGATTTGGGCAGGAAAACAAAGGATACAAGAAAATAGAATAAAATTTGCAAGGAATAGTAAGAACTAGTTTCTGATTTCAAAATACATGTGTAATTTAATTTTAGTGCTATGAAAAAATTCATATATTTTGAGTTTTAAAATTATTTGAAATTAACTGCTCATCTTTGTTAACATCGAGAAGACGGCAACATAATAGAAATATTAACAGTTTAGCTAGTAAACTTGTAATGGGGTGCATAGTACCATATTTTTTTAAAAATGTATTTTTTTATATTTTATTTGTTCAAAATATGATGAGATATATAATTTCAATTAATTTTAAATTTTTTATGATGAAAACTAATAAAAAATTGAATGACTAAAACTAAAATAGATGTATTTTTAAGGAAAAAATATATTTAACAAAAAATAATAAAAAATTGTTCCTAAAATCCTTTTGTATACTTTCACTTGCCAAAAAAAGAGGTTATATATGTATTGGAAGTATGATCGTCAAAATGGGATAGATAAGTTTGGTCAACCACACGTCTAGGTTGGACCAAGTTCGAAAAACAAAAACAACTTAACTTTATTGTGTTGAAAATATGAATTACTCACTTATCATTTGATGCACTTTGATTAAATCTTTTGTGGGTCAGGTTGACACACCAAAAATTCACCTTACTTTTATTTTTAATTATTATGTGAATAAGAAATATTTTTTATTTTTTAAATTTTAAATTATTTTATTATTTATTTGACTTGTATTGTATGAAAATATATTTTCTAGCTTGTCGATATCAATTAAATAATATTTTAAAAAATATATTTAACATGTTGTAAATATAAATTTTTAGTAAAAATATCATTAAACTAATATTTTTAATTTTAAATTCATGAAAATTTAAAAAAATGTTATAATTGATTATTCAAATTTAAAATTTTTTCTACATAGTCAAATTTATTTTTTTGAAAAAATACTTTCTTAATATTTTTTAATTTTCAGTGAATCGATAGACCAACTAGTTTAACTTACCAACTTATGATGGGTTGGACCAGGTCAAAAAATTTATCATAGTTTCTTTTGACACTTTCTTATTTTCTATTTACATCTTTTCTGTAAAAATCCAAAACGCTCACTCTCTTTTAGCTTAAGTTTTTTTTTTACAAAAAATCACTCAACTTTATGGTTGAATGCGCACTTCTACTCAACCTTTGAAGAGAGTGAGAATGTTCTTTCAAAGAAGTGGGTAAAAGTATGTCTACAGCTATGAAATTATGTGATGCTTTGTAACAAATTTAGGATAAAAAAGGTTGAGAATACTTTGGGGTTCTGCAAAAATTTATAAACACTGAGGAACAAATGGCAATGAAAGATACTAAAAAAAAATTTCAAAATTTACACTGCAAATAAAGTTAATTGAATTAGACGGATTCATATTTTAGATGCTTCAAGGTGTGTCACCCATGAATTAGCTGTGTACCTTTCTATCACTTAAAAAAGAAACATGTCTCTGGTTGCCGGCTTAGAGTTGAAGTTCTTAAAAAAAAAAAAAAGGAAAACTAATAAAACTTTCATATGCCAATAGAAAAAAATCTAGAAATAATGATAAAAATAGTTTTGAAATATTTAAATTAAAGTAGAATGAATATATGATATAATTTTGTGATAAGAAAAAATTATAAAACAATTTTTTGTTTAATTTTAAAAAAATTACATGATTATTATTTTTTAAAATATGTTTCAGTAAAAATATTTTTCTTTAAATAATTAAATAAATAAATTATTAACATCTTAATCTCATTACAACTATTTACAGCTTTTGATATTGTTGCTTGAGCTTTGACGACAAATTCTTAAAAAAAATTCTTATAAAAGGCTGAAAACAGTTGTTATATAAGATGTCTGTTATGGCGACCGCGTAGAAAATGTTTTTTTTATAGGGTGTTGAAAATGATAAGGTAACATTTGTTTTAGATATTTTTTGTTTTTATTTTTATAAAAAATAAAAAATAAAAATGAAAATATGTTCGGTTATCATTTATAAAATATTTTTTAGAAAATATTTTTAAAAAATAACTGAAAACAATAAAAAAAAACTTGTTTTCGATGTTTTCAAAAGTTAAAATTATGTAAAAACTTAAATACAATTTGGTAATGAGAAGAGATCCATTTTCTTCAAGAGCAAGTTTAAAAGACTTACTTTTCTTTTAACCATTTATTTTTTCTTAAAATCTAATAGCTAATATTAGTTACTCATTATAATAATTAAATGTAAAAAAAATGGATGAAAAGGATGAAAAGTAAGTCCCTTAAAGTTACTTTTCTTCTTAGAGTTTCCTCCTCTTTTGTAATTATAAAAAAAATATATAAAATATATTTCAAATTATATATATAAATATCTTATAATATTTTTACTAAAACTGATTAATTTAATAATATTACTTTTAAAAATAAAAAATATTAAGTGAAAATAAATATATTTTTTAAATATTGAAAACTTAAAATAAAAACTATTTTAAAAAAAATAAAAAATAAAAAATTAAAAAAAAAAAATTTATCAAATCAAACGTCATCTTATTGCTCCTGTTCCAATATCATTTAAAAGTTAAAAGCCATCTCATTTTCATTTGGATTTGTTTACTTTTTTAGTTTTTTATTATTTATTAAATATATAAAGAAAATTCACCTTTTTTATATTGATATTTCATTTTTTATTTTAACCATATACTAGGAATTTATTAAATATATAAAGGGAATTTTAACCTTATAGAAATTAAAAACAAAAATATTTTTTTTATAGGCAACTATTAGTTGTTGATGAAGGAATTCGAACCCACGAACTTTCCTTCTCCCATCTCCTTACATGTAGATTTTGTCACTAGATTAATCTTATAACCTTATGAAAAGCACTACTTTAAAATATTTATATCCAATATATATGATTTTCCTACTATCTATAATCTATAATATTATATATCTATATCTATAATTTTTATAACTATAACAAATATAAAGAAAATCCACCATTTTGATGTCCACATTTCATTTCCAATTTTACCCTTATATCTATTTAAAAATTAAAAAGAAAAATAAAAAACTATTTTGTTAATATGGAGGGATTTGAACCTACAACATCTCTTTATCTTATCTTTCCATAAGTGGATTTTTCCACTAGATCAACCTTATAACCATAGAAAAAAACTATTTTAATATATTTATATCCAACATACAGAATTATCATACTATCTATAATCTATAACGTATATATCTATAATCTATAACATATATAAAGAGAATTCACCCTTTTGGTGTTCACATTTCATTTCCAATTTATTGGCCAACCATACTTAGCAATTGTAGGAGCTTAATTAAGAAATGCAACAAATGCCTGGAATCTAGAAATCGACCTCACATGATGTGATCTTTGATGATCACGTGCCCAAAGGATCCTTTCTAAGGTCACTTGGAAGGGAAATGGATTTATGGAGAGGAAAGGAATAGGGTGAGGCGCCACAAATACTAGGTTTGATAAGCCAAAGGGGAGAGACCACAAGGGAGGGGTCCCTTGATAACTCTTAGAAGCTCTCACAAAGGAGAAGAGGGGACACTCAAAGGTAAGAATCTCACAACCAATATGGTCTCTAGGATTAAATTCAAGTGTAAAAAATACAAGTGAGGGGAGGAGCTCCTATTTATAGAGGTAGCTAACCTCTTGAACAAGATAACCTAAAAAAGAAGGATAGGATTAAAATTTGAGATATAAGGGAGGAGGATTGAGAAACAATTCCCTCCTTAGATCATCAAACTTGGTGCCCAAGTTTCTCAAACCAAAGGCCAAGATTCCTTCTTATTAGCTTAGGGGGTTTATGTAGGAAAAGAGGGGTGTAGATATCAAGGCTACCCCTTATTTCCTTCATAAAGACCCAAAAAACTAATTTCACCCTCTAAATTTCTAAGATACCTCCTAAAATAAAAAATGGACTAAATACATGTCCCAAATTAAATTCCTAATGCTCCTCAAAATTAAAATAAAGGAAAATTACATTTTATTAACTAAAGTCCCTAGCCTAATATCTTCACTCTCCACAGGAGGTGAAGTCTTCCTTTGTCTGCAAGGGCTAGGTCTTCTTCAATCCTTCTAGCCATGACCCTAGTGATAGGTCATTGGCTAGGCATGGTCACATCATCTTTTCCCCCTTGGAGAGGATTTGACCTCAAATCCATTGGGTCTTCATCATTTTCAGCACCTACAAATGAAGACAAATCAGAAACATTAAAACTGGTGCTTACCCCATAATCCTCAGGCAGATCTAAAACATAGGCATTATTACCGATCCGCTCAAGGATTTGGAAAGGTCCATCTCCTCTAGAGCTAAGTTTAGACTTCCTTTGAGAAGGAAATCTATCCTTT
Organism: Psophocarpus tetragonolobus; assembly: GCA_037954015.1. Classification (NCBI taxonomy): domain Eukaryota; kingdom Viridiplantae; phylum Streptophyta; class Magnoliopsida; order Fabales; family Fabaceae; genus Psophocarpus; species Psophocarpus tetragonolobus. The sequence goes on along the minus strand of CM075690.1, from coordinate 32,977,867 downwards.
CTCAAGTGAAGCCATACCCATTCGCCCTTTTCAAAGATGACGTATTTCCTCCTCCTATTGGCAAAAGTAGCATCTCTCAAGGATTGGCACTCTATGTTGGCTTTAACCCTCTTATGTAATTGTTTTACAAAAATGGCTTTTGCCTCTCCTTCTTTATGCACCACAACAGAACGAGGAAGAGGTAAAAGATCTAGAGGAGTACAAGGATTAAAGCCATAGACCACCTCAAATGGAGAATGCTTGGTGGTTCTATGAACCACTTGGTTATAAGCAAATTCAATGTGGGGAAGGTACTCATCCCAAGACTTATGGTTGCCTTTAAGGAGAGCCCTCAGCATAGTGGATAAAGACCTATTCACCACTTCTTTTTGCCCATCAGTTTGAGGGTGACAGGTAGTGGAAAAAAAAAGTTTAGTTCCCAGCTTAGGCCAAAATTTTTTCTAAAAATGGCTAAGGAACTTCACATCCCTATCTGACACTATTGAAGAGGGTATGCCATGCAATCGGACAACCTCTTTAAAGAAAAGTCTTGTGATGTTGCTCGCATCATCCACTTTGTGGCAGGGAATAAAATGGGCCATTTTTTAAAATCGGTCCACCACCACAAATATGTAGTCTGCACCTTGCTGGGTTCTTGGGAGCCCAAGGATGAAATCCATGCTAATATCCTCCCAAGATGCAGAAAAAGCAGGTAAATGTGTGTATATTCCATGAGGCATTGCTTTAGACTTTGCTTGCAAGCAAGCTATACAAATGTTTATGGACATCTCTACGCATATGAGCCCAAAAGAATTTCTCTTGTAAAAGAAAAAGGGTTTTTGAAATCCTAAAATGCCCCATGAGCCCACCTTCATGGCTCTCTTTTGTGAGTAAGTTCCTAATTGATCCTTGGGGTATACAAAGCTTACTCCCTTTGTAGAGATACCCCTCACTAATGAAGTACCCATCATGGGCCTTTAATGTGAATGCAGATGCAGAGGTAGTAAAGATGGGGCCGAAATCCTTGTCAGAAGGATACATAGCCCGAATGTCATCAAATCTCAAGATTTTTGCACTCAAGGATGAATAAAGGGCATGACGCCTAGAAAGAGCATCAGCCACCATATTTTGTTTTCCTTTCTCACTAATGAAGTACCCATCATGAATAAAGGGCATGACGCCTAGAAAGAGAATAAATGTCATCAAATCTCACTAATGAAGTACCCATCATGGGGCTTTAATGTGAATGCAGATGCAGAGGCAGTAAAGATGGGGCCGAAATCCTTATCAGAAGGATACATAGCCCGAATGTCATCGAATCTCAAGATTTTTGCACTCAAGGATGAATAAAGGGCATGACACCTAGAAAGAGCATTAGTCACCACATTTTGTTTTCCTTTCTTGTACTTGATGACATAAGGGAAGGATTTAAGATATTCCATCCATGTTGTATGCCTTTTGTTTAATTTACCTTGACCCCTTAAATATTTTAGTGACTCATGGTCACTATGAATGACAAACTCCTTGGGAGCAAGGTAATGCTCCCAAGTTTGAAGGGCCCTAATTAGAGCATAAAACTCCTTATCGTAGGTGGGGTAGTTGAAGGGGGCACCATTGAGTTTTTCACTGAAATACGCAATGGAGTGCCCTCCTTGCAACAAGACAGCTCCCACACCTACACTAGAGGCATCACATTCAGGTTCAAATGTTTTAGAAAAGTTAGGTAATGCCAAGACTGGTGCATGGGTCAGTTTATGCTTAATTAGCTGGAATACTTTCTCTTGTTTCTCACTCCAAAGGAAAGGAACTTCCTTTTTAACCAAATCATTTATTGGTGCGAAGAGCGTGGAAAAATTAGGCGCAAAGCGCCTATAAAATCCAGCAAGATCATAAAAGCTTTTGATCTCTGTCACACTCTTTGGGGTGGGCCATTCTTGAATAGCTTTTATCTTGTCGGGGTCAACATGGACCGCTTTTGTGCTAACTACAAAACCTAGGAAAACTACACTATCTACACAAAAAGTGCATTTTTCTAAGTTACCAAAAAGATGATTACTCCTAAGAAGAGAAAAAACATGCCTTAGATGTCCTAAATGATCATCTAGGTTCCTAGAGTAAACTAAAATGTGATCAAAGTAAACTACATAAAATTTACCAAGGCAATCCCTCAGTACATGATTCATTAAGCGCATGAATGTGCTTGGGGCATTGGTTAGCCCAAAGGGCATAACCAACCACTCATAAAGACCAAATTTAGTCTTAAAAGCAGTTTTTCACTCATCACCCTCTTTGATCCTTATTTGGTGGTAACCACTTCTAAGATCTATTTTTGAAAATATTTTTGCCCCATGCAATTTATCCAACATGTCATCAAGACAGGGGATTGGATGCCTATATTTGATGGTGATGTTGTTGATTGCACGACAATCAACATACATCCTCAATTGGTCATTCTTCTTGGGCACCAACAAGACTAGCACAGAACAAGAGCTTAGGCTCTTTTGAACCCAACCCTTCTCCAACAGCTCATTCACTTGAGACTCAATCTCTTAGGTCTCCATTGGGTTGGTCCTATAGGTAGGTCTATTAGGTAGACTTGCGCCAGACACCAAATCAATTTGATATTCTATACCCCTAATGGGAAGAAGTCCTTTCGGAACCTCATTAGGGAATATATCATCAAATTATTTTAAAATATCTTGAACCCCTTGAAGAAGGTGCTCATGTGCATGGGCAGTGGGAGTGCTCTCAATAGAAGAATGCAAAATGGGAGAAGGATTTGATGCCTCTTTGCAAAAGAGGAGATAAAAGGGCTTGTTAGTTAAAGGAGCTTATTTTAAATCATGTTTAGTAGCAAATAGGCTCCTTTTACTAATATTCCTTTTCGAAGGGGCATCACTTTCCGACTCTCTCTTTTTACCCTTTTCAAGCTTTAAGGGTGAAGCTTGTTGTGTTTTTTTTTGGTTTTTGTTTTTCCTCAACTCTTTTCTTTTTCATCGCAAATTGATCCTCAGTCACTTGAGAAGGTGACAAAGGATACAATTTGAAGCGCTTTTCATTATGGGTGAGAATTATTTGGTTGGAGTGACCATGGTGAATAGCTTTCTTGTCAAATTGCCATGGTCTCCCCAACGGGATATGACCAGCCTCCATAGGAACTATGTCACAAAGAATCTCATCATTATAAGATCCTATGGAAATTGAAACCATAACTTGTTTATTGACTACCATCTCCCCTTGCTCATTGAGCCATTGCAATTTGTAAGGTTTGGGATGGGGCATGGTAGTCAAGGCTAGCTTTTCAACCAACCTAGAGCTACAACAGTTACAACAAGAGCCACTATCAACAAGGAGAGAACATACTTTGTCATTTACTCTACATCTTGTATGGAAGATGTTCTCTCTTTGTGACTAGCTAAGCTCTAGAGGTTGGCTTCCAATATGCCTTTGAACCATAAGGAGGTCCCCCTCATAAGGAAAAGTTTCCTCACACTCTTGTTCAAAAGTATGTCCCCCTTCTTCTTCACTCTCACTAGAGGAGGAAGATGAGATATTCTCACTACAAATGTCTTGTCCCCTCATTATCATGGTTTTCTTGTTAGGGCATTGAGAGGCAATATGGCCTCTCCCAAGACATTTGAAGCATTTGATACTACTTTGCCTCTCAGTAGGCCTAGTAGTAGGGGGTTTTCTCTCTACATTAGGTGCTTTTGTATCTTGAAAATGTTTGGGTTCCTCTTTAGGAAAACCCTTGAAAGAGTTTCCCTTAAGTTGGTCTCTCTTTGAGTAAGAGGGAGAATCTTTTTTAAAGCTTTTTGTCTTGAGTTGATTCTCAGCTCTTACATAAAGTTCTACCAACTCGTCAAGGTTTGAGTATGAAAGAAGCTCTACCTTATCTTTAATGTCAGAGCTTAATCCACACAAAAACCTAGCAAGGGTGGCATTAGGTTCCTCAATGATATTGGCCCTTAGTATGAGAAGCTCCATCTTTTGTCTATACTCCTCAATACTTAGTTATGTTGCCTAAGTCTTTGGAGCCTATCCAAAAGATCCTCTCATAATATGAAGGAATGTGCCTTCTTCGCAAACAAGTTTTTAAATCATTCCAGTAGCGAATGTCAGACATTTGTTTACGGGCCCTATCCTTGACTAACCCATCCCACCAATGCAAAGTAGAACCTTGAAAACTAAGGGAGGCCAAAGGTACTTTCCTTTCTTCCCTTATTTCATAGCATCAGAAGAGTTGTTCCACTTTGACTTCCCAATCTAGGTAAGTCTCAACATCTTCCCTACCATGAAAATGGGGTAGGTCTACCTTTGGCTCCCTAGTTTGATTTGTGTTCTCTTGAGGAGAATTATGATTGTATGATGAATGGGAGCGATGCTTATTTTGATTTCTATAGTATTCTTCTTTGCTGGAGCTAAAATACCTAGATGGGGATCTTATGAAAATTCCTTTCTTTTTCCTATCACTTTCCCTCCCATTTCTCCTCTTACTCTCTTCTCCTCTCCTTCTCTTCTTCTTCCTTTTTTTCTCTTTTTCTTTCTAGTTCTTTCCTTCTTCTCCTTTCTTCATCCTCTCTTGTCTCTCTTTGTCTTCTCTCTTCTCGCTCTTTTTTCCCTTTTCTCATTTCCAACATCTCTTTTTTTAACTCTTCCTTCTCTTTTTGTTTTTCCTTTTCTTTTATTTATTTTTTTCTCTTTTTCTTCTCTCCTTTCTTGTTCTTTAGCCATCCATTCCCTAAATTCTAAGTTAAGGTTTTCAAGAGTGTCTCCCTTAGAAGGTTTTCTTTGGTTGACACTCTTACTTGATGAACAACTATGTGCACTAGAATAGTGTGGGAAGTCATGGTGCTTGGATGCTAAAAACTAAAGGGTAGGCCAAAAACTTTTTTTTTTTCAAGCAACACTCCTCTCTTCTTCTTTTTTTCTCACCTAAGGTGGCTTGATGAGTCTTTGGAACTCTTAGCCTCTACACGTTTTTTCAAAATAACATAAAATAAAATAAAAGTGCAAGAATATAAAAGAGAAAGGGTTCTAATTGTGCTCCTAAGGTGTTAATGAAAGTGTATCACTTCTCCCTTATTCACCTAATTAATGAGGAACTACGCTAAAATTAACCAAAATTATTACAAACCAAGGGAGGGCCTTAAGGGCACTCAAACTCCCAATCTAAGATTAAGTTTACACAATACAAAGAATAAAAAAAATAAAACAAAGTCTTTACTCCAAGCTTGTTGGTGTTTGACTCCTTTTGATCAAGCCCCTTTGAGTTGCATCAACCCACCCCAAGAATGCTACCCTTGTTTCCTCTTGTTTGGACATGCCAAAATCTTATGTATGGCACCTTTCCCAAGCTTTACTTACCAAGGCCGAATACAACACAAGACAAAAAATAAAGGTGAATAACAAAACAAGGTTCACAAATCGAAGTGGATAGATTAAACAATGATAAACTCAAAGAAGTAAATAAGACAAGCAAGAAAACATAAGGCCCACAAAGGAAGGTAGCACACAAATAACTTTCCTAGATTAGCTCTAAGAATGGAGATGAAAAAAGACTCAAACAAAAAAAAAATGAAACCAATAGTTGCACACCTAATAAAATTTAAGTGACCAAAAACTAAAAAGCTTACTCAAGTAATTTTTTTGAATCACAAATGGTTCCTCATATCAAATGTTTCTACTATTAGGTACACAACTTCAAAATTGTCTTTCTTTTTAGTTCTTTAGCTTTTTTTTTAACTTGAACTTTTTTCTAATATATATTTTTTTAAAATTCTTCTAATCATTTTTGTTGCACCTAATAGCTTGTTTAATTGAAATTTTAATGAGGATACTTGAAATAATAACGCTTGAGTGAATAAGCACAAAGTAAGGTCACACAATTTTCAAGCAATGCATGCAACTAAAGGCAAAACAACTTAGTAATTCTAAATACCACTGAACTAATGGTGCTTAAGGAATGATTTAGGGTTGATTTTGAAGTAAATTGATTGCTCAAATTACTAACACAATTCACCCAAGCTAAAATTCCATAAAGAGGCACCAATAGTGAAGGTAAACCAAGTGGAAAGCTACTAATAATTCAACATAAAACAAGAAACATATAAAGATTGAATTGAGCAAATATTTAACAACAAAGAGATTAATATGCTTGAACTAAAAGCATAAAAGACTTAAGAGACTCAACAAGAGGTTCACCTCTTATGAGCTCAATTCAAAATGTTTTTTTAAGGTTTTTTTGTAAAAATTTTAAGAGGCTAAAACCTATGAAATTTAAATGAGACAAAATAGGAAACTGACATGAGTAGTATTTGACAAAACACAAGATTAAGAAAAAATAACACACCTAAAAATAGAGCAAAAATTTCAACAAGATACTCAAAATAAAAGGCGCAACAAAGTGGCCAAAGTTGATCACCATAATGGTGGGGAAAAATCCTCAACCATGTGGGTTTAATGGTCACAATTTCTTAGGCACACTTTAACATAAAAAACCAAGGGAAAATTAAGAAACTTGAACACGGAAATAAGATGCAAAGAAAGGGACAAATAAAATTGCATCAAATTAAATGGAACATAGGCACGTAGATGGAAAACAAAAGCGCATATAATAGCAAGAATAAAAAGTTATACTACTAGACAATAAAGGAAATAGATATGACAAAAAATGAAGGACTTTAAAATAAAGAGAGCAAAGAGATAAACAAAAAAGCAAGTAATTTGTTTTGAGAAAGAACGTGACCTTTAGAAAGTGGCTCTAGATACCACTTGATGTGATCTTTGATGATCACGTGCCCAAAGGATCCTTTCTAAGGTCACTTGGAAGGGAAATAGATTTATGGAGAGGAAAGGAATAGGGTGAGGCTCCACAAATACTAGGTTTGATAAGCCAAAGGGGAGAGACCACAAGGGAGGGGTCCCTTGATAACTCTTAGAAGCTCTCACAAAGGAGAAAAGGGGACACTCAAAGGTAAGAACCTCACAACCAATATGGTCTCTAGGATTAAATTCAAGTGTAAAAAATACAAGTAAGGGGAGGAGCTCCTATTTATAAAGGTAACTAACCTCTTGAACAAGATAACCTAAAAAAGAAGGGCTAGGATTAAAAGGAGAGATCTAAGGGAGGAGGATTGAGAAACAATTCCCTCTTTAGATCATCAAACTTGGTGCCCAAGTTTCTCAAACCAAGGGCCAAGATTCCTTCTTATTAGCTTAGGGGGTTTATGTAGGAAAAGAGGTGTGTAGATATCAAGGCTACCCCTTATTTCCTTCATAAAGACCCAAAAAACTAATTCCACCCTCTAAATTCCTAAGACACCTCCTAAAATAAAAAATGGACTAAATACATGTCCCAAATTAAATTCCTAATGCTCCTCAAAATTAAAATAAAGGAAAATTACATTTTATTAACTAAAGTCCCTAGCCTAATATCTTCACTCTCCACAGAAGGTGAAGTCTTCCTTTGTCTGCAAGGGCTAGGTCTTCTTCAATCCTTCTAGTCATGGCCCTAGTGATAGGTCCTTGGCTAGGCATGGTCACATCATCACAAGCTTGCGTAGGCCTTCCGTTCCATGACCTCTCCGTGGCCTTTTACGGTATGGGGAATCGATATCTTGGGACCCCTTCCTCAAGCTAAAGGGCAAGCGAAATTCCTTGTAGTTGTCATAGACTACTTCACCAAATGGATTGAAGCAAAAGCAATAGCTCTCATAATAGGTCACTGAATCAAAAACTTCATTTGGATACAACTAATCTACAAGTACGAAATCCCAAACATAATAATTTCGAATAACGGGAGGTAATTCGTAGATTCCGACGTCCAATAATTCCTTCACGAAGTTGGAGTCAAACACCTCACAACATCTGTAGAACACCCACAAATGAATGGCCAAGTAGAAGTAGCAAACAAGGTCACACTTAATGAGCTCAAAAGGAGACTTGGGGTCGCAAAAATGCTATGGGTAGACGAACTTCTAAGTATCATGTGGACCTATCACTGCTCCCCTCAGTTTGCCACACAAGAAACGCCATACAAGGTTGTCTAAGACTCCGATGCCATGATACCAGTCGAAGTAAGAGAATCTACACCATGAAGGACACATTATGACCAACCTGCCTGAGGGAAGATTGTGATTTCATCGAAGAATTACGAGAGATTTCCAAAATCAAGGAAACAACATGTAAAGCCCGAGCAAAAAGAAGATATGATAATAATTGAACCCCAAATCTTTCCAGCCTGGTGACCTGGTTTGGAGAATGACTAGAGAAGCAAGAAAAAACTCAACACATAGAAAGCTAGTAGCACTATGGGAGGGCCACTCTGAATTACAATAAGCTTGCACAATGGCACTTACAAGTTATAAGAGTTGGGTGGCAAGAACATTTCCCGTACTTAGAATGCCTCCCCCCTAAAATTCTATTTCAACTAAAGCACTGTATAGGGTACTCTGTCCTACTCCATTTTTTTCCCAACAAAAAGAAAAATAGGTTTTGAATTGGAAAGGTTTTAACGAGGCTCACTCCAGCAATAAAATACAACTCTTTAGTTTTTCCATATATGTTGTTGACCATTTCAAAAGTGTCGAACATGAACTCGTCAAGGCTGAACACGAGCCTCCTCGTAATGAGTTGAACATGAACTTGTCAAGGCCAAACGCGAGCCTCCTCGTAACGACTCAAACGCGAACTTGTCAAGGTCGAACATGAGCCTCGTTCATGACAAGTTGAATGATAGACTCGACAATTCAGAAAAACACACAACCAAATGAAAGTACAAAATCAAAATACAAAAGGAATTCAGAAGAACACACAGCCAGACAACTTCGTTAAAACACCACGCAAGGAGTTAAAAACACCAAGTCTGACAATTCACAAACACTTCATATACGACCAAGGCACAATTCATTAAACAATAGTTGTGGAAATAAATACAAAAAAAAAAGTCTATTATGAGGGAATTCATTACAAAACAAGTCTATTACAAATTACAAGGGTAGAGCCCCACATCCTACTCTATCCCCCAACCTCGACCTCTCCACCCTCCCCTTCTTTTTTTTCTTTTTCTTCTTCTTCTACTAGTACCCTATCTTTCAACTCTTTATTAATGTCAAAGAGGGCTTTATCCATACCGTTGAATAACACAACCTATTTTACAACTTTATTAAACCCATTGGTGTGCTCCAAGCACACCTGTTGTTGGGCATCCTTCAACTCGTCCTCTAGCTCCCTTTCTTTCTCGTTGGACTTTGCTAGCCGCTTCAGAGCCTCCTCCAACTGTTATCGTAAAGTGGTCGATCTCTCCTCTAATTCAGAGATACATGTACTCGCCAGCCTCTTCTTCTCAGTAGCCTAAGAAACAAACTCACTCAAGCGACCACACATAGCTTAGTAGGAAACCATCCCTTGTGAAAATGCCACAACAGTTGTTTGAAAGCGGCCCTTGTCCACTAGCTCTGCCTTCAGATGGACCATCTCAGACTCCATCCTCTTATGCGAAGCCTTTAACCCATTCGTTTTCTCCTTGGCAGCCTCTCATTTACGACCCCAATAGCTCAGCACACATTGGGATCTTTGAAACATGATCATAGTCGAGTTAAAGCTTTAGACAAGACCAACTCACTCCAGAAGAAGAGCGTGAGAAAGAGACATCTCCTCAACCTTAAAACATTCAGAGGTTTCAACTCCTACACTCCATAGCGAGTTGATATCCTTGAAGGCTGAAACATGCTCCAACCTCTCCATCTCGTTCAGACACCGCCTCTAGAAAAACATCAATATACAATTTTCTCCGATGTAGTGTGAGAAAACACCTCGACCAAGTTCAGAGGAGAATGGGTTGCTTAAACCATGACCTTGCTCAACACTAGGAGCTTCTAGTACAAGTGACATCACTAGTGAAGAAGCAGAAGCAGTGATATCTACATGAAAGTCTGACGTCGCTTGGATGAAAGGACTCACATCTTCAACTATTATGTCACCCTTCACAACAATAGTGGGAAAGGGTGCCACCTCAATAACAACCTCAACCGACTTGTCATCCCGTTTCCTCTTTTGGCTAGCACCTCCTACATCTGTCACAGAATTCCCCTTGCTTAAATCAAATTTCCCCTTCAACGACTTCCAGTTATTTTTACCCATGAGATCTGCAGCATAAAGTAAAAAAGAAATGTCAAATACCTATACACAATTAGTGAAACCAAACAACATGAAAACAAAAAGCAAATACGTACTTTCCAGCTTGTGCTCCACATTCCAAGCATAACCCAAGTGCAAGGCAGTCTGAACAGTCCTAGGTCGAGGAAGATATGCTAGTTTAGCAATATCGACCTCCTCTTTAGTAGTAACCACTCTCCCCCTAGTCCCTTTAAACTTGTGCAGTCTCTCTTGCTAATAAAAAGGAAATTTGAGTTTCCCATCAACCTCAATGTCTCCTACTCCTTACCATCCAATGGCAGTGAACCACCACGTGTCACATCACATGTCACTTAACAGGAGTAGGTGATCACACGTCACATTACTACTCACTCATGCCACCAACCATACTAGTAATCCCACAAATTACGCCCTTAACCCCGACACCTTGTTACTTACAGGACTCTGAGCTCGAAGGGCTTGTGCATGCATACTAATGATTTTACAGCTCTTGTATATCAACTTTAGCACGTCGTTACTCACAAGGCTCAGAGCTCGGGGGCTTATGTTCACATATAAAGCTCGAAGCTCGTCCACTCCTAGGCCACCTTGTCAATGCATCTCTGAACTCATACACTCAAAGCTTGTCCCGTGCACAAAGCTCACAACTCATCACACAAATGAGGCCCAACCTCATCCAAACGATGCCCCCTTACTCACTAACTCCCTTCAAGAAACCCAACAAACATGAGCAGGGCATTCAAAGCAACTTAATACAACCACCATAAATTGGCAATTACCAGACAACTTAAATGAGTAGTTAATGAGTAATAAACGTCATTAACTGTCACACTAACCGTGTTTTGAGTATATAAAATAACACCCAAGTAGTTTTAAAGCCCATCTAAAAACACGCCCACTAAATAACCTTGATTGACTTGAGCGTCGGAGTGTTCCTTACAGGTTCCTCGACGCCGTTTGCTCAAGGATCAATTTGCTGTATTTATCAGGTAGGTCTATCCTCTTCATTTTGGTAAGTACATTACCCTTATACCTATTTTAAAATTAAAAAACAAAAGAAAAATTACTTTATTAATGAAGGGATTTGAACTCACGATCTCTCTCTTTCCTATCTCCTCATATGTGGATTTTTCCATTAAATAAACCTTATATTAGGAAAAAAATAACTTTAAAACATTTCTATATGATGACATACACAATTGTACTACTCTTTATAATCTATAACATATATATTTATAAGATATATAAAGGAAATTCACCATTTTGGTTTCCATATTTCATTTTCAATTTTACATTATACCTATTTGAAAATTAAAAAGAAAAAAGAAAAAAACTACTATATAAATGGAGGAACTCAAACTCACGACCGCTCTCCCCCTCACCTCTCCATATGGGGACTTTGTTATTAGATTAACCTTATAACCTTATGAAAAAAAATAATTTAAAATATTTATATCTAATATATATAATTGTCATACTATCTATAATCTTATCTATAATTAATATATATATATATATATATATATATATATATATATATGTGCGTGTGTGTGTGTATTATAATTATTATTCTTATATAATGGGAATAAGGTCTTTTGGTGTCCATATTTTATGACTATTTTACCCTTCTAAACAATTTATCACTTCTCTCTCTTATAAATATAAGTTCTTCCACATTAATAAATGAATATTTTCACAAGTTTTACCTTTGATCATAAATATTTTAATAGAAGTGCAAATATACAATGCAACAACATTTTGAATTCTATTCAAACTCTCTCATCTGTCTGAATTTTCTCAAATTCATTACAAATTGGACATATTTGTTGATAATCTGACGTGTTTCTATCAAGTTAACATAAACAAAGAAATAAAAAATATGATAAAATATATTTCAAAACATACTAAACTAAAATTATTATACTCTAAATGATAAAGTGAATTATTTATATTTTATCATGTTATTGCAAAAATATTAAATTAAAATTCTAAAATTTTATAACATATTAAAATAGAAATACAAATACATAGGTGCAACAGCGTCTGTGTGTTCACTAGTATATATAAAGGAAATTCACCCATTTTAGCATCCACATGTTATTTCCAATTTTACCCTTATATCTATTTAAAAATTAAACAAAAAAAAACTACGTCTTCTATATTAGTTGTTAGTGGTAACATATATCTATAACCTATATAAAGGGAATTCACACCCTTTGGTGTCCACATTTCATTTCCAATTTTACCTTTATACTTATTTGAAAATTAAAAAACAAAAATAAAAAACTAATTTTTGTGTATTAGTTGTTAGTGGTAACATATATAATGGGAATTTACCCCTTTTGGTGTCCACATTTTATTTCCAAGTTTACCCTTATACCTATTTGAAAATTAAAAAACAAAAATAAAGAAATACTTTTTGCATATTAGTTTTTAGTGAAGAGATTCAACCTTACAATCTTTCTCTTTCCTATCTCCTACATGTGAACTTTGCCACTAGGCCAACCTTATAAACTTAGAAAAAAAACTACTTTAAAATATTTATATTCAATATACATAATTGTCCTACTATTTATAATCTATAACCTATGTCTATAATCTATAATATTATATATATATATATATATATATATATATATTATGTATTACTAGTGAAGAAAGAGGCGTTGTTGTGGTTGTGTATTCACATTTCTATTAAAAATATTTGTGATCAATATAAATATATATTAATGGTATTTGAGGAAGAATGATTTGTGGTAAGGTAGAACTTATGAAAATGCCCAGTTATTAAAATAGTCATAAAATGTGGATATAAAAAAGTCTTATTCCCATTGTATAATATATATATATATATATATATATATATGGTATGATATTATAGATTATGGATAATAGGAAATTATTATGTTGTACATAAATATTTTAAAATAATTTTTTTCCTAAGGTTATAACATAGGTTGAGTTGCAAAGTTCATATGTAAAGAGATGGGAGAGAGAGATCACGGGTTTGAAAATCCCTCCACTAACAATTAATAGTTTTTTAATTTTTTTTTATCTTTTAATTTTCAAATAAGCATAAGGGTAAAATTGAAAATGAAATGTAAATATCAAAATGGTGAATTCCCTTTATATATGTTATAGATTATTATTATTATATTATTGTTATTGTCTTTATTATATTATCCATAATCTATAACATACATTCACATTTTGGTGTCGATATTTCATTTTTAATTTTACCCTTATTAATTTTTCAATAACTACTTATTTGAAAATTAAAATAAATAGAGACTTTACTACTAGATCAACTTTATAACTTTAGAAAAAAAAACTAATTCGAAATATTTATACCCAACATACATAATTGTTCTAATATCTATACTGCTCACAAAAAAAACTATCATTTATATACAATTAATAAGGGGAATTTCCCCTTTTGATGTCCACTTTTCAAAGTTCCTATTCTACCATTTTTAAAAAATAAAAAGAAAAAAATATTTTTTTCAAAGAGAGATTCAAACCTACAATCTCTCTCTCCCATATATAGACTTTGTCACTAGATGAACCTTATAAGTTTAAGAAAAAAACTACTTTAAAATATTTATATCCAATATACATAATTGTCTTGTTGTATTTATAATCTATAATGTATAATATTATATTATATACTATATATTATATAATGGGAATATGATATTTTAAATTTTATTCAAACTTTTTCCTCTATCAATTTTCTTAAATTCATTGCAAATTTGTCATATTCGTTGATAATCTTACATATTTCTAATGCATGTTATCATAAACAAAGAAATATAAAAATTAACAAAATATATTTCAAACATACTAAACTAAAATTATTATACGCAAAATGACACAGTGAATTTTTTATATTGTATCATTTTATTACAAAATATATTAAATTAAAACTCTAAAATTGTTATAACATATCAAAATAAACATGCAAATATACAAGTGCGGCAACACCTGTATTTTTGCTAGTCGTAAATAAAGGGAACTACTCCTTTTGGTGTCCATATTTTGGTAGATAATTAAGCCTCTTATCATAGTAGTCATTAACATACTAATAAACAAGAAATATACTATTATAGACACACTCACACAGGATCTCACTTTGAAATTGTCATTTTTTTAACCAAAATTAATACAATAAAAATGTAAATATACATATACAATAACACTTGTGTTTTTGCTAGGAAATATAAAAGTAGAGAACTAGTGTCTGGCTACATGTATGGGTTAAATTTCCTCAATTCTACATTATTAACTCAGCATTAGTTATTTGTTGCTTTTATATTTTCTTATTTCTTATTATATTATTCTTCACACTTCTTGATAGAATTAATATAGCACTTGTATTTCTCTTTGTTGTCTCTTTTCCTCATCTCCCTCTTTATATTTATGTTATCATGGTGTTAAAATGCATGTTTGCAGTACTTTTTGAGGTTTTGTAGCTCAACAAACTATTTGAAGCTCAATTCAAACATTCTTAGTGTTGTAAAATAGTGCATATATTACAAAAGCCAAAGTTCCACATTGTTTGTATTAGGTACATGAGAAATGTTTATATAGAAACAAGTGAATAAGACTTAGTAAAGAGGCTTGCAAGAGGGGAAGTCTCCCACACATGAGCGTAGGCCTCATTGGCCAATTGTAGTGCAAATTTGTGAAATTAGACTTAATTTTCCGTTGTGCTTCATTAAACACTATTAAAACATAATCGTTGTACTTATTTCAGTTGTCGTATTAATTGAGTTTAATGCAATCGTAATATTTAATTTTTTTAACGTGTCATTTATCGTCTAACGACTGCTCCAACAACTTTTTTAAGCTTGGACATGCTACCTGAGCACTATAAATAGTGACTCAGGTTCTCACTTTGAAATAGACCTATTCACTCCCTTTCTTCTCTCTATTCTCTGCTTTCTAGTTCTTTCTATTCCTTGCTAGTTCTTATTGCCTCAAAAATTCCGAGAGGTTCCTGTTGTATCCTGGGAGACTTGCGTGGATACCTCGGATAAGTCTTTAAGGATAATGTCAAGCATGCCTCAAGAAGTTGATTTTGCACTGGAAAGAACAACAATCTTAAAGAGTTATGGCTGACCGGATCAACTCTATTGACATGCTTTGGATGTCTACAAAATTTACACTAAAAAGAGCAAGGTCAGATTATGATGCAAAAAAAAAATGGACACTATAGAAACTTATCACAAAAATAATTCTTATAACCCACGTGCAACTTTGAACCTTAACTTTAACAAAAATAACTAATTTTGTAAAAAGCCAAATTATTTTATGCCTCAATGCTTACCTATAAGAAATGACAATCTTCTTAAGCCTAAGGTTAACTTGACTGAAAGAGATGATATAATTGTTGCAGTTATTTCTCAAGTAAATGTTGTGACCAATGTGAGCAAATGAGTGGTAGACTTTGGGGCTATCAGGCACATATGTGCTGACAAAAATATGTTTACCTCCTACACTACTATAGGGGATGAAGAAGAACAAGTGTTCCTTAGTGATTATAGTAGTACTCCAGTTCTAGGAAAAGGAAAGGTTCTTTTAACTAACATCTGGAAAGGCACAAGCTTTAAGTGATGTGCTACATGTGCCAAAAATTAGATTAAACTTGGTCTCTATAGCACTACTGGGGAAGGTTGAGGTAAAAGTAGCTTTTGAGTCTGACAAGATTGTCATTACCAAAATCAATGTAATTGTGGGAAAGGGTTATTGTGATCAGGGTCTCTTTGTACTCTATAAATATGAAGTTATTACTAAGAATAAGGCATATGCTTCTTCTACTTATATGATTGATTCATATGATATATGACATGCTGGATAAGAACATGTAAATTCTTTGTATGTTATTAATTTACAACAGTTAGGCCTAATCCACATGCATGATAAACAAGTTAAGAAATGTGAAGTATGTGTAGAATCTAAGTTAACTAAAACCTCATGCTTGTCTATACAACATGAATATGAACCTCTTAGTCTTATTCATTCTGATCTTGCTGATTTGAAATAATGTATGTCTAGGGGAGGCAAAATTTATTTTGTAACCTTTATTGATGACTTCTCTAGATATATAAAAGTTTATTTGATTAGACATAAAGATGAAATCTTTAAAATGTTTTACGCTATAAATTTGAAGTTACAAACCAATGAAGTAGAAAGATAAAAAGGATAATATCAGATAAGGGTGGTGAATACACTTTGTTTAATGACTTTTGTGAGAAAGAAGGTATTATATATGAGATAACCCCAACTTATTCCTCTGAGTCTAATGGAGTAGCTGAGAGGAAAAATAGAACCCTTAAGAAAATGATGAATGGTTTACTGATTAGTTCATCTGCTCTTGACAACCTTTGGGGAGAAGCCCTTCTAACTACTTGTTTCTTACAAAATAAGATCCCTCATAAGAAAACAAAGAAAATAGCTATGAGTTATAGAAAGGGTATGCACCTAACCTAAAATACCTTAGAGCGTGGGGGTGCCTATCTAAGGTTATGATACTTGATCCTAAGAAAAAGAAAATATGACCAAAGACCTCTAATTGCATGTTTATTAGTTATGCTGAAAATAGTACAACATATAGGTTTCTTGTTATTAAGATTAATGTACTTTATTGCAATACCATCATAGAGACTAAGAATGCTGAATTCTTTGAGGACATTTTTCCTTTGAAATCTAGTATATCTACTACCTCTAGTGATATTACTACAATTAAGCAATCAATCGAAACCTATAGTGAACCTATGCTTGAGGACTTAAGGCATAGTAAGAGAAAAAGGATAGAAAGATCTTTTGGTGATGATTTTTACACATATCTAGTTGAGGATGATCCTTTGAGTTTTTCTCAAGCTATTAATTCATCAGATATACATATTTGGGAACAAGCTATTAAGATTGAGATTGATTCTATAAATAAGAATAATACTTGGAGCTTAGTAGACTTACCTAAGGGTGCAAAAACAATTGGTTGTAAATGAATCTTTAAGACAAAGTATAATCTTGATGGATCTATAGATAAATATAAGGCTAGATTAGTAGCTAAAGGATTTACTCAAAAGGAGAACATTCATTATTTGGATACCTTTGCACCTGTTACCAGGATTTCCTCTATTAGAATTCTGATAGCATTAGCATCTATTTACAAATTAGTAATTCATCAGATGGATGTTAAGACAACTTTCTTGAATAGTGATTTAGAGAAAGAGATTTATATGACTCAACCCAAGGGATGTGTGATTCCTGGTCAAGAGAACAAAGTGTGTAAACTCTTAAAATCCTTATATGGTTCAAAATAGGCACCTAAACAATGGCATAAAAATTTAATGCGACTGTAATTGTTGTTGGCTTTTGTTCTAGTGATGCTGATAGATGCGTGTACACTAAAACTATGAATGGTGAATGTCCCATTATATATTTGTATGTGGATGACATGTTAATCTTTGGTACATACAATGATATAGTTTTTAAATCTAAGTTCTATTTAGCATCCAAATTTGATATGAAAGACATGAGTGAGACACGTGTAATTCTAGGAGTTAAAGTCATAAGGAAGGGAGATAGTATAATTCTATCCCAAGAACATTATATGGAGAAACTTCTTATAAAGTTTGATTATAATGATTATAAACATGTGAGTACCCCTTATGACGCTAACTCTTAACCAATGAAAAATAGAGGATAACTAGTTTCTCAAACTCAATATGCACAAATTATTGGGAGCTTGTTGCACTTGATGAATTTCTCAAGACTAGATATAGTCTATACAGTAGGTAGATTGAGTAGATACACTCATAATCCTAAGAGGGGTCATTGGGAAGCACTTGCTAGACTCATGAGATATTTGAGAGGTACCATGGACTATAGTATTGAATACAGTGGATTTCCCTCTGTACTAGAAGGGTACAATGATGCTAACTGATCTCTGATTCATATGAGACAAAATCCACTAGTATCTATTTGCACTTGGTGGTGGTGCAATTACATGGAGATGAGCCAGACAAACAATAATAGCTAGATCAACAATAGAATATGAGTTTGTTGCCCTAGAAATGGTTGGCACTATGGCTGAGTGGTTGAAAAACTTCTTGGCTAACATTCCTTTGGGAATGAAACCAACATCATTAGTATCTATACACTGTGATTTGCAATCAACAATAACTGTAGCGAAAAATAAAACTTACAATGGTAAGAATAGACATATACAATTGAGGGGAATGAGACTTAAGCCACTCAAAAATAGACAATGATGGTAACCCAACCTTTGTGATTGGAGATCCCATGAATAAGGTTCATAGGGTAAGAACAAGTTATTTGTCAGTTCTGCTAGCACTAAAACTGATATATATCAATTTAGTTTAGTCTCTTCCTATGATGTGAGAAAGTGGTAGAATCTGCATGAATATGAGGTTAAACTTTATAGTTACTCTTTATGAGAAAGCTTATCATTTATAAAGTTTTTAATGAATGTCATATCCCTTATGGGTGGTGTATGATTTCAGCATACACTTGATGAAATCACTTACGTGAATGTCAAGTGGGACCGCTTGCATGAGATCTTGGCAAATATTTAGAGCACTCATGAATACCGGGCAAGGCACATGGCCTAAATGCGCAACACAGCGAAAATAGCAAATGATTGTAAGGGTATATTGTGACTAGTAGACCACTATCAAAAGCCACATGTTTTTGGTTCATATAGTCTTGTTACACCAACTACATTGTGTGATAAGTACTATTAGTCTAGGTTTGGTTCATATAGCATAACTACACCAGGTTCGATGCAATATATCTCATTTGAGAATCTAGTCAGAGAAAATTATTGTTTCTAAAAGGTTACTTTAACTTTTGTAATATGTGGGGGATTGTTGTAAAAATATTGCATATATTAAAGAAGGCAAGTAAATAAGGCTTAGTAAACAGGCTTGCAAGAGGGGAAGTCTTGTGCACATGAGCTTAAACTTCATGGGCAAGTTGCAATGCAAATTCGTCAATTAAAGTATTTCAGGAGATACCTTGATTAAGTCTTTCAGGACAAGAATTTCTCACCTTTGAATCATCATTACTTCAACAAGGGTTATTTTTTTATTTCCCTTTTATTTGTGATTGATAGCAATGGTTAGTGAAAGAGATTTTTTTTTCAATTAGAGTACAGCTAAAATGGGAAAAAATATTCGTGAAGCTTAATTTGAAGCTTAAGTTTTTTTTTAACAACCCATTTGAAGTTTTTTTTTTCTTTTTTTGAAATGCAAGAAAATGTGGGACTATGTTTATGTAGCCTCTACTAAGCCAAAAGATTAACAAAAGAGAAATACGAAATGAAATTGGAATTCGCTTAAGCAAATAATAAAAAGATAACTACTTAGATCAACAACTTTGTCAACCAGTTGTATCTGTCATTTCAATTGGGATCAATTTACTCTTATTAAATATATACATAGCTTTCAATCCATACATTTACTATAGAGAAAAATAATATTTGAAATTGACTCGTATTAACTTTTAGGATTACATTGCAATTAAGGGTTGTCAAATGTGGTGCATGGTTTGTGGACCACCCTAGAATTCATCTTTATTATATACATAAAACTTTTTTGAAAAATACTTTTTTAAAACTATTTTTAAATTGTCTCTTAAATTAATTGTTTTTATTAAAATATTCTTATTATTTTATATTTTTGTAGTTAATAAATAAAATATCATAAATATTAGAAATCAATCATTCTTTCTTTTATGAGGGTAAAAGAAGATGAGTATAATACATACATTTATCCATTCAGTAAAAACTAGTATAAAAAATATCAAAAGGAAAATTCTAATAATATTAAAATATAAATTACTAACGTTAAAGTTAAACTTAGTAACTAAATTAACAAGCCTTTTTTAATTTATACAAGTTAATTGAAACTTGTTATTAGTTAGTTTGATTTTCCACCGACATAATTTAACATAATGATACAAAACCTATCTTTAGTTTTCTTATTAAATGGAGACTCTATTAGGCTTGATATAGAACTCATTTTAACCAAGGTTTCTAAAATCGGACTGATCATTAAACTGGTAAAGACATGGGTTTAGGGTTCAGAGGTTTAACTGGGGTTAAACCAGATCTAATAAACTATTTTTTTTTTATATTTTACTACTAATATAGTAATATACTAAGTAAAAAAATAAGTTATATATGATATATGGTACACAAATATAATACATCTTATTAAGTTTTTAATATTTTTTTATAAAATATACCTTGAAATATTTTTTTATAGCCTTAAGTACTTTTTTCAAAAATTCCTTATAAATATTTTCTTTTTATTTCGCAATACCTTATTAGAGTATTTTTCATTTGTGTAACTAAAATTTCAAGAACCATTGTTTTTCAATTTTTTTTTACCTATAATTATTTTTCGACCGGTTTTTCCGATTTTGTGTCAATTCAACTGATTTTTTCCTGGTTTTGAAAGTCTCGGGTTATTAGAAAACAATGAACCAGACACTAGTTCAGTCCTCAGTTCAACCGGTTGAACCAGTCAGTCCGGTTTTCAAAACCTGAATTTTAACCCTATGAAATTTACAAAACCAATAATAAATTGGCATTAATTAGAAAACAAATGTTAGTTTACAAAGTTTGATCTCACCAACCAAATTTATAAATTAGTAACATTAATGTTCTCCTACACCCAAAGAATTCATGAACAACATTAATGTTCCCCTAAACATTTTTCTTTATTAACCCACTAAATACTTATTTAAACAATTTTTGGCTTTCGTTCCTAAGCAATGTGAAATTTTGGACATACCGAAACAAGCTCCCTAGTCGAGGCTAAAGGATGAAAGAGTAATTTAGGCCTTCCTTCTAATGATATTCCTACAGCCAATCTCAAAACATTATTAGGGTTATCATGCCCAATATATTATCCCCTTTGGAGGATGATAGATGTTCGTACTGTGTTGTTCATGTTGGAACAATTAATTAATTTTTGGCAAACATTAGTATTTTATTTAGAATTTAACACTTATACACTAATAATATGTAAACAAGTTTTACACTAGTATTTAATTACAACTTTTTATTTATGGGACTTTTAAAATATTAATTAGTAAAATCAACAAACTTATCATATATAAAGGGTTATGATTCACTGTCATTGTAAAATTCTTTACACTGATATTTTTCTCTTTTATTTATATAAACAATATCATTCTCCATATGTTAATGTAAGACAAATAGAAAGATATATCACAACTAGCCCCAAACCATTGTATGATTATTATAAGTACATGGACAGATCGATTTCATCAAAAGCATATCTTGTGGTCACACATACAACAACTGATTAAACAAAGGGGCACAAAAAGTATGCATGCGTGTGTCTAGCCTTGTAAAATTTATTGATTATGATAGGATGAAACTTATCCAACTTTAGCCACAAAGAATCATAACACAGCAGGCAAAAAGGTGGGGTAGAATAAAGTTAGGTGTCTTTATTTAACAGGGATGGAAACTAGTGTGGACATTTCACATATTTTTCTTTTGAACTTTATTGATTGAATTCTCATATTTTAGGATTCTTAACAATATATATTTTTTAATACATACTTTATTAGTTAGAATATACAAAATAAAGAAAAAGAAAGCCATCTAATAACAAATAAAATCTTAAAATTTGTGATATTTGATAAAATTTAATTACTGTAGATATGTCAAAAAATTGTTTAAGAAAGTATATTTTTAGGATTTCTTTTTACCGGATGTATTTTTTTTATAATTAAATCAAATAATATACTAATAATAAGATATAGCACAAGAGATGTCTTTGTTAATAGAAAAACAAGTGACACATGAGCACAATATAGTCAGCTAGAAAACAAAAGAATTAGCTAGTAGAATATTTGTCGATGTAGAAAGATGAATTCATCAGCCATTCTACAAAAGAGTGAGTTGTAAGTTTGGATGTGTGACATCATTCTCATGCAATTAGCTATGCTGTTAATACAATATTGTCGACAGTCCTAACTTTTTCCTTGAAGACCACATCATTCCTAGCCTTCCAAAGTTGCCATATCCCAACAAACCACACGAAAGACCATGTTGTTTATATGTTTCTGGTGACCTGCTATCATCCCCGAGAAGTTGTAAAAGTGACCTTGGACATCCCTGAGAATGTCATAAGGAACCCCCACCACCTTCATAAATGTTACCGAACATGATAAACTTTGACACAAAGAAAGAATATATGAGTGCCAATCTCCTTAGTCATACCACAACTCTCGCATACATCCTCTCTTGGTTGTACAATTTTTCGCTTCTATAAGTTTCTCCACGATGGAAGTCTATCCACCTCAAGATGCCACACCAATAGTTGGACCTTTGGAGGTACTCCATTCACCCAGAGTTGCTTACTAAAAGCTTCAGACTCGATTCTCGGTTCCAAAGACAAAAACCTATATGCAGAAGATGCATAGTATACACCCGTCTTATCTAGAGACCAAACGCACTCATCAGAGACCCCTCTAACCACAACCATGTGTTCCAGCCGTGTCCCTAACTCCTCTACCAGTTCTTCTTCCCATGCAAACAACTTCCTTCTCTAAGACCCAATCCACCCGTTCTTCCCCTCTTTCTTCTAAGAAACATTAATATGTTTATCTACTGCAAGCCCATACAATTGAGGTACACTTCCCGAAGACTACACTACCCACCCCATCTATCCTCCAAAAACACAATATCCATACTTTTCCCTAGACTACTGAATATTAGGCGACCACCAATCTCTCTGCCCATGCACACCATCCTCACTAAAGTGTAAACTAAACTACCAAGAAAAGTAGTGTTTTCCTCTAACCTTCCTACTTCCATCATACTAAAATTGTAAGATTTTAATCATAAACTCTTTTGCTTCACATCTCAATCTCCACTTTCACTTTCCTAACAAAACTATATTAAATTTGGCCATATCACGCAAACCCAAGTCTCCCTCGTCTTTTTTCCTGCACACTCTCTTTCGAGACACCTAAACCTTCATACTATCTTCTTTGCTACCCCATGTGAATTGTTTAAAGATAGAATGAAGTTTAGAGATTGTATCTTTGGGATCCTTAAAGAAGAAAGAAAATATATTAGTAATGCGGATAACACAGCTTTTAGCAACACCACACAACTTTTGCTGGATGTATTTTTCTTTATAATTCAATATGCTTAATAGTATTTGACTTTTTCTTTATATGACTTGATACGTGGATGTTTCTTAATATACTACTTGTTAATCCTAACTTTAATGTCAAATTTTATATTAGTACCTATGCCATAATTGAAGGAGGGTCGAACAATACTCGTTTAATTTTTTATAATCGACAGAGGTCAACTAGCTTTTATTTTATAAAATATTTACTGATTAGCAATTATTATATTAATAATATTTTATGTTTTTATTTTTATAAAATATTTAAGATGATAATTTTTTTGACAAAATTTTAGATAAAAAAATAATGTGTGAATATAAATATATATTTAGATTATTTTAATATTTTATTTTTATTCTTTTAATTTTTTTATTGACTTGTCAAGCTAATTCATGAATTCAACTGCTATCTCTTTATTTTTTTAGCTAGTCAACTTTCAACTCGTCCAAAAAAAGAAAAAGAATGAGTTAAATTTTTAATTTGCTTCACTAAAAGTGTTGACCCTCCATTTTCGTAACAAGAGCTAGACCTAGCCTTTGAAAAAAAAAATTGAGAGATACATCTAGTACTATTTTTTCGTCCTACCTAACCATGATTTTTGTAGTTTTACCGTATTAATATTTTATCTAAGTACATTTAGCAATATTCCTTATTAACTTATTAACCTATTATCCAAATTTAGCATCATCGTAATAATGAAAAATAATAAAAAATTATTCTATTATTTAATCATACGACATTAGAACCTGTAAATTGCTCAACAACTTAAGAGCAACTCTATCGCGGACTGCTTATCCGATTGCTTAATAATAAAGAATGATACTTGCAAGAACCTTGTATTGAAAAAAATTGATATCACACTTTAGGTCTTTTAAAAACAAATATTGATTATGTTAATGTTGACTCATAATTTTCAAAAAATTGAAGATTTTGATGATTTGTGAGTACGTTAGATAAAAACTTTTTGTTTGGGAGTGAAAGTGCTTTTAGACGTAAGTTGCACAAAAGTTTTCATTAAAGGTTAGATAGTGTATGGCGAAAGCATCCCATAAGTAGCATCTAGTGGAAATCATTTTATAGGAGTTTACAGTGAGTTGTTTGGTGCTCACCTACAAAGAAGCGTTGAAAGAGGGATGAATGTGTCACCATCTTTGACGCTGATCGAGAAGAGAAAGATTACTGATAGAGCTAGGAGTATGATTGTCTTGTGTCTTGGAGATAAGGCACTGAGAAGTCATCATAGAGAGAACAACTGCTAGTATATGAGAGACACTTGATACCTTATATATGAGGAAGTCATTGGCTTTAGGCATGGCAACGAGACGGGGTAGGATGGGGATGAGTATGACATTCTCATCCCCATCTCTGCTCTCGGAACTCATTCACATCCCTGTCTTCATTTCTAACGGGTATAGATTTATGTTCTCATTCTCATCCTTATCTATACCTAAAACCTGTCTCATACCCGAAAAAAAATTATAATAATTTTTCAATAAAAAATAAATTGTTTGAATATAATGATATTAATTCAAAAGTTATCTAATAAACACAAAGTTTTCAATTTGTTAATTAAATGTCAATAATTTTTTTTAAGACAAATAAATGTTTTAGTCATTAAAATAATAATGTGTGGGGCAGGTACAAGGGCGGGGACGAGGATAGGGTGAGAATGTATATCTCTATTCATGTCCCATCCCTTATTTAACAAATTGGATATTCTCCATACTTGTATCCATGCCCGATTAAATCAGCAATTCCCTGTCAACCACTGGGCAGGTTCGGGGATTATCTACGGGTACAAATTTATTTGTTATCCCTACTTGGCTTAGAGGCTTTGCTTGAAGAGGAAATTAGACTCGTTCAAGATTATGAAATCAATAATGATAAAGAAGCAACTTGAAGATTTTCGTAAGATGGTGGACAATAGGAGAATATTGATGTGAAGCTCGAAGATGAGGGCAAGGTTGTCATTCACCTTAATTCATTATTGAAGTCCTATGAATATTTTAAGGATTCATTGTTGTATGGGAAGCACTAGACGATCACTCTAGAAGAGGTGGTGACCTAAATTCAAACCAAGGAGACCTAGAAGCTCTAAGATTTGAATATGGACAGTGAGGTGATTGGTCTAATGGTGATGGAAAATAGGAATAGGAAGGAAGGGCAAAAAGTCAAGAATCGTCAAGAGGGGAATGCTGACTGGAAGAAGTGCTTCAGATGTTAGAAACTTGGCCACATAAAAAAGGGATGTCCCGAGAATGGAAAACATGACTCTTGGAATTCATAAGAGACTACTGATGTTGTGGAAACATCAGAAGACTATGAGCATGCTAGTGTTCTGGTGGAGTCTTCTGATGACTCATGGAGAAGTTAGCTCATGGATACATAATGTGCATACCATATATACCCATTAAAGGACTACTTCGAGACTTTAGAACTAAAAGAGGATGGGTCATTCCTTCTTGGGAATAATAACGCCTGTAGAGTACAGGGTATAAGGACGATTAGACTGAGGATGTTCGATAACCATGAGATGTTGTTGTAGGGGTAAGGTTTATTCTAGAGTTTAGATGGAACCTTCTTTCCATAAGTGTATTTAACGTTATAGGCTATTTTACCAAGGTGGAGCATGGAATGATGAAAAGTAGTTCCTAAAGTCAAAAGGTTAATAAATTCAGAATGTACATGTGTCCAGTTAGGGACTACTTCGATACTCTAGAACTAAAAGGATGAGATGGTCTCCATGGGAGCAACAAAACTTGTAGAGTACAAGGCATAGGAAAGATCAAACTGAAGATGTTCAACAACCATGAGATGTAGTGGTAGGGGGTAAGGTTTGTTCTAGAGTTTAGATGGAACCTTCTATCCATAAGTGTATTTAACATTATAGGCTATTCTACCAAAGTGGAGCGTCGAATGATGAAAGTGTCCAAATGAGCATTAGTAGTTGTTAGAGGTCAAAAGATTAATGGTTTTTTACATCCTAGATGGTTCTACGTGATACACTCCCTTGATCTCTTCAACCAATGTTCCTTCCTCTAAGAATATGGAGGATGGAAAAGGTTAGGGATGAAGGGGAACTTGACACCACTTCTCTAGGAAGAATATAAGTCAAGAAAAATTTTAATAGGAGGTTTGCCACAAGGGAGAAGACCCTTGATAAAAGCTAAAAGGAAGAAAATCCTCAAAAGAAAGGTTTCTCAAAGGTGACATTCAAAATAAGAAACGTTCAAAGGAGTCTTATCTCATTCATTCAAGTGTGATGATTACAAGAGAAGCTAGGCGTATATATAGCCCAATGAGAGAGCTAGACACTCACAACTAGGCAATGTGGGACTTTAGACCTAATTAGGATTAGAGACACCTACTCTAAACATAGGAGGGGTGCAAAAGCTAATCCAAAGGTGTGGGAAGGAAGTCCAACACCTATTTTTCCTAATTACAAAGTAAATGGCCGAAATACATGGCCCAAAAGGAAATTAAGAGCTAATTAATATTTACAAAAGGGAATCTATGGACTATGGCCTAATATGTCTATCTCCATCATGAGTTGAGGTATTGATGAGTCTTTTTGGGTCGAGTCGTCCTCTATCCTCTTAGCATGGCCCTAGTGAGAGGGTCTTTGGTAGGTTGTATTGCATCATTTCCTCCCTTGTTGGGAGATTTGTGCTCAAATTTGAAGGGTCATCCTCTTCCACATTAGCACCTAAAAAAGGTGTAAGGTCACAAACATTAAAAGTGTTGCTAACTCCATAATCCTAGGGAAGGTCTAAGTTATATGCATTATTATTTACCTTCTCAAGGATTTGGAAGGGACTATCTCCTCAAGGGCTAAGTTTGGATTTCCTCTTAGAAGGAAAACAATCCTTTCTTAGGTGAAGCCAAACCCAATCGCCTTTTTCAAAGATGATTTCCTTCCCCCCCTTGTTGCTAGATAAAACTTAACCCTTAGATTGGTTTTCAATATTGGTTTTGACCTTTTCATGTAATTTTTTAACAAATTCATCCCTTACTTCCCCTTCTTATGAAAAAGTCAGGTGCTAGGGAGTGGCAACAAATCCAAAGGAGTGAAAGAATTAAAACCATATACAACCTTAAAAGGGGAGTGCTTAGTGTTTTGAAGGACCACTCTTTTATATGAAAATTCAATGTGGAAGAGATATTCATCCCAAGACTTGTGGTTGCCTTTTATGAGTGCCCTCAACATAGTGGATAGGGATTTATTCACCATTTCAATTTGACCATCTATTTGAGGATGACAAGTGGTAGAAAAAAGCAGCTTAGTTCTTAATCGTGCCCAAAGAGTTTTCCAAAAAATGACCAAGGAACTTAGCATCCCTATCAGAGACTATAGTCGAGGGTATTCCGTGCAAGCAGATAATCTCACGAAAGAAAAGTCTTGCGATGTGACTCTCGTCATCGACTTTGTGGCAAGGAATGAAATGGTTCATTTTACTAAAGCGGTCCACTACCACAAAGATGGAGTCTACACCTCGTTGGATTCTTAGCAGCTCAAGGACAAAGTCCATACTAATATCTACCTAAGGTTTAGAGGGAATGGGTAAAGGTGTGTAAAGTCCAAGAGGCATTACTCAGGACTTAGCTTGTAAACAAGCTATGCATCTCAAGCAATGTCTTTGGACATTCTTTTTCATATGGGGCCAAAAGAATTTTTCTTTCAAAAGTATTAAGGTTTTATCAATTTCAAAATGCCACATGAGTCTACCTTCATGGTTCTCTTTTGTCAGCAATTTCCTAATTCATCCTCGGGGTACACAAAATTTTCCTTATTTGTACAAGTACCCTTCACAAAGGTAGAAACCATCTTTGGCCGTGGAAGATGAGGCAGCATAAATGTTTCCAAAGTCTTGGTCAGAAAGATACATTTCCTTTATATCATCAAATCCCAAAATTTGAGCACTACGGGTGGCAAGGAGGGAATACCTCTTTGAAAAAGCATCGGCCACCATATTTGTTTTTCCCTTTTTATATTTGATGACATCGGGAAAAGTTTTAAGAAATTCAACCCATTTATCATGCCTCTTGTTGAACTTTCCTTGCCCCGTTCAATACTTAAGTGACTCATGGTCATTATGAATGACGAACTCCTTGGAAACAAGATAACGTTCCCAAGTTTGGAGGGCACGAATCAAGGCATAAAACTCTTTGTTATAGATCGGGTAGTTGAGGTGGGCACCATTGAGTTTTTCACTAAAATAGGCAATTGGGTGCCCTCCTTTGTAACAGCACAACTCCCACTCCCGATGCATCATATTCTAGCTTGAAAGTTTTTGAAAAATCGGGGAGAGCTAGAACAGGTACATTAGTGAGTTTATCCTTAAGCAGTTGAAAAACTTCTTCTTGTTTTTCACCACACAAGAAATGGATTTCCTTCTTCACCAAGTCATTGAATGGTGAAGCTAGTGTGGAGAAATTAGGCACAAAGCACCTATAAAATCCCACGAGACCATGAAAACTTTGGATCTCAATCACACTAGAAAGGGTGGGCCACTCTTGGATGGCCTTGATTTTTTGGGGGTCAACTTGGACCCCTTGGACACTAATGACAAAGCCTAAGAAAACTACGCTAGGAACACAAAAAATTCATTTTTCTAATTTTACAAAAAGTTTATTTATTCTAAGGACGGATAAAACCCTAAGATGTCCTATATGTTTATCTAAGGACCTATTATTAACTAAAATTTCATCAAAATAAATGACTACAAACCTACCAATGCAATCCCTAAGTACATGATTCATGAGGCCCATGAAAGTGCTTGGACACTTTTTTTTTTTTTGCTTTTGACTTTTTTTTCCTTATCTCGTTTATGTTTCATGATGAGTTAATCCTCAGCCACTTGAGAAGGTGTTACAGGAATCAACTTTATTTTCTTGCCCTATGAGTGAGGGTTATCTCATTAGAATTGCATGGTGAATGACTTGCTTGTCAAACTGCCAAGGTCTTCCTAATAAGATATGACGACCCTCCATTGGAACTATATCACATAATATCTCATCTTATACTTTCCAATAGAGAATGGAACCTTAACTTTTTGGTTTACAATCATTTCCCCTTCCTCATTAAGCCATTGGAGCTTGTAAGGTTTAGGATGAGGAATTGTTTGCAAGGCTAGCTTCTCTATCAAACTTGAGCTACAACAATTGCAACAGGACCCACTATCCACAATGAGAGAACACGTTTTTTCTAAAACTTTACACCTTGTATGCAATATGTTCTCTATTTGTGAGTGGTCAAGCTCAAGTACTTGGCTTCTAAGAAGGCGCCTAACCATTAAGAGGTCTCCATCACAAGGGTTTTCAACAATGTCATGCTCATGTTACTTATGAACCCCTTCTTCCTCACTCTTACAAAAGGAGGAAGATGAGTTATTCTCACTAAAAATATCTTGGCCCCTCATGATCATGGTTTTCTTATTGGGGCACTAAGAGGAAATGTGGTCTCTCTCAAGACATTTAAAGCATTTAATATTATTGCTAGAACTAGCAGGGGGTTTTTGCCTTTGATGCATGGGTTTATGTTATTTATGCATGTGTTTGGATGGTTCCTATTTGGCAAAGCTCTTGGAAGAGCTTCCCTTTCCTAGGTCCCTCTTTGCATAATTGTAGGATGGATATTCTCTTTTTGCATCACCTTTTATTTTTAATTGATTTTCTACTTTTATGCAAAGTTGGACTAGGTCATCTAGATTATTACATGGCAGGAGCTCAACTTTGTCTCTTATGTCAGAGCTCAAACCACTTAAGAACCTAGCTTCGGTGGCCCTCGGTTCTTCGGTGATGCCTGCTCTTATCATGAAAAGCTTCATGGTTTATCTGTACTCTTCAACATTGGAGTTGTGCTGCTTTAATCTTTGGAATTTATCCAAAAGCTCTCTTTCATAATAAGAGGGGACGTGTCCCTGCCTTATAACCCTCTTGAGATCATTCCAATAATCCACAGGAAGGTTACGAAGGTGGAACCTCTCATTGACCAAGAAGGTCCAACAATACATGTCATGCCCTTGGAAGCTAAGGGTTACCAACGAAACTTTTCTTTCTTCGCTAATGTTATAACAAGCAAAAAGTTGCTCTATCTTCATTTCCTAATTAAGATAAGCCTCCACATCCTCTTTGCCATGAAAATGAGGGAGATCTAGTTTTTGTTTCCTAGGATGGTTTTGGGGTTGATTATGATGTTGATGCACTTTTCTCACCCTAGATCTTTCATAAACTTCACTTTCACTCATCTCACTTGCCCTTGACGAGCTACATCTATACCCTTTTCTTCTCTTCCTTTCTTCTCTCTCTCTTTTTCTCTTTCTCTCCTCACCCTAGGTCTTTCATAAACTCCACTTTCACTCATTTCACTTGCCCTGGATGAGCTAGATCTATACCTTCTTCTTCTCACCCTTTCTTCTCTCTCTCTTTCTCTTTCTCTTCTTTCTCTCTCCTTTTCTTCTCTCCTCCTTTCTTCTCTTTCTTTTCTTTCTCTTTCCTTTTCTTCTCTTCTTTTCTCTTTCTTTTCTTTCCCTTTCTTTTTCCTCTCTTCTCCTTTCTTCTCTTTCCCCTCTGTCCTTTCTCTTTTTTTCCTTTTCCTCATGCCTTCTTTCTTCCCTTATCTCCCTTTCTTTTTTCTCTTGTCTTTCTTCTACTTTCCATTCTCTAAACCTACTCACAAATTTATCTGAGTTGGTTAACTTAGGTAAAACTTCTTGATTGAAAATTTTATTAGATGTGTCTGAGCACATGTTGAAAATGTTTAGGGGAAGATCCTAAAGGCAACACTCTTTACTCTTTTGTTGTTTTTTCCCTAAGTGAATTACTTAAGAGTCTTTGGAGCTCAAAAGCTCTTCACACTAAGACATAAAAACAAGTAAAAGGAAAGTAAAACAAGCTAAGGATCTAAGCACGTGCACCTAAGGTGGAAGGATGGGGTACCAATTCCTTCCTCCACCTAAGCGAGAAACTACAAACTTATTACAATAAAAGAGGTAATCCTTATAGGCATCTAACACCTCAATTAAAATGGCCTTTAAACAAATACACCCAATTGAAAAAGCTAAAAAGACTAAATTGTTGGGGTTGTTGAAGTCTTTGATCCAACTCTTAGTGTTTGCCTTTCAAATTTATGGGGTTTCTCCTCAAATGATTTCTTCCTTAGCTTAGTTCAACTCTCCTTAGAAGTGTTACCCTTGTGAAAAGCTATTTTTTTTTACCTCCTTTTCCCCACAAAGTAGAGCACAAAGCAAGAGCAAGAAAGTGTAAAAGAAGCAAAAGCAAGAAAAGCTTAAAGAAAGAAAGATACATCCAAATGGATAGAATATATTTTTTGACAAACTCAAAGATTTTAGAAACAAGACAATCAACAAGTAAAGGCTATCAAGTAAAGGTTAGAACCCAAAAGGAACTTAGAAAGGCACTAGAGTAGATTTTGGACCAAAAAAGACTCAAAAAAATTCTATGGATTGCACAAAAAATAAAGCAAGATGGTCGAAACTTTAAAGGAGATAATTCAAGCTAGTTTTATGAAATTTAAACACTCCTTTTAGTGACTTAAACAAATTGAGGTGCACTAATTTTCTTTGCACTTCTCTTTTCGTTTCTTTTTTTTTTTTGTTGCACCACTCAAAAAATTTTGAAGGGAAATATGATGGGAGTGTAGAGTCAATATGTGCTTGAACTAAAGAGGTGAAAACAACCACCAAAAGTTGATAGGAAAGGTGCAAATCAAAGAAATTAAAGTAACTTAACATTCACTAGATTTTAGGTGTTTAGTAGAAAGCATTTAATGAGAGGTTTATGGGGTCTAGGCAAGCTTGATTGTTCAAATTGTTAAGTCCAAAACATGCACCCCAAATTGTTCTAAAATTAGCCAAATTAAATCACTAAAGAAACTAGTACAATATTAAGCTACCAAAATGAATATGAGATATTAAGAAGAAATGGAGCACAACTTCCTTTTTAAAAGAAATTTCATAAAAACATGCTATGAACTAAAGCATGTAGAACTTCTTATAAGACTTACTCAAGAGGAAAACTCCTCTTAGATGCTCAATTTCAAGAAGCAATCACACACTCTTTATTAAGAAGAAATGGAGCACAACTTATTTTTTAAAAGAAATTTCATAAAAACATGCTATGAACTAAATCATGTAGAACTTCTTATAAGACTTACTCAAGAGGAAAACTCCTCTTAGATGTTCAATTTCAAGAAGCAATCACACACTCTTTATTAAGAAGAAATGGAGCACAACTTCTTTTTTGAAAGAAATTTCTTAAAAATATGCTATGAACTAAAGCTAAACAAGGAATTTATATGATAATAAATGGACTAAACATGAAAATCTAATGACAAAACAAGGAAGAATAAAAATTGAAAAAACCAAGTGAAGAAAAATAAACAAACTTTTTCACCAAACTCACAAGATGAAATGTTCAACAAGAAAAAGAATAAAAAAATGGCAAGATAAACACAAAGTGTGATTTCCAAAAGTCTAGACCACCTTGTGTGACTTTTTTTACTAAGATGGTGAAATCATTACAAAGACTCTCTTAGAAAGATCACAAGAGTTTGAACAAGAAATTAAAGGCAAGAAAAGAAACCTAAAATATGAAAAATGATTCAATGAAAAGGACAAAGATAATTGAACCAACAAGAATAAAATTGCAAGGAAATTAAATTGCAAGAATATAAAACTATAAAGTACTACTACAAGACATAAAAAGGAAATGAAATGACAATAAGGAAAGCAAGAAATAAAGTAAAAAAAATGCAGAAAAATAGAAGAAATTGACGCCTAGACTAAGAGAAAAAGAAAAAGGAATGAATCGTCATGAAGATGGATCTTGATACCAAATGATGCACTCCCTTGATCTCTTCGACCAAGGTTCCTTCCTCTAAGAAGATGGAGGATGGAAAAGGTTAGGGATGGAAGGGAACTTGACACCACTTCTCTAGAGAGAAGATAAGAAGATAAGTCAAGAGAAATTTTACTAAGAGGTTTGACACAAGGGATAGGACCCTTGATAAAAGTTAAAAGGAAGAGAATCCTCAAGAGAGAAGTTTCTCAAAGGTGACACTCAAAATAAGAAATGCTTAAAGGAGTCTTATCTTATTCATTAAAGTGTGATGACTACAAGAGAAGCTAGGTGTATATATAGCCCAATGAGAGAGCTAGGCACTCACAACTAGGCAATGTGGGAATTTAGGTCTAATTAGGATTGAGACACCTACTCTAAACCTAGAAGGGGTGAAAAAGTTAATCCAAAAGTGTGGGAAGGAAGCCCAACATGCCTTGGACAAGAGGCTCTTAACTAAGCTTACCTCCTCTCACTAACTAATAACACCTCTACCTCTTAATTACAAAGTAAATTGTCAAAATACATGACCCAAAAAGAAATTAAGAGCTAATTAATATTTACAAAGGGGAATCTATGGACTATGGCCTAATATGTCTATCTCTATCATGAGTTGAGGTCTTGATGAGTCTTTTCTCGGGCCAAGTCTTCATCTATCCTCCTAACCATAGCACCAGTGAGAGGGCCCTTGGTAAGTAGGATTGCATTACTACTATAGTGGGCACACGTTTTTTGCTAGTCAAACAATGTAAGGGAATAGGTTATGGATCGAATTTAGGGATTAGACCATTTACATGTACCATCTGTAAAGACGTGACATTTGATGAAACTATGAAGTTATGTTGAGTGGAAGGTCTGACAAAGAAAAAGAAAAGACTGATGTAGAGGTAGAAGGTGAAACAAATGGACGGAAACGTTAAGGAAGCATCATCTAACTCTGAGGGAACAAAAGGAATTGTTTCTTATTATCAGCTAGTGATAGTAAAACAAGGATCGTGAATCTGTGAAGAAAAACCACACATGGAAACTTATGGGCTTATCCAAAAGTGAGATGATAGTTAAACACGAGAAGGTCTTTAAGAAGACAAATGCTATTTGTGGGGTCAAGGCCAAATTCAAGGCTGAAATTGTAGAGAAAGACAAGCAAGTGATTAACAAGTTCAAGACGAATATGGGGTTCATACATGGGGCTTCTGAGGTTAATCATCAGAAGTTGGTGTAGAAGAACGTAGAGGTGTGTTGATTAAGAGTCAAGTAGAAATTGTTGGTGTTAACTTAGAATCATCAGAAAGGGAAAACTCTTAATGGTTTGCGAGCAAGTTAGGTACCTTGATTCAAAGTCAAGGTGAAGATTAGTTCCCGTCCTTCATTAACTTCTTCTTGAATCCAAGGGGGACTTCTCATATTTAGAAGTTAAAACTTTTAATGGTTTGTAAGTGAGTTAGGTAGAAACTTCTATTTCGAGTGAGAGTGCTTCTAAACGTCAGCAGGTAAAAGCTTCTGTTGGAGGTGAGAAAACGTTTGGAAAAAGTTTCTCGTGACAATTTCTGGTGAAAGCATCATCTCGTGGCAACTTCTAGTGAAAGGTATGGTGAGAGTATCTTGTAAGTAGCATCTAGTGAAGATCATCTAATAGGAGCATCTAGAGTGGGTCGTCTAGTGCTCACATATATAAACCATCTTATGTATGCTTTAGACCAAAACTTCTTATGTATCATTTATAGCTTCTAACCTTTAGTATTTATCTCTTGTATAAGGGGGCACATGTGTTATTTTCACCATGTGGCATGTTGTATATCCTATATATGCCTTTTGTAATAGTTATTGTTAACAAGATGCATTCACACTCATGCAATTAGAATTTCTTTCATTTTTCTCTCATTCTAACTCTCGATTCTTGCTTTTGTTCTTTCGTTTGCAAATCGTATAAAAACTAATATCTTGTTGCTTAACTTATAAAAACTAATATCTTGTAGCATTCTGCATTAAATTAGTATTTATTTATTTTAATAAAATTAATTTTTAAGTTTTAAAAACTAAGTTAATTATTATAAGAAATTATAAAGCTTGAGTTACTTATAAGAATCTGGAATAAAACTTGTAGAAAAAATATTGAGTTGCCTATGAGTGATATAACACGGTCGGATCCATTTAAAATGGATTAAGAACTTAATGAGTTTTTTTTTTTTTTTGTAAGTGACTAGTATTAGAGTTTCTCTAATAAATCTATATCAAACAATCATTACACTACTCAGCAAAATTTTTAACAAATATTTCTTTACTAGTTTTAATATTCTATGAAATATAGAAAACTTTATGATTTAAAAAAGATTTTTTATGATATAAATTTTTATTATATATTCTTATTTTTATTAATAAAAATAAAATTTTGTTTTAATTTTCTATATAAAAATAAGAAATATTTTTTAAAAGACATTACTTATTAAAAAATCATCCTTAACAATTAAATATATACGGAAAAAGGGTCTCCAATTTAAAAGGTTTATAAATCTATATTTGGTTTTAGTAAAAGCTATAAAGTCTTACATTAACTAAAGATAATAATTTAATATTGTATATAAGCGCACATACTAAGTTTCACCTAAAAAATTACTAATAAATGTCTCTTATTTCTATCACAAACACGTGATTGAGAAACCAAATACCTAAATCTGACCCAATTTTAATCTAAATAGATTGAGTTGAGTTTTTCATGTGATTGATCCAATCAAACTCACTTCATTATAGATTGGGTGATGAGTTTATTAAGTTGAACTCGAAACTCAACTCAATCTCATCCGACCATAATATTAAATTATTATTCATTATTATTTCAAATTATGTTTTTTTTTATATTATGTGTTTTATTAGTTGAACAAATTGTGTATTTTGTGTTTATCTATATAACTTGATTAGCTTAGAGAAATCCCCTTTACTTTTATTTTGAACAAATATGTCTTTAATTATTATTGCTTGATAATTTAGTTATGTGTTGATTTTAATTTAATTTATTTTTATATGTATTTTGTAACTATAATTTATTGTTTATTTTTATGTCACAACAATGATATAGTTTTTTTCAAAAAAATTATCCTAAAAAAAGATAACAAAAAAAATGTTCTGATCATTCAATTTTTCTAAACAAAAATATTTTTAAAAATTATGATCTAATTAACTCAACTCAATCCAATATATTATGATTGAATTAAATCTTATATTTATCTAAAACCGACCTAATCCAAATCCCCAATTTAACCCATGTTCACCAATTAAAAGAGCTTTATAATTAGTTTTTTTTTTTTTTACATAAAGTAAATGTATGTTTCATATATCCCTCGTTAGCTCTTATTCAAATAGGATCGTACGAATATGGCAGTTGAAAATATGCTTTGAATAAATAGATTTGACTTTTTTTTTTTAAAAAAAAAAGTTTTAAACTTTAAAGCTGACTTATATTATCTAAAGCTTTGTTCTATTATTTAACATTAAGATATATAAAATAAAAATTCTAAACCAAATTTTAAAATTAAAAAATATTAGATTTAGTTTAAATATAACAAATAACAGTTTTAATGTATTTTTTATTTAATTTATAATATGATATTATTATTTAATTAAGATATTAAATCTATAAATATAATATATATATATATATAATTTTTTTATTTTAATTAAATAAATAAATATATTGATCTATATTGTTATACTTAATAGACTTTTTCATAAAATCAAGTCTAGCATATTTAATTAAATATTCTGGCTAATAAAATCATAGTTAATGAATTATAAAGAAAAAGTTCATATGTACAATAACACAACTTAAAATTATAGATGAAATGTAATTTTTTTTATTCCAATAAAATATTTTTTCTTTTTATATCTCACATTTTTATTAATTTAATATGTTTTTTTTTTAACTTTAAACCTAACATTTTTATTAAATAAGATAGAGATATATTCTCACCTAGATCTAACCGCGTAAAGATAACAAATATTAGTTGTCATTTATTAATTTTTATACAATATTTTGTTATTAATATATATATATATATATATATATATAATTAATATATATGTATATGTATGTGTGTGAGATATAATAAATTATCTAACGAAGAAAAATTAAAATACTATAAAAGTATTATATAAGTAATATATAAAACATAAAAACAAAAATGATATTATTTGAAAGTACACACTTGGAAGCCAAATTAGGCACTAGACAACACACAATTATATATGTTACGGGAAAAAAAAGAAGAAAGAAAGATGCCGAAGTTAAGCACTTAGAATTTAGATTCTCCAACTACAAAAAAAGAAAAAAAGAAAAAAAAAACACAGAAGTGATTTAATCACCCCACATGCATAATTAACGGGGAACAAGCTTTTCCATCAACTTTATAAACGAAGATTTCACCTCTTTTAATTTATGCTTGGTTTCAGCATACATATCGCCTTAATCCTCGTTAATTAGTAATCCAGCTGCTTTCCTTATGGGACCTTGG
Source organism: Psophocarpus tetragonolobus (assembly GCA_037954015.1). Lineage (NCBI taxonomy): Eukaryota > Viridiplantae > Streptophyta > Magnoliopsida > Fabales > Fabaceae > Psophocarpus > Psophocarpus tetragonolobus. The sequence continues at coordinate 32,940,158 of CM075690.1, read as the reverse complement.
TTCAACATTATTTAGTAGTATAGAGGGACGAAAATGTTGTGTATCAAATTCGTGTTTAGTTTTTTATCTTAATTGATTAATAAATGTTATATTATTTAATAAATTGTATATAATATAAAAGAAATTATTAAATAACATAACATTTATTGATTAATTAAGACTGAAACATAAATTTTTAACAAGATTTTCATCCCTACTTAAGATGGTAAATTGATTCAGCCAAAATTTAATGTAATTATTCTAAGTAAGATTTTGATTTTAAATCAAAAAAAAAAATTACACTTATCTCTTCATATATATGAATTTCAATAAGAGAGAGATAAAAGAGAAAGAAGATGAGAAAGAAGGTGAGGAAACTTAAAGTAAATATTCATATTAACATATCAACATTATACGATACTGAATCTGACAGAGTCGGTTAGACATTTTCGTATAATATTGATAAAAACAAGTTTATAAGTTACTGAATCTGGCAGAGCTGGTTAGACAACTGCTTATAAACTTGATGAGAAGTAAATTTAATTAACATATGATAAGCCTTTAAATGATCATCGCATCTTTAAATATTTATTGCTTAAGGCATCCGAAGATACCTTAGGAGAAAACTACTCCATGCGTAAAATAAAAATATGAGCAAAATTTAAAAAGGAAATACTTACAACAGGGGAGGAGAGGGAAGGGGTTGCAGAGAAACTTCTGATTTTATTGATGAGAAGAAATTTTTATATGTAAGAGAGAGGGTATTTAGAGAAAGGGAGAAGAGAGTGTATTTGCTAGACAGAGAGGAGTGGTTCAAGAACCTGCTCAGCATAAGAGACTTATGGTCCTTTTATAGACAAAATTTGTAACCGGAAACCGGCTGAGGAGCTAACCTTATGATTGGTAACCTGTTGTGTAAGTTACTCTTTAACTGGTAACCCGTTGTGTAAGTAATTTTACCTTTAGTCTATTACTCCGTTAAAGAAGTAAATTACTTTGTCGCAGGTAAAATTTTAAATTACTCTTCTGACTCGAGCTATTGTAGATAAATCTTGTATTTCTTCTTCCATCTGCTCTGGAAGACTCTGGTCTTCATTGTCGTCGCAATTGGAAGGGAAAGAGGTTTGTCCGGGAGTATTTTGGCCATAGAAGCCAGTCTCTTCATAAATTTCTTTGTACAACCTTTCTTTTTCAAAATGCTTTACAAGAGAAAGGTTTGACTCTATTGGAAATGGGTGAAATTAGGTACCCATTGTTTTCTTCCAATATAATTTAGTATTTTGTGTTTCTTTTAGAAGAGTGAAATCTTCAGAATCTCTTTTTGAGAAATTCCAGTTTGACCCTTTTATGGATGCTTTTCAGAGGTTGTATTGATACAGTTTGAATTTGTTGAGAGACAGTCCTTTTAAGGGATCATGCTCAAAAGAAGTATGATACTCTGTGATGTGACCATGCCTAGCCAAGGACCTATCACTAGGGTCATGGCTAGAAGGATTGAAGAAGACCTAGCCCTTGCAGACAAATGAAGACTTCACCTCCTGTGGAGAGTGAAGATATTAGGCTAGGGACTTTAGTTAATAAAATGTAATTTTCCTTTATTTTAATTTTGAGGAGCATTAGGAGTTTAATTTGGGACATGTATTTAGTCCATTTTTTATTTTAGGAGGTGTCTTAGGAATTTAGAGGGTGGATTTAGCTTTTTGGGTCTTTATGAAGGAAATACGGGGTAGCCTTGATATCTACACCCCTTTTTTTCCTACATAAACCCCCTAAGATAATAAGAAGGAATCTTGACCCTTGGTTTGAGAAACTTGGGCACCAAGTTTGATGATCTAAGGAAGGAATTGTTTCTCAATCCTCCTCCCTTAGATCCCTCCTTTTAATCCTAGCCTTTCTTTTTTAGGTTATCTTGTTCAAGAGGTTAGCTACCTCTATAAATAAGAGCTCCTCCCCTCGCTTGTATTTTTTACACTTGAATTTAATCCTAGAGACCATATTGGTTGTGAGGTTCTTACCTTTGAGTGTCCCCCTTTCTCCTTTGTGAGAGGGTCTAAGAGTTATCAAGGGACCCCTCCCTTGTGGTCTCTCCCCTTTGGCTTATCAAACCTAGTATTTGTGGTGCCTCACCCCATTCCTTTCCTCTCCATAAATCCATTTCCCTTCCAAGTGACCTTAGAAAGGATTCTTTGGGAACGTGATCATCAAAGATCACATCAAGTGGTATCTAGAGCCACTTTCTAAAGGTCACGTTCTTTCTCAATTTTTTTTTTTGCTTTGTTTTTTATCTCTTTGATCGCTTTATTTTAAAGTCCTTCATTTTTTGTCATCTCTATTTCGTTTATTGTCTAGTAGTATAGCTTTTTATTCTTGGTATTATATGCGCTTTTGTTTTCTATCTACGCGCCTATGTTCCATTTAATTTGATGCGATTTTATTTGTCCCTTTCTTTGCATCTTATTTCCATGTTCAAGTTGCTTAATTTTCCCTTGGTTTTTTATGTTAAAGTGTGCTTAAGAAGTTGTGACCACTAAACCCACATGGTTGAGGATTTTTCCACACCATTGTGGTGATCAACTTTGGCCACTTTGTTGTGCCTTTTGTTTTGAGTCTCTTGCTGAAATTTTTGCTCTATTTTTAGGTGTGTTATTTTTTCTTAATCTTGTGTTTTGTCAAATACTAGTCATATTAGTTTCCTATTTTGTCTCATTTAAATTCCATAGGTTTTAGCCTCTTAAAATTTTTTACAAAAAAAGCCTTAAAAAACATTTTGAATTGAGCTCCTATGAGGTGAACCTCTCGTTGAGTCTCTTAAGTCTTTTATGCTTTTAGTTCAAGCATATTAATCTCTTTGTTGTTCTTAAATATTTGCTCAATTCAATCTTTATATGTTTCTTGTTTTATGTTGAATTATTAGTAGCTTTCCACTTGGTTTACCTTCACTATTGGTGCCTCTTTATGGAATTTTAGCTTGGGTGAATTGTGTTAGTAATTTGAGTAATCAATTTACTTCAAAATCAGCCCTAAATCATTCCTTAAGCACCATTAGTTCAGTGGTATTTGGAACTACTAAGTTGTTTTGTCTTTAGTTGCATGCATTGCTTGAAAATTGTGTCACCTTACTTTGTGCTTATTCACTCAAGCGTTATTATTTCAAGTATCCTCATTAAAATTTCAATTAAACAAGCTATTAGGTGCAGCAAAATGATTAGAAAAAGTTTAAAAAAAATAGAAAAATTTCAAGTTAAAAAAAATAAAAAGAAGATAAAGAACTCAAAAGAAAGACAAATTTGAAGTTGTGTACCTAATAGTAGAAACATTTGATATGAGGAACCAATTGTGATTAAAAAAAAATTACTTGAGTGAGCTTTTTAGTTTTTGGTCACTTAAATTTTATTAAGTGTGCAACTATTGGTTTCATTTTTTTGTTTGAGTCTTTTTTCATCTCTACTCTTAGAGCTAATCTAGGAAAGTTATTTGTGTGCTACCTTCCTTTGTGAGTCTTATGTTTTCTTGCTTGTCTTCTTTACTTCTTTGAGTTTGTCATTGTTTAATCTATCCACTTGGATTTGTGAACCTTGTTTTGTTATTCACCTTTGCTTGTTGTCTTGTGTTGTATTCGACCTTGGTAAGGAAAGGTTGGGAAAGGTTCCATATATAAAATTTTGGCAAGTCCAAACAAGAGGAAACAATGGTAGCATTCTTGGGGTGGGTTGATGCAACTCAAAGGCGTTTGATCAAAAGGAGACAAACACCAAAAAGCTTGGAGTGAAGACTTTGTTTATTTTTTTTTATTCTTTGTATTGTGTATACTTAATTATAGATTGGGAGTTTGAGTGCCCTTAAGGCCTTCCCTTGGTTTGTAATAATTTTGGTTAATTTTAGCTTAGTTCCTCGTTAATTAGGTGAAGAAGGAAGAAGTGGTACACTTCCTTCAACACCTTAGGAGCATGATTAGAGCCCTTTCTCTTTTACATTCTTGCACTTTTATTTTATTTTATTTTAAAAAAGTGTAGAGGCTAAGAGTTCCAAAGACTCATCAAGCCACCTTAGGTGAGAAAACAAAAAAAAAAAAGGAGAGGAGTGTTGCTTGAAAAAAAATGTTTTTGGCCTAACCTTTAGTTTTTAGCATTCAAGCACCATGACTTCCCACACACATTCCAGTGCACATAGTTGTTCATCAAGTAAGAGTGTCAACCAAAGAAAACCTTCTAAGGGAGACACTCTTGAAAACCTTAACTTAGAATTTAGGGAATGGATGGCTAAAGAACAAGAAACGAGAGAAGAAAAAGAGAGAAAAAAAGAAATAAAAGAAAAGGAAAAACAAAAAGAGAAGGAAAAGTTAAAAAAAGAGATGTTGGAAATGAGAAAAGATAAAAAAAGCGAGAAGAGAAAAGGCAAAGAGAGAGAAGAGAGGATGAAGAAAGGATAAGAAGGAAAGCACTAGAAAGAAAAAGAGAAAAAGAGGAAGAAGAGAGAAGGAGAGGAGAAGAGAGTAAGAGGAGAGATGGGAGGGAGAGTGATCGAAAAAAAGAAAGGAATTCTCATAAGATCCCCATCTAGGCATTTTAGCTCTAGCGAAGAAGAATACTATAGAAATCAACATAAGCATCACTCCCATTGATCATACAATCATAATTCTCCTCAAGAGAACACAAATCATGCTAGGGAGCCAAAGGTAGACCTACCCCATTTTTATGGTAGGGAAGATGTTGAGACTTACCTAGATTGGGAAGTCAAAGTGGAACAACTCTTTCAATGCTATGAAATAAGGGAAGAAAAGAAAGTACCTTTGGCCTTCCTTAGTTTTCAAGTTTCTGCTTTGCATTGGTGGGATGGGTTAGTCAAGGATAGGGCCCGTAAACAAATGCCTGACATTCGCTACTGGAATGATTTAAAAACTTGTTTGCGAAGAAGGCACATTCCTTCATATTATGAGAGGGATCTGACAAAGACCTATCACTAGGGCCATGGCTAGAAGGATTGAAGAAGACCTAGCCCTTGCAGAAAAATGAAGACTTCACCTCCTGTGGAGAGTGAAGATATTAGGCTAGGGACTTTAGTTAATAAAATGTAATTTTCCTTTATTTTAATTTTGAGGAGCATTAGGAATTTAATTTGGAACATGTATTTAGTCCATTTTTTATTTTAGGAGGTGTCTTAGGAATTTAGAGGGTGGATTTAGCTTTTTGGGTCTTTATGAAGGAAATAAAGGGTAGCCTTGATATCTACACCCCTCTTTTCCTACATAAACCCCCTAAGATAATAAGAAGGAATCTTATCCCTTGGTTTGAGAAACTTGGGCACCAAGTTTGATGATCTAAGGAGGGAATTGTTTCTCAATCCTCCTCCCTTAGATCCCTCATTTTAATCCTAGCCCTTCTTTTTTAGGTTATCTTGTTTAAGAGGTTAGCTACCTAATGCATTCTCCCCAAGCAAGGGCCCTATCACTAGGGCCATGGCTAGGAGCATAGAAGAAGACATGGCTAGAGTAGAGGGAGGAAGATCTCACCTCCATATGACCATCAAGTTATGCAAGTCATGACTTATTTACTTGTAATTTTTATTTTAGGAACCTAGGATTTTATTTTGGACATGTATTAGTCCATTTAAGTTTCTAGGAGGTGTCTTAATAATAAGAAGGGGTAAGATTAGCTTTTGAGCCTTTATTTAGGAAATAAGGGGGTAGTTTGATAACTACACCCTCTTTTGCTAAATAAAACCCAAAACTAATAAAGGAGCAATCTTGGCCCTTGGATGAGGTAGCTTGGGCACCAATTCTCGTCTAAAGGAGGGTATTGATTGGACTTTGGGCTTCAATCCTCCTCCCTTGGATGACTCCTTTTAATCCTAGCTCTTCATTTCCTTCACGACTTGTCCAAGAGGTTAGCTCCCTCTATAAAAAGGTGCTCTTTCACACTCTTGTATTTTTTACACTTGATTGAATGGAAAAACCTTGAGTTGGCCAAAATTCTCTTAGTGTCCACCCTTCTCTCTTTGAGAATTCCTTAGGTTTTTATCAAGGGTTCCATGCCTTGTGGCAAGCTTTCCCTCTTAGGCTTATCTTACCTTTAGTGGTGCCTAAAACCACCTCACTTCTTACCTCTCCACAAACCATTTCACCAAAGAAGAAAACCTCTAGAAAAAGATCAAGTGGTGCCTAAAACCACCTCACTTCTTACCTCTCCACAAACCACCTCACTTCTTACCTCTCCACAAACCACCTCACTTCTTACCTCCCTTGATCTTTTTCTAGAGGTTTTCTTCTTTGATGAAATGGTTTGTGGAGAGGTAAGAAGTGAGGTGGTTTTAGGCGCCACTTAAGGTAAGATAAGCCTAAGAGAGAAAGTTTGCCACAAGGGATAGAACCCTTGATAAAAACCTAAGGAATTCTCAAAAAGGGAAGGGTGGACACTAAGAGAATTTTGGTCAACTAAAGGTTTTTCCATTCAATCAAGTGTAAAAAATACAAGAGTGTGAAGGTGCACCTTTTTATAGAGGGAGCTAACCTCTTGGACAAGTCATGAAGGAAATGAAGGGCTAGGATTAAAAGGAGTCATCCAAGGGAGGAGGATTGAAGCCCAAAGTCCAATCAATACCCTCCTTTAGACGAGAATTGGTGCCCAAGCTACCTCATCCAAGGGCCAAGATTACTCCTTTATTAGTTTTGGGTTTTATTTAGAAAAAGAGGGTGTAGTTATCAAACTACCCCCTTATTTCCTAAATAAAGGCCCAAAAGCTAATCATACCCCTTCTTATTACTAAGACACCTCCTAGAATATTAAATGGACTAATACATGTCCAAAATAAAATCCTAGGTTCCTAAAATAAAAATTACAAGTAAATAGGTCATGGCTTGCATAACTTGATGGTCATATGGAGGTGAGATCTTCCTCCCTCTACTCTAGCCATGTCTTCTTCTATTCTCCTAGCCATGGCCCTAGTGATCGGGCCCTTGCTTGGGGAGAATGCATCACTACCTCTATAAATAGGAGCTCCTCCCCTCGCTTGTATTTTTTACACTTGAATTTAATCCTAGAGACCATATTGGTTGTGAGGTTCTTACCTTTGAGTGTCCCCCTTTCTCCTTTGTGAGAGCTTCTAAGAGTTATCAAGGGACTCCTCCCTTGTGGCCTCTCCATTTTCGCTTATCAAACCTAGTATTTGTGGTGCCTCACCCCATTCCTTTCCTCTCCATAAATCCATTTCCCTTCCAAGTGACCTTAGAAAGGATCCTTTGGGCACGTGATCATCAAAGATCACATCACTCTGGATTGGTTTTTGTTTAAAGTTTTATGACATGTGTGGCTATACTGTCAAGATTTGTGGGACTTCTGTGAGAAGTGGTGATTTGTAGTGCCACATTTGTCATATGTTAAGCTTGAATGTCATTAATTATTGAATTTAGAATGGGGGACAGAGTAGAAAATCTGTCTATAGGAGGTATTGTAATTTAATTAAGACATCCGACTTCTAAAAGAATCATGGGAGTTATTAATACATCCCTGTATAATTGTGATTTAAAAGAACTCAAATCAATTTGAGCTCTTCTGATAATGAATTTTATTTGGCATGTACATTCTTTGTCTACTTTCTTACAATACTCAGAGGACTCTAAACAAGGGTTTCTGGTATTGAAGTAAATTTGGGTTTTAACGAATAACCCATTATAGTTTGTATTTTCGGAGTGGACCTCAAACAAAAAGTCCTGTATTAATTCGAATTTTCAACAAAGAATATTCGGATTTATTTGTTGAGAGATATTGCAAGCAGCAGTAACATATTATTTGGTTCTGAGCAGGTGGCTCAAATTGTAAAGCAGTCTTGATTTTTTCTTCATCGATTGTTTCCAATCGGACTGCCATTTTGGCTTCTTCCTTTGAGTAGAAACCTTTGTATGTAGACCAGAACTGGTCTTGTTTAGCCTTATTGAGGTCTCTGAAGGATGTATAAACACCTTGTTTTCACCTGTTATTAAAGCAAAATGTGTAAAACCTTTCCCAGAAGGAGAGGCAGGAGATGCCAAAGCTACTCCTTTATTGTCATGACAACAAAAATTGTATAATGCACTTATAATGCTTTGTTTCACCTTTGTAACTAGGTGTTCATTTTGTGTAGTATATTTTGGAATATTCCAAATATTTTCAATTAAAACGTTTAATTTGACATTTGTATTGTCTCTTCCAGGATACTGGAAAATATTTGTAAGGATTGGCAACTCTTGTTTGCCAAATTTTGTGTATTGGTCTGCCTGATAAGGAGACTTTACTTGTTTAGGACCATAAACACCCTTCTTTGTATTTTCCAACATGTGGACTTTGTATAAATGACCTAACAGGTCTTTGTGGAGGTGTACAACTTCACCTGAGGTACCTGGATAATATATCAGCACAAATATTGTTAGATCCTTTAATGTGTTCAAAATGTATAATCTTTCCAGAAAAATTTATGTAGTCTTTTAAAAGTAACCATCTTTTATGGGGTTTTTATCATTGTTAATTTGATTTTTTCCATAAGACACTATGCCTTCACAATCAGTCCTGATTGTTATTTCTTGTTTATTTATTAAGAATAATTTAAATGCATCCATTGCATGTATGATAGCATTGACTTCGTAATCAGTGCTAGTTTTGTAAATTTTAGGTTTTGTTATGTATTTACCAGAGGCATATCTGAAATTTTTTCTTCCGCCTTTGGTATGTGTTTATTTTTCTTTCTTTTAAGGATTGCTCCCCATCCAAGTTCATATCCATTTCATTCAATTATTAAGAAATCTGAATCCAATTGTAATTGTAAAGTTGTTAAATTTGTTACCCTTTGTTTTATTTTTTGAACTAATTTTATATTTGCAGAATTAAATTTTATTTCTCCTTTTAATGAAGTTTTATTATATAAAGGAGATGTGTATTTTCCTAGATTAGGAATAAAGCTTCTTGCATAATTTAAAAGTCCTAAAAAGGATCTAAGTGTTTTTATTTCTTCCATTTTATCTGGAAAATCCTGTATTTTCTTTGAAATATGAAGCTGGAATTTTATAGTTTCATTACCAATTTTTGTCCCAAGAAATTCAATGAAATTTTTACTAATTTCCATTTTTTATTTTGATACTATTAATCCGTAATGTTCCAATTTATATAAAACTGGTTTTAGATGATGAAAATGATCATCTTTTCTTTTAGAAAATACTAGTATATCGTCAATATAGACACATGTAAATCATTTATCATTTTTAAAGATATTATTCATTTTTCGCTGAAAAATAGCAGAGGCATTTTTAAGACTGAATGGTATAACATTCCATTCAAATAAACCTTCAGAGCAAGAGAAGGCTGTCCTTTTATTGATTCTGGATCCATTTTAACTTGATGAAATCTACTTTTTAAGTCAAATTTAGAAAACCATTTGGCATCTTGAATTCGGTTTATTAGAACATCTTTAGATGGAATTGAATAACCATCTTCTACTGTATTGTTGTTTAGTCTTTTATAGTTGTAAAAATTAAACATCTCCTGATACATGTAATTGTACTATAGATGTATCAAATATTTTAAATGAAATAGTAAAGGATTATTCCTCTTTATCTAATATACTAGACAATACAATTGAGGCTTTTTCCTCAATAAAAATTTCAAAATCTATAAAATTTGAAAATATTCAACAAATTCTTGATAGGTTGAATAAGACAAATATAACAGGAGAAGATCTTACAAAATTTTGGGATAGAGACCCTATAATTTGTAAACTGGAAATTATTAATCCAGATTTAATTACAAAAAGAGAGAGATAAAAGAGAAAGAAGATGAGGAAACTTAAAGTAAATATTCATATTAACTGATCAACATTATACGATACTGAATATGGCAGAGCCGGTTAGACATATGATTGGTGCGAGAGCTTTGATAGTTCTCCATGATACAAGATTTTAAAACAATGATTCTCAAAGTATCGTTGGAATCTTAGAGGTTGACTTAAATCAGCCCATATAATTAATATATCTTGCTCCAAACTTTACACTCACCCTTCCAGACTTCGTTAATCACATTAGTCTAGAAGTACAAACTATAGGTTTTGAAACAAATTGGATACGAGATAACCTACACCTAGACATTACTTTCATAGGAAGAATAAGTAATTATATTTCTTCCATGTATAGAATTAACACTAGACCATTAGAGGAAGCAATAAGCTCTATTGGTACACAATTTTTGCCAGACATTCACAAGAAGAAATGAGGGTCATCTATGGCAAACTCATGTACAAAGGGACAAACGAAATCCAATCACAAATTCAAATTCTGCTATTATACACAATAGATCTAGAGGCCTTAGTTTAAGCTTCACAGATTATAGAAATACTCCACCTATGGATTTAGAACAAAACAGATGGGATAGTACATCCACTACTCTAAATGATGATCATATTGGTATGATGAACATCATAGACAGTGATGATGAAGAAGATGATGATATGACTGAAGAAGAATGAAATCATCATCAAGCAAATATAGCCATCTTTAGGCAAGGAACTCTAGTTTAAGCTTCACAGATTATAGAAATACTCCACTTATGTATTTAGAACAAAACAGACGGGATAGTACACCCACTACTCCCAATGATGATCATATTGGTATGATGAACATCATAGACAGTGATGATGAAGAAGATGATAATATGACTGAAGAAGAATGGAATCATCATCAAGCAAATATAGTCATGTTTAGGCAAGAAACTCTAGACAACCAAGCCAACACAGCCATGTCTAGACAAGAAACTTTAAACTTAGAACCTTGGGATAGGTTTCTAAAAGACCCTAACTGGGAACCATGGGATAACTTTCCCCTTGAACACAATGAAGTTGAAAGACTTCAAGAAAATAAAGAAAATGATGAAATAAATGATATCGTTAATACATTTTTGCAAAAATTAAAAATTGAAGAAGAAACTAAAGAAAAAGAATTTTCTTATCAATTTACAAAAAATTTATAAGATAAAGAAGAAGATGTTTTATCAACAACATCTGAAAACACAAAAGTAGGACTCATAAATGAATATGAAGAATCCACTGCTACAAATTATAGGTTAGATCCTGCTGGTACACAAAATTATTCTCAAAGATTCCTTCCCAGAGAAACTGTACAAAATATTGTCCTCAGTAACAATAAATACATATCACATAGTAAAAGATTACCAGTTGAACCAAACTTCCAAATTCCAAACTTACTTCTAAACATAGGAGGTATAGATCTCCAACTCCTTCCAACATACATAAAACAATGGACAGCTACTGTAATCCGAGATTATGGCATACATCATGAGAAAGATGTACTATTTTCTCAAGAAATTATCGCTAAAGGAGAAACATACTTAGGCGATATTGCTAGATCTGGATGGGAATCTTTTAAGAAAAATTTCCCTAATGATCTAAACACACTAGTTATTGAACCAGACCCAAATATTTACAATTTCTGTTCCCTTATACAAAGATTGTTTACTTCACAATCGACCAATGATGACAACACAATTAGACAACAAATTTATCTAGGACATCTCGAAAGATTGTCTATTGAATATTTTTGTAAAATAAAATAATACTGTCAAGATTATCTCTTGTATGCATCTATAGTTGGTTGCTTTCATGATGTTAATATAGGAGACAAAATGTTTCTTAAACTTCTAGGAAAACTGGGACAAAACATTAGAGCAAGTTGGAAAAATGATGAGGTTACTCCTATGCTCAATAACCTCTCTATACGAATATAACACATTATGAAAATAATGGAAGACACTTGTTCCCATATAGCTATAAAAAAACAGCTTAAGCATTCTGATGCTAGGATATGCAAACAAATATACACACCCCAACAATATGCACAAAATAGATTTAAAAACAGGAAAAATATATCTAGAAATAAACCAAGATATAATAATACACAAAAATTCTTAGGGCCAAGAACTCCAAGAAAAACATATACAATAAGGGCTTCTAATGCCAGAAAACTCACTTTAAATCCTAATAGACATGTTAGGAAATTTAGGGATAACAAAACTTACAAACAAACATTAAAATATTTTGCTTGTAGTCAACCAGGACATTTTTCAAGAGATTGTCCAAATATCGCCAATCTTTACACAAAAGAGGCGACCTTAATATCATGTCATATGAATCTTCTTCCCATTGATGAAGAAGTTTCTACTGATTCTGAAATATTATCTGTTATTAGCATAACAGAATACACAGACGAAATAAACCCAGAAAAGGTTTACAAAAATTATGATTTAATAAATGAATTTACAAATAACGAATATAGTCATTTATATCCCAACGATGACACTAATTTCCCAATGGGGGAAGAATATAATGAAATGGGAAAAATATTAGACGATCTAGGATATTGTCTAATGAAAGCTAGAGACATAAATCTTTGTTCTCACAAAATACAATTTTATTCAGGTACATAATCAATTCCTTGCACATACTGTGAAAGGTATTTTCACATATCAAAAAGGGCACATTGTCCACTTTGTTATAAAAATTTCTATATTAAATGTGTAGAAAAACATTTAAATATACAGGAACAAGAAATACCCTCTTTTGAAAAGAAATAAAACATGAATAAATTGTATAACAAAGATTTAACCGATACTAGAGTTTCAGTATTAGAGACTTGCATAAATCATCTAGAAGAAAAGGTTATTCTTTTAGAAAAAATAATATGATGGGAACAATGGAATGTATCCCATTAGTTTGTAATAAACAACAACTAATAACTTTAAAAGTATTAGTTAAATTAACTTTTCCAAAAATAAATAACAATCCATCAACAGAAAAAACCATACAAGCATTATTAGATACAGGATGTTCAGAAACAGTAATATATAAAACTATAACTCCACATCAAAACATAATAAAAAGTAAACACATCCAAAAAACCAAAACAATGTCTGGAGAAATTATGATAAACGATGAAGAAGTTAATAATGTTATTCTTCAATTTAGTACAAATTGTGACCTTCTTGGACATAAAACTTTTATAAAAACAATGAGGGTAGAAAACTTAGTTCCATCAAAACAAAATATGATAATTGGCTTAGATTTTATTTTAGGCCAAATCAGATCAGTTACAATAAATAAAGAATATGTTATGATCAGTGACAAAACACAAATGACACCAATAGTTAGTGGTGACTCATTAAAACAAGATAAACCCTTGATAAGTGTAGTTGTAAAAATTCAACATCTCCTGATACATGTAATTGTACTATAGATATATCAAATATTTTAAATGAAATAGTAGAGGATTATTCCTCTTTATCTAATATACTAGACAATACAATTGATGGTTTTTCCTCAATAAAAATTTCAAAATCTATAAAATTTGAAAATATTCAACAAATTCTTGATAGGTTGAATAAGACAAATATAATAGGAGAAGATCCCACAAAATTTTGGGATAGAGACCCTATAATTTGTAAAGTGGAAATTATTAATCCAAATTTAATTATCAAGACAAAAGACATTCAGTTTAATAATTGGGAACAAGAAGAATGTCAGACTCACATACAAAATTTGTTAAAACTAAAAGTTATAACACCTAATGTTAGTCCACACAGAAGCCCTGCTTTCATAGTCAATAAAACTTCTGAACAAAAAAAAGGTAAATCTAGAATGGTTTACAACTATAAAAGACTAAACGACAATACAGTAGAAAATGGTTATTCAATTCCATCTAAAGATGTTCTAATAAACCAAATTCAAGATGGCAAATGGTTTTCTAAATTTGACTTAAAAAGTGGATTTCATCAAGTTAAAATAGATCTCGAATCAATAAAATGGACAGCCTTCTCTTGTTCTGAAGGTTTATTTGAATGGAATGTTATGTCATTCGGTCTTAAAAATGCTCCTGCTGTTTTTCAACGAAAAATGGATGATATCTTTAAACATTATAAATCCTTTACGGGTGTCTATATTGACGATATACTAGTATTTTCTAGAACAAAAGATGATCATTTTCATCATCTAAAACAAGTTTTATATAAATTGGAACATTACGGATTAATAGTATCAAAATCAAAATGAAAATTAGTAAAACTTTCATTGAATTTCTTGGGACAAAAATTGGCAATGGAACTATAAAACTCCAGCCTCATATTTCAAAGAAAATACAGGATTTTCCAGATAAAATGGAAGAAATAAAAACACTTAGATCCTTTTTAGGACTTTTATATTATGCAAGAAGCTTTATTCCTAATTTAGGAAAATACACATCTCCTTTATATAATAAAACTTCATTAAAAGGAGAAAGAAAATTTAATTCTGCAGATATAAAATTAGTTCAAAAGATAAAACAAATGGTAACAAATTTACCAACTTTACAATTACCATTGGATTCAGATCACTTAATAATTGAATCCGATGGATGTAAACTTGGATGGGGAGCAATCCTTAAACGAAAGAAAAATAAACACATACCAAAGGCAGAAGAACAAATTTTCAGATATGCCTCTGGTAAATACATAACAAAACCTAAAATTTACCAAACTAGCACTAATTACGAAGTCAATGCTATCATACATGCAATGGATGCATTTAAATTATTCTTAATAAATAAACAAGAAATAACAATCAGGACTAATTGTGAAGCCATAGTGTCTTATGGCAAAAAATCAAATTAACAATGATAGAAAACCCCATAAAAGATGGTTACTTTTAAAAAACTACATAAATTTTTCTGGAAAGATTATACATTTTAAATACATTAAAGGATGTAACAATATTTATGCTGATATATTATCCAGGTGCCTCAGGCGAAGTTGTACACCTCCACAAAGACCTGTTAGGTCATTTATACAAAGTCCACATGTTGGAAAATACAAAGAATGGTGCTTATGATACTAAACAAGTAAAGTTTCATTATCAGGCGGACCAATACACACAATTTGAAAAACAAGAGTTGCCAATCCTTACAAATATTTTCCAGTACCCTGAAAGAGACCATACAAATGTCAAACTAAACGTTTTAATTGACAATATTTGGAATATTCCAAAATATACTACACAAAATAAACACCTAATTACAAAGGTGAAACAAAACATTATAAGTGCATTACACAATTTTTGTTGTCATGACAATAAAAGAGTAGCTTTGGCATCTCCTGCCTCTCCTTTTGGGAAAGGTTTTACACATTTTGTTTTAATAACAGGTAAAAACAAAGGTGTTTATACATCCTTCAGAGACCTCAATGAGGCTAAACAAGACCAGTTTTGGTCTATATACAAATGTTTCTACTCAAAAGAAGAAGCCGAAATGGCAGTCCGATTGGAAACAATCGATGAAGAAAAAATCAAGACTGCTTTACAATTTGAGCCACCTGCTCAGAACCAAACATATGTTACTGCTGCTTGCAGTATCTCTCAACAAATAAATCTGAATATTCTTTTGTGAAAATTTGAATTAATACAGAACTATTTGTTTGAAGACCACTCCGAAAATACAAACTATAATGGGTTATTCGTTAAAACCCAAACTTACTTCAATACCAGAAACCCTTGTTTAGAGTCCTCTGAGTATTGTAAGAAAGTAGACAAAGAATGTACATGCCAAATAAAATTCATTATCAGAAGAGCTCAAATTGATTTGAGTTCTTTTAAATCACAATTATACAGAGATGTATTAATAACTCCCATGATTCTTTTAGAAGCCGGATGTCTTCATTCAATTACAATACCTCCCACAGACAGATTTTCTACTCTGTTCCCCATTCTAAATTCAGTAATTAATGACATTCAAGTTGAACATATAACAAATGTGGCACTACAAATCACCACTTCTCCCAGAAGCCCCACAAATCCTGACAGAATAGCCACACATGTCATAAAACTTTATACAAAAACCAATCCAGAGTATCATACTTCTTTTGAGCATGATCCCTTAAAAGGACTGTCTCTCAACAAATACAAACCGTATCAATACAACCTCTGGAAAACATCCATAGAAGGGTTAAACTGGAATTTCTCAAAAAGAGATTCTGAAGATTTCACTCTTCTAAAAGAAACACAAAATACTAAATTACATTGGAAGAAAAGAATGGGTACCAAATTTCACCCATTTCCAATAGAGTCAAACCTTTCTCTTGTAAAACATTTTGAAAAAGAAAGGTTGTACAAAGAAATTTATGAAGAGACTGGTTTCTATGGCCAAAATAATCCCAGACAAACCTCCTTCCCTTCCGACTGCGACAACAATAAAGACCAAAGTCCTCCAGATCAGATGGAAGAAGAAATACAAGATTTGTTTGCAATAGCTCAAGTCAGAAGAGTAATTTAAAATTTTACCTGCAACAAAGTAAATTTACTTCTTTAACGAAGTTATAGATTGAAGGGTAAAATTACTTACACAACAGGTTACCAGTTACAGAGTAACTTACACAATAGGTTACCAGTCATAAGATTACCTCCTCAGCCGGTTTCCGGTTACAAATTTTGTCTATAAAAGAACCATAAGTCTCTTATGCTGAGTAGGTTCCTGAACCACTGCTCTCTCTCTAGCAAATACACTCTCTTCTCCCTTTCTCTAAATCCCCTCTCTCCTACATGTAAAAATTTCTTCTCATCAATAAAATCAGAAGTTTCTCTGCAACCCCTTCCCTCTCCTCCCCTGTTGTAAGTATTTCCTTTTTAAATTTTGGTCATATTTTTATTTTTCGCATGGAGTAGTTTTCTCCTAAGGTATCTTCGGATGCCTTAAACAATAAATATTTAAAGATGCGATGATCATTTAAAGGCTTATCATATGTTAATTAAATTTACTTCTCATCAAGTTTATAAGCAGATGTCTAACCAGCTCTGCCAGATTCAATAGCTTATAAACTAGTTTTTATCAATATTATACGAAGAGACAATACAAATGTCAAATTAAACGTTGTAATTAACAATATTTGGAATATTCCAAAATGTACTACACAAAATGAACATCTAGTTATAAAGGTGAAACAAAGAATTATAAGTGCATTATACAATTTTTGTTGTCATGACAATAAAGGAGTAGCTTTGGCATCTCCTGCCTCTCCTTCTGGGAAAGGTTTTACACATTTTGTTTTAATAACAGGTAAAAACAAAGGTGTTTATACATCCTTCAGAGACCTCAATGAGGCTAAACAAGATCAGTTCTGGTCTATATACAAATGTTTCTACTCAAAGGAAGAAGCCGAAATGGCAGTCCGATTGGAAACAATCGATGAAGAAAAAATCAAGACTGCTTTACAATTTGAGCCACCTGCTCAGAACCAAAACATATGTTACTGCTGCTTGCAGTATCTCTCAACATATAAATCCGAATATTCTTTTGTGAAAATTCGAATTAATACAGGACTTTTTGTTTGAGGTCCACTCCGAAAATACAAACTATAATGGGTTATTCGTTAAAACCCAAACTTACTTCAATACCAGAAACCCTTGTTTAGAGTCCTCTGAGTATTGTAAGAAAGTAGACAAAGAATGTACATGCCAAATAAAATTCATTATCAGAAGAGCTCAAATTGATTTGAGTTCTTTTAAATCACAATTATACAGGGATGTATTAATAACTCCCATGATTCTTTTAGAAGCCGGATGTCTTCATTCAATTACAATACCTCCCACAGACAAATTTTCTACTCTGTCCCCCATTCTAAATTCAGTAATTAATGACATTCAAGCTGAACATATGACAAATGTGGCACTACAAATCACCACTTCTCCCAGAAGCCCCACAAATCCTGACAGTATAGCCACACATGTCATAAAACTTTATACAAAAACCAATCCAGAGTATCATACTTCTTTTGAGCATGATCCCTTAAAAGGACTGTCTCTCAACAAATACAAACCGTATCAATACAACCTCTGGAAAACATCCATAGAAGGGTCAAACTGGAATTTCTCAAAAAGAGATTCTGAAGATTTCACTCTTCTAAAAGAAACACAAAATACTAAATTACATTGGAAGAAAAGAATGGGTACCAAATTTCACCCATTTCCAATAGAGTCAAACCTTTCTCTTGTAAAACATTTTGAAAAAGAAAGGTTGTACAAAGAAATTTATGAAGAGACTGGTTTCTATTGCCAAAATACTCCCGGAAAAACCTCTTTCCCTTCCGACTGCGATGAAAATGAAGACTAGAGTCTTCCAGAGCAGATGGAAGAAGAAATACAAGATTTGTCGGCAATAGTTCGAGTCAGAAGAGTAATTTAAAATTTTACCTGCGACAAAGTAAATTTACTTCTTTAACGGAGTAATAGACTGAAGGGTAAAATTACTTACACAACAGGTTACCAGTTACAGAGTAACTTACACAACAGGTTACCAGTCATAAGGTTACCTCCTCAGCCGGTTTCCGGTTACAAATTTTGTCTATAAAAGAACCATAAGTCTCTTATGTTGAGTAGGTTCTTAAACCACTGCTCTCTCTCTAGCAAATACACTCTCTTCTCCCTTTCTCTAAATCCCCTCTCTCCTACATGTAAAAATTTCTTCTCATCAATAAAATCAGAAGTTTCTCTGCAACCCCTTCCTTCTCCTCCCCTGTTGTAAGTATTTCCTTTTTAAATTTTGCTCATATTTTTATTTTTCGCATGAGTAGTTTTCTCCTAAGGTATCTTCGGATGCCTTAAACAATAAATATTTAAAGATGTGATGATCATTTAAAGGCTTATCATATGTTAATTAAATTTACTTCTCATCAAGTTTATAAGCAGATGTCGAACCGACTCTGCCAGATTCAGTAGCTTATAAACTTGTTTTTATCAATATTATACGAAGATGTCTAACCGGCTCTACCAGATTCAGTATCGTATGATGTTGATCTATTAATATGAATATTTACTTTAAGTTTTCTCACCTTCTTTCTCATCTTTTTTCTCTTTTATCACTCTCTTTTTGGTATCAGAAGTTCTGTTCCATAATAAACCAATATTACTAAAATATCTTTTCCATTACAATTTTCTAAATATGCATTGCTCTTTCTTTATGTGATAAAACACATGCTCTCCTTCCTTATAAGAAAGGCAAATAATTGTACCTTACTACTCTATTCAGTCCTTTTTATATAAAGAAAAGAAAACAAACGGATCCTTTTTTTTGTCCTAATTATAAGAAAGGTGTAACTCTTTTTAAGGTCTATTAATTATCAATTCTGTTTTATATCCGTAATTTACTGTATGAAACCAATTAATGAATACTTACACAATCTTTGTACGGACATCGAGAAAGCTAATAGAGATGGGGTTAAATTATTTTTCTAGTTCCTTTGTAGTTGTTTGAAACTAATTTTTATTTTAAAGGATAATAACCTGAACTATTATTATAATAACCATAAACCTAATTTCACACAAATTGACATTAGTTATAGTATTATAATCATTTTGAAAATGACAACACAGTTAGTTTTACATAATATTAAACTAGCTAATCTTAATAATTATTACGATAATTTGCTAGGTGTAGTTCGCTTGGTATGATAAAAAAAGTGGAGTATAGTAAAAAAATGAAAGAGAAAAGGATAGGTAAATAATATATATATATATATATATATATATATATATATATATATATATATATATATATATATATATATAATCTGTCCACTGACAAGTGAGGTGATAACTTGACAGATTTTATAATATTATTAATTTTATATTTTTAAATAATTTAAAAGCAGAACTAAAAATATTTTTTTTTTTAATTATATATAATTTATTAAATACAAACTCTTTCTTCAAGTATTTAATACAAAATTTAATTTGAGACTACTAGTTAAGCGTGTGATCCACCTACTATAACAAAGGACAAAGGAGTATGGTATGTAATTTTAAAAATGTAATATTTAATTTAAATAATTAATATTGTACTTCTATAATATTAAAATAAATTAATAGTTTCTCATATAGTACAAATTATAATAACTATTAATTATAATTTATACATTTAATATTATTAATAAATATATTTATTAAATATAATATATGAATTAATTTAATAAATTTAATGTTAATATGTAATGTTAAACATATGAATTTTTTAAATGAATATATATAATATATAAATTGATATAAATATCTCATGAGTTATATTTTTAATTATTATTTTAATAAATTATTTATATTTAATTATATGCTATTAAAAAATATCTGGTGATTTTTAAATTAGTTAACAAAAATATTTTTACATATATTTTAATTAAAAATATATTGTATAATGTCACAATGAATATTTTGTAATAATATTAAATTAAATTGGTAAATTAAATATTTTAACATAAGAAAAAAAGAGATACTATAACACCCTATCTTAGTATCTCTCATGAAAGGAAAATATAATTTCTTCTACAATTTAATATAAGAATTAAGAAGGGAGATTATTATAATTATGCATATCTCAAGGGAGAAAAGTATAATTTACTTTAATAATGTTAAATTAAATGGATTGAATTATATATTTTAAAATAAAGAGGATATGTCATTGTAATAATAGCTTTTTAGGGACAAATAGTATAGTATACTCTAGAAAAATATGATTTAGATGAGATATTTCACAAAATTGACAGTTAAAATTTGTTAGTAGATTGGTAAAGATTATAGTAAAAATCGATATAAAAACAATGTAATCCTTGAACAATTGAGATTTTTAATTTTGGTTTTTTTATTGACAACTTTGTAATTTATCATTTCATCATGGATGGAAGCAATCACATGTAATATTTTAAAATAAATTATGTTTTTAATATTTTAAATGTTTAAAATATTTGATGACTTAAGATAAATTTATAAATATTAAAAACATAATTTACTAAAAAATTACATAAAAATCCTCTGAAACTTTATTATGACGTGACTAACTGTTAATGTGGTTACTAAATACCTAATTATATATATTTTTTAAAACATGGACAATTTTTTTAAAAAAACCAAAATAAAAATAAATATATTTAAAGAAAAGCTCTTTACCTTTTTAAATAAATATATTTAAAGAAAAACTCTTTACCTTTTTAAATAAATATATTTAAAGAAAAACTCTTTACCTTTTTAGGAATCAAATTATTATTTAAGAATCTCTCAAAAAATATTTTTAAAAAAATAAAAAGATTTAAAGAAAAAATATCTACTTTTCTAGGAATCAAATTATTATTTAAGAATTTCTCATAAAATTAATTATTTAAAAGAAAAGCTGGCAACCTTTTATCTTATGGTTGACTATATATTTAATGAAATTATATGTAGCTGTTTTGAGGTATAATTAAATTGGTTTGTGAAGAGCGAAAAAAAAAAATGATATTGTAAAGTCTGGAAACCTAACGCACCCGGAACCCAAGGTCTCTAATTGATATCCAAGAAACAATGCTCCCTTACATGGAATAGCAACATAACAAAATCCTCTTCCATGAATAAACAAGATAATTAATTAAATACATATTCCGCTACTAGCTTATTATGATACTAGAAGGAAATGAAATTAAACATATGGAGAAAATAATTATTGTATATCTCTGCATTTTAAGAGTAGCATAGGATTATTGAGGAGCACCATACCCTGGGAGATGAAGCCAATGATTTGGAATGAAAGAAGAAGAAGCAGCTCTAACATTGTTCTGATCAGATTTGGCAATGGAAGTGGCGTTGACGGTGGCACTCCACACTGAAGCATCAGAACTAGCCCTATGGTTTGCACTTGAAACATTGGTGATCAAGCTTTGTGGGCGCTGAGCAGAAAGAGAGACAATATTCCCATTACCTATGTTTGATGGAATCAAACGTTGTGGTGTAGCATAAATAGAGTCCAAGTCCACCCTATCTCTGTGATGAAACCTGTTTGGTGGAAAAGAAGCAGTGTTGAAGGCTGACACAAGAGGAGAATTAGAAGAGGCAGAGGCAGAGGCAGAGGCAGTGACATCACCCCCAACTTTGTGGTACTGATTGAAAGGCTGTGATGTGTTGTTGAGAGATTGAAGCCTTGCAAGAGAAGACAAATAACCACTACCACTACCACTAACACCGACACCATCAAGTTGGTAATTATAAGACTGAACCATGTTAGTGACAAGTGGTGGATTAGGCCTCAACAAAGTTGGCTGTGTTAGCAAATTGGAAGAAGGTGAAGAAATATTTGTTCTTGCACGTTTCCCCTTACGGGAACCACCACCAACTGGTATGTTCCTAAAGGTTCCACCGTGAGTCCAGTACCTTTTACATGTTTTGCAGAAGTGACGAGGCTGTGAGAGGCTATAGTTGTTGAAATAGCAGAACTTTGTGTTCGTTGAATCGCAGCGTGGACATTTCTGCTGTTGGGGTGCTGCACGTTGAGCTTGTCTATTCTCCTCTCTCCTTTCTCCTTCTTGCTCCATGTCTCTGATCCTTAACTTACTGTATTCTATTGTGTATGTGTGTGTGTTTTTCTTTCTTGTGGTTGGGGTTAATTTGCTTTGTATATATTTATATACATGTGTACTATCAAATGGTTGGTGGCTTGGATTCGAATTAAAAGGGTCTTCGTGTTTCAGATTTCGGGTCTTTTTAATGGCTCCACGTGTCTAATGTTTTTGAGATTCTTCTACATACTTGCCAAAACCATAGGATTTTTACCTTGTGCGTGTTTTACTAGGTGCCCACAAAAAGCAACGGAGCATATCTATATATTAATTGCATTAAATGATATGAGTGTATCTGAAACTATGTGTTGAAATTAATTCAAATAGGATTCTGTTAAATCTAAGAGGATTGTGGCAATCTATGTTTAATAAGGGATTTTGAAGTACTGAAACATACCAAATGAGAAAAGATGAGAGAAGGGAAATTTTGTGTTTCTGCAAAATAGGGTGATGGGGGGATTGATGTGAAACGTGTATAAAGTCCAAAAATGAAGGGTCTCAATCTGGGGTGGAGAGAGAGTTTAAAATGGGAACTTGAATTAGGGGTGTGGAGAGAGAGGTGTCAGGCTATGATAAAAGCATAAACAAAATAAATGGGGTGAACTGTGGAGTCCCTTCTCTGACCAACTCAGAGAACATGAAAATGGAATAGAAATAATGCACTGAAAAAGTGGTGATGGTTATGAGGGGAAACGCCAGAAGGAAAAGGGGAACAAAGTCCACCTGAAACTTATTTCACAGGTTTGATATTTCTCTATCAGCACTGACTCAGGATGAAGTAACACCTGGTAGCAGAAGGAAAGTAGGAAACAAGAAAGGAAGTTAATTCAATAAGCAACACATCAATTCTAAATTTTTTAATTACATTCTGCTATTCATATTCTTATCTTTTTATGATAAAATATTTAATGCCTTATATTTTTTAAACATTACCTATCTTTATATTCATTTAATATTTTATAAAATAATAGGACAATTTGTAAAAAAATCTGACATAAAGTACAGGCCAGAGTTTATTGGCAATCTAAATAAAATAATCAAATTTAGTATAAAATAAAAATAACGTGTAATTATGTAAATATCATATTTTTATTATGTGAATGTTTGATTCTAGTTACATAATTAATTCTGGACTCACAATTCATTTCAAATAAATTTTACTTCATATTAGAAAAAAATCAGAACTGATTGTGTAGAATCAATTTAGGTTAATTTCTATGTTAAATAAAAAATTTTACACTAAATTTTATTACTAATTTATATTTATAAGTAAAAAATTTAAATATAAATTATATAATCTCAAAATCAATTTTAATAAAAGAAATTTATAAAATTAATTATATCTAAAATTAGTTTTGCTTACTCATTCAAATATGCACTATGTTGATCGTTAATAAATCACATCTATGCAGAAAATATGAAAAAATTAAATTTAATATATTTTAAAGAGTAAAATAAAAATTATAAATGGTGACAGCATGCAGCCACCATTATTATTATTTTAACATTAATAAAAAATAACCTTTCAAAATAAAAATTTTAAATTAGTGTAATTTAATTATTTAAATTTAATTATTTTTTTTAAAAATAAAACGAGGTGGAAAATCAAACTCAACTCCTACCTCATTAAAACAATTGTAGGAATCATAATAAGAGGATTGTATACCCGCAAATACGATTCCAGAAATATCTTTATTTTGAAGTAATATTTTTCACTAGTAAAAGTACAAGTATTACTGCAAGACAAAGGTAAATAGGTAAACACTAATCTTACTCTCGAAAATAGTTATTATATTTTATAATTTATTTAATATTTTATGAAACTTAATAAGTTAATTTAATGATTTACATTTATATGATGAATCGTTGTTTTTTTACTTACTTGATTTAATGACAACTAAATTTAGTTTAAAATTAAAATTGAATAAAAATTATGCATAAATATATTATTATAAAATAATAATTATTATTAAAAAATAAATATCTAGTGTGGTTTGTAGATGGTCAAAAAAAATATTTAATACAATAGTATTTTATAAAAATAAAAAGTAGTCTAAAATATTTATTATCTTATTTTTCTATTATAAAGTAGTTTGTAGCTAGTGAACAAATAAATATTCAATTTAATTTAATTAGTATACATTTTTAAATATAAAATATTTTTATATTGATATCAAATCATAATTTTTTATTTATATAATTTTTAAAATAATAATAAATAAAATCAATAAATATGTGTATATTAATTAAACTCATAAATATATATAATTATTGAAATTTCAACTTATGATAATATATTCATTTTAGAAAAATACTAATAATATACTTTTGGATATACTTTTACGAAGACACTATAGTTAGTTGAAATTTATTAAAAAATAAAAAATTTATGATTGGATGAAAATGTTTTGTTATTACTCTTCGTATTTTAAACTTTTGTATGTAGTATGTATTTTAAGTGTTAACAGCTTATATAATTATGTTTTATTTTTAGTTTTTAGTACTACAAAATTATTATATTATATTTTTTATTATTATATGTATTATTAATTATTATTTTATTAATATTAATTTAATCACGACGGAATTATTAAATCTTAAAAACAATATTTTTGCAAGTTCATTAACCGGTTCACTTTTTAAAACCTTATTTACTTTTATTTTATACAAAAATTGGTTTAAAATATTTTGAGATTGACAGCTCCACTCTAGAGATGTGAATCCATTTTACTCTTAAACATATATTAAGTTTTCTCTTTTTCATCCTTTCAACAAGAGATGTCATTCTTTTACCAATACTACTTAGGTGTATGTTATTTAAACTTTATACTAAATTTAAAACACTTTCTCATTTACAATTAATATATAATTTTTATTAAAATTATACATATCTTAGAAAATAACTACTACAATAAAATAATATTAAAATATTTCATATTTTAAAATTGAAAATTTTAAATACATGATTTTAACATTTTATTATTTTATAATTAAAATAATTATATGTAAATTAAATCAATTAAATAAAATTATTTTTTATAAATATAATTTTATTGAACGAGATACTTTTTAAAACTCTACCAAAAAAAATCTTTATCAAATCACTTATGTTTAAACTGATGTTTTAAATCAAATCAATTTTACTTAAAATAAGTTACTTTTTCAAATCACTTTTACTTAAAAAATATTTTTTAAATAAAATTAAAAAAAAATATTATTTTTTAAATTTTATAATATTTTAAGAGTAAATATTGTCAAGAATACAAATGTAGTCAAAAGTTTATAAAAAGGTTAAAAAAAATAGCATTATAAAAATTGTCTGATTGTTACCACATGTAAGTTGTAAGTATTTTATGCATTATTTTACACAATATAATTTTTTTATTTCTCTAATTTATATTTATGATCATTACATTAATTATTTAAAATATTTTGTTATACTAAGTAATTTAAATGCAATGAAAAATTATCATTATAAAAAATTTTATTTGATAAGGAAATTTGGTAAAATTTGTAATTAAAAATTGTTTTTAGATATATTTAAATATAATTTTCTAATAGCCATACCTCATTGAAAAATGTCAAAACTAATAGATATAAATGTATCATTTTAGTGATCCAATGTATTTAAAATCATGTTGACATGATTTAAGTATTATTCGTAACAAATTTATTATTATTTTATATTATAACTGTAAATGAAATCTTTCTATAGGTTTCATAAAGGTTTTGATAATATAATATAATATGATATGATATGATATAATATAATATAATATAATATAATATAATATAATATAATATAATATAATATAATATAATATAATATAATATAATATAATATAATATAATGATATTTTGATTAATCTAAAATAAATTTATTTTCTATAGTGATTTTAATATACTAAATATTGTTTTTCAAAATATAATAATAATAATAATATAGATTACATTAATTTCAAATTAAATTGACAATAAAAATATGTTTTAAAATTAATTATAAATTGATAATAAATTAGTATAGAAGAAATGTTATAGATTTACAATAAATTAAATTATGTTACAGTACACATGAAAATCATGACTTGGATTAAATTAATTCAGGTTTTAATATAATATATAGAAATAAATTATATCATAATTAAAAATTATGAGTTCACAAAAAAATAAATAAATAAAAATCATGAAACACCATTAAGCGTGTGGAACAACCAGGATGGAGTTGTTTCAATTTAACTCAAGGATACATGTAATTAAAAAAAATTAAATCAATACTATATAGTAAGAAAATATGTATATTTTGATTCATGATTTGTATTTTATTTTTATAGTGATTTTAATATACTAAAAATAATTTAATTAATATGTATTATTAATGTAAAAAAATTTTATTAATTAATATTTTAAAATTTATATAAAAAAAAGATATGATTGAATTTCAATATAAAATTTTTTACACCGTAAATCATATACGTATTAAATCAAAGTTTTTTTCAATTTTAAATTGCAACAAGTTAATAGGATCTTACTACTATATAATGTCATTTATAAATTTAAATTATGAAATCACTAATATCATGATATTATTTGCATCTTACACCAAAGATAATTATATTATTTATAACTTTCTTTTCAAATAAAAATAATTATTATATTTTGGATATCATTTAAAATATTAAATAAACCAAATTTGGAATATTTTTATTTTTTATTACCATTTAAAAAAATAGAGATGATTATTTATTCTCATAATTACAGTGTCATATTTTATTCTCCTTTTTAAACTATTGCTATATTAATAAATTGTTTTTTTAAAACTGTCATATTTTTTTTTAATTCAGATCTGTGAAATACGGTCAGTTTACTAGTATTATTAAAACTATATAGAGAGAGGATAGTTCCCTTCAAAGAGAGCACATTATAATGTATGAAAGAAATTAATAATAATCACATAATTAAATTTAAAAGTATTGATATTGCATTAATTAGAATGCAATAAAGTTTTTAATCATTATTGTTTTTAATAAATAATACAATTAAAATTATTAAATTTAATTGTGCAATTATTCTTAAATTTTCTTTTTTTTATTATTATTAAACTTTTTACTCACTTGATTGATGTGTTCTGTATAGAAGTACATAACACATGAAAAAGGAATTATTGTAAAAATGAGAGAACTAATAAATTTAACAATTGCATTAATGATTAAAAGTAATAAAGTATTAAATTTTTATTATTTTTAATAAACAATGCAATTATAATTGTTAAATTTAATCTATAATTATTACTAAATTAGGACCGTTATTACTTTTAATAAATAATGCAATCAAAATTGTTAAATTTAATCTCACAGTTATTAATTATTTTTAAAAAATAATGTAATAAGAATGGTTGAATATAATCTTACAATCATTATTAGATGAGTTTAATTGGTATACACTGTCATTGTAAAGGTTTTTACACTGACATTTAATCGCAACTCATTACTACTTTAAAAGTCACATAAATGAAATGATTAAATGTCAGTATAAAAATCTTGACAGTATATACCAATTAAAGTCTTATTAAATTCTCTTTATATATATATGTCAAAATCATTATGTCACCACCATCATTGGTACCGCTGCCACTACTATTGGCGGCAATGGTGGTGATGAAGTGAGAGTAGTGATGACCTTGTAGAGAATTTCGTAAGAGTGATGAGAAAGAGCGGCACCTTAAATTTATTTTATAAATTTTAATAATCTACTAGACGTGACTCTTTTAATATCTCAATAATAATAATAAGTAATTGTTTTGTGTAGCTAAATGTATTGATTATTCTTGGAGCTTTTAGATCTAATTCTATGGAAAGACAATTTTGATCAAAATTTTAAAACAAACAACTAATTAATCTTAACTTAAATTTCAAAATTAAATGTAGTCAAAATCTTCCTTTGTTGTTCAAGTTTTTTTTTTTTTTGTTCATTGGCTTGTACCTAGTAAATTGATAGAGTGAAAATAGCATTTTTTGCCCAATTGCATATAAGCCAATGAATATGGCATGTGAGGATAGTAGCGATCTTGCAAAGGATCCAAGGTGACGAGAGCAGTGCGTTAAACAAAGGGTTTGGTTTCCAAGAAAGGTTTCTGTGTGAAAGAAGCACGTGAGCTTATTTAATGAACAACTCAATCTAAACCGTTTATTAAAATCCTAAGGTTATTATTAAGTTTTCTTATTTCCCCCACTAACCTTTTTTTTCTCACCTGAGTTGTCCTATAGATGAGGACAACTCAAGTGAGAAAAATAGTTACAGTGATAAATGAGAAAACATAATAATAATTATAGGATTTTAATAAATAATTCAAATTGAGTTGTTAATTAAACAAGTTTGTGTGGTTGTCTCACACAAAATCTTTGTCCGATGCGTTGCTCTCTCTTATCAGCCTTGAGAATCCTCTACAAGATCGTTACCACCACCGTTGGTATCGTCGCTGATGATACCGACGACGATGGTGGTGGTAGCAGCGATGAGCCAGTAGTGGTGATAGTATTGACGATGGTGGTAATAGTATCAATGAAGTATGGTGGGGGTGGTAGCGATGGTGTCAATACTGTTGCCACCACTAGCCCATCGCTGCTACCACCACCACCATCATCGGTATTATCAGTGATGATGCCAACAGTGATGATAACGATCTTGCAGAGTATTCTCAACGCTGATAAGAGAGAGCAACACAGCAGACAAAAATTTGGTTTGTCAGAAAAGATGTTGTGTGAGACAACCACATGAGCTTGTTTAATTAACAAATTAATCTGAATTATTTATTAAAATCCTATAATTATTATTATGTTTTCTCATTTCTCAATATAACTATTTTTCTCACATGAGTTGTCCTCTATATATATATATATATATATATATATATATATATATATAATTTCCTTTTTCAATTTTATCCTTTTATCTATTTGAAAATTAAAAAAGAAAAAGAAAAGTTGTAAGTGAAATGCAAAAAGACCTTTCATTCAATATTTTATTTTCATTTTTACCTTAACAATAGATTTTATGAAGAGGAAAAAAAAAAAAAAAAAAACCAAACTGAAACAAACATATCCATATTGTGGTATTAGGGTTGCAACTCCTAAAGAGTGAAACACCCAACTTAACGGGCAATTTTCTCGTTTGCTCCTGTCTCTGGCTCAATACGCCGCCGCTGCTCTGCTCGTTACTCTTCTTTTTTACTTCAGAAAAATTGGCATACTTGTAAATTCTTGATTAATTTTTCATAAGTATAAAAGTAATTAAAAAATTAAATTTAATTAGAGTATTAAGTCATAAATTACTTATGCCTAATAAGTTATCATATTTATATCTATCTTTAAATAATTTTAATGTGTGATTAGTTAGTTTATAGATGTTTAAAGTGGGTTTTGAGTAATGGAAATAGGGTGGGTGATTTTAGAACTGTTTAGAGTGTAAGTAGTAGGTAGTATTTTAAGTTGGATTAGTTGGGATTCAATTAATATTATTTATAACAAATAACATCATGGTTAATAAACAAGAAATATATTATAATTTCAAATATACTCATACACAGTATCAGTGAGGA
Source organism: Psophocarpus tetragonolobus (assembly GCA_037954015.1). Lineage (NCBI taxonomy): Eukaryota > Viridiplantae > Streptophyta > Magnoliopsida > Fabales > Fabaceae > Psophocarpus > Psophocarpus tetragonolobus. The sequence goes on along the minus strand of CM075690.1, from coordinate 32,910,191 downwards.
TTGTCATTTTTTCTAACCAAAATTAATACATAAAAATGTGAATATATAGGCATAACATTTCCTGTTTTCGCTAAAAATAATAATGATGATGCTGATAACGACAACAATGATAATGATAATGATGATAATAATAATAATAATAATAATAAATTATAATAATAATAGTAGTAGTAATAATAATAATAATAATCATAATCTATATTATTAATATAGAAAACTTTCCTTTTGATAACAACTTTTTAAGGTGCCTATTATATCTTTATACCTATTAAAAAAATAACTACTTTTTGAAAGGAGGGATTTGATCCCACAACCTTTCCTTCACAACCTTTCTTTCCCTAAATGTAAATTTTACCATTAGATCAATCTTGTAATCTTAAGAAAAGAATTATTTTAAAACATCTATATTCAACATACATAATTGTTCTACTATCAATAATATATATATATATATATATATATATATATATATATATATATATTGGGAATAGGACGTTGTGGTGTCCACATTTTATGACTTGTCTCACATTAGTAAATGCACATATTCACAAGTTATATCTTACCACAAATCAGCATTCCTTAACCATTATTAATATATGTATACTTTTAATCATAAATATTTTTAATAGAAATGTGAATATACATATTGAATTCGATTCAAATTCTCTACTCTCTCTATTTTCTAAAATTCATTGTAAATCTGATATATTCGTTGATGCTCTAACATGTTTTTATCATGTTAAACATAAATAAAAAAATATTAAACTAAAATTATTGTACACAAAATGAGACTCTAAAATATTTATATTCTATCATGTTATTAAAAAACATATTAAATTAAAACTCTAAAATTGTTATAACATATTAAAATAAAAATGCAAATACATAAACACGACAACGTCTATGTTTTTGCTAATAGTAGTTGTAGTAGCAGTAGTAGTAGTAGTAGTAATAATAATAATAATAATAATAATAATAATAATAATAATAATAATAATAATAATAATAATAATAATAATAATAATAATAATAATAATAATAACAACAACAACAATAATAATGATGATGATGATAATGATAATATTAATAATAACAATACTAATAATAATGATAATAATAATAATAATAAATTATTATCATCATCATCATGATAATTATCTATATTATTAATAAAGAAAATACTCTTTTTTGACGTCCACTTTTCAAAATATTTATTCTACCCTTACTGCTATTTTAAAATTAAAAAATAAATTACCTTATCATAAGAGGGACTCAAACCGACAATCTCTCTCTCCCTAAACGTAAATTTTACCACTAAACAAACCTTATAACTTTAAACAAAAAATTACTTTAAAATATTAATATCCAACATACATAATTGTCCAACTATTACTTTGTTATAAGAGAGACTCAAACTCACAACCTCTCATTTCTAAAACATAAACTTTACCACTAAACCAAGCTTATATCTTTAAGCAAAAAGTTACTTTAAGATATTGATATCCAACAGACATAATTGTCCAACTATATATATAATATATGATATTATATTATATATATATATATATTATATAATGAGAATATGACCTTGTGGTGTTCACATTTTATGACTATTTTACCTTCTAAACATTTTATGACTATTGTCACTTTTGCAAATATAACTTTTCCCTATTAATATATACACATTTTCACAATTTCTACCTTATCATAAATCAATCTTTCTTAAACATGATTAATATATGTATACACATTTTATGATAAATATTTTCAATAAACATGCAAATATACAGGTGCGACAATATTTTGTATTCTATTCAAACTCTTTGCTCTTTCCATTTTTTGCATATTCATTGCAGATTTGACATATCTATTGATGATCCGACATATTTTTATCATGTTATCATAAACAAAAAATATAAAATTAACAAAATATATTTCAAAACATGTCACATAATAATTTATATCTCAAAATATAAAAATTTACAAAAGATATTAAATTAAAATATTAAAATATAAATACAAATACATAAGCATGTCTTATGTTTTTGCTAGTAATAATAATGATAATAATAATAATAGTAATTGAGAGAGAGAGTTATGATTGGAGAGAGAAAGAGTTATCATTTGATTTTGGATTGACTCAAATTGAGAGAGAGTTATTATTTGATTTTCGATTTGCTCAAATTCTCTTTGTATGGCCTGTGTTATGATTTTATTTTGGATTGAAACTATTTGGTGAATTAAATGATGGGAAAATGGTTCATTGTAGCTTAGGCATGAGTTAGATTTGTGTCAAGGTGTGCAGTGGGGTTATGAAGAAGAATTAGCTCTTACTAATTTTCATAATTTCATTATTTACTTTCTCCGTTTCTCAATTTTCTTATTTATTCTTGTTTTTATTTTAATTTTGATATTGGAGGTTGTGGTTTAGGTTCTACATTTTTCCTTTCTATTGTAGACCTTCAAATGACAGAAAATGTATTAGTTCATCCTTTCATTTATGAATAGCTAAAATGAAAATCTAAATTTGAAATGAAAATGAAGGACCTAGCAATTGTTATTTCAAATTTTGAGCCAGCATGTCTTAATCTTTGTGGAAGTGCTATATTTTATTTTTTTTATTTTGTTTGTTGAGTATTTCAGTTCTAAAAAAGGTTGTAGCATGATACGCAACTTTCTTTTCATTGCAATGAGGAAGAAGATTTCTAAAAAGACACCAAGTCATTTGCTTATTGTCACAGAAGAGAAACCGTCTTATTCTACACCCAAAAAAGCTGCTAATGAAATTGATGAAATATTTGCTGGAAAAAAAGGAAGAAGTTTGAAATGAAAAAAATCGAGAAAAACCTGATGAAGTAACTAAGAGGATTGATAAAACAAAGAAGAAGAAGAAGAATGTGAAGAGGAAAATTGATGGGTCAGATGATGGTGAGTTTGCAGACCAACCTTCTCGATCAAGAAAGAAAACAGAGGATGGATTTGCCATATACATAGAAGAGGAGTAGTTAGGTATTAGTAATGCAGATGCTGGAAATACTCCTGTCTGCCCATTTGATTGCTCTTCTTGCTTTTGATGGTAAGTCTAGGATTTGTAAGCTAGGGGCATAGCTTTTTTCCTTTGCTATAGTTGGGCCAAAATTGGCTTGAGTTATCATGCCATAACTTTGAATTTTTACATGTAGATATGATTTCAGAAAGAAATTTGAAACAATTAATCTTCTTTTCGTGTAACACAATTGTTTATGCATTAGACTCGTGCCAGTAGTTTTGAGAAATTTATTATAAGATGGGAAGTATTTTGGCTCCTAGAATTTTCTCTGTTCTATTTGTATATTTTAAATCTGGACATTTTTCTCATGGTTAACCAAATCCAACTTAATCCACGGTGCATTGGTTAGGTTGATGGGTCCGTCCATCATCACTTCTTTTGTTCTTAATTTGGTATATTTTGTGTCATTTTGGTCAAATATTAACTCTGCCTTAGCATAATGTGTCAAAAACCTGTTGGTAAGGTAAGCCTACAGCCCTTCAACCTGGCATTATGGTCTTTTCGTTACCTGTAAGATGGTAAGAATGGTCTATGAAGGTTTCACGTATACTGTTGATTTGGTCGTCACTTTTTTTTTTCAAAGTCAAACAAAATCATATATGATAAATAAAAGGATGAAACAAAAACTTTATCTGTTCTTTACAAATAAAAAAAAAAAAAAAAAACCCACCTCCAACCCACCACATCCAAAGGCTTTGTACCTCGTCCTATAGTGCTTCTAGAATCACCTTTCTACTCACTTTAAATACAAAAATCAAAGCTGTGAATGAGTGCACTAATCCAAAAATGTATAATTTCTATTACAACCAAATGGATACAATAATATTTTTACGAAAATGAGCTTAATAGAAAACAAAATATAATCTCCACTTTTTAGTTTTTGAACAAAGTGAAGTTTTTGGATATCCAAATACATCATGTCATCACATGCCAAAACAGAAACCTAAATTTCTTTCTATATTTCCCTACCACCCACAGACTAACCAAATGAAAAAGTTGTGATAATTCAATATATAAAGGTAACTCAATCCCTATTCACCACAAAACTTTATACCACATTACCTAAAAGAAATATCACTCACTTTAAATATAGCTACTATACACAAATCTAGTCCAAACTAAATGTGGTATTTCAATCACATATTCATGTCCTTTCAAGCTTGTTCATCCTTTTAAAAAAAGCAAAAGAGCAATAAAAATTAAGAAAAATCATTTGCCCATACCATTTATACTTCATATGGGACTAGTAGCCTATCCATAGAGTCTCCATCTCGGTACCAAGATACTTCTTTTTTTATTTCTCATAATAGATGCATCATTTATGATTTGTGCTTAACATTTGATAAATTCTATAATGCCTTCACAATTTGTAAAAACAATTTGTTCATCGTTTACAATTTCTTATCATTCGGACTTGTAAAAAAAAATTGGATTATCCAATCTGGATTTATTAAAATTGTCATGGAATGCTGGATTAAGCAATTCAGATATGAAAAAAAATCAAGTTTGGAAGTCACTTACTCAAAGGTATTTTTATCCTTTAATATATTATGGAGATATAGGGAGAAAAAACCTAAGATTTTACACAATTCGGGCTTTTATATCTTCTACTTCAGTGATTTAGACCTCGCTTCATCATGAAAAAACCAAAACCCATATGCATTATCTTAAGGGCTTGTTATTAGCACTTCCCTTATTCCTATTCAAACCTTTCAAGATGTTGCCATTTTGGGTTTAATTATATTTTTAGTCTCTTTAATTAAGGGTCCATTTTATCAAGTCTCGCAATAAAAAGTTTCATTTTTCAGTTTCTCAAATTTAAAAAATGCTCTTTTTTGCTCCTCTGGCAAAATTTGAGGACTAAAAAATGAAAATTTTTATTAGAGACTAAAAAAAATAAACTTCTTAATTTTATGATTAAAAACATAATCAAATCTATTTATTTTTGTTTAGTTCCCAAGACTTAACTCTCAAGTTGGAATGGGCAGCCCAACATGGTGTAGCCACAAACTCACTTGGCAAAGCCAAAGCCTTGTTTCACCACTTTGGTGCCCCTACTCATGTTACAACATTTATTTAACCCGTAGCATTGATCCAGTGTTATAGCATTCTCATGCGAAGGAACAATTTGTTTAATAGAAGGTTCCATGTTTAATTCTCTATATATAAAATTCTCTTAAACCAACAACAAAGTTGTGTTATGGGCAAGATTAGTCTTTGACCTGTAGGTTACAAGACAATCATGGTCTCTCTAACCCAAAACAAAAGAAATATCTGCTTTGATGAAAATGTCTCATACAAAAGCATATAATCATTATGTATATGAGTGAAATACACTATGGAAAGAAGTTCCTATTAGGAAGATAGGAATGACATTAGGTAGGGCAAATGCAGGATTAGCCTCTTTCATCCTCGCCCTGACCCCTATCGCTAGCTTTACTACCCTATATGCCCCCTCAAATCTATGCATTTAAAAATATGGTTGGAACCATAGTATTAAACAACAAAGCTTTCGTGCACTTTTGCAGTATGGCAATGTGTCGCGTTCAGTGGTCGCTCCTCAATGGTGTGTTACGTCACACCTAGCTCTTGCAACCATTGCAGTAGTAGAGTTGTTCTCGTTGTGGTTGCACAAAGAAGACGAGACAAAGCACGAGCAACATGAAGAAGACAAAGGTTACAGTTGTAGGAGCAGCACTAAGAAAATGAAAGAGCAGCACGAAGAAAATGAAGATGAAGTTAGGGTTGTGATTTTTTTTAAAGCATTTAATTGACACGCACTATTTCACTTAAATAACTTTTTTATTATTTTAATAATTCCATGTGGAACACAAGTTTTATATATATGGTTTTTTAACTCAAACAAAACGTTGAGCCTGCATAAACCATTCCATTCACAACGTCTTTGAAGGCTTGGTGGACTTTGACACTAGTTTTGCACAAACCGAAACACCTCTTTCGATAGCTAGTTCCGCCATTGGTTCTGATGTCCGACAGTGACTTCCGCCGTTCGGACGCAAGTTCTGACTCCATATAATTATAATCATATAAGTATAAGTGTTATTTGTTTTTCATCATATATATATATATATATATATATATATATATATATATATATATATATTATGTATTTCTTATAATATATATTTAGGATTGAAATAGCGGTTATCCCACTACTTCTATCTCACTATAACATTTTAGGGAGACAGTTGCTATGTCCTGTTATCTGTTAATGACTACTATGGTTAGAACCTAATATTTTAAAACTTGGCTCAATCCCACCAGTTGAAGTCTAGAATTAGTAGAGATAGAAGTCAAACTTAAGTCAAATGTGTTAAATCTATACTCTTTAACAACTATGTCACTCATACTCTTAATATCATTAATACTAAAACTAATACATATTTTAGTAAAGATCAATTTATGTGGTTTAATTAATGATTCACTAGTTTGATTATTAATTCAATGACCCGATTCCTGTGATTGAGTCCATAATCGTTTGATTTTTAAAATATTGTTGGAATCCTAAAAAATATAATAAAATATAAACATAATTCTAACTTTAAATATACATTGTTTCATTTTTTAGGCAAAATAAATAAATATTAACAATGAGGAAAAAAGTAAAGTACAAGATGTACCATATTCAAGAACCGAATTTACATTCACATTAATATAAATTTAGGCCTAACGAATACAAAGTTTTCTACACTATTACTAACAAATGCATCAATCGTATATAAGAACCAATAAATATCGGGTCAATCCCATAAGGACTTAGATGAAATCTTAGAAATCACTTTCTACTTGTACAAACGAAAAATAGAAATAAACTAACACTAATAAACACAACAAAAATGACACGAAAATAAATAAAAGAGGTGGTTATATGTATAAGATTAAGTTGGGTTTGATTTCACTAAATCATCCCTTGAGTGCATAAATGAACTCAAAAACTTCATTCATTACACATGTTCCCATCACCCATAAAAATATTCCTGACTTGTATCTCTCGCAAGTAAGGAATTGAGTTATTTGAGTATTAGACAATGAATCTCTCACACAATCTAAAGTCAAATAAGCTCATTAAGAAAAGAACTTAAGATGGCCAATGAGTTTTACTCTCTCTCGAGCAATAAAACTGTTATGAGCTCTTCTCATTTTCCAAGTCAAAATTCTATCCCGAGCTCATTCAACAAGTAAAATCCGTAAAAGATAAAGAAAATAACACACAGGGTAAATAACATAAATATGCATAATTCATATTCAAATTTACATAAATAACAGCACAATTACAATACCTACACCTAAACAAACTTGCTCATACACTCAAATTTACAAAATTAAGACAAAAACTCACAAATCACAAATATGCATAATTCACATTAAAATGATGAGAAAAATTGTTTCCTAACACAACTCAAATACCTAAAACATATAATACACATAAAAATTCACAAGTAATAACACCATTACACTAGTACACGCTAAACAAACTTGTTTAAACACTTACATTCACAAAATTAACCCACAAACTCACGAATTATACATGTGTCAATTCCACAATTAAAACACACTAACTACCTAGCCACATGAACACTAAATGCACAAATTCACCACTGATATGCAAAATGAAAATGCAAAACAAAATTTACATAAAACTAACACATTTAAACAGATTAACACCCTATAAACTTAATTGCACAAACACATAATTAACACTCAAATTCACAATTATGTACAATCTAACAATTATAATTCACAAAAGAACAAACATAAAGCCTAAGACACTAGATAGAAATCTTAAAACATACTAATACTCACTAAACATAACACATATTACTACACATACACATAAAACATTGCACATTTCAAAACTCACAACTAAAACATAAAACACATACAAGTAACACAACTATTATGCATAGAACATGACTAAATGCATAAAACACAACTAAATGCATGAAACAATCAAAACACACAGAACATATAAAATGCCTAAAACACATAAAACACTACTGACAATTAACACAATTACACTAGGCTACTTGACCACAATTACATTACAAATCTAAAACATAATAAGTCTAACCTAACCAACTACTAACCTAAACATAAAAACTAAAACATCCCAAGTCTAACCTAAACACTAAATATTTACAAACACTAAACTAAGCACACTAACTTAACAACTAACGCATAAAACACAAGTAGCCTAACAACTAACATACTAACACTCTCTAATCTCTCCATATCACGTAATCCATATTTAAATATCAAAAACATAACAATCTCATCACATAGTTAAAACACAATAGAACATAACAAAGACAAGTAACCAACACAATCAACTGAAACTTAACAATATATACATAAACAAAGAGAAGTAAATCATATAGAAGTGTTAGATAATTGGGTTGCCTCCCAATGAGCACTTGTTACGTCACGAGCCTTATAGTCCAAGACCTCACGGGTCTATCAGATGATTTATTCAGATGGATTTTTGCTTCCTAAGAGATAGTCTTGGTCTCCATCCAGGTCTTTCAGCTCCAGGCCAAAAATTTTCTTTCATGAACATCCAGTTCACGAACTCTTTGAAGTGAAGCAAGTGCTTGTGTCTCCTTAGCCTAGTTTTTTGCCTCCTTAGCACTGCCAATGTTGCTTTCCAAGAATGTTGCTCTGTAGAGTCTATACCAACATCAATAGGTGGGGAATTTCCAGTGAGTTGTTTAAATTCACCTACCCTTCAAAAAGCTCCACTTTTTTGTTTTCACTCTCCCTCTCCAAATGATCTTCAGTATGCTTACTACCTCTCTGTGGATGAACTTCCTTACAAACTTGAGACACAAGCACGCGACCATCAAAATCTCCACTTTCATACATGATGGTGGGTCTACCTTAGATTCTAAATGATCGTTAGCAGTTAGCCAAATGTGCTCTATTCATTTCCTTCACTTGCTTCACTATTTAACTAGCCTACCTCTCAATCTTCTCCAGGTGGCTAGCATGTCTGAAGTAAAACTTTTATATTCTTCAACTAATTCCTCCAAGTTGATCTTTCTCTTATGAGGCACTGCTTGATCATCCATATATGAGTAGCCTTGAAAATTGTAGCCCAAAGTGGAGGTCACGCTTTTTGAGGCCATGATTGCTCAGGTGACTCGTGTGGGACTTTGTATAAAGCTTTTCTTCCCTGTTAAGCTTACCACTGTATAAATCCTTATAAAGTTCCTTGAAGCTCTGAAGTGCTATCTTGGTACCATGACTATAGATGTTGTTGGTACCATTATGATTGAGAATGATACCAAGGTACTTGACTTTGTTGCTTTTACCATGGTCATGGAATGTATTGACAAAATCATTGAAGAGGTTGTAATGAGGTGAGAGTTCTTCTTTCAAGCTTCGAGAGGAGTTGATTTACGTATATCTCATAATTTAATGTATTCCCTTTTTTTCTTCTGTAAGTTAGAACACCTCTGTCCCCATTCTTGGACATTAAAGCTCATGTCCTCAGCCATATTGAAGAAATTTGGATTGGTGGCTTCAAATTGGAATAGTTGCCTCCTAGCTTGATTTTCCATCTCTGTGGTTGTTTTTTGCTTCACTTGACAAATGATAACACATAGAGCATTAGAATGGCGATTGGTAGCAACTATTTATAACAAGAGAAATAAAACTAAATCTACTAAAAATGAAAGAATGGGTTAGTCACTATCCTACAAAATTTTCTAAGTATAAAGAATAAAATTTCTAAGTTTCAAGTGCAAGTCCCCAGCAACTACGCCAAAAACTTGATGAGTGCAAAGTTTTCTACACTGTGAGTCATATGCAGTAACTGATAAATATCAGGTAGGGATATGTATACAGACTCAAGTTTATGGACCGGTTCGTGGACCTCCAAGCTCATGTAGGTTTTGGATCCCTTTTTTTTTAAAGATTCATAACTATAGGAGAAATTTGAGTCCTGTCCACGAAACCTGCAAAATCTGCAAGCTAAATCTGCAGGCTCATGACTTGGCTCGTAACCTGTTTAAAGGGGGAAAATTGTCATTTAGGTTATTAGTTTGTATTAATATTGTGACCTTTTTAGTATGATATGTTATAATTTAGTTAGTTTAAAAAATATTAGACATTTTTTAATTATTATTTTAAAAAATATATGTGTATATACGGGTCGTGGAACGGTCCCTTAAGCCTATAAACTTTGCGGACCAGATACAAACTCGCAAAAAAGGTCCATTTATTTTAGCGAACCAGATTTATCTAGCCCGTTTAAAATGCGGACTTCACGGACTGGGCTTAAACGGGCTAGATAAATCCATATACTCATCCTTAATATCAGGTCGATCCCACAGGGACTTGGATGAAAACTCAAAAGTCTTGATACTTTCTACTTGTATGAACAAAAGATGGAAATAAACTAACACTAATAAACATAACAAATATAATGCGAAAATAAATAAAATAAGTGGTTACACGTATGAGATTTAGTTGTGCTTGATTTCACTAAATTAACCATCGTCAAATGCATAAATGAACTCAAAACCCTCATTTACTATCCATGTTTTCATCACCCATAAAAATATCCTTGACTTGGATCCCTCACAAGCAAGGGACTCGACTATTTGAGTATTAGACTATGGATCCCTCACACAATCTAAAGTCAAATAACATGTAATAGGAGTTTTTCTCATTTTACAAATCAAAATCCTTTCCTGAACTCATTCAACAAATAAAATTCACAAAAGATAAAAAAATAACACATAAGGTAAAGAAGAGTACAAACATTGAGTAATAAACTTAGATTAAGGATTTATGATTAAGATCAAATTTTACACATCCACTCATTCTCTCTCTTCTAGCATTTATTATCCGTCATTCTTTTTTTTTTCTCCACTATCAATGATTGAAATGTTTTGGATATTCTTCTCTCTCCTCTCTCTCAATGGTTAAAATTTGCTCCTTTCACTCTCATATAAATTTGGTTTTTTCACTAAACATGCCACCTATATACATATATATATATATATATATATATGCATATTCCTAGACTTTAGTTGATTTTCAAATGGGTCAAGTAGATGCTAGACACTAATTGAGAGGTCATTAGGCCACCTAGTATCCGAATTCAATGAGTCGTTCAAAAAACGTCTAATTATTTGTTGATTGCTTAGGTTCATCGTGAGCATGAGTGTGACTGAGTTATCCTTAATGCGATTGTGATTGGATGTAAATGTAATTGTATGTTATGCTCATACTTATGTTGATTTTCTAGTGCATGAGCTTACCCTTGCATTTTTTATTCTTGTTTGTGTATGGTTGTGATGGTTGTGCCTTGGACGCGAGCAGATAGTGGTGATGATGCTCAGAGACAAAATGTAGTGGAATGAAAGATATTGGACTGTGTCTAGGAGCTTTGAGGATGTCATGTTGTTTTTAAATATGTATATATGAGAAACATGTTAGAAACATTGTTGTTTAAGCTTATGAATGTTTAGTTATGTCTTGTATGTGAGTTTTTATGGTGTAATGAGATGGATCTAGTATGTGATATATGCTTATATGAATATTGATAAAGTGTGTTGAATTAGTAGAGAGTTATGCAGTTTGCATGACCTCGCTAGATGATGAGTCTCGCCCAATGAGTGTTTGTCTTTGTTAAGGAAATTTTAAAATTTGCGCCCAACGAGAGATCTCGTTAAGTGTAAATTCCTCTATGTTTATAATTTAATTGGGTTTTCACCCAACTAGGCATCTTGCTGAACGAAGTTCTTTCATTGGAACAACCTGATACTAGGTTCTCGCTGGACAAGCTACCTTATGTCTCGCTGGGCGACTAGGTTCACCAGGCAAGCTGATGTTGTGCATGCCATTTTTTTTGTTTGAATTTTTAAATCAACCAAGATGTATATCATATTAGAAGGATTATATTGGGATGAGATTTGATATTTCAGTATTTTGAAATATAATTTACATGAATGATGAATTAGCTTGCGACTAATATTTATAGAAGTTATGAGAAATTTTGGGATGTTACATGCTACACAAGAAAACTGTGTACATGGTGCACAATTATAATGGAAACTCCCAATCCCACACAACACAAAGCCAACTAAGGCCAAATCAAAACCTCAGTATTTTTCACACCTCTTTCATATTGGCATTTCCTTATTATTATCCTTTCTTAAAAAAACTAAAGTTCGGGTTTCTTTAAGCTTCTTAAAGACACATAGACACTTATTGTTTTCAATTTTATATCTCAGATAATGATAACAATCATCGTACATACAATCTGTAACTTAGGGGTGAAAATCTTACATAACCATAACTCTTACTTAATTGCAAGGATCTCTTTACATGATCATCCATTCTTGTTTTGTTCTACTTCATCCATATCAACACATTTACTTTTTGAATTCAAATGTGTAGTGTGTTTTTTGCTTGATGAATCAACAACATTTAAAACTCATATTAATATCTTAATACTACTTGTTTCCTCCACTTGCTGCCCACGTCACCTTACACCCACATTTTTATCTTTTGCATCTCTTCTTGTTAGCTTAACCTTCCTTTTTTGCTTCATTCACTTTTTTTTTTCTTTTTTCTACATTTGTCATGTTTTTTCTATGTTTGGGTTTTATTCACTATTATTTATATTTCATCAATAATGTATTTATTAATTATAAGTACTTTATTTATAAAAGAAATAAAATATAAATTTTTAAAGATATTTATTTATACTATTATTTTGTGAAATAAAATATAATAAAATTAAAACTATACTAAATTAAATGTCATTTCAAATTAATAAAAAGTATATACATTAATATAATTAATCTAAATCAAACAAAATCACATTGCGCTTATTTTTTTTTGTTCAAACTAATTTTAGACACAAAACCGCACCTTAAATGCTAGATAAAACTGAACTGTTTAAATTTTCTTTTCACACTTTCATTATCGTTTCCTAGTTGGTAGACATCATATTTCAATTATTCAAGAAACTTCCAACCCGTGCACAACAAAGCCAACCATGGCCAAACCAAAACCTCAGTATTTTTCACACTTCTTTCATATTGGCACTTCCTTATTATTATCCTTTTTTCGTAATTGAAGTTCAAGTTTCTCTACGCTTCTTAAAGATACTAAGCACTCATTGTTTTTAGATTTATACCCTCAAATAATGACAACAATACAACATGTAACTTAGGGGTGACAACTTTACAAAACCATAACCTTAACTTGAATTGCAATGGATCTTTTTACATGATCATCCATTATTGTTTTCTTCTACTTCATCAATATCAACACATTTACTTTTTGAATTCAAGTGTGTAGTTTGTTTTTTTGTTCAGTGAATCAACAAAGTTTACAACTTATATTAGTATCCTAATGCTACATATTACCTCCATCTGTCACCCACATCACTGTAAACCCACATTTTTCTCTTTCCCATCTCTTCTTGTTAACTTAACCTTCCTTTTATGCTTCATTCACTACCTTTTTGTTTCTTTTTCATACGTTTGTTATGCTTTTTTTATGTTTTAGTTTGCTTCCCTTTCATTATCACTACACCCTAACATTTATGCTCCATTTTCAAGAAAAAATATCAACCCATCAATCACCACAAATATCACTACTACATCATCCTTAAACATAAGTCTTGCACAACAAAACATAGTGTATCCACAAAGTGTTAACTTCCATATAGACAAATATAGTCAACTTGGCTTGCATCATATAATCACTTCTCTTAAATCTAATATGGTATAAAGTTATTGAGTAATGTCTCAAACATTTATAATACATACACAATACAATTATATAAATTATGAAATATATAAATATACATGATGTTCAAGTGATTGTCTATCTAGGTGTTTGGCTAGTTGGTTGTAGCAATGTGTTATTAAGGCACGAGGGAAAACCTTTAACTAAGGGAGAGATGTATGGATGAGAGTAAGTGAGAAGCCATTCCAAATAGTCACTAATGCACATTTATACGGCATTATCAAGCACAAGGGATCCTAGGAGTAGATTGGGAATGATGTTGTTAGTTAATTGCCAATAATGCTCATTGAGACCCTCATTAGAGAGAACATGCCTTATTCTAACAGAGGGATTAAGGAATCCCCAAAACAATGTTAAATTCACATAAACCTACTCGAGTAGATACATGCAAAAGTCAGTAGCCAAATCAAAGGAAGTTGGTGAAGTATGATATCTTGTGAAACTGTTAAAACTTTTTATGATCATCAAATGATGTCTGAATGATCATAAAAACAAGGCTAAATTACCACTGGTGCCCTTCTATTTAGGGGGTAGCTCACTTTGTGCCCCTCAATTTTTTTTTTGCACACCTTTTGCCCTCTAACTTTCTTAAAAAGTTTAATTTTTGCTCTTCCGTCAAATTTAGGGCATTGATTGTTGACTTACGTAGACTTATGTAATTAAGTGACATGACATGGTTATATTTTAATTAAAAGTTAATTAAAGTTTAATTAATTATTTAGAAATACTAATTTTAAAATATCAAAAACATGTACCATAGCAGGAATCAAACCCAAGTCCAAGGGGAAGGAAAGCTAGAGCCAATCCACTAGACCAAAGGTCAGAACCTGTTTTATTCTGAAATTCCAATGTATTTAAACTAATCAATAACAATGTTAATTTTAAAAATATAGAAAAGTTGAGCAAGGCTGGAATTGAACTCAGGTCTAGAAGTTTAAATGCTAAAGTAACATAAAATATATAACATAAAATGACCTACAATAGATTTAAAATTAAAATATACAAATAAAATATAAAATCTAATTAAAAATAAAAGATAGAAATTAAAATTTAAATTAAAAGTTAAAAACTATAAATTAAAGTAACAACTAAAACTTAAATATAAAATTAAAAATTAAAAAAAAATAAACTTATTCAAATATATTTAACATAAAATCAAGCTAAGTAGTTTTTAGAATTTAAAAAAGTTTCTTTATTTAAAAAATTTACAACATAAATGACCAAGAATAGTAAAACAAAACAAAGGAAAAGAGACAATAAAACCAAACTTGGCTTACTATCTAGTGGTATCGTCTTAAAACTCTCACAAGTCCTAGGTTCAAATCTTACTTTGTCCAATTTTAATATAAAATTAATGTTATCACATGATTAGTTTAATTAAATTTAAATCTCACAAAAAAAACTAATATTTGCTTTTGGTCTAGTGGTATGGCTTTAGCAATTAAACTTCTAGATCTCGGTTCAAGTCTAGCCTTGTTCAACTTTTCTATATTTTTAAAATTAACATTTCTATTTATTAGTTTTAAAATATTGGAATTGCAAAATAAAATAGGTTTTGACCTTTGGTCTAGTGGATTGGCTTTAGCTTTCCTTCTTCCAGAACCTAGGTTTGATTCTTGCCATGGTACATGTTTTTGATATTTTTAAAATTAGAATTTCCAAATAATTAATTAAACTTTAATTAACTCTTAATTACAATATAACCATGTCACGTCAATTAATTGCATAAGTCAACGTTTATTTTTAACAATCAATGTCCTAAATTTGACGAAAGGGTAAAAATTAAACTTTTGAAAAAGTTGAAGGGCAAAAGGTGCACAAAAAAAATTGAGGAGTACAAAGTGAGCTACCCCCTAAATAGAGGGGCACCAGTGGTAATTTAGCCTAAAATCAAATGATGTCTAAACTTTTTAGGAGCATCTAAGATATCCATCAGGGGTAGATGATTACCCAATCCTTTGAAAGACTTTTATCTACAAGCACAAGGCTCTATATGAATATATGGTGGCATGATTAAAGTGGTTGCACATGAAACACAAGGCAAACATCCTATGTATATTACTTGCAATTGCTATAATCCTAAAATATTGGCAAGTAACATATTAACAATGCTCAAAGCTCTTTTCCATGAAAACCATGCAATCAATAAGATAGAAAAGGTAAGCTTGTATTGCATAGAACTGTGAAAACAAATCGTTTGATCACCTAAACTATGGGTCAACCTAACCTGATCTCTTTATTTGTAATGTAAAATTTCCTGGCCTAACTCGACCCACCAAACAATAAAAAAATATTTTTAAAAATAATAAAAATATTTTTATAGAAAAAATTGAGTATTTAAACGACTTTAAAATCTGCATAATTAATCATAACATTATTTTAAATTTCATGATTTTAAAAATTAAAAAATATTAATTAAATGATGTTTTATACTATAAATCTACATTTATAACACGTCAAATATTTGTTTAAAAATAGAAAATATTATTTAGTTGATCAACAAGTTAGAAAATATATTGTCAAAGAATACAAGTGAAATAAATAACATAATATTTTAATGGTTATAACATTGTATATCATGTGTCGTTGGTAGAAATCTCTCAACCAAATAAAGGTGACATATGGACCCTTTTCTATAGCCAATCATGCTTTCTTGTAATTAACTTGAAATGTTCTTGTCAACATGATTATGCCTCTTTTCCAAGAAAAGGAAATGTAGGATCAAGACTCCTAATAATGGGAAGGTATAGGTCCTATAGGAGCATGTCATATCATTTAATGTGATGGTTATCTCGTCTACTAAAAGTTGAAATGAATTTGTGTCCTTATGCCACTACTAAATAAATATAAACAATATGACTTTATTTTCCATGTCATATCATTAACATAAGAAATAAGTGAACCTTGACTCTTTGGCATACCTCAAAATGCCCTTATTTAGGCATTTCCATAACTTACTTGAATGATTGATAGATTTTAATGTTGACATGTTTAGTCCTTCCTATAATTGTGAAACATAATGGTCTAAGTATGACCTAAATACTAAGTGTTTTGCAAGATCTCCTTTATAATAGGCAACAATTCTCAGCCTATTAACCATTTATGTTGCATAATCTCACTTTGTTGGTGCCTTATTTACTATAGAGACAACAACCTCAACCAAATATATAATTTTTGTAGCCTTATCCATGGTAGCTTATTACTCTTACATGTTGTCATAGTTTTTACTTAGAAGTAGAAGTTGTCAAAGGTACTTGTTTAACTTAAGATATACCTAACATATCCTTATTAGAGTTGACTCATCCAACTGTGTAATAGATTATGCTTGTACATACTATATTGAAAAGAATATAACCTTAATCAACAATTAAAAAAACATTTATGTAAAGTAGATATACAACAAAAACAAAAATATATGGCAATCATGTGAGGAATCAATAGGGAAATAAAAGAGCTAAAAAACAAGAAAAATATGTAAATAAGGGAGAGGAAAAGTAAAAATAAAAAGGGAGACAAGAGAAATAAGGAAACAGGTATATCACCTTTATCTTGTTCACTACTTTTAGGTCTTTTTCCATACTCCAAATTGTTGAATCTTGTGATGTGGTATGCTCAAAATTTACATTATCCCCCGTTATATTATTGTAATAGATTTTGGTGCATTAATATACAATGACTAGAATTATATCTCGTCATTCTTACTTCTTTTTAAAAATCTTCATTTTTGCATTAATATGTGATCAATTCATTTTTTTTTTCTATACAACGATCCAATTATTATGATTTTTATCCTTAAACATTGCATAGTATTAATGCCTAATTTTTCATTGCTAGCTCGTGTAATAACTCCATCATCAATGCTAGTGGCATTGACTACTCAACCAAGATTTGTCATTATGTTTAGCTTCATATGTAGAAAAGGTAAAATTCAAAATTATTGTGATTATTGACCATAATATTTTTACCTTGTGCAAATAATCATGAGTCCCTTGTAAAGTGCCTTATATAATACTCATCATTCTGGACTTTTCCAACCATAGACATGTTATGATCAATGCATATAAATCTTGTAAATCTTCCTTTAGAGTTATCATATCGATTTTAGTTAGCTTAGCAATTTCTAAGGATGTGTTTAGAAAAACATTGAAATAATGTTGTGTGAGAAAAATACATTATAAAATACACAATCTAAAGTAACTAACTATATTGTCACTTTCATATTGAATGTGAAAAATTCACATTCTACATCTACAGAAACACACATTAAGCCAAATAAAAGTAGAAAGCATTCTTCATCATATGTTGTATTTAGACTTAGGAAATGAATCCAAATAATAGTACAATCAATTCAACTTTTCTTTTAGAGGAGATAAAGCATGAGATCCATGCAATATACGGCAAATAATGGTAAAAAAATCCATGGTCAAACTTACAATGACTTTTCGCTATAATCTTCAACACCTTTTTTTTATTAAAAATATTATTAGTGTACATTATTTTGATTTGCAATATGGGCATCTTTAGATAAACTTATCTATAAACACTTTTAGAATAAGAAAATAAGAAGAAAAAATGAAATAGGTTTCTCTATAAGCTAAAATTAACTTATATGAAACTTTATTTTTAGAAGCTATCTCATAGATTTTGTAAAAGATGAGAGACTTTTAAAAATTAACTTATACATAAGTTAATTTTAACTTTATTAAAAAGTTCACTTCATTTTTTCTCCATATTTCCTTCATTCAAAGGTATTTCTTGATGAGTCTATCAAAATAAACTCATATTGCAAATCACATCAATGTATACTAATATTACTTTTAATAAAAAATTGATGTCAAAAATTATAAGGAAAACTTCATAACCATAGATTTTCTTTTTACTATTATTTACTTTAAATAAAATTTTTACTTCATTGTTGATGATTTGAATTCATTTATCAAGTAAAAATATCTCCTTTAACAAGACTTATAAATTTTTTTATTATTGATTTATTACCTAGTAGTAAGACTCATTTTTTGAATTGATACTAAAATAAAAATAGCAATTTATTTATATATTTTTGGATATTATCAGTACTTAGAGCATATCCAATAGAAATTTTTATTTTTATTTTGGATTTTAAGCAACTCATTTTACACATCACTCACTTTTATCTGTTCTAATTTAAGTACCTTTCTAAGCACTTATCTATCCAGTTAAGCATTTTTCTTTGAATTATTAAATGGATCCCATAAAATGAAATAATTTATATATTAATTATAATTATTTTATTTAAAAAATAAATACAATATAAAATTTTAAGGATATTTATGTATATTATTATTTTGCAAAATAAAATATAATAAAATTAAAACTATACTAAATTAAATTTCATTTAAATTAATAAAAATTATTTAGGTTGCTTCAATGGTAAAACTAAATATTCAAAGAGTATGCACGTTGTGATAGTAAATTTTGTTATGCTTTTAAACCCAAAAAGTTTTATACATAGGTTGTTCACAGTTTGAGTTGATTCAATTTTGGAGAAAAAAGAAAACTGAACTAATTAATTTTAATTTTTTTTATTAGGCTCTTTTACCAATTAATTTTAATTGGTTTGGTTTGGGTTGGTTCAGATTGTTGGAATTTTTTTCTTGACTCAAACTAAACTGATCAATGATAATCAAGGTGATTCGGATTTGGAGAAAACTGATAAAAAAATTAAAAAATAAAATTTCTTTTCATTAAATCATAAAAAATAATTTTATACCTCAAACTAGTAAAATTCATTCATCTACTAAGTTCATAATTTTATAACAAAATATCAAATGTTCATGTATACCAAATTAGTCATTAAACTACTAAAACACAGTACATACAACAAATTGTATATAATTAAAGCAACTCAATACAAGCCATATATATACACACTTTTAGTTTGTTTTGGGTTCTTAGGGTTTTGAAGTGCTAAAACTACAAACTGAATCGAACATGGTCGATTCTTCTTAGTTTGATTCGGTTGTAAGTGCTAAAAATTGTAATTTATATTAATAGACTTAAATTAATTTACTGTATGTGTATATTAAAATAAATTGAGGATTAATTTTATAAAACAAAAAAGATAAACATGGGTGTAAATAATAAGAGAGGTTAAGTTTGAGTTTGATTTTAAAAGCCCAACAAAGGTTTAAGTTAGGGTAAAAATTAGGGGTTTGAGGGTGGCACTTTAGTTTTCACATTTCTAACTCTACAGGTTAGAGAGGAAGTTGCAGAGAGAATTTTGCCAAGAAACTTTTAGGAGAAACTTTTGGGAGTTAAGACTACACTTTCACAATCATAATCATCCTTCGAGGTAAAGGGGAGTGGGAATAGCTTATATATAGGCATATATAAGAAATAGGATAGTGGAGGTGAACCCTAAACCTCCGTAGGGATTAAGTTTAATGCAATTGACTTATTCATTGGTTTCTATGAATAAATTTTATGAATGATTATAGATGAATACTCTATTTATATGATTGATTGATTAATGTGATGATTGAAAAACCTTTTGTTATTTGAATTGTCTTGTATACAAAGGATTAGGCGTTAGGAATTAGGGTTCCTTCCATTGATAATTATCACTGTAATTATAGATGTGATTATAAACAAGCATCATAGAAATAGAAGTAAAATGTTTGAGCGTTTAAAGTTAGATTTATATGTTGAGAAACTTATATAAGTTAAATTTTTGCTATCTTGAAATTTTCGTATAAACATACCCTAGAGTTTCTATCATATCTTTCTATGTGGTTAACCAGATTAAGTTATGTTTGTTGTTTTAGAAACTACATATTTGGGACTACATTTAGACTAAAAAATCATGTAAATATGTTAAGAATAGACTGAGTTATGTGAGTTGGAAGTTGAGTCTCCCATCCAGTGTGAAAAACAAAAGTTGGGTGTTGTAAGCCATGCGAGGTAACCTCGATGACCTTGGTAGCTTCCCAAAAGAGTTGTAAAAATAAAAAAGATGTATATAATTCAAGTATGATAAAATTAGTAACTAAATGTCGAACTGCTAGAGTTAGGCGTATTACAATCAACGTTCACAAATTTTGGACGAGAAAACCAATTGGAAAATTATATAGTTTGAGAAAGTTATCTTCAATAAAGTTGTAGCCCTGGATGTTGTCTAACTAATTTCGTTGGTTTCAGCCCAAAAAGACACCTAGAACTCAAGTTATGATAAAATTAGTAAATAAAGGTTGAACTGCTAGAATTAGGCGTATTGCAATCTGCGTTCATGATTTTCGAATGAGAAAACTGATAGGAAAAAGATGTAATTTGAGAAATTTGTCTTCAAAAAATTTGTATCCCTAGATGTTATATAATTAATAACATTAGTTTCACCCTGAAATGAAACCTAGAGCTCAAGTTATGATTAGATTAGTGACTAAAGGTCAAACTGTCAAAATTAAGTGATAGATTCATGTTTCCTCCAATTTTTAAAAGTAAATGTTTGTTTTAGCCATTGAGGTAAACATAAAAGTTGTAGATAAATGTCCTAGCTTTTAAATTGGATAAGATACAATATCATAGAATTAATAAATCTCTAGATATCACGTTTATACTCAACAAAGGTCATAGAAACTTATTAGAAAATGAGTGAGGAAATCTCCAAAACTTATAAAATATTGTGGTGAGCTATGAATGTAATAATCCTACTGTATATGTGAGAAAATTAATATATTCAATATTATAAATGATATTTTGTGTATGAGAATATGTGCTTTGGATAATTTGTGTTGAAGAATTTATTTGTACTAAAAGTTAAGTCTAAGTTGTTGCTTATCAGTGTGTGAACTCTGAACTGCTTCATCATTTGTGAAGTCTGGATTTTGTTTATCAGTGCTTAAGTCTTTTTTGCATAGTCATTGATGTATCTTATAATTTTGAAAGTCGTGGATGATTGAATGTTTGAAAGCTATTTGAGGTGTGTGAATTTGGGGGTTTATGTCAATGTGTGATATTGATGTTGATTATAATTGGATGCATATTGTGTTGATGATGATGGTTAGAGTGTCTCTGACGAGGTGTCATCCCAGTTGCAGTTGGGGTGGATTGTGATGACATAATTAATTATTGATATTGTGAGTCATGTTGTTACATGACATGATGCATCGATATGGTAGTCTAAGAAACTTATAAGGATCGTCCATTGTAAGGCTCTCTATAGCAAGTGTCTTAGGTTGTGTTGCATTGCACGGTTGTACCTTCATGTTATTGGCGTAGAAAAGGATTCACTTGGGTGAACCTATGTGAGATAGTTGTACCTACGTGTTACTAACGTAGAAGAAGACCGCCCTGGGTGTGTACCTGAGAGAGCATACATGAGTTGCATTGCATGAGCATAATTGACATGACTTGAATTTAATATGGTTGTATGGTTTAATATGGTACACTATGGGTGATAATGTTTCTTATTGTCGCTTAATTATGTATGAATAAATGTCTCACTCCCTATTTGTGTGTGTTGCTTAGGCTGAACGCCTATAGGTCGAAAAGATGTTGAAGAGGTATAGGTTAATAATGCTTGAGATTGATGTGGACTTCATGCTCCGATAGATATGACATTGGAGTTTTGCGACTATATTAGGATATTCAAATTATTTCCTTATCTTAGAAATTATATCAATTACATCTCAAGTCCTTTTCCTTATTTTTAATTTTCAATTATAAAGACTTATCATTTTATCAAAGATGAAGTTTTGTTGAAAAGACTTTTGTGAACCTTTTTATCTAGTTAAATGAATTTTATTTGATTATGTTATGTTTATTTATTTGGGATGAAAGAGTGTCACAGACTTCATAGTGTTGCATTACATGATCCCAAAAATTCATTTTCTATTTATATAATGCTCACAAATTTAATTGTATGTTAACCCAGTTTGATGGATCTATGTGAATTAATAGTTTATATTCCTTTGACCATGTTTTAACTTAATGGGGAGATAAATTATTTTCTCTTTCATGACTTGTATAATAATAACTAATTTGTGGTGTCACAATGTGAATCATTTTACCTAAATGTCAAGTCTAGTTATTTAAATCAACGAATTTCTGTATTGTTTTGTAAATAACTTGTGTCAATTGACCCACACCTGTGATTTATTTTAAGGTTTTTAATTTTTATTAGTAATTTTATATTTATTTTAATAAAAATATTGAAAATATTAAGTTGCGTTAAATAATATAAAAACTACATATTTACATTAATTTATTTTCATTTTATTATAAAGTATATACTTAAATTTATATTAATTATTAATAATTAAAAGATTTATTAATTAACATACATATACATTAATGACCTTGGTTAAAGTAACTATAGAATATATTTAATTTTTTATTATTCCAGACATTTTAATGATTTTATTTATATAGACCTCACATTATTAGTGACAAAAATTTCTATTGAGTAATTAACATAAATTTTATAATTAGGAGTTATAAGGGGAATTTGATAGTAAAATCTATATATATTCAAGAGATGAGGAGAGAGATGTTGTTAGTTTAGATTTCTTCACAAACACACTAATAACATTTCTCTATAAAATTTATATATTTTTTAAAATATATATAAATATATATATTATAATTATGTCATGAGCTTCAAACTTAATTAATTTAAAATAATCTTGCGATTAAAAAGTCTAACTCAATTGTTTGAGCAGGACTTCAAAAAACTTGTGTGAATGGATACATGCACCCATGGTATACTTTAATTAGATTTGAATTAACAATTGAATTTTTACTTTTAATTTTCTATTTATTTTAATAAAAAACATGAAAAAACTTTTATAAAATTTTGGAAATAAAAATTTTTAATATATTTTTAATACTTAGTAATAAAATTTTTAAATCACAAAATCGAATCAAATCAAATTAAAAAAAATTGATTTGATTTTATTCAAATTTTATAATTAATCCAAATCTCACTACACTTTTTTTTAGTTTAATTTGAATTAATTTTAGACTATTTTTTAAATTTCTTTTTTACACTGTCATTATTGTTTCCTAGTTGGCAGACATCGTATTCAATTGTTCAAGAAACGCCCACCCCACACATCACAAAGCACACCATGGGCAAACCAAAACCTAAGCATTTTTCACACCTCATTCATACTGACACTTCCTTATTATTATTCTTTTTTCATAACTGAAGTTCAAGTTTCTGTACGCTTCTTAAAAACACATAGGCACTCATGGTTTTTGTATTTATACCCTCAGATAATGACAACAATCATCGTACATACACTCTGTAACTTAGGAGTGACAACTTTACGAAACCATATATAACACTTACTTGAATTACAATGGATCTCTTTACACGATCGTCCATTTTTGTTTTCTTCTACTTCATCCATACCAGCACATTTACTTTCTGAATTCAAATGTGTAGTGTGTGTTTTGCTCAATGAATCAACAATATTTACAGCTCATATTAATATCCTAATGCTACGTGTTTCCTCCACTTGTCACCCACATCACATTACACTCATTTTTTCTCTTTCTTGGTATCTCTCTTTTTGTTAACTTGACCTTCCTTTTTTGCTTCATTTACTACTTTTTGTTACTTTTTTTTATGTATTTGTCATGCTTTTTCTATGTTTTAGTTTGCTTCACTGCCATTATCACTACACCCTAACATTTCCTTATAAAACCGTACACGCATACTCTCACTTCACTCCAGCACTTCCAAAACCCAAGGTCTTCATTCTTATTCCCATAATGGAAAATTTTTATGCCCCATTTTCAAGAAAAAACACCAACCCATCAATCACCACCAATGGCACTACCTCATCATCCTCAAACATAAGCCTCGCACAACAATACATGGAGTATCCACAAAATGTTAACTTGCATGCAGACAACAATGGTGAACCTGGCTTTCATGAGGATTATTCCATTTCATATAATCAGAACCCGCAGTTCCAACAACATGTGCCTCCATTGCCCCAAGTGAACCCGTCTCCTTTGTATCCCTTTCCAATGGGGCAAAGTAGCATTGCTTATGGAGAGACAAATTCTGAAGTTCAAGACTTGTCACAAATAGGTGGAGAGGATCGTATGAACAACATAGACCCGAGGATGAGCAAAGTTGCTAGGGAAAAAAGGAGACAAGTAAGACAGATGAAAAGAAGTTCTACATCTCTGGTACCAGAAGGAAGAACCAAGGAACAATCTATCACTAGTGGAGGTTCAAATTCAAAGATGACAGTTAAACAAGAGTTACAAAGTAGAAATAATGAAATTTTTTGCACCCCAGATGGAAAGGTAATTGGTTGTCTTCAAATAATGTTTTCATTTGTTCATTAAAGCCTTGTTCACTATAAGTATAGTTATACTCATTTATATTTTTTTTAAAAAAAAAATTCTTTTTAGAATTTAATAGTTTGAAGAGATTAAAAAAAAAGGATGAAAATATAACTCAATTGTTTCTATTTTGGAAATAATTTTCCAGACTTGATCAATTTTGAGTAAAAATTGTATATTGAATAATGTCTAATTATTTTAAAAACAATTTCTTAAAGCTAAAATGTGAGAAGGGAATTAAACATGTCTATATGGGTTTTCTCATTTGGTTTTTTTAATACTATTTTTTTAAGTATTCTCACTATCTTTTTTTGTCATTAACTATTCTCACTATCTGAATGCAGTTGCTAATATACATTTTGAAAAAGGATTTACAAAACAGTGACGTTGGTGTCCTAGGTCGCATTGTGCTGCCAAAGGTAATGTTTTCTATTTTCTTTAATTACATGTTTGATTTTCTTTCTCTTTATATTCCTTCCAAGAAAAGGTGAAACATTGAAATACAGAGGCCGAAAGATTAGCTTGTATTGATAATTGAAACCCTAATTTGTGATCCAGGTTGTGCAATAACTATTTACTTCTTATCCTTCACATGCCGAATTTAGAACAACAATAAAAGGAAAAGAAAATAAACAATGTTATCTTTTTAGTCATAACATATTTGTGGACAAATTTGCAAAAGCTAACCATTATTGAAATGGAATTTTCCAGTATTATTCTATATATATGTTTAATTTTAAATTCTTCCATAATATCATTTAACTAATTCTTTTACTTTTTTTTACAATAAGTATTAAATATTTCAATATTTTTTAGATATTAAATGTATTTATTTTGTATTTAATATATTTTTATAAAGTGTCACGAAAGTCTATAGAATGATATATATAATATTATTCTTGGATTGTATGACAAATCAAAATAAGTTTTAATGTCCAATACCTCAGTTTTACCTTTTGGATGTTTATATTTTTTGCCTATAAATTAGATAATATTACATGTATATATATGTTACACAGAATGAGGCTGAGATAAGACTTCCAAAATTGGTGAACAAGGAAGGAATTGATGTTGTGCTTAAGGATGCACGTTCTAATGAGCTTGAATGGATCATGAAATACAAGTAAAGGAATTTCTTCTAATTTTTTATATTTATATATACTGGTATCTTTTTTATTTATTTTCCAAGATAAAGTAAGAATAATCTGTCAATTGCACAGGTACTGGATTAATAATAAAAGTAGAATGTATGTTCTCGAAAATACAGGTATGATTTCATTTCTTGTTTGTTGCAAACTATTACCATAATAATAATTGCCTTGATTTTGGCATCATAAATAGTTGCTTTTAATCCAATGTGACAGGAGATTTTGTGAACCATTATGGACTTCAAAAAGGAGATTCTATAACTCTTTATGAAGACGAATGGGGAAATCTGGTAAGTTTTACTTCTTTAATACATAATTTAACGAACATTTCCAAATATTGATTAAGGGGAGGGAAGGTCACAATATGCTCACAAAAATTTCTATTGACACTGCATATTACAATATTTTAAGGTAAAATAAGAAGAAACAATGGATTAAGGGAGAATTAATATGGTATGATCTTTGTACACTTCATTTCGACCTTTTTAGA
This sequence comes from Psophocarpus tetragonolobus, assembly GCA_037954015.1. Taxonomy (NCBI): domain Eukaryota; kingdom Viridiplantae; phylum Streptophyta; class Magnoliopsida; order Fabales; family Fabaceae; genus Psophocarpus; species Psophocarpus tetragonolobus. The sequence continues at coordinate 32,883,376 of CM075690.1, read as the reverse complement.
TTGCACGAATATTCTTTGATTATTGGATCCGACACGCCCAAAGATTCTAATTTAAATTGATCTAGGTTATTTCAAGAATATCAGTTGATCATGAAGTAACACTCGGATTGTTGTGTAACTTTCTACTCTCTTCCCTTAACCCAAATTAATTTCAAACTTCTTTCTAATAAACAAAAGAGAAAAAACATGCAGGTCAATATCTATATTAGTACGCATGTGCTAGTATCTAATTCCATTTATTATAGCATTTAAAAATAATTTGCATTGTGATTTGTACAATGTTATAATATATATACTTGTGTCATGTGAAACAATTTTATGCGAGGAAACAGTATGTGTCGATCACGAAAGAGCAAACTCCAAAAGTATCTGAGGCCTTGCCAAACATGGAAATGCAGTATGAATACAACGCTCATGATTATAGTCATATGCATGTACCTTACATGCACCGATCTGAAGATGAACATCAAGCATCTTTGCATTTCCTTAACCCGAGAAAGGAAGCAATAGCTGTTAAGAAGGGTGGGAGAAATTCTTCAAGGGGAATCAAATTCAAAAATATAGTGCAACATCAATTTCCTAACAATGCTATGGAAGAGACAATCCAAGCAAACGAAGGAGCAACAACATCAACACCCTTCCATGATCAAAACATGTTGAGAAATGGTGCTCAAGCTCAATCAAACAACCGCGAAGGAAATGTCTACCAGAGCTTTTACAATGTCTTCAAAGTTGGGCGTAAGTGGTTTTAATCACTTGAAAGATTTAAAGATGTGGCCTTAGTCAAAATATCGATGCAATATTTAAGATTTATATCCTTGTTATGTTTTGTGAGATATGCAACCTTGTTTGTGCTCATGTCATTTCTTGTTATGTTTGATGGGTTATGTGAGACAGTTTTAAGAAAGTGAGAGAGGTGTGAAAGTTTTCAAATTCTAGAAGAACAATTGATAAAAAGAAAATTTGAACTTTAAGATTTAGAGGTCAAATTTTCTATCTCTTTTTCTTGTATTTGTGCATGTGATTCCTTGTTATATTCAACGGGCTATATGGGAAGGTGTACCAAAAGTGAGTGTGAGATATTTGAATTGAAAGAGTATTGTTCTGTGTATTGGAATTTTTATTTTTAGATGTCAAATTTACTCTTTTTTTCTTGCATTTTTTGTCAAACAAATAAAAATATCATTATAGATAAAATTTTTATTTGTATATAGAGAGATAATAAGAGTGATTTCTACGTGCACTATGTCATATCAAGGCATAAAAGACTTAATATATATAAAAAACTTTATGTGTTAATATAATCAATTCAATATTACTATTTTTATTACTTGTCTAAAATCTTGGTAAAAATAAATAAAGCAATAACATAATTAGATGTCTTTTTATTTTTATATATTTTAAAAGTATATAAAAATTATACTTAAAAATTATACATAAATTGCATAAATCAATAAAAATAGTTATATTAGTTAATTTTATTGATTTCTTAAAAAATATTACTAATGTATAGTATGAATTTTATCCTCATTTAACATTGTTAGTATGTGTAATTTTTTAAGGAAAATTTGAGAAATTATCCTAATAAAGAATTGTTGATTCATTTTTATAAATATCATTTTGTAAAGAATTTTTTGTTCTTTTTTATAAGGAATTTATAATTTCTAAAAATATTTGTTTTTACTTTTCTTAAAAAATATTCATTTCTTTTAAAATATTACTAATGTATGAATTTTATCCTCATTTAACATTCAGAGATCATTTCTCAAATTTTTCTTAAAAAATTACACATACTAACAATCTTTATTAGGAAAACAAGAAAAATAAAAACCAATATTTTTTAGAAATTTTAAATGCCTTATAAAAGAATCAACAATTCTTTACAAAATCATATTTATAAAAATGAATCGAAGTAATTTAAATAATTAAATATTTTAAATTAATATAGAAATTGAGTTGTTTCATGTGTAAGGTCACCTATTCATTTACATATTAATATAAAATTGCTAAAAAAATTAAGAGTGTTCAACTAAATGCCTCTAAGTTCAAAAGTGAAAGATGAAAGAAACTAGTTGGGGATACAAACTTATGCCTCTGTTTTAGTTTCATAATCTTTCAGACACATATTTGAGCTTATATATTTAAAACACATTAGAGTGTCTTTTGTTGTTTCTTTGCCTATTTTACCTTTGTCATTGGTTGGTTAAAGTTAATGGAGGTGTCCATGACCTATTATTATTTTTATAAAAATTAAATAGGTTTTTTATTTTTATAAAAATAATCTAATTTGGTTTTAATCTCCAAAACAAATTTCATTAGTTTTGATCTCAAAATTTTGAAATTATGTGAAATTGATATAATATATCCATCATTCTAACAATGTTATTATTTAAGAAAAGAAAAACACAATGTTAATAGTAAAATAACTTGTCATATTATACAGAGGTCTACCATGATAGTCTTATGTAATTTTTTGATAAAATGTTTTTAATGGATCATCAACAATGTAATTTTTTTTATAAAATGTTAAACTTAGTCAATTTATATTTTAACAACTCTATGTAGAATAAAAATTTGACTAATCCAACTATTAAATTTTATATTTTTTATTACTTAGAGATTAAATATACAAAATTTCATCCAGTTTTAATTTTTTTAGTATTTTATCACACCATTTAATTTTAAATATAATATAATATTTAAAAATGTGTCATATTTATTGTTAGATAATATATATATATATATATATATAATCTAAATTATGTGAAATTCTATATGCATGATTAATAAAATAATATTATTAAATTCAATAATTAGACTGATCAATTTTTCATTGTACATAAAGTTATTTAAGGTGTAAGTTGACTAACTTTTACACTTGATATTAACGAATCTTACCCTTATAGATATATCAGGTCAATCTAATGGAATACTTTAATTGCTTTAATAGATGTGTAAGAATATCTCCATTACTAATTTATAAGATATATCTTACTAAGAGAAAACTGTACTTATTAATAACTTCCATTGTAGTTTGAAGACATGACATTATGAGTTGTTTAAAAATAAGCAATGTAACATCCCAAAATTCTTTATACTATTTACGTCATCATTATTTCTATAAATAATTCATTTTACTTACACTCAATAATCCAAAACACAAAAATATAAAATTCTCATTGTAACATGCTCAACATACCAACATGCATATCAAGTTTTTCAAAATATAACACGAGATATAACTTAGTATATGTTATCTCAACTCGCCCAACAAACCATGTCGTTTGGCGAGACTTAGGGTACCTCACCTAGTGAGAACCTTGCATAAGACTATCCCAGTAGTAGGGACATCATTCAGCGAGATATGTAGCTGGGTGAAAAACCTGTTTAATTCTAAACAGTGGGTAATTTACGTTGGGCCAGACCTTTCGCTGAACACAGAGCTAAAAAACAAGTCTAATAAAGGCTAAATATCGTTGGGCGAGACCTGCTGCCTTGCGAGACTCTGCAGATAACAGAACCTCTACTGTAAAAATACATTTGAAACCTGTAACAAATAAATATATCACAACACCATTCACCCTTGTACTTACTTATCAAGTTCAGTTCATACATAATTAACTATATAATATTCTAACTCATCTGCATACATAATTACAATTCTCCAAAAAATGCAAATGTTCATACTTGATACACATTACATAAACATCCTACTTAAGTCACATGTTATACAAAAAATAGCAATCCAATCATTCTCTGCTCAAATAATCTCTACTTCTGTTAAACCTGACCTTTGCTCATGTCATTGCCATCTACTCTTGTGTCAAGAACGATCATCACAGTCATACAGAAACACACACAAGTAAGGGTAAGCATGCAACATCATTAAACATATTTAAGCATACAAGATTATGCAAACTAACAAAACACCTTCAGCAAATCAAATCACTAATATGGAAACAATCACACTTATGTTCCCTCAAACATAAGTAAATATACACCTCTAAGAGACGCTTTTCTGGAAAGACTATTGAGTTCGGATATCAAGACGACCTAACGACTTCATCCAATTAGTATTGGGCATCTCTACCTAACCCACTCTAACAATAAATCAGGTCAAGGAATACTTATCTGACAACTAATATGCTGATGTGTGGCATAAACCTGACCCATATGACAAACCAATTGTGTCTGAGTATATCTCATAGGTACTCCATTTGCATATCTAGTACTGGGACCACAATGTAAATCATCTATGTACCCTCACTTGTATATTTGGTACTAGTATTACATTGACCTTAATTGTATTCCTAATTTAATACACTTCACACACACATATTTATATATATATATATATATATATATATATTAAATACATATTAAATACATATGTACACCTATCAAGGCTAAGTTACCTATTGTAACCGCCACAATCATCAATTTCAATTCATCACCTCATCATCATGTATATAATTTAGCATTTCATCATTATACACATAACACAACATCTCATCATCAAGCATTTAATGCAACACCTCAACATCATGCATAGCATCATGCATTTTAGTGCAATTATAATTTATCATCAAATTCAATAAACAAAACACCCAAAATTTTGTTCAATTATAATTGTAACCTAATGATCAATATATTCACACCTTATAAATTTCACAAATCAATCAAAATCAAATCAATGACTCAATCAATCACCTCTCATTGATTTCACCTCAACCTCATCATAATAATCCAAACTAAAAGCAAGGTTTTAGTTTCCCTTACCCATTCTCCATTCCAAAATCCTACTAGGCAGAAAAGTGAGAGATCAATCTGAATAAATTCTTCAAAAACCTAACAGTAATTCAGCTTAAAAAAAACTTTAGAAATTAGAATTTTTTAAGGAATTCCCTTTTCAACGAGAACTTTAGGATCTAAAATGAAAAGCTCAATGATTCTTTATCAAACTTACCTACTAAAACGATCACTCATAATCAAGAACTTTGGAAGAGACTATGTTTAATTTCATCAGTCGAAAGCCTACCATGCAAGGCCAGGAAGAAAAGGCGTGAGAGAGAGAAAATGGTGCGGTAGAAAAGAAAAGTGAAAAGAAAAATGAAGGAGAAAAGAAGAAGGAGGAAGAAGAAGTTAGGGTCTCGGGGTGAACTTAATAAGTTTTCCTTGTTATTTGTATCCCCTAAACAGACTTCCAAAATTCCATTCAATTCTTTCTAAAACAAAAAATATAATATTCTCTTTCACCTCTCTAATCATTACCAAATTATGTGTGCGTAGCATTTCATTTCAAATAAACTCACCACACCTCAATAATTTAAGTAAACTTAAATTTAATTCTCTGTACCTTTTATTCTTAAATTTTATAACCTATTAATTAAAACAGGTTTTTACAAAGCAACAATTTTTAAGCAAGTACCCTATTGGTGTTTATGATTAAATATGGAGATTAAAAATTGACTTAATCACAATTTTTATGCAACAATTTTTAGTTTATATATTATTTCTGAAGTTAAAAATCGTATTACAGAGGCATACATTAAAAATGAAAATTAAAACCTCAATTTAAATTAATATTTTTAGGACTTGTGGGTTTAAAATAATTGAAATTTTTTAATCCATTTTTCTTTGTGTTTCAATGGCTTCCTAAATATTTAAAATAAGGAATTTAAATTATATTTCATGTATTTAATTTTAAAGTTAGCTTGATTTGTTTCTAATTAAATCTTAATAAAAAATAAATTTAAAATATTTGTATTTGTTATGAAAGTAGACATTATGAAACTAACTATTAAAAAAAAAAAGTAGTTTAAAGTTAGCTACTAAAATAATTATAAAATCTTAGATTGATTATAAGCATTATTTTAAAAAACAGATCTAACAGGTCGATTTAACCGGTTGAACTTGGAATCAGTCTCATGCATCATATCCAAAACACTTGACAATTGACCATTCACTGAATCAAGCTAAAATCAATTGGGCCATCAAAACCAGTTTGATCCATTCATAGATATTTTTTTATAAACGGTCATTTTTAAAACATTTTTAGATCTTGTTAAATACACTTTCAATTTTACTAAGTTCACTTCCTTTGATACTAACTTTAATTAAAGTGAAAAAAGTGAGTTAACTTAATAAATTGGGATGTATTTAATAAAATCTATTTTTTCATTTAATAGTTGCCTTCATAATTTATATATAATTATTTTTATATATTATAACTTATGTATGCTTTATGACACTTTTATATTTTAATATTATTTAGTATAATTATTATAATAAATTAAAAATAAAAATATTATTTTATTAAAACTTATTCAATCATACTGAACTAGTAAACTATGAACTACTCTGGTTACCGGTTTAGTTTTAAAAGTATTTTAAAAGTATTGATTATAAATAATATATTTATGAAACAAAACTATTAAAAAAAAAGGGCAAGTTGCGTATAAATGATATGAATAATGAACCCATTTAAAGTTAATTAAAAACTTGTGTATGACTTATAAACAATGAATATTGAAAATGTCCTAAAGTATTTTGACATGACTATGCAAATTATAAACAATCATTTAGAATATCGTAGTGACTATAGTGAAAATTAATTTGAAATTTAAATATCCTAATTAAAATAAAATGTTATAGTAATAAATAATTAAGAAAAAAAATAAATCTTAAAGATAATTATTATTATAAACCAAATCAACTATTCTTTTATAAATAAATTAAACAAGCAAGTCTTTCATTAAATTCGAGAGATTACAGAGAAAAAGGATGCGCTAAAAATAAAAAGATTATTAAGTTTTAAAATGACATGATGGGTAATTTATAATAGAATGAAAGATGAAGATTAAAGTGTACTAAGAGCAATTTGTGATATATGTATATATATATATATATATATATTTCAGTCTTAAAGGAGCGTTCTTTGGGAGTGAGGATAAGCTTTGTGAGTTGTGAGCTTGGATGGCAATGGCAACAGCAACAGTGACAGTGTCAGTGTCTTCAGCTTTGAATTCTCTCTCCATCTCGAGGTCCTCAGGCTTCACTCTCCTCCCTTCACCACCCAACAAACTCTCCCTCAAACCCCTTCAGGGCAACTTTGTCCTGTCCCTGAAATCGAAACCCTCCGACGACATCGACACCTCTTTCTTCGACAACCTGAACCCGCAGGACGACATCAGCTTCAACCCCCCGGAGCCCCCGGAGGGGTTCGTGGCCCCGCTGTCCTTCGACGACGGCCCTCCCGAGACGGAGGACGAAATCGCCGCCGCCTACGAGGAGCTGTACGGCCCCGCCTACAGCGGCGTGTCCCTCCTGGGCAATGACATCTACGTCATGGACTCGAAGGAGAAGAAGGAGACCGGCTTCGGGTCCGCCTCCAAGCAGGAGAAGATTCGCGACGGCTTCGAAGAGAGGGTGGTTCAGGTTCGCCGGGTCACCAAAGTCGTTAAGGGTGGCAAGCAGTTGCGCTTCCGGGCTGTTGTCGTTGTCGGCGACAAGAATGGCCAGGTTGGTGTCGGTGTTGGCAAAGCTAAGGAAGTTATTTCTGCCGTTCAGAAGTCCGCTGTTAATGCCCGCAGGAACATTGTCCAGGTTCCTATGACTAAGTACTCCACTTTTCCCCATAGGTCTCTCCCCTCTTTTCTCTTTTTCAATCACTCTATCATCTCTTAATCTTCATTCATTTAGGGTTCCATGTGCTTGAATTATGACCACTTAAAAGTTATGAATTGCTGCTGCTCCCAATTTATTGCTGTAAATTGTTTTTCCAGATCTGAAGCAAACTATGGAGCGGCCAAGGTGATGCTTAGACCTGCCTCTCCTGGTACTGGAGTTATTGCAGGTGGGTCTGTCAGAATTGTTCTTGAAATGGCTGGAGTTGAGAATGCTTTGGGAAAGCAACTAGGGAGCAATAATGCACTCAACAATGCCAGAGCCACCATTGTTGCTGTCCAGAAAATGAGGCAGTTTCGTGAGGTTGCTGAGGAGCGTGGTATTCCAATGGAAGAATTATGGAAGTAATCAAATTCGTCAAGCCTGTGTAATTTTTGGATGTCAATCTTTGTGATATAGAGCTCATCCTAGTTCTTCTTGTTAAGAAATTGAAACAATGTTCTTTTTTTGTTGAAATTTTTCTGAAAGTGAACAGTTTCTTCAAAAAGCTACTTGTTCGGAATTCAGATTGAATTATATTTATTCTTTATCTACCTGTGTGATTTGTATTTATGGTCGTTCAATTTATGCTTGGATTCAGTTGAGGACTCAATTGTTCTCTGTGGTGATTATATCCAAGAGACTATTTTCAGGCGCAGAAGGATTGTGTGGATCTTTCAACGGCAGGGAGTGGATATCATTTGATCTGGGAACCACGGTTGATCAAGTGTCTTTGAAGGTTTGCCAACTGTAATTGCTCCACCATTTTGCTTAATGGCTGCTACCTGTCTTCATCAACGTTCAAAATTTGAAAAGCTTATTTGCTTAATGCTGAAAGGTTTCTGATTTTGAATTTACGAGAAAATCGAAGAAAAATTATAACTTCCAGAGGCGAAAAAGTTAAAGTTCATATATGATTATTGAAGTGGAAGATAATTATGGAAAGAGTAGAAGCTATAGCCTTTTGCTTCTGAATTGTAAATCCTATTCATCCGATGCTAAACCAAACAGGTTTTTACTAACTAGGATGCAACCGTCCTTTCTCATCTAAAAATCAGGATTCCATTAAAACAATGTTGAAATTGTTCCCAGATAAAGAATATAATTGCAGGAAGATAAAAGATAAAATGCTCATATTTTTTTTAATTATTAAAGAGTCCTATGCGAAAAATACTTTTGGTGTAATAATTATATCATTTTTTGCTCCAATATATCACATATGGTGTAGTGAGTGCCTTTTTAACAAAGTAGAGACTGAAAAGTTATCAGTGCAGGGTGAGAGAAAAATTATTATTGTTTAAGTTCATTGGCATCGAAAGTAAGAAGAAAGTATTTGGTAATTTCAAATATTTTGCTTTCCATTCAAAACAAATATAAAGAAAAAAACTTAAACAAAATTAACTCTTCTAAAATTATTCATTATAATTATAATAATTTTAATTATATTTTTTTATAATTCTTGCACCACTTCCGACCAAACATATCCTTAATGTATATTCTTAACTACATCAGAACATCGATGAGAAGGGATAATTGCTAAAATTTCTGTCATTTATTATTAGAACATAGACGGAGCGGGATACTTGCCTTCGAATGGAAACGATGTTCAGTCATGCAAATTTCATCCAAATTAAAAAGATTTACTGATGATAATTAGGCCTAAAATCACAATGTGATACATTGATTATAGGAATAAGGAGTTCAATATATTTTAACCTTAACAAGACATAACATGCTGAGAAGTCTAGATTATGATGATTGAATTGAGAGTGGGGGAGAGGTAAAAACCATAAAAAGTTGCCAGAAATCTAATTAGGCAAGAAAGAATACAACCATAATAAAAGATATCTATACAAGTATACAACTTGCAGCAAGGGTACAAAGACTACAAAGGTATTTAGACGCAATATCAGAGAAAGGGAATACACTATGCATAAAAAAAAAAGAGAGAAAAGAATGGAACAAAACTAAGCCAAATGCTCAACATAGACGATCGTGAAAGAAATTAAATTCTTGTCGCAGTTTCCTTGCCGATGCATCTATTTCACCAGATCCATTAAAAAGATACACAAGGAGAAGGAAACCAATGGCTGACAGGGGACAAACCTTCCGCGAGTCCATATCTTTTCTCCCAAAATCCGGAGCATTTGGTTGCTTTCAATTTACCATGAAGGATTACAACTGAAATTTCTCAAACATTTCAAGAATGTCCTGAGAAATAGTCCCAATCTCAATCTCACGCATATTGTAAGAAAAAGTCATTTGTTCTTCGAGTTCTCTACATGATCCTTACGCTCTAAGCCCATCTCACGCATTTGATGTTCAACAGATACTAAACCAGTTTGTCCAAGAAACCTGCAAAAAAATGTGTTCAGTACTGTAAAGGAAAACCACCAGGGAAAATTCTAACAATTAACTTCGATGCCAGAAGAAAATTCATGCTTTTCACGTATCTACTTATAAATATGCTAAAATGATACAAAATACATTTCCTTTTTAATCTTCTTTATGCAATCTTCCACAAGAAGGGAACAGAAAACGCTTACAGGATCACGATACTCTAAATCTCCAACTACAGACACAAGAACCTATGTGTTCCTTTCCATGCTATTGCACCGTGAAATACTAAATCTAATCCGTGCAAAATCCATGAATTAAAACATCATCAATCACAAAGCATTTTGCATTTCCATGTGAAGTGCAGGACACATAAACTTTCGTAAAACCAAACACACAAACATACATGAAAATCTTAACTCAATCATCAAACACAGCTTGGTTTATTACAATGACAATACTTCCAAGTTGTGTCATTTAGGAACCAACACGAGCAAACTTCTTACAATTTGCACAGCATTAACACTCAACTAGAATGTTACATTACATTCACAAAATCAAAAGTAAGTTGCTACATGATCAATTTAGATTCCATAAGGATGCAAACTGGATAGGAAGCAAAAATGACGAGCGAAACCTCAACGTCAATTTGAAAGCAATCCAATTCACAACAGGGAAGAATGAAAGTACCAGCTGAGAAGTAAGAAGAGGGTGAGGCAAATTACAACAAGGAATGCAACATGGAGAATCAACCATGAATCACTGGAAGAGAATGCTAAGGCCAGCATAACAGCAAGACACAGACCCAGCATTAAAAAAGTGGACTTTAAAGTAATCCATGTAGGACCCTGAATAAAAAAAAAACAGTAACAAAAAAAATCACAAAATCTAACAAAAAAGGGATAAACAAATTAAAAATGGAGAGGTAACAGAGTGAAAATACGAACGTTGACACCAGGAGCTAGAGCTCCAAGGAGAACTGCTTGAGCTGAAGATACATCTCCAGCATCTGATTCTGCGTGCCTATGTTCCATCTTGCGGTGCAAATTGAAGTTAGTTACTTAGGGTTTTTAGCTCTTGACTCAAATCCCAATTTCCCGTTAAACTCTTGTTCTATCAATTTAAGCCTTTTAGATTCAAAAAAGAAAAGGAAAAACGTATTTTCGTTATATGGTTGGTTGGGCTTCGAACAATTTGGGCTGAAGCAACCCAAATTGTTGCGCTTATCACTTCTGGCATCCTGGGTTTTGTCATTTGTGTGTTACGAAAGGTAACTTCTCCCTGTACTCTTGTCTTGCTTTTACTTTAGCATCTCATTACAAATAGGAGGTGTTCATCGGATTGGTCAATCCGATGAAGTCAGTAAATCAAACTAAATTAGTTAGTTTTATTTGATTTTTTTATTTGACTAGATCTAAACGTAACCTAAATTGACAGAAACGATTATGTTTTTATATTTTAAAATTTTAACTCAATCCGAACTAATCTAAGAGTATATATATTATATATTTATTTTATATTTTTAAGTCATTAAATTTAGTAACATGTTTTGTTTAGAGTTTTATATTTCTAAAATCCAACTCACCCATATCTTATATTTTATATTTTTAAGTTAATAAGTTTACTAAGTTTACTAAGTTTATTTTAGATTTATTTATGAGTTTAGTTGGTATACATTGTCAGTTTAAAAGATTTTTACACTAACATTCAATCACAAACCTCCATTCATGATAAATTTGTTAATTTTACCCATTAGTACTTTAAAAATCACACAAATAAAAAGTCATGATTCAATGTCAATGTAAAAATCTTTTAAACTGATAGTGTATACCAATTAAACTCTTATTTTATACTTTAAATCTATACACTATTGTTTTATATTATATTGTGTTGTTTTAATAATTTAATTTGACTAATTTAGTATATATGGAACACTTAATATTTTGTTATAAAATTATGAATTTAATAAACTAATGAATTTGACTAATTTCAGGTATAAATTTTCTTTTATGATTTAATAAAAAAATTTATATTTTAATTTTTTAATCGGCTTTTTCCTGAAACCGAACTGAATCAATTTAATTATCATTAGTTTGGGTTAGAAAAAAAATTCAAAAAAACCGAACCAACCCAACTCAATTAAAATTAATTTTTCTGATTTTTTTTTCTCTCAAAACTAAATGAATTTATTAGAGAAGCATTATAAAAGTCTCTAATAACAAACTCATAACAACTTTTATCACTTTTTAATCTTGAAAGGTTATGATTTGGTGGTAATCCGATAAATTGTCTATTATTGACCCGAAACTTCTCTAATGGGTGAAAAAAATCATACTTTTCGATAGGGTTTTGAATCTGACTTTTATTTGAAATGTAAAGCTTTGATATAGTACGAGGAGGAAGGGAAGAAAATAATCTTTATTTATGATTGAGGTTTATGTCCTTCTTGTCTAATTGTTGGTGATAAGTATTTATTTCTCACATTTTATATCGTTTTTATTCCTTCTAACTCTAATTGTTTCTTAATTTTTGTTTTAAATCACTCTCATAATTGGGTCACGTTTGGGCCTTTTCATTTTTTTCCCGTTATTTTGCAACTTAGTGATTCTCATTGAAGTGGCTTTGCATTGGGCTAGGATTTTCGTTTTCTTGCATTTTTGCAAAATTTCTAATTGTAATTTTTAGTTTATTTTAGTTTATCTCCTTTAGGAAGTTTTCTATTGGCCATTAACTCAATTTAGTTAGACTTTTAGTTAAATTTTTAGATAACTTCCCTGAGAACTTGAAGGAAGCATTGTAAAAGCCTCTAATAACAAACTCATAACAACTTTTATCAAATTTGTGCAAAAATTCTGATTTTTATTTTGATACGAATTGGTTAGGGATCGATTCAAATCGATCAATTTGAATTCCCAGAGGCTAGGAACTCGATTGAGAAACTAATTCAAGTGGTTACATTTATGAAATTCATGAGAATCTTGACGTTGTGATTATGATCAGGTTTGATTGAATTAGCGTTGTGTGTTCATCTAATTTCGCATGAAAATATTAGAATAGTGATTACTCAAGTCACTAGGAACCTAAGATCAATGTTTTGTTTCTTGAGATTCGTTTTAATACAATTTCATCTTATGCACGATTTATTTTACTTTCCACATAAAAAACCCCCCAATTCTTTATTTTCTTGATAGAATTTAAACCATGCATGAATTCTATCCTTGAGAAATGACCTTGGTTAAGCCCGATATTGCAAACTTGTGAAAAATTAGTCGTTTGGTATTGACCTCAACAAGTCTTTATCAAGATGGAGTCGCTGTTGGGATACTAGCCCTTGGCGTTTAAATTTCATCTCACACACTAATTATTTGGCTTTTTGTTTCTTTAAATAATAGTTGCTAACAGGTTCTAATTTGGTGGAATTAGCTTAGAGTTGCAATCTCTAGTGATAAAAATGTATCCGTTTTCCTGGTAAGAGTTTCGTTGGTAATCTGGTAAATTGTCTATGATTGACCCAAAATTTCTCTGGGGTGCAAAATAAAAAAATCATACTTCTTGATAGGGGTTTAGAATCTCACTTTTATTAGAGTTGTAAACCTTTGATATAGTATGAGAAGGAAGGGAAGGAAATAATCTTATGTCTTTCTTGTCTCCTTGCTATAAGTATTTATTTCTCAGACTTTATATCGTTTTTATTCCTTCTAACTCTCTAATTGTTTCTTAATTTTATGTTTTAAATCACTTTCGTAATTGGGTCACATTTAGGCCTTTTCATTTATTTTTTTTCCGTCATTTTGCAATTTAGTGAACCACATTGAGGTGGACTTTGCTTTGGGCTAGGATGTTTGTTTTCTTGTATTTTTGCAATTTTTCTAATTGTAATTTTTAGTTTAATTTTGTTTATCTCCTTTAAGAAATTTTCTTTTGGGCCTTAACTCAATTTAGTTTGACTTTTAGTTAAATTTTTAGTTAACTTTCGTGAGAACTTGAAAGAAGCATGATAAAAACCTCTAATAACAAACTCATACCAACTTTTATCACTTTTTAATTTTGAATTTAGATTTGGATTTTCTTCTCCCCACGTTTTCTCTCCACCTTCTTCTTCCTTCTCATGCATGCTTTCAAGGAGATCTCCATGAATCAACCCGAGAACACCTCTCGTTTCAGATTGAATTTTTTTGAGAATGAAAAAAGGGATGTAGACAAAAATTCCATCAAAGATAAGAAGAGTTGTCCTCTTTCACATATTCATTTCGCACCACTCCTTGATTTTATTATGTTAATTTTTATTTTCCTATCTTAATTTTATGGTTTTTTTTATAATAATTAATTTTATTTTCCTATCTTAAATTTATGGTATTTTTATAATAATTTACATATGCTGTTCAAACAATTGAACTCGATCCTTAACTAATTTTATAGTGTGTTTGGGAATAGTTGGTAAATAATCACTTTTTTCTAAAAATATTTTTTCATATATTTTTTATTAAAATTTTCATTCAAATAATTTTTATAATCTTTTTTTTGTAAAAATTAAAAATTTTAATTAAAGTAGACATACATTTTAATATTTAGGTTAAGCTTAATTTGTAAAATTTTAGTCTCCTTTGAAGTTTTATTTTTGGGAGAAGTGTTATGCGATTTTTTAAGTTTTTTTTATAATGTTCTTTAATTAAAATTAAAGTTTTACAAACTTGAGATGTACTAACATTTATCTAACTTCAAGAAAACAACTTAGAACTTGAAAATAACTCCAATTATAGAAGGATAATAGCGGTAACAAGTTGGCTGAGAACTGTACGTGATCTATTACAAACCTGTATTTGATTTTTATTTGGGAAAAAAAACATCTAAAGAATTGAACAAAAACTTCAACCATTTTCTTAGAGTATGTTTCCTTAGCCTGTTATCCTTAGGGAAAGAGATTTACGCTTCCTCATAACTTCAACTGCACAAAATGTACACTCTGAAGATTTATGCTTAAACTAGACAAGGACAGAATGGAATATATTCATCCACTTTCTTTGAAATTAGTCTTTCATGGAAAGGTTGAAACACTTTACACATCATACTATTATAAATATATACATACACTGTTTGAACCTTCTACTGTATGGAATCAAAGTGAAAGCAATAGGCGTAATTTTGAAACGATGGAACCATGTTTCAAATGAGGAATTTTAATTTCCCATGAACGTAGGCCCTCTGAGGGTAGGATCCTGCTGGAGTCTCCATTCCTTTTCTTTAAGGTACTCAAGCAGAGGTAGTGGCTCATTTCTCTGCTCTGTCACAGAACCACACCCATAAGGGCTTGGTCTTTGAAAATTGTGGAAGTAATTGGTATTGTGTTCACCACCACCAAAAGCATAGGGATAACTTGGCTGCAATGGCGGAGGACCTTGAGGCTTTATATACGTGTACTGGTTAGGAATGGAGGACATAGCAATAGAATTACCCCATGGATCAAATTGGTTGAACCTATAGGTGTCATGATGGAGGAAGTTTTCATGATTTACAGGAACATTCAAATGAGTAGGCTGCATATTATTGTTGATCCTCTCTGGTGTGGGATTTTCTCTGTACCAACGCAGCCATTCTGAAGAAGTTATTCTACCTGGTGGTGGGGCGTATCCATTGGAATAAGATGGAAAACTAGCATCATATATAAGGGGTTCATAAGTAGAAATCAAAGCTGAATAACCATTTATTGGTGATGTGTTTGCTGGCATTGATGGACCAGATATTGTAGATTGTACAATGACATCAGTATACCAAGGAGCATTTTCTGGCAACAGCGGAGCAGAAGGAACTGGAGTAGTATATGTAGCAGAAGAGGAAGGGATATTTGGATGCTCATCCATTGAACTGATGACTGAATTTTGAGTTCTATTGATGGAAAGATCAGCCATGTATGAAGAAGCTAGTTCCTCAATCGGGTGCAGCCTGTTGGTGCTCAACCCTCCTCTATCAAGGACCCATGAATTGAGTGAAGGATGTCCAGCACATATTGGACCTTCAGAAAATGTGTGTGCAGTTGATTCCTTCATTGAAGGTTCTTGCAGTTGGAATGATTTGTTCATCCTTGAATTCATAATGTTACCTTGGAATTCCTGCGGATCAATTTGAAATGGATTTTGTGCCATAGGCATGGATGTAGTTCGGCGCAGACAATCATCAGACGGTAAGACTTTATCATTCTTATCTTTTGGTGATGACATCAACTCATCAAGGGAAAAAAGTGCATGTGATGGTGCTGAATTATACCTTCCCAAAGGCTTGAAGAGAATAACTTCTTCTTCTTCCACAACAGAAGGTTTTTCATTAGTGCTGGAACTTCTTGGATTATCCCTTGTATCACATTTTCCATCCTCTCCAGTGCCTTTGTGAGTTGGATTATCCCTTGTATCACATTTTCCATCTTCTCCAGTGCCTTTGTGTGTTTTCTGACTAAGGTCACCTCCTCTCATCTCTTTTTCAGATGACTCCACATCATCTGTTTCTTTCGTCTCGTGATTTTCATCAGATCTAGCAGAATAAAATTTTCTTCCTAATTCATCAAATGTAATCCACTTTTGCAAATTGTTAGATCTGTTAACAATCTTCATTGCTGCTTCATTCATGCGCTGAATGCGCAATTCAGTACCACTCTCAAAGTTGTCAATGTGTTCCCATCTACCAGAAAAATCTAATGATAACTGTGAAAAATCTACAGATACAAAGCCCCTTAACTCATGGTCTTCCCAGAGAGGAGTACTATCTACAAGCTTCCTGGTTTCCTTTCTATTCTCATTTAGCTGATTTAGAAGTTCAACAAGTACATAAAAAAAGTAAGAAATAGCTGTTTCACTCTTTTGATCAGTTGCATATACTTCAATTGCATCGAACATGCTTGCACACCACTCCATGAAAACAAGCACAGAAGGCAATAAGGGGCAACAATTCAAAGGACTAGACCTCTGGCATCTTTCAACAATTCGGCCCATGAAAATGAATGCAGCAGCTAATGCCAGTTGGATCAGCCCAAGTTGCTGACAAACATTTTTGTCTTTCAATTCATGTTTATCAATCAGATTCATTAGGGTAAATATGAGTATAGAAACTATTTGTAAGGCTCGGAAAGGACCCTTTCTGGCTAAATCCATTTGTCCATAGGACTCCAACATGGCCTTTAGTTTTATATCTTCTAACTCCATCATTTCATCTAAAACTCCAATTGTAGAAGCCAATGCAATGGAAAATTCTTCCAAGCTGCTGCAGGAGATAAGGAGAAAGTAACATCATCACACATGTAGTAGAAATTGAAATTATGCATTAATCTGCACTATTTCGGGATTTTTTTTGTGTCAAATGTTTTTTCTGCGTAAAGTAGCAATATTTTGTTATCTTGACTAAATATAATATTCCCAATTTACCAATTTCACATAATATGAAATCAAATGACTACTGCTTATTCTCAAAACGATTAAATGATCAATGGACTGGTTCCTTCAATTTTGTGCAGATAACAAACTTGTAGACACTAGTATCTATCGCCTTGTACTAAAGAAATGACAGATGAAACATTGACAGAATCATATGTTACTTATGGCTAACTCAAGATCTTCACAAAATGAAATTCTATTCAAAGATAAATTGAATATGCATGACTCAAGTTGATTACAAGGGAGAAAATTCAAACGTTATAAGGCAAGATAAAGTAACAAGAAAATTATAGAATAAAATAAACTGAATCCAAAATATACCTTGGTGTTATGAAGACATGACTAACTGTTCTGACTATAAGAGACCATAGCTTTGTGTCAGCAAAATTCTTATTGTCACCTTCAAACATGTTGCAGTTAGAGCTATTATCAATAGGTAGCGCTCTGGTCTCTTTGCTGATCCTTTGAGAAGGTTTGAAGAAATCAAAGCAGACTTCACTGGAAACATATTGCAGATGAGACGACCTGTTCTGCAAGGTCATTAGAGATGGAAGCTTGCAAAGCTTAGAAACATTAAACATATGGAGGAAATAAATTATAGTTTATTAAAGAACCTAAACATTATCTTACTCTTTCCAACAGTAAGATAAGATTATCCCAGGCATCAGGAAAAGGTTGTTTAACTGCTAAACTTCTTACACAGTGGTACAAAGCAAGAAAATCATCTCCAATATATGTTGCCAAAACAGCCAACTGCAAACGAACCAGGTTACTAACTTGCAGGGAAGAGAGTAGTTCTAATTACAAACCAAAAGGAAAGTTTACCTGGTTTTGAGGGTTTCCACTATCTGGCCAAATCCTTGTTGCTTCCAAGTAGTGTGTGGCAGAAACTGACCAATTTTGCTTTTGAGTATCAAGGTTTTCATAATGTTGTTTATACCTGGTCAGATCCCCCATACAGACTAAGCAGCGATGGCATAAATATTGACATTTCAGCATGGATTCTGGTTCAATGAAAGTTGAAACACAACCCTTTTTACGAAACAAAGCCTCTTCCAGGACTCCATAATGTTTTCTGAGTTTTACAATCAAAGTTTGGTAAAACTCAGTAGCTTCTGAAAGAAACGACTTAAATGCCTGTATATTGTCATTGCTCATCTGCACAACACCATCTTTTGGCATTCCTGATTTCTTGTTCTCTGCATTACCAGAGCTTTTCTTTATTATTTTGCGAAATTCATCAATATGCTTATAGTGAAGCTTCCACAAGGAATATTCAACTTCTTGAAGTTCCGAATGAGTGTGGTTATTGAGGATTACTCTCTCATAACTTGACCTGATGTTGTGATATAAGACATGAACATCTGAGTGTAAAAGGCCCTTAGAATGGATTAATGCCCACAACTGCCTTTCAGAGTTCCCAATCTGCCATGTCACAAGTTCGAAATTAAGGATATAGAAAAAACACTTTTCCTAAGCCTTCATAGCTAGGAATGCTAGTTTCAGAAAATCACCTCAAAGAGAATATGTTTTTCTTTATGAACTCCAGAAGGAAGAGATGAATTAGTTGTCATGGTCAAAACTGAAGGCTTTCTTCAAAGGTAACAATGCATCAGCATGGCACAAAAACGCAGTGCCTGACCTATGTATATCGATGTCATTCTTGGTGCAAGGACAGAAAAATACTTGGAAAGATACACCTCAATTTTAACAAGGTAAAACTGGATATATAAGAACTTCAGAGTCACAAAGTGAGAAGTTTTAATTCCATTGCAATTTGCAAATAAACCAATGCATTTTAGGAGTTGAGAAAAACAATCTCAATGAGTCTAAATTGGCTACTCTGTAAAAAGTTTATATGCAAGCAGCCAATGGAAAATTAACATTAAATTATAGTAACAAGATATTTCACTTCCACTAAAAGCAACTGAATAGGTAGCACTGTTTGGAGATCTGTATTAAAATCCGAAATTATTGCAGTTGAGGTTCTAAAAAATGCAGTGTACATAAAAAGGGTACGGATCGACTGCTATTTTACACTATGTACAATTATGTTTTCTTCATCATATCCGACTGCCCTTGCAATGCTAATGTTATACTTGCTAACAGAAGAGAGAAAAAGAGAAGGATATTTCCCAATTATCACCTTGTTTTCCCCAATTTCCTCTCATTTTGAGCTAAAAATTTGAGACTAGCAGCCTGAGAGTTCTAATCAGAGAGAAAATTAGCTAACTGACTGAAGCTTGAACAGAAAGAGTAAACTACAATTATGCAAACGGTACCAAGAGCATGAATTGCCAAAAACATTCAACTCAAAATACAAATAATAATCAATTCAACCAAGTCTAAGCTGAGATCTCCCTGATTGCAAGTTGAAGGGGAAAGAAAGATCTCATTTGAGCACTCAGATGATTACCATCATCATCTTTATGTATAAGCAAAACAGAAAAGGAAATAACTGAATATGACCTTCGTGAGAATTAAGGTACAAGTCACAGTCAGACTAGAAAACAAGTCCTGTATCTCTGCAACGTTAACATGCATTCAGACACAACTCGGAGAAAACAAGGAACAAGTGAAGGAGGGAGTTAAAAGTGTCATGACAACACCAAGACCCACATACCAAAGGAAGAAATTGTTATTTCACAGTAGAACCATAAACCACCAGAATCAAGGGAAGACAAGGCATCCCACAAAAGACTTTGCTATGTTAAAGGTCAAAAAGCAAAAAGAACTGCATTCGGAAAGTGAAAGACAACATAGTTTAGGAAAAATGATTACCTAATGAAGAGGATGAACTTTGATAATCATAAAGTCCAAGTGCAGTTAGCTTGCAGCAACCAATTTTTGAAGCAGAAAATGAGTCCAAATCATCCAATCAATAAAATTAACGTTGCGAAGAAGGGAAGGAGCAAGGAGAATTGATGCAAATATGGTTGCGTTTCAGTTGTCAAATGAACAAAGTAAAACTTGTGTTGATCATCAAACTATCTTAATCATTTAATGTCTTCAAAGTTCAAACTATCTTAACCATTTTTCTGTCTTTTAATATTATTTGCAGATATTTATGCCATTAAAAAAAATAAAATTCTTAAGAAAATTGTACCAAACGAATAAATTAAAGTGCCTCATCGTCATCATCTATTTCGATGACTAAATATGCAGGATCACTTGTAAATCAAGCCAAGATTATTACTGTACGTTGGAAATTATTCGGTGCTTCACGGAGCACCGTTATCCACTTGTACACAGGCCATTCTCGTCAATTGCTATAAACTTGTCACGTCACGAGTGAGTGAATTTCCCATTGCAAACTCTTGCATTAATATCGGATCACGGTAAATTGTACTTATCTTTATCAACTAATAATGAAATTACACAAAGAAAATAACAGAGTGAGTATCAAAATAAAAAAGTTTACAAAGGAAAAAATATTTTATATATAAAATAAAAAGCAAGTTGTGTCCAAACAATACGCAAACAATATTATTTTTATGGTGTCTTCTAAATGGTTGTAGGGTTGTGTATTCTATAAAAAATTGACTATCTCATGGTTTGTGCAGTTATAATATCCTTTATTTTGGTTAGATAAGAGGAACGTAAAAGTTCTTTTATAATATTGGATTTTGTTTATGTTCTGAAGGATGAAGAATGTATTAAACTAACTCTGCTAATGTAAAGTGTAAACATTGTTATGTCATTTTTTGTAACATTGGTGTATATTGTTTTTGCTAAATAAAATTTGCTTTTTTTTAAAAAAAGAAACATAGGGTAATTTGATTCCTGCCTTATATTTTAAGATAATAAAATAAAACTTAAAATTAAATATCAAAACTAATTAAATTAAAAACTAAATTTTATTTTAATCAAAATAAAATTATAATTCAAGAAATATAATTAATTATCTTCAAGAGGTTGAAATAATTAATGCAGATGTTTAGATCTTAATTATATTAGTCACTTGAACTTAAGTAAAAAAGAAAATATAAATCTTGTAATCCTAACATCACTTACTTCACCTAAACTAAAGAAACAAATGATATTGAAATAACATGATATAACCTATATTCTCAAGATAATTAAAGGTAAACAAGGGAAACTAAAAAGGGTTTTTGGGTATCTAGTTGTGAGTCCTTTCATTTTCCCTAATGAGATAGGACAAAAACAAAGTGCTTGACCATACTTTCCATACATGCATGTATAAAGTCTGGTGGATTTTAAGACCTGAGGGGTGTGGTCAATGTTTTCAATTTCTAAATGCAAAGATAATATTTCTAGATGTCTTTGTCTTATCCTGTGCTGAGTCACATAATAAGAATGAAGTCATCTTATTTGAATCACTATTATTTTTGTTTTTATTTCAAACCAATTTATTATTTTTGTCTCTTTTTCCGTATGAATGCTATTCTTAAATGGTAAGTAACAAGACTTGTATGTTTTATCATGCCAAAGACTACTAAGAGGGGTTTCCCCCTCTTTTTCCTAATGAAAACCGATTCCTATCATTGATAATATAAAAATTCCAAACTAGATATTCATCTGCCACGACTGATTTTGCATTCGTCATCAATCATCATGAACCATATATGATGAAAATGACAGAAAAGTTTATGCTTAAGACACTTTTTTTTTTCTCTCTCCATTGTTATATATTTCATTTACCGGAAACTCGGGTAAAGTTTAAAAATTGCGTAAGCGATAAATACTGAAGACTTTTAAGACACGTAATTTTCATTCGCCTCATTGATCGTTTAGGTACCCTGTGTGTCGGGTAATTTGAGTGGGAGAAATTTGAGAAAGGATTTGTGAGGGATGTTAGGTATTTCTTTGAAAGAAATTGTAAAATTTTATGGGTTTCATTAGCCATTATTTTATATTTTCTTTAACTTTAGCATTAATGTTGGACAAAAAATATATAGGGGAGATGTGGCTTAAAATTTAAACATTTTATTATATATTTTTTTAAAATAATAAATATTTTTATTAAAAATAGAGTGAACAATTTTTAAAACATTGATGTAACTTTTTGTGTATTTTTTTTAATTCATCTATGCTTGTCTATACAAGTAAATTATGATTTTATTTTAATTGAATCAATGTTCTCGAGTTTAAGTTTGAAATATTTAGTTATACTAAATACTATATTTTTATCATTCATAGTTAAGACAAGATTGTCTCTAATATTGTTCCATTCTATTTCTCTTTTAATTTATTTTCTATTTTTTTTTTCATCATGTTTTTTCAGGTTTTATTTTAATTCGAACAAAAGTATATGGACTTTGAAAATGAAAATGAAAGAGAGAAAATAAGAAAGAAAAAAATTAAATTTTATTTTTGGAAACTTTTTTTTTTCTCTTTTTCTTTCACCTTTCTAGCTGGTTTCTTCTAAATAAGTAAAAAATATCATTATCTTCTTTTTCTCTTTTGTTCCAACCAAGCAAGCAATACTAATAATAATAATAATAATAATAATAATAATAATAATAATAATAATAATAATAATAATAATTATTATTATTATTATTATTATTATTATTATTATTATTATTATTATTATTATTATTATTATTATTATTGTAACACCCCAAAAAATTTTAATATAATTAATATCATTCACAGATCTAGTATATTCATTTACATGTAAAATTATACTCAAAATATAAAAAATTATAAACAATCTCAAAGATCATGTATTGAACAATTCGCCCAAAATGATGTGTTGCCCAGCGAGAAACTGAGGCACCTAGCCCAGCAGCATGTGTGGCTCAACAAGAAGTTTTGGTTATGGTTTTCTAGAGAAGAGGGTTCGCTTAGCGAGATGTGTCACTGAACAAAAAAATCTCATAAAATCTAGCAGAGGATACTTTGTGCTGGACAAGACCTGTCGCCCAGCGAGATTCTATAGAATCATAAAACCTTTGTTGCATAATTCTCAATCACTCTAAAACCCATAATGAACTAGTTTTCAATTTGCAAACCTAAACAACATATATAATTATAGTACATCCATCAAATTCATAAACATTGTGCCATATTCAACATACATCATGTAATTCCATTATAATTATACATATCTATACACATTCGAAACATAACATTCTAATATTCACATATACAAAAACTCTCCAATTTACATGCTCTAAAAAATTTGTTCTTCCTATTGTAACCTATGTCTTATTCAACTCAGACTACTCTACTTTTCCATCTCTTCGCTGATCTTTGTTATCGTGCACAATAAAATCATTATAGTCATACATAAGACATATACAACTAGGGGTAAGCTAAAAGAATAAGAAATCAATTTCATAAGGATAAAATACAACTAGCAAGATTGCATTCATGATCAAAACATGATCATATGACTCGATATTTTTCGGAAAACATACACTGGGTTTGGATACAAAGGTAGTCTATTTAGACTACATTTTTTAACTGGTGTCCGACTTCTACTTGACCCAATACAAACAATCAATTAGCTCCAAGCAATACTCATCTGATACTTCCAAGTAATGTTTTACATCCATAAGACCCATTATGAACATTCAACTAACTCTCAACTAGTGTCTAGTGTCAAACTGACCCAATATAAACACTCAGTTGCTATTTGAGTACATCATATCGATGTATTCTCATGTTGCATGACTTGAACATCAGGATCACAAAGACCTCACAGGTATCCTAACTCAATGCACTACACATAGGGTTTCGTTACCTCCCCATAACAACTAACGATACAATTCATTACGCATCATTTCAAACATTCACTCAAATCAATGCATGCAATATCTCAAAATAGCTCAATCACTTCAAGAACATTAAATCATAATTCAAACATAATTTACCGAACACAAACGCATTTGATCATCAAACACATTTCAAGTTCAAATCATATTCAAAACATAAATAAATCACATGTGATGGTTTCTACATCATCAAATCGAAGTTTTGCATAAATTAAAGATAAGCATCGAGTTTCCTTTACCTATTTCTCTCTTAAAAGCTAAATTTTGTGAGAAAAGAGAATTCAATCGTATGAATCACTCAAAACCTATAAAAAATCTCAGAACCACAAAGGAACCTAAGAAAATGAGATTTTAAAAAGAATTTTCCCTTCAATGAAAATGATTAATTGAACAAAAAATGAACGAAAAAGACCTAAGGAATTAGGATCAGATATACCTATAATGACCAACATTCGAAATCAAGAACAATGGAAGTGATTTCATCGAATTTTGCTCACATGCAAAGGAGAGAAACTTTTTGGGGATTTGAGAGAGAGTTTGTGAGAAAGAAGGAGAAATGGAAAAGTGAAGTAGAAAGAAAAAGAAATTGAGATTGTGTTTAGTAATTTTGATTTTCTAACTGTAACCTCTCACAACTTAAATTTCAAAATATTGCTAATTGAAAGATTATATATATCTCCCCCTTTATACTAAACTTAATGTCATTTTCACAATTAAAAGTTCACTTAAATCTAATTACCTTCATAATTAAATAAATACTTCAACCAATATTTCATAATTTATTTATTTATTACACTTAAATTAAATTTAGTTTTTCTTTTTATTTAATTTAATCACTTATAACTTATTATTAAAAAATAAGAACTTACAATAATAAATTCAAATCTGGGTACTATCCTTGTAATTTGAATAACCAAAAAATTCAATCATTCTTATACATTTTTGTTGGATATTTTTCAGTTGTGTCAATATAAAAACAATATTTGTTATAATTGAATCTATAGTAAGAAAGAGAGAGCATTGGATGAAAAAAATCTGATTGAGAAACAAGACTCTATTATAGATTATTAGTTAGGTTTAGCAAACCATAATTATTTAAAGAAAAGTTAGTTAATGTCTCGCACTAATCTCATAATGAAAAAAAAAATTAATATAGATACTTAAATCAAAGTTTTAAATACTTTAAATACTTTAATCACTTGATAAATGGGTTAGTAGTTAAATTGATTGACTATACATATATTAAAAATTATAAAAAATATAATATTATTAACATAATTTAATTAATCCCTATTTCAATTACAACATATTATCATGATAAGACTTTAGGTTCTTCAAATAACATCTTCAAATATAATTGTATAAATTAATAATCAATGAATTATTATTTTTTAATTTTAATTTATTATTATAAAAAATAATCAATGACTACTAAGTTGATATAAATTTCTAATAATTAGTTATAAAAGCTTATATTTAGTAGTGAAACTTTATCTAATTAAAATAGACTTTTTATGATTTCATAAGTTACTAATTAATTATTGTGATTTGCTAATAAGTTAATCTATTGAATAATTTTTTAAGTGTAGGATTTGATACTCTTAGGTGCCTTATTTTTATTGTATTTTCATTAATTTTTTATATTTTTTTCTAAAAATAATGGATTAATTAATAACATATCTTTTAATTGGATTGAGTCTTCAATCTAATTGGTTGAACTAGTTGGATCAACTAAATCAAGATAATCAATCAATTACATATCTAGTTCGATAAAGGACCAAAACTTGTTAATTAAACCTATGTTTTTAAAACCAGACTGATGATCAAACTGGTGAAGGTACAGCGGTTGAACCGGTCTTAATAAAATAATATTTTTTTATTATTAATATACTATAATAATTAAAATTATAAAAGAAAAAATGTATTAAGGTTGTAATTATAAAAGGATAAAAGTAATTTTATTAAATACACCTTCATATTGGTAAGTTAAACCCTATTTTATTAATTTTTAATTAAAAATTTGTTGATTTAAAAAAATGAGGGGTGTATTTAGTAAAATAAAAAAATTAAAAAAAAAAATACAAACCGTTTGAACCAGTGAACCACCGGTTTCACCGGTTCTTGACCGGTTTTCCGATCTTAATACCGATTTTTTGTTCCATCGGTTTTGAGGGTTGACTGAACCAGTTACCAGACCAGTTCACCGGTTTTCTGGTCGAACCGATCGGTCCAATCCGGTTTTTACAACACAGAATTAAACTATTAGTTTTCAGTCCAACATAATTTAATTTGTCAAATTGAATCAACTTTATATAACTATGAATTAAATTAGGAATTAGATGAAATTAATTAAATCTTAAATTAAAATTTTGTTTGAGATAGCTATTAAAATTAAATTATTTTGATAATCAACTATAATAACATTCAGTTCATCGGGAAAACAACTAGCTTTAATCAAAATAATTAGTTATTAAAATTAAATTATTTTGATAATTAATTATTAATCAAATACTTTTTGTTTATAATTTTTAATTTTCAGCTAACTTATAAGTTGTTTAAACTAGTATGTAATTTCAATTAGCTTACAAGTTAATTTTATCAAACATAGATCAGAAAGTAATTTTAAGAAAAGGAAAGTGTATATTTTAAAATTAGAGGAAAAAAGACAAAAAAAATTAGAAAAAAATAAAGCTGAATTTTGAAAATTTTAATAGAATTAAAAACTTATTTTATTTTTTTATATAATAAAAATATTATTAAATTTTCAAAGGAAAAATTTACCGACTCAGCCGGTTATAGATATATAATCCATCACTAGCATGAGAGTATCAGTATCCCTATTCTCTATATATGGAACTATAATTACAACTTGTAAAGAATGTATACCGGCCAGAACAACACCAATTACGTTGTAATCAAGGGATCAAAACAGAACACTTGATATTGATATATCCCAACTTCTAGATTATATAACATTGTTGATTGCCAACTAAACCATTATGATACAGAGGTCAAAGACGAGAAAGGTGGACGCAGGTCTACGTAGTTGTTGTTAGGTTAGTGATTGATGTTGATTTCATGCCAAAATTCAAACTTCATTATTCACACAGTCTCGCATGTGTGCACCTTCCACCATGTGCATATGATCATTTCTGCTAACAACCTCTATCTTAGAATAACTATTTCTACTTTGGGTGGTTTATAATTATGTAAAAATTATGGTAGACATAGAATATGGTACAATCTTGAAGGTGTTTGTCTAATGGATTCTCTTCAAGTTTCTACAAACCTTGAAAAATGGAAGTGAAAATATGAGATAATGGAATGTGGATAGTTCTACTTTTAGAGAAGATAAACCATTGGAGAGAGTTTGCCATAAAGAAAAGAGTTTTTAATAAAATCTTTAGAAGAACTCATTCTAGAGAAGAGAGAATTCGAACACTCTTAGAAAGAAAATCTCAACTCACAAAGTTTTATTCTCAAATTCAAGTGTGAATTATACAATGAGGGATGGAGTTGTATTTATACAGCTAGGGAGTATTTAGGACTTCCAAGCACTTAATTAGGGTGTTCAAATGATTAAACATTAATTATACTGAGTATCATTAGCACATGATTAGGAGAGATAATCATCTAACAATACCCTAAATAAATGGATCTTGTTTCCCATGTATCACCAGATCCTAAAAAGGTGGATCTAATTCCCTTGATATTTAAATCAAGGGACAACTGGATGCTACCTATGATGGAGAAGTTATGTGGCACCTACTAGAGGGGACATGTGAGTCTCATATGTCTCTTATGCACATGTGTGTCTTGGAGGTGTGAAATTAAACAAGGGGTGTGTAAATTAATATTTACACATCCTTTTGCTCCAAAAATGCTCATTATACATTCCACACAAATAACTAATGGCAACCCTATGCCAAAAATAAGAAAAAATAAGGTGTAATGGCCGAAATACAAAGGCCCAAAAATTACTAACAACACCTACTTAAAATACTATATCATTTACACAATATTTACAATTAATTTTAAGACTATGACCTTAAAGTCTTCATGAAACTCCTCCTAATCTTGTTCTCTTTCTAATCTTCCTAGCTAAGGGACCTTGCTAGGTAGGATCATACCAATACAACAGTTTTTAAATAAAAACCTTTCGACTTTCAGAGTATTGTTCTTACAACTAAATCGTGTTTATGGAAATGGAGTGAGTGGCAAAATTAATCTCGCATAGGTTTTTTCAATTTCTTTTATTGTTAATAAGTAGTTGTTCTTCATTTTTTTGTAATGCACTAGGATGATATTTCTTGTGTTATTTCTATTTTTATTTTTTAATATAATTTATTTGACTTAAAAAACTATTTCTATTTTTATTGTGAATGCGATGATTAATTTCTCATGCATAGAAACATAAAAGTCCAAAAGGTGGACACAAATAATTTTCTAGTAATGTCTAGTTGCAACTATACCAGATACGTCTCCCTTGGCCATATTCCTTTATCAAATTCCAATTGAAAATGATTGACAACCACTATATATAGTTAACCTTAAGTGGGGTTGAGCAATTTTACACCTTAGGGCAAGAATTTTTAGAAGGAGTTTCTTGAGAAATTTTTTAATCTAATAATGTTAGATTTTTAGTTTTTTTTCTAGCAATAAAAAATGAATTTACCACATATTTTTCACTTTTTTTTTTTAATTATCTCAACCACTTTATAATTCCACATCTTAAACATAGTATAAATGCAAACTTTGGTTATGTTGATTCTGTGTCAGGGGCATGAAATTTTTTTCACTGATGAATTCAGGAAGTCATGATTGATGTGTTGGATTATGACAGACAAAAATATGAGATTTTGAATACTTTTGAATATTTTTTGGAATACCTATATACAACTCTTAAAATGTGAACAAGTCTAGTACATTTCCACTTTCTTTGTGGAGAATTCTTTCATTTGGAGTCTACCCATTTATTAATTTCAATGAGAAAATGATGGATAACACTGTAATAATCTTACAAGGCTAACGAATTTCACAAGCACTATCCAGACACACAAGAACTTCAAGCAATGTTTTTGACATTTTAGTTGAAAATGAAATTGATCAATATTTGTTTCAGTAATATATATTTTCCCAAAGAGGAATTCTTATTTCTTACCCAGCTGTTTGGGCCAACTTTAATCGCATATGATTAAGGCCACACTTTTTATGGAGGCCCATGGAATTTTTTAATAATAAATTTAAGAAAATAAATAGATTATTATATAACATTATGTTTAATTATTGAAAATTTATTTTCAAAACTATTAAAATATGATCTAAAATAGAAATAAAAGAGAATAGGTTAAAAAAATATATTGTCAAAAATATAAAATATACAAATAAAGATAAAAAGAGACCAAGATAAAACTATTAAAAATATTGCTTAATTACATTTTATATCTCCGTTTTATCAAATTTTTTCATTTAATCCTTTTATTTTTAAATCATGACATTATATTTTATTTTTAAATTTTTTAATTTGAATTCAATTGTTAGTGATTAATGTTGATTGTTAAGTATTCTTCAATTAGGGTTCTTGAATAAACCACAAGATGCATTAGATCTAGTAAAGATCTGCACTATTTCAATAATTATTAATTTAAAATAATTTTATTCTAATTTTAAATAATAAATAATTTATTAAATGTAAATATAAATATATATTAAAATAGAACATGTGAAATCCAATTAGAGTTTATAGTGACTTTACTGTTCAAGTTAAGAAACGAACAAAATTTTTTGAAATGACGTGGAAGTGTAAAACACAAAAAAGTAAGTTAAGAATTCATTGTTAGTTTGTCATTTGTCGTTGTAATC
This sequence comes from Psophocarpus tetragonolobus, assembly GCA_037954015.1. Taxonomy (NCBI): domain Eukaryota; kingdom Viridiplantae; phylum Streptophyta; class Magnoliopsida; order Fabales; family Fabaceae; genus Psophocarpus; species Psophocarpus tetragonolobus. Next base: position 32,853,351 of record CM075690.1, on the reverse strand, counting down.
CTGTTAGAGGAAAATGTTAACCCATACAGTCACAGTAATTTAGGTTGCGTTCATTTTTATTTTTAGATAAAATAAAAAAAATATGTTTAGTTATAATTTAAAAAATATTTTTATTGAAAATATTTTTAAAAAACAATTGAGAACAAAAAAAATTACTTACAGTATTTTTAAAAGTTAACATTATATGAAAATTTAATAATAATATTGTAATTATATAAAAAATAATATATAAATATATTTTAAATTATACATAAATAATTTATAATATTTTTTATAAAATTAATTAAATGTAATAATATTATATTTTAAAATAGAAAAATATAAGCGAAAATAAAACATATTTTTTAAATGTTGAAAACCTGAAAAATGAAAAGTTTAAAAAAAAATGAAAAAAATTATTTTTTTAAACTAAACGTTGTCTTAATAGTGTAGCAGGCCCTTATTTGTGTTTTAAAAAATATTTAATTAATTATAATTATTTCTCATTATTCACAATACATTAATTACTGATTATTTCCCTAATTATAAAATCATTTGCAAACAATTATTTGTCTATTTTTATAAAACTCTTTCTCAAATTTCTAGATGCATTAATTTTTTTTCAAAGCTATCCTTGACCAATCAACAAATTCTTTCTTTCTCTCCCTTATTCTGACTGGCGAATATAAATATATTTATTTTAACTTATTTCTCTATCCACGCATTAATTAATTAGATGAGAATAATTAAATAGAAAGAGAAAATACAGCTAAAAATAATATAATAATTAGAATATTTATTGCAATCACAAAAAACTAATTACTTTTCTGAGGACATATTCATAGTAAGTGAATAGAGTAATTACTTAGGATTAAAACACATAAATCTTTTTTTTTAATGCAACAACAAAAATGTAAATATTTAAAGCAATGTTTTTATTACAATTTAAGCTGATTTTAATTTGGTTTATTCTTTCATTATTATACTTAATTATATTTCCTATAATCCACTTTAATTTGTTTATTATTTTATTTCTTTTTTTCTCACTTCATTGTCATCACCACCATCCTCATAATCAGGAAGTAGGGGTGGTAATAGTGATATGAACAGTGGTAGAAATGAGAGTAATGAAAAAAAAGAAAAAAAATAATAGGAAATTCGAAATAAATTATGGATGTTATAATTAAGTGAATAATGAAAAAATATATCAAATTAAAATCAGCTTTAATTGTAATGGAAACATTCTAACAATCTAATAAAAATTACATATACATACATATTTTGAAGAAACACATTAATAAAGCATGTCTCAAACATTGAATAAGTTATTTGTTTTATCAACATAAAAATTACTTTTAAAACTTAATTGTGAAAATTTAGGAAGCACACGTTAATGTATGTAATGTCAAAACAAACGTTAATGTATTTATAATGTTAAAAGAAATAAGATAAACATTAATGCATTTGTAATGTCAAAAGAAATAAGAAAAATATTAATGCATTTGTAATTTAAAAAAAAATAAGACAAATGTTAATGCATTGATAATGTCAAAAGAAATAAGACAAGTCATAAGATATACACTTGAACATTTCTTAATAGTCTTATATTTTTGAAAGAAATGTAACATATAACAAAATAATATCTTGTTGGATTTAACTTCTCTACTGGACAAAATGTTCCTGTACGAAATCTTGGTCATTCTATCTTATATCATACAAGAGATGATCAAAATAAAAATAAGAAAAAACAGTCAAAAGAAGTCATACCATTCAAGATGTAGAAAGGAACTTAAGAAGGTATGTAAGTATATAGTTTTAAAATAGATGAAGTAATATTTCAGATTTTAAAGAATCTTTAAGCTATTAATCAGTTTGTTTAAATTTTTTATGAGAAAAAATATTTATTTAAATAAAATAATTACTTACTATAATTTCTTATATATTTGGTTAAATTTTTTTTTCAAAAAATAGAAGCTCAACAAGACTAAAATCAATCTATTTTGATAAGTTACTTGGAGTAATTTCTCAAAATATATTGATACATAAATTGTTTTATTAAAACTAAAACTTAATAAATTTAAAAAACAAACTTTTATAATTGTACCCAAACATAAAAAAAAATTATTTTATAAAAATCAGTTATAAGTAATTATTTTTAAGCCTAAATTGAAACCCACCCAATTAAAATTTTAAAAAATATAACATAATATTCATTTATAATAACAAATTTACAATTAATATATGAAGAATTATAAATTAATATGCATTGGTAAATTATATATTTTATAAGAAAAAAATAGATAAATTTTTTTATTAAGTTATAATTAAAAAATTTTAAATAAAAAATATCTTTTGATGGGAACTAGTTCAAACCAATTTTCTAAGCTGATTCTTGACTGATTTTGATTAGTTCTTGGCTAGTTCAACCAATTTTTACTAGCGTTAAAAAATAAGTTAGAATGTATCATGTACCTTTCAAACTTGCATAAAATTTAGATTTAACTTTTTAAAATCAACATAAATAAAAATAAAATAAAATTGTATATGTCAACCACCTATACGACAAAAATATTTTGCGTTATGTATTTTTTAGTACAAAACATAAATAAGTTCTCATTGTGTAATAATTTTTTCACTCCCACAGTACCGTGAAAACTTGTTGTCATTGTATAAGACCTTATGAAAAACTATTTTGGTTATTATTTGAATTAAAATTACAGTGATTATAATTTATAATCAATTCAAATGTCGAAGACGTGCCACAAGCAATACTAGGGGTACTAATAATAAAACCCTCAGAGTATAATTTACTTAGGGCCTTAGTTTCACATTACCAATAAAAAGCCCAATCGATGGTGGATCTAATTATAAATGGTGGTTTCACCATCCTTTTGGGCATACAGAATCACAATATCTTTGGAGTTCCATTAAAATTTAATTGAGTTGTATTATTTATATCAGTATTTTTTTTTACCACGTTTTTGTAAAAAACTTTAATTTTTATATATTTTCAAAGTAAAATAGTACGTTGTCAACTGCTAATAAATAGAAAATGGATATTCTCCTGTAACGCTCTCCAGTTCCAACTCTTTCTAGCCAGTTTATTATGAACCGTTGGATCTATTTAAACGGATATGATTAAAAATATAAAAGGCATTGATATGCTGATCGGCCGGACTACTTTTGTATTTCATATTCTGGGCTATGTTTATATTATATATCCATGCATGAAGTTTAATTAACAAACACGGATTTTATACGTAGTTAAATACAACTTTTCATCTATATAATTTTAAATAAATTATAATTTAAAGAAATATTTTTATTTATATAATTATAATTTTATTAAATAAATATTTTAAACACAAAATATATTTTAGTTTTACGATAAATATCTTCTTACATAAATTAAATATTTATATTTGTAGATAAGATTTCTAGTTATTATTTTTCTACTGAGAGTATTTTATATGTTTTATTCTTAGAGTTCAATTTTATGATTTTCTATAATCTTTAATTTTTTTAAGACGAAAAGTAGGATTATGTATAACCACAAGACAAAGAGATAGCATAAGATATGTCATTTACAGCAAAATACAATCTGTCCAAATTGCTTACATCACCATACAAAAACACCCAAACCAATAAGTAATAACTAGATTTAACATTAGAATCCATCATGACAACCATAAATGTTCCTATAACAGAGATGGAGCAAGTAGACAAGACAAAGCTAAACTTATTAAATTGTTAAGACACACAATAGAGGTGTCTTCTCCTATTCATAATGGGAGAAGATAACTTTATTGCACTTAACAAACATTTAAGTTTAACAACGGTACAAGAACAAGTAAAAAACTTATTGTAGAGATACTTGATCATTTTTAAAAATTATCTCATTTTTTTATAACCATATGGAATAAACAACAATCATTGAAACTATCTCATAACTTCTTAATATTGTTACAGTTAATTGGACTCATTTGTTGTTAAGAGTGCATGGCAGTTGGTGAAGGTAGAACAGAATACAAGTAAAACCAATTTTTGTCACACTACATACTCAAAGTCACAAATAAAAAATAAGTGTTCAACAATTTCAATAAAAATTCTTCTCCTTGTCGAATGATATTCCTTCATTAAAGGTTAGCTTTTATCAGTATTCTCCTCAACATCACTCTCTAGACAAAGATAATAACTTTGGAAGGTGTCATAGTTTGACTGAATGTACCTATTATTGTTATCTTTTAGTGGGTCATTATTGCTGAATAAACCTCTTTAACTATATAATCCTTGTTCTCCCCAAGATTCAAGATCAATTAATCCATCTCATTTTGTTTGATTGCAACACATTGTATTATGTCAGGCAATTGTTGAATCATATGTTGCCTAATATCTCTCACTTGCCTTCTCCATCATAGTTGCCATGACCAATTGTTGTTTTCCAAACAACACATATGTCAGACCAAAGTTTCCTTCATATCTGATAGTGTAAACAAACATGAGAATGTATGCTTTAATAGTTGTTCTTCTAACCATTTATCTTATCAGAACAGTCTACTATATCCCTTTTTCCAATTACTTTAATAAAATGCATTTCAAATCATCCTCCCTCTAATTCTCTATGAAATAATTGAATAAATTCTTTAACCAAAGCGAGGGATGTTGACATGTCATTGGCACTATATTAAATATTGGACCATATTTAGCTTGAACCTCCTGTTCTAATAAACTATCTTTTTCTTTTATTAATCTCATCTCCATTTGTTAGAAACACTTTGTTAAACACATAAACATCCTTAATTCTCAACCCATTTTCTTTCTTGTTTGCGCATACCTAACTCTAATTTACCTACAACAATTTGTTTGATTGTTGTGATCCATCTCACAAAAAAATTATTTTTTACAAAGAAGTGAAAATAAATCCCCATATCTCATAGGAATCTACGAGGAGCAATAACAAAATATAACACTAACTAATCACTACTTTTTTTATAATAAGATACCAAGATTTTAACGTGAAAAATCCCTCAAAGCAAGGGTAAAAATCATGGGTCGTCCAAACCAAAGAAATAGCTCCACCATTATCAATAAACAGTACAAAAGATTCTTAATCAAGTCTCAACAACAATATCAATGTCAACACCAATAAAGCAATAAGCTTACAAATAGAGAACATGGAAGATGAATATCCCAAAAACATTGTTGTCATACGAACTGAATATCTTCCAACACAGATATCTTTTCAACGATCCGAATGGTCAGAATGAAGAAACATACATTCTGAACATGCTGTCCAAAAATCAGCCCAATCCAACAATGAACAAACCAGAAGTGGAGAATTTATGATTTCAACTCTGTGTAAAGACGGGAATAACTTTGTCTCTTAAATAACTCTTCTTTTCTCTTACAACAATTGGTGTGTTTCACTATTGTTGTCTCTCTTTCTCTTTTTTTATTCAACTCTATGTCTTTCAAAAGACCTTCCTCACTTAACTTAAATAAGATATCAAGTGAGTCTCTCAATTTGGGTCTTTTGAGAGTGTTGGAGTGCAAGTGTGAGTTGAAGTTCCACATTGGTTAGAAATTATGAAGTTGAGTAATATACAAGCGAGAAAGACACATAACCTAATGTCTTAAGGTTTTTTGTTAAAAGTGATGTCATGTTCTCTTATATATATGGACTCGTATCCCATAGTTATATATATCTCCCTAACAGTAATTCTAATCTTCATTTTCATATTTATATACACCTAAACAAGTTGGATTAGTTCTATCAAATAGTAAAAATCCAATTTAAGTGTTAAAAATATTTATTTATTATAAATTTTAATTATAAAAATTAATAAAATACAAAATACAAAGATGAAACTTGTATAGGATATAACATTATTTTGACATTTAATCTCATTAATTAACATAGATTTAAGGGTTGAAATTTGAGTTTAAGGGTGGGATATGATCCATATCGTAATAAATATGATTTTTAATATTATTGCAACAAAATTAATAAACTTAAGTGCAGGAGTATCAATTATCTATTTCAATATATCTATCACGCCTTCTTACATAACATTGTACAAATTTAATGTCTAGTTAGCATTTATCACTTGATTTATTGTAAATCTAATTTCATTGCAAATACAACCATAATTAGCTAGTTTAGAATATCCATCATGTATGGCAATCAAGCATTTGATTAAATTGAAGTATAAGAGAATTTTACGTTTAGGATCAACACAAATCTCTATTTAGCATTGAATTTTACGTCACAAAGACCATATGAGAAAAAGCAGGAGCAAGAAATGGGCACTAGCCAAAAATAAGTTAAAATCACAAGCCAGACAACCACAAACTCTCTATCTTTTTTTATCCCTAGAAACTAACTACCTTGTCAAATTTTGCACCAATATCTTCTTCTTTTTCTTCTCCCTCCTGTACCAAGGATAAAGGTAGCTTAAGAGACTCTCTCTTTCTCTTTTTACATTCAAAATCCAACAAAAAAAAAAAACTCAGCCTTTTGAAATGGACTTCAAGCCCTTGGTCTCTCTCCTCCTCTTGGCCATGGCCTTGGCCACGGTGGCTGAAGCTTCTAAAATGCATCATGAATATGGCTTTCATCACAACTCTGTGGGTGATCTCGTTGGAGAAGAAAATGAAATGTTGCTAGATTCTGAGACGGGTCGTCGCACGCTTGAAGAAGGACAAAGATACATTAGTTATGGTGCACTTCGTTCGAACCAAGCCCCGTGTGGTAACCGTGGAAATTCATACTACAATTGCCAACAAAGGGGTCGTGCCAACCCTTACAACCGTGGTTGCAGCCGAATCACACATTGTGCTAGAGACACCAGTTAAATAATCAACAAACCAACCACCACATGAACGTATAATATCTATTTATATACCTATCATCCATTAATTCATTTTATACTAAGTATTATTATTATTATTACTATTATTATTATTATTATTCTGCCTATCTTTTGTCCCATCAATTGAGATTCTAGTACAATTATAACTATAGGCCTTCATTGAACAATTTGTATTTTATTGTTGGGGAGGTTGCTTATTTAATTTTGAGAATGTGTGATGCTCATGTGATATAGGGATCCAATTGGTCTCTCTTTATATGTTCTTGTTATGTAATCTATCTACAATTCTTTCTATTCTTTTAAATACATATGGAACAATTATTGGAATTTCTCTAATGTGTTTAGTTTTTATATGAAATAAAACACTTTTTTTTTTGTGAAGAAAAAAAAACATACATATGAGCAAGTAGAAAAACATCTAGTAAATCAGAAGATTCACAAAAGTGGGGCAAGAATGATGAAATCATGCGTTCTTAAAATTTTTCACATGCATTACATTGTTATTTTTATGAACAAGTAGAAAACATCTAGTAAATCAGAGAACATTCACAAAAGTGGGTGAGAATGATGAAATCATACGTTGTTAAAATTTTTCACACGCATTACATTGTTATTTTTATAAACATGGTAATTATATATATAATATAGAGCTAATGAACATCATAGTAAGTTTATTATTTTTTATACCAATTTTATTCATATTTATTAAGAATAAGTTGAGATAAATTATTTATCTCATTTTTGTCTCAATTTTTGTTTCATCAATCATGTGGTAACATTTATTGAAGTTACTATGTGTAAATTTTTCAACTCATAAAATACTTATACTCTCTTTAGATTCATGTATAAATAAAAAAAAATTGTTTTGTTTTGGACTTAAACATAAGTAAACTTAACTATTTTTGTCTTATTTAATGTTATTATTTCTAAAATACTCTTTATTTAATTACAATCATGATTCTTTTTTATTCATAATATCAACTTTCAATGAAGGGTGTTTTAGAAATATCTTTATTTTGTATTTCCTTTAGATTCATATATAAGTAAAAATACATAATTTTACATATATTAAAAAAATTAGTTATTCTTTTTAATTCACCAACTTTGAGTACAAAATAAGGTTGGTTCTAATTTGATATCATGAATAAAAAAGAGTCATAATTATAATTAATTAAAGGTGTTTTAGGAGTATTAATAGCATTAAATAAGACGGAATCTCATGTTCAAAGAATATATGTTTTTAATATATGTTAATTTAGGTATTTTTGCTTATATATGATTTGAGAAAGAATAATTAACATGATAATTAAAACTAATAAAAACTAACATTATTAACAACACTAACATTTGGTGTATAAAAAAACATGATAATAATTAAAACACATGTCATTACATAAATGGTGGGACAAAAAATGAGATAAAAAAGTGTGACAAGTTGTTAAATCCAATAAGTTGATTTTTTTAATTGGTTAATATTGTAAAAATTTTTAGGAAAAATACATTTTAATTTATTTATCTGTTTACATATGTCAATACCCAAAAATAAGTAGTTATTAATACCTAGAGATTACTATATAAAAGAAATGCTTCCACATGTTTCATTTCATTTTTTTAGATAACCATATGATCATCTTCTCAAATATATAATTAATAACCGCGTCATATTTTCAAATAATTTATCAGTTATTCTTGTATTCATATTTTTCTCTTCTTGTTTTCAATTCGATATAGCTTTCTGGGGTACGATATTTGTTTTAAGGCACTTCATTTTTTTTTTTCATGCACATTGTTACCTCACTAATTAAAATGCCTTCTTAATTAAATCATATTATAATATATATATATATATATATCCAGTTAGTTCATATTTTATAGTTGGATAAGAAGGTCTAATTACGGAAGGTATGTAAATTATTGTAAGTCATGTAAATAAAAATATATATACTATTTATTTATTTTTGGATAAGCTCTATTAAAGTGAAAATTAGTTATAGTATTCTTAATTCTTGTCTAATATATCAATTAAGAAACCACTATAGGGGCAATAGTTTTCATCATTTTCCTTCAATATTTTTAAAATTGATCATTGTGGTCAATTCAATGGTTTAGTAGTTGATCCAGTCAACATAGTGGTTTAATGGTCTATATTAAAAAAATAAAAATAATATATTTAAAATAATTTTATATTTTAAAATTTAAAGTTAATAATACATTATTATAATCATAAAGTACTAATATTTAAAATAATAAATAAATTAAAGTTAAAAAATAAAGTTTATAGACAATAACTCAATTATACAATTCTTAAATAAGTTCATAAGTTATTAATATTTAAATACTCAAATTTAATTATTTTATATCAATCATGGATCATTATGACTAAGTGTTTCTTCTCTAAATTTAAGTCTTTTTTCACTTATTGATACATATAAAAAAGACATTATTTTCTTTAATTCACAAAAAAAAATGTAATTTAAAAATGCAAAAAAAAAGAAGAAGAAAAAGCAACAAATCATTTCAGTTTAATCGATTTTCAATTTTTAAACTAAACCAATCGTTCAATTTAATTTGATATGGTTTGATTGCATAATCGATCCGTAAATCAAACTGAATCAGTGACTCATCTAGTTCTTGGTTCAACTCTAGTCCAACTAACCAGTTCGATCTGGTTTTTTTAACTATCATCTAATTTGCGCTATCAAAGATTCAAAGTTTTACAAATCAAATAACCTAATAATAATATTTTAAATTTTCATAATTGACTAGCGTAGAAATTTACATATTTTTTAAAAGCTAAAACAATCATGTGTTTAAATTTTATTTCTGTTGTAAATTAAAAACCACTGCTTAGTGATTTATATATATATATATATATATATATATAAATCTCATGTACAAAAATATTTTTATGTAAGACAAGTAATTACTTGTAAATTGTATGTAACAATGATATAAGTACTATAATATCTATTTCATCTTGCTTTATTTTTGTATCTATATTAATAAAGGGAATTCTCTCTTTTTATCTCTATTTTTCAAAATACCTATTATACCCTTATACTTATTTAAAAATTAAAAAAAAAACTATTTTGTCATAAGAAAGTCTAAACTCACAACCTCTCTTTGCCAAATGTAAATTTTGCCATTAGATCAACCTTATAACTTTAAGAAAAAAATTACTTTAAAACATTTATATCCAACATATTTAATTTCCCTATTATCTATAATCTATAATATTATATTTTACATTATATATTATTTATACTATTAATAATGAGAATTTTCGTTTTTTATGTTCACTTTTCAAAATACATATTCTACCTTTATACCTATTTGAAAAAAAAACTACTTTATCATAGGAGGGATTCGAACACACAATCCCTCATCCCCAAATGTAAATTTTGTCACTAGATCAACCTTATAGCCTTAACAAAACAATTATTTAAGATATTTATATCCAACATACTTAGTTGTCCTACTATCTGTAATTTATATGTATAATCTCACAGATATAAACATTTTATAAGTTCTTTCACTCTCACAAATGTAAGTTTTGTTAATAAATGTATACATTTCATCATTAATATATTAAATATAAATACAAATACACAGACAAAACAACATTTTGAATTTTATTCAAATTCTATCATCTCCCAATTTTCTCAAATTCATTACAAATCTGTCATATTAATTGATGACTTGATATGACTTTTAATCATGTAATCATAAACAAAGAAATATATAAATTAACAAAATATGTTCTATCATATTATACGCAAAATGATATAGTGCATTATTTGTATTCTATCATGTTATTACAAAACATATTAAATTAAAATCCTAAAACTTTTATAACATATCAAAATAGAAATACAAATATACAAGTGCAAAAACGTTTGTGTTTTTGCTAGTTATATATAATATTAATTAACATAATTATATATATATAACATTATATGATTAATCATAATTTAAGTTAAAAATATTATTTATATTATAATGTATGATAAGTACTATAATTATTAAAATAAAAAAATAATACATTTTCTCTCAAATTTAATTAAATTAAAATATGAAATCAAGTTATTTATAGAGTATAATTCTTAACAAAGTTATAACATCAATTTAATAATTCTTTAGATAATTAAATTCTAATAATTTATTTATTAAACTATTTTATATTAAATAATATCCACTAAGATTTAGGTAACTCAACTATATATAATTATATATTTTAATATTTATTTACATTAATATTTTAACTCGTTTATTACATGATCAAAATATAACATGTAAAATTTATAATTATAATTATTTTTAAAAACATAAACTTAATAATAGCATAAAATTAAAATAAATTTTCATTTACAAATATCAATATTAAATATATCAAAATATCACTTGACATTGAATAAAATAATTTTAATTTTTTAAAAAAAAAAAAACAACTAACTATGCATAACATGGATAGTTTCATGGACACTTAATATTTATAAGCGTGGGTATTACACAAGTTAGAAGTAGACACATAAATTGGTAAACAAAAAAGTGAGAACATAAATGGTTTACATAATAATAAGTTTATATACAGTGAGGAGAACCAGGTTATTCTCTCCAGGAACAATTGAAAAAAAAATACTTATCTTATTTTGATTTTCTTTGACTCTAACGATAAAAATATGAGGAATTCATATTGGAACCATTAAATTAAAAGACAAATGTAAAAATAACCCTTTGAAATTAAGTTTCAAATTCATAGCAGCAAATTAAGGCTCTGAATTTAGCCCAAGTTACAATAGCTATGATCATTTCCTAGTGGGGAAAACGTAATCTTTCATTCAACATATATGCCAAATTGAATGCTGGGAAATTATATAATATGGGAACTCAGACATATATGATGAAACAATGCAAGTTGGAGGTAGTGAAAATTGCGGCACGTGAGATCCGTGTTGTTTTTCTCTTATCCATATTCAATACAACGTCAAAACTTACGGCTTCTCCAACAATAAATTTTATTTAATTTATTTGTTTTTAGACTCCATCCACTCACTCCACAACACAGTTTAGTACATGGTGGTGCATTTTGAAAGTTATTGAGAGTAGTTTACAGAAGCAAATTAGAAATGGACAACCTCTATTGTATTTTATTTTCCAAAAAAAGTGTTTACGTGTCACGGAAATCCTAGGTCCCAGATAAATCTTCATCGTTATAAAAAATTTATCTAACCACTGCCATTTCAAATTATTATTAGCAGGTAAGTACATCTTTGATTCTAAGTGAGATAAAGCTAAGTGCATATTTGTGATCCAAGCTAAAACAATTATATATAAGTAACTTTGGATTCATCAACTTATAATGTGTATGGAACCTTCGAAATAAGAAATGAAACATATATGCAGACTGTTAATATGATTGAAGGAAAGAAAAAAATAAAATAGTAAATTTGAAAGTTTGCATTTATAGTACTGTAAGCTATGTTTGTTTTGTCCCTTTCCTAATTGTTCGTCCATGGTGTGTTGCATCTGAAAAGTGGGAAAACTTCTGCTTTGGCTGCAGATAAAGACTGGCCAAGTGGGCTACTAGTTTTCAAAGTCATCGTCAGCATGAATCCAATCTAAAATTGCATTGTACCTTCCAAACTATGGTGCCAACTTGTGTCCATGTTCTTGTCCTCTTGTGCTGTCAAAGTACCACTATTAATTACGCCACATTTTTATTGGTCAACAACAAAATACAACTTCTAATTAGTATGCTACACTATATACTATATCTTCATTATTTATAAGCCATCACAGTACCTGTTACTTTGATTAATAAAAATTTTAATTCCTATCCATATTGTCTGTTCCAACTAATGCCAGTTTCAAACTCTATTAATCCATCTCAAGTGATCATAATCAGATCATGACAAAACTTGCCACTTTTCTTCTATAGTTGAACGCTGACCCGGAAACAAACATTACAATTTTAGAAACGCTTGCTCATTTTAATTTGCATATGATTTCTTTTTTCTTTTAAGATAAGATTTCAAAGAATAAACTTTGACTGAGATATGTATAAATATGTAGGTTTAAGTACACATTTTCCAACAACAAATAATTTATGTGAAATTTTTAAGTGCCTTTTTCTCAATTAGGTGTTTTTCAGCTTTTTCAATCAAATTGGAGATCTTATTGAATATCAGCACTTATCTTTAATACTCAATTTTTATTATGTGAATTATCAAGATACAACTTTCACTTTTATTAAAAAATAATGAAAAAATATTTGAGATTTTATTCTTAATTTATGATATTTTATATTATGTGTTTTATTACTTTATATAATAAGATGTAAAACTGGAATCTTTTATTGAATGAAATATTTAATATGTAAACGTTATTTGATATTTACTTATTTTAAATTATTTAAAATATTTAATGCTTTCCAACATATATAGATTAGCATTCAATGGAAAAGCCCATATCCCCTTGGGGTTTTGTGTTCATTTTTTAAAGAAAAAATTATTTATATTCATGTATCTATTTAAACCTTAAAAAAAATTTAAGACAACATTAATTACTTATTTTCAACTATGTCTTTATTTTTATTTAATTTTTAAACATTTATAATTGTACATGAGAGAATAATAATAATATTAAGATCTTAAAATTTATGTAAAATATATGTAAGATTTTCTCAAATATTTTGATATCTCGCATACATAAAGTTATTTACAGTACACTTATCATACATAAATTTTATTCTTTATTGATACTTAATATTTTCTAAAATATTAATTTTACGTATTAGTATGTAAAAAAGTTATTATATTTCTTCATGCGTAAGTATTATCTTTTAAAATGAAAATGAAATAAAACAGAGGAATAGTTGTTTGATAGTTTTGAAATGCAGTAAGATCAAAGGGCAGTTTCGTTCCTTTTATTTATTCTCGCCCATCTACTGTAAAGTAATGATAGCATGTCATTATTTGTAATTTTCAAAGAGTAAAATGATTGTAAATTGAACATTTAAAATAGTTAGACACTATTATTAATTACAAAGTGTTACATATAATAAAATTATTATTTTTATAACAGTTATCTTGAAAACTATTTAAACCATTGAATAATTATATAAAACTAGTTTAGATAGTTAGTGTATCTACTTTAACTAATATGTGAATGCCAACTCTTATTTGTCATATAAATTCTCCATATTTTAACAACCAAAAGAAGAAAAAAACTCTGTGATGTATTATTAAACTAAAACTCCGTTGCATTTTAAAATAAATGATTTTATAGTGTATTTAACGAAAATTATGGAAACTAATAATTTTAAAAAATTATATGAATATAAATTGTCCTTTTTTATATTATTTTTTTGTGTAGCTTGCTTTTATATTAATATGCTTAACACTTCATCTATTTAATAAAGAATGTAATCTAATTTTATAATTATCCAGATATGGTGCTTAAAAGAAAGCTAAATCAGAAGCATCAGCATGTAGGGTCTTTTTTAGTCACAAAAAAAAGGATGTACAGTTTTTATTTTATTCATAACTACATTCTGCATGTATTTTAGGGACTGCAAGATTTTCTTACTACATACTCAATGTAAGTTCATTTTTAGAATTCAAATGCAAAAATAAATAATAAAGATTCTCTTTATAGTGCATATAAAATGGTAGATATCTTAGATTTTTTAATAAACATGCTTAGTTTGTCATTTTTATAAGATATAATCCATTCTATCTATTGAATTAATTTTTTTTAGATTTATTTCTTCCTCATTAAAACCAAAATTATTAATGATGCATAATTAAGAGATGAAAAAAGTGGTATTGAGAATAACTATTTTCACGTGCGCACATATATATATACCCCCACTGGATTTATATACAAGAAAAATATTCAATTTCACATAAATTAAGAAAATTAGTTAACTTCATTTAATTTTATTGATTTGATAAAAAAATAAAATATATTTCCTAAATTACCCTTAATAATTATCTCTCACATATCTGGAGTATTTGCAAGTGGGTCAATCTTAATTATAGATATTAATATCACATGACTTTATTCCTTCCTGGTCAATATTGTGTTACTGCCATATTTTGGAATTGAATAAAAAAAAGTAGTTAAAAGGATAAAAGTAACTATTTGTACTCTAAGTTGGTCTTTTGGTAACTTGGTAAGATGAGAGAGAAAGAGTTTGTAAGTTTGAATCTCTATCAATGTAAAAAATTTTACCAATTTATATATGGTAAGTTTGTTGACTTTATCGATTAATATTTTAAAAATCATGTCAATAAAGAAGTGTGATTGACTACAAATGTAAAACTCTTTTACAATTGTAGTGCATATGTATTAAACTCTAAATAAGATTCATTTAGTTAGAATTTGTTTATATTTAAGTCTAAAAATTCATGTCTTTTTTTTTGCTTATATATAAGTCTGGACTACGAAGAGTATATATATATATATATATATATAATATAATATAAAAGACACATTTATTTTAACTAAATTAACAAATTTTTATTTTAATAAATTAAGTAATTAAATCTTATAAATAGAATAAAATATTTAAACTTATCAACTAGAAAGACCTTAAAAAGTTTTAATAAAAACTAAATTGTTAGTATATTTACTAATTCATATACCATAACCTTAAATGATATATTAAAAAAGATATAACTTAAATTTAAAATTACTAATTAAATTGAATTTCTTGTGTTACTTCATTGACATAAAGAATAAGTAATTTAAGTGTTCCCTGATCTTAAATACATGAAAAGAGACTAGTTCATACTAATTTAGAAAGTTGTTAGTACTTAGTAATATTTAATTTTACTTATTTCATTAGAAAGAATCTACGTATATCCTCTCACTAGAACATGATATAAAGAATAAATAAACTTGTAGAAAATACTATCTCAATTAAATGAATAGTATTTAAAAATTAATTTCACTTCATTCGACAAAATTAACATTTACTTAATTATTTTTTAAATCATCACATATGTGCTTTTTTTTATGTTCAAGACCGAAGAGAATACATATTAACTAATTTCATAGAAGTATGCAATGAATTATAGAGAAAAGTGTTGTTTATCAAATTGAAAATTGTGTCTCTATTAAAGATAAAAATTACAAATAGATATAAGAGTAATTTAGAAAATGAAAATATTATGCAATAATAGTATACCTAAAATAGTTTTATATTATTATTACTTCACTCTTTTAAAAAAGATAAAAAGTTGTTTCTCTTTCTCGTTTTCTCTTTCACACGAGACAAGAAAATAAAAAGGTCTGACTCTATTTTACTCCATTTTTTGTCACATATTTCTATCCTATTTAAGGAGAATTTCTCCTTTAGTCTCTCTCAAAATCTCTCTCTCTTAATTTTATATTATATTATATTATATAATATATATATATATATATATATAACTTTTTTTTTATCCCATTTCACCTCTTTCAGTCAAAGCATTAATTTATTCAACTTATTTGTCAACCTTCATCCATACTGCATAAATTAGTATTTATTCCTATGACAAATATTAACGAGTGCCTTCGTTTTGTCAACGATCATCCATCCCCATATAAATTGGTATTGTTGTTTTAGGACACCAATTAAAAATATAAATTAATGTCAACCCATTTCTTTCTGATATTAATTTTTATATTTATTAGTTCTTGAACTAATAACTTGAAATAAATAAAATCCTTTTAATTTTTCACGAACCCGAGACAAGATTAGATTAAATAGAAGAAAATAACAAAACATAGTCGTGTAACCAAAACAATAAAATTCAAGCATGTAAAGGTTACGGGTCAGTAATCGTGGCTCTTAGGAATTGAAATTTTAAAGGTGTATATGGGTGAGTGACACAGTCAAATATGCCATGCTTGAATTTTCTTCATGATAAAATAAGATATGTGGACTTTGAAAGTGCTATTATCTAATAATGGTTCAAATGAAAACATGCCACATGAGGCATATTGTCTTATATCTTTCTGAAAAATGATAGTGAAGGGCAAAGTATAGAAGATGGCGTTGATAATGGGGTAACAAAATGCCCCTAGTGTTTCAGAGCAGTGCACATGTTGAGTTTCAAATTCCCAATAAATGCACCACCAACCGAGAGTTTTGCTTGCATAGTCCTCAAAAACCATATTAGCCCACACAATCAAACAAACAAGCCAGCACAAAAAAGAGGTCATATCTCATCTCAGCACCTTGTTTTCTGGCTTTCCCATTTCCATCACTACCTCATCTTTTTCTTTTCTTTCCTTTCATCATCACAAGCCCCACTTCCCCCTTCATTTTTCCCATGTCCCCATTCACAACAATTGTGGTCTCCTTCAGGTCAAAAGGGATAATTAAAATACTGAATCAGAGAAAGAGGAACTGTCTTAACATCATTCAAAGCTTTTTTCATTCAACACCCTGTGGCGCAAAAGAAAACAAGGTCCCTACTACAAAAGAAAAACAAGATAAAAAAAAAAAAAAATTCAATGGCTCACACATGTACTTTTTCTGTTCACAGTTCACTCCTTGAAACCGAACGCAATTTATTGCCCCAACCTAAACCCACTAACTAGCTAGTTTGACTTCTACTCCTTACACAACATTGCGACAATTTCACGGTTCATGAAAACGAAATGAATTAGCATCATCACATTACACAGTCTAACCCAAACTCCACATATTATATATATATATATATATAACAACCAAACCATCATATTCATCTTATCTTGATAGTCAAAATTAACACAAATGACCCATTTTAATTAAATAACAACACTAAACATTGCGTATAAAAAATTGTCCTAAACACAATGTAATAAGTAAGAAGCAACACAACCTCGATTGATCATTCCAAAAGGGTGAATTTTTTTCGAAGTTTGACAAGGAAAGAACACATGTTGTCGATCTACCTTGTCCTTGGAGGTGTTAGGCTGTGGTGCGGTGCTTTGGGAAGAGAGGCACAAAGTACATAGCATAATAAAACCGATGGATGCGTTTTATTCTACAAAACAAAAACAATATAGAATGCCTGAAACGCCTGCATCTGTTGTTGGCACCTTCCCCCTTTCACTGAGAAAGACAACAAAAAGGGTCAAGATTCCTTACCCATTCTTCTACTCTTTCTTTGACAGCTAGCCCAACACTGCTTTTGCCATCCGTGTAAACCAACAACACAGTTTCATAATTCTTATCCCTACCACTCTGCAAGGACTGCACTTAGGCATAACGTTTCATTATAATCATTATTGTTATTATTGCCCTCAAGTGGAAGCAACTCGGTTCGATCACATAATTCAAATTCTGCATTAATTGAAGGGTTTGACAGTGTGGGACGAAACCTCAAGTAAATTAAATCCTCTGAAATACGCAGCGACCTTGCCGGAATCACATTTATAATTTTTATAATTTAAAAAAAAAAAAAAAAAAAAGGGCAGCACGATTACAAGAAGAAGCGAAATTTATGGTTATTTAGTAGTAGTAAAACTCATTTCTCTCATTAAATTCCCAATACCTTGATCGGCATGGCTCGTAATAATTGAGGAATTTATTAGCACCCGAAGTTAATTGAGTTCCATATTTCAAGCAAACTCGCTTTCTCAATTCTCCACGAGCTCAATAATTAGCATTTAGAGCAACTCATAAAAACCGGGTCAAATTAAATTTCAGCAGTTCCGCTATCTCTCTTTAATTAAGATTCAACAAAGCAGAAAAAAGGAGCGAAAAACGCAAGATGAAGATGAAAAAAGGCAAAAATTTACATACAATTGAAGCAAGATTCTCGTTCCATTCTCAGCATAAGCCATTACAAGTTTATCTTTCTCTCTCTCTCTCTCTCTCTCTCTCTGATGAATGCCATAAATATATATAAGAATCTTACAGAAAATCTAAAGGACAAGGTGAAGGGAAAGGAAAAGGAAAAGGAATTAATTAATTTATAAATTATAATTTATGATAATAATTGATAATTTAAGAGGAGGAAAAAGAACCTGGGGAAGAGGTGGGGAAGAGGGGCAAAAGGCGAGGTTTTTCGTCTCTGGGAGTGGAGGCGGGAGAAGGGTGCAAGAAGAAGCCTTTGTCTCTGATTGCTCTCTCCTCAGCTTCGGTGTCCAAAGCAGTAGGACTGGTTCCGTTGGAACGGGATCGGTCGAAGGGGTCAGGTATGAGAGGCGTAACGGGGCTGAGAACCAGTGCGGGGAAGTCGAGGATGCTGGGAGACATGGCTTCGTGTTTCCTGGGAGAGAAAACGGTGTTGGAGAAAACGGGGAGCAGAGGGTTGATGTTGAGGTTCTTCAGCGTGTTCCTGCGCTCGTAGAGCTTGAAGCCTGAGTTCTTTTTAATGGGAGGAATATGGGTGTGGGGTTTAGAAGGTTCGGAGTTAGGTTTGGGAATGGAGGCTGAGGCTGAGGCTGAGGCTGAGGCTGAGGCTTGTTTGGCGGTTTCGGAGGATCCGGTGAGGAGTTGAACGACTTGTTTGAAGGTGGAGGAGTCGGCTTGGACGAAGGTAGTCGGGTAGGGGTGGGCGGATTCGGATCTGGTAACGGGTTTCGGAGGGTACGATGAGGGGGGTGTGGCTGTAGGGCTAAACGGGGGCAATTGAGTGTGGTGAAGTCCATTGCTGCTTGTGCTGCTGCTGCTGCTGTTTGAACTACTGTGTCTGGGAGAAGGGACAAGGTTCACACCACCACGGAGGTTGTTATTCTCTTGGTACATTCTCGGTGATTTACAGTCCATGGTTGACCTCTTCATCACAAATCACAAATCACAAATCACAAATCACAAATCACAAACCAAGCAAGCTATCAAACCAAATACAAAAAGAGAGAGAACCCTCTCTCTCTCTCTCTGTCTCTCTCTCTCTCTCTCTCTCTGTAATGTTTGGTTTGGTGAGAAATGTATTCGTAGGGCCCTTTCCCAGTGATGAAAGCCTTAGGCCATTCCCTACGCGCTATTTAACCTGTCTTCTCCTCTGCAATTTATGGGAAGGGCAACACAAGTAAATTCTGTTTTTCTTCTTCTTTTTTTTTCCTTCTTCCTTCCTTAAAATTCATTGTTTCTCTTCCCATCTCATCTTTTCAATTAACAGTTGTCCATCACTTCTTTTTAATTTTAATTTCTGGTCAAGTAATTAAAATTACTTCTGATATAATTTTTAATGCCCGGGATTTTTTTCCATAATTAATGTTTCTTTTACCATTCGTGTGTGTCTCTCATTTATTCTGTCTCCAACTCATACTCCTTAATGATTTTCTTTTTATTTTATTATTATCTTTAATTTAATATTTCTATAACATATATTACTCTTTCATCTGTACAGTTGTACACTTCTATCTTTTAATTAATTCTTCACTTAAAATAATTTTTATTTGCACATCACACTTTAAATTTCTTTTAATACATATGCATAATATTTCAAATTTATTTTAGTCTCTATATTTATGAATAATTCAACATGATTTTTATACATTATATTTTGGATCCGTTTTAATATTCAATCTATACTTGATAATCTGTTTTAATTTCAACTCTATATTCTTTTGAGTGGAAAGATTAATTGTTACACTGGAATGTTTTTATACTCGGGAAATTATAATTTTTACCAAATTGTTAACGTAGGAAAACAAACGGTCAAAAACTATTGATGGTATAATTTAATGTAATTAATTATTATAGAAGTCAACTAATTTATCATACCAAAAAAAAATATCTACTCTATTTTCTTTTAAGTAAAAAGATTAATCGTTATAATAGAGTATTTGGGCTCAAAAAATAATAAACTTCACCGAATTTGTTAAAGTGGTGAAACAAATGGGGAAAATAATATAATTTTAATTTAATTAATTAGTATTATCATTTCTTTTTAAGTAAAAATATTAATTTTTATAATGCAATATTGGACTGATGATGAAATCGTGAAATACTGATATATGTTTCTCCAGATTGAATAATGAGGAGAAACAAAAGCGGGCAGATTCATTCATTTCATGCACATGACTAATTTGTTAACTGTGTTAAAATAAGATTCTGGTTTCTATTTTTCCTTAATTGTGGATGAATGTAATTTTTTTTTTAATCATAAACCTGTCTAGTGTGAGGATTTACAAATTTTATATTGGTAATAAATAAAATTAACTACATTGTTTAGTACTTAACTTTTATTTTTTATTTTTATATTTGGCATTTTTTTAAAATTGATATATTGTTAAATGTTTTATGTACGGATTATATGTTTAACCAAAATGTAAAGCCATCATGATCACTTTATTTAAAATTGTTGAATTAACATGTCATTTTCATAATAAATATTTCTTAAAAAAATAAAAATTTTACAGGTAAAAAATTTAAAATATAAATAAAAATAAATATCAAAACCAAAATTATTTATAATATAGGTACTAAAAAGTTATTTAAGTCTAAAAAAATCGTTATCATTATCATTATTTTACACATTATTTTAAAAGTTCAATATGATTTGCGTTGAATCTTTATAAAATTTTTATTTTGTATTGAGTGCTAATATTTTTTTTATGTTTCAGTTTCAAAATTGCTATGTAAAATACTTTTTAAAATTTTTTTAAATAATTTAAAATATCATCTAAAATACAAAAAACAAAATAAAATTATTAGATAAGCAAAAAATTTATAAAGATTCAAGTTAAAATTTGTTATATTAAAAATGTGAAATATATTGAAGTCTTTATTTTATAAAGGTTCAATAAAGTCCATTAAAAAAAAAAAGTCCATTAATTATTTAAAAATTAATAATTTAGATAGAGTCATTTTACTATAATTTCTTTAATGATTTAATTGTTTGAGATTTTAGTTACTAAAAGCCAAATTTTTAAAAAGAATTAAAACTATTTGATTAAAAAGTTGAGGGGTTTGACCAGTCATATTAAAGTTTAGGAATTAAAAATTAAATTCTAAAAAATTTATAAACTAAACTTTAGTTAACACATCATAATAATACTAATAATATAATAATATAAAAATAAAAATTAGAGTGTTTATTTTGTATTAATGTTTGCCTTTAAAATTATATTAAATTATTTTGTATAGGTATTTGATTGATTGTATTCAATTTTTATTTTGTGTTAGTCCTTAATTGTCAAATTAATGAGTTTAATGTTTATAATATTACTTCAAAATTAAAACTTTGTGTTATTTTGATTGGTTAATTTTTTTTTAAAATTGAGAAAAAATTATTATGAAATTTTAAATTTTACAAAAAAAAATAATGTTATGACTTGATTGAATCAACTCAAACCTAATTCATGATTAAATTTGGGTTGAGTAAGAAAAAATCACCTAAACATATATAAACAGACCCAATCGATCAATCTTAATTGGATTGAAGAATGAGTTTAACTAAATCTAACTTATGAACACTCATGCTTTTAATTAGTGTCTCTTTTAATTAACTTTTTATAATTTTTTCTCAATTAATACCACCCAAATATTTTCTCATATATAACATTTCTTTGATTATCCTTTATTGAATGTTGCCTGCATCTATTTTAAAATTTTGATCTTTGTTACTCTATTTTTTCATGTTTTCCTATTGAAACCCAACATTCATTGTATATAGTATTGTCAAATGTATAACTAGTTATAAGATAAACTTATCTTTGAGTTTGTTAGGTATATTACAATCACAAATAATTTATAAATTTTTCTCCATTTAAGTCATTTTGCTATGAATAATTATAACTATTTAAATTTAGAAATATGTGATACGATATCTTCTACCATTTTTATTTTTATTTATAACTACATATATCTTGTAAATCTTACCATGCATATACTCTATCTTACTCATATTTAAAGAAAAGTTATTTTGCAAACTTTTTCTCTTAAGTTCAAGCTTATAATTAATTGTTTTCATTGATTTCTCAATTAAAAAGGTATCATTTACAAAGAACATGTAATTTAGAAATTCTTTTATATATCTTTAGTAAACAAATTAATTCAAGCTAAAATAAAATATATATAGACTTAAATATAAGACTAAATGTAATTGAAGTCAAGTAAAATCATTTAAAATCTAACATGATTTTTAGTTAGTGAGAGAATTGCAATTAAAATTAAGATCTAACATTATTTAAAGTCTACCAATTTTAAATTAAAATTAAAATTTCATATAATAATTAAATCATTAAAAAATTATCAAACTAACTTTATGGTGGTATAAATTATCAAAATAGTGACAATGACAATTATGCGGTGACAACAGTCCAACAATGATGTCATAACAACAATGAAGATTATAGAAGTAGTGTTGTCACAAATATAATAGTGATAGTACTCACGTCAATCATGATTATTAGATTGTGCTAATTAAAATATTTTATAAATTTAATTATTATTTGTTCAATGTTTTAAAAATTTAATGATTATAAGAAACCTTAATTTGAACTTCTAAAAATTTTAATTTCAATGATCCATTATTTCTAATTTTGATCTTATCATTGTTATTAATTGATATTCTCATGTTTTTATATAAACATGTGTAATGGTTTTACTAGAATCATTTCATATATAAATTATTTTGCACCCAATATTATTGCGACATTACATTATATTTTGTTGAAGTGAATATTTTCAAATTGAATATCTCTGTTAATCTTGTGAATTATATATAAGTACTTTAAAGTTAAGCAAATTCTTAATAAAATTTGTATGTCAATCGTATTAGTCATAAATCTTTCTCTATTTTTTATTCATTTTCTATTTTTTTTTGTTTTAATAATATTATTTCATGAACAAAAATTTTGCATAATTTTAGTTTCTATGTTGTGATTAGAAGAGATGTTCTTTTTACCATCAAATATATGTTTCAAATATAGTTTATGATTTTACTTGTAAAGAAAGTGTTTTGTTTATGATGATGGCTATAAATATATTTTTATGTGTAGTAAATTACATGAATTGACTGTAATAATTTTTTTATATGTTTTGATTTTGCATGATGAATGTTATTTCATTTAAAATATATCATTAAATATAATTAATAAAGTGCTAGATACAATTAATGTGAACTTTGTCACTAATTCATTTCACGAATAATTATAAAATATATTAGAGTTTATCATAAAGAGTGAGTGTAAAATATTTTACACGATATTTAATCACAACTCATAATTTATGGTAAGTTTGTTGATGGTATTGGTTAATATTTTAAAAGTCATATAAATAAATAGTTGTGATTAAAATGATTTTAAAACTCTTTTACACTATATACTAATTCATCACAATATATTATCTCAAATTCACTTTTAGAAAATCAAGTATGTTATTAGAGTTTAATACTTATGCAGGGTTTGTGTAAATGAGTTTTATATTAGCGTTAAATCTCAACCTTAATTTATATGACTTAATTTTAAAATATTAATTTATAATGTCAAATAACTTACTATGTATAAAAGGTTGTGATTGAATGTCAATGTTATGTTATTAGATAATCATTCTTTGATCTTCTTTTTTAATTACTCAATGTTCTTTTTATAAGACTTTTTCCTACTTTTTAGATACATTAATTTTTAAAAAATCAACCGTAATCAATTAATAATTTTTTCTTTCTCTCATTCTTTCAAATTGGAAAATGTGATAACCTTATTAATAAATTAATTTTTCTTTCTCAACATATAAATTAATCATATAAAAATAAATAAATAAAAAGAAAGAATAAAGGTAATTTTGAAAAAATAATATCAACAACTAACATATTTAATGTGTTACTTAAACTAGTTCACGCTCCTTAAGAAGTGTATTTTTTATTTAAGGATCTTATAACAAGGAGCGCATTTTATTTAAGGATCTTATAATAAAGAATGAAGGGATTGATATTGAGAAAATATTTTTTAATGATCTTATACTAAAGAATGGAGGGATTGATATTGAGAAAATATTTTTTAATTTTCAACTTTATCACTTACAAAAATATGAGTGAGTTAATTATTATTTTATTTCAAATTAGTTGAGTAAAAAACATTTGTTGATATATATATATATATATATATATATATATATATATATATATATATGTATGTATGTATGTGCGCGTGAAAAAAACTTACTTAAAATTATTATATACATTTTTTTCTTTTTCATAAATAGTTTTTTATTATGAGTGTCAAACTTAATGATCTCTTTGCTTATTAATTATGGATCAAATAAACCCTTTTCAAATTTATTAATAGACTTAAGTTATGATTGACATAATTATATATTTATGTCAAATTTTAAATATAGAGAAAGAGAAACAATTGATTTGAAACATGTGTTACGAGAATAAATCCTCTAACATGTGTTTTTTATTAGTGATGAATTATATTTAAAAAGTTTCTCATCTCTCTTTAAAACGAGAATCAAATTTAGATTTTCTCTTACAAACTGAGTGTGTATTGTCAACTGAATTATACTCATTAGTTAACCTAATACATGTTTGAAATATGATGTACTTTTTTTTATAAATTACTTCTTACTAATGTATTGATGTTATAAGTTATCTAACAAAGCAAGACTACTAGATTTTTTATTGTATAATAATAATAACAACAACAACAATAGTTATAGTTATTATAATAGGAGTAATAGATGATCCTACATGCATATTACTTTTTATAATTTTCATATAAATAGTATATTAAATAGAAAATAAACATCTTGAGAAACAATCTAAATTCAATATTTAAATATTTAGACATGCTAAATATAAAATCATCAAAGTTTTATACATTATTATTTATACTTACTAAATTAAATTATTTCATTATTTACTTTTATAAAATATGTAAAGAGATATCTCTCATGCTAAGAAGACGTAAGTATTATTCGTTATCCTACCCAAATTACTAAAGAGGACATAACTTTTCACTTAAATTCAAAACCACAATTTTTGTCATGACATTGCTAAAGATTACTACCATTTGGATCCTTTAATAAAATTTTTTATACATTAATCTCTTAGTTATTTTGTAATGCAAATTAGTTCTTAAAATACTTTACATAGTGTTTTTAAATATTTTAGAAACATTATCTAAAACAATTTAGAAATTAATGTGACTAACTTTACAAAATTCAAAACTAACTTTTAAAATTTGTCACTTATTTCAAGTAGCTTTTAAAAATAACTTTTGAGTCAACTTAATTGCTAAACTAGGAAAAAGATAAAACATAAATCTTGATATATGTGAATAGGTTTTTAATTATTGTTAGGGACAAAAATTGACTACATTAATTATGTCTTGTTAAAATTCAAACTTCAGCAAAAAAACTATTCTCATTAGATTGTCATATTGTAGATGTCCTCAAAAGTAAAAGTCTAGCATAGACGTATTACTTGTTAAATTCCTTTATATCAGTCACCGATTGAAGTTAGGTTTTTACAAAAAAAAAAATAGATTTTTTTAATTATATGTATAAAATTGATAGATTAGTAAAAGTAATTAGGAACTTCTTTATGGATGGATTTTTTTATTCTTTTATAGTGGTGTCATTGTAAGTGATGCTAACTTAAATAAGACAACCAACTAATTTTTTATTTTTTGTCCTTTTGTGGTTTCTCCAACTCACATAAGGTATAAGTCATTTTATTTTTTCTTTTTCATCATATTAAGGTGATGCTAGGTCAATAAAAACAACTAGTAAATTTTTTAAATGTTAAATTGATGCTAATTTATTAGAAGCAGTCTATTTAAAATTTAATTGTTAACCTTTCACTAAGCATGTCAAGACAATCTTTATAATTTAATTTTTCCGGTTGCACAAATTGAAGTTAAATAACCATTAAAAAAATTATTTTGTATTATTGGTCTCAATTGGGATAATTTTAGTTTAAATTTCCTATTTAAGAGGTAGTGTTTCTAAAAAATGTAAATTATAACTAATCTGTTTATCTCATTTGACGTTGTAACATCCTGAATTTCTTATATTATTACTAATATTATTCAATAATTTTCCACTTATAAACCTAAATACTGAAATATAATTTTGCATCGCCATACAATTGTTCTAGCAAAACGCATATCCTTCAACATCATTTGACAGTATTCATCTCTTACATAGATTATTTGTTGTTGGCATCTTATATACTTCCAGTTTCCATCTATATTGTACAAGCCAGAACCTTGTATGCCAACTGATGGAGACTTGACAAGCTGACCTAAGGATGCTTTGTGTGACATTGGAAGTCTCATGGCTATATCTACAACTAAGACAATGAAGCAAACTTTACAAGGCCTAATAATAGAGATCAAGTCAAAGGAAAAAACATTAAAGTTCACTCCACATTAGACAACCTTTTTACAAGTGAATAGAGATTTTAACTCAACTTGAAGACTATAGGGAAAGAAGCTCAAATTCATATCAAAACAAAACTTTCATGCGTTGGACTTCCTTAAAGTCCAATTATTATGTAATTTTTGTATTTTTTTAAGGGTGATATTTCATATGAATTTTTGTGTTTTTATAGAAAGTTGTAGAGATTTTAAAGTTCCTAAGTCACTAGGTATGCAAGTGGGAAATAAATTTTAAGTGGAAAATAATGGGATAGTGGGAAATCAGTGGGAAACCAAGACTAGTGGGAAATCAATGCCTTAGTGGAGTTTTAATGTTTTTGTTCTCAAGGCTCCTTATCTTTACCTATAAATAGGAGTTTCTTGTAAGATTTTATCACAATAACAAAATTTAGAGTATTACTTTGAGTGATTTTCTCTTATGAGAAACTTTGCTTTTATTCTTCGATAAGAACTTTATAGTGTTGGTTCTACCAACAAGTTGCAGTTAGGGTCAAGTTTCTCTTTTTCTTACTTTATCTGTTTTCAAGATGATCCGCATAGTAGATTCATATCACTGACCATACTAAGTACAAGCCTAATACATCTATGACCCAAATCCATCTATATTGAGACCGCTCAATCAATTACACATACTCTAGTTTTTGGCCTAAATCCTCTAACTTCTCCTCTTCCCATGTGAATAATTGTCTCTTTTAGCTCCATTTCTGTCGTGATCCACCTCCTCCTTCATCTCTTTCATCGTGGGTTTTTATCAATGAATTGCTCAAATAACCTTAGAAAATCTTCACCCACGCAACCTTAACAATTAAATTTTAAACATCATATTTAAGAGGTATTAATTTTTTAAAAACTAGTGAAGACTAAAATTATAATTATATAGAGCAATTTTTTGTAGAGTTATTCAACTTCAATTGGCACCCCTAAAACCATTAAAATTAAACATATTGTCTTGACCCACTTAACACAGCCTTAAAAATTATATCTTATATTGGTTGTACCTAAAAATTTGTGTCACTTTATCATTTGAAAATTGACATGAAGTAAACAATCATAATAAATTTATCTTTTTAAAATAATATTGGAAAATTGACAATTACAATATTCAAAATCATATTTAAAATTTATTAACAAAGTATAATTTCATCCTTATGAATATATATATATATATATATAATATTAAATCTAGTCCAAAATCACATTATGTAAAACATAAAGTGAACTGAATAATTCACTTTCCTAAAAGTGGTTTTTTTAAATAAACTAAAAAAATGACTTCAATAAGATCAATATTTAAAGATTACTCTAAATAGAATAAGTAGCTTGAAATAGATAATTGTAGATTGTTGTTCAAAATAATATCCAAAGTTAGAATTCTTGTGCAATGAGAATAGTCCAATTCTAGAAGTTAGAATTCTTGTGCAATGAGAATAGTCCAATTCTAGAGAGAAAAAGCATATTAACAAATGAGAAATACTCAAACAGAACTTAAAACAAATAGTACCCAAAGAAGCACACACAAAATTAATGTAACTCTAGTTGATCGATCTAGATACTAATTACAGTCAATTGAAGTTTAAGTAGTAAATCATACAATAACTTAGAAATGATACAATTCAAGCCACGTTCAAATCACTTTGACTAACTTTCTTAAATTCATAAAAAGCTAATTTGAACACTATAGCATTATATACATACCACTCGTTATAGAAATTTTATATTAAAAAAAAAAACAAATTATAGACATGCCACTCGTTATAGTAAGAATGGTGCTTTTGAAGCTCAATATCCAAATTTTGAAGGATACCACTTCTAGAAAATCACTCAAATTTTGACCCCTTCACTTGTATCAAATTGAAGAGCGTGTATGAGTTTTGTAATGTTAAAAGATAATAGAATCTTGTATCTTTGCTGAAAAAAAAAAAAGTGTGTCTAAAGATATAATCAATGGTGGTTTCTCTAAAAAAAAGAAAAATCAATGATAACGTAAGGTTGTTAGAGAATTTACAAAGACTTCATTTATAAAAGAATATCTAGAATTAGTGAGTGATTAAGTCTTAAAAGTTGTGAGAGAAAAGTACTTGTGTAATGTAATCACTCTAAACATATCCTTAATCAGAGATTAGATATTATCCCAATGATTTATACTGTTCATTTCGCACTTAATTTTCAATCAACTTTTTGGTAGTCATTTAATCTATTAATTAACCTTAGTATTCAACGTTGTCTGGTATTTAATGGTTAAAAAGTAAAGCAGAAATTTTCATCATCAAGTTTTAAAATTGATTTTCTAGAAACACAGAAAACATTGATATTAACAAGTATACTTTTGATAACTTATCAAAAGCATAATTTTAGCCTAAACCTTCCTACTGAACATCATATTTAACTCTAACATTGTTTATCAAAATAAAAAATATTGAACTTTTTTGACATTTTGATTTTTAATGCATTTCAAGTGATTAATTATAAGTACAAGTGTAACTTTGAAGTGTTGTTTGTTTTGAGTATTTTTTTTTATTTTCACAAAAAATAAAATAAAAGTTAAAATATGTTTGGTTACAATTTAGAAAATATTTTTTTTGAAAATTATTTTTATTGTTTTCTACAATAAAAATTACGATAAATAAATCTATAGATCTCTACCAAAATATAAATTGTACATAAGAGATATATTAAAATAGAAAACATTGATAATGCGTATTGATATTTGACATTGACAGAGTTAATATGAAAACTTGGTAAATTTTGAAGTATGGAGCATTATGGTGCATGACATTTTTACTGGTGAAAAGCATTTCAAAACGGAGGAACGACGTTGGGTGCTGCATGTGATGACAATGGCGTCATCACAAGGTTCATAGTGAAGAGTTTTGATGGATTGAAGGTGGGTGGATAGGCTTTGGTGACAGTGACTAGTAATGAGTTTACTTGTTTTAACGTGTTCAAATTCAAACTATCCCAAGCAGTTCAATCTCAATGTGAAAACAATACGATGAACGTGGATTTCATGGTTAAAACAAACACACACTAGGTAAGTTTTTGGAAATTTTAATAATATTGTAAAGGTGCGTGACACAAGATAATTAACAGTTTGGATAGTGGGTGGGTTGCGTGGAGCAGTAATGGAAGTGTGTGGTGCTAAAACTGGCTTCATAGAAAGCTGGTTGGTTAATTAATTACCACGTACCAGTTATTGCACGTGCATGTGGATCAATTTTAATGCGGTTATTTTTTATTTTAAGTTCTAAATATGCAATTAGGTGAATTGATATGTATGTAGATTGAGGTTGAGGAACTATGGGAAGTGTTTGAAATTGAAGGTGGTTGCAATGCCAGCAGTTGGAAGAGGCAATTAATAGTTATGAGTAAATGTGAGTTCAACATGACGTGTGTCTCTAGGTAGTTGTGGCCGTTTGCCACATTCATAGCTCAAAAAGTCAATGTTTCAGGATCTTTGACTTTAAGATCATGAGAATGGAAAAACTGATTCAACCACCCTAAATGTTTTTAATTAAACATAACTATATTCAAACCAATTCTTCTACATGTTTAACATAATTATATATTTAAATTCGATTTCGGAACTATAGCTTAAATTTAAGTAATTCCGCAATAGTAGATCGAGTTAAGTGATAAACAAGTTCTAAAATAAATTTAAGTTGACGTATAAAGAAAATCAGAATTTAACGAATTTTACTTCTTAAAGCGTACGGCGCATGCTAATAATTTTGAATTGGAAATGAAGATTTGCAATTATAATTAGCTTTAAATTTTGTTCTCTTAATTTTGTAATATAATTAATAATTATTGATAATTTAATAGAGTTTGACTAGTATGTGCGGTTAGCGTAAAAAGTTGTACACTGATCAAATATTAGTGTAATATTTCTTTACACTATCATTACATACTAATTAAATTTATTTTAATATTAATTGTAAATACAGTATATTTTATTTGAAATCAAATTTAAAATTAAATGTAGCATTGCATTATACTGAACGTCTTGTTTAAATGTAGCATTTAAATTTAAATTAAAATATTATTAATGTGTTCAGTTAACTTTCAAAATGTAGTATATTTTATTTGAACGACAAACTCAAAATAGCTTTTAAAATTTTAAAAGAAAAAACTACATGCACACGATGTATATAGTATGTTGAAGTTGAACAAGATCAATTTATCATATTTTGGGAAGGAACTTCAAGTCTATGTTTTATGTAGATACAATTGATTGATTTACAATCTGAAATACATATTGATTAAAATAATATATATATATATATATATGTTAAAATCAGATTCATAAACTTTAATTGTATTGTAAGAAATTATTAAGGAAAATAATCATAGAGCTATTTTTAGAATAAGTAGTACTCTTTGGGTATTAAAATTAAATTTAAGTTAATTTTGAGAAAATATGAGTAAAATAAGATTTAGTGGTATAAAGAGAAAGTGGTGGAATTGAACACGCGCCTAGAAAGAGAGTGGGGGTGAATTGAATGGGTTCCAAATGGTAAGGTTGTAATGGTGATAGTAGGAATTTTAGACAAACATGAGTGGGGCTGTTGTTGTGTTATGACAGAGAAAACAGAAAGCGTCAAAAAGAGTTTAATATTTGGCATTGACTCTCAGGCTGAGCCCATGACATGATGATTCTGACTACGCCTATACACCCTAGTGCCTTGTTTGGGACGACTCATATTATCACCCACTTTTTCATTCATGGTAACATCCCTCATTATACAATTCCGGAAACTAAACTCTAACCATATTATATTTTTTATTTTCTTTTATTACCATGTTTTCCTTGTATCAATGATTAATATGTTGTGTATATCTCTTTTTTCAATCAATTTTTTTTCATCCATAAGTTACAACTATGATATTTCTTATAAAGAACCCAAACCCAGCTCGTTGGTACCAACAACTTTGTATATGTTTAGAAGAAATTTTCATCAGATTATTCAAAGATAAAGTAATTTTGCAAATTTAAACTTACACTACAAAAGCATGCACTTCTTGATAAGTATATTTTGATGTGATCCTCCCTATTCAAGCCTATGTTCCCTTATAATAATAAAAAAGCATTCTAAACTATTTAAAGACAGTTTAATTGTTTATAATAATTTTATTGGATAGCAGTAAAAAAACAATTTCATCGGATCAAGTAGGATTATATTTTATTAAGAATAAACGTGGTATCTAAAGAAAGAAAATACTTTTAAATTAGGCATTGTAATTCCATATTTAGCCGTGAAAACTACTGCTGATATATGTCCCCTGGCTCACTGAAAACACATACACATATCACAGGTTGTTCAGTCTATGTAAAAATTTATTTGGTACGTGTCAGTTAAAGATTCTCAGAATTTAATGTCCCCACCCTACTCTATGATGTATAGATGATAATTTAGTTGCTTAAGTTTGTAAACAAAGCCATATCTAGTTTTGTCTCGTAAAGATGAAAAAGGTTATGAATTGGGATATAAATTTAAAATTTTTCCAAATTAAGATTGATAAAGATCAGATTAGACAAATGTCTTGGTTGATCCTTCCATGTTAAGGTCTTGCAGAGGAGAAGGTCCGAATTTGTTTTTACGTCTCGAAATGTTAATGCTATTAGCATTCACTTTCCTAGTATTACAACAGTATTAGAAACATTTTCCTTATAATCATTATTACCTAACAATCCCCCCTCCTTCTCCTTCCTCATCATTTTTAAGATGAAACAAATTGACTACTTTCTCACCTTAATAAATTGATAACCATATGAAGGGTCAAATTCCATTAATAAGGTCTCTTCAAGAGTTCAATTTCGGGTGTCCATGTACCAAAAATGATTTCTTTCTAATTTTTGTTCTTTAGATTTACATGTCCAACAAAAAGAAAATTCAATTTTGTAGTTATATAGAAACTAGCAAAAATACAGGCGCTGCCGCAACTGTGTATTGAAATTTCTATTTTAATATCTTTTGTAAAATTTTATATTTTGAAATATAAATTGTTATGTGACATGTTTTGAAATATATTTTGTTAATTTTATAGGTTTTTTCATGATAACATGATAAAAACATGTCACATTATCAATGAATATCTCAAATATGCAATGAATATGAAAAAATGGAAAGATGAGAGTTGGAATAGAACTAAAAATATTGTCGCACCTGTAAATTTGCATGTTTATTAAAAATATTTATTATGAAATGTAAGTCTATATTAATAGGGAGAAGTTCATATCAGATAGTTTGAAAAGTGAACATCAAAAGGTGTATTGCATTTATTAATAGTATAAATATAGTATATAATGTAATATTATATATTATAGATATAATTGGACAATTATGTATGTTGGATATCAATATTTTAAAGTAAGTTTTTGCTTAAAATTATAAGATTGGTTTAGTGGTAAAGTACATGTTTGGGAAATAAGTGGTTATGAGTTCAAGTCTTTCTTATGACAAAATAGTTTATTTTTTTAATTTTTAAAATATGTGTAAGGGTAGAATATGTATTTTGAAAAGTAGACCTCAAAAGGGATATTCTCTTTATTAATAGTATAGAAGTATAAACGATCTTAATATTTTTATTTTGTGAAAAGTATAAACAGAAATTGACAGTTAATGAATATTTTTTATATAAGCAAAAATAAATTCTATTAATAGAAAACAACAAAACACAAGATGTGTGTGTGATTATGTATTTTCTAAATCTAAAATAAATTCGAAAAGGGGGAAAAAACCAATTCTAAAGGGTTCCTCCCAGATAAAATAAAATTCACCACTCCTCAATACAACATATAAGATTAAGATTAATTGACAGTTAACAACTGTTAGCAAAGACAAAATTCTGAAGGTCGAATTCCAAATTTGATTAAATCATTAATGCCGTTGAGGGTAGGGTGTTGAGAATTTGAGGACATTCTTTTCAAAAACCTTTGCTTTTCTACAGGTCAGACATATAGATGCCCACATTGAAGTTGATCTTAATTCCCAATTCCAGAATCCTAAGCTACATTTGCTTGCAAGAAAAATTGAAAGTGAGTGGTGAATCCAATTCCCTCAATTCATATGAAAATTAAAATAAAATCTAAAAGACTAGAAATGGTGTAAAATGGTGGGAAGAAAAAGAAGGGACCACAGAACAGCCTAAGTGCAACATTTAGCAAAATATCAAGGTGCTCTAATCATAGAAAAATAGACCATTTATGTTTGGACACTGCTACATGTAGCCACAAAACACGTTTTACCACAATATTGATTCCAATGAATTGACAAGTTCGCACACATTATGAAAACGTAAAGTTCTTTATTGCAGCACATGGTCGTACGTTTCATACTACATTTATATAATGCAATTTCGAGTCTAAGTTGTAAGGATAAAAAACAGTGTTAATGGATAAACTAGAAAACTTGTTGGACATGTTGTAGGGCATTAGCAACTTTGTCAACATCAACTATTAATAAAAGAATATAAAAGTCAGAACATTGAATATTATGCTTTTGAATTAGTACTCAATCATTCGGGAGGAAAAAATATCCACGGAAAATATAAGTCTTTGGAAGGCTAATTGCCAATTAGAAAAGCATGCTGAGAAGAGATAACTGCATTCATTTACATTGAACAATGCCACTATGATACAGGGAAAACTCATTTTAAATTAGGAAGGTTTTGAATATTTCAACCCCACAGAACAAATCCATCTGCAAAATAGGAGTCAAAAGGAAAATAAAACGGCTTAAAGGAAGTTTAGGAATGAATTCCTAAAATATCTCTAGTGATGGTTCTTAGTTAATTCTTAACTATAAAAATTATTTTTTCACAAGAATGACATTAAGAAGGATACCAGTTCTTTACGAATGAATCGTTCTTTCTGAATAACCTCATTTATAATTAAAAATGTGGACTATAATTAAAAAATAAGTTAACAAGTCAAATAACTTTACGTTAAAAGCCATTTTCATATCATCCCCTGCTGTCGAATCATTTGTACTAAACTAAAGTGATTGCCTGAGACCATTGAATTTTTAGAAGAACATTTGAGTTTTGCTGTAAAACTCTTATATTGACATTTATCCTTTCATTAGACTTCTATGCCGCCCACCTCTTCTTCCAATACCTGCTAGTCCTTCTTTGCTGGTCATTATTTCTGCTTTTGCCCTGTTGATTCCTAAGCCCTCCTAATTTTTATATTAAATTACCTATATTTATGACAAATCATTGAAGAAATTAATAAAAATTATTTGATGTTGGACATTCTTAAAATTGATGCTTAGTTACTTTATGTGTTCTAGGTATCACTTTCAAAAGACTGATGCATAGTATGTTTCAATCTATCTTTTAAGGTACCCATTTTCTGACAAATCCACATCCAGAATCTCCCATTGACATAGAAATAAGTATTTTTGCTTTATGTTGATCCCCCTTCGGAAATAATGAGTCAACGCAGTTAAACATAAGTATATAACTTTACACTAATAGTGTATAAAAAATCAAACTTTTATAACTTTAGAAAAGTTGCACCTTCAAATTTCCATCTTAAAACTTTACACTAATAGTAGGCCCAAGCATATATATAATATATCCATATAAAATTTTCATAAGTTCATATGAAGATTAAAGCATGAATTGGATAATTTGCCATAGTTGGCAAGATTTTTGTTTTATTCCTGAAACACGCCCGTGAGTTATACTGATAGATTTAGGGGACTTTAAGCTTTTGTTAAATATTTAGAGAACAAAATATGTCTGGTTTAAACAGGATTATTTCTAGTGAAAAAGAAAAAGTAATGGTCCTGCAATGATTATTGCAAGATTTTTTCTAGCAACAACTTACTAGCTTGGCTATCGTGGATGCTTTTAATTTGCAACCAGTAGAATACTTATCAGGTTTCAATTCTCCATTCTTTTTTTTTTATTATTTTATATATATTTTTTTATAAACATAGCTGAATTAATAAACATTTCTTTTATTTGTTTTCCAGTTAGGACAGCAGCGACATGCTTCGGATTTCAAGGGATAGGCAAAGATTCCCTCTGCAAGATGCAATCACACAAAGGATTTCGCCATACAAAAATTACTTATATTCCCTAGGTGAATATAGGGAATTTCCATGAGAGAGATTACCATTATGGCGTCATGTCATGGTGTGTTCGTGTTTCTATATATATTCCAATTCTGCAAATCTAAATTAAGAGGATAAAATGTAGAAATGTTCTAATACAAGTCTCATCTTTTAAAAGTTGAGTTTATATAGTTTATAAATAACTTTCTCCCTTGTCAGAATTGAATCAATAATTATCAAGGTTGGATACGAAGGCTAATATTGTACACTATACTGGCAGCAAGTGTTACACCACTCAGTAAGTTGGATCAAGCCAAAGAGTGAAACATGAATCGTGATCCACATTCAAACTCAGGCTATTTTGAGTAGTTTTCAATTTTTTACATCCAAAACATGGTTCAAAGGCTTTAAATACAGAACTAAACACGCACAAAATGATGCATGCAAAATGTTGCCATTTGCTGGTGAGGTTGGAACTTACAGAGAAACTGAAGATTATTATTGAACCAAAGACTTAAAACTTACTGAAAATTAGGAATTTTGTAGGTATTACTTCTTATTTAACTAATAGTAAAGAGTATAGTAGAAAAAGTGAGTTTAGGAGTGTGTTTATGGGGTTCTTTTATCTTTTATTAAATCCTAAGTGAATGCTGGCGTATAATCTCTTAAAGAATTTCTCTCCCAAACAATGGGATATTTATCCTTTGATTTGTCTAAAAATCTCAAACTTTTGCACTGCACTCAACATCATAGTTGAATAAATATAAAGAGTATTTTTTTAGCTAAATTTCTAAGACAGACAATACGAATAACAAACATCAGCATTCAGCAACAGTGCAGCTTAATTATTTATCAGAATTGCGAACACAAATTATAGTTTAAGAATATATGAACAAACTTATCCACAACCTGTTTTTTCTTTGTGAACACTTATCCAAACTAATTTTATGAAAATTATAATTTTTTTTCTATAAATTAAGTTAACGCATTGATTAGTTAAAAATTATTTTTAAAAAGCTTTTACATATTCGTTTATACAGAAGTTATATCATTTTGTTTTTCTTAAGTGTTTATATATAACTTAAAAGTTATCCAAACAGATTTTCCATCTTATGTGTTATATTTGCTGCAAATAATTTGGGAAAAAAGCAGTATGAATGAATTTGCATCCTATCAGCAAATGAGAGATGATTAGGGATACATATAATCGCTAATATCACATTATTTCATATTGTTATTACCATTGACAGATATAATTGCTACTAAAAATCATTTCCCACATGCTGGTAAATGAGATAAAGCAGATCAATATACCTATTTAGTGTGACTATTTTTTTTTTTTAAAGGGAAAAGAGTACGTATAATATTAATGTGGCTGGAATTAAAAGTCTTTGTAGATTGTACAAAATCTAAAAAAATCAATAGGAGTACCAAAACATCTGTTGTGAAACCTAAAAAAACCAAGACACTATAGACCCACCGTCTCCACTCAAAACCGGCTCACTCAATATTATATGGTTAACATACATATCAAAAGATTAGTGCACTAATAAAAAAATCCGCAATCTCCATTAAAATTAGAAGAATACAACAACTATTTACATGACATAATTTTGATTGACATTAAAATATTCAAGGACTTCAAGATATTACAATTAAAGACAATAGAGTTCCTAAATATCTAGATACACCAACAAACATCATTTCAGAAAACAAATTTATGTTTAGCCCTATATTTGCCTACTATCCAAGAGATAGACAACAAAATCAATTGAGACAAATCATGAGGAAGAGATGAAAAAATATCAAACCAATTCAATACCTTTTACTATAAGACCTGAGAAAAATGGCATGATAAGAAGAGATGCTTACATAATTTCATAAAGATTGCACATAAGCATCTGTAACTACCAGAAAAATTTAGGGGCTTCAAGTTTTTGCAAGTGTCACGTGATTCACATGTTCAACACGTGGTACAAAAGACGAATCACTAAATCAGGCAAACCGTGGATAACTCAGTAGGCAAAGAATGTATTGCAGCAACACACTGGCCTGGAATCAAATAGTCTAGATTAGTCACATAATGAATTTACTACCATCAGAGATCAATGGTATCAATTGGAAAAGACAAATAACTATATAAGCATTTTATGCAGAAGATATATTAGATAAAGAGCTGATAAATCTATAGGCCTCAGATTGTTGTGCTGAAAAAGATTAATACCAAAAGTTCCAGTATTATAGTTAATAAATTTCCATCACAAAAAAAAAATTCTAAAAAGAAATTATTTTACCCTCTAAAAACAATAGTCACAACTTTACATAGCTAGTAGAAGTGTAGAACCCCAAACAACTGTTGTTATTCTAAATTGATATAGCAGAATAAAGCATAAGGATAATATACACAACAGTGGTGCAGGAAAGCAAAAAGCAATACACAACTAATGGATCTGGAAAAAAGGGGAACATATAACATCCGGATATTTTTGCAATTCATGCAACAATGATCTGTATGCTTCCCTAAGGATCTCACTCTGGTTTGCCCATATGCCTATTCACCAGAAACATAGGAATAGAATATTAATTAAAACCATAGTAATAGCTAATTAATCAAATTAGCACCAACCGTAGCGCAATATTGTACCTAAATAACTTTAGAGAGGCTCTTGTGTTAAATTTTCCAAATTCCGTCTTGAAATATGACAATTGAACTTTGAATATGAATCAGAAAGCAAAACTGTATTTTTTTCTTTTCATTTTCGTTTAGGGAACAGTTAGACCAACACATTGTCAAGCAAAAGCCCTTCGCATGTTATCTTCCAAAGAAAGGCTCTTTTTTCCTCTGGACCTGGAAAGGGTCAAAAGAGGGGAAGACATTTTCTCTAACACCCTAAATATCTATTCGCACCCTCTTGGAGTAAATATATTTTTGAAAATCCAAAAACATCTATCTTAACTTCTTAAAATTACAAAATTTTTACTCATATCTCACTTGCACCTATTTTCTTCTTTCCTCTTTTCTCTCTTCTTCCACCGTTTGCAAAACCTCCCTCAACAACGGCATAACCTTATGATAACACCTCAACCACCATTTATAATTTTCTTTTTCGGCACATGATAAGTATTTTTTGAATCTATGTTTGTTTTATGCTTCGACTGTTATTTTAAATTAGTTGATCTAGATTTTATTCTCTACACGACAGACGGCTTTTTTTATATTGTGAGACTTTTAAATTAATTGATCAAAATTAATTGTATAACTTTTAGCTTTATGTTATCCAAATCATGAATTTATTTTAATATATGTTCCAGATTAATTAATTTGAAATTGAATATTAATTATATTTTTCAAATCTAAATTTTAGATCAATTATTAATACAGAAAACATAATCAACTTAGTTCTAGATCAATTCATACATGTATTTTAGATTAACTAATTTATAAAATAAAGATATTTTAGATGTTTTATATTTTTGGAAGTTACAAATAAGAATTAGGGGTGCTAAAAGAAATTACATGAGGAGAATTGGTTAATAATTTTTGTGTGTGAAAGAATTGGTTAATAATTGGTATGATGTGCACAATTTGCATAAATCAGTAATAATTTTGAAAATATTTTTTAATAAAAATAAATAATTATATTATTTAATAATATAAACTAGTAATATTAAAATCAATAATCAGTATATGTTTATAGTTAACCACATTTATTATTAGTATATATCAGTAATTTAATATTAATAAATACAAGCTTATATATATTAACTAATTTATCATATTAATAATATCACATCAGCAAGAATGATTTATTTTTGCATATAATAGCCCTATCCAGGTAGGAAATTTGATTGCAACTTTAGATAGTGCAGAAGTTATAGGATAATTAATTAATTAAACAAGCTCTTCATAGTTCACAATCAATCAGACACTACAATATTATTATTCAGATTTTAAGTCTTTTGATTTAGGGTCTAGAAAAATCATATTTTAGCCACATGAAGACATTTCCTTTTTCTTATTTCCAAAGAAGCACACAAAAGTTAACTTCATTAGCAGCATCTCAAAATCTACAAGACTTTGGGTGGGTTTGATAACCCAACACTACAATACATATACTTATAACAGTTTAATTAATATAAATAATTAGGGTGACAAGTTTTGTACTAACATTTAATTACAAATTTTTATTTATAATAAATTTTTTAATTTTAATAATTAATATATTAAAAGTCATATAAATAAATAGTTATAATTGAACGTCAATATAAAACTTTTTTAAACTGTCAGTACATACTAATTAAACTATACTCATAATGTGTTAGATAAACTTGAAAAAAAATTATTTTAACAATTAATTATATATTATGTTATTATAATTGGAATCATTTTTGTACAAATTTATTACAAAAGTGATTTGAAAATAATTGACTTTATTTTTTCATAACTAACAATACAAGTAAAAATATTATCAAATTTAGTTTAATATCCTTTTTAATAATAATATAAATAATTTTAATAGATTTATGTAAGGTCCTGTTTTTAATATTATG
Organism: Psophocarpus tetragonolobus; assembly: GCA_037954015.1. Classification (NCBI taxonomy): domain Eukaryota; kingdom Viridiplantae; phylum Streptophyta; class Magnoliopsida; order Fabales; family Fabaceae; genus Psophocarpus; species Psophocarpus tetragonolobus. The sequence continues at coordinate 32,812,568 of CM075690.1, read as the reverse complement.
ATATAAGTATGTGAAATAAATAAAAAAGAGAGTTAAATTTAAGTCAAGCGTAATTATTAATTACGGAATCTTTGATTGAAGTATATATATATATACCATCTTGATGAAATATAATTATTTTTAATCATAAATATAATTAGATTTAAGTGATGTTTAATAGAGTGAGGGATAAGTACAAATGAAATTCTTTTAGATTGAAATTGTTGGATTAAATTTACAAGAAGTATTCACAAAAATCTATTATCGAGAAGAGGGGGAGTTACATTTGGAAACTAAATTTATTAAATACACCAATGACGCTATAAAAGTTTATTCCTCTCATCTGTTTTTCAATTCTTTTTCACTTTTGTCTCTAGTCATGTATTTCTCTTTCTGTGCCTCCATTCTTCTTCTTCTTACATGGCTGATCGAACGTCAGTAGAATCAGATAAAATCTCTTTCATTACTCCTGATTCTGAGTGGTAATCAGTATATGTAAGTCTGAACATAATTTTTTAAACCTTTTTTCATTCATTTTCAATCCTATTGCTCTCTTTGAAAAGGGAATTCCTTTAAAATACTAATTTCTCTAGGTTTATATTTAATTTAGGGACTCTAGATAGGTTCTGAGTGATTCTTTCGGTTGATTTTCTCTAGTTTGTAAAATTAACTTTTTAAGGGGAGAAATAGGTATGGCAAGTTCAATCTTGATTTTAAGTTCAAATTTTTTATTGACTATAATATTGTTGTGAATGTATGTAAATGGTTTATGTTTTGATCTTGATTTGAGTGACTTGTGTATTTGATTATTAGACTATTCTATTTGGAGTGTTTTGATGACTATATGGTGAATTGAGTGTTGTGTGGTAGAAAGGTGATTTATTGAACTAATGAATTGATGAGTAAGGATTATATGATCGGGTTGTTACAGGGAGGTAACAGAACTCTTGACGTGGAACATTGAATTAGGGATGTGAATAGGTTAAAGTGATTCTGGTGCTAGGGCCTTGTTGGGTGATAATATAGTGCTAGCGCCTTGTTAGGGCGGTGATGCACTGATGTTAAGGCCTTATTAGGGCAATGATACACCACATGATGTACTCGGATAACAACTGGATGTTAAGATTTGGGTCAGGTAGACTAGACATTAGTGGTTATATAATAAGTATGCTCATACTTCAACTGGTCATTGAATGGGTCAAATAGATACCAAATACTAATGTGGGAGAAGTCAAACGAGTCACTACCTTGGTATCTGAAATCAATATAGTCAGTCTTTCCAAAAAGCGTCTGGTTATATGATTGTATAATTCTAAGCACCTATGTTTTGTGGAGACATAAGTTTGCAAAGTTTAATGTCATTTGTTGGATGACAGATTTATGTGCTATAAATATGAATAATGAATTGATTTTACCATGCTTGACTTGTTATGTTATATTGATTTGAACTTATCCATGCATTGTTTGTGTATTTTGTATAACTGTGATGATCGTGCTATGCACGAGAAAAAATGGCAATAGTGGTTCTCAGAGGAGACGGGAGCAAGACTAAGGAGAAAGATAGCTTAGCAAGCTTCAAGGAGTGTTTTTTTATTGTATAAACTATGTATATGAACTACATAGGGAGACTAAGTTGTAATGACATGAGTTATGTTTTTTTTTCATCTTATGTAAGAGTTATGTTTAATTTGAGGAATGGTATGGTATGAATCTATGTAGATACTATGTTAGCAATTACTAGAGCGAAATTTAGTACATGTATGAATTATATGTTAACAGATTTGCCTAGTGAGAGTTAGCCTTTGTTAAGCATATTTCAGTTTGCGTCTAATGAGAGGTTTCACCCAGTGCAAAGATGTCTCGAGTTAGAATTAAATGGGTTGACAACACATCTCGCTGAGCGAAGTTTCTTTCATTGGGATGATGTATATCATAGTCCTCGCTAGGCGACGACGGTCGCTAAGCGAGCTACTCTATATCTTGCTGGGCAATTGGTTTTCCTCGACGAGCTGATGTGGTGTGTAACATCCCAAATTAATATATACTATATATATATATATATATATATCATAAATTCTCGTAATAATTATTTAAATTACTATTATCTATATTTCCAAATACTGAGATATAAAATTTTCATTATATTATACTCAATATTAAAGCATAGATTACAACACTTTCAAAGTTCAAAATAAAATATAACATAGTACATACAATTTAGCTCGCTCAACGAACCTCGTCGCTTAACGAGACGCAAGGTAGCTCGCCCAACGACAGTCATTGCCTAGCGAGACCTTGCAAATACCAGGACCTCTGGTGCCAAAATTAACCAACATGCTAACATATAATTCTACATTCTTATAACATGTATATCATAATTGATCTATCTCTCTACACCATGTTCACCCAACTTCCATAATAGACGTAATAATCACATAACTTAACAACAACGTCTCTAAATTCAAATAACATTATTTCTATACAACTTTCTTATATACATATTCAACAATAGAGTAACATCCTTTTAGACTTCCAACCACAATCTGGCATACTTCATTTTATATTTAGTATCATCAATACACATTCACTAATAGTAAATAACCAAGTAATCATTCTTATGTTCCACATGAACATAAGTACTGACAACCAATCAATAAAACATTCATTAAATATCATAATCAATCAAATCAAACACACTTATATTCCAATGAATATAAGTTTTTCACACAACAACATGTTTAGACACGACATATTCGAAAATATCTACATTGAATTCGGACATCGAAGCGGCTTAAGACCACTTCCAATTGGTGACAGACATCTAATCTGCCTGTGTTACCACCAATTTAAGTCTAAGCAATACTCATCTAATAACCACAAACTTATGTCTAGTGCTACCTGACACCCAGTGACACACAGTTGTTGTTTGAGTATGTCCTTTAGGCACCCCCTTGCTAATCTGGTATCAGGACCACAATGTAAATCACAAAAATATCACTTTGCATATCTGATATTCTGGATTACATTGACCATAGTTGTGTCCCTAACATTAATATACCCCACCAAACATATTATCCAAGGCTAAGTTACCCAACTGTAACTGCCCACAACCAACAACATCAATAAATATATTCTCATCATGCATTCCAATTATATGTATTACATCATAATTCTAGATAATACATTGTCATTCCAATAATTCAATTTTAGTCACAAAATCAATTCAACCGAAACTAAGTTACCCTACCATAACTGTCACATCTAAAGTATCCAATAATCATCTAATTCAAGATCAAACATCATTCTCATAATAATCATCAACTATAGAACACATCATATATCTCAATTATGAAATCCTAATATACGCTAACTCAATTAGTTCAAATCACAATCAAATATGCACTATATTAAATAGCTCAAAACACAATTAAAATAAATGTTATCTTAAATAGCTCAAAATATAGTCAAAAAATACTTGTTATTTCAAATAATTCAAATCTCCCAACTACCAAATCACTTATCCATCAACAAAAATCAACAAAAGAGCTTCCCTTACCTATTTCTCCGTCCAAAAGCTGATTAAAACATAACGGGAAGAATTAACCGAAGAAATTACACAAGAACCTGACAAGAATCCCAAATTAAACAAGAACCTTAAAAATCAAGATTTTCAAAGAAATTTCATCTTGAACGAAAATGAAAGGATCGGAAACGATCGAAAACAGGTTTAGAAAACTATAATCAGACATACCTATACTGATCACCTCTCAGAATCAGGAGTAATGGAAGAGACCGCATCAAATTTCGTCATCTCGAAGGCCACCATGCAGAGGAGAGAAGATTGGAGACGCAATATGACCAGAGAAAGAAAATGACGCGAAGAAATCGCAATGAGAAAGAAGAAATTTTTGGAGGAGAGAGAAAATGTTTTAAATATATATAGCGTCAGGAGTGTATTTAGTAAAATTAGTTTGCTAAATGCAATCCCTCTTTAAAACAACAATAATTCTAAAAACTTCCCGAAACTCAACTAAAACCTTCTGAAATAAAAGAATAATAATTATTCTCATCTCCTCATTCTTCTACCATCAACTGAATACAACCACATAGTCTCAACAAACTAATAAATCTATCAATCTCAAATCAATTAATAATTTAAGTAAAAACATAAATTTAATCCCTTCACTATTTATTCTTAATTTATAACCTATTGAATAAACAAGTCCTTAAATAGTGTATGCTATGTTTAACTTTGTTTGAATTCTAAACATATCAAGATGTAAACTAGGTTAAAATGAGTGTATTGTGATTAAATTTTATATTTTCAACACTTTGAGTATTAAATCACATGTGAAAATGAATTTTATATGTAAGTAATATGTATAAAAGGTAATAGAAACTAGAAGATGTTACAATTCATAATGATATTATTGTCATTATGAAAAGAGAAGAGATAAAAAAAAAACAGACTTAAAAAAATAAGAATATTAATATTAAATATATATTTTTTCTAAAATTTTAAAACAATCACTTTATTTTTATTACTCGAACTGATATGAGGGACTGGAAAAGGAGAAAAGTATATATAACAGGGTTAAACATGATTGATAAATTTAAAATATATTTTTAGTAATAACACTGTCATAGAATAAATATTGGTTTTGTGTATAGTAAGTTTAAATTAACATTTGAATATTTTTTAATTACATGTATTATACAATTGTATTTAAATTTAGAATGAATAGACTTTTTTTAAAATTATTTAATGTCATTGCATATTTAGTATTTATATAGGAGATATATGTAAATTAACATTGTATATCATTTAACCTCTTCAAATTAATTTTTTTTTGAAAAGCCTCTTCAAATTAATTATAAAAATACATTTTATCTTTTGTAACTTGTACTTTTTTTATCAGTTGACGTATTGTATTTAATCTGTTGTTTATTTCCCTAAAAAATGTGGATGAAACTGTGAATAATTATTATTATCCTTAAGAAAAGGAGAAATCCCAAATTGCAATTGTAGTGATAAAGCCAAAGAGGTGTAGGGAGGGCCAAGAACCAGTCATGTTCATAAATAATTTCGTGACCATTGAGGAATCCAAGGAATGATGAGGAAGGAGGTACCCTACAAATACAAGACATGGCTATAAATGTAATTACAAGCGCCGAGGGACACAAATTATCCTGACCAACCCAACTTAAAATCCATGCTAATCGTACAAATCCGTGTCCACAACACTACCTACTGCCTATGCCCAAAGATCCACCATACTATATAAATTTAGCATTTTTTAACATTATCTTCTTTAACATATTTCCTGATTGAAATTAATTGAAACTTATATAGAATTAGAGAAGTGAAAATATGTTTTCTTATAATTTAAAAAATAATTTTTTTGAAAATAAAAATATTTTAAAAAAATAGAAAACAAAAAAAAATTGTTTTCTGTTTTTTTAAAAGTTAATACTATGTAAAAACTTAATAACATTATTATTTTTGTTAAAATTGATTAAATGTAATAATATTATTTTTTAAAAATAGAAAATATCAAATAAAAACAAACATATTTTTTGAATGTTGAAAACTTGAAAATTAAAACAGTTTTCAGAAAATGAAAATAGAAAATATTTTCTCATATCAAATGTCACCTAATATTTCTCTCTTTACAGTAAGTAAAATTATCAAAATCGAGAATTTACGGAGACTCGTGATTGTGAGAGTCTAGTAAAACAACTCGTAAAATCATGAGAGTTTACTTTATTAAAAATATTTCAATAAATAACATAAAAAATTAAAAATTTTTAATAAAATTTAAATCTACATAAGTCTAAATTACTCCAAATAAATACAAATTAGAGTCAAAACACTCAATTTCATTTTTTTTTACATAAGAACAAATTATATTCAAAAGTCTCAAAATTAGAATTAACAAACTAAAACATCATCCAAAAATTTTGTTCACAAGTCTACTCATGAGTTTACTCTTACTCTATCGAGTTTACTCCAATTTTACTGAATTTAATAACTCTTCTAATTCTACATACAATTTAACTAATGAGAAACTTATAAACTCATACGATTTTATCAGTTAACTCATAAGATTGATAACTATTAAAATAATAAATACATATCTATTTCATTCTTAAGGAAAAAAACATAACTTAAAAAAAGTCTTAACAATATTATTAACAACTTACTTTACTATATGTTATTAATTTAAAATTATGGTTTAAATATATTTTTAATTTTTAATTTTTGGAATACTTTTTATTTTAGTTTCATAATTGAAAATCTATATTTTTAATCCTTAAATTCACTAAATGCTATTTTTAATCTGTCAAAGAATTTGAGAAACTAAAAGATAAAAGGATAAAATTATTTAGAGATGTTCATGATTTTGTATTAGGTTAGCAAAATTTAAACCAATTAATTTTAATTGGTTAAATTGGTTTGGATTTCAAAAAATTATTTTCTTGATTTACACAAAACTGAATCAATGATAATTGAGTTAGTTCAATCAATTTTATTATAAATTCAATAAAAAATAAAATAAAAATAAATCTATTTTTAAAAAATAAAAAAACCAATTTTATGAAAAAATTAAAAAATAATATGGTAATTAAAGAAATTAAAGAACATACAATAAATTAATAACCGTACCCTAAAATTTGTTTAACATACCTAAATTAACAAAATTTATCATTATAGTCACTTAAATGTGCCATGTGTAAATAGATTTTAGAATTCTTTAATGTAAATACAAAAGAACATATTGAGAGTTTAACTTAACAAATAAGTAAAAACTAAAAATAGTAAAATAATATACAAATATGTTTGATAAAGTTTTATTTAGTTTGGTTCGGATTTTTATATCCAAAACCATTAATTGAATGATTAAGGTAGGGGCACAATTATTTCAGTTTCATTACAATTAGAGTAGAAAAAAAATATGAATAAATTTAATTGATTTGGTTTAAATCATAGTTGGATGTAAATTGATGAGATTTCTAAAATTTTTAATTTTTTTAGTTCTAAAATTAAGGATTAAAAACATAATTTTGCAGATTTAAGGAGACTAAAAAGAATAAATATTTTTAATTGGGAGACCAAATTAAAATTAAAAATATCTAATATTTTTGGACTATGCTAACGGTATGGATATTGCAGGAAATAATAACCAAATTTTGTCTAGCACCATGACACATAAAATAAGTTTCTTTTTTCTCTCAACATGGTTTATTCATGTCCAAAATTTCATTACCAATACTTTCACCACTTAAAAAAAAGTGTCTAAATTTAAGAGATTAAATACATATTTAATCCTAAATTATAAATAAAGATTATCAAAATAAGAAGATAAATTTATAAAATTTATATTTTAATAAATTTTAATTAATAAAATATGTCAAAAATATGTTGTTTTAGGACAGTGTTTATTTTTTAACATCGTAATTATGACTCACAGTTGAGTAATGGTACATATTTTTTCTTTCTTAATATTATGAAAGAAATATTAAATATAAAAGAAAATATAAACATTTTAAAACTATAAAATCGTTCAATATTTTTCATTCAAAATAAATAGGAAGATGAAATGAAGTAATTTAAATGGAAAATTCAAATAATTTCATGCACGAACAGCATTAACCAATTAGACTCTAAACTCGAGGGTTACGTAAGGGTGGGAAGGAATGGAGAATTGAAAAGTTATACTCTTTCATTATTTTGTATGCATTTGCATATAGGTTAGAATAAATATATATATATATATATATATATATATATATATATATATATATATATATATATATATATATATATATATATATGTGCTCTTGATATCCGGTCTTGTGCGGACTACCGCCGTGTAACATCTGGTTTATCTGTTGCATGCATTGCATATCTCCTATTATCTCCTATTAGTTGTTAGATCCTGTATTCTGGTATCAGAGCCTGATGGGGAAATATGAGTTTATTGTTCTGGATCTAAGTTTAGTTTTATCATTCAAATTATGGTTTAATGCTATTCTATTCCGGGTTTATAGACTGATGCTTCATTTTTATCTTGTTAATATTTATGTTTTGTTTATAGATTTTTGCTTTTGTCTACCTCTTTCGTTATTATGACTTCTTTGAATAATGATTCATGGTGTCTCTGGTATAAGGCCTGGGGCTGTGTATGGCAGTAAGGCCTAAGGAGAGGCGGTAAGTCCACTTTACCTATGTGCTTTTACGGGTTATCTCTACCATGGATGGTTATTTCAATGATGTAGTAATTCTTAAGAGATGACATTTTGTAAATTTTGTGATTCTATACGCGCTATAAAAAAAAAAAGTCTGTAACCTAGATATCTGAATACCTTTGGATACTAATTTTGTGTTAAACTTAGATTTAGATCCAGATTAATAATTTCTTATGGAACCGCATGAAGGAAATGATGCTAGAAGATTTAAAAAATATGAGTCAGTTTCTTCGCTCCCTCTCCCGTCGCTTCTCTCTCAAATCTTCTTCATCCTCTTCTTCTTCCTCTAACAATCTGCTCACAGAGCAAAACCAATCTGTGGAGGAAATACCTCCTAAAAATAATATCTTTGAAGAAGAAGTTTGCTTCGAGGATATCAATCAAGCCATCGATAACTGGGAAAGCCCTAAAATCCTTCAGGATGAACTTTACATTCCTGACGAATCCAAACATGTCCGTAGTTCTGACTACATTATTAGGACTGCAGAAAACAATATCCCTTTGGATCCCCAAGCCGGTGAGGAATTCCATCTTCTCACTAAACAATCCATAGCTGAACATTCTAGGAAGTATAAATACCTCCATATACGATGTGTTCAAGTAGGTGTCAAACCCCTTGTTAGGGAAGGTCTTAACGCCTCAATCCTCATGTGCCTTCGCGATATTAGGCACAATGACTTTCATGATTCCCTCATAGGAACCGTAGAAATCAGTCTAGGACATAGTCCTGTTTATTTTAATTGTTTCCCAAACAAAACGGTGAGTCTTTTAGATAGAAATGTCTTAGATTCATTGTTTCTAAACATTCGTCTGCATGGTTTAAACATGAAAGAAGGTTCTATCCCTGCAGCTCTTCTCTACAGAATCCAATATAAGGTCATGAACACTTGTAACTCAAGAGTTCTCCTTAAAACTAATGACCGAGAAACAACTTTGTTTGTCACAGATATGACAAGAGCAAATGTTGTTGTTCCCAAACTCATCAAATGGGATGAGGTAAAGTTACCAACCTCTTGGCAACTCGAAAAAGCTACCCCTACCCTTCCTCGCCAAACCCCTTAATTTCAGGAAATTAGACAATCCGAGGCTGGTAAGGTAGAAATTATTTTTGATCGAAGAAATTCTTTCTCTTCATGATCTGAAGCTTCTAGATCGGTCTATACTAGTGCCAGAAGATCCTTTTCTGTGGCTTTCCAATCGAATCGGAGTTCTATTCCCAGAATTATTACTCCAGAAATTAATCTTCAAGGGTTAGATAACTCATCTTCTATCCTTAGAAATATCTACAGTAGGACTACGGAAGAAATTTCTTCAGAAATTTATTCTCCTACTCAAGCTGAAATGCAGTATGGTCAACTATGAATAGTTACACCATCGATAAACCAACCCTTTGTAAGGAATTCTACTCTGAGACTTGGACCTCTCAGAGAAAATGGTTTCTTAGCAATTTGAAGGGGTGACCATAGGTCAAAAATTATCGATTCCTTTTATGAATTCCTTAATACAGTCCAAATTCATGTCTATTTCTTTGATTGGTTAAATGTCTACCTTCATAGGAACAAAATCTATCCTCCTTGGACTATTACAATCACAGAGGACCTTTCTGTCAACACTCTAACTGTCTGGCACCGTAAGGATGGTCAACTCATTAAGTCCGACCTATCTCCGTCTAGCAGTTATTTTATTCCAAATTTAGAAGATAAATACTTAGCTTCGCCTTTTAAGTATAAATCCGACGAAACCATAGGAGCTCCAGATATTAAAGCCCTTATGGAACAAAACAATTATACCAACAAATACCTCCAAGTTTTAGGAGAAAACCTTGTAGGAATAGCCTCATCCTCAGGGACTAAAGACGATGAGACCCTATCCATTTTCAAACCTTTGTTTAAACCTTTTAGTCTAACTAATGAGACTAGAAATAAATTTAGGCTTATTCATCAAAATTGGACCAAAGCCTTAGACGAATCCAATCTGCTTAAGGACAGTTCTGTCATTATCCCTGATACTCCTAGTTCTTCTCAGGTAGGATCTGTTAAGCTAGGACCAATAACTAGGAGTGTCTCCCAAAAAGACCAATCTCTTAGGATTAACAAGTTAGGAACGTCTTCTATAGGTTCTGAGTCTGAGGATGTTGCATCTACCAGTAAGTCCATTCCTCAAATCAATCCTGTCATTAGCAAGACTCTCAACTGGAAACAGCCTTCTAAACTCTATTACAATCGAGCTACTGCTCCTGATCTCCTCCTTGAGGAAAAGAATGATCAAAGTTTGAAATCATTCAATGCTAATCAAATCTATGAATGGAACATAGATGATCAAACTGAGTATAACATTCTTAATACTCTTCAACATATGAGTATAGTCTCTACTACATATCAGACTGCTTTAGATAACACTGATGAAACTATAGTAGAAATCCTGACCGCTAACTTTTCTGGCCAACTCAAAGGCTGGTGGGATAATTATGTTTCTGTTACTGAGAAACATGACATCTTTACGACTATTAAAACAGATGCTGAAGGAAACATCCTTACTGACAAAGGGAAGCCTATTCCCGATGCCGTTAACACCCTGATCATGGCTATTGTCAAACATTTCATCGGAGATCCTTCTATCTATAAAGATCATTCTGGAGATCTTCTATCTACTCTTAAGTGTAAGACTTTAGGAAATTTTAGGTGGTATAGGGACACCTTTCTTACTCGAGTCTACACTAGAGATGATTGTCACCAACCTTTTTGGAAAGAAACCTTCCTAGCTGGACTCCCAAAATCCTTAGGAGACAAAGTTAGAGAAAAAATCCGTTCCCAGTTTAATGGTGAAATCCCTTATGATCAGTTAAGTTATGGCAATATCATAGCTTACGTACAAAAAGTTGCCCTTAAAATCTGTCAGGATGAAAATATCCAAAAACAATTAGCCCAAGAAAAGGCTCAGAATCGAAGAGATTTAGGAAATTTCTGCCAACAATTCGGTCTTCCTTGCTCTAAGAGCCGGGAAAGACTAAACATCGAAAACCTTCTCAGCACCAGCTGAATAAACCCCGACGAAGAGTCTCTAGGTTCAGGACTCGCCAACCCAATACCAAACTCAGTAGGCCTTCTGATCCTAATTTGCCTCGGCAGAACACCAATCTTCCCAATTTTTCTAGGGAAACCAGAACTTGTTATAAGTATGGTCGTAGAGGTCACTTAGCAAGATTTTGTCGAATCTCCTCTAAGGTTCATGAACTCAATCTTGATCCTATTGTCCAGGATCAACTTAACAATCTCTTGATAAATTCTTCTGATCATAGTTCCTCAGAAGAAGAAGGAGATGAAAATGTCAAGATATCTTCAGACGACATCCAAGCTGATGATGATCTTTCCTCCTCTAGTAGTGAAAATTCTGAATCTCCACTTATCAATGTCATTCACAATGACGAGCAAAATCTATTGCTTGATGCTTTAGAATCCATCCAAGACCCTCAGGATAGGAAAAAGTATCTTGAAAAATTGAAGAAAATCCTTTCCAAACCCAAACCTACGCATTTTGATAAAAGGCTTGTCAATAATAAGTTTGACCTTACTCAAACTCTCAAACGATTGGAAAAATCTTCAGCCAAGACAGTCACTATTCAGGACCTCCAGGCTGAAATTCGCTCTCTTAAATCTGAGGTCCGAGATCTAAAAACTCAATCACAGTTGCATGAGACTTTCATATCTCAAATAACTGCAGCTCTAGGTGATAACATGGTACAAAACGACCATAACAACTGTAATCAGGACTATGAGTGTAATCATAATTCATCAAACGATGATACTCTCTTCAACAACTTACTCAATCAGTGTAGCATCCAAAAATTCTATATTGATGTTACCATTCTTATAGATGATTTTGTTCTCAAAACCATCGCTCTGTTTGATACTGGAGCTGATTCAAATTGTATTTTGGAAGGACTTATTCCGACCAAATATTTCCATAAAACTTTCGAAAGACTTAGGACTGCTAGTGGTTCTAAACTAGAAATCCAGTATAAGCTTCCTTCGGCAATCATAAAAAAGGATAATCTCCAGATAGAAACTCCATTTCTTCTGGTTAAAAATCTCAAGCATGATGTAATCTTAGGAACATCATTCATCAAGTCCATCTTCCCTATTAATATTTCTAGTGTAGGTATATCTACCCAACACTTAGGAAAAACAATCCCGTTCAAATTCCTTGACAGACCCGTCCATAGGAATATCAATCGAGTTAATCGTAAACTTAATCAGATCAATTTTCTAAAAGAAGAGATTTCTTTCAAACAAATTGAGAATCAACTTTCTCTTCCTCATATTAGACAACGGATTAGAAATCTTTCTGATCGTTTTCAATCTACCGTTTGTTCTGACCTTCCTAACGCTTTCTGGGATAGGAAAAAACACATGGTCAATCTTCCTTATGAAAAGGATTTCACTGATAGACAAATCCCAACCAAAGCTCGACCTATCCAGATGAGTCATGATCTCGTAAGTCATTGTCAAAATGAAATCAAGGATCTTTTATCCAAAGGTTTAATCAGAAAAAGCAAAAGTTCGTGGTCTTGCGCTGCTTTCTATGTGAACAAAGCCTCTGAAATTGAGCGAGGGGCTCCAAGGTTGGTTATCAATTACAAACCCCTTAATCAAGCTCTTCAATAGATTAGATATCCAATTCCGAATAAAAAAGATTTACTTTCCCGATTACATTCGGCAAAAATCTTTTCAAAATTTGATATGAAATCGGGATTCTGGCAAATCCAAATTCATCCCAGTGATCGCTACAAGACGGCCTTCACTGTTCCCTTTGGGCAATACGAATGGAATGTAATGCCCTTTGGTCTAAAAAATGCTCCTTCAAAATTTCAAAATATCATGAATGATATTTTCAATCCCTACTCCAATTTCTGTATTGTCTATATAGATGATATTCTTATATTTTCTCAATCTATTGATCAACATTTCAAACATCTTGAAACCTTTTTCAGTGTCATCAAACAAAATGGTCTAGCTGTTTCTAAAACTAAAATTTGTCTTTTTTAGACTAAAATCAAGTTCCTAGGTCATTATATCTTTCAGGGAACCATCAAACCCATTTGTCGAGTCATTGAATTTGCTGACAAATTCGTAAATCAGATTCTAGAAAAAACACAACTTCAAAGATTCTTGGGTTGTTTAAATTATGTCGCTGATTTCTTTCCTCAGCTCAGTAACATGGCAAAACCTCTCTATGACAGACTCAAAAAGTCTTCTCCTCCGTGGACTGATATCCACACTAATCTAGTTAAACAAATCAAACAGCAGGTTAAAGTATTACCCTGTCTGTATCTGCCTAACCCTAATCTCCTTAAGATTGTTGAAACCGACGCCTCTGACATAGGTTATGGTGGTGTCCTCAAACAAAGCATGCATCATAAAGAAAATTGCATTGCATTTACTTCAAAACATTGGAACAAAGCACAACAAAACTATTCAACTATTAAAAAGAAAGTTTGGCTATTGTTCTGTGCATATCAAAATTTCAATCTAATTTATTAAATAAAAAATTTTTAGTTCGGGTTGATTGTAGATCAGCTAAAGAAATTTTACAAAAAGATGTAAAAAATTTAGCATCAAAACAAATTTTTGCCCGTTGGCAAGCAATTTTAAGTATTTTTTATTTCGAAATAGAATATATCAAAGGTACTTCCAATACTCTCCCTAATTATTTGACTCGTGAATTTCTTCAGGGTCAAAGATTATGAGATGACACCTCCTAAATTAAGAGTGAAAGTTTCCTCGTCTAGAGGTTGTGGAAGAACAGTCCGGGGATCATCCCAGACAAGAAAATCAACTTCCTCAGTAGAGGATGTTCAATCCATCCAAGTCTCCTCACAGACTGGAAATCAAGGGTCATCTACCCAGGCCGGGTCATCGACTCAGCAAGCCATCATCAAATCTGGGTCACCTACCCCACAAACTACTAAAGGGTCTACTACCCTAATAACCAAACCATCTGATTATGTGATGGCTCTCCCTACCCTTCAAGCTCTTCAAGACTGTGGGCTTACTAATCTTCTCTCCAAATCTTGGAAACAAATCTTTTCAGAAGAATCTGATGACCTTTTCTGGAATCAAAATCTGAAATCCATTATTTCAGAAATAGCTCAATCCAAAATAAGCTTGCATCCAAAAGACTGGTTGAGCAGCCTCAACCAATTGCCCAAAAACAGCCTTCTTCCTATCTACCAAAAGAAGGAAGATTTTATCCAACTATCTAAATGGAACCCGAATTCTGAGATTCTAATCCAAACAAGATTTGTGAAAAAGTCTTTCCACCAACTTTTTTGTTTAAACCTCTTAGTCTCAACAAGACTAGGAAATTTTATGAATTTATATTGGTGGATTCAAAATCTGTTTCAATTAAACATAATTTTGATAAAAATGATAACCAAGTTATCACCCATTCAACACTTCAAATTTTAAAAGTTTTAACTTATAAAGATTTTGAAAACAAACCGAATTAAGTGAGAAAATTTTCCCAGCCTTTTGACTCGATTGGTTATACATACTGGGATTATATTTATGCTTGGACCAATGTTTTTTGGTTTCAAAACAAACATCATCGGCACTCTTGGCTGATTTATTTTAAGAAACATGTTCGATATTTCTTCCCTCAGTGGTTTGCTGAGTGGTGGGATTTCTTCGGACCCATCCAATCTATCCTTCCTGAAGATATCAAGGTAGGATTTAATCAGTTTAAAGCAAGAATTGAAGAAGGGAATAATCCGTTCCACCCATCTCTTCGATTCTTCTCAATTTTCTCCTTAGCTTGAATATTCGCCTGGCACCATCAGTACCAGAAGAACTCTACAAATCCGAAGCTCCTTCCAATGTTAAGAAAACAAGCCTCAGTTAAATGGTGGGATGAATTCAATGCCTCCAACACTAATACTCATGGAGTGGCTTTATGGTTCCAAAAGAACCCAAAAAACCTTAAAACGGCAGACCCCGAGACCTGCCAGTTTCTTAATCGCAAAGCCAAAATTGCAGCTGCTCTTGCAGCATCAACAGATGATGAAGCCTTGGCTGCAAATCTTCATCAAATCTTGAATTTCCTTCAGACAGACTCCAGAGCAAGTTCATCTAAAGGGAAGAACAAGAAAGAAGTCTCATCTCCATCCTCTTCCTCCGGTTCATTTTACCAGATCAAAGAGACTGACGAAGACTGATTTAAGAACCAGCACACATTTTTGCGGAAAGTTACTATTCATCTCCGAGCACTGTAGCAGAGCCGCCGTTCACTGTTCAGTACTATACACTGTTCACTGTACCGGAAAATTGAGTTACTGTTGTAATAGTACATTTTACTGTTGTAATAGTAAATTTTAATTTCTATAAATTGTAAGGATCTGATCAAACGAGGGAGGCAGATCGAGATTCTCCCTTTCCTCTCAGCCTTTGTAATTCCTCTCTCAATCAATATAACTGTTTTGTATTATTATCTGCATATCTGCATTCTCAAATCATATTTGTGAAAACCTGAGATTTGTAAGCCTGGTTCGCCAAGTGTGCTCTTGATACCCGGTCTTGTGCGGACTACCGCCGTGTAACATCCGGTTTATCTGTTGCATGAATTGCATATCTCCTATTCTCTCCTATTAGTTGTTAGATCTTGTATTCTTCACGAACCTTAGAGGAGATTCGACAAAATCTTGCTAAGTAACCTCTGCAACCACACTTATAAGAAGTTCTGGTTTCCTTAGAAAAATTGGGAAGATTGGTGTTCTGCCGAGGCAGATTAGGATCAGAAGGCCTACTGAGTTTGGTATTGGGTTGACGAGTCTTGAACCTAGAGACTCTTCGTCGGGGTTTATTCAGCTGGTGCTGAGAAGGTTTTCGATGTTTAGTCTTTCCTGGGCCCTTAGAGCAAGGAAGACCGAATTGTTGGCAGAAATTTCCCAAATCTCTGCGATTCTGAGCCTTTTCTTTGGCTAATTGTTTTTGGATATTTCCATCCTGACAGATTTTATGGGCAACTTTTTGTACGTAAGCTATGATATTGCCATAACTTAACTGATCATAAGGGATTTCACCATTAAATTAGGAACTGATTTTTTCTCTAACTTTGTCTCCTAAGGATTTTGGGAGTCCAGTTAGGAAGGTTTCTTTCCAAAAAGGTTGGTGACAATCATCTCTAGTGTAGACTCGAGTAAGAAAGGTGTCCCTATACCACCTAAAATTTCCTAAAGTCTTACACTTAAGAGTAGATAGAAGATCTCCAGAACGATCTTTATAGATAGAAGGATCTCCGATGAAATGTTTGATAATGGTCATGATCAGGGTGTTAACGGCATCGGGAATAGGCTTCCCTTTGTCAGTAAGGATGTTTCCTTCAGCATCTGTTTTAACAGCCGTAAAGATTTCATGTTTCTCAGTAACAGAAACATAATTATCCCACCAGCCTTTGAGTTGTCCAGAAAAGCCGGCGGTCAGGATTTCTACTATAGTCTCATCAGTGCTATCTAAAGCAGTCTGATATGCAGTAGAGACCATAGTCATGTGTTGAAGAGTATTAAGAATGTTATACTCAGTTTGACCATCTATGTTTCATTCATAGATTTGATTAGCGTTGAATGATTTCAAACTTTGATCATTCTTTTCCTCAAGGAGGAGATCAGGAGCAGTAGCTCGATTGTAATAGAGCTCAGAAGGCTGTTTCCAGTTGAGAGCCTTGCTAATGACAGGATTGATTTGAGGAATGGACTTACTACTAGATGCAACATCCTCAGACTCAGAACCTATAGAAGACGTTCCTAACTTGTTAATCCTAAGAGATTGGTCCTTTTCGGAGACACTCCTAGTTATTGGTCCTAGCTTAACAGATCCTACCTGAGAAGAACTAGGAGTTTAAGGGATAACGACAGAACTGTCCTTAAGCAGATTAGATTCTTCTAAGGCTTTGGTCCAATTTTGATGAATAAGCCTAAATTTATTTCTAGTCTCATTAGTTAGACTAAAAGGTTTAAACAAAGGTTTGGAAATGGATGGGGTCTCATCGTCTTTAGTCCCTGAGGATGAGGCTATTCCTACAAGGTTTTCTCCTAAAACTTGGAGGTATTTGTTGGTATAATTGTTTTGTTCCATAAGGGCTTTAATATCTTGAGCTCCTATGATTTCTTGGATTTATACTTAAAAGGCGAAGCTAAGTATTTATCTTCTAAATTTGGAATAAAATAACTGCTAGACGGAGGTAGGTCGGACTTAATGAGTTGACCATCCTTATGGTGCCAGACAGTTAGAGTGTTGACAGAAAGGTTCTCTGTGATTGTAATAGTCCAAGGAGGATAGATTTTGTTCCTATGAAGGTAGACATTTAACCAATCAAAGAAATAGACATGAATTTGGACTGTATTAAGGAATTCATAAAAGGAATCGATAATTTTTGACCTATGGTCACCCCTAAAATTGCTAAGAAACCATTTTCTCTGAGAGGTCCAAGTCTCAGAGTAGAATTCCTTACGAAGGGTTGGTTTATTGATGGTGTAACTATTCATAGTTGACCATACTGCATTTCAGATTGAGTAGGAGAATGAATTTCTGAAGAAATTTCTTCCGTAGTCCTACTGTAGATATTTCTAGGGATAGAAGATGAGTTATCTAACCCTTGAAGATTAATTTCTGGAGTAATAATTATGGGAATAGAACTCTGATTCGATTGGGAAGCCACAGAAAAGGATCTTCTGGCCCTAGTATAGGCCGATCTAGAAGCTTCAGATCGTGAAGAGAAAGAATTTCTTCGATCAAAAATAATTTCTACCTTACCAGCCTCGGATTGTCTAATTTCCTAAAATTTAGGGGTTTGGCGAGGAAGGGTAGGGGTAGCTTTTTCGAGTTGCCAAGAGGTTGGTAACTCTACCTCATCCCATTTGATGAGTTTGGGAACAACAACATTTGCTCTTGTTATATCTGTGACAAACAAAGTTGTTTCTCAGTCATTAGTTTTAAGGAGAACTCTTGAGTTACAAGTGTTCATGACCTTATATTGGATTCTGTAGAGAAGAGCTGCAAGGATAGAACCTTATTTCATGTTTAACCCATGCAGACGAATGTTTAGAAACAATGAATCTAAGACATTTCTATCTAAAAGACTCACCGTTTTGTTTGGGAAACAATTAAAATAAACAGGACCATGTCCTAGACTGGTTTCTACGGTTCCTATGAGGGAATCTTGAAAGACATTGTGCCTAATATCGCGAAGGAACATGAGGATTGAGGCGTTAAGACCTTCCCTAACAAGGGGTTTGACAACTACTTGAACACATCTTATATGGAGGTATTTATACTTCCTAGAATGTTCAGCTATGGATTGTTTAGTGAGAAGATGGAATTCCTCACCGGCTTGGGGATCCAAAGGGATATTGTTTTCTGCAGTCCTAATAATGTAGTCAGAACTACGAACATGTTTGGATTCGTCAGGAATGTAAAGTTCATCCTGAAGGATTTTAGGGCTTTCCCAGTTATCGATGGCTTGATTGATATCCTCGAAGCAAACTTCTTCTTCAAAGATATTATTTTTAGGAGGTATTTCCTCCACAGATTGGTTTTGCTCTGTGAGCAGATTGTTTGAGGAAGGAGAAGAGGATGAAGAAGATTTGAGAGAGAAGCGACGGGAGAGGGAGCGAAGAAACTGACTCATATTTTTTAAATCTTCTAGCCTCATTGCCTTCATGCGGTTCCATAAGAAATTATTAATCTGGATCTAAATCTAAGTTTAACACAAAATTAGTATCCAAAGGTATTCAGATATCCAGGTTACAGACTTTTTTTTTTATAGCGCGTATAGAATCACAAATTTACAAAATGTCATCTCTTAAGAATTACTACATCATGGAAATAACCATCCATGGTAGATACAGCCGGGAAAAGCACATAGGCAAACTGGACTTACCGCCTCTCCTTAGGCCTTACTGCCATACACAGCCTCAGGCCTTATACCAGAGACACCATGAATCATTACTCAAAGAAGTCATAATAACGAAAGAGGTAGACAAAAGCAAAAATCTATAAACAAAACATAAATATTAACAAGATAAAAATGAAGCATTAGTCTATAAACCCGGAATAGAATAGCATTAAACCATAATTTGAATGATAAAACTAAACTTAGATCCAGAACAATAAACTCCTATTTCCCCATCAGGTTCTGATACCAGAATACAGGATCTAACAACTAATAGGAGAGAATAGGAGATATGCAATGCATGCAACAGATAAACCAGATGTTACACGGTGGTAGTCCGCACAAGACCGGGTATCAAGAGCACACCTGGCGAACTAGGCTTACAAATCTCAGGTTTTCACAAATATGATTTGAGAATGCAGATATGCAGATAATAATACAAAACAGTTATATATATATATATATATATATATATATATATATATATATATATATATATATATATATATATATATATATATATATAAATAAATAAGTGTAACAGTTATACACCATCACATTCAATCACAACCCTTTATTTATATGACTTTTAAAATATTAATTACTAAAATAAAAAAAAACTTATCATATATATATATATATATATGAATAATTTTTTCTTGAATTATAAAATTGTTTTATATTACGGTACATAAATTATTTTATATTATTATTCAATCACAAATCAATATCTACTATAAATTCATTAATTTTTACTATAGCAATTTCTAATTTTCTTTTGAAACTTTGATAGCCATTAATAATCCTTAGCTTGAAAAAATGAAGGGAAGCCCTTCTTTTCTCTAGATTGCTTATTGAGTGAATAATCATTTTGGCTCATGGAAGATAAAGATAATTTTTTGTTGGAGGTATTTTAGTGTTTGGTTTGCTACTTTATGTTATCATAGGAATTAATTTTTGGGTTTGGAAATTTGGTATCATAGGAATCAAATTATTTTTCGTAAAGGAATGTTAAATACTCTAGAAGTTTGGAAATGGCTAAAACAAAGGTTTGGATTTGCTTAATCATATTTATTGGGATAAACTGTGTATCCTTATGAGTGAGACAACTTACTGTCTATTTGCTCAGACAGATTTGCTAGATAATATCTGAGTTGTCATCATTTTTAATTTTTTAGGTGTGTCTAATTTCCTTTCATGGAAGATGAATCCAAAAAAAATCTACTCTTTTGTGGTTGGGGGATTGGAAAATACCATGCCTTTATTCTTTAGTGTTGGAAAATACTTTGTTTTCTGCTCTTGTATCCTATTTTACATTTATCTCAATGTAATTGTCATATTATAATTGTTTTTTCTGTGTCTTGTTTACGTACCATTAAACCATTACTTAATCAGTTAAGCATGTCAATTTCTTCTTTATTTATATTTGTGGTTGGATGGCCTGGTGCCACTTTAATATATTTTTTTCTGATAAGAAAAAGGAATATTGTCGTTGGTATGCTCTTGAAGATTAAAAAAGTAATGAAAGAACCGGAAAAAGTGAGTCAGAGATGATGAAAAGTGTCTTAATAAATGAATTATTTTAATTATAATTTTATTTTTAGTAGTTAAAAATCATTATAAATATTTTTTAATTTAAAAATTAAATAAAAAAATGTCACGTAAACGGTTAACAAAGTTACTGGTTATTTTTTTAAAAATATTAATAATTAAATAACTAACGTGCCAACGGCTAATAAATTCATAAATCTAAATACCTCCAAGAAATTTTCAAAGAACTATCTTCTTAGGCCTATTTTAAGTGAGGAAAGAAAACAAACACAATGATTAACAAGTTCTTATATTTTCTTATGTTTGTCTCCTTATTTATATTTTCACTAGTAATTGTGTCCGAGTCAGGATCTAGACTTATTGAAAATATCTTCATGGACCCCTTGCTGCATAATCAAAAACTTAAAACGTCTTAAATCTTTAAAATACTAATAATTATAAGTTTATGCTAAATTTATTTTAACATTAATTTATTTTCTAATTAGTTATACTTATTCTATATAAATAAAATTAATTTATTTTATTTACTTTTTTGTGCAGTATTTATTTAGATTTATTTAAAGCATAAGATTTTCTTCTTTCTAAGTTTAAGAACATCTTCAATAGAAATCACTCTCTAATATTAAGCCATCAAACATTGTAAGATTCATAGTAAAATAATATTTTTAATATTAAATAATTTATATAAAAATTTTCCATCAAAGATCTTTAAAGACTTTAGCTATGTTATTTTTAATTCTGCACTACTGCCAGCCATTAATAAGTAAAGACATTCTTGTGTCCAGAATTATGAGAGACAGTAGAGTATATTTGAAAAATATTAGAATAAAAATTATAATATGTTTTTTAGATTATAATTATTTTAAAAATAAGGTAGATATATGGGAATCTAGATTAAATTTAAAAAAATCATTGAAAAATTACTTTTAAAATTTGTGTACTATGATTATTTTTCAACAATTTTTTTCAGTTATTTTAATACTTTTTTAAACCACTTACACAAAAAAATTGCTTTTGAGTCCATAACGGTTGCTGAATGTCCCAAAAATTCAAAATAGGCAACGGTAATTAGGGTAAAGTGGGGATAAAAAATTGCCATAATAGCGTGTCCCACGTAGATAATTAATAATTAAGTGCTCAATCTTACTTTCCAATTCTCAACAAACTGTACCCATTTTTTCATACAATTGTTGCAAACGAAAATGGATTTAAAGGATAGTAATAAAAGAAAAAGAAAATATTATAGTACTTTACATATTCTTTTTTTATATTTTACTCGTACTATGCGTAAATTAATTTTAAAGTAACTTCAATTCTATAAATATGTGTTTTTTTTTCGCTGACAAAACAAAACATAAGAAGATAAATTCCTTCTTTAGCTAATAAATCTTGAACGGCTTTCTTGCATTGTTTGAATTTCCCTCTCAGTAATATAAGGCAGAAAACTAACGCAAATATATTGGTAATTTATAAATATATCTGAAATATTTTGTTATAAATAACTATTTGTATGTGTATAAGTTACTTTACATGTAGAAATTATTTCTTTTAATTTTTAAATGCTTAGATGGAGTAAAGGAAAACAAAATGTTTTAAATTACTCAATGAACATTTACCAAAACATAAACACTAAATGCACTTTATTATGAATAAATAATACTTTTATGTTTAAGAATGAGTGTCATTATACGATATTTTATACAATCAAATAAATAGATAAAAAGATAATAACTAGATCAAAGATAATAATAATTTAAAAAAACTGACATTAATATTAATATCACATTAAAAAATAAAATTAACATTATTAAAAATATTAATAAAAAATAATTAATAATGTATTAAAAAGTAAAACGTGATTTTTTTTTGGTGAAGAAAAGTAAAACGTGATACTTATTTTATGATAATCTTTTTTAAAATGTGCTACGTATTAATTTTGAGTAGAGGAAACATGTTTTATTGAATTTTAAATAATTTAAAAATGAATATTAAAATATTTAATTTTTTTTAATAGAATACTACTACTGTTTTATACAGTACGGCTTAACTGTTTTTTTCTCCTAATCCTAACAGTAGGCGAGCCATATTTTCTGAAAGCATGTCTCACAACTACCACACAGAAATCATTACACTCATTACTCATACAGATTTGCCACTTATAAATACTTGGCGTGGTACTAGTTAATTATGACTAATGATACAACAAAATATTTATGCATTAACCGTTTGCTAATATTTTATTATAATTTTTTATTTTCATGATTTTTAAAGTATTAAGAGATAAAATAAAATAAAAATATGCTAATTAAACTCATTCATTAATTATTTAAGTTTTATTTTTATATTATTATTTTTCATTTTTAACAAGAATAATCATATTATTTTATTCATAATTAGATATTAGATAGTTAAAATTTAACATTTGACTCTTTCCAACAAATGTCGGCACCCAAATATTTAGAATAAATTATATGTTAACTTTCTCAACTTTTATCAAATTATATATAATTTTATTTTTTTTATTTTCTATACTCATTATTTTTTTAAGTTTAAAAATATTATACTAACACTCATATATTTTTAAAAATATTATATTAGTACTTCTCTCAAACTTTACACCAATACGAAAAGTAATAGTTTAAAAGATAGGTGTATTTGTAATTATATTAAATTTTAGGAGTTGTTGTCGTAATTTACTCTAATAATTGTTATTAGAGAAAAAAAATTTATACATGTAGATAAGTTTGTTGACTTTACCAATTAATACTTTAAAAGTCATATAAATGAATGGTTATAATTAAACGTCACTGTAAAATTGTTTTACACGGTAAGTGCATAAATATTAAACTTTTATTTATTATTACTATTATTATTTGTTATTAATTATTTTTTTCTTAATATTTTGATTTTCTTAATTATTTTTTCTATTTTTAAATTATAGTTGTTTAAGATTTTGGCATATAAATTAAAATTGATTAATTGATGTTTATTTTTATTAAAATAATTCTACATCATATATTTAATTTTTTAATCATGTGTTACAACTTTTTTTATTATTTGTTTTTTATCAATTTTTTATGCATTTTTTTTTACTTTTAATTATAAACAAGTGATTCTTCACCATCAGTCATCAATGTGATAATTTTTTTAAATATAGCAATCTCATAAATAATAAATTATATAGTAAATTATTTTTATATTTGAGATTTGTCTTTATTATACTTACTATTTCTCGGTTTTTTACATTTTAAGATAGGTTGGTGTAATATTATTTTTTCCTAGGAGATGATCCATACAACGAAAATAGTATCTAAGTCTAATGAAAGTTAAAAAAAAAAAAAAAGAATTTTTTTATAGAATTTCAAAATAAAGGAGTATTAAGTGTAATAAAAAACCTCAAGAGAATCTATGTAATTTTTTTACATGCAATTTCACACTCAAGCAACATTCCATATCTAGAAACTCACTAGTATTTGATCATCCATTGAGAATGTTTCATAAACACTTCTATTAGTAAAAATGTAATAAGTCGCTTAAGAAGAGTGACAAACTAGTTTTTTTTAATATGAAAAACATTTTATATTATAGTAAGTTAGTAATAGAACAAAGATTGAAGCAACATTTTGATGAGAAAAAAAATTGTTTACTATAAAATTACATGAATATCCAAATCACAAATGGCCAAAATAAGCATGATAATTGTTAAGATAGACTAAAAACAGGTCAACTATCTTATTGACAAATGACAGTGAGGGGAGTTGGTCACATAGTGTAACAAGCGAAGAAGAAAATTCACTTTTATAACATCTTTTTAATCAACTGAATCGAAAATGTTACTACTTAATTATTGCTTCTCGAGTTCAAATTTAGGCTAACTTTTATACCATCTTTTTGACCTATAATAATAATTGCTAATACTTTTCACATTTTTTTATTTGCATACTTTATTTAATTAACTTATTATCATGACCAACTTGCTTTATGGTCAATTACTTTTGAAGATGGCACATCTCATTTTGTTTTTTTATTATTAATTTTATGGAGGCTCTTCAACAATCATAGTGATTGTTTTAGCCCTTTATGAGAGTATGAGTTGGATCTTCAGATATACTGTTTAAGACAAGAAACTTTGAAGATTAAAGAGCAAGACTGAAACTAAAACTGCAAACAACATTTCTTTTACACTAATCCAATTCATAGGAGAACTATCTATTTGATAATGTCACTCATTATTGTGTAGAGATGGGTTCAAACTCAACTACAAATGAGAAACACAAAATGAAGACAACAAAGGCTGAAAGGTAAACAAAGGCAATACAGCTATATATAACTTAAATAAATATATTTTATATCCAAATTTGTTCTCTCAATAGCAATGGGGCTCAAATGCAAGAGGCCCAACAGTGTAGAGCACGAATGGAAGCTTCTTAGACAAGAATGGCTTCTCAGGCCTTAAGTTAGCACCAGTGATACCACCATGGAGATTAGAGGCCTTAAGGCCATTGGGTGCACTCACCAAAACCACGTTACACTTGTGAGCACCGTAAGTTGTTATGCTCTTTGGTGCCTCAATGTAGAAGTACCCATTCTTGTCAGTCTTGCTTGTTAGGACCAGTTTGTACTTTGTGTTGTTGCACTGCAGCTTCACAACGGCACCTATAAAACTCAAAACGACACGGTTACACAGTTATCTTATCTTACTAACAAGGGTAACATAGTCCTTTCACAAGAGGGTATAAATTAATAAAGACATACTGAAAGGTCTGATGAGTGTTAGTGTGTGACCCCTCGCAACAAACAATGTCCTATTCTTCTCAGTAACCGTGCACCTTTAATAAAGGACAAAACAACTTTACCGTAAACCTTTTCCTGTTTTATAATACCACTCATCTCCCTCTCTCCGACACACAAACACATACAATGTTCACGTCATCATAGGTTTATTTCGCATTAATATGGGTAATTAAAGCTAATAATTTCATTTTGAAAAAGATGCTCGTTTCTCTTTGCTTTTACAAGAGCTTTCTTTTTCTTTTCTAAATTTGCTTTCCTAAAATGCATCACGCTGCAATCCAGAAAAGAAAAAAAGCAAACCAAAAATAAAAATACTTCAAAGCATGGACATGATTATGCTCATATTGAAAACGATGTGCCAAGACATTAGACAAGAAAAAATCATAGATCTAGGTACATGCTGTGCCAATCGCTATCCGTAAAGATTTTCAGGAAAAAAAAACGAAAAACAAAATCTTTTAAAATGAAACTTAAACTATGTTTCATCCAGCTTTGTTTCTGTTTCAGCTTATCAGTTACCATCAACTTCAAGTTAAAAATAAAAAACTTAAAAAAAAAAAGAAGACATTCAACAGATCTGAGAAAAAAAAAATACATTTGTAAGAGACCAGTATCTAAAGAGGATATTTTCCTTGTAGATACCCAGTAGGTAAAAACACGCTTTAAACAGAACAACGTGTAATTAATAAAGTAAACATAAACATAAACGATGAAAATCCTCTTTCTCAAGTTTTATGTTTCATTTCTGGTGTAACCAATCATTAAACATCAAGTTATTTAATATAATTATTTTTATATTTTATAGAACTCATTAAAGAACCTAGTATTTGTTTCTTAATTGATTAGTTATAATAGGGAATGAAATATGAATTTGGGAGAGAGAGAAAGAAAAGATAGATTATTTTTTGAATGGTTGAAAGTGAAAAGGAAAAAAGGTAAGAGGTAAGTTGGTAGAGAGTAATGTACCAAGTTGTGGTGTGGCTCCCAAAAGGGTGTCAACTCCAGCATACTTGCAGGACTTGACATAGACAACACCTTGAACTGCAATGAAGCTTCTGGGGAATGTGTGCAGCGGAGGGTGAAGAGGAGGATGAACCGGAACCGGAGGGTTGAGTGGAGGGTGAACAGGAGGTGGAGCAGGAGGGTGATGGTGGTGATGGTGAGGAGCAGGGGCAGGTGCAGGAGTAGGGGTAGGGGTGAGAGGGTAATGGTGGTGGGTAGGTGCAGGAGCCGGTGCTGGTGTTGGTGGGTGGTGGTGGTGATTGTGGTGGTGAGGAGAGTGAGCTGGTGGGTAGGTGGGGGACTTAGAAGGAGGGTGAAGAGTTTGAAGCTCTTCAGCGAACACACTAACTAGGAGCATGAATAGCACTAGTGCCATGGCTTTCGCCATTTTTGCTCCTCGGAATAAGAAGAAGAAGAAAGATAGAGAGAGAGAGAGAGAGAGGAAAGTGGTATTGTGTGAGAATGGCAGAGGTTGATTTATAGGGGCTGATGCCGGGATTCTCTGCGGTTTTTGTTCATATGTAAACAAATTTTGTGAGAGTAAAAAAGGAGAAACCAAAAGCGTTACCCTATTGGAGTAACTACTAATTACTAGTGCTACCTAGCTTAGCTTTGCGGGATGGGGTGAGAGGGGAAAACTAGGAAAATGATTATGCTTATGTAAGTGCAATGAAGGCAAATTTCAAACACACATTAATTGGACCTCTCATACAATAATACTACTACTACTCTCCAACTCAATATTTCTCATGGGTAAAACTGTAAAATACCATTTTTTACCTGATAAAATATTTAAACAACCTACTTGCTTATTAATTAATCTTAGTTTTTAAAATAATTTATATAGTATTTTTAAATATCTTAAAAGTGCTATTCAAAATATTTTTAAAATGCCTATTAATAATCTTTTTTACATTTTTCAATGGTTTACTCCACTTGTTACTTGTTTAGTGTTTTTTATAAAAAAATAAATTTATTGCTTGTGTAGTAGTATATTACTGGTTCGATAAAATTATGAATATTTATAAAAAAAAAATATGTAAAAACATAATTAAATATTATAAGATACTCCCTCCTCTAGACTTGTGTGTGCCAAAATATCTAAATCCACATACATTAAGAAAATTAGTTATCATCATTAAATTTCACTAATCTTAAAAATAAAATAAAATTATTCCTAAAACACCATTGATATTATGAATAAAGAATGATTATAACTTTTGTATAGGTCAAATATTGGTGGTTAATATCTTAGTTTTTGTTAGTAAAAGAATTCAAACTCATAACCTGTCTCTTACTTATCTATCTACTTACCATGAGACCAATCTTATAACTCTTAAAGAAGAATTATAGTGGTATGAAATGTGTTTTTGAAATAATGACATTAAATAAGGTAAACGTAGTTGGATTAGTTTAAGAGTGTGTTTGGTTTACTGTCAGCTGAAAGTTGAAATGGTTTCAACTTCATTTGGATAGAAAATATTTAGGAGTTTTTTTAGGAACTATTAACTTTTTTAAAAGATCTCTTATGTTCGGCTCTTAGTTGATTTTATTTTTACATGTTTACCCTTAGTTAATTAATACATTGTTTCCCACTAATTCTTAAAAATAGATTCGCTGCCGTCATTTGTGTGACCACATAAAATCTCAATCACAATAATAAATTTTATAATAAAAAATATAAAACATTAAAATTTTAAGCCATTAGATTGTGATTGCATGTTCCTGCAGTCATAAAGTGACTGTAGAAAATCCAGATCCCTAATTCTCTGTCATCACATTCTATAATCTTTTTTCTTCATTAATGTAATTATAATAATTTATAATATAAATGTATAATTATATAAAATTATAATTTAAATATGTTATTATAGAAATTAATAATTTAAATATATAATTATAATAGTTTATAATTTAAATATACAATTATTTATATTATTAAAATATGTTATAATTATTTTTAAACACTTCATTATTAATCTAATGAATAATAATGTCTTATTTGTCATTTTACAACTTTCAACTAGTTACTTAGCTAATTTTAGCAAACACTTATAACTAGCTTTTCACCTTTCAACTAACTTTTCAGCTAATTTTGCCAAATACACCCTATATTTAAGTCCAAAACAAAATTCAATTTTTTTTTCTTTTACAAGTCCACAGAGAGCAACATGTTTTATAGCATATTTTAAAATTAAATAATTTTTGTTTTCTTAACCAATATCAAGGCATTAATTAACACTTGGCATTTACAACATGTATAATTTTGTTATATATATATATATATATATATATATATATATATAATATTATGGAACTAGTATAATTTATGAATTTTAATAAATTTTGAATGGAAAATAAAAATTTTATAAAATTATATTAAATTTATACTTTTTAAAAGATTTACATGAAAAATGAATTTTGTTTTAATCACTCACTAGTAAAGTAGATGATTTGTGCAGCTTGACAACACAACAAAACATGTCAGGTTAGTTGACCTATATTTAATTTGGATTGTTATCTTTTAAGCCTAATCTGATCCTCCCTTGAGCCACTAGTTTAAAATGGAACCTTTTAAAAAAATCAATATTTAAATCTTCATTAAAAAATAAAATTTTTATAATACATATATAAAAACTTATACAATTATTAAAAGATTAATCTAATTTCTAAAATATTAAACTCTATGCAAATTATTTTTGTTGATAACAAATTAAATATTACACATAAATTATGAATTCATATTGGTCCAAAATAACACCAAAATACAAGCCTAAATTAATTTAAAGAAACATCTTAGTCAATCCAAAACAACATCTTAAATAAGTCTTAACATTAAAATATAATCTCAAATCAATCCATAATAACATCCAAAATCAGTTCAGAATAACAAGAAAATACATATTATATATTTTTCAATTTAATGTATATTTTAATAATATATCATACATATTTGAAAATTTATATATTAATGCTCAATCAACATTTGGTCTATTCATTTAATGAAACCAAATAAACCAAATTAAAATAGTTGATTTTATCATTGGATCGTCTTTTACGAAATCCAAGATCCACAAACTGGCCCAAGCTATGAGACCCATTTTACCTATCTACTAACTAGTGTTGAAGTGTGTTATTGTAAAAATAAGAATCACTGCTAAAAGAAGTTGAGAATATGCAAATGGCAGAATGAAAGCACATGCATAGGTGCCTGTTATCCGATATTTAGAATTTTACACTACTTACAATGCATATGTAGAAGTTTCCAAGGACTTCGGTAATAGTTTTGCGTTTTTTATTGGTTATTCCAAACATTTTGGTTTGAGTTTCTGAAATGGCATTCATTAGGTAAGAGAACAGAAATTACTTAAACAAAAGAAATCCATCAAAAGGCAAAATTTTGGATAGTTTAATATGTCTACATGGTAAAAGAGTTTTATATTATTTTTTATTTGTATAATTTTTAAAATATTAATTAATAAAGTTATAAATTTATTATAAATAAAATATTATAATTAAATATTAATGTAAAATTTATTACGTTGAGTACATATTAATTAAATTTAATTTTTAAATATATTATTCATTCTGTTAATTAAAATTATTAGACAAAAATAAGAATCCTATAATATAGGTTTTAATAATTTTTAAGTAATAACATTTTTTATCAATAACCTTTCGCATGCTGAAAAAAGGGCAAAAGGTAGAGAAGTGGCAGAAAACAGCACACATGGAAATAAAGGATAGTTTTAGGACAGAAAAATATTTTTTATGCTCCTTAAAATATGCATCTTTTAAGAAAAGAAGCCATAAAAAAAGAGAAGAAAATAAGAAATTCTATAAATGAATTATCGATTTTAAATGAATTATCGATTTTTGGTTTTTGAAGAAGTCTCATTTAAAATGAAAATATATATAGAAAATCAATGTCTTAAGTTAACTACTAATAACAAAATATATAATAATTTTTAATTATGATATTCATATAAATTACTCATTCATAATTAGAGATCTCTAGTGTTTATAACAATGGATATTGATTTCATAACATTATTTATTTCATCTTTAAAGGGGTACTGTCGTCAACAAATCTTAGACAGTTAAATCAATTAGTTTAATTAATAAATACAAATTATTACCTCTTTATAAAGTAATTGTTTTTTTTTAAATTTTAAAAACAATATTATTTTAATTTTCAAATTTATAACATTATTTTTAAATCTTAACCGTACTAAGGTTTTTTCTTTTTAAACATAAAAAATTGACCGTTAGTGACCCACAATCGTAAATAATATTGGTGTCAAAGATGAAGGTTGAAAGTGATAGTAGATAACTAATGGTCAAAAATAGCAATTGGTTATCACTAATTGAAAAATAATAAACTAATAACTATCTATGATCGGATGTGTTAGTTGGTTACTTCAATCAAATATCATAATCCATTATCACTATTTAAAGGTAACAATGATAGGTGACTGCAAATAAAAAGCGTAGTCATTAACGTCAAGTAATAAATTTGAATAAAATAAGAAACATAAATATAAATATCAAATTTTTATTGTTTTTTAAAATAAATAAAAATAATTCAAAAAAATAAATAAAAATTAAATTAAAGCTATTTTTATTTTCAAAATATATTTCAAAATTAAAAACAAAAACTCAAAACCATGTTGGGTCTAAATATGTATCTAAAAATGAATTTGGTTTCTATTTCTGCACCTCTTTATCCCGTAAGTTTTGAAGGAAAAGGGCGTTTGGTATAAGGACAAAATTATTCGGTCACGAACGGTCTAAAATAAAGCCGTTTGTACGTATATACAGCATTATCCTGTCCACCTCCAGAGAAACACAATTAGAACTAGAACACTGTTTTTTTTTTTTTTTTAAGAACACAATTTAGTTCTTCTTCTCATTATTTTATTTCTTTGACTTTTAAATAACAAAATCTAAATAAATGTATTATGTGCACCTTTTTTTATATATTAAGATTATATTTAGTATTATAAAAAAATTAATATGTTTCTAAACCTTTAAAATTGAATTAGTCACTAAAAAATTACTCATTTTGATTTTTAAAGAGTTAAAATTAAGAGAAATTAAATATGGACATACTTCATGTGAGTAACTCGATTTACAAAATCTGCAATCCATAAAATTTCTTAAACTTTGTTTTTGTTTATAAAACTTACATTCTAAACAAATTCGGTACATTTGAGTTTACCTCACATTGCAAAACTTATAGAGACCCGTGAATCAACCTACATTAAAAAACACCAAATTTTCTTTTAAAACAAATTTGTTTTAATTTAAATAACTTTAATAGTATAAAAAATTGGGACATAATGAGTTACAATGTAATATTTAAGAAAAATAAAAGTATTTATTATTTTATAGTTAAATCTTAAATGTCATTTCAAACTTGATCTCAATTCTCAAATATAAAATGAAATGGTTCAAATTTAAAATACACATAAACAAGATATAAAAATACTAAAAAGTAAAATCTCAAATTTCAATTTTTATATGTTCTTGTAAAAGTATTAAATTTTTTTCTTTTTACTTAAGACACTTCTTGTTTTTATAAATAATACAATTTTTTATTAAAAGGTTAACTATGCAAAGATCCCCTAATGAACTCACTAAACCTACAAGTTTTGTGGATTGAGTAAAAAAAATATATATAACACAAAATGTTAAGACTTATTACCATGTGAGTTCCGTAGATAATTCATAAATAGAGACTCAAATGTCTGTCTCTAAATGAAATCCATACTTTATCCTATTTGTGTTAATATTTACAAATGCAATTATAATGTTAAAAATACAGTGACTTGTCACATTATTTAAAAGTTTAATATAACAAATTTTTGTAATGTTTTATCATTTTGTTTTGTATAATTAACGGTTTTAAATAAATAAGATTAAAAAACAAAGTTTAGTAAAAAAACAGATCATTGGGTCAAACTTTATAATGACATAACAATTTTCTTGATTGATAATGTGACAAAAAAATATGAGCAAAATTAGGATAATGATCAATTTTATTTAATTTTAAAATTTCAAGAATCAAAATTAATGAAATTTTGTAATAATTAAAAACAAATCAAATATATTTTTAAAGGATAAAAATGTATTTAACCTTTAATAAAAATAAAAATATAAAAAATTCAAAAAATGAATTTTTTTTACATTTTCAATAAAAATATATTTTTTTAGATAAAAATTCGAGCTTAATAAATAATTTCAAATTCAAATTCCTCGTACATACATAATTGTGTTAAACATGTACTCGAAAGAAAATTTTGTTGCCTATAATAATTGCAGAATATTTGAATGTCCTGAAATAAAGATATTCAAGGTTATAAATAGGACGGTGGCACAGAGAGGCTTAAAATTAATCATCAGAATCTGAACTTCGAAAATTGCTCTGGAAGTCTGATTTCGTGTTGAAAAAGTTAAATATTTGACCGTAAAAATATAATAAAAGTGAAAAGAGAGGGATAAAAGAGAAAATAGATAAGAAACAAGCTTTGGAAACTTAAAATAAATATTCATATAAAAAGAGAGGGATAAAAGAGAAAAAAGATGAGAAATAAGGTGGGGAAACTTAAAAGAAATATTCATATTAACAAATCAACATTATACGATACTGAATCTGGCAGAGTCGGTTAGACATCTTCGTATAATATTGATAAAAACAAGTTTATAAGCTACTGAATCTGGCAGAGCCGGTTAGATATCTGCTTATAAACTTGATAAGAAGTAAATTTAATTAACATATGATAAGCCTTTAAATGATCATCGCATCTGTAAATATTTATTGTTTAAGGCATCCGAAAATACCTTAGGAGAAAACTACTCCATGCGTAAAATAAAAATATGAGTAAAATTTAAAAAGGAAATACTTACAACAGGGGAGGAGAGGGAAGGAGTTGCAGAGAAACTTCTGATTTTATTGATGAGAATAAATTTTTACATGTAAGAGAGAGAGAATTTAGAGAGAATGAGAATAGAGTGTATTTGCTAGAGAGAGAGGAGTGGTTCAGGAACCTGCTCAGCATAAGAGACTTATGGTTCTTTTAGAGAACAAAATTTGTAACCGGAAATTGTCTGAGGAGGTAACCTTATGACTGGTAACCTGTTGTGTAAGTTACTTTGTAATTGGTAACCCGTTGTGTAAGTAATTTTACCCTTCAGTCTATTACTCCGTCAAAGAAGTAAAATTACTTTGTCGCAGGTAAAATTTTAAATTACTCTTCTGACTCGAGCTATTACAGACAAATCTTGTATTTCTTCTTCCATTTGCTCTGGAAGACTCTGGTCTTCATTGTCGTCGCAGTCGGAAGGGAAAGAGGTTTGTCCGGGAGTATTTTGGCCATAGAAGCCAGTCTCTTCATAAATTTCTTTATACAACCTTTCTTTTTCAAAATGTTTTACAAGAGAAAGGTTTGACTCTATTGGAAATGGGTGAAATTTGGTACCCATTGTTTTCTTCCAATATAATTTAGTTTTTTGTGTTTCTTTTAGAAGAGTGAAATCTTCAGAATCTCTTTTTGAGAAATTCCAGTTTGACCCTTCTATGGATGCTTTCCAGAGGTTGTATTGATACAGTTTGTTTTTGTTGAAAGACAATCCTTTTAAGGGATCAGGCTCAAAAGAAGTATGATACTCTGGATTGGTTTCTGTATAAAGTTTTATGACATGTGTGGATATACTGTCAGATTTGTGGGGCTTCTGGGAGAAGTGGTGATTTGTAGTGCCACATTGTCATATGTTCAGCTTGAATGCCATTAATTACTGAATTTAGAATGGGGGATAGAGTAGAAAATTTGTCTGTGGGAGGTATTGTAATTGAATAAAGACATCCAGCTTCTAAAAGAATCATGGGAGTTATTAATACATCCCTGTATAATTGTGATTTAAAAGAACTCAAATCAATTTGAACTTTTTTGATAATGAATTTTATTTGGCATGTACATTCTTTGTCTACTTTCTTACAATACTCAGAGGACTCTAAACAAGAGTTTCTGGTATTGAAGTAAGTTTGGGTTTTAACGAATAACCCATTATAGTTTGTATTTTCGGAGTGGACCTCAAACAAAAAGTCTGTATTAATTCGAATTTTCCCAAAAGAATATTCAGATTTATTTGTTGAGAGATATTGCAAGCAACAGTAACATATGTTTGGTTCTGAGCAGGCGGCTCATATTGTAAGGCAGTCTTGATTTTTTCTTCATCGATTGTTTCCAATCGGACTACCATTTCAGCTTCTTCCTTTGAGTAGAAACTTTGTATGTAGACCAAAACTGGTCTTGTTTAGCCTCATTGAGGTCTCTAAAGGACGTATAAACACCTTTGTTTTTACCTATTATTAAAGCAAAATGTGTAAAACCTTTCCCAGAAGGAGAGGAAGGAGATGCCAAAGGTACTCCTTTATTGTCATGACAACAAAAATTGTATAATACACTTATAATGCTTTGTTTCACCTTTGTAACTAGGTGTTCATTTTGTGTAGTATATTTTGGAATATTCCAAATATTGTCAATTAAAACGTTTAATTTGACATTTGTATTGTCTCTTCCAGGGTACTGGAAAATATTTGTAAGGATTGGCAACTCTTGTTTGCCAAATTTTGTGTATTGGTTCGCTTGATAAGGAGACTTTACTTGTTTAGGACCATAAGCACCCTTCTTTGTATTTTCCAACATGTGGACTTTGTATAAATGACCTAACAGGTCTTTGTGGAGGTGTACAACTTCACCTGAGGTACCTGGATAATATATCAGCAGAAATATTATTAGATCCTTTAATGTGTTCAAAATGTATAATCTTTCTAGAAAAATTTATGTAGTCTTTTAAAAGTAACCATCTTTTATGAGATTTTTTATCATTGTTAATTTGATTTTTGCCACAAGACACTATGGCTTCACAATCAGTCCTGATTGTTATTTCCTATTTATTTATTAAGAATAATTTAAATACATACATTGCATGTATGATAGCATTGACTTCGTAATCAGTGCTAGTTTTGTAAAATTTAGGTTTTGTTATGTATTTACCAGAGGCATATCTGCAAATTTGTTCTTTCGCCTTTGGTATGTGTTTATTTTTCTTTCGTTTAAGGATTGCTCCCCATTCAAACTCACATCCATCGTATTCAATTATTAAGTAATCTGAATCCAATGGTAATTGTAAGGTTGGTAAATTTGTTACCATTTGTTTTATCTTTTGAACTAATTTTATATCTTCAGAATTAAATTTTCTTTCTCCTTTTAATGAAGTTTTATTATATAAAAGAGATGTGTATTTTCCTAGATTAGGAATAAAGCTTCTTGCATAATTTAAAAGTCCTAAAAAGGATCTAAGTGTTTTTATTTCTTCCATTTTACCTGGAAAATCCTGTATTTTCTTTGAAATATGAGGCTGGAGTTTTATAGTTCCATTACCAACTTCTGTCCCAAGAAATTCAATGAAATTTTTACTAATTTCCATTTTTGATTTTGATACTATTAATCCGTAATGTTCCAATTTATATAAAACTTGTTTTAGATGATGAAAATGATCATCTTTTGTTTTAGAAAATATCGTCAATATAGACACATCTAAAGGATTTATCATTTTTAAAGATATTATCCATTTTTCACTGAAAAACAGCAGGGGCATTTTTAAGACCGAATGACATAACATTCCATTCAAATAAACCTTCAGAACAAGAGAAGATTGTCCATTTTATTGATTCGGGATCCATTTTAACTTGATGAAATCCACTTTTTAAGTCGAATTTAGAAAATCATTTGACATCTTGAATTCGGTTTATTAGAACATCTTTAGATGGAATTGAATAGCCATCTTTTACTGTATTGTCGTTTAGTCTTTTATAGTTGTAAACCATTATAGATTTACCTCTTTTTTGTTCAGAAGATTATTGACTATGAAAGCAGGACTTCTATGTGGACTAACATTAGGTGTTATCACTTTTAGTTTTAACAAATTTTGTATGTGAGTCTGACATTCTTCTTGTTCCCAATTATTAAACTGAATGTCTTTTGTCTTGATAATTAAATCTGGATTAATAATTTTCAGTTTACAAATTATGGGGTCTCTATCCCAAAATTTTGTGGGATCTTCTCCTATTATATTTGTCTTATTCAACCTATCAAGAATTTGTTAAACATTTTCAAATTTTATAGATTTTGAAATTTTTAATGAGGAAAAAGCCTCAATTGTATTGTCTAGTATATTAGATAAAGAGGAATAATCCTCTACTGTTTCATTTAAAATATTTGATACATCTATAGTACAATTACATGTATCAGGAGATGTTGAATTTTTACAACTACACTTATCAAGGGTTGTATCTTGTTTTAATGAGTCACCACTAACTATTGGTGTCATTTGTGTTTTGTCACTGATTATAACATAATATTTATTTATTGTAACTGATCTATTTTGGCCTAAAATAAAATCTAAGCCAATTATCATATTTTGTTTTGATGGAACTAGATTTTCTACCCTCATTGTTTTTATAAAAATTTTATGGCAAAAAAGGTCACAATTTGTACTAAATTGAAGAATAACATTATTAACTTATTCATCGTTTATCATAATTTCTCCAGACATTGTTCTGGTTTTTTGAATGTGTTTACTTTTTATTATGTTTTGATGTGGAGTTATAGTTTTAGATATTACTGTTTCTGAACAACATTGTTCTGGTCTTTTGGATGTGTTTACTTTTTATTATGTTTTGATGTGGAGTTATAGTTTTACATATTACTGTTTCTGAACATCCTGTATCTAATCATGCTTGTATGGTTTTTTCTGTTAATGGATTGTTATTTATTTTTGAAAAAATTAATTTAACTAATACTTTTAAAACTATTAGTTGTTATTTATTACAAATTAATGGGATACATTCCATTATTCCTATCATATTATTTTATTCAATGAGTAACTAAACTCTGAAAAATCTATTTTAGTTTTCCCTTTTATTATTTTTTCTAAAAGAAATCCAGGTTCCAGAATTTTTAGGCTAAAACCTTCCCTTGAAACAATCAATCCAGGTCATAGACTTAAGAAGTGGGCTTTACTATTCGTACGTCATTTGCTCCTAGCATTTTTTTAGAAGTTATTATTTCATGTAATAATGAATATGTTTATAATAATTAAAACAAATTTTCATTGTGTATATAAGTTAATTACATAATAAAAAATTATTTTATTGAGTAGTTGAAAAATAAATACTGAACGAAAATAAGTTTTCATATAATAATAATGGGTGAAAAATATATTTTACAAAATAAGCTCATTTTTGTTGTGTAATTAATTCTATTATATATGCTATGCCTTATATATATTTATATATATATATATATATATGCGCGCATGTGTTTTTTTTCATAAAAAAAAACTGCCTTTAATATTAATCGAATTAATTATTTTACACATTGCATTTTTTATTTGAATTCGAATTAATTACAAATGCGAGTTATCCTTTTAATATTATTTTTCTAATTAATACTAATTAAATTATAAGATAAATTGAGCATCTCTAAAAGAAGATGCAATTTTTTATTTTATTTTAGCTCACTTTTCGTGGACTCTACAATGTAATATAATTTTGAATATTTATTCTATTTTTTACTCCAATAAAAATCACATTTTATATCTTAGAATTAAAATACTTTTAATTGGGAAAAGAGACAATAAAAAATTATTATTTTTTAAATAGTGATATGATGTTGCTTGTTACAGTAGAAGAATAACATATTTATTTAAAGATCAACTTTTTTTCTTTAATAGTTGATATTGTTAATACTAGTTCTTGTTCTCAAGATCAACTTTCAAGAACACCCACTAGATATGCTCTTATCACAAAATGTGATATTCTGGATTAAAAAAATGGAATAATAAATCTTTAAATTGTGGGGTCTACAAAAAAATATGCTCTTAGAGCACTTTTGGTATACCTCATAATATTTATTTTTAAATATTGGGTTGAGAAGAGAAGAACAAAATCTCCACTTAGAGATAAATTCTTTTTCTCCCATGGTTGATTTTGTCAAAGATCAAATTTTAGCTTCAACATCAGTCTTCAAGATCAATCTTCAAGAATACCATCTGGAGATAATCTTATTTTCTTTACTTGCTTTCTCAAGATGTTTAACATAATGGGAAATAGTCTTCATTTTGTTATTTTTTTAAAAATTAAACAATTAAATAAGTTTTTGTTTTGTAATATTTTATTCACTCTCTATTATATAACAAAAAATTATATTTTGTAATGTATCTCTACAACTATACGGTGAAAACAAGTTTTCATATTATATTTGGTTTACATATATGAAGAAAAATTGTTTCTGTTGCAATGGGCATTTTCATGGTTTACATAAGGGGACGAGCAGGTATCACCATCCTTCCAAATTTATAAATTTATTTAAATTAAAATGAAAAAAAACTGCATGACTTCTCTAATATTTAAAATAAAATAACTGATATATAAAAATAATATTAATTGACATCTAAAATAAATAAAATAAAAATATGAAAACTAAAATAATTTGATAATAAAAAATTATAAATAATAAAGAAATATATATAATATTGAGATATTTATATATAATATAATTATCTAAATATTATTTTATTTATATAAAATAATATTTTTTATTAAATTTTTATTTTGTCCCTCTTAAACAAGTTTCTAACTTTACCTCTGTTTACATATATGTGATTTACAAACCCAAACTTTGAATGGGCTGGTTGTTCTCTTGGGCCTAGATTTTGCAACGTAGGCAATTTCTTCCTGAACCTTAAAAATTTCTCTTGCATCCCATTTCTAGATGTATATTTTATATTTTGGATTAAATTTTTAGAATGTATAACCTGGAAGTACAAGGAGATTCCCTGCAACCTATGCTAGTTTCTTGGTGTTGGATTTTAAGAGGGAGTTGAAACGTGGCCTGAAAAAAAAAAGAATGGGATGAAATTAGTAATAAGATATAATTTTAGGAAGAGAGTTACAAAATTAGAATTTAGAAGACTGATAAATAAAAAAAAGACTGATATAATTTGATTGTTGTCCAATATATAAATATAGTGTTTAATTGGTATATAATGTTACAGTAACATTCAATTATAACTTTTAAGTGATTTTTAAAATAATAATGAATAAATTCAATAAATTTACTATAAATAAATAATTGTGATTGAATGTTAATATAAAAATTTGTATATTAATGATGTATATCAATTAAACTAACAAATATATAAATAACAATATAAAATCGTATTGTCATGTCAACTAATTAATTCTAAAGTATTATTAATATGTTTTAAAATAATTATTTTTAAAACATGACATATTTCCGTTTTAAGTTATGAGTTAGACGCCAACACTTCCTTGTATTATAAGTTTTTTTTCCTCTATCGGCAAAAGTCAAAACCCTTGCATTATAAATTACAAACGAAAACACATACGTTGTTTTGTCAATATATTCGTATTTTTATTAAAATATTTATGATAAAAAGATAAATATATATTAATAATATTTAAAGAAAAAATTATTTAAAAGAATAAAATAGTCATCAAATATGGACATTAAAAGATTTTATTCCCATTATATAATGACTAGTGAAAACAAAGTGAACACCAAAATGTCCTATTTCTATTATACTATAATTATGCAATCATATAATAATAATAATAATAATAATATTATTATTATTATTATTATTATTATTATTATTATTATTATTATTATTATTATAGATTATAGGACAATTATGTATGTTAGATATAAATGTTTTAAAATAATTTTTTTACCTAAGATTATAAGGTTGGTCTAGTGACAAAATTCTCATGTAGATGAGGAGAGAGAGGTAGTTTGTTCAAATTCCTCTCCTAAATAGTCTTTAATTTTTTCTTTTTAATTTTTAAATAGGTATATAGGTAAAATTTGAGAATGAAATGTAGAAACCAAAAAGATGAACTTCCTTTATATATGTTATAGATACAATATATATATATATATATATATATATATATATATATATATATATATATAAAATACTATAGATTATAGGTCAATTATGTATCTTGGATATAAATGTTTTAAAATAGTTTTTTATCTAAAGCTATAAGATTAATCTAATAACAAAGTTTACATGTGAGGAGATGAGGAGAGAGAAGTTATGTGTTCAAATCCCTCCACTACGTAGTCTTTTGTTTTTTAATTTTTAAATAAGTATAAAGATAAAATTTAAAATGAAACATGGACACAAAAAAAGTAAATTCTTTTATATATATATATATATATATATATTATAGATTATATAAACTTTTCTTATTTTTGTTAAAAAATTGTAAAAACAAGTTAAAAAGAAAACAAGTTATCTGATTTGCATTAAAACTAAAAGTCCAAAAGACAAATTCGTATATTAAGTTTAATTCTTCCCAATAATAAAACAAATTTCATTGTGATATATATATATATATATATATATATATATATATATATATATATATATATATATATATATATAAAATGTGTGTGTTTGGATAGTAGACTTAAATTGAGAAGTCCTCCATATACCAAGTCTAATCTTTTGGATTTTTTTTTTTATATATAATAGAATAAACTATTTGAAACTATTCAGATCATAATTTGAAACTGATAATATAATTGAAAAACAATTTAAAAAATTTGGTGGAACAAACTCCATTATGATGTTAAATATATAATTATAATAATTTATATATTTAAATATATAGTTTTTAAATTACATATTTAAATTATAATTTTATATAATTATATATTCAAATTATAAATTATTATAATTATATTAATGAATGAGATAAATTGTATTATGTGAGAAGAAAAAATTACTAAGAGACAGTATATCAATTATTGAAGAGTAAAGTTACAAAAGAAAATAACGATTCGATTCTCACTATTACTATATTCAGATGAGAGAGAGTGGGGGGAGGGGTGAGTTCTAGTGGGTGGGATTTTGCTATGCGCACTCTAAGGGATGCGTTAAATGACCTAACCACTTTCTACTTCTCTGATTTTCCTATAAATTTTTATGAGAGAGCTCTGCATAAGATTTTTAGAAGGTGGGAAGAGGTAGGTGATATCTTTTTAGGCAGGTATTGAAGGAAGGATGGACCAGATTGTCATTGGAAAGGATAAGTTGCATGTCAATTTACCTATGTTCCAACCAGGTGTAGTTTGGAGATTTCAGTCTAAAGGTGACACTTAGGTGAATTCTCGACTGCCCCGACAAAGGAGGGATGAAGTCTATCCAATAATGTTAATGTAGACCTACAAAGTCTCCTTCAGTGGCATCTGTGAACTATAAGGGAACTTCACTTGGACGGTCTCAAGTTCTCTTACTGAGTGGTTATGCCAATGTGCGATTGGACAACTCAGGAATCCAAGTCAAATGCGTAATGTGTAGGAAG
This sequence comes from Psophocarpus tetragonolobus, assembly GCA_037954015.1. Classification (NCBI taxonomy): domain Eukaryota; kingdom Viridiplantae; phylum Streptophyta; class Magnoliopsida; order Fabales; family Fabaceae; genus Psophocarpus; species Psophocarpus tetragonolobus. The sequence continues at coordinate 32,770,585 of CM075690.1, read as the reverse complement.
GTTTTTTTTTTTTTTTTGCAAGGCTTGGTTTTTTTCAAGGTAAAACATTTTAGTGGTGATTCTGTATTATTATCTAGGCTAGAAAACGTAGATCTTGAAGACGTTTGGTCGTTAGATGACAACTGGTGGAAAGAAATGTTCATTTCAATTTAACCCTATGAGGACTCCTTCTGTCCCAAGAATCGCCTGGTGTGACTAATATGTAGGGGGTTTCCTTTACAATTTTGGAACTGGAAGGGCTTTTCTAAGGTTACGAGTGAAGTGGGTTCACTAGTAGAGGTTTCAGAAGAGTCTCGATCATTGAAAATGTGGAGTATCCTTGGGTGTTGGTAAAGACGATTATCATGGGAATGGTCTGTTGGAATATGTCTGTCCTGATTAATGGGTATCTGGTGTTACTCTCGATGGCAGAGGATATGAGTTATGGGACCATTCGTCCAAGTGTCTTATGTCAGCAATGCAATGGAATTATGGAGGATAGAGAATGTTGGTCATTGAGCTCTGTAATGTCTCTATGGTAAGGAGAATCAGCTGTTTGGTCATAGGAGAATGTGGATTGAAACCTAGATTAACCATGGGATGATTGGAAACGACAATCAGAGTTAAGTGAAGAAGATGCATGGTCTATCCCATGCGTTGTAGGAGGTTAAAGGTCTCAACTTTAGTCAAAAGAACTAAATTCATGTAAGCGTCAGAAACAAATTGTTAGGGACATGCATGAGTTCAGGGAAATTAATGGTTCTATCGGCCCCAATATCTCGAATGATGGTGTTGACCTTCTTAATAATGGTAATGCTTCGTCTAATGCGTGCATTGGTGATTGACTTAATGGAGAGGTCGTGGACAAGGTTATTTTTTGTAATTTGGAAGTCCAATTAGTAAATAATGAAATGGAGGCGCATGGTGTAGATGCGGGCCTTGTGGGAAGTAATAAAGTGCATGTCATAGACCCACTTGGACATGAATTGCATGACAAATTGGAATCACGTAAGGCCATTAACAAATTTAATTTGGGGGCACTAAAATAACTCAAGACCCAGCTAGCTTCGGCTCGAATGGTCGAGTGGTTATTGTAGGTACATTAGCAACCCAGAAGGTGGATCCATTGGGTAAATCTCAACTGGCTCAACAATGTCCACTTGATGTAGCCTCACAGGTCCTGCATGCGAAAGACTCATGGAATTCACATGATGTTGATGATGATGGCTTTTTTGGAAAGGAATGTAGTGAGTGTGAATTTGAGCCCTCAGATAATTCCTGTGTCATTGTTGCCTGAGACAGGTGTAGTGCCAAATGTTAGTGTCGTATCTGTTTCAGACAGGGTCATTGGTTTTGTGCCTCAGGTGGACATAGAGGCCCACCGGTCTAAATCATAGGAATAAGAGGAAGTATTCGAGATTGTGCTGGACTCACAGCTGGATTATGATTTTATCCCTGATCGTGGCACCACTTGTAGAAGGAGGGAAAGTTCGAATGCATCGTGTTTAACGAGTGAGGATCTTGGTGTAGATGTGTGTGTAGAACATGGAGGTGCAATGGCTATCGTTGATGGCAACTCGATGGAACGTGATCCAAGTCATTATTCGAATAATGCTATTCATGGGCACAAAAAAAAATCAATATATGGATATTGTTGTACACTGGATGTAGAACGACATTTTTCAACCCTTCAAGGAACTGCTCAATGTTCTATTAGCTTAGGGCCTGTTTATCCAAGCCATGTGGCATCTTCTTACAGGTTGGGTTTTAGTAAATTGGGTCAGCCCTTATTAGCATTTCTGCCTCCAAAATCTTGTGTACAACTTTCAATATGTTCCTATGGTCGATTGAGGCAGTGGCAAGGGTTGGTTTAAATAGAAGGGGTTCCTATGGTGTTTCTGAAAGGGATGAGGACAAAGTCAATGAAGAGGTTGTGTTTTCTTGTGGGAATATTAGTGGTGGGCAACTTTTATGGGCTATTGGAAAGAGTATGGGGCCCTTTTGCATTGTACCTGATGATGCCAGAGTGCAAAGTCTTATGGAGCTGGAGACTGGAGATAGAGGGAGGGTTTCTAATATTAGGATAGAACCCAAGTATGCGAATATAGTCTTAAAATTATAAATGTCCTATCCTATAATATAGAGGAATATAAGGAAAGGAGAAGTGGAGGTCTGCGAGGCAATTGGTGTCTAAACATGGGGTTAATTTTATTTGTATTCAAGAGATTAAGGTAGAGATCATTGACCGAAATGTATGTTGTGCGATTTTGGGTGACTCTAATGTGGATTGGTATGTTGTTGCTGCAATGAATATGTTAGAGGGGCTTTTGTGTATCTGGAATGATAGGGAGTTCTCCGTTGTGGAGTCCCTCCAAGAGGTGGGGTTTCTAGGAATTAAAGGCAGGTTAAAATCGAAGTTGGTGGACATGATCTTTGTGAATGTATATGTCCCTTGTCAAATGTCTGGGAAAAAGGAATTGTGGAAGGATCTTTTGGAATATAGGCAGCAGTATCATGATTGCCCCTAGTGTGTAGCTGGGGATTTTAACACAATCAAGTCTCCGAAAGAAAGGATAGGTAAAAAAAGGATGGTTGGGACATCTCTTAGTAGTGTTAATGATCTCTCTGAATTTATATACAATATGGAATTGTGGAGGTAAATGTAGTGGGGTACCGATATATATGGTTCAGCACTAGGAGTAAAAGGTGTATTGTCCTGGATATGTTCTTAATTTCTCAAGAATGGTTAGAATTCGCACCAAACAACTTCCAACTAAACCTGAATAGGAACTTCTCATATCACTGTCCCATAATTCTAAAACAGTTCAATACTGTGATGGGTTTGAGGAGTTCATAAAGCAAAAGTATAGTAGTATGCAGATTGAAGGGTGAAGTGCCTTTGTCCTCAAAGAAAAACTAAAGGCTCTCAAAGTTGATATAAAAGGCTAGAGTGCATAGAATATTAGCAAGGTGGAAATGACTCTCAATTAGTTGAAAGGTAAAATTTTTTATTATGATAAACGAGTAGAGGAAGGTATTCTTGAGGAAGAGGAGGTTTGATTGAGGATGGAGGCTACTAGAGAGCTGAAAAGGTGAAACTTCTTTCAAGAAGTTCTATTGGTACAATAACAAAACTTAAGTGGCTAAAATAAGGTGATGCAAAATTTGCGATTTTTCCATGCTACAATTAACAGGAGCAGATAATTAATGAATTTCTTGGCCAAGTGGCCAATGAGGAGTGGATTGATGATCCGTAAAAGTGAAGTAGGAGGTAAAACAATTTTTTCAGGAGAGATCTAATTCTAAGGGGATGAGGGTTTAGATTAGATGGGTGGAGTTTACCAAGATATTGGATGCCCAGAGTTTTGAGCTTGAAAGAGTATTTTCTGAGGAAGAAATTAAAAGTGTTATTTGGGAATGAAATGGATCAAAAGCTCCCGGGCCAGATAGGTTTAACATGAAATTTGTTAAGCATTTCTGGGGACTATTGAAGGATGATATCATTAAGGTTCTTTCAGATTTTATCATAATGGGAAACTCCCTCAAGGCTTAAATACTTCCTTTCTTTCTCTTATTCCCAAGAAGGATGGTCCATGCAGACTATGGGATTATAGGCTCATATCTTAATGGGGATAATTTATAAAATTATTGCAAAGGTATTAGCCCATAGACTTCAGAAGGTATTACCAGCTATCATTGTTAATACGCAAATGAAATTCATACAAGGAAGACAATTACTTGATAATGTGGTGATAGTGAATGAAGTTATTCAGGAGGCAAAGCAGCATAAGAAGCCCCTTTTGGTATTTAAAGCAGATTTCGAAAAGGCATATGACTTAGTCAGTTGATCCTTTCTGTTCTGTATGCTTAGGCGCTTTGGATTTGGGGAAAAATGGTTGGTTAGATTGAAGGGTGTCTTCGGTCTTCATCATTTTCAATTCTAGTGAATGGAAATGCAACACAGGAGTTCTATATGCAGAAAGGTCTAAGGCAGGGAGGTCCAATGGCTCCCTTCTTATTCTTGATTGTTGTTGAGGGACTTGGTGGGTTGATTAAGAAAACTCAATCAATTAACCTCCTATCTGGTATCACTTTAGGGAATAAGGATTTATGAGTGGTAATTTAACTGTACGTGAATGATACTATTTTTATGGTACCTCCGGAGCTAAAAAATGTTTACTTACTGAAGAGCCCTTTAAGGTGCTACAAGCTAGCATTTGGTTTAAAAATTAACTCTTATAAGAGTTGCTTGGGAGGTGTAGGGGTGAAGACGGAGGAGTTGGTGTCCATTACATCAGTCCTAAATTGTGGGGTTTTGCAACTGCCATTCTCCTACTTGGGGATTCGTGTGGGGGATAATGTGAGATGTGAGTGTGTGTGGCTTTGGGAGGGAGGATTTGTTTAATCAAATCCATTTTCTCATCCATTCCCTTTTATAGGGGATGAGAAGGGAATAGGGAATGGTTCTCTGATGTGGTCAAGTTCCTTGTTGGGGATGTGTCCTTCTTCAAATTTTGGGATGAAGATTGGATAATGTCAAGCGGTCTTAAAAAATTTATGTTGTCCATCCAAAGGAAGGCATCTATCTGTGAGGTAGGAGGTTGGAGAGGTCACGTGTGGGTGTGGAGGTTTAGTTGGCGAAGGATGTTATTTAGTTAGAAGGATGACTGGGTCAGGGAGTTGGAGAGGGTCTTGGAGTTAGAGAGGCTCTTGGAAGGGGGTTTCTATTCGCCATGATGTGAAAGATCGGTGGGGGTGGGGTGGTAGCAGAGAATTTTCTGACTAGTACTCGGTAAAAGATGCCATGATGTGAAAAAAGGTTGTGAAAATCAAAGGCACCGTCTAAAGCTGTGGCATTCACGTGGAAGGTGGCTCATATGAGGATTCCTACAAAAGTTGAATTGGTTAAGAGAAAAATCGTTCTACAGTCAGATGCTATGTGGCCTCTGTGTAGTGTGTATCCTGAATCTGTAAGTCATTTGCTTTTTACTTGCAATTCTAGTTATTCTATTTGGGTGTATTGCTACAAATGGCTACGTTATATGATTGTCCTTCCTTTGGATTGTGAATATAGCTTCTAGCATCACTTGGGTATCTCTTCCTCTTAGGGTAATGTCTCACCGGATATTCTGAGTATGATATGGCTAATTATTCTGTGGAAAATTTGGATAGCAAGGAACTTTGTAGTATTTAAGGGTCACCTTTTTATCGTGAGGAAATTTGGCAATTGTCCCTTTAAAGGGTTTGGATGTGGTTAAAAGGACTATTCAATGCTTCTTCAGTTTCATTTGTTTTTAGGTGGATCTATTATCTGTCTTCAACGGGTGAGTTTGTTAGTGGGTCTCTGTGGAGAATGGGGCGTTATCATTTAATTGATGTTTATTTGGCGAGTTATGCTACTAAATTTAGCCTTATAAGTCATGTCTTGTATGTTGTTAATTTTGCTATGCATCTTTAATTGACAAACTCTCATAGATCATGTTTTGTGATAGGTGAGTCTGATCTTATTTGAATAAAATTCGGCCTTTTAAAAAAAAACAAAAGAAAATCATTTAGTAGTTGAAAATAAAATATCTTTTAAAAAACTACTTGAGGTAGCCTTTTTGAAAAAAAATTAATAGTTCCTAAAAAAGCTCATAACTTTTTGCTATCCAAATGGAGTTAAAACCATTTTAGCTAGCTGTTGCTGAAAATGTGTAATTTAAAATTTATATATTTAATTATAGAAAATTATAATAATTTATAATTTAAATATATAATTAATATATTATCAAAATATGTTATAATTACTTTAAATACGTCATTGTTGACCTAATGATTAATGATGCATTTATTTATCATTTTACAATTTTTAACTAGTTGATAAATTAGTTTTATTAAAAACTTGCATCTACCTTTTAACTTTCAACTAGTTTTCAACTTTCGACTAATTTTTTAGTTTTTAACTAGCTTTTAGCACTTTTACCAAATACACTTTATATGTGTATAAATTTCTATTAATATTCATCCAATGAATACTATCACATATATATGAATTATTAATATCTTATTCGTAATACCTATAATAAAAAATAATTTAGATTAATTATAAAGAAACACTTTTCTCATTTATTATAATCTATATTATGATGGGAAGTCTTTAATTTTAATAAACTCTTTATTAAATAAACTATTTTATCAACCATTTAGAGACATATATGTTTATTAAATCTTTATTAAAATCTCTATTATAAAGAAACATGTTTGTCATTTATTATAATCTTTATCAAATAAACTATTTTATCAGTATAAATATGATAAAAAAAAATACTTTAAAATTAGTTGCATAATAATTTGAATATTGTGCATATACAGTTATTTCCAACGGTAACATATCGTTTTGTTGTGGATAATGCATTGAAGTAATTTGCCTTTGAGGCACAACTGCGCATATGCACACCTTCCAGCCATAACTAATTCAAGTGACCACGAAATTAGAAGTTCTTCAAATACAACACAATATCAGTTAATAATGTTTTTAAATGAATCTATTAAAAAAATAATATTCATTATCACTTTGTCAAAAAAACAACAACTCATAACGCAAGGTTTATATATATATATATATATATATATATATATATATATATATATATATATATATATATATATATATATATATATATATATAAAGTCATTTAGTCTACAATATTAAACAAAGAACTGCTACATGCAAAAAATGCTAAGACTTGCATGAACTAATATTATATACTTTATAATATATAAGATCCGTGTAAAAACTAATCAAACGAATGGTCAAAGTTAGGCATAATCAATCAAGAACTAGTATAAAAAAAAATTATGAACTAGTCTTTCTGGTTTGTTTTTAAAATTTTTCTTTCAATTTTTTTATTTAATATAATTTTAAAATATAAATATAAGTACAATTACGTATGAAAGACATCTAAATTTTGATGAATTTTTTACTGTAAGGATTTTGACCATTTTTAAAGTGTGCATATTCAATATATTTCTATTATATAATTTATGTTACATGAATTGTTACAATGAAGAGTGAGTTATTTTATAATTGTATAACCAATTAAAAGAAGTCTTCTTTTAGTTGAGACCATTTAAATTAAATCTAATACTTTATATTTATCAATACTATAAAAATTGGTTTGCTTATCTATTTGGTCGATACACTAAACCAATAAATTTGTATTAAGAAAATAATGAGTTTGTGATCAAAGTGATAGATCATTAGTGTTATTGATAGATTTGATATATTAAAATTTGAATTTAATTGGTATACATTGTTTAAGATTTTTACATTAACATTTAATCACAATCTTTTATTCAAGGTAAAATTGTTTATTTTACTCATTACTACTTTAAAAGTCACATAAATGAAAAAAATCATGATTGAATGTCAGTACAAAAATCTTTTACACTAACAATGTATACCAATTAGACTCTTAAAATTTATATAAAAAACATAATGTTTGTGAAAGCTTTTGGTCCAAAATTAAGAACGCATACTCCAAAATTAAAATTATTGCCTTGAAGTTTTAGGTCCAACGTATAAAATCTTCAAATCTAAATATATAAATTACTAATAAAAAATATTATTTTAAGAAACAAGAAATACTATCTTGATTTCTAAATTCTAATAATTAGTTTGTGAAAGCTTATCTAAAAGACTCTGAATATTAATTATAACTTGATTAAAATAGATATTTGTTGTTTCACAGTAAGTTAGTAATTAATTATTGTGATTTAGTGATAAATTATTTTATTAAATAAATTTTAAGTCTTAGTTATTGGATGTGTGATTTTGTAGTATTTTTAATTAAAATTTACATAAAAAATATAAATTTTGAATCAAATTATTGACTGAATTTGGATTTCAAACTTTGAAATTTGTTAATTTTGATTTAATTTATTTTAAATTATTATAATCATTCTAATTTTTTATTTGTTATAAAAAATTATTTAATTATTATAATAATTTAAAATGAATTAAAGTTATCATATCACGATTCAACTAAACCATTTTAATTGGTTAATCGATTGGACAAATCTGTGCCGCGATTGCATGTTAATTAAATCACCAATTCCTTATCATAAATGGTATTTTTTTTTCTCCCGCTCTGAATCGATAGAGAGAAATGTCTCAGAGATCAAATTATATGTATGAGTTACAATTTTTTTTACATTATTTAATAAATATTTTAAGAGTTTAATTAACTTCTTATTACTATTATTTAGTTTTTACAATGGAAAGTAACCTAAAATGCTAACAACACATGTCAAACACTATTTTCTAGCATTTTTAAATAATTAACTAAAATTTATTAAAAAATATTGATCATATAATATTCAAATATATTAACTAAAGGAGAAGAAAAACCTCATATTAATAATTTTTAATACATTTTAATGAATCATTCAAAAAAGTTAAAAAAAAAGTATCATTGGTATTTCTCATCAGCTAAATATTAGTAATGTAAATTTTGATTAGAAGTGGAGTGAATCCTATGTCTCTTTTTACCTCTCTTTTTTTAACCAACTAACTCATCTTATATATTTTATTAGAATTTCTTGTAATCTAAATAATTTAGAGAGAGATAAATATAGAAATAAAACCCTATATAACATAAATTTCTTGCAATTTTGGCATGCAAAACCCCTTGAATTTGTTTAGGAAACAAAAATTTTGATTCATGAATATGCATGCCTCTTCTCTGATTTGTTGTTTTCAGTACTATTTCTTCGTTATTCTATTGATTTCTCCTTCTAAAAGACACACGAGAAATTAATTTATATGATGAGATTTATCCTTTATTATATACTATTGTTTTATTATATTTATAATCAACGTGTGATTTCCAACAGAATCTTATATTGTATATGAAATCTGAGCTCATATTTAACATATATGTCTTAATTATATGACAAACTAAACAACCTTTTCATCAGATTTCCAACTACACATAAACATACAAGTGTGTTTTGAAACCAATCAACAAGACCATGAATTTGAATTTCCATACTAAAAGATATAAATTTGTATTGAATTCTACTACATGTAATTAATGCTAACGACCACCATTGATATAATGCTTTAATTTCTCAGATATCCTCACAGCTTCGTTGACAGATTCCCCTATCTGAAAAATTCAATGTCATTGATAAGAACTAAATATTAGAAGTTATAAATGTTACATATAAATATATATTCCCTCCAACATCATTGATAAGAACTAGTACTTAATTTACTCAGATTAAAAAAGTGATTGATTTAGTTTATTATCCTCTATATATATATATATTCAAATTATTAATGTTTTTAATTTTTTTCTGCTTGTTTATTTGGCGCCATACCATTTTGTTAGTATCTAAGTTTAAAAATAATGAATATAAAAATATTATAAGTTAAGTTTTTTTAATAAGCATGTTATAAGTTAAGTTTTATAAAAATGATTAAATATCACTTCTATCTTACTTAAAATAGCAAGGGACAGAGTAATTCACAGGACGAAGGGAATTTAAAACTCACCTGACAGTGTGTTGTATGGAAAACTGCATTTTCAACAATTGTATAACTGACGTTAACAATATCTGATCCTTCTTCTTGAAGAATACGAATGGTATCATTGAACATGAACTGACAATCCAACCCAGTTATTAGAACAATCTCTACGGCTGAACCCATTTGTTTGATCTTTAATTGTGGAGCCTTCAACCCCATATTAATTCTTGCATTTTTTGACCTTTCAATAATGTCTCTTAGGCTGTTTCTTTTTTCCTTCATTTTCTCCAACTTAATCTGCAAATTCTTTATGTAGTTTGTGGCTTCATCTATCTGATCCGGTCGCGAACTGGCTTCCTACAAAAGATTCTAATAAATTTGTGTGCATAAAAGATAATTTTGTTGTATATTTAATTTAATTAAGCAATAAATTGAGAAAAGGTTAATCAAAAGAAAAGGAGTAATACCCTTGAGATTTTATGAGGTAAAACTGATTTGAGCTGGTTGAAAAGAGCCTTCATTTGATCTCGTCTATTCCTCTCGATGATTTTTCTAACATCTTTTGATGAACTAGGGTTGTTCTCCATTAATAACCCTTAAGGATGCTCTTGGTTTCATAAAATAAAACACTTCTCAGATAAATGTTGCAAGGTTCTTGCGTCTACACATAGCTATAGTGGCTTTTAGAAAAGCAAAGTTAGTATCATTAGATTCTATAAACTTTCTGTGATAGGAGATATGGTGGGGGCACCATTTTACCAAATTAGTATCTGGCTGTACAGATTGTCTTTGACTGTTTCAATTTAACAAATATACCCTCAACACTTATTAGGACCAAAAATTTAACAACTATATATTATTTTCTCTTTTGTTTTCAACATGTATGATCCAACTCAAGGTAGTTCAAATGCCCTAATCAGAATCAAGGTTTGCCACTATTCGTCCTCCGTCAGTGTTAAAGAAATGGACAGCAATATAATTAGGATTGAAATGATCTTCGTAAGACTAGTTTAATTAATAAATTATTAACAAAAAGAAAATAAATATTACGAGAAATTAAGTTTAAATTTATGTTTAAATTAGTATTATCTGAGATGTGATAGATTTATTAGTTATGTTAATAATATGTGGTTTTTTTGGTTGAAGGTAAAAGGATAGAATAAAAAAAGATAATTATTATTCTTTTGTTTCAGAGGGTTTTAATTGAGTTTCGGAAAGTTTTAAGATAATATGTTATTGTAAGTGTGGTTGCAATTGGAAAACTTTTTTTACTAAATACACCTAAGTGTTATATAAATCTTTTTTTCTTTATTTGTCTTCTTCATCTTTCTTTGACATTTCTTCTCTTTGTGCGCCTCTATATTTCGTCCCTTTGTATGGTGGTCAAAACGTTAATAGAATCTAACGTGATATCTTTCATTGTTCTTGATTCTGAGAGGTGATTGGTATATATATGTCTGATTATAGTTTTCTAAACCTTTTTTCGATCGTTTTCGTTAAAGATGAATTTTTTTAAAAAATCTTGATTTTTAAGGTTCCTGTTTAATTTGGGATTCTTGTCAGGTTTTTGTTTAATTTCTTCGGTTGATTCTTCCCATTCTATTTTAATCAGCTTTTGGATGGAGAAATAGGTAAGAAAAGCTCTTGTATTGATTTTTGTTAATGAATAAGTGATTTAGTAGTTGAGAGATTTGAGCTATTTGAAATAGCGAATATTTTGACTATATTTTAAACTATTTAAGATAACATTTATTTTAATTGTGTTTTGAGCTATTTAATATAGTGTGTATTTGATTTTGATTTAAACTAATTGAGTTAGCGTATTTGTTAATTATTATGTGAGTTAATTGAGTTAGCGTATTTGTTAATAATGATGTAAGCTAATTGAGTTAGCGTATATTAATTGTAATTTGAGCTATTTGAGATAACGTATATTAGAATTTCATAGCTGAGATATATGATATGTGGTGTAGTTGATGATTATTATGGGAGTGATGTTTAATCTTGAATTGAATGATTTATTAGAAAGTTTGAATATGACAGTTATAGTAGGATAACTTAGTTTTGGCTGAATTGATTTTCTGTGACTAGAATTGAATTATTGGAATGACAATGTATTATTTGGAATTGCGATGTAATGCATATGATTAAAATACATGATGAGGATATATTTATTGATGTTATTGGTTACGAGAAATTACTGTTCGATAACTTAGCCTTGGATGATATGCTTGGTGAGGTACATTGATGTTAGGGACACAACTGAGGTTAATGTAATCCAGAGTATCAAATATGCAAGAGGATATTTTTCTGATTTGCAATGTAGTTTGATACCAGATATGAAAGCCTGGAACTGATGAAATTCGGAGGAAACATGGAATTGATCATTATACTGGGGGGTCAAGGGGGTGCCTAAAGGACATACTCAGACAACGATTGTGTGTCATAAGGTGTTAGGTAGACACTCAGATGAGTATTGCTTGGGCTTAAATTGTTGGTAACACAGGTAAGTTGGACGTCTGTCACCAGTCGAAAGGGGTTTTAAGTCGCTTCGATATCCAAAATCAATGTAGATATTCCAGAATATGTCGTATCTAAACATATTGTTGTGTGAAAAGCTTGTATTCAGGGGAATATAAGTGCATTTGATTTGATTGATTGATTATGAGTGCTTATGTTCAGGTGAAACATAAGAATGATCAATTAATTGTTTACTATCAGTGAATGTGTGTTGATTGTACTAAATATAAATGTTGTGAACTTTCATGTTTTATGATTGATGTAATGGTACATTGCGTATTATGTAAGCTTACCCTTGCAATATTTGTGTTTTCTGTATAACTGTGATGATCGTGCTTTGTACGAGAGTAGATAGTAGTAATGATGCAAAGAGACAGGATGCTCTAGAGTGAAGTATGTTGGATTGTGACTGGAAGTCTTTGAGGATGTTATTTTATTGTTGAATTTGTATGTAAGAAAGTTGTGCAAAAATACTGTTGTTTGAATTTAGAGACATTATTGTTAAGTTATATGATCATTATGTTTTATATGGAAGTTGCGTGAACATGGTATAAAGAGATAAATGAATCATTATATTGATACTATAAGAATGTAGAGTTATATGTCAACAGATTGGTTGGTGTTGGTAGCAGAGGTTCTACTATCTATAAGGTCTTGTAAGGCGATCGTTGTCACTTAACAAGCTACCCTAGGTCTCACCAGGCGACGAGGTTCGCTAGACGAGCTGAAATTGTGTGTATTATATTATATTTTATTTTGAACTTTAAAAGTGTTGTAACGTATACTTTAATATTGAGTATAATGTAATAAAAATTTTATATCTCAATATTTAGGAATATAGATAATTGTAATTTAAATAATTATTATGAAAGTTTATGGTGTAAATAGTGTACAAAAATTTGCGATGTTACAATCTCCTAATCTATTAATATTTCACTACTAGAAATCCATCCATTACTTGCAAATTTTCCTGTAGATTTTCTCTAAAAATTTACTTGCGAAATATTATCCTTAACTAAAGCCTTTGTGGATAATTTTTTCCTAAGGAAATTTATAATCATAACAAATTTTCTATTGAAATAATCACATCACATAAATTTACCTGCAGTTTCTTATAAAAAAACCGCAAGAAAAAAGAAAAAAAAAAGAATTTACCTATAGATTTCTTTCGCAAAAAAACGTGTAGGAAATTGCTGCAATTTTCTAAAAACCGTAGGTAATTACCTGCCATTTTCCAAAACCGCAGGTAATTATTTAGCAATTCTTATTTAAACCATAGAGCATTAGGTGCTCGATACACAAAAATGGAACATACAACACAAGTTTACTATATGATGTTTAAGGTTTTGAGCACTCACAGAATGGAAGTTAATTGTGAAGACTCAATCTCCTTCCATTGCCTAGCAATCAAGAATGAAGAGGAATTAGTGAGTTGCAAGTTCGATACTAAACAACAAATCGAAGAATGAGTGAGTTTCAAGAATGAGTAAATTAACGAATGAGTGAGCGAATGAGGAATGAGAGAGACAATATGAGAAATCGAAAACAAGAGTGATTTATATTATGAAAAAGCTTCACCATCGGAGTGAAAATGGAAGAAAGACCTGCTAGTTAGTGTTCTACTGCTTGTGCGAGAGAAGAAAGACCAAACTTATGCGACACAAGAAGAAAGAATCAAGACTTATATTTTAACTTTCAAATTTTGACTTTAAAATTTTATATTTAAAATTTGACTTTCAAATCTTATACCCATGGGAGATTTTTTAATAATTAATTTTAAATTTTAACTTTCAAATTTCATATTTAAAATTTATATTTTTAATTTTAAAATTTCAATTTTATACTTCAGTTTTTAGTTTCTAATTTTTTAATTAATTTTTGGTTTTATTTTTTATTTTAATTTATAATTTTCAATTTTGAATTTAAATTTTAGTCTTTATTTTATTTCTATCTTTATTTTTAATTTTAATTTAGTTTTTAGTTTTATTTTCTCATTTAATTTTAATTTATATTTTTAGTACTTAGTTTATATCATTTAATTAGTATTAATTTCTAATTGAAAGTTTATATTTAAAATTTAAAATTTTTCATTTTTAGTTTTAAATTTTTACTTTTTAAATTTTAGTTTTTACTTTTAATGTTTACTTTTTATTATTAAATTTTAACATTTATTTTTTATTTTTTATTTTTAGCTTTTAAATTTTAATTTTCAATGTTTAATTTTATATTTTACTTTTTAATTTTTTATATATTTTTAATTTTAGCTTTTATTTTAATTTATAATTTTCAGCTTTTAATTTAAATTTTAATCATTATTTAACTTTCTATCTTTATTTTTACTTTTAATTTTAGTTTTATTTTTTCATTTAATTCTAAGTTATATTTTTAGTACTTAATTTATATCTACTAATTAGTTTTAACTTTCAATTTAAAATATTTAAAATTTATAATTTTTCATTTTTAGTTTTAAAATTTTAATTTTAATTTTTAGTTTTTAATTTTTATTATTAAATTTTAATATTTAATTTTCAATTTTGAATTTTGAATTTTGAATTTTCAACTTTTAAATTTTATTTATAGTTTAATTTTATATTTTAGTTTTTAATTTTTTACATAATTTTTATTTTAGCTTTCAATTTAATTTATAATTTTCAAATTTTAATTTAATTTTTAATTCATTATTTTAATTTCTATATTTATTTTTATTTTTAATTTTAGTCTTTATTTTTATTTTTTGATTTATATTTTTAGTATTGAATTTGTTTCATTTAATTATTTTTAATTTTAAATTTAAAATTTATGTTTTAAATTTATATATTTTCAATTTTAGTTTTAAATTTTTATTGTTTACTTTTTGTTATTAAATTTTAAATTTGAATTTTTAATGTTTACTTTTAAGTTTTCAATTTTTATTTTTATATTTTATTTTTAATTTTAATTTTAATTTATATTTCAAATTTATAATTTTAAATTTTAGTTTTGTATAAAATTTTAAATATTAATTTTAATTTTTATATTTAATTATAATTTTTGTTTTTAGTTTTTTTTCTCATTTAATTTAAAATATATTTTTACTTATGAATTCATATTTTTAATTTTTAATTTTTATTTATAATTAATAATTCCAAGGAATTTTACCTTTTATTATTAAGTTTTAATTTTCAATTTTTAATTTTATGTCTAGTGTTTAATTTTTAGTTTTTATATAATTTTTAGTTTTATGTTTTATTTTAATTTATAATTTTCAAATTTTAATTCTTTATTTAATTCCTATATTTAATTTTTATTTTATTTTTATTTTTAATTTAATTTTAATTTATATTTTTAGTACTTCATTTATGTCTTTTAATTAGTTTGATTTTAAATTTAAATTTTATATTTAAAATTTATAATGTTTAATTTTTAGTTTGAAATTTTTACATATTAATTTTTAATTTTTGTTTTTTGTATTGAATTTTAATTTTAAATTTTTGTTTTTCATTTTTAACTTTTAATTTCTAATTTTAGTTTTCATTTTTTAATTTATATTTAATTTTAATTTAGTTTTATTTAAACTTATAATTTTTAATTTTATTTTTTAATTCAGAATTTTAGTGTTAGTTTATAGTTGTATTTTCTCATTTAATTTTAAGTGATATATTTAGTTTTTAATGTATATTTTTTAATTAGTTTAAATTTTTTATTTATAAGTTATAATATTCGTTAGGATTTGTAGTTTTAATTATTAAATTTTTACTTATTAATTTTTAATTTTAAATTTTAAATTTATATTTTTTATTTTGTTTTTAGTTTTAGTTTTTATTTTAATTTATAATTTTAAATTAATTTTTTAAGATTTCTTGAAAATTGTGGAAAATCCGCGGATAATTCCTTCGGATACCAAAATCGCAGGTAATTCCCGTGAAAATCATATTTGTAGGTGATTGTTATAGCATAAAGTCTTAGGTAAAGTTGCAGGTAATTCTTGCGGATTTTAAAATCAACCAAAAAATAACCTGCAAAAATATTTTTGCAGGAATTTTCTTCATATTTTTAAATCAAGAGAAATATTTTCTATCGCTTTTTTTCACATAAAAATCTGTAAGAATTATCTTATGATTATTTTTTGCAGAAAAAAGACAACAAATCAACATTATTCTAATAGTGTTTTATTATTTATTAATAAAAAGCAACAATCAGCTTTAACAATTTTTAAGTGTAATTAGATATTTAAAAACCAGCGTTTTACCTGCTGTTGGTTATAGTAATTATTTAAAATTATAATCTCTAATGCTAGAGAGTATAGTACTAAATAATTACTATATAAACCCAAATTATTAAAATTAATTCTATAAAATTATGCTAATTAATTTAAAATTATTCTACAAAACTTAGATATTGGAATGACGTATATTCAAAAACATGTGTTAACGGTTTGATACAAGTAATAGCAGTTTGTGCTATTTAATCAAATAGTTCAGGATTAAGTCCTAATCATGATAGTTTAAATATGAAGTAAATTATATGCTAGAAAGAAAAATACAATAAATATGTGAGGATTGATTTTATTCTTAAAACATGTTTCACCATAAGTAAGAAAGAAAGTGAGTGACTTCTAAATAGAGAATTGTTTATGGAGTACGTTTTACGTTTGAAATAAAAGCTTCTAAATTTAATCTTTTTATTTGAATTCAGTTTTAATTGAAATTGATTTTGTGATATTAAAGTTATCTAAAATCATCTTAATAAATATTTAATCACCCAAAATCACTAGGAAAAATAGAAAAGGAACTCGTGAAGTGATATTAATAGTAAATGTTAAATTCACATTTTGGAATTATGTAATACTAATATATTTTACAAGAATGATTATAAGAAAATAGTTAGTATGTCTTCTGCAAAAATTTTTATATTGATAATTAATTATAATTTTTTGTTTGTGATAAATTTATTAACTTTATTAATTAATATTTTAAAAATCATATAAATAAAAAATTATGATTAAAAATTGTTGTAAACTTGTTTTACATTTTTAGTGTACAGTAATTAAACTTTAATTATAATAAAAAAATTATGCATAATTAACTCTTGTTATATAGTCATTCAAAAATAGTTTGTATAGATATACTTTTACAATTATTGTTATCAAACATGACTCAGACATACAATGCTAGCGCGCGACACATAGATCACTGTGCTAGAACTTTAACATAACTTTAATATATAAAGGTGTGAAACTGTCAATTATATGCTAACTATTTGATGGAATTTTAGGTCTTAATAATGCTACCATACCTAACATATATAGTTATCATAATTGTATATGGCGATTTTATGTTATTATTGACAGGGCATGGTTGTGGATATTGTCACTTTGCCAGAAATACATCACCAAAGTAAAGGAGAAAATGACTTGAGAAACATGATGTCAGATTTCAATTATCCATTTCTAGATAAGCTTCAGAAAAGGGTGAGGTTTTCTCAAGTCTAGTTTACTCCCTATAACTAGAAAGTCTTCATGGCTGTGTTTTCACTACATTAATAGAGTATATTTTTTTTCAACTACGTATTTTTCATTAAAAAATTGTAAAACAAAATATTACTTGACGATAAAAGCTCATATATGTGTCACTATATATAAAGAGAACAGTGAGAACATGAATCATAATTTTATTAGTTTTGACAGCATCGTCAACTTTATTAGTAACTAATTATAAAATAGTAAATAGTTAGGCAACATTAGGATAAGCAAAAATGGAGAGACAACTGCCACCTTCACGCATCCAACATGTGTAAAGTACGTAAAAATGTTATGCTGTAAGTCTTGTATGGTCGATTTCAAAGTCCCCACACAACGATAAGCTCTGTCATTTTTGTCGTTTTCTGAAGATTTTGGATGCACAACGTTACAAGCCTCATCCATATTGATTTATTTAGTAAATAGGTTAATTTAACTTATTTATTATTTCAAGTTAAAAAAAAAAAACGAGTTCGACCCAATCTATTATGAGTTGATAAGTTAAATAAATCGACTAATCAATCTATTAAAAATTAAAAAAAATATTTTTTTTTAAAAAGTTGTGACTATTTTTAAAAAACATTAAAATTTAAATAATTTATGATAACATTATTTTTAAATATCATAAAAGTGATATTCTCTACTTAAAAATCTATATTTATAATGTGTTAAATATTATTTTAAAAATATAAAATATTACTTGAATGACACAATAAACTAAAATATATTATGATAGAATATAGATTAAATAAACAATATAATAATTTAAAACTTAAAAATAAAATAAAAAATTATATTTGTGTAGTAATAATAAAAATAAGATTTAAGTGAGTCACTCTATATATTAAGCTTGTTTTCTAACTTTTTAGCTCGATCCAACCCAATTAAGTCAATCTACTAATTCAAATACATTTTGACAATTCTAATTGCATGCCACTAAATTACTCATGTTGGCTTTGGATGCAAGCTTTCAAGGATTTGCTTTTGTCAAAAAAATCTCTTACGAAATATTTCAGTGTATATAAACTCACTTTAATCTTCTTGTTTGACCAATTTAAAACTTTATTTGTATCCAAACATTTACTCGAACAGGTAGTAATGTGCTGAAGATGATTGTGTTTTTTTCTTCTTTTATTTCGAAATTGAGTCACAATATCATCCTTTACTAAAGTGGCTTTAGGTGTTTGCACCATAGCCACATAACAGGAAAAGAGGGGGATTGAATTGTTATGTTCAATTCAAACACATGTGCATTACCTGTGATGTAGAGTATTTATAGCCAGACAATTTAATAAGTGTTGGCTTTTAGTAACTTTCATTAGTTTCACGCAAAGTAATAAAGGAATTATCTTCTTGTTGTGGTGTGTTTCATTCCTTTCACATGTGAGGTGCCTCCTTAGTTGATTCTCAATACAATGCCCGAGAATTATAGCACTGTCTTACGATTAAAGATGTCTTTCCTTTTCTTTTACAAGAGGCCTCGTCATGTTTTGCACAGGGTATACACTCCAAGTCTTTTCACACTGTTTCGTAAAATGTTTGAAGCTATGCATTAACAATATAAATTAAAGCAATTATACAGTGTTCCTATCATAAATAATCATATTGTTAATTTTTAGAATAACAAGTATAATAATATTTTTTATTAGTTGTCAGTGTAATTAATTCTGTTTAATAGTGTTCACTTCCATTCAAAATAGAGAACCGGCACTGGAAGGTTCGATTCCGGCGGCGAAGCTTAGTAGATGCCATAGACTAGAGAATGGGATAAGCCTAGGTTTTGCGCGGTT
This sequence comes from Psophocarpus tetragonolobus, assembly GCA_037954015.1. Taxonomy (NCBI): domain Eukaryota; kingdom Viridiplantae; phylum Streptophyta; class Magnoliopsida; order Fabales; family Fabaceae; genus Psophocarpus; species Psophocarpus tetragonolobus. The sequence continues at coordinate 32,751,285 of CM075690.1, read as the reverse complement.
CGATTCCGGCAAAGCTTAATAGATGTCATAGACTAGAGAATGGGAGAAGCCTAGGTTTTGCTTGAGAAGGTTCGATTCCTGGAAGCTCTGTTATCCATGGCTGGTAGTCTTAGTGAGAACCTAACCCTCACACTTGTGTGTGAAATGAGGTCGGCTGACCCGGCCCACCAAACTTAAAGATAACGAATTTTTTATTTAATATTTATTTATTTTTCATTTCTTACCTACTAGTATAAAAAATATTATTATGTCTTTTATTTTTTATTCTCCCACATTATACTGTGAAAGAGTAAAAAAATTATAAATTTTATTTCTCCAACGCCGGAGAAGAATCCGTATGCTAGTATATACATATTAATATTAATAATAATAATAATAATATTATTATTATTACTACTGGATGCGTGGGAGGTGGTCATGGGAGGTGGTATGAGTAATTTTACTGGATACATGGGAGGTGGTTTGAGTAATTTTACTGGATGTATAGTAGGTGGTCATGCATGGGACGTGATGAACGATTTTATTGGATGCATGAGAGACTTTGACTTCAATAGTATTGGTTGCATGGGAGGTGGTGATGTTTTACGTTGCATGTAAATGTTTAGTAAAAAAAGTTGGATTTTTTATTTAATGTAATATTAGAGTTAAAAGTTGCATGCATGTTAAAATTTGCAACTTAGGTTTTATAATTTTTTAACTAGTTACATGTTTTAATTGCTTTTATAATTTTAAATTTTAAACTTATTTGTTAAATAATTATTCAATATTAAATTTATATAATTGAAGTTATTTTGAAAATATAATTTTTATCTAAATTTTATAAATGTTTTATTAAATAGTTGAAGTTATTTTATAAATATTTTAAAAATTTATTAAATAATTTAAGTTATTTAATAAATTTTTATAATAAATTTATTGTTGAATATATATAGTTATTAAAATTATTAAAACTAATTATTATCTGTTACAATATATTGTATTATTGAATATATACAATTATTAAAATTAAATATTATGTTTTAAATTATATTAAATTTATTGAATTTTTGAAATTTTAACTTTAACTTTAAATATTTATTAACATAATTCCCATTAATTTCTAACTGTTGAAATTTAAAATTTGATATTTCAATTTCCAATAACTGTTACAACATATAACTATGAATTGCCAATTTTTAAACATTCAAATTTTACATTTAAAATTTTAATTTTAAATATTTATTATAAAATAATTTCCATTAATTTCTAATTGTTGAAATTCAAAATTTTATATTTCAATTTTCAATAATTGTTGCAATATATAATTATGAATTACTAATTTCTAAGAATTCAAATATTAAATTTAAAATTTCAACTTTAAATATTTATTATAACATAATTTTCATTAATTTCTAAGAGTTAGAAATTTAAAATTTTTATGTTTCAATTTTTGATGTTTGTCACAACATATAAATATTCAATGCTAATTTCTGACAATTCAAATTTTAAATTTTAAATTTTAATTTTAAATATTTATTATAACATAATTTTCATTAATTTTTAAGAGTTGAAATTTAAAATTTCATGTTTCAATTTTAAATATTTGTTACCACATATTTCTATAAATTTCTAATTTTTAATAGTTCAAATTTAAAATTTCAACTTTAATTATTTATTATAACATAATTTTTATTATTTTCTAAGAGTTGAAATTTAAAAAAAAACAATAAAATAAAAAATATGTACGTCAATAAACAATTTCAAAAAGCATAAAATAAAATTTCATAAAATAAAAAAACATAAACATGACTTAAACTAATGATAAAACGTAAACATATAAAAATAAAACCTAAACCGAATAAAACGTGAATAACATGATATAAAAATGATTGTAAAATAAAACCTAAAAATAAAAAAAATGTAAACATATATACTAATGATATAAAAAATATAGAAAAACCTAAACTAATAATAAAACGTTAATAAAATGAAAAAACGTAAACACATAAAATAAAACCTAAACTTAAACTAATTATAAAACCTAAACCTAAATAAATACATAAAAAATAAAAAAATATAAACATATATACTTAAGGCCAAAATAAAAACATATAAAATGTAAAGATATAAAATAAAAAAGACGCAAATCTAAATAAAAAAATATAAAAAAAAAAGATAAAATTTAAAATCAGAAAAGCTAAAATATCCAGAGCACAACCAGCAAAATCTTTTCTGGCCGTATCTCGCCGGAAAAGTAAAAAAAAAATAAATAAAGTTGTATCTCGCCAGAGAAGAATATCTACATCCCCACCTTACTACTTTTTGGTTGAACTCTGAGGAAGGGTTGAACTGTGAGGAAAACTCCTGGTGTTGGGAGGGGGAATGGATTGTCGGGCTAGGTGGCGCGTTTATGCAAGGGCGTGGTGGCTGTGGTGGTGAGTTGGGAGGGGGAAGGCTAGGAAGAGAATGTGGAAAAAATAAAGAAGAAAGAGAAAAGGTGAGAGAAGCTGGCGGAGATAGTAAGGTAAAAGTTAGAGGGGTAGAATAAGTATTTTAAAATGTTTTTAAAAAAAGTAAGTGTGAATTTAAAAAAGGGTAGGCGTTAAATTAAAAACTCAAGATAACTAGTTATACAATTTGGTCCGGTCCACCACAGGCTGGTGGGTTAGGTGAACTGACCTACCAGATTTGAAAAAAAAAAATTCTAATTTTTTTAAGTAAGATTTTTTTATAAAAAATGTAAATCATAAATATGCAATTAAGTGCAAATATGAAAATTATAAACACATAAATAAGTTTAAAATTTAAAAAGAATACCTAACATATACATAATATTAAACAACATACAAATTATAAATAATATAAATCAACAACATTCAAATCATTTTTGCATATAATCTAATTAAAAGATTCATTTCAAACATAGACTAAATGGATCAATGTCATCATTCATCAACAATTCAACTTCAACATACAAAAATAAAAGTTTAAAGAGAGTATGTTACTAAAATTAAAATTTTTAAATAAGCATGGTGGGTTGTGAGCTAACCCGGCCTAGCCCGGCCCAAACCCACCAAACTCATGGGTTGGGTGGGCTGGGCCATAGAAGATAACACGTTTCATAAAACTATAATTTTTCCAACCCGTGGTGGGCCGGACTAGCCCACTGGGCCAGACCCGTTTTGACACTACTACTTGCGATTCCAGCAATGACTTGATTCTTGATTTTGAAGTCCTTGCGATCCCAACATTCCTTGCGAGTTGTGATTCACTGGCACCTTGAGATTTTAGCATTCCCTAGCTTTAGCAGTCTCAACTTTGCTTCAATTCCAACACTTATATGAACTCTGACTATCTTGACTTCGCCCTTTCCCATTCTCGTGGGTCGAAGTAATCAACATCTTCAATGGTTTGAGTATGGCGGTGAGCGAGAGAGTGTCTGTGAGGCTTAAGACAGTGTTGGGAAGGGTTATTTAATATTGCTAAATAGCTTTTTTGCTTGGGAGATCCATTCTATATGGGGTCGTGGTCACGAATGAGATAATAGATTAGGCCCAGAGACTTAAAAAATCATGTTTCTTATTCAAGGTGGATTTAAAAAAAGCATAGGATTCAGTCAACTGGAAGTTTTAGGACTATATGTTTCGTAAGATGGGGTTAGGTGAAAGGTGGAGAATGTGGATTCATAATTTAATCAGTAATAGTTTTATATCTATTTTAGTTAATAGAAGTCCAACATAGGAATTTAATCCTGAGAGAGGGATTAAACAAGGGGATCCATTATCTCCCTTTTTGTTTCGGGATTAAACAAGTCAGAATTTAATCCTGAGAAGGGGATTAAACAAGTCGGAATGTTTCGATCAGCTATTGACAAATGTCTTTACAAAGAGATCAGGATGGGGGTGAAGCAAAAATCTCTGTGTTGCAATATGTCAATGATATTATTTTGATGGAGGATACGAAGTTTCAATCAATATGGACTTTAAAGGTGATATTGAGAGACTTTGAGATGACATCCGGAATGAAGGTGAATTTCCACAAAAGTAATTTATTTGGCTTAAATATGGACCATGCTTTTTTTCATGTAGTGTTTTGTATGTTGAATTGCTCAGTAAGAGCTCCCTCGTTCAAATTTTTTGGTATTCCGGTAGAGGTTAATCCTAGGAAGGCAACAACTTGGGGGCAAGTAATTGAACAATTTAAGAAAAGATTAAGTGTGTGGAAGATGAAAACTATGTCCTTTGCAGGAAGGCTGGTGATGATTAATTATGTGTTAACAAGTCTTCCATTGTACTACTTCTCTTTCTATCAAGTACCAGTGAAGGTGGTAAATTTACGGAAAGGTATTCAAAGGAAGTTTTTGTGGGGGGGAGATGAAAAAGAGAGCAAAATTGCATGGGTGAGCTGGGACAAGGTGTGTATGCCGAAGAGTGATGGGGGGGCTAGGGATAAAGTGTTTGCAAAGGTTTAATCTAAGCTTGCTAGCAAAATGGAGATGGAGATTCCTAACCGATCATAAAGCTATTTGGGTCCCGTTGTTACAAAGTAGGTATGAGAATTTTCAAAATGTGTGGTAGCACCAAGTTTAGAGCTGTCAAAACGGGCTCGGACTCGTGGGTTGGCTCGACCCACCACAGGTCCGAGTTGAAAAAAAAAAGTGAGCTTATTGTCTTACACTTACAACCCGACTCACTCGGGTTGAACCTGTGGTAAGCCGGATTGACCCACCAACCCACCTAAATTTTATTTTTATTATTATATGAATATGATTTTTTTATTTTATTTTTAAGTTTTAAATTATTATGTTGCTTATTTGACCTATATTCCATTAAAATATATTTTTTAGTTTATTTGTATCATTTAATTAATATTTTATATTTTAAAACTAATATTTAACACGTTGTAAATGTAGATTTTTAGTAGAGAATATCATTTAAGTATTTTTTTTTTAAACTCATTAAATTTAAAATTAATACTATTATAAAGTATTTAAATTTTAATATTTTAAAAAAATTTCTAAAAAATTTTTTTTTTTTAATTTTAGGTGGTTGGCCCGTTTAACCCACCAACCCGTGGTGAGCCGGGCCGGACTCACTTTTTTAATCATAAAAGATTGGTGAACCGGGTTGAGCCAACCCGTTTATTAGGTGAGTCGGGTTAAACAGGTCAGGCTAGCCCATTTTGACAGCTCTAACCAAGCTGCTTGGACTAAGTGCTCTATTTGGTGGAGGGATGTGTGGTCGTTAGATACATCTATGGTGACTGTCCCAGGGTGGTTTGAAGACAATGTTGTGTTAGGTGATGACGGCGATACACTCTTCTGGGAACATACCTATATTGGAGGATCACCCTTGGGTGTGATGTTCCTCAGATTATATTCATTGGTAAAGAATAAGAAACTGTTAGTTAAAGATATGGGTAGTTTAATAGGGGATAATGTGGTGTGGAAGTGGAACTGACGTAAGATACTTTTAGTGTGGGAGGAGGAGACGTTGAGGGCTTTGGCGGTGGTTTTACAGGGGACAATGTTGATGCAACAACAACGGGATGGTTGGTCTTGGAGGTCAAATTCTAGTGGTCTGTTCTCAGTTGCAGATGCGTATAAGGCAGTTGTAGGGGGGAATGTGCAGAGTTATGTTGGCAATAGGGCCTCAGTTTTTGTTGACACAGTTATGGAAAGATAAGATACCTTCTAAAGTCCTAGTGTTCTCATGGAAGTTGATTCTATGAAGGCTTCCAACAGTGGATAACTTGGTAGGGGAGTGCAGTTATTGCCAGAAGCGCAAAACTATGTCTTTTGTGGGGTAGTTATGGAGGATGTGAAGCATTTATTTATATCATGCCCTTTTTCTCAAACATTGTAGTATAAGGTATTATTGTGGCTAGGAGTCGAATCTCCATTACCAGATGATTTGCTTCTTTTATGTCATATGTTTGGGCATGGGTGGTAGGTAAATATCGAAGGAAATATAGATTTCTTTTTTGGCATGTGGTTACCTGTGTATATGGATATCTAAGAATTTCATTGTGTTTAAGAATCGAATAGTGGTTCTCTAGATATAGTGTCTTTTATTCAGATGATCTCATGAAATTGGTTGTTATATAGATTTGGTGCAAATAGCGGAGTTTTCTTTTCTAATTAGGTGCCTTTAAATGATGTAAGACTTACATAAGGTTCTAAGTGGCAAAGGTATAGGTAGAGGTATATTTTTTGGAACTAATTTTAGTCATCTCCTTTTTGTAGATATATAATTAGGATGAAATGTTTTGTTTCATCTTCCTTTTTAATAATATATATATATATATATATATATATATAATCCTTCTTGCCTTTCAAAATAAATTTAATTTTGTTTAAAACAAAATAGTTATATTTGAAGAGGTTCTTCTCCAACCATTATGTCTTACCATTTCTTTTATGTGATATTTGTTATTTACTACTAAACATATTTTGGTCATATTGTCAGTGGACGTAGAATCTTCAATATTTTTCTTGTTAATGATGTATTTGATAATCATGTCATTTTCTTAGTCAACAGTTGATTTTGAATTTTATATTATAGTATTGCTTTCTTATTTTATTTTACATTTGTTTGAGCAAGTTTTTTATTTTAAAAAAAAATTAAAAACCACATATCTTTATAGGTCTTTTTAAAAAATGTGCTAATTTTTATTAATATATAAAATTTTTCTCATGTAATTTTTTTTAAAATGTGACATTTTAAGACCTATTTTTTAAAAAACCTTATAGAAAATTTGTTTTGAATTTCTTTTTATATTTTTTAAAGTACTTATGCAAAAATCACTCAAACATGCCACTCTTGTGTAGTGTTTCGTCATCATTTGTATTGATCAATTAGATTTCCTTAGTTTTAGTCACTTTTGTACGCATTCAAGATCTAGGGTTTACCGACTTCGCTCTTATGCATTGTTGCTTTAAGTATGATCTTCTATATATAATGTATGTGATCGATGGAGAATTGGGTTTGTTTGGGCTTCATAGTTGATGCAAGAAATATATGTTTCCTTTTATGGTTATTGGAAATATATTAGAATACCTAAGTGTTCTATTTAACTTTTTAAATAATTAATTATTTTTATTAATATTTTTAATCATTAATGTCAATTTAGTTTTCATTATAATATTAATATATTTTGTTAATCAAGAAAAATATAATATTAAAATCAATGTTAGTTATCAAGTTACTATCCTCTCCATCTATTTATTACTTTTTCTTGATTTGTGTAAAATAACTCAAAATTACACTTAGTGACGTTAGGTTTAAGAAAATATTTTGTGTTTTTATTTTCTATTTTATTTTCTGAAAAATATTTTTATTTTTAAGATTTCAATATTCAGAAAATATGTTTGTTTTTATTTGATATTTTTATATTTTCAAAAAAATAATATTATTAAATATAATTAATTTAAAATATATATATATATATATATAGTTTTTGTTATAATTTTAATATTGTTAATTAATAAATTTTTACATAATTTTAATTTTTGAAAACACAATAATTTTTTTTTGTTTTCAGCTATTTTTTCAATATGTTTCCAAAAATAATATTTTCTAAATCAAAATAATAAAATATATTTTCACTACTATTTTTTTTTTATTTTCCATGAAAATAAAAACACAAAAAACAAATATGTTTTGATCAAATGAAGTTGTTAGGAATCTTACATTGATTAGTTATATGATTAATAATTATATATAAGTAGGGTGCAAACCTTACCTTATAAGTCATTTTTGTAAGGTTGGATTAAGTTCAAGTATATCATTCTAATATAGTATTAGAATCTATATTCTAATATTTGTTGTTGTTGAATTGAATCTATTGTGTTACTTGTTATCGGACCATTATTGGATCACTAGCAGATTTGAGTCTTCAGCTTGAGGAAGTGTGTTGTACATCCCATATTAATTAGTGATATTATCAAATAACGGTGTATAAGTCGGTTGCAAAACTTAACTTATAAGTTGGTTTTGAATGTTGAGTTAGGTTCAAGTTTACCATTCTAATATGGTTTCAAACCCTAAATCATCCACTAATATTCAATCTTTAATTTGGATGTGTTGAACTTTACTAGTAATATGATTAAATAATATTATACAAATGAAGTGAAAAACTCATTTTATAAATTAATTTTATAAGATAGAAATAGGTCAAAGTTAATGATTTTAATAAATAAGCAGTGTTTATGGCACAATCCCTTTTTATGTAAGTTTGTTCCCTTGACGTACGTGTTTATTGTTTGAAATGTTGTGCATTTTGTTTGAAAGTAATCAGAATCATCCTCTACAGAAATTAAAGATATTTTTCCTTTGTTTCATTTCTCTGATTACAGAAACAAAAAAGGCAGATAATTTGAGTTGAAACGGGATCAAGTAATAGACATTTTTTTAAAGTTCTTTTAATTTAAAAGATATTTTTGAATGAGTATGTTGACATGGTTAAGTGATTCAATTTTATTAGATGTTGGTGTAAAGAAGTTTTAAACTTATATACAATGCATATGCTTATTATACTCTTTTACTGTTGACACTGTCAAACGTAAATTTAACACTGCTGAATTAAGGTCTTTTCTTCCTCTTTTGGTCCTATATATACAATTTTATTTTTTCTTTTGGTCCGAAATGATCGAGTTTGAAATGACTACTCAAATAGATCGAGCACATGCAAATAAAACTGAACCTTGGACCGTTAAGCTGTGTATGTTTATTCAGCTGTAGAAATCAATGTGTTCGTTTTTCACTTTAGAAAACTAAATTATGATTTGGATGAAAGTTAATTTTTTATGTTTTACATAAATTATAATTTAAGAATTTTAAACAAAAAATCAGTCACACTAGCTATATCATCACTTTTTTAAAAGTTATTATTTCATGTAATAATTAATATGTCCACAATAATGAAACAAATTTTCATAATGGGTAAAAAGAGTGAAGTTCACTTGGTTGAGTTGTAAGTTGTTTTAAATCTTTCAACATTGATTAGAATTCCTAATGACAAAAAAAAAAAAAAAAAAGAAAGTTGAGGAGTTGTAACCACTTTTGTTCTTGGTAGCATGATAATGTTATCAATGTTATTAATACCAACAAAATGGTAAAGTGAATTAAAAAAAAATTAAAATGAATTTAATTGGTATATACGGTCAGTGTAAAGATTTTTATACTAACATTCAATCACAACCATCCATTCGTGGTAAGTTTGTTGATTTTACTAATTAAGACTTCAAAAGTCACATAAATAAAAAAGTTATGATGAAATGTCAATGTAAAAGTTTTTTACACTAACAGTATATATTAATTAAATTCTTTAAAAATATCCATCACTAACCAACATGTTGTTGATACCATTTTTTATTAATAAATATTATTTATTAGTATGTTAATTTGTCTCTACTCATATATAACCAAAAAATTATGGATTTTATTTTGTACTAAAATATAAGAAAATTCAAATACTTTTTTCTTATTTAATGTTGTTATTCCTAAAATATCATTCATTTAATTACAATCATAATTATCTTTTATTCATAATATCAAGTTCCAATGAAAAGTGTTAGAAGTATCCTTATCTGTACTTGAAATTAGCTTTTTTTTTATAGACCAAATGTTAGTTGTTAATGTGTTAATTTTTGTTAGTAGAAGATTCAAACTTACAACCTCTCCCTCCATCATCTCTCCATATTATCATCGTATCAACCTTATAACTCATGTACTTGAAATTAATTAGTGAATAATAATAACTCATTTTCATAATATATATAAATTTAGGTAATTTTGTTTATATATGAATTCAAAATAGTAGTTAATATAAATTTTATTATTAAACCAGCTTTATAATTCGTTATTGTTAATACATGTGAAATTTATTTCTTGTAAATAACAAATGTTATTAAAAGAATTTACTATAATTTTTTTATAATTCCGTGTTGTAATACAAGTGAAATTGATTTCTTGTAATTAAAAAAATTACTATAAATTTTAGGGTTTATATTAATGGAGAAAGTTAATAAATATGTTTTGTTAATGTCACGATATAAAAGAAAAGAGTAAGAGCCACTAGAGTACCATAATTATTCTTGGGGCCCGGTTGGCTTCTTTATCTACTACCCTTTTGCAGATCAATCACAAACAATCATCATGGGAACCCAAGAATAGTGTGTGATGTTGCCAAAGAGCCCAAAAATTATTTAGTCGTGTCATGTTTGGAACAGGAAAAGCCCAATGAAATGAAATCCACTATAAAAAAGAAGGTACATCTAACATTAACACATCACGGGTCCTACTGTAGGAACGTTTCAATGATTTATAACGTGATAATGCTTGCTTAACCGAGGGCATAGGTCAGAAAAAACATTGCATTTCGACAAAACAAAAGAATAGTCAAATGTGACGCCATGACATGGACTTACCCTATCGTCAAATAACATCAGCTACACTAAATTTAAATGTACAACTATCATGCTTAGTCAGGCTCCCATATACCCTCCTAAAGAAAACAAGGGTAGGCTTTCTTCACCTAATTCCTTTAATACTCATTTTCTTGATGAAAGGCATCAATTGAAGACCCTTAGCATAGCCAACTCATCCAACAGAATTTAGCAACTCACATGCAACCCTTCAGATTCATTGAACACACTTAACTCATGTATCTAAAGGTGCTAAAAAGCAATTACTTGACTTGACAACACAATCATAAAACTTCTCTTACAACGTTATTTAAGGGGACAGTGTCGTGAATGTGACTCATTTACAGTGCTCAACAAATGTCAACCAGATAATAAAATTTATGATATTTAGGCTTTTAATGACAGAATCACATATTGTAGAAGTAGTTGGTTAGTTGAAGACACAAGTAGTCGAATGCAGAGTATATTACATGAATGATGAACCCCAAAAGCAAAACAAAAAGCCTACAACACTAAGCTTTAGTGTCACATGCATGCCGAAACCTACCTGTGCAAGTGTGCATTAAGTTACTGAAAACTGAGATATTTAGATGGGAACAAGTAATCATCAATAAAAAGTGTTTCTCTATATCAGCTAAATAAATCCTGCTAAATACTTTTAATACCCTCTAGTCTCAACAAATTGTTGGAAATAATAGTGGATTGGTATTAATCAATTATATTTTATCATTATCTGGCAATTTAAGATTTGGTGATAATCATATCTTATAATATCTTTATGATTATTTGAATGGGATTATAGTAAGATTGACTCTGTGATGGGTTGAGTCAATCATAAAAAAAAGCCCATTTGAGGGGTCTCTGCCTACCCTGGGGGATTATAAATTTGTCATCCCATTAAGCAAATTACGACAACAACAATACACATTCTCTAGAATAATCCCCTAGAAAGTAGGTAGTAAAACCCTCAAGAGTTCTTATTGAACTCATATCTCTACAATAATCATTCCTAGGGTTTTTTTGTTCTTGAAAATCAAGAACTTCAATTCAATATATTTGAGGTACACAAATTCTCTTTCCTCTATCTTTTTATATTTAATTCTCTATACATACTATAATTTTGTATCTATTGATTTAAGGTTTCCTTTTATTTCCATCAATTGGTATCAGAGCCAAATTAGATACATATTATGGTTGTTTTCTATTAGAGAATTATGTTGTTTTCTATTAGAAAATTAAATTTGAATTGAAGATTTTTTGTGTTATTAGTGAAATTTTATAATATAGTTCACTATTAGTTTTTTCACAAAAAAAAATGAGGGTTTACGCTACTTGTTATTGTTAAAATAACATGTTAAAGTTTCATTCCCTTACTCTTATATATTGAAACTTTTTTTTAAGTGCTACCCCTTTAAAACCTAGTTTTCTTTTAAATAATTATGGGGTAAATTGTTTTTAAAATTACTTAATGATTTTCCTTTTTTTATGTTTGACCAATATGAGTCATTTCTGTGGGCAACATAATATATTTGTGTTAACTTTTACTTTGGAAAGTATTAATGGGGTTGCATGGACTCATTTTTATACCCATATTTTTGTGATTTGGTCAAGGGAGAACTTTGTGGTTTTGATACGATCATGTATGATAATTCGTGTGTTAAATTCATTCTCAAAAGCATTGAATGTTGTTGCTAATTTTTTATATTCTTATTTTTTCAAAAATACCATATTTATTTAATATTTTTATATTATTGGTATTTTTTAGTATAAAAAAAATTTGATTAATTCAAGATTAAATTAAATTTTTTTTTACTATTATAATCTTGAATTTTTTACCTATTTTCATTGTGATAATTCTTTACAGTATTTGTATTCTCCAATTATACTGTACTCTCTCTAATATTGAATTATCATTTATAAATTCATTTTAGGTTATTTTATTAATTATGCACAATCTTAATTGTCCTTCTCTTATGAGCATAATTTTCTTTATTAATTTGCATTATTATTACTTGTCTATCATGGGTATAATAATGTGAATTTTGTATGTTGGTCATATAATATATATGATTAAAATTATGCAAATTTATTGGACAATATGCATAATTTCCTTTTTCATTTACATAATTATAATTTCACTATTTTGGATGCATTTATGTGAATTTTGTGATATAATTATTTTTTTATTGCATTGATGATAACTATACTCTATCGGTGTATTGTTATTAATGTAATTTGGTGTTATACAATGTATTTTTCTTGGCTTATGTTAATGATTTTTTAATACCCTATCGGTATTAGGATTTTATTGATATAAGTTATAGTACATTGTAATTTCTTTAGGGATTCTCTTTTAACTGAACTTTTAGAATTACATAATGTTTCCCTATTTTTGTAATGTTCAGTTTATTTCCCTCATTTGATCATGTTTAGTTATATTTATATGGAACCAAAATTTACACTCTCATTTCCTTTTGTTCCATATTGACTTATAACCTTTAATTGGACATTTTTTCCTTCAAAATAAAAAAAAAATATATTGCAATTTTTGTGGTGCAAATTTTCTATATATATATATATATTGATAAAGAAATAGTTGAATTTTATTTAGTCCTCTGGGTATTTTTTTGTTATGTCAACTTATTTTTTCTTTGTCAAGTGGAAGGATTTTGTATATTAGAATTTTAATTAATATCTTATAAAATAAATTGTCGTGATATAAGATTTTTACCTTAAATGTCCAATTAATCATACATGTGAAAAAACAAATGTTCTTGATAAAATTATTTTTTTTTATCACATTATTTGTGATCATATTGTTGGGATCTATATTAAGGATTTTATATTGGTCTCTTGTAAAATATTTTCTTGTATAACAAACTCTCTATTGATTTGCAATATTAGTATGAAATTCTTGTAAGGACAATATAGGAATCCCAAATTTTAAGAGATTAATTTCTCTATACCATATTTTATAATATTGTTAATGGTATTCTTGTAAAAGCTAGAGGCTTTATTTTGGGATATATAAATAAACCTATGTCCATTATAAATTGTGATGAGAGTTAGAGACTATTTATTATTATATCCTTAATATATGCAAGAATATGTCCCATTCTTCTGCTGCATGTAATCATGTTTTATTCTCAAGTGTGTATAAATATTATTTATTGTAGCACTTGATTTTTGTTTATGATTACTTGAGAACTTGCTTATGATCTCATATTCTACGTAAAATTATCAAGTGATCTATTTTCTCACTCATGTAATTATTTTTTCAAGATCCTCATAGGGGTCAATATTTTTGTAAAGATTGATTAATATGTGGTTAATTATGAAACCATTTGTGAGAATTATTTATTCTTATGGATGAATTTGTAGGTTTCATATTCTTGTTATTTTAACCACTTCTCTTATTAATCATTCCTTATTCTACTACTTTCTAATTCCTTAAGTAGAATAATAGTGAATTTTAATTCACTTTTATTATTATCTTATAAAGTCATCATCCCATATCACTAGAACTTTTAATACTAGTGTACCTAATGATAATCCTAATATTTTTTGGTATATTAAGGATTAGTGGGAGTATATATAATCTTCTATTATCTCTCGAAACTTATATATTTTTTATTGTCATATAATCGTGTGCATATTTAATTATGATATGACATATTCTATAGGGCTTCTCTATTTTTGTCCTATTTTTATTGAGATACATAAAATCCATTGTATCTTTGTAGACATCTTTAACTGATGTTAAGGTCATTCTGTTGGGTACTGCACATTAATCCTTTTGGCATACAATTATGCATTGTGCATCTCTTTTACCCAAATTTCATATTTTAATTGATCAAAATTTTAGAAGTATATAATTTTGTATCATGTCTCGAGACTTATCTATTTGTATTGTCATATATTCTTGTGCACATTTAATTATGATATGACATACTTTATAGGACTTGACTATTTATTTTTGTCTTATTTTAATTGAGATACATAATTCATTGTATCTTAATAGACACTTTAATGGATGTTAAGAGCATTTTTTTGGGGATTGCACATTAATTCTTTTGGTATGCAATTAAGTATTGTGCATTTCTTTACCCAAAATTTCACATTTTGTTTGGTCAAAATTCTATAAGTATATTGTAGATGCAATACTCCTATCAGGTATGATTTTCTACTTTGTAAAAAAGTGCTTATTATGATAGTACTTCTATTGAGTACAATTTTGCACTATTGAAGTGCTTATGAATTTTTTTTGTTTGGACCAATTATGTAAGTGTTTGCTCAATTGACATTTTGTGGCCACAATAATCTGAGTATCATTTTATATAAACTAGGTGTCTATGTGGTTTTAGTAGGGAATTTATGGATTTCCTACTTATCTTTGGATTCTTACATAGTCACTATTTTTTGAAACTCAGATTAGTTAAATGTTAAATATTATAGAGCATTTATGTAACCTATATGTAATTACATATGTTATTGGGCTATGATGAATAATTAGATGCATGTAAATTATGCTTTCTCACCTATATAATTTTTCGGACTCAAGTAAAAAAAAAATTATATTAATTAAACATTTTTTTATTCACTGATCAAATACTTAACCTTAGAGTTTTATAACTCATATGGTTTGGTTAAGTTTTGATGTCTTAGATCAGTGGGAGTCTGAAAACTCTCTTATGAGATATGTGTGAAGTAATATCATTTTAGTAACATATCTCTTAGCATTTTTGGATGTTTGAGACCATGTAGTATCATTTTATTGAACTACATTATTCTATATACTTTATAAGAAATATTTATGATATATATCCCTATCGGATATTATTTTGTAGCTCAAATTTCTCATTTTCTAATATAAGATTTGTCTATAATTGTCATTCTAGCTTAATGATTTATCTTTGTATTATTGATTAATACCATCCAAGTGGGAGAATGTTGGAAATAATAGTGGATTGGTATTAATCAATTATATTTTATCATTATCTGGCAATTTAAGATTTGGTGATAATCATATCTTATAATTTTTTTATGATTATTTGAATGGGATTATAGTAAGATTGACTCTGTGATGGGTTGAGTCAATCATAAAAAAAAGTCTATTTGAGGGGTCTCTGCCTACCCTGGGGGATTATAAATTTGTCATCCCATTAAGCAAATTACGACAACAACAATCCACATTCTCTGGAATAATCCCCTAGAAAGTAGGTAGTAAAACCCTCAAGAGTTCTTATTGAACTCATATCTCTACAATAATCATTCCTAGGGTTTTTTTGTTCTTGAAAATCAAGAACTTCAATTCAATATATTTGAGGTACACAAATTCTCTTTCCTCTATCTTTTTATATTTAATTCTCTATACATACTATAAGCTTGTATCTATTGATTTAAGGTTTCCTTTTATTCCATCACAAATATCTTATATGACTATTTAACCTATAACATCATGTCATTTCTATTTCTTATTTTCATCCTTATCAATTCGTAATTGAATTTTGCTACGTACACTGCCAGAGTTATGCCATTTCACTTCGTTAAGTTGAATAATAAATCATACTGCAAGTGTTAACCGCGAACTTTTATATCTTAAGTTGATTCTACCATTCTCACAACAAGTCAATGGTTGTGAAAATATACTTTAAAATTAAATTCAATTTTATAAGAGTAAAACAGAACTACAAAGAAAGCAAAATACGCAATTTTGAACTACATTTTCACCACATGAGTATGCAAGGTTCATTGCATCAGTTAAGAAAATGACACGTAAAAATATAAAATTAAAACTTTGACATTAGAGATACTGAAAATACAAGTACGTTATATAACAAATAAACAAGAAATTGTGTCCTCATCCCCCTAAGAAAAAGAAACTTAACCTAGTAAATTACTTGATTGTAATTGGTGGTATACACAATAGTAAAAACAAAATATGTTTTAACCTCATTGTACAAGCCTACAAATCAATTTACTCTCACATGAACATAGAACCTCAAAAAACAAACCTTTGGTTTTTCTTTTGGGTATTTCAAACCATTCGATATTAATTAATTACATTGAACCCGGAATGCTACAAAAAGCCAGGCCACTTTGAAGACTCATGTAAATTTGGGTTTAGGCACAGGGCCATTATTTTGCACAGGACCAAGCTTTTGAATCCAATGAAGAAGACCTTTTTTATGATCTTGGCAACAAGGGTTTTGCACTAAAGTCAAAGTTCCTTCATGAGCAAGCGAAGATTCAAATTGTTCTAACACCTTAACAATCTGCCAGAACTCAGGCCTCTTGTCCGGATTCAAAGACCAGCATTGCTCAATTAAAGCTCGCATTGCATTTGGGCAGTCTGAAGGAATAACTGGCCTTGAATTCTGAAAACAAAATCACATAAGTGATAAGTATTAGAATTCATGGGTAACTGTCATTTGAGTTTTCACTAGCGAAACATTTCCCATTATTATCCAATACATGATGATCCTTACAATTCAATGAGCTTCATTCTTGGTAATCCAATAAACTACCATGCTACTTCACATGATGAAACAGAGACATATGTAACAATTTCATATAAACTAATGCATTTACATAAGTCTCTTTTCCTTTTTTCTAATAAGTTGGTCATACATGTCAAGATTGGATGAAAATAATTTTTATCTTTCACCGTTGTTTTCAAAGCAAAGGAGGTATCTAACCAAGGATTTTAGCTACATCTCAAAAATACATTTGGTTTAGCTATAAAATATAGAGTACTCATCAGACGGGAAATAAACTTGTTAGCAATTTATTCAGTTGCAATATGATTGATTTCCTCAGCAAAGAGAATATGCCTCCTTTTGGCAATCATCACTCAACATATTGAAATAAAAATGATAAAGAAAGTAAAAATGATAAAAAGAAAATTGACGAAAATTGTAAAGAGTAGTTACATCATGATATAAGTAAAGTGGATGAAGCTTTGCTAACAGGAAAAAATGTCCTTTAATTCACAGCATAAAATTTTGAAGGTATCAACATTTTTGGGAAGAGAACAAGGCAAAAATGTCTGCTACACGTGAGAGAAACAGTGCTTCTATAAATTTATTCAAAGATTGCTGAACACATTAGTAAATGGAGCATGCATTGTCTACACTCAGGCAATGAAGAATAATGTTGCAAATATTAGCAGATTGATATTCACATTATATCATTCATGACTTAAATTGCAAAGGAACATACCTTGTTTACTACTGCAAAAGCAGCCTGGATGGGAGTCATATCCTCATATGGTATAGTTCCAGTCACCATTTCCCATAAGATAAGCCCAAAACTATATACATCAACTTTTCTCCCATAGGATTTTCGTTTGATCATCTCAGGTGCCATCCAGCGGTATGTACCAGGGTCATCAGCAAATAAGTCGCAGTAGGCTTCCTCACAAGCAATGCCAAAATCAGCAATTTTAAGGTGAAAGTTTTCTTTAATAAGGACATTCTCTGGTTTAAGGTCTCGGTGGATGACTCCTTGAGAGTGTATATACTCCATTCCACGAGCAATGTCCAGAGCAAAAGCAATTAGCTTCTCTAGAGGAATAGTTTTTCTCTCCAACTTATGCAAATACGACCTCAAGGAACCTTCTGATAGATATTCTGTGATAACACAATAAACAGGTGGCTTTCGGCACGCTGCTATGAACTGTGCAATCAGATCAAGATAAATGAGCAATGTGTAAGTACCAGCCTCCTTATCACATTAAATTATCTCGAGATGATATGAACTACTCAATCAGACTATAATAAAGGATATAAAATGCAGTATTCTTACTTTTACAGGTGATTATCTCAACATAACTAAAGGGTCAAGTTCAGAAATTAGCAAAAAAGTATGGATATGCTCATCTTGTATTCAACATGAAAAACAGATATTGTCTGAACAAAAGTGAAGGACAAAACTTATATAAAGTTCAGAAGTTGTGTGCCGTGCTGTTCTCCACTAAAAATATGATAAGTGCCCTATGTTTTGTTCCATCTTATCCTCCTTTCTAAAGGTAAGGTCTACAATAGTATACATATTTTGTTTTTATCAGAAAACAACAACAGCACCAGACACAAGCTTGTAAAATGGAGGAAATAAAAATTTGTAAACAGTATAAATGAAAGAAGATAATTGATTGGATTAAATTACCTTTATAACATTTTGATGGTGGAGACGCGATAAAAGCGAGACTTCTCTAACGAATTGCTTCTCTAATCGATCAGCCAACATTCCATTTTCGTCATCATCTGGTACCCCAATAATTTTTACGGCTACAGCTTCATCCTTATACATGCCATGGTAAAGCCTACTGTGAGCACCATGGGCAAACCTGACACCAACAAAGAGCTTAGAAAGGTCAACATTCCATTCCTCAGCTGTTTCCACAGCAGTAACCTTTCCTCCTCCATGGTCAAAATACTTTGTCCATCCTGAATCCTTGCGATGCTTGGACTTGTCGCTGCTTAATTTCATTGAAGCAAAGTGCCTAATTGGACTGCTGTAAGGGGATTTAGTAATTGGACTATTGTAAGGAGATTTAGAATTGGACACATGAGAATCCTTGTTCAGTAACTTCCCCACGATTCTCTTGTCCTTCTGCTCTTTCCTCCTTGGACCAGGTGTTGAGAACCTTTTCTGCTCGTGTCTGGCTTCCTTGAAGGTTTCAGAGAGAGAGATTGCAGGCAAAGGGGACAAAGATCTCTGCTTGCTCATTATAGGTTTCTTCTGCACCTGTGAAGAAGCCTTGGAAACAAAAGTCACTTCTGGCCTTGATTTCAGACTAGAACTGTGCTGTGTCCTTGGCTGAATGCTGAAAGAGCCTATCCCAGAACTTGAATAATTCAACCTGTGACACACTGTGTGGGAGAATTTGGCCCTCCTTATCCAAGAATTGCTGCTATCTTCATCCATCTTATCACAAATCCCTTCAGAAGAAAACCACAAACACTTCACAGAATCACTCTTTCCACGCTTAGAACAAGTGTAAAAGCCAAAAGGGTGGTCCCAAAAACTAATCTTCTCAAACTAATTACACAGGAACTACACTTCCTCAAACTCATCAACAACGCATGAAGGATTGACTCGTGAAAAACAAAAAGTTTCCCACATGGAATGAGAAAGCCAGTGAGAGCAATCAAAACCCAGCAACAATGAGTTGATCTGAGATGAAAGATCCAATTCCATTCGGTGATGGAAACCCCTCAAGAGAAAAATCTGAATTAAAAGCCAACAAACATGCAGTGCTGTAGCGGTAACAGAAACTCCAATCAATAAAAAACTTGACCTTCCGTAACCTCCACAGCTGACACCTTTTACCAGCAAAGTCAAACCCCACCTTCCGTAAATGCCTGGAAATCCCACACAGATACCAGAATAAACTAATCAATCCAAAAAAAAAAAAAAATACTAACTTTAAATCGAATCACCAGAAACCATAGGTTAAAAAAGTATTATTATTGGTGTTTGTTACATATTTATGTTGATAATGCAGAAACACCCATCATTATACGTACCAATTGACTACACTAATAATCAATAACAATAATACACATTATTTTAAAGAGTGACGAACCAATTAAACTAATATTATATTTCCAAGACCCAGATACAGAAACAAAGTAAATTACATCACATAAAAGCAACTGGTATTAAAAAAAATAAAAAATAATATTAATTAAAAAAAAAAAAAAACATACCCTGTTATATAGAAGAAAAGGGTGCTACCAAAATGCTAAAATTGCATTACCTTGATGCCTTCACGAGGTGGAAAAAACCAAATCTTGATGGTGTGTTTTTGTTTTTTGTTTATTGTTTTTCACTTTTTCCTGTATGAACCTATAGAGCTTATAATATGCTGGCATGGACAGAAAAATCCTGCACCTTATAAACACCAGTTTCCACGAAGAGAGAGAAAAATAAAAAAAAGTTTTGTGTTTATTATTATTATTATTATGAGAATATAGTTTTATACAATGTTGGAATGGTCAATACGAATGTGAAACACTTCGTATCTCATACGCAGGAAATAGAGACCGTGGATTGTGGAATTTGGAACATGATGTTTTGGAGTAGAAACGGTGATGATGAGGTTTGCTCCATTGGTGGGGTGAAGTGTAACCGTGTAGGGTAGAGATGCGGATCGATGTGCTCATTGTTACGTGCAAGAGAGTTAATACCACCCACTTCATGTTTTATATTGCCTTAGATATTAATTGCTTTTTGTCATTAATTATCTTTGGTATTGGTAGTAGGTTTTAAATACAAAAGATTCTTACATGTACTTTATGTATATGTATAAAAGTAATATGACAATGTTACCATACACACTAGTTTAATTTGTGATGTGTTTTTTTTTTCTAAAACTTTCTGTGCTTAGTAAATATTTATTGTAATTAATTATTCACCTAACCTACATACACACATTAATTTATCTATTAATTAATGTAAGCTTACTTGTTATTTTCTCCGTTCCAAAGTGAATATAATCGTAGGTTATCTTATATTATTGGCGAAAAAAATTAAAAAGTTAGTAAATAGAAGAAAAAAATAGTAATTTTACAAAATCAACTTTAATATTAATATTATATTGAAACTAAAATGACATTATTAGCAATATTGATAGAAAAAAGAATTAATATTATATTAAAAAGTTAAATATCACACTTATTTTAGAATACATATCTTTTTAAATGTCACATTCATCTTGAAAATGAGAGAGTAGTTTTTATTCCTTCAGATTTAAAGTTATAGTTGTTTTAATATTTTAATTTTGTTCTAAATCTAAGAGCATTTTATAATTTGTTTTTCAATTTTACTAATGCATTAAATTTTCAAGCACTTTAGTTAATGACTAATCACCATTAATAAGAATATTAATAATTAATGATAATTTTAAATTGTTTTAAAGGCTTTGTTCAGGTATGAGAAAAGAGAAGGAAAGGAAGTGACAGAAAATGAAAGAAAAAAATATGCATGAAATGGAGTGAAAATTGAAGTTGTTGATTGTGTGAAAAGTGGTTGAAAAGAATGGAAAATTATAAATTATAATTTTCTAATTATAAAATTACTTATATATTTATGACTTCTCTTTTATAAACAAGAATAATTTTGGAAGAGTAAGTTGTTTTTTTCACTTTCATTTTTTTCATGTCTATTTTGAGTGGGAAGTTAAACATGTAAGACTCACAAAATCAATGACACTTTTCTTATCACTTTTTTTGTTAATAAATTAGAGAAAGTGTAAGTTTTCTCTTTTTTTTTTTACACATACTCTCTATTTTCTTTATAACTGAATAAGAGTAAAAGTATCATTCATAATCAATATTTTTATTGATAGGTGATGATCTTTGACTTAGATATTTGTAAAATTTAACGCATTAAATAATAAATAATTTTTATAATTTTAATTACAAATTATTATATACAATAAGTTTGTTAATGTTTATTATTATAATAACTATCTTAAAACTTATTTAAATAATTATTTTTAGTTTATTGATATTATATTTTTTGCACTATCAATATATAGAAATAAAATTCATATAGTAATTATTAAAAAATTTAAAAGCTAATCAATAATTGATAAATGCTGAACAAAAAAAAAAATTAAAAATATCTCGGATGAAAGGTGTTGGGAAAGGAAAGGAAATAAAAGTTGCGACAGAGACAAAATTGGAAATATGAGTTTTATTCTAGGTTAAAAAATTTATATTATTTTTAGTAATATAGTATTTTACCAACTCTCTTATTTATTAAATAAATAGAGAGTTAAATATAAATATATAAATTTAAAATATTAAAATATATTTACATTTAATTAAATAATTATGTATTTTATATTCAATATAATAAACAAGTGTAGCATTACTTGTCTAGTTATTTTTAATTTTGTTATTTCTTCCACGAAAGAAAGGGTGAGGGTGAGAGCTACGAATCATATGGTGAATGGAGGAATCCATGTGTCACTATCGCAGAGAATAAGGTACGGATGCCATTTATTTATTTTTTATGTTTATTTAGTTCTGAAAAATGTATAGTTGCATGCTTCAACGAAACTACACAACTTGGATTTGGTACGGTTCGGTGCATGGTACGATACGGTTCCCAAAACTAACCATTTGGCTCAATGGGACTTTCCTCACCAAACGGTACGAATCAACTCAATTATGTACCTTATTTGCAAAACATTTAAGAAATGAAACCAAGTTGTTTTATGTGTCATTACTCTGTTGTTTCCTTGTTAATGGCCTCTTATGATGTCTTAATTAATAAAAACAAGAAAGTAAATCGAATTACAAATTGTATTATTGACTTTAAGTTAGAGAAGACAAATACATGGGGACATGGAGTACCCTTGCTTGCACTTATTGTCAATGCAAAATTATAAAACAAATGACGTATTTAATTGTCATTTCCCAATGGGCAAACAAATTATGCTTATAGTACGGATTTTGAATCTCGATTCATTATTAAAATATTGAGTTATAATCATAAAATAGCATAACAATGAGAAAAATTAACATTACGATTATGAACATTTTTCCCGTGACATGGAGAAGAAGCATCTTAATTTTTGAAACCTTGAGGGCAAGCATTGAGAATTTGACCGAAAGGAGAGAGAATTGAAATTGAAATTGAAATTCATGGGAAAGGAACGATTGAACGACGCAGACACACGCTTCACATCAAAGAAGATAAAATGGGAACGGAATGTGAATTTGACGTTTGACTCTTTTTTTATTCTTCGCCTTTTTTTCTTTTTATGCCAATTAAAATTTCTTCTCGTATGAATGAGTCGAAAAAAAAAATCAACACTACCCTTGCGTCATAAGTGACGCATTATGACATACTCTAATTTAATTTTATATATAGTACTTTGCAAAACTTATTAAAGTTGGGCTATTTTATTCATTTTACATAACAAACTTTTATCAAAGATTTTTTTAGAGAATTATTAAAGAACTCATATTTCCTTGAAATAATAAAAAGTATTGGAAACCGTGTTAAATTATTTTTCACATTTTAGATCATACCTTAATTTTAATTTAAAGAATATAAAAAGGAAGATGATTAAGCTTAATTTCATAGCAATATAAATAAAATATTAGGAGGAGTATATAGACGATCTCTTGAGATTGGTAGAATATGAGACAGTGTCAAAGGATTGAGAACAAAAAAGAGGTTCTATTGAGATTGTTGTCTAAGAAATTAAAGACTGCATGATAAATACAGATGCTTAAACTAGCTAGCAGTTCACAAACATACCACTGTGAAAGATATGTGGGAGGGGGAGTTGGGGTGGAAGTGGGAGTGGGAGTGGAGAAGAGAAATATTTATATGGGAGGAAGAAATGTTTTATGCTTTGCAAATGAGTTAGAGATGATCACTCTGAAACCAGAGGTTACAGTTATATAGGTGTGGACTACAAATGGGTTAAGGGTGTACTCTATTACTTCCACTTATAGGTATTGTCAAAAGGTCATGAGCAACAAAATGATGAGTTGGTAAATATAATATGGAGTAAAGGGGTTCCTCCAAAAATTCAATTATTTGCATGGAGACTCTATGCTTATAGATTAGCTACTCAGGAAAATCTGGGGCATCAAGGAATCTTATCATCTGTTGATGCGACATGTGGTCTATGGGCAAAATAATAAAGTCTGGAGAACACCTACTTGCATGGTCAATGTGGTGTGGCTACCAAGGTGTGGTTACAATTGTGTTCTTGGTAAGGACTAATTACAATATTACAAAATGATGTTAAATGTTTCACCTTTCAATTCTTGGGCCTGATTGGTGGTAGCAAAGAGAAGAGACAAACGTGGTCTTTTGACTGGTTTGATATCGAACATGCCTACTATTGTACAAAAAATGCAACTAAACTCATGGAAATGGTGTGTGGCTACTAAGTTAATAGCACACTCTCTTTCAGAATAAATGATGACCTCCTTTTATGGCATTGAAGTTTAGAGAGTAGATTCTGTTTTGATTTTGTATTGAGATGAGTATTTGCTTAACTCAATTGTAAGGGTATCTAATAATATTTTTTGGCTTATAAAAAAAACCAAGACCTCTTTTTGCTCTTTGATTCCTTCTTCTGTTTTAAAATATTATTATTTGATAAATTTAAATAAATAGTATTATTTTTAAATTGTACTTGTCTTTTTAATATTTTCATTAAGGAAGGAGAAAGGTGGAAAAAGGTCGCGAGTTCGATTCCGACTCCTAACATAAACTAATATTACTAACAAAACTAATACTTAACCTATAAAAAATTATTATAAGAGTATTAACACAATTAGATGGTAATATTAAACAAGCCTGTATTTAACTAACCACTTTTATAAATAAGATGGTAACTTGGTGAGATGGGACAGGGAACGAAACCCTCTACTAACATAGTAAAAACAAACATTTGTTTACAAAAAAAAAAAAACAACAAATTAACCATTTTTATAAAACATGTGAATAAAATGTATTAACTTTAATATTATGAACTAATAATACGTATACTATGAGAATAACTTTTGTTTTATTTTGTTATCTATGCATATTATATCTTATGAGAATATATACATGTGTGTGTGACTTTTATGAGAATATATACATGTTATGTGAGTGTGTGTTATGAGAATATATACAGGTTATGTGTGAGTGTGAATGTGTGTCTGTGTATATGCGTGTGTGTCTCTATTCTCTGTGTGTGTGTTTATGTATGTGTATTTGTGTATGTGTGGGTCTCTATGTGTTTATGTTTGTGTCCATGTGTGTGTGGCTGTGTGTCTATGTGTCTGTACGTGTGGGTGTCTATGTTTGTGTCTATGTGTGTGAGTGAGTGAGTGAGTGTATGTCAATGTGTGTGTGTTTGTCTGTATGTGTGCGTGCATCTATGTGTGTGTGTCTTGTGTGTTTATGTATGAAAAGAGATTCACTTATTCCAAGAGTAAGTATAACTCACTTAACTTTATTCTCTTTATTCATTTTTTTGAAATCTAATGGTTGAAAGTAATTACTTATTACAATCCTTAGATTTGAAGAAAATAAATGGTGATGGTGAAAAATAAGTTTGTTAAATATTGAGCTATCTATATTATCTTGATTATTTATATAAGATTTTTTTGGAATTAAAAACCGATAACAAAGTAATTAATTAATTACATTTTAGTATATTTTAAAATAAATTTACATAAATAAGGTGTGACAAATAGATATGCATTAATATAACATTTTTTTTTATAAATGATTTATGTAAAAGAAACTTTCAATCTAACAATGGGTATTGAAAAAATATTATTTAATATAAAGTTATTGAATGGTGTAACTTAGGGTTTATAGTGAGCAATAATGTAGAGATAATGTTACTATAAGAACAATATTTCTTTTTATTTTTAATTAACATTTTGATTATGTATTTTTAAATTAAAATGGTCAATTTATTCAATTGTAAATGAGTAAGAAGTGAAATATTTAATTTAATAAATTGTGAAATATTCATATATATATATATATATATATATATATATATACATTTTCATAAATTGAGGTTCATTATAAATAAAACAAATCTTCAATATGTACAATTATTATATTGAGTGCCCAGTAAAGATATAATTAATTCTTACATAAATTAGAATATTTTATCATAAAGTAGATTATTAATTTTATATCGTGCAAATTAAAAGGGTGGAAAATGTTGCATTGATTTAAGTATAATACAACTATTTAATTTAATTTTATTTCAAATAATAAAACTTAATACCATTTAATATTTCACTCACTTGTCATCTATCTAAGTATTGTATATTTAAAAAAGCTATTAAAACTACAAGACGATCTTATGATTATTTTATATAATTCTAAAACTACCATCTTCACCACTATCATTATTATTAATATCATGGATGTTGTCTCAATTATTCTCTTAGCACCAACATAATTATCTTCATCACCTTGTTTATAACTAAGCATGTTAAACTAGTATAATATTTATCCAATGAGTTTGTTATTAGAATAAATATGTGTGTCTCTTTATTGTATTAGAGGTTTACATGTAACACATTCCTAACTAGTAAAAAACTTTTACACATCTCAAACTACTATTTCCCTTTATTTGTATATAAGTGCTTCTTAACTATATATTCATTTTAATCTATCATCTTTTAGTTTTATCTCTAAATTGAATTTTAATTTTTTTTTAAAAAAAAGTGAACAATAGATACTTAAAAATAGTAAAAAATGCATGAGTTAAATAAAAAGGAAAATTAATATAGAATAATAATTTTTTTAACAAAAAATAAATAAAGGGGTTTTGTTTTTCTTTTCAATACATAAAAAATACATTTGTATACGTGTGTGATCTCTTTATTTTGTTTGCTATTTCCTTTTGCCCAATTTAAAGTCTAAATTGTTTGAGCTTTTTTTTTTTTATTTTGAGCCCATAACCCAATCCAAAATGGAAAAATAGAAAAAGAGAGAGAGAAAATATATACATAAGAAATAAGCTGGTTTTTTTATGTAGAAGAAAAAGTGGTTACCATTTTATTTAAAGGCTTTCGAATGAAAATATGTCGTTGTTTGGAGGGAAAGCGATTATTGTGAAAATGTGCTACATTTTTTAGGTGTCTAGAGTTAGGATGAGAGATGAAGAATTAATTTCTTTGTTGTTTAATGTATAGTTTCAGTGGAATGCTACATTGCTATTTTCCTCCATTCATTGCTGTGCTTGTAAGCACGTGAACTCTTTTATCTCCATGTTCATGTGATTTTTTTAATTCATTCTATTAGCTTAGCTAGGGCGTTTATTTCCTGACTAAAAATATATTATTGGATTAACTTATATTTTTGGAAATAATATTTTTAGTAATATTTATAAATATTATTTTTCATCATAGATGTTTGGTAAATAATTATTCATTTCTTAAAATATTTTATATTTATTTTAATTTAATTAAAAAACATATATATGTTATATATTCTGAAAATTCTTAAAATATTAAATATATCCTTCTAATTTTAAAGTACTATTTTTTATATTCACACTATCTAAATTCTTTTTCATATCCTATAAAGTGTTGTTTAAATTATTTTGTAGGGTTATTTATTTAAAACTAAAGATCGAGAATAGACAAAAATTTTTTGGATAACGTATTTAATATTTTGAGATTTTTACAAGGATCCATCTAAAATAAAATATTAAAAATAACTTATTAATAATAAAAAATTAATTAATAGGATAAAATAAAATTTTAGAGATGATACATTCATATTACAAAATTATTTTACACTATTAATCATTACAAATCATATTTTTATGAATTTTTAAATTTTTATAATAAAAAAATTTATTATAAATAATATGTTGCTATTGAAACAAAATACATTATCTATATTTTCTAGAATTAACCTATTAAGAAGTTAATTTATATGGCACACTTATTTGTTAATAATTTTTACATAAATTTATTTTATTTTATTTTATGATTTTTCAAAAAAAATTAAGATGTATTTTAAAAATTTTATATCATCATAGATCAGATTCATTGTCTCATTTTTGGGAGAAAATTGAGATGTATTTTAAAAATTTTATATCATCATTAAGTGTCTATTTTCAAATTTTTTTACCCTCCTGTAGTACATAGTTGGAGAGTAAAAAAAAATTTAAATTTTTTTTACTCTTTAGACAAGATCCCGCGCAAGACTAGTATTTTTTATGTATTTTTTTGTTTATTTGAAAGGAAAAATTAGAAAGTGCTTAATTAATGTACAATTATCTCTGCTCTATTATTAATTTTGATATTCAACTTTAAATGTAGATTATTCAGTTTTAAATATACGATTGCTTCAAATAAATACTACTATAACTCTTAAAAAATATAAGTTTAAAGAAAAACTTAACTAGTAGTTAATAGATTTTTCACCTTTATAATTTATTAAAATATAAATATATTGAATATTTTCATAAAAATTAATATATAAATATATTTAATATTTTCTTTTTTAAGTGTGAAATTTATTTTAAAATTTGAAATAAATATAGTTTTAAATAAGTAAAAAAATTTGAAATAAATATTATTTTAATTTATAATTTTCAAAATAAATTAAAATATGTTCTTATATTTTTTTTTTAAAATAGAAGGCGCAACTAAAAACAGGAAAAGAAGTATAAAAGTAAGTTAGTGTGAATATGTTAGTATGAGATTGTCTTAGTTTGATTATTAATTTTGAGATACATGATTTTTTCAAATAAATACTATTATAACTCCTACAAAATACAAGTTTAAGGAAAAACTTAATTAGTATTTAATGAATTTTTTACCTTTATAATTTATTAATATGTCAATATATTTAATATTTTCTTGAAAAAATTAATATATAAATATATTTAATATTTCTTATTTATGTGTGAAATTTATTTTAAAATTTTGAAATAAATATGTTTTAATTATTGTTTTAAATTTGAAATAAATATGTTTTAATTATTGTTTTAAATTTGAAATTTGAAAAAAAATATTGTTTTAAATTTTATATTGAAAGTTATTTAAAATTTTAATTATTTTAATTTATAATTTTTGAAATAAATTGAGATATATTATAACATACTTTTTAAAAAAAAATGGAAGCTGAAGCTAAAAAAGGAAAAGAAGTACAAAAATAAATTGTCATTTGTTTGTGTTTTTTTTTTGTCAGTTCAAATAAACATGTTTAAAATATTTTTCTATAATAATTTTAATTTTATTTTGATTTTTTAAAAAAAGTAGGTGTTACTTCAAATAAGGGTAGATATTAATTCAAATTCCCTCTCTTTTTCTTATTTTTTGGGTTAGCCTTTTAACGGCCCAAAATGTTATCTGCATGTACAAGTGCCGAACCCACTTGTGTCTTGTTCTCGGAAAATTTACAGGCTTTATCTATATACACCCATATTTTGTAAAGAATACCCCTTCCTTCATTATATTTGTATTACCAAATATACTCTTTTAAAACTCTAATTTTTTCCATGCATTATTACTATTTAAATTTTATTTTCACCAAATCCTACCTTTATTTCTCTTTAAACCCTAATCTCAAATCATATATTCCTCATGTTCATTATATAATATTAAGTTTTCCATTCTATATATAATGCTGTAATATTGCGTACCACTAAGCAGGTTAAACAATTAGCAGAGTTATTTGAGCTTAATCGATAATCTTAAATTTGAATTCCGAATATAAAGCATGTTAAATATTGAAAATTGATTTTTGGAATAACATATATATTTACTGCTCGAAAAAGTTATATATTGTTCTAGAAAGTCATTTCTGGTACTCTATTTAAATATTAACGTGCATGCGAGCGTCAATGTTTTTAAAGAGGGTATATATATTTGGAAATAAAAATATAATGAAAGGATGGGTGTACTTAGTAAAAAGGAGGTGTAAATAACAAACTTCATGGAAAGACATCTTTGGATGATCGATTCATATTTTAGAACTTTTGCATAACGTTGGAGACAAGACCTTAGATAAATTGTTTAGTGAGGGTACATGATATTTTACAATGAGTTAAGTTTAACTTTTTTTTATAATCTCGTTGGGCTTGACGTTGATGGCTTTAGTCTGTCACTTTTGATTTCTTTGTTAATTATTTTATTAGTAAATTTAGTCTTCTCATAACTTTGTATATTGCACGACCAGGGAAAGTTTTTAGTATTGAATTTAACGATATCATCCACCATAGATGTTGATAGTAATAGAAATGACTCCTTAACAAATATATATCTTGTATGATATAAAATGCTGTACATATTCTGTTTCCTAGGATAGCATAATTCTACACATATTTATTTTCGTTGAATAGGTTAAATAAAAAACTGTTACTACACAAACATGAGAGTAAAAATATTTTTCGTAATAGTTAAAATGTACTTGCATAGATAGGTAGGTTTATCAATGTCCGAATGTGTCTCTTTTGTTGGCTTCTGATCCTAGCAAAAGTCAAAGTTAGCAGGTCTGGTGGGTACATGCAATGACACTCCAATACTCAAGCCAATATGAGCTCAATCTAAGAGCAGGTAAAAAATGTTGTCAAGTATTAATGAGAATAATATATATTATTGAGTAGTCAAACTTGTTCTTATTACCCTTTGTTTATAGTGTTTATCTTTTTGGGTTCATACTTAGGTCATTAAGGTTGAGATGTATATGAAAAAAATAGTTTGGATCTTTCATTTTAGGGATGATCGGGGGTAGATCTGATTCGGTACAATATCCTACTATCTTTGGATGCTGTTGTGACTTAAAATTAACATAAATTATTTTATAAGTTTTGTTGATAAAGAAAAATTTTATTCGATAATATAAGACACATCAACCATGATTATATGCATAAACATGTATCCTTTATACATGGCATTACTTTAGCATAATAAAAAGTTATCTTCAAATCTAACTCAATTATGGGCTCTCAAACTATTAACTAAGGAGATTCCCTCCTTGTATCCACATGAGATAGTTATTAACATGATCAAACAACCTATTTAATAGGAATGAGTCTTATGTTTTAATCATGTTTTGCTCGAAGGTAACCAATGTTTGGATAACCTGTTTAAAATGGGATTAACTAGAGCTTTTTGATATCTTTCATACACACCTTCCTTTCTTAAATCAAGATTAATGGCTAACTCTATGGATAGTGTTGCCGTTCATCATTCTTTTTTTCTAATTGATTATATATATATATATATATATATATATATATATATATATATATAGGGCATATCTAGTGACAAAGCTAAATTTATATGAGAATGAGAGGATCAAATCTGAGGAGAGAGAAGAATATAAAAAAAATCTTAACCATTAAGAGAGGAGAGAGAAAAAAGAGAGTGACAGATAATAAATGTTGGAAGAGAGAGAATGAGTGGTTGATCTCAATCATTAATTTTTATTTTAAATGTTGAGATTTAGTACTTGTTTGACAATAATTTTATAAAACTGTTTTCAATATTTTAGTATTTAGAAACTAAAAAATTCGTTTGGGTAGTACTTTCTGAAAACAGTTCTAGTTTTTTTAACCAGAAAGTGCTTTGATAACTGCACTTGAACTTATAAATTTCCATACAAATAGTGGAATTTAGACATGACTATGTTATGAGTAAGGCCCGGCAAATGGAATATTAGATCATGTTGACAAAATTTTTAAGCAATGTCCTATATTTTGACAAAATAATATCATTTAATTTTTTAGATACTTTTTATTGAATATTAATGTAAAAATACTAAAACTTTTAAGAGAAAAAAAGATATTTAGTCATCTAGATGATTTTTTAAAAAGTCCTTCACTTGGTAAAAAATAATTTAATTATATTAAAAAAGTTTTAATTCTTTTTATTTTGGGCACCCATTTAATTTGGGATCGACTAAGTCTGGAGGATATTCACTTTGAAATGAATTGCAAAAATGTGGTAGATGCAAACTTAACCAATTAAGATCCTACAGGCTTAAAATTTGGTCATCTCTAATGAGAGTATGTTATTAAACTATCTACCACATTTTTACAATCCATTTCAAAGTGAATATAAAAAAGGTTTAGGTGAGTCCACAATAGAGCTTGAAAAATGAGAATAAGCTTCTACTTCCTTTAAGTTCTAGTACATCAATAAACCACATGGATCTTTGTATGAGATATATATAGATGCCAAAGTTGTTTTGATTTTGAAATATAAATGCATAACATTTTTGCACTTAATGGCCCTATCTGCGTTGTATTTTTCCAAGAGATAACAGAGATTTGTTGTGTCTGCATATATAACAAACTTCTATCTGCATATGTCTCCAATGCAAGTACACCACAATGTCAAGGCAAATTCACTTGTTTTGTGTCTATGTTTCCAACAATTTAATCAAAGACTAACTGCCTGCAGTTTTCAACTTAAAAAGTTTTATCTAATATAATATTCCATAAGCGAGAAACATAACACCCTCCAAACATGTTGAGCCTGATTGCACCAAAACATAACACCCCAAAACACTTTCAAGATTCATTTGACAATAAGTAGAAAGATATGCACACTAAACACCCTTTGATTAAAGATGTTGTCTTGTTGGGAATGAGGCAATCCTGAAGAATTAAGACGCTCATTAGTAAGTGCTTCACTTTTGGTTAGAATTTGAAACTTCCACACAAGAAGCAATTTTCCATCCATTTTAAGATGTTTATTAAAAAGCATAGATTCCATGAAATTGTGATACACGAAGCGGACCGTGTAATCCGCAATGCTGTTAAATTTTCAAATAATATTGTTAACAACATTAGTGTCAAAGGCATAGACTGACAGAAATAATTGTGATTGATATCAATCAATTACTTTTATCTTTATCTGGACATCTAACATATTGTTATTATAATATCTTATCATGTCTTTTTATTATTATTTGAATGAAATTACAGTAAAATTTATTGATTTTGTGATAAGTTAAGTCAATAATAAAAAACCTATTTGAGGTGTCTGTACCTATCTTGAGGGATTATAAATTTTCCATCTTGTTAACAAAATTAACACACAAATTTGTACAATAATCAATAATCCCCCCTATAAGGTATGTAGTAAAATCCTCCAGAGTTGTTATTGAACTTATATCTCTATAATAATAATCATACATAAGTTTCTTCATGAAGAGCAATAAGCTCTAATTCAACATATATGAGGTACACATAATTTTTTTTCCTTATCTCTTTATCTTTATTTTCTATATATACCATAATTTTGTATCTATTGATCTATGAGTTCATGATTTTATTACATCAATTGCTATTAGAGCCAACTTAGATACAAATTATGATTGTTTTCTTATTAGAGAATTAAATTTGAATTGGAGTTTTTTTGTGTGTTTTTAGTAAAATTTTATAATATAGTTCACTATTATCTTTTGCATAAAAAAAATTTAGGGTTTACGCTTCTTGTTATTGATAAAATAACATATTAAAGTTTCATTTAATTACTCTTATATGGGTAAATTATCTATTGAAACTTCTCTTTTAATTGCAATTCCTCTAAAACCTAGTTTCTTTTGAATTCGATTACTAGGTAAATTATTTTCAAAATTAGTTGAGGGTTTTGCTTTTTATGTTTGACTAATGTTAGTCATTTGTGTGGGCAACTTATGATTGTTTGTGATAAATTAATTTTTGAATGGTTGCATGAACTCGTTTTTATATACCTATACTTTTGTGGTTGTTTCGTGAAGTGAAAATCTTGTCGTCTTGTTATGATTCAGTGTGATGATTTATATGTTAAATTCACTTTCTGGAGCATTCAATGGGGTTGCTAATTTTTTATACCCACCATATTTTTTTTTTCACAAATATCATGTTTATTTAATATTTTAACATTATTGGTATTTTTGGATATAAAAATTTATTTAATTAATTCAAGATTAAATTAAATTTTTTTATTATTATAATCTTGAATTTTGGACCTATTTTCATTGTGATAATTCTTTACAGTATTTTTATTCTTCATTTATATTGTACTCTCTTTAATATTGAATTATCATCTATAAATTTATTTTAGGTAATTTTATTAATCATGTATAATCTTAATTGTCCTTCTCTTCTGTGCATAATATTTTTTATTAATTTGCATAATTATAACTCACCTAATAATGTGAATTTTGTATATTGATCATATAATATATATGATTAAAATTATGTAAATTTATTGAAAAATAGTCCTAATTTCTCTTTTAATTTATATAATTAACTGTAATTTCACCTATTGTTGAGGGATTCATATGAATTTTGTGATATAATTTGTTATTTTATTGCATTGATAATAATTACACCCTATCAGTATATTATTGTTAATGTAATTTGATATTGTACAATGTACTTCTCTTTACTTATATTAATCACTTTTTATACCATACTGGTACTAAGATTTTATTGATAGTAGATTGTAATTTGCTTAAGGATTTTCTTTCAACTGAACTTTTAAAATTACATAACGTCTCCATATTGTCATGATGTTAAGTTTATTCCCCTACTTTTATCATGTTTACGTTATATTTATATGGAACCAACATTTATAGTCTTATTTTATTGTTGTTCCATAACGATTTATAATTTTTAATTGGACATTTTTGTTTCCAAAAAAGATTTTGCACTTTTCTTGTGGTGCAAATTTGTTATATATATTACTATTATATAGGTAGTGTGGACTTACCCTATTGGTATGACATTAGTTGACATACTTTTAATGTAATAAAGAAATAGTTGAATTTTATTTAACCCATATTTTTTTAATTATGTCAACTATTTTTTTATTTTTCTTTATCAAGTGGAAGGATTTTTGTATATTAGATTTCTAATTAATATCTTATAAAACAAATTGTCTTAGTATAAAATTTTTACCTCAAATGCCCAATTAATCAAACACGAGAAAATAATAACTTTTCTTGATAAAATTATTTTCTCATCACCTATTATTTGTGATCATGTTATTGAGATTTATATTAATGATTTTGTATTAATCTCTCATAAAACATTTAGTTGTGGGTAACTCTCTATTGACGTGCAATATTAGTACACAATTCTTGAAAAGATAATATAAAAATCCCAAATTTAAAGAGATTAATTTCTCCATATCATGTTTTATAATGTTGTTGATGGTATTTGGGTAAAAGTTATGCTTTATTTTAGGATATATAAATAAACCTATGTCCATTATGAGAGTTAGAGACTATTTATTATTATATTCTTAATATTTGTAAAAAAGGGTCATAATTCTCCCGCTGCATGTAACTATATTTTATTTTCAAGTATGTGTAGATATTGTTTATTGTAGTATTTGATTTTTTTTATGATTACTTGAGAACTTGCTTATGATCTCATATTCTAGTTAAAATTACCAAGAGATCCTTTTTCTCACTTGTTTAATTACTTTTTTGAGATCCTCATACATGTCAATATTTTAAATGATTGATTAATATGTGATTAACTATGAAACTATTTTACAAGAATTATTTTTTCTTATAGATGAATTTCTGGGTTTCATATTCTATTTTGTAACCACTTCTCTCATTAGTCTTTGATTATTTTGGCTAAATTACCACTAGTGTCCCCCTATTTAGGGGGTAGACTTGCATAATTTAGTGACATGGTATCATTGTTTTATAATTAAGAATTAATTAAAGTATAATTAATGATTTGGAAATGTTAATTTTAAAAATATAGAAAAATATGGAAGAGTTAATTAATGATTTATTTTGGAATTCTGATGTATTTAAACTAATCAATTGCAACGTTAATTTTTAAAATATGGAAAAGTTGGACAAGACTGGAATTAAACCTAGGTCTTGGAAGTTTAAATGCTAAAGTCATACCACTAGACTGAAAGCTAATATTAGTTTTGTTGTGGGATTCAAATTTAATTAAACTAATCATGTGGCAACATTAATTTTAAACATATATTAAAAGAGTTTAATTGGTATACACTGTCAGTGTAAAAATTTTTACACTGACATTCAATCACAACCCTTCATTCATGGTAAATTTATTGACTTTACTCATTACTATTTTAAAAGTCACAGAAATGAAAAGTCATGATTGAATGTTAGTGTAAAAATCTTTTACACTGATAGTGTATACCAATTAAACTTATTAAAATTGGACAAAGTAAGATTTAAACCTAGGACCTATGGGAGTGTTAAGACGATACCACAAGACAGTAAGCCAATTTTGGTTTTATTGTCTATTTTCTTTTGTTTTGTTTTACTATTTTAAGTCATTTATGTTGTAAATTTTTTAAATAAAGATTTTTTTCTAAATTCTAAAAACTACTTAGCTTGATTTTATGTTAAATCTATTTGAATAAGTTTATTTTTTTTTATTTTTAATTTTATATTTAAGTTTTAGTTTTTACTTTAATTTATAATTTTACTTTTAATTTTAATTTCTATCTTTATTTTTAATTAGATTTTATATTTTATTTGTATATTTTAATTTTAAATTTATTGTAGGCCATTTTATGTTGTATATTTTATTTGTGATTTTGAAACTAAAATTAATTAAAAGTTGAAATTAAAATTTAAGGGTTAGCAACTAAAACTAAAATTTAGTTATATTAACAACAATATAAAATTTAAAATATAATTAAAAATAAAGATAGAAATTAAAATTAAGAATTAAAATTTAAAATTAAAATTTCTCCATTTAAAAAATTTAAAAAAGTTGTAAATTTTAATATATTTTTAATATTAATGTTGCCACATGATTAGTTTAATTAAATTTGAATCTCACAACAAAATTAATATTAGCTTTCAATCTAGTGGAATGACTTTAGCATTTAAACTTACAGGGCTTAGGTTTGATTCTAGTGTTGTCCAACTTTTCTATACTTTTAAAATTAACGTTGTAATTAATTAGTTTAAATACATTGGAATTCCAAAATAAGTCAGACTTTGGCCTTTGGTCTAATGGATTGACTTTAGCATTTAACGTTCCTTTCTAACCGTCAATGACCTAAATTTGACGGAAGAGTGAAATTGGGGGCACAAAGTGAGCTACCCCCTAAATAGGGAGGCACCGGTGGTAATTTAGTCTATTATTTTATTACTTTTAATTCGTTAAGTAGAAAGTAATGAATGTTAATTCACTTTTATTATTATCTTATAAAGTCATAATATCACTATCATTAGAACTTTTAATACTAATTTTTTGTACCCTTATGATAATTCTAATTTTTTTGGTATATTAAGGATTAATGGGTGTATATAACCTTGTATTATATCTCAAGACTTATCTATTTATATTGTCATATTTTTTTGTGCATATTTAATTATGATATGACATACTCTATAGAATTTGACTATTTATGTTTGTCATATTTTGATTGAGATACATAAAATTCATTGTATCTTAATAGACTTTTTTAACAGATGTTAAGATCATTCTGTTGGATATTGCACATTAATTATTTTAACATACAATTATGTATTGTGCATCTTTTTTACCCAAATTTCTTATTTTAATTGGTCAAAATTTTATAAGTATATAATCTTGTATCATGTCTCAAGACTTATCTATTTGTATTGTCATATTTTTTTATGCACATTTAATTATGATATGACATATTCTATAAGACTTTACTAATTATTATTGTCTTATTTTAGTTGAGATACATAAAATCCATTGTATCTTAATAGACATCTTTAATAGATGTTAAGGTCATTTTGTTGGTATTGCACATTAATCTTTTTGACATGCAATTATGTATTGTGCTTTTCTTTTACCAAAAATTTCACATTTTCTTTGGTTAAAATTTATAAGTATATTGCAGATACAATACTTCTATTGAATATGTTTTTTACTTGGTAAAAGTGTTTCTGATGTACTTATAAATTTTGCATATTGATGTACTTATAAATTTTTTGTTTAGATCAATTATCTAAGTATTTGCTCAAATTTTGTGGTCACAATAATTTGAGTGTCGTTTTATATAAGCTAAGTGTCTACGTGATCCAGGTAAAGAATATATGGTTTTCCTATTTGTGTTTAGATTTTTACATAGTCACTGATTTTTTGAAACTCAGGTTAGTTGAATGTCAAATATTGTAGCACATTTTTCTAGCCTATATGTAATTAAATTTGTTGTTGGCTATGATGAGTACTTTGATATATGTGACTTTTGTTTTCTCAGCCTTTATATTTTTTTAGACTCAAGTAAAAATAATATTAAAATTTACATTTTTTTATTCACTAATTGAATACTTAACTATTGGAGTTTTATAACTCATATGGTTTGGTTAAATTTTGATGCTTTAGATAAGTGAGAATCTAAAAACTCTCTTATAAGATATGTCTAAAGTGATATTATTTTAGTAACACATTTCTTAGCATTTTTTTGGATACTTGGGACTAATATAGTATCATTTTATTGAACTACATTTTCTATATACTTCATGATAAATATTTGTTAGTGCACACCATATATATCCCTATTGCATATTATTTTGTAGCTTAGATTTCTCATATTATTCTCTAGTATAAGATTTATCTATAATTGTCATTCTAATTTAATGATTTGTCTTTGAATTATTGATTAATAACATCCAAGTGGGAGAATGTTGGAAATAATTGTGAATTGATATTAATCAATTATCTTTTTATCATTATTTGACAATTTAAGATATGGTGATTATCATATCTTGTCATATGTTATTATATCTTTATTATTATTATTTGAATGAGATATAATAAGATTGATTCTATAATGAGTTAGATAAGTTATAAAAAGCCCATTTGAGGGGTCTCGTCTATCCTACAGGATTATAAATTTGTCATCTCATTAAGCAAATTAACGCATACATTCTCGTTAATAATCTTCTAAAAAATTCTTATTGAACTTATATCTCTACAATAATCATACAAAAAATTTTTGTTCATGAAGAGCAATGAGCTCCAATTCAACATATATGAGGTATACATAATTTCTTACCCTTATCCTTTTTACCTTTATTCTCTATACATACCATAATTTTGTATCTATTGATCTATGTGTTCATTTTATTCCATCATAGATTGGATAGTAATAAATTCACTTGATTGATCTATGTGTTCATTTCTTACCCTTATCCTTGTTTTTCAAGAACAAAAGTTCTATGTATGATTGTTATAGAGATATAAGTAGAGGTATTCACGGGTTGGGTTGAGTCAGGTTTAAGCAAGCTCAAGACCCAACCCAATCTTAGGTTGGGTTGGGTTTTCTTTCTTTTTTTTTTATTAAACCCAACCAACCTAACCTAACCCACCATTGAACGGGTTAGGTTGATTTAATTGGGTCACTGTTTTAAAAAAAAATTAAAAGAAAAAGTTGAATGTTTAGAATTTTTTAATATATTTTTTTAAAAAATAGAATATATCATTCTTGTAATATAAAAATAAATAATAACTTATTAGCTTTGATAGTCTGAAGAATCAATTCCCAGAAGTCATAACATACGCATCTATGACTAGACATTACTATATTAGCAGGATTATTGTTGCTTATATTCTTCTAATTAATCTATATTTTTAATACAAAGTATTGTGTCTCAACTTTGCTAGTGTTTAAAAGATATTTGCTCAAAGACATGTTGCAGTCTTATAGATAAAAAGAACTCATTGGCCTAAATTTTAAAAACTCATGTGTTTAGTCTTTGACATAACATCTTTTACAATAATCAGTAACATGTCCAGGACATATCATTGTTATAACTTCAGAAACATGCTTAGTCAATCAACAATAACTATTATAAATTAAACTATTAAAGGAAATTTTTAATTTAAAATAATAATAGTAATATAATATAATTATTAGGTTAGGTTGGGTTAGATCTCGTGTTCAACTCACTAAATTCGTCACCCAACTCGTAAGAGATTGGATTTGATTAGGTTGAGTTTCACCCATCTAAAAAAACCCAATCACTTTGGGTTGGATTGGGTCAGATTAAGTTATTTGGTCATCCAACCCAATGAACACCCCTAGATATAAGTTCAAACAAAACTCTTGAGAGTTTTAGTACTTACCTTCTAGGGGATTATTGTAGAGAATGTGCATGTTGAAATTCGTTTAATGTGATGACAAATTTATGATTCGTAGGGTAGGCAGAACCCCTCAAATGGGATTTTTATGATTTAATTAACTCATCACAAAGTTAATTTTACTATAATTTCATTTAAATAATCATAAAGATATTATAAGATATGATTATCACCATATCTTAAGTTGCAAAATAATGATAAAAGATAATTGATTAATATCAATCCACAATTATTTTCAAGATTCTCCCACTTGAATAGTATTAATCAATAATCCAAAGACAAATCATTACGTTAGAATGACAATTATAGACAGATCTTATATTAGACAACAATATGAGAAATCTAAGCTACAAAATAATATTCGATAAGGATTATATCGTGCACATTAACACATATTTCTCATAAAATATATAGAATAACATAGTTCAATAAAATTATACTACAATGGTCTAAAACATCTAAAAAATGCTAAGAGATATGTTACTACAATAATATTTCTTCACACATATCTGATAAGAGAGTTTTCAAACTCTCACTAATTTAAGGAATAAAAAATTTAACAAAACCATGAATCATAAAACTCCAACAGTTAAGTCTTTGATCTGTGAAAAAAAATGTTCTTTTAATATCATTTTTACTTGAGTCTAAAAAATTGTAAAACTCGAAAACACATAATTTACATGTATATAAGTACTCATCATAACCAACAACGAATCTAGTCACATATAAGCTAGATAAATACTCTACAATATTTGACATTCAACTAATCCAGGTTTCAAAAAATAAGTGACTATGCAAAAATCCAAAGACAATTAAGAAATCCATAAATTCCTTACTTGGATCACATAGACACCTAGTTTATATATAAAATGAAACTCAAATTATTGTGGTTATAAAATGTCAATTGAGTAAGTACTTAGATAATTGGTCAAAACCAAAACTCATAAGTACTTTAATAGCACAAAATAGTACTCGATACTAGTACTATCATCATAGGCACTTTTTACACTAGAAAATCATACTCGATATGAGTCTATATAGCATGGACACTAAAACGGATATGGATATGAACAAGCCAACATGACTAATGTTTAAAATGCAGGAGATGAGGACACGACTTATATATATATATAAATAATAAGATTCTAATGAAATAAAATATGAGTAACATAACAAATTAACTAAAATGGTGATATATTCACCAATTTTGTATGATAATAAGACTAAAAGATATATTCAACATTATTTTCTAATAATATCAGTATGTGTCCATCTATGTTGAGGTGTCAATTTAGGTATTCAAGTTGTATATAAATGTGAGTTTAAGCTTTTAAGCAAAAAATATTTTTTTCATTAAAGGCTTAATTAAAAGTGTCTGACATCTGTCAAAGAATGTCGATGCCCGAAACGTGTCTGACATGAGAACACTTCAAACAATAGAGGTGTTTGTACTTCATAAGTACATATCTAAAATATACTTATAGAATTTTGACCAAACAAAATGTGAAATTTTGGGTAAAAAAAATGCACAATACATAATTGCATGCCGAAATGATTAATCTGCAATATCCAATAAAATAGCCTTAAAATCCATTAAAAATGTCTATTAAGATACAACTGATTTTATATATCTCAATCAAAATAGGAAAAAATAAATAGTCAAGTCCTACAAAGTATGCCATGTCATAATTAAATGTGAACAAAAATATATGACAATACAAATAGATAAGTCTCAAGATATAATACAAGATTATAGTTCTAAAATTTTGACAATTAAAATATGAAATTTGGGTAAAAGAGATGCACAATACATAATTGTATGCCAAAATAATTAATATGCAAGACCCAAGAGAATGACCTTAACATATGTTAAAGATGTTTATTAATATACAATGGATTTTATGTATCTCAATAAAATAGGACAAAAATAAATAGAAAAGTATTATAAAGTATGTCATTTCATAACTAAATATGCACAAGAAAATTTGACAATACAAATAGATAAGTCTCGCGACATAATATTATATTATATACTTGTAAAATTTAAACCAATTAAAACATGAATTTTGGGTAAAAGAGA
This sequence comes from Psophocarpus tetragonolobus, assembly GCA_037954015.1. Classification (NCBI taxonomy): domain Eukaryota; kingdom Viridiplantae; phylum Streptophyta; class Magnoliopsida; order Fabales; family Fabaceae; genus Psophocarpus; species Psophocarpus tetragonolobus. The sequence goes on along the minus strand of CM075690.1, from coordinate 32,709,222 downwards.
TACACAATACATATTTGTATACTAAAATAATTAATGTGTAATACCTAACAAAATAGTCTTAACATCCGTTAAAGATGTGTATTAAGATACAATGGATTTTATGTATCTCAATCAAAATAGGACAAAAATAAATAGTTAAGTCTTATAGAGTATGTCATATCATAATTAAATGTGCACAAGAAAATATGACAATACAAATAGATAAGTCTAAAGACATAATACAAGATTATATACTTGTAAAATTTTAGTCAATTAAAATATGAAATTTGGGTAAAAGAAATGCACAATACATAATTGTATGTCAAAAATATTTTTTTTAAGAAGACAAAATTTTTATTCAGAACACACCATCGTGTCACAAGGAATGACATGACAATGTTTACATATTACAAAATCAACATAGGATGAATCATAGATTTTGCAATTCCCCCCATACAAATATTACATAACTCAAACCATCAAATAAACCCCAAATTTTGTAAATCCTCCCTTACACAATAAGCATAAAACCAAACTAGAAAATACCCCAGATTTTGCAATTCCCCCAAACATAATAAATTATGTCACAAGTAATAATGTGAAATATAAAGCAAAATGGTTTTAACATTTATTAAAGATGTCTATAAAGATACAATAGATTTTATGTATCTTAACCAAAATAGACAAAAATAAATAACCAAGTCCTATAAAGTATGTCATATCATAATTAAATGTGCATAAGAATATATGACAACCCCAAATAGATAAGTCTCGAAACACAATACAAGATTATATATACTTGTAAAATTTTGGCCAATTAAAATATGACATTTGGGTAAAAGAAATGCACAATACATAATTGCATGCCAGAAAGATTAATCTGCAATACCCAGTAAAATGACTTTAACATTTGTTAAAGATACAATGAATTTTATTTATCTCAATCAAAATATAATAAAAATAAATAGTCAAGTTTTATAGAGTATGTCATATCATAATTAAATGTGCATAAGAAAATATGACAATACAAATAAATAAGTCTCGAGACATAATACAAGATTATATACTTGTAAAATTTTGACCTATTAAAATATGAAATTTGGGTAAAAGAGATGCATAATACATAATTGTATGTCGACAAGAATTAATGTGCAATGCCTAAAAGAATGATCTTAATATCTGTTAAAGATGTTTATAAAGATACAATGAATTTTATGCATCTCAATCAAAATAGATAGGACAAAAATAAATAGTCAAGTCCTATAGAGTATCATATCATAATTAAATGTGCACAAGAAAATACGATAATACAAATAGATAAGTCTGAGACATAATACAAGGTTATATACTCTATTAATATTTAGTATACAAAAAAAAAAACTAGGATTATCATTAGTATGCACAGTTCTAGTGATATGGAAAAATTAATCTCTTTAAATTTGGGATTCCTATATTGTATTTACAAGATTGTGTATTAATATTGCACATCAATAGATAGTTAATATATAAGAAAATATTCTATAAAAGACTAACACAAAATCCTTAATATAGATTCCAACAATGTGATCATAAATAATGTGACAAGAAAAATTAATTTTATCAAGACTTTTTTTTTCTCATGTATGATTAATTGAGCATTTAAGATAAACATCTTATATCAAGACAATTTGTTTTATAAGATATTAATTAGAATTCTAATATAAAAAATCCTTCCACTTGATAAAGAAAAAAATTAACATAATTAAAAATATCCTAAGAGCTAAATAAAATTCAATTATTTTTTTATCACACTAAAATTATGTCAAGTAATGTTATACGATAGAGTAAGTCAATCACCTACATAATAGTAATATATGTAGCAAATTTGCACCACAAGGAAAAATGCTACAAAATTTATTTTTTTTTGGAAGGAAAAATATCCAATCAAAGGTTATAAGTCATTATGGAGCATAAATTTTGGTTTCATATAAATATAACACAAAGATGATAAAATTAGGGAAATAAACTAAACATCATAATAATAGGGAGACATTATGTAATTCTAAAAGTTCAGTTAAAAGAGAATCCCTAAACAAATTACCATGCATTATTACTTATACCGATAGGGTATAAAAATATTATTAACAAAAGCAAAGAGAAGTAGATTGTACAACACCAAATTACATTAATAACAATACACTGATAGAGTATAATTATCATCAATGCAATAAAATAAGGAATTATATCACAAAATTCACATAAATGCATCCACGATAGGTAAAATTACAATTATGTAAATTAAAAGAAAAATTATGTTTATTGTCCAATAAATTTGCATATTTTAATATTATATATATATATATATATATTATATGATCAATATACAAAATTCATATTACTATACCCACGATAGACGAGTTATAATAATACAAATTAATAAAAAAATTGTGCGTACAAGAAAAGGACAATTAAGATTATGCATAATTAATAAAATAACCTAAAATAATTTATAGATGATAATGCAGTATTAAAGAGAGTACAATATAGATGAAGAATACTAATATAGTAAAGAATTATCATAATGAAAATAGGTAAAAAATTCAAGATTATAAAATAATAAATTTAATCTTGAATAATTAATACATTTTTATACCCAAAAATTACCAATAATATTAAAGTATTAAATAAATATGGGATTTGAGAAAAAATATGGATATAAAAAATAAGTAACCTAAGAAACATGGATCGTAATAAAACGATAAGGTTTTCATTTAACAAGACAACCACACAAATATGGATATATAAAAATAAGTTCATACAACCAATCAAAATGAATTTACCATAAACCATCTTATGGTACCACAAAAATTACTCATAATGGTCAAACATAAAAAGTAAAACCTCAACCAATTTTTAAAATAATTTACTTAGTAGTTGAATTCAAAAGAAACTAAGTTTTAGAAGAGTTGCACTTAAAGGAACGTTTCAATAGATAATTTACCTATGTAAGAGTAATTGAATGAAAAACTTTAATATGTTATTTTAACAATAACATGTAGCATAAACCCTCAATTTGTTTGTGTGCAAAAGATACTAGTGAACTATATTTAAAATGTCCCTAAAAACACACAAAAAAAAACTTCAATTCAAATTTAATTGTCTGATAAGAAAACAATCATAATTTGTATCTAAGTTAATTCTAATACTAGCTAATTGATGAAAATAAAATGAAGTGTTAGATCAATAAACACAAGATTATAATATATCTAAACAATAAATATAAAAGAAAGAAAATTTGTACACCTCATATATGTTGAATTGAAGTTCTTGCTTTTCATGAAAAAAATTCTATGTATGATTATTGTAGTGATATAAGTTTAACAAAAACTCTTGAGGGTTTTACTACTACCTTCTAGGAAATTATGGTAGAGAATGTGTGTTGAAATTTGTTTAATGGATGACAAATTTATAATCCCCCAAAATAGGCAAACTCCTCAAATGAATTTTTTATGATTGACTTATCTCATCACAAAGTTAATTTTACTTTATCTCATTCAAATTATCATAAAGATATTACAAAATATGACAGGATATGACTATCATCATATCTTAAATTGTCAAATAATAACAAAAAATAAATTATTAATATCCATTCATAATTATTTTCACCATCACAAAAAGTTTGCATGATCCATAAGGAAGTTACTAGTAAGATGTTCCAATCCACTCACTGGGGTGTTATAACATATGAATTTTCAGTATTACAAACCTAAGACTGATTAAACATGTATTTGGTGGCCATAGTCTAGTCTCTCTCATTCCACTCTTTACCAAATTCTGTGAAACATGGATCCTACACTTAAAATAACTACGGTAGCGCCCTAGATGGGAATATAAAAAATCCTGTGATAGATATTATTTAACTTTGAATAACTTTATTAATTATTATTAGATAATTTATACCCATGCTTTCCTAGCATGACAAGGTTGAAGCGGTTAAGATGTTTGAAATCAAGACTACAAAATTTCTTCCTTAAAATAACCTTTTATTCACTACTAGATTTATCAAGTACGTTTATTTTGATTTGATTAGTCTTCTTCATATTAAATTCAAGAGGATAAGAGAAATTATTCTTTTTTACTTATAACAAAAGTACAGAATTTATATTCAATAAAATTAGTCTTATTCTTAATAAATAAGAAACTATTATTTTTATTACATCACATATTTGCATAAGTTTTAAAAGATTAAAGGTAGTGTATTAACCGTGTAAAACAACTTTAATCTACTGACCAATCACCAATCATCGTTAATATTAATTTTTAGATAATTATCATGATAGTTAACAAATTTTAGCATAGTATATTTATAAAATTCTTTACATTATTCATGCATAACTCATTTTTCCATGTTTTAATCTCACTATTATCATATAATTTTAATTTATTCATAAATACTATCTCAATTATATTTGTAATGTTGTATCTAAATTTATATGATATCATTAAGAATTAAATATTTTAATTTCACTATATATATATATATGTGTGTTCCTGTCATTTAAATTTAATCATTGCTAAAAGAAATTGTGACTGTCTATCTTGGCATTTTTTTAGTGTTTAGTTTTAATTAAATATAATTAATTTAGTATTGATATGACTAATAAAATTAAAAATATTAATAATTGTTATTTGTAAGAAAATAAAAAATATTAATTAAAATTATTTTTTTATAAATTAAATTATCTGTTAAAATAATTTTATACAGCAAATTCACAATGCTGAAGCGGTGGTCAATTACCCGACATGATCTCGCGTATATTCCGGTTAGCCGTGGTTGAAAGGCATTATATGTTGTGTTGAAGCAGGGACAACGTGCATACTTTTGACAGGGTTGTTCTTTTTTCTTTTATCACCCTCTTTGGTTTTATAAAATAGTTTCTATTTTTATTTTTATTTTATAAAAAATTTTATTTTAAAGTTTTTAATAGTTAGAAAATATATTTATTTTATTTCAAATTTTTATTTTTAAAAAATAATATTATTAATTTAATCAATTTTAACAAAAAATATTATAAATTATTTATATATAGTTTAAAATATATTTATATATTGTTTTTATATAATTACAATATTATTTTTAATTTTTCATATATTGAAAACACTGAAAGTATTTTTTTTCATTTTTTTAAAAAATATATTTAATGAAAATATTTTTCAAATTGTAACAAACATATTTTTACTATTTTTTTTATTTTCTCTAAAAATAAAACAGAAAAAACCCAAAATAAAAGCCACCTAAAATTCCTGAGAACTAATCACCTACAAAATAATAGTCTCTATCTTATAAAACAAACTTATAGGAGATGCATGTGGGATATGCCCCAATATCAATCTGTAACAATAAATGCTAACCACCAAAACAACACCTAATAGAAAGTAAACACAATACCCTCACAATATTGAATTCTTCCCTAGCATTAGTGTTGTGGTGGGGTTGGAGTGCCGCTGTTTCAAGGTGTGGTGGATACATGGTCAATTGGGTTTGCAGTGTATAATGGGTTCATGAAACCAAAGTTTGTGTTTGGGGAATTTTGGTGTGACTCAAGCTGGGAGATATGATATGGTGTGGAATTTAATTTGGGGATGTTAGGAGGTTAAATTTTATGGGGCAAATGGTTGGAGATGTATGATACAAGTGGTAGGAATTAGGAGACATATTCTCAAGTCATGCCACTTAATAATAATAATTAGTTTTAAGATTTCTTTGCTATGTGAATGTACTATATATGTACTGTGTGCCAGGGTTTCTTTGCATGTGCATGCTGATATTATATATATACGAGGGTACTTGCAAATTGTTGTTGGATTGTGGGATGGTTGAGCAACTCATTTTATTGCCTTTGCACCTTCTATATATTACTTGCTTTTGCTGGTTTAATCATATATCATCGTTGCTTATCAATAAAAAAAGAAACCACCCTATCAAAGGAGAGAAAGATGTTGAATTAATGCAAAAAATAAATGTTCGCTAGATTTCTTTCATAGATTAGCTAAATACGAGTCTAACCTTCAATTGTGTCATCCAAGTCGAGTATATAAGTAAAGCAGCGTATAGATCAGAAAAAATAGGTACATCTTTAATGGATCTATGAAATTCAGGGCATATTTGAAGTTGAAGCCATTGCTATTTTTTTTTTATTGCAAGGAATTAAACATCTCATCACTAGTCCTTTGTCACCAAAGGAAAGATGTAAAGAGAAGAAAAAGAAAAATTAAAGCTACTTTTGTGTCTTAAATTTTGGATTAATTACAAAACTTCAACAGCTGTACAGTGCAAATTGGACATTTCTGTCTTAAAATTAGGTTCTAGCAGATCCACTGTTAGCAATGATGCCCTAGGCTTGGGTTTTGAAATGACCTGACAATATCCCATTGAAAGTGGAGTGGTTGAGGTGTTCCTTTTGCAAGGACCAAGCCACTTAGCTTGCATGTATTTGTGCTTTCTCCATGGCCCCATGTGTATTTTGTTTTCCTTCATGCACCTCTTTGCTCCCATGCACAACACCTTGATGATGTTGCTTAATCTCTCTATTTTCCCCACATACACCTCTGGGAGCTTCTTCACAAGCTCGTTGTACTCTTCACTTGCCTTAGCCATTTCAAACTCCGCTCGGAAATTCAGTTCTATGATCACCCTAACCTCTTGCTTTTTGCCATTACTATCTATCACATCTACAAAAGTATGCTTCCCTGCACAGTTATGAAAATAAGTTCACTTTTCGTGTTAAATTTTTACTCTTTCTTCATTACATGTGTCTATGCTAAAGTTTTAACTTATCATATAAGATATAATGAACAGATATGATGTCCAATTAAAATAATTATTTATATGATTTTAAAATAATTATTTATAAAAAATCAATCATTTAATTATTATATATTATCAATTGTGATTGAATCACTATTTTATATTTTTTTTCTTATAAAATTAAGTTTGTATGGGGCTCAATTTAAAATTCTTAAGTCTTTAGGAGGAAACCAAGTTGCCCTTGAAAATATATATACACGTAACACCTAACATAAATTACAATTTATTTGGATAATGATCCGAATTATTTGATATAATAATACGCTACAGGGAAAGTGACAATAGGCATTGATATGAAAGTGATTTCTAGATTAAAAAAATAAATGAGATAAAGTTGTTAATAATATAGTTTTCTAATTATATGTCTTGTGTGTCTATATATATATATATATTATTAAAATATAAGTACCTACCAAGAAGGCTTGTTTTTCAATTTTTAAAACATAAAATAGGAAAAAGTGTTGGAAATGTCAAAAAGGGAAAAGAGCCATGTGTGGAATGTATTGTCATTCTATATATTTTGTTATTTGTTATAATGCAAGAGCTGTTTACCTGATGGAATACTTGGTGAGCAGTTCCATTTTGTTTTGCAAATGGCACTGTTATAACCAACATTCTGAAGCCTCCTAGAGAGTTCTATCATCAAACAGTTTCTACAGGATCTGGCAATTATCTGTGTACTACAGCTGCACACTATTTCTGCATTTTGTATATCTTGAACTGCTTCTTTGGTGGCTTTTCTTATCCTTGACTCAACAGAAGTAGTTCTGTATAGGTTGGTCTGCATTAAATAAAATTCAACTTGGTCAACAACCAACTAAGTTTTTGTGACAAAAATGGAAATCATAAAACTAACTTAATTAAATTTTTTTAATAAAAATGAAATTAAATTCTAACAAGATATTTTAAACGTTGAGAAATTATAATTTAATATTTTCAATTTAAAACATGTAACTTTCATTTCCTTTTTTTTTTTATAGTATACCCTATAAACTTAGCTTATTTTGAAAGAAATTATTTTTAACTTCTCAATTAAAAGCTTAACAAGAATGCACCCAGAATATATAACCCAAAAAAAAAAAACTATCATGGGCAAATAAATTGTGATGTATAATAAGAATAAGTTCGTCAGTACTAATAACGATTAAAAACAGATCTAATATCATAAATTTATGCAATACAATGGATATGGGAATTGAATTTGATACTGAATTCAAATTTCGGAACGAAAGACTTTTTCATTAAATTAAAAAGCTTCATGATAACAATAGATCTGGGCAAATGTAATCTAAACCGAGAAGATTTTGTTTTGCGAATTAAAGAATTACTGCACGTTGGTTTTAATTTTGCAGATTTGAAGTTGAAAATGAAAGAAAAATGTATGAGATTACCAACACAAATGATTTAATTTGCATAAATTAAGATCCATTCAACAAATGAAAGAAAGACAATATGAAAGAGCATGACAAAAAAAATAAAGATGGTGGAAGGTACCTGCAAAAGCTGGTGTTGATTATCCCAAAAGCTTTTATTCTCCTGGAAGGTGGCACCGTCAACCCTCTCAGCATCATCATCTTCATCGAATTCCAATTCATCTAATTCATTAAAGTCGTTGCTACTTTCACTTTTGACGAATGGCTTATCACCATCATCGAGAAACTCAAACTCGACATCTCCAATTTGTTCCACATTGGATGTAAAATTGTGTCTACGAAAACCGGGTAGAAACCTGGTGAGCCCTCCTCGGACCATAGAGGTAGCACCCATGGAGTCTGGAAAAACCACCTAATTGCAACGTGGTCCTTGTTGTTTGACTCCTACGTTGGTGTGGTTCCTGTGTGTGTAGAAACGTTATTTATACCAAAACTGAGTTGTGGGTGGGGTACATTCTCTAATCGCCGCGCACATGTAAGGGTAGATTCTAGGAGCATATACGCTGTGGCGTTACCTTATTGGTTTATTAAGATCAGACCATTCATTTGTTTTGGTTGGACCTATGGTTCATACAGCATGGATCCACGTCAGTGCTTTGCAATTATTTCATCCAACTCGCTACACTCTTCTCATTATGATCTTATCTATTTTCAACTATACACAATCTGATACACAACCTACGTTGCAAACCTCCAAGGCTTATCTTCTGGGCCCACTTCTCTCTCCTTACTTCTCACTTGTTTTTCACCCAAATTAATCATCATTATTTATATTACCCAAAACACGTTAATCAACCTACCTATATTATTCTTACAAATAACTAAGTAACTTATATAAACAAAAACTCATAATCATATATATAAAACAACTTTTTCCCATCAATAATGCTTTTTAGTGTGAAATCGCTTGAAACGGAAGCTACAACAAACATCATTATTGGTTGTTTTTACACTAATATTTCATCTCACAACCCTTTTATTCATTGATTGATAGTAAGATTATTGAGTTTATTTATGAAAAATTTATGGAAATAAAAATTAAAATGTTAAAAGATAATATTTGATCAAATTCATGTGCTGGAAAACGTTTTCGTCACATTAAGTATTTTTCCTTTTCCTAAACACCAAATGTGCATGTATGCGTTTCTAACAAAATAGGAAAATTTAGAATTATTACATGCTATATAAAATCATTAATTAATTAACAAATAGGGTTGTTACAATAATAAAGGTAATCATTGAGGGATGAGAGAGAGATATATATATATATATATGTATAAATAAATAAAAAATATATTAGTCAGTGACGAGGAATAAAAAGACAAAAAGCAATGAAGTTAAAAATAAGGCTTATGGGGTATAACAATAATGAAGTTGAAGTGGCAAGACATTATGATTTGTGATGATAAAACTTTATTATAGTAAAGTACGTGGATTTGGAAAAAATATATTTTGGGATTTTTGTTTGTTTTTAAAAAATTCAAGTGGAGGGTTTCTTTGTAATTTTGTGAAAGATACAATAATTGGATTAAAAGCTTTGTGATGATGCTACGCGGCGTCGTTGCAGAAAGGACAAATTTGAATGAACCTGAATTAGGAATTAGGACTTCAAAGCCAACCTTTTTGCACCGCAATGTTATGCTTGTTTTCTGCATGCTTATTTCTGAGTGATGATTTCATTTAGTATGATTCTGGATGACCTTACCAAATCATGTTTTGATTTTATTCTTAATCGTCAAATTAATTCTGTGATAACTTGGGTGGGAAACCTGATAGAGTTTTATTTGTAAATTTGTAGTAATAATTAATTAATTTTTTTTCTCTAATATTTTTTTTTCATGTATCATGTAATGACTAATGTATGATGGATTTACTATACACACCTGTACGTAGGATGATTTACATGTGGGTCAACATGTGGCAATAAATTCATAGAATTTTTTTATGTATTATTACTATTTATTCCTACCCTGGAATTTTAGATTTTGGTTTCAGATAAATTTTGTTTTTTTTTTTAATCAATTAAAACTAGTAATGTTAGTTTTATTAACTATGATAATTAAATTTACGATCTTTTCTCACCTTTTTCTTTAATCAATTTAATCATCTTTTTAAATTTTGACATATTTAATTTTGCATTAAAAAAGTTTAAAATTAATTTTAAATTTATAAATTTATTCTAAATTAAAAATAACTCAATTAAAATAACTTTTACATTAAATAAAAAAAAATTATATTAAATTTTACTTTTCTTACTTTTATAATAAAAACATTTATACATGACTTACATGAAGTCAAAATCAATTTTAATACTACCCAAAACATAGACAAATCGGAAGAGAAGAGATGCCACGAAAGAGATAAGGTAGTATGAGGCGATGCTGTGTGATTATTTTTTTGGTGTTAGCTGTGAGTGTGAGTGTGCATGTTATTGCTTCTTCTTTAGTGCATAAGAGTCCACGTACTCACCAATTGATTTTATGGCTACATATATTCAACAAGATCCAGCTGGTAATATATATATGTAGCACGTGTTTTATACTTTTGCTTCAATTGTTTACAATAAAAAATTAGTTAATACTAATTTAAACCAATCAATAGTTCATTAGTTTGGGTTTTAATAATTTTAAATATAAATTTATTCAATTAAATCTACTTTTTTTCCAAAAAACTGTTACCAAAATTTGATTTAAATTAACTTAATACAATTATTTTATAAAAAAAATATTACTTTTTAAGAAATATAATCAAATAAGTAAATATGTCTTTTTATGTGGTTTTAACATTTACTAGCTAATTTATTAATTAATTAATCTTACTGGACGCTTTTAATTAAGGTTATGTTTGACAAAATTAAATAAAAAATTAGGTAAAACTTAAACCAGTAGTATAGTTAAAAATTATTAAACTATCTTATTGAGTATATATCAAATGTTTGGTAAAATTACTTGTCGCATAAGTTCAAAATATAAAATGGAAAGACATATTTATGTTGTATTTTATTAAAATTTTAATATCATTTTGTTTCATTTATAAAATTATAAAATATTTTTAATTTTAATTAGTTTTAAGCACATGTAATTTTTATTTAAAAATCAATTATATGATGGAAATAAAAGAAAACCTTAAATCAGTAGATACAAGATTATAGTATGTATAGAGAATTAAATATAAAAGGATAGAGGAAAGAGAATTTGTGTACCTCAAATATATTGAATTGAAGTTCTTGATTTTCAAGATCAAGAAAAACCCTAGGAATGATTATTGTAGAGATATGAGTTCAATAAGAACTCTTGAGGGTTTTACTACCTACTTTCTAGGGGATTATTCTAGAGAATGTGTATTGTTGTTGTTGTTATAATTTGCTTAATGGGATGGCAAATTTATAATCCCCCAGCGTAGGCAGAGACCCCTCAAATAGGCTTTTTTTTTTTATGATTGACTCAACCCATCACAGAGTCAATCTTACTATAATCCCATTCAAATAATCATAAAGATATTATAAGATATGATTATCACCAAATCTTAAATTGCCAGATAATGATAAAATATAATTGATTAATACCAATCCACTATTATTTCCAACATTCTCCCACTTGGATGGTATTAATCAATAATACAAAGATAAATCATTAAGCTAGAATGACAATTATAGACAAATCTTATATTAGACAATGAGAAATTTGAGATACAAAATAATATCCGATAGTGATATATATCATAAATATTTCTCATAAAGTATATAGAATAATGTAGTTCAATAAAATAATACTACATGGTCTCAAGCATCCAAAAATACTAAGAGATATGTTACTAAAATGATATTACTTCACACATATCTCATAAGAAAGTTTTCAGACTCCCACTGATCTAAGACATCAAAACTTAACCAAACCATATGAGTTATAAAACTCCAAAGTTAAGTATTTGATCAGTGAATAAAAAAATGTTTAATTAATATATTTTTTTTTTTACTTGAGTCCGAAAAATTATATAGGTGAGAAAGCATAATTTACATGCATCTAATTATTCATCATAGCCCAATAACATATGTAATTACATATAGGCTACATAAATGCTCTATAATATTTGACATTTAACTAATCTGAGTTTCAAAAAAGAGTGACTATGTAAGAATCCAAAGATAAGTAGGAAATCCATAAATTCCCTACTAAAACCACATAGACACCTAGTTTATATAAAATGATACTCAGATTATTGTGGCCACAAAATGTCAATTGAGCAAACACTTATATAATTGGTCCAAACAAAAAAATTCATAAGTACTTCAATAGTGCAAAATTGTACTCAATAGGAGTACTATCATAATAAGCACTTTTTTACAAAGTAGAAAATCATACTCGATAGGAGTATTGCATCTACAATATACTTATAGAATTTTGACCAAACAAAATGTGAAATTTTGGGTAAAGAAATGCACAATACTTAATTGCATACCAAAAGAATTAATGTGCAATGCCCAACAAAATGCTCTTAACATCCATTAAAGATGTCTATTAAGATACAATGAATTATGTATCTCAATTAAAATAGGACAAAAATAAATAGTCAAGTCCTATAAAGTATGTCATATCACAATTAAATGTGCACAAGAATATATGACAATACAGATAGATAAGTCTCGAGACATGATACAAAATTATATACTTCTAAAATTTTGATCAATTAAAATATGAAATTTGGGTAAAAGAGATGTACAATGCATAATTGTATGCCAAAAGGATTAATGTGCAGTACCCAACAGAATGACCTTAACATCAGTTAAAGATGTCTACAAAGATACAATGGATTTTATGTATCTCAATAAAAATAGGACAAAAATAAATAGAGAAGTCCTATAGAATATGCCATATCATAATTAAATGTGCACACGATTATATGACAATAAAACACATATAAGTTTCGAGAGATAATACAAGATTATATATACTCCCACTAATCCTTAATATACCAAAAAAATATTAGGATTATCATTAGGGTACACTAGTATTAAAAGTTCTAGTGATAGTAGGATGATGACTTTATAAGATAATAATAAAAGTGAATTAAAATTCACTATTATTCTACTTAAGGAATTAGAAAGTAGTAGAATAACAAATGATTAATGAGAGAAGTGGTTAAAATAACAAGAATATGAAACCTACAAATTCATCCATAAGAATAAATAATTCTCACAAATGGTTTCATAATTAACCATATATTAATCAATTTTTACAAAAATATTGACCCCTATGAGGATGTTGAAAAAATAATTACATGAGTGAGAAAATAGATCACTTGATAATTTTACGTAGAATATGGATCATAAGCAAGTTCTCAAGTAATCATAAACAAAAATCAAGTACTACAATAAACAATATTTACACACACTTGAGAATAAAAAATGATTACACGCAGCAGAAGAATGAGACATATTCTTGCATATATTAAGGATATAATAATAAATAGTCTCTAACTCTCATCCCAATTTATAATGGACATAGGTTTATTTATATATCCCAAAATAAAGCCTCTAGCTTTTACAAGAATACCATTAACAATATTATAAAATATGATATGGAGAAATTAATCTCTTAAAATTTGGGATTCCTATATTGTCCTTACAAGAATTGCATACTAATATTGCAAATCAATAGAGAGTTTGTTATACAAGAAAATATTTTACAAGAGACAAATATAAAATCCTTAATATAGATCCCAACAATGTGATCACAAATAATGTGATAAGAAAAAATAATTTTATCAAGAACATTTGCTTTTGCACATGTATGATTAATTGGACATTTAAAGTAAAAAACCTTATATCACAACAATTTATTTTATAAGATATTAATTAAAATTATAATATACAAAATCCTTCCACTTGATAAAGAAAAAATAAGTTGACATAACAAAAAAATACCCAGAGGGCTAAATAAAATTCAACTATTTCTTTATCAATATATATATATTTTTTTATTTTTTCAATAATTATATTTATTATACAATGTGTTTTTTACTATTCATCTTATTTAACCCTAAAATATTTTACATTAAATTTAAAATAACTGCAGATCACATATTTTATGTAGACTTCACACTTTCATTAGTTTAATTAGTACAATGGTAAAATAGATGTTTAATATTAAAATATTAAAAATAGTAATAAAATAAATCTATTATCTAACAATATATCAATATCTAAAAATAGAAGTTGGAATAATAAAATAAAAATTGTAAATAGTTTAATTATTAAAATAAAAATATAATATGAAAATAAAATAAAATCATTATCTACTATTATCAATATCTTATAGATTATAATATAATATAAAAAGGTATAAGTGAGAAAAATCTACCTTAGGTAAATTAGAAATACTAAATCTCTATTCTATGGGTGGAAATAGAGAATAATATAATAAAATATTATCTTATTGAACAAATAGTCTTGTTAACATCTATCCTTAGATACTAGTTAAGATAATCACTCAACATTAAATTTTATAAAAAATTATAATTAGTTGTGTTGTTAAATAAGTTCTAATTTGAATAGAGGTCAATGTATTTTTAGTTTATTTAAAGGATAAAAATATCTATCAATATTTTTAATTGATATTTTATTTGATAGAAACTTAAAAATAAAATAACTTTAACGTTGTTTACTATTTCGTTTTCATTTTAACGTTATTGAAAATTAAAAAATAAATTAAAATAAAATAATTTTAAATTTTTTACTTTATATTATTAATACTTTGATATTTTATTTTTATTTATTTTTAATTTCCAGGAATGTTAAAGTAAAAAAAGTAAAACAATGTAATGTGTTTTTTAAATTTTTTTGCATCAAATGAAATATTAATTAAAAATATTTATAAATATTTTTATCCTTTAAATAAAGTAAAAAATACATTAATAACTATTTAAATCAAAATTCATTTAATAGCACAATTCATTTTTTTAAAATTCAATGATGATTAGCTATCCTTAAAAAATATATGAAAATGGAAACTGGATAAGTATTTAAGTAAAAAAACATAACATAAAAAAATAAAAATTAATATTTTAAAAATGTAAAAGCTATTAAAAACACTTGTTTATCAAATAATTAAAAGAAATTTTTAGCTAGCACAAAAGTTAGAAACTAACTTAAATACTTTTTCAAACATAACGGGAAAAACTTTCCTTTGCTTCTAACTCTTAGGATGAAATCATTGAAATGATCCGGAAAGGGATGCATAAAAAGTATCTTGAAAAATTAGGACAATTTATATATTTGTAAAATATTACGTCTTTCTGTCTTCATATCACGTAGAAGTTTAAGAAAATTTCTAAATATATTTGTAAATTTTATTAGTGGGTCTCAAAATACAGTAATACACAAGGGGGGGGAAAAATGATAAAAATAGACTTTTTGAAAGTTTTAAACATAAAGAACATTAAAAATCAGTTAATTATTAAAAAGAAAAACTCTTATTTCGTACTAAAAGCAATAGAAGTTAAAAAATTGTCATCAGTACTATTAGAAATTAAAATTTGGAAAAGACAAAAGAATTTTAAAATAAGATAAAACTGCACCAGCCGGGAATCGAACCCGGGTCTGTACCGTGGCAGGGTACTATTCTACCACTAGACCACTGGTGCCTTTGATTTTATTTTCATAAATAAATAATTAAAACTTAATACTTATGATAATAAGAGCGAAAATTTCTCTGCTTCTATCTGCCGTGAAATTTCTGCCATAAATTAACACGTTCCATAATTTTCAATGTCATATGCATTAGCAGGAAAAGCTCTAAGCCCTCTTTCTTTTCATGTCGTTTTTTCTTTTTAAAGAAGTTAGACTATCTTTTTTAAGTGAAATAGTAAAAGATACATACTATTTGTAAATAACAATAATACTTTAGAAATTGATAAAAAGATAAATACAACTATACACCATTGGACACCTTCAAAGAGAAAGGAAGAGAAGTGCAAGAATAATAGATGATATGATATGATTTGATGAAAAACTTGAGAGAAAAGAGAGGATGTTACATAAGTGCTTATGATATTTTGTATTCACATATCATTATTGTACATAAATAGGACTATTATTCACATCATTCTTCAATTTAAATCCAATAACATTTTTAATTAGGTTATATTTAACAAAATTATTTGAAAGATAAAAAAAAGTCAATTTATAGTTGAAAATTGTTAAAATAATTTATTAAATCATAAATATATTGTAAAACAACTTATTGAAATAGCTAAAAAGATAAAATGATAGATATAGAAAAAAATATAATAAACTTTCATCTTAGAAAATATTAAAAAGAAAATCTAATGATATAAAAAAGAATTGACCTAAAAAAACTAGAAGTTCAAAACTAGCATTTAAAAAATGTTACTTAAAATAACAATTTAAAAAACAGGAAGCAGTTTTTCAAAAAACTTAAAAGTTATTAATTGAAAAAAGTTGCTTACTAAATAGTTAAACAAACTTTTGCTAAAATGTATTGCAATATATAATCTTAATATTTTTTAGAATTAATTCTAATATTAAAATCATATTTTTATAAAATTGTAAGAAAAAAATATTTATTTAAGTAAAATATAGCAATGGACTTGGATATGAACATTTATAGGTAACTATAAAGTATGATTATTAGTATTAAAATTAATTTTATTATCAAACTTGATTTGATCCGGTTGAATAATATGTAAATTAGTCAATTAATTAATATGGTTGAGCTAATATTTAGATAGAAATGTATTTGATCTGATCCTATCCAGATTAATTTAGTAGATTTAATCGTCAACTTGACAACCTAATAGGTCAAGCTTGTTAGTTACTTTTACCCTTTTTATATAAAAATGACATAATTTTTTACATAGATAATATGTACTTTATTTATAAATTATAATTAGTTTTATTTAACAAATAAGAATAAAATTAAATATACATAGCTTAGTATCTAAGTACTAATTCACATATTTAATTTTTAACTTATCTTAAGATTTAAGACACTATGAATAAGGATGAATAATTATCCACATCTATGAATATATGTGGATAAAATTTGCGACATGAAATTCACGAACATTTAAATGGATACCACAAATATTTTAATGAGTATAATTGTATCTATTATTAAATTGATGTGGATATGAGTATTAAAGTATTATCTTTGAACATCATTATTAGATACCTATTAAATACTCGCAAAATATTAAAATAATAAAATATTTTAGTCATATTGTAAGTCATGCATAAATTTATAATAAAATATTATTGGTCTTCATGTTCTAATTTATAATTTTGTTTGAGAAATCAAAATTTAGTAAAATTGTTTATTAGTAAAATTTTATGTGTATTTTTATACTATCTTTTATAGAAATATTATTATAAACAAAAAATGAGTTGCATTGAATTTATGATGTTTTTTTACAATTATTTTTTTATTTTTGATAAAATATTTGTCGATACCATAGGTATTTTTGTGAATACTCATGCAGTATACGACTATAGTGAGGGCAGATTTCTCCCACGAGTATGGGCAACAGAAAGCATATATCTATAGCTTATTGTTATCCCTAGCTACAAATATGAAAGTTCTTCTAAGTTTACATACAATTTGGTCTCTTAATTATTTTTAAAAATCTGCCATTTCGGTCTATCTGTTTTAAAATAGAGACATATAGTTTTCCAATTTTGTAAATCCTCAATTTTAGTCCTCCATATAGATATATTTGGTCCCTTAATTTTGTAAAATTTTTTTCATGAAACTAAAAATGTTGATCGTTATTAAATTAACATTGATTATGATCAATTAAAAAATAATCTCATGTTACACAACTCAATTTAAGTCACACATAAGTTAATTTTTTAATGGTCAATACTTTTTATTTTAGAAAAAAGACAAAAATAATAGATTTTATGAAATTGATAAAATAAATATCAATTTTAAATTAAGAATAAAAAAATTACGAGACTAAAATTGCATTTAAGACTATATTATTAAGTATAAATGATACTTGTTTACTAGTCAAGCAAATAGAACTATTTTGCTCTTCGTCGTATCCTAACTTAATTATTTTTTGTGATTTTTTAGAAAACAAATTAAAGAGAATGCATTAACATTATAAATAGTTTTAAAGCATTATTCAATCATAATCTATCAAGGATGGTTAATTTATTAACTTAATTAATAAATATCTTAATATTATATAAATGATAAATTGGGATGAAATCATAATTTAAAATTACTTTATACTCTCAAAATCTTAAAAATAAAAATTCATAGCTTTAAAAAATTTAATTTAAACAAAATTAAATTTTACGGTTATGGAACTACTCAGACAATTAGAAATATAATTTATTTTACTATTTGTTGTATCCTAGGTTAATTGTTTATTGTAGAGAAAAATTAAACACAATCCCTTGACATTGTAAATAGTTTTATATTATAATTTAATTAGAGTTAATCAGGTATGATAAATAAATAAATTTATTGAATTTTTAAATAAAATATTGAAAAAATTATATATAATTGAATGATAACATAAAATCATTTTTCACTAACTTTTAAAAACTTAAATGGTTTTCAAATTTTAACTTAATCAAAATGAAGCTTCTTATATAGGAATGAAAATATTTTCTAAGAAATTCGTATTTTATTCTCTGTCCCAACCAATCAACAAACAACACATTAGTTAATGAATTTTTTTTATAATTTTTTATATTTTATTATAACTTATTAAATGAAATAGCGATTATTGATTAATTAAGACAGAAAATGAATACAAATTTAGAATAAAAAAATTTCATTATAAAGTATAAAATTTTTATATGTACATTGGAGTTAAGTCACATTTAACAAGTTTGGTCAAACTTTGAAAAAGTCTTTATATCAAATACATAACTCAAGAACTCAAACCTTTTATTTGAAAAACATATTAGATCCTGACATTAAGTTTAACCAGATTCAATTATTATTTACCCTTAATTATATAGTTGTAATTAAGAGCAATTAAAAAAACAAATATATTTACATATTACAATTAATTATATTGTATAATTAGTTGGGAATAAATTGTTATCGTTTATCTTTAAAGAGCAATTATTGTCATCTCATATGCTTCTTCTTCTTGATGAGAAAATAGACCCTAAATTAGTGCATTTATTATTTTATTCATGTATATTGATATTTGTTTGGGTAAGAGGATGCTTGAATTGCTTCCTCCTATTGATACAACACTATTATGATGTCTCCTATCATTAGACTCCCTCACATTAAGGATGAGATGTCTTGAGTTTAAAGTTTGTAGAACTAGATATTTACAGATGGTCCAATAGTGATCCATAACGATATAATAATTGGTGATATGACAAACCTAACAATGAATCTACTAAAATAGGCTGTGATATCATGTTAGAATGTGAGTTTATGTCTAACTCAAACACAAAAGCTAGCTCAAGAGAGTGAGAGTTGTTCCCACTTATATATTCTTTTTTTTATCATATCATTAATCGAAATGTGATCTCCAACGTATGACCTTCTTCCTTCTTTGGATAATGATGAGGTACATATAAAGGTATTTCAATGCTGAAGTTAAAGATATATTTTATGATGCAAAATATGATAGACTAGAGAAAAGTGTGTTTAATCTCTTGGCTAAGACATCTTTATATATCAAACAATTACCTTTTTATCTAGGAAAAGATAATAAAAGGTTACCTAATCTTGTATGTATATTTGGATTATTGATCTTAAATATCAGATAGAATGTTTTAATATATTTTCAAGTTCTAAAATAAATCCTAAAATAAAATTTTTAGGAGATTAAACATAGAATGTATTAAAAGGATGAAGGAACAAGAAGGAATCATCATTTCAAATCCTTCTGGTGACAAATTTAACTTAATGCGAATGTTTGCCAATAAAAAAAAGTAAAGCATTTTAAAGTTAATAATAATTTTTCTATAGAAATAATTTGGATAAAATTAATATAATTAAAGAAAGAGCCTTTTGATATAGTGAATTAACAAGTATTTTATTAATTAGAACTAATGAGTAATTATTTTTTAAATGAGAGAAAAGAACAAAAAATTATAAAACCTACAACCATAAATAAAAATTAACATCAAATATTTTCCAAACAAATGTATTATTGGTATGATCTTATGCTTGACTCGGTTCTCCTTAAATATGACATAGATATGTCATTATTGTTGTTATTATCCTTATCTTAATCAATTTTTTTATGTTTTCTGTTTACCCATGTGTCTCCTTAATTTGATTGGTTGATATGTTTTCCTAATTACTAGAGATGAGGTTGGATCTATGAGTACATCCACCACAGGAGAAGATGAATTATGTGAAAGATGAGTGGAAGTGAAAGAGAAGCTCCAATAGAAAACATGAATTTCTAGTAAAAAAGACTTAGAATGCAATTCAACCCCAAGTAGAAAATTATATTTTCTTTTAAGGTGATCTAGAAATTAAAAATATCATTAAAAGTATTTGTTTTTGCCTCGAGAGTTGCTTACAATAGAATTCCCAACAAAAGTATAATTGGAAAAGAGAAACATTCATATTATACATGGTTATATATGTTTCATTTGCTATGTTGAACTAGAATTTGCATCACATATGTTGTTTTCATGTAAGACATCTTATTAGGTTAGAATGAATTGCCATCCTTGGCTTGGACACTTGAAGACTTTACTATTAGACTATACCTCTCATATGTGGCAACACCTTAGACATGTTAAAGGAAAGAAAGATAAAAATATCATGTGCATGATGAACCATTTGGCTTGCAAGAAATATTTTACTTAGAGGATTTCAATTCTGTATGACAAAGATTTGTTAAGAGACACTCCAAAATCATGATTGTAGGTTGGGGGTTTTTACCAAAAATGCCCTTCTCTTTCTATGAATGATAAATGATCTATGCAACCAAAAAAAAATATGTCTGATATAAAAAAAGGGTAACAAAAAATGCCCTCCTTTATACTTAAATGTTAGTATTGTTTTATGAATCCTAGAGTTGACCTTTGTTTTAGGGTTTGATTGATTTGATTTGATTTTTTAGTTATTAAAAAGAGTTTTCAAAAATAATTTTTAAAAATTGATTTCTCGAAAAAGAGAAAAAAAAACTTGTTTGACAAGTATTATTTAAAAACTGTTTTGAAGATATAAAAATAAAAAAAACTTGTTCATATTTAGAAAATTCCATTAACAAAAAGTAAAAAACAACATATTATCACTGTATTTTGAGTTTCAAAACAAAAATAGAAAACTAAAAAACAAAACTACTTACAATTGTTCCTCTTTTTTAGTTTTTAAAAACTAAGCTAGTGTTTGTTTTGTCTATTTTCTATTTTTATTTTTAGAGAAAATAGAAACAGTAGTGAAAATATATTTGGTTACGATTTAGAAAACATTTTTGCTGAAAACATTTTCAAAAAACAACTGAAAATAGAAAAAACGTTGTTTTCAGTGTTTTCAAAAGTTAACACTATGTAAAAACTTAATAAAAATATTGTAATTATATAAAAAATAACATATAAATGTATTTTAAATTATATAAATAATTTATAATATTTTTTCTAAAATCAATTAAATTTAACAATATTATTTTTTTAAAATAAAAAATATCAAGTAAAAATAAACATTTTCTGAATGTTGAAAATGAAAGTAGTTCTCAGAAAATGAAAATAAAAAATAAAAACAGAAGAAATTTTCTCAAACCAAACATTACCTAAAAAGCCAGAACTGTTTTTGAAAATTATTTTAAAAAAATACTAATCAAACAAATTTTGTAGTTTTTAAATATTTTAAAATATTAAAAATAATTTTATAAAACTGTTACCAAACAAATAAACATCCTGTAACTAGGTAATGTCATATTGTCATGAATTTGCTGAAAAAAAAAAGCTTTTGTCTTTTAATAAAAAAATAAATCTAATACGAGGGGGTATCTTGGAATTAATATAATTGTAATATGCTGTAAACCTTGGTAAAATATGTACTTACAACAAATTAACTGAAATTGAATTTAAACCTTGGAATGGGCGATCTTGTATTCCATTTTGCCTTTTTGGGTGAACTAGATCTACAAGAGGTAAGCCTAAAAAATCAAAACCACATATATATGAAATGAAACACAAATACAGAACATAGCAAAGAAACTTCAAGAATATGGAGGAGAAATCATATATTTATGGATCTATAATAGGCATAGAATAAAAGCTATTTGCCACCCAAACCAACTACCCTATTTAATTTTCTGAAAAAATAATTAAGACCAAACCCGGCCCCTTGATCCAAGTTTGTTGACTCTGAATCATTGCCATACAGCAGTACCACCATAGACTAATTCGGCAGCTAACTTTGAATCACTAATCAGTTCCTCAATTAAAGTTATGAACACTTTACTTGTTTCTATAGCTAGATCTACTAAGAACATATTTTCTATTATTTAAAATTACTAATACACTCAAATATAAAATAACACAATAAAGTATTATAAAAGACAAAAATTACTATCACAATTTCATAAATATTTACTTTTATAAATATGACTAGCATAAATGTTATATCAATTAAGAATAAGATTATATTGATTTTTATTTAGAAATCATTCAATGTAAAATAGAAATTTAGGAGCTGTTGAAAATTATTTTAAGAATAGAAGGTAAACAAAATATGTTATTGGTCCTTTCAAATGGGGTACTTCGTTTTTATGAGTTTTGTCTTTGCATTATTTTATGGGTTTATAATTTTTTTTTTTTTGTCTTTGCATTATTCTGTAAGTTTTTTATTTTTAAAGAAAACTCGTGAAAAGTGGAAAATTTATTTTTCAGAAAACTAAAAAACTATCTAAATTAGTTTTTTAGATTTGGAAAATTAAAAACACACATTGAATTTTTTTACTCCTTCTACCACCTTTGCATGCATTTCTTTTTTATCTTGTTATTTTATTTTTCGAAATTGAAAGATGGGAGAGTGTCTAAACACATTTTTTTCAGTTTTTTATTACTTAAAATTTTTCAGTTTTCAGTTCCATGACCATTGTAATTTATATTATATCATATGAACATTTGTAAGAAATCATATTCTAATCAAGTTAATTAATCAACATTCTATGAGGTTTTCATAAAAATATGGCTTTCATTAAAATACTGTGAACCAACGTTACAAGAGGCAGCAAAACTCATTGGCCACAAGTCCCAAGTATAGAAGGTCAAGAATGTCATGCTAATTCGACTTATTATACGTATAATTTATTTTTATTTAAGCCTCTCACAAACATCCAATCTTTTTAATCCAACGTCTTATTTTATAATAGTTCCCACTAAAATCTACATTTTTACATTTTATAAACTTAAAATATATTTTTTATAAAAAATAATTTATTTATTTTTAAAGAGCACTATGCTTAAATAAACAACCGGTGTTTTCTTTTTCTTCCACGCTCAACTACAATGGAGAAATCTCAATGTTTGCTCGTTGGTGGATTACATACATCTATATGATACTCACCTTTTGATTAAGAACGTTTTTTTAGAAGGGTCTTGAAGTTGGCTAATGGCTACGCTTACCAATCCTATAATGGAAATAAAAGGAAACCTTAAATCAATAGATACAAGATTATAGTATGTATAGAGAATTAAATATAAAAAGATAGAGGAAAGAGAATTTGTGTACTTCAAATATATTGAATTGAAGTTCTTGATCTTCAAGAACAAAAAAACCCTAGGAATGATTATTGTAGAGATATGAGTTCAATAAGAACTCTTGAGGATTTTACTACCTACTTTCTAGGGGATTATTTTAGAGAATGTGTATTTTTTTTGTGTATTGTTGTTATAATTTGCTTAATGGGATGACAAATTTGTAATCCCCCAGGGTAGGCAGAGACCCCTCAAATGGGCTTTTTATTATTGACTCAACCCATCACAGAGTCAATCTTACTATAATCCCATTCAAATAATCATAAAGATATTATAAGATATGATTATCACCATATCTTAAATTGTCAGATAATGATAAAATATAATTTATTAATATCAATCCACTATTATTTCCAACATTCTCCCACTTGGATGGTATTAATCAATAATACAAAGATAAATCATTAAGCTAGAATGACAATTATAGACAAATCTTATATTAGACAATGAGAAATTTGAGCTACAAAATAATATCCGATAGGGATATATATCATAAATATTTCTCATAAAGTATATAGAATAATGTAGTTCAATAATATGACACTACATGGTCTCAAGCATCCAAAAATGCTAAGAGATATGTTACTAAAATGATATTACTTCACACATATCTTATAAGAAAGTTTTCAGACTCCCACTAATCTAAGACATCAAAACTTAACCAAACCATATAAGTTATAAAACTCCAAAGTTAAGTATTTGATCAGTGAATAAAAAAAATGTTTAATTAATATAATTTTTTTTTTACTTAAGTCCGAAAAATTATATAGGTGAGAAAGCATAATTTACATGCATCTAATTATTCATCATAGCCCAATAACATATGTAATTACATATAGGCTACATAAATGCTCTATAATATTTGACATTTAACTAATCCGAGTTTCAAAAAATGAGTGACTATGTAAGAATATAAAGATAAGTAGGAAATCCATAAATTCCCTACTAAAACCACATAGACACCTAGTTTATATAAAATGATACTCAGATTATTGTGGCTACAAAATGTCAATTGAGCAAACACTTAGATAATTGGTCCAAATAAAAAAAAATTCATAAGTACTTCAATAGTGCAAAATTGTACTCAATAGGAGTACTATCATAATAAGCACTTTTTTTTACAAAGTAGAAAATCATACTCGATAGGAGTATTGCATCTACAATATACTTATAGAATTTTGACCAAACAAAATGTGAAATTTTGGGTAAAGAAATGCACAATACTTAATTGCATACCAAAAGAATTAATGTGCAATGCCCAACAAAATGCTCTTAACATCCATTAAAGATGTCTATTAAGATACAATGAATTATGTATTTCAATTAAAATAGGACAAAAATAAATAGTCAAGTCCTATAAAGTATGTCATATCATAATTAAATGTGCACAAGAATATATGACAATACAGATAGATAAGTCTCGAGACATGATACAAAATTATATACTTCTAAAATTTTGATCTTTTAAAATATGAAAATTGGGTAAAAGAGATGCACAATGCATAATTGTATGCCAAAAGAATTAATGTGCAGTACCCAACAGAATGACCTTAACATCAGTTAAAGATGTCTACAAAGATACAATGGATTTTATGTATCTCAATAAAAATAGGACAAAAATAAATAGAGAAGCCCTATAGAATATGTCATATCATAATTAAATATGCACACGATTATATGACAATAAAAAATATATAAGTTTCGAGAGATAATACAATATTATATATACTCCCACTAATCCTCAATATACCAAAAAAATATTAGGATTATAATTAGGGTACACTAGTATTAAAAGTTCTAGTGATAGTGGGATGATGACTTTATAAGATAATAATAAAAGTGAATTAAAATTCACTTTTATTCTACTTAAGGAATTAGAAAGTAGTAGAATAACGAATGATTAATGAGAGAAGTGGTTAAAATAACAAGAATATGAAACCTACAAATTCATCCATAAGAATAAATAATTCTCACAAATGGTTTCATAATTAACCACATATTAATCAATCTTTACAAAAATATTGACCCCTATGAGGATCTTGAAAAAATAATTACATGAGTGAGAAAATGGATCACTTGATAATTTTACGTAGAATATGAGATCATAAGCAAGTTCTCAAGTAATCATAAACAAAAATCAAGTGCTACAATAAACAATATTTACACACACTTGAGAATAAAACATGATTACATGCAGCAGAAGAATGGGACATATTCTTGCATATATTAAGGATATAATAATAAATAGTCTCTAACTCTCATCACAATTTATAATGGACATAGGTTTATTTATATATCCCAAAATAAAGCCTCTAGCTTTTACAAGAATACCATTAACAATATTATAAAATATGGTATGGAGAAATTAATCTCTTAAAATTTGGGATTCCTATATTGTCCTTACAAGAATTTCATACTAATATTGCAAATCAATAGAGAGTTTGTTATACAAGAAAATATTTTACAAGAGACCAATATAAAATCCTTAATATAGATCCCAACAATGTGATCACAAATAATGTGATAAGAAAAAATAATTTTATCAAGAACATTTGTTTTTTCACATGTATGATTAATTGGACATTTAAGGTAAAAATCTTATATCATGACAATTTATTTTATAAGATATTAATTAAAATTCTAATATACAAAATCCTTCCACTTGATAAAGAAAAAATAAGTTGACATAACAAAAAAATACCCAGAGGACTAAATAAAATTCAACTATTTCTTTATCAATATATATATATATATATAGAAAATTTGCACCACAAAAAATGCAACATTTTTTTTTGTTTTGAAGAAAAAAATGTCCAATTAAAGGTTATAAGTCAATATGGAACAAAAGGAAATGAGAGTGTAAATTTTGGTTCCATATAAATATAACTAAACATGATCAAATGAGGGAAATAAACTGAACATTACAAAAATAGGGAAACATTATGTAATTCTAAAAGTTCAGTTAAAAGAGAATCCCTAAAGAAATTACAATGTACTATAACTTATATCAATAAAATCCTAATACCGATAGGGTATTAAAAAATCATTAACATAAGCCAAGAAAAATACATTGTATAACACCAAATTACATTAATAACAATACACTGATAGAGTATAGTTATCATCAATGCAATAAAAAAAATAATTATATCACAAAATTCACATAAATGTATCCAAAATAGTGAAATTATAATTATGTAAATGAAAAAAGAAATTATGCATATTGTCCAATAAATTTGCATAATTTTAATCATATATATTATATGACCAACATACAAAATTCACATTATTATACCCATGATAGACAAGTAATAATAATGCAAATTAATAAAGAAAATTATGCTCATAAGAGAAGGACAATTAAGATTGTGCATAATTAATAAAATAACCTAAAATGAATTTATAAATGATAATTCAATATTAAAGAGAGTACAGTATAATTGGATAATACAAATACTGTAAAGAATTATCACAATGAAAATAGGTCAAAAATTCAAGATTATAACAGTAAAAAAAATTTAATTTAATCTTGAATTAATCAAATTTTTTTTATACTAAAAAATACCAATAATATAAAAATATTAAAAAAATATGGTATTTTTGAAAAAATAAGAATATAAAAATTAGCAACCACATTCAATGCTTTTGAGAATAAATTTAACACACGAATCATCATACATGATCGTATCAAAACGACAAAGTTCTCCCTTGACCAAATCACAAAAATATAGGTATAAAAATGAGTCCATGCAATCCCATTAATACTTTCCAAAGTAAAAGTTAACACAAATATATTATGTTGCCCACACAAATGACTCATATTGGTCAAACATAAAAAAAGGAAAACCATTAAGTAATTTTAAAAATAATTTACCCCAAAATTATTTAAAAGAAAACTAGGTTTTAAAGGGGTAGCACTTAAAAAGAAGTTTCAATATACAAGTTACCCATGTAAGGGTAAGGGAATGAAACTTTAACATGTTATTTTAACAATAACAAGTAGTGTAAACCCTCATTTTTATCTTTTTGTGAAAAAGATAATAGTGAACTATATTATAAAATTTCACTAATAACACAAAAAAATCTTCAATTCAAATTTAATTTTCTAATAGAAAACAATCATAATTCTCTAATAGAAAACAACCATAATATGTATCTAATTTAGCTCTGATACCAATTGATGGAAATAAAAGGAAACCTTAAATCAATAGATACAGGATTATAGTATGTATAGAGAATTAAATATAAAAAGATAGAGGAAAGAGAATTTGTGTACCTCAAATATATTGAATTGAAGTTCTTGATCTTCAAGAACAAAAAAATCCTAGGAATGATTATTGTAGAGATATGAGTTCAATAAGAACTCTTGAGGATTTTACTACCTACTTTCTAGGGGATTATTTTAGAGAATGTGTATTTTTTTTTTTGTGTATTGTTGTTATAATTTGCTTAATGGGATGACAAATTTATAATCCCCCAGGGTAGGCAGAGACCCCTCAAATGGGCTTTTTATTATTAACTCAACCCATCACAGAGTCAATCTTACTATAATCCCATTCAAATAATCATAAAGATATTATAAGATATAATTATCACCATATCTTAAATTGTCAGGTAATGATAAAATATAATTGATTAATACCAATCCACTATTATTTCCAACATCCTATTAGGGAGGAATTGAAACATGTTATAAGGACTATCTTCATTAATGAAAATATGATTGACATGATAGTTTGGAGCATAGTCTTTAAAATTGAATCAAACTAATTGAAAATTGAATAAAAAAATTTTAAAACCACAAAAAATAAATTTTACGGTGATTTGATTTTTATAATTTCTTTTAAATTACACGATTTAGTTTGATTTGTGGTTTAAGATGATAAAACCGCACGAAATCAAAACAAACTGCTAATTCTTAGTTATTTTTAATGATTTTGACTTAATCTTTAATTAGGATTTCTAATTAATGTGTATTAGTTGAATCTTATAAAAATGTGTATTAGTTAATCAATACATATTTTAGTAACACTATATGATTTAATTTCATTAGATATAATTTAACGACAACAGATAAAATATAATGTTTAAATAAATTGATTATTTATAATTAATGGTGACTACTTTTATATAATTTTGGAAATAAATTTTTTTAAGTGTTTTTAAAATTTTTAATAATAAAAATTTTAAACTATAAACCAAATCAAACCAAATATAATCGCAAAAAAATGGTTTAGTTTAAATTTTATAGTTAATTTAAACCGAATTAAATCATAGTTATTTTTTTTAGTTTGATTTGAACTAATTTTAGTTTAAAAAAATATATTAAAAAGTATATTATTATTCATTCTAGTGTTTAAAATATCCTTCACTAAATAGACTTATATTATATATTAAACTAATTTCTTCTTTAATTAATCGTTAGATTTTCCTTTTTTTATGATTTAATTTTTGTATTCATAATCTAGCTTATTAATAATTTTCTTATAAAAATATTAATATTAACATAATTAATATATATAAGAAATTCACTTATTTCATGAATAAATCTAATTGTGTAATAAGTAATTAATTTTAAGTAAATGAGTAAGCATTACTAGAAATTCATTTATTACTTGCCGATTTTCTTTAAAAAACTATAGGAAATAAGTTTCCTGCGAAATATTATCCCCAACTAAAATTTTTGTGGATAATATTTTCCTAAGAAAATTTATAACCGCAGAAAATTTCTTACATAATTTTCTACCAAAATAATTGTATAAAATTTACCTAGGATTTTGTATAAAAAAACCAAAAAAAAAAAAAGAAAAAAAAAATGGAATTTTCCTGTAGATTTCTATAAGAGGAAATTATTAAGTAATTCCTTGTTGTTTTCCATAGACATAGCACGAGAACATTATTAAACAAAATACCAACAATAGAGATACAGATGAAATAGATAATGGACATTCTTCCGAGTCCACTCATCATCCTAATTCCTTATAGTTGTGATGAAAACAAAATGACAAGAAAGCACTCTTCTAAAGCATATAAATATAATCTGAATATAGCAAGAAAGGACCTTATGGATCGTTAACAACATTTATCCAACACTATTCAATGATTGTTTACTTAAACTTAACTAATTTAAAAACCAACCAGAACCACACAATTAGAATGAGGATAAAACTGTGGCACAAACATAGAGAGTTAGAGTGATACCTGCAACAGCTTTAGAGGATGATTCTCCGTTATGCAACCGCGACCGAGGCAACACCACGAGACTCGACTCCTTTGACGACATGCTCCTTTGACGACATGCTCCTCGACCGTGATCGGTCCAATATTGGAAGGGGAGTTGGAGGAGTTGCGAGAACCAGTGAGTTAACGAATGAGGGAATAGGAGAGACAATAAGTGAAATAAAAAACGAGAGTGATTAATAT
Organism: Psophocarpus tetragonolobus; assembly: GCA_037954015.1. Taxonomy (NCBI): domain Eukaryota; kingdom Viridiplantae; phylum Streptophyta; class Magnoliopsida; order Fabales; family Fabaceae; genus Psophocarpus; species Psophocarpus tetragonolobus. The sequence continues at coordinate 32,678,813 of CM075690.1, read as the reverse complement.
CATAAAAAAGCTTCGCCACTGGAGTGAAAACGAAAAACCTGCGCTAAGGAGAAGAAAGACCACGGTGCGCCTGCAACAAAAGAAGAAAAAACAAACATCACCAACTACTTGTGGCCGTTTTTATTTTTTAAATTGACTTTCAAATTTTATAATTTATATTTATAAGTTTTAATTTTATACTTCACTTTTTAGTTTTTTATTTTTTAATTAATTTTTGGTTTTAGTTTTTCTTTTAATTTATAATTTTCAATTTTTAATTTAAATTTTAATTCTTTATTTTAATTTCTATCTTTATTTTCAATTTTAATTTACTTTTTAATCTTATATTCTAGTTTTTAATTTTTTATATAATTTTTAGCTTTTATTTTAGTTTATAATTTTCAAATTTTAATTTAAATTTCAATTCTTTATTTTAATTTCTATCTGTATTTTTATTTTTAATTTAGTTTCCATTTTTATTTTTTCGTTTATATTTTTAGTACTTAATTTATATCATTTAATGAGTTTTAATTTTAAATTTAAATTTTATATTTTAAATTTATGATTATTCAATTTTAGTTTTAAATGTTTACTTTTATGTTTTCAATTTTTATTTTTATATTTTATTTTTATTTTTTATTTTTATTTTTATTTTTATTTTTATTTTAAATTTTTAATTTTTAATTTATAATTTAAATTTTAGTTTTAGTTAAAATTTTAATTCTTAATTTTAATTTCTATATTTAATTTTAATTTTATTATTTTTTCTGATTTAATTTTAATTTATATTTTTAGTTCTTAAATCATATTTTTTAATTTATTTTAATTTTTTACTTATAATTAATAATCACTAGGAATTTTTAATTTTTATTATTAAATTTAATTTTCAATTTTTAATTTTGTGTTCTAGTTTTTAATTTGTAGTTTTTGTATAATTTTAGTTTTAGCTTTTTTTCTTAATTTATAATTTTCAAATTTTAATTTTAATTTAATTCTTTATTTTAATTTCTATCTTTATTTTTAATTTTAATTTTAGTTTTTAGTTTTATTTTTAATTTATATTTTTAGTACTTAATTTATATCTTTAATTAGTTTGATTTTAAAATTATAGTTTATAATTAAAATTTTTAATTTTAATTTTTTATTTCTAAATTTTTACTTATTAATTTTTATTTTTTATTTTTAGTATTCAATTTTAATTTTAAATTTTTAGTTTTTCATTTTTAACTTTTAATTTCTAATTTTTGTTTTTAGTTTTTTAATTTTAATTTTAGTTATATTTAAACTTATAATTTATAATTTTAAATTTTAATTCTGAATTTTAGTTTTAGTTTCTAGTTTTATTTTCTCATTTAATTTTAAGTGATATTTTTAGTTCTTAATTTATATTTTTTTAATTAGTTTAAATTTTATATTTATAATTTATAATATTCATTTTTAACTTTTAATTATTGAATTTTGGCTTTTTAATTTTTAATTTTCAGTTTTTAAATTTATATTTTTGTTTTTATTTTTATTTCATTTTTAGATTTAGCTTTTATTTTAATTTATAATTTTAAATTATTTTTTTAAGATTTCTTGAAAATTGCAGGAAAATTCGCAAGTAATTCTTGCGGATACTAAAACTACAAGTAATTCCTGCAGAAATCAAAGCAGTAGGTAATTGTTGTAGCTTAAAGTTGCAGGTAATTTTTGCAGATTTTAAAATTTGCAGGAAATTACCTACAAAAATACTTTCGCAGGAAAATCTGCAAGAATTTTCTTCAGATTTTTAAATTGGCGGGAATATTTTTGACCGCTTGTTTTTCACATGAAAATCTACAAGAATTACTTGCATATTATTTTTTGCTGGAAAAACGGTAGGAAATCAACATTTTTCTAGTAGTGAAGTAAATTATAGTTAATTTTAGAAACAAAAATTAAATTTTATCTTAATTAAAACAACAAAAAATGAAAATATTTTTTTTATTTTCTTTTTGTAAAAATTAGTTTTCTATAGTTAATTAGTTAAGTTTGGTACTTAACTTTATTTATGTATATTTTTTTATAAGCATTTTAGTGTATCTTTGATTCTAACAATATTTTTTTATAAGACTAAACTTAGTACTAATTAAAACAGTAGTTTATTATTATATATGTATATCTTTAAATCTACTGCATAAACTTACGTTACATTCTCATGTAGAATGTATTGTGAATATTCTTTTCTAATTAAAAGGATGTGATAGTCTTATGAAACTTTTAGATTCATGTATTTGTAGTACTGATATTGTTGTTTTTAGCCATAGGTAGTTCTTATGCTTGCACTTGTTTTTTAATTAAAATATTTTGCCTTATAAAAAAAATAACATATGTCATGTATACGTACAAGAAACATTATTTATTTATTTTTTAATTTGTTAATACGAGGACACCGAAAATTACTATAGATGATCTATTTTTCCTTATTGCTTTCAGGCTATTGAGTGCGTGCTATTTTAAGAGAAGGGAAGGATAAAGCTTACGGAAGCAATGTTACTGTTAGTGATAATAAGTTTCACCAATTTGGAAAATAAATAATGATGATGTTAATGTTCCAAAATAAATAAATATGAGCACCTTGCACACAAAAGGAAAGAAAAGATTATGCAGTTAACTTGGACCACTTTCATTGCCACCAGTTTGGTTCCTAGATCTTCAACACCGTTTTTGAAGAGCACATCCAAAACCATTTTGGATTCTAGTTTGAAAGAAACCCATCAAAAGAAAAATCTGAAAATTGAAAAAAGAAACTGCTTACCCATTTGAGGATAATAACAACAGATTACTCCAACGTTTCATCTCAAAATTCTGTGGACTTTGGTGCTAACAATCCCATAGATTAGTCATACCGTAATTTTATTATATTCTATCATGACATTTTATTTAGAAGTATTGATTAAAATATTAACTTTACTTTCACAAAGATTTTCTCTAGAAAAATAAAAATGATTAAGGGTTTAATTTTTACTAATAAGTTTTATTATTCTACCGCCACTCAGCATATTGTTAAGACATATGAAGTATTATCTGCTTTAAAAATCGTTAATTCTATCATGATTTTATCTTAAAAAGAAGCCTCAAGAATTAAATGAGAAATGCGTTTATAAATGACTTTTGACCTCGATTAGAGATAATATGCCGCGAAACACAATTCGCAACTTGAGAAATTCGATCCGTGAAGCCACATTTTAAATGAACTCATTACATTTGAGTCTGTACGGTCTCGCAAAATCCTTAAAGGTGCACTAACCAACCCACATAAAAATACAAAAATACTTTTGTTTAAAACAAATTCATCTCAAATTAAATTATTATAAAAAATTTAATATATATTTAAAGATATCATATAATGACTTACAAAGCAATAATTAAGCAAACAAAAATATTTATTATTTAATAGTTAAAATTTAAATATCATTTCAAATATAATTTAAATTTTTAAATATAAAATAAAATATTTTAAATTTAAAGTGTACAAAAAAATATAAATATACTCAAAATAAAATCTCAAATATTATTATAAAAATATTGATTTTTTTCTTTTTATTTATGACATTCATGTTTTATGAATAATATAATTTATTTATTAAAATGTTAATTACGAGGAGGTCGCAAAAACTTATAGATTGAAGCCTAAAATGTTCAGATATCTAAATGAAACTTTAGGTGTTTAGGAGCACTTTTTATGGCAATAAGAACTTGATTGATTTAATTTCGTTTTTTAGTTTTTGAAAATAGTTTTCAAGAATAGTTTTCAAAAACTATTTTCAGGAAGAAAAGAAAAAAAAATTATTTGGTAAGTGCTATTTGAAAACTATTTTGAAGATGTAAAAATGAAAAAATTTATTTATATTTATTAAAATTTCATTAATGAAAAACAAAGATAGTATTTTGATTGTATTTTGAGTTTTCAAAACAAAAATAGAAAACTAAAAAACAAAACTACTTTCCGTTATTCCTATTTTTTAGTTTTTAAAAACAAAAATATCAGAGTTATCTTTGAAAACTGTTTTAAAAATACACTACCTAAACGAGTTTTTTAGTTTCTAAATACTAAGATACTGAAAACAGTTTTATAAAACTGTTGCCAAAGAAGAACTAAGGGCTTGATGATTTGTTTTTATTTTTTAGTTTTTGAAAAGAGTTTTCAAAAATTGTTTTCGGGAATAAAAGAAAAAAAAATGTTTAATAAATGTTATTTGAAAACTGTTTTGAAGATATAAAAATGAAAAAAATTGTTCATATTTATTAAAATTTCATTAATGAAAAGCAAAAAACAACCTATTCTAATTATATTTTGAGTTTTCAAAACAAAAATAAAAAAACTGAAAAATAAAACTACTTTCAACTAGTTTTGTTTTTTAGTTTTTAAAAACTAAAAAACAAGAACTGATTTTGAAAACTATTTTCAGGAAACACTACCTAAATGAGTTTTTTAGTTTTTAACTAATAGAATACTTAAACCATTTTCATAAAACTGTTAATATTAATTTTCTCTTCAACAGCCATATAAAATTCACTGTCTTAAATCTTGACACAATTTGAAGCATCCTTGCATCAATGAGTTGGTCAATCAGCACGTTAATAGGGAGAGAGGCAAAGCATCATGGTTGTCCACAACCGACTAATCAATTTTAAAACATTATTATCGCCAGATTTCAGACCCCTTTTGGTTTAATTAATTCAATACTCCCATAATACCATTGATTTAACCATAATGATTAATACCATTTCATTATTATTGACAATAATTATTGATAAACAGATGTCAAACTAAGAGGAGTGCTAATGCCATTTTACACGTCATAATTAGCGAGGCACGAGTGTCTGAAGAGGCAAATATTGTGCACACTACCTAGCATTCACATTTCACAATTCACAAATTTCCATTTTCCATTTTTTTAAAATTTTTTTTCCATCAATAAGGTAGTTTTTACTCTTATAAATAATAATGAGATACTCAAAGAAAATTTCCTCTGACTCTGAGATCATCATCATCTTCGCTTCCGGATCAGCGGAAAGATATTCAATAAAATTTTTTAACTACTTGGAATTTGCGATCTTGGATTTGATTTGAGAAAACCCTACAGGGCCAATCAGAAACCCTAGATTTGTCCCCATTTTTGGAAGAAAGGGAGAGTTTGTTATTTTGGTTCATTTGGCTTTGTTCTTTGTGTTAGTTTGGGATCTCGAATACCCAGAAAGAGAAATCAATTTTGTTTTTGTTGTTATTACTATTGTTTACTTGTTTTTGCCATTATTATTGAGTTGGAAGTGAGAGTGGGATTGGTGAGAGTGCATTGCAAATTGGTGAAGAGTTGTGAGATGAATGTGTGATCTGGGTGGAGAGAAAGAGAAGGGTGAGGAATGAGAGGGGCATAAATGTCTGCTCCAGTGGGTATTGTAATTCGTTCTGGAAGTTATGGGACTTTGGATAAACAGGTACAGAACGGGTCTACACGCAAGGTTCCAAAGATGCTCAAGGAGAAGGATAAAGAGAGATTATTCCCTTGGATCTGCAAGTTCGCTGGACGCAAGAAGGTCGGAATGCTCTTCCTCTGTCTCATCTCTGCTGCAGTTTTCATCTGGGTTTTGTATGTTGGAAAAGGTTCCTCACTTTCTTCTTTTTCTTCCTTCCATTTCGTTACTTATTCATCGTCACTGTGCTAAATAGAAGGGACTAGTTTCAACAATGTCACCAATCAAGACGAATACCTATTAGTGTCTGATTCTGCATAGAGTTTTCATGTTTTAAGTGGTTGAGTTGAGCAGTTGCTGTAAATAGTGATATTCCATTGTCATTTTTGTTTGATCGACTGGGTATACTGGAGTATGCTGTGAGTTGTGATTTACGTCTGTTTTTGGTTTCTACCTTAATTAGAGCTCATCGTGATGCTTGTGGTTTGGCTTGCTTTCAGGTGAAGTTTCACAGGAAGGAAACACTGTGGGTAGCATTAATGCCAATGGAAGTGTGTCTACTAGTTATTCTCCATCTGGGATCTCCACAACAAATGCAATGGGCTCAATTAGGAAATTGGTATTACCCCCGCCACCTGTGGGCTATTTTTTGGGCTATCACCTTCCTCCAGGGCATCCGTGTAATAGCTTTACACTCCCACCTCCGCCTGCTGATAAAAAGCGTACTGGGCCACGTCGTAAGTTGTAGTTTGCTATTTTGCTATCTAAGTTCACTATTTCACACTTAAAAATTTCCAGCAGTTCCTGGTATACATCAGTTAGTTCTTCAAAATTTCGTGATTCATGACTGTATGGAGAATGGAGGGAATGTGATATATTTTAGACTGCTTAATGTGTATGGTGTTGCTCCTGAATATTTTAGCATGTTTGTGTTTTAGCATGCCCGGTGTGTTACCTTCCTGTGGAAGAAGCAATTGGAAAAATGCCTACATCGCCTTCGCCTTCACCAGTGCTTAGGAATTTAACATATGTCTATGAAGAAAATTTAAGTAGAGGTGGAGAGTTTGGTGGTTCAGACTTTGGTGGATATCCTACTTTGAAGCAGAGAAATGATTCTTTTGACATACAGGAGTCAATGAGTGTGCACTGTGGGTATGTTTTGCTTTTGTTAAATGTTTCCCTTACTTATTATTATCTATACTCACCAAAGAATGGACTTTGTAGTTATATATGTCTGCCATTAATAAGGCATTCTTGTACCCTTTTTACTGACATAAATTCATTCTTCATCTGACATCCAATCAGATTTGTAAGAGGAATTAAACCTGGCCGCAACACAGGATTTGACATTGATGAAGCTGACCTTTTTGAAATGGAGCAGTGTAATGGAGTGGTTGTTGTATCAGCCATATTTGGTCTGTAGTATGTGATTTCTGCATTGTTTTACTTGTTTGTAACCATGTAATTGATTGTAAATCAAATTTATTGTTCAGGAAACTTTGATGAGATAAATGAGCCAAAAAATGTAAGTGACTATTCAAGGAAGAATGTGTGCTTCCTTATGTTTGTTGATGAAGAAACAGAAAAATATCTGAGTAGTTCTGGCAGTTTGGGAATCAACAAGAAGATTGGTTTATGGAGAATAATTGTTGCTCATAATCTTCCTTACACAGATGCAAGACGGACAGGAAAGGTCAGAATTACATATTTCATATTTGACTCCCATCATGACTAAAATAGAAATTGGTGGTTTTTTAGCCTTTGTTGTTGATTCTTAGATCAATAGACCTCCTAGTATTGGCTAGAAGCTTTGTTGAATTCAATAAAATTAAAATTTTGCATAGGTGCTGATGTGATTTCAAATAGAATTTTATGTACCCCTTTAACTTTTTCACTTTCTCCACAGATTCCAAAGCTTCTGTTGCATAGAATTGTTCCAAATGCTCGCTATTCTATATGGCTTGATGGGAAGCTTGAGCTTGTTGTGGATCCATACCAAATTCTTGAAAGGTATATTCTGGTGAATCTTTTTGACACTGTATATAACTATAATACACCATACTGGTGTACCTATTCATTCTATATGTCAAAGTGACGTAAATAATCTCATTTCAGTTCTAGTATTAGTTTTATAGATAGGTTGGTATGTTGTTTAATGTTCTATCCACTGAAGTTTGAAATAGATATGATATCCCTACTATCTAGCATTAACACTTGCTACATGTTTTCAAACTAGATCCACCATGGGACTAGGTAATAAGAGTTTGATATCTTGTCAGTATGCACATCTTGCTTTAACTAGAGTGGTCAGTACCAACAAGGTCTAGCAAGTTGGCAAATAGTTGGGTTCCTTAAACATGTTTGTTGGGATTTGATTCCTAGCCATGTGTATGGGGAAGACTTTGTTAGGAATAGAAAATTCCCCTTGGTGATCTCTATCTCTAGAAAAGAATTAGTCTCTAACATTGATTGGGGGATATCCTTGGTGAAAATAAATAAATAAAAACTAGAGTGGTTATTCATGTAATTTTGCTGCATATCACAATAGCTCTATAACTGTAGATACTAATTACTATTATCTTCACAATCCAGTCTTTGGTCTGTCCTCCAAGATAAGGTGCAACTCACTCACATGTCCATGTTATTGTACGCTTGTTGCTCCATAAATATCTTTCTCTAATTGTTATGGCTTAACATGGAAATTCTTGAAGGCCAAGTATGGAATTTTTTTCCTTTCAAAGGTGACATCTTAATCTATCTAGTTATAAATTCTCTTCAGATTGCCTATAGATGATGTCTCGTGTGTAGTTACAAGTCTCCGAAGAAAACAAATGACTGGTCTTACAAAAGAATTTTCTTAGTTGAAATGGTTGCTAATTAATGATAGAATAGTCTTTGCAGAGCATAGCAGTGGAAAGTGAGGATAACTTAATTGTCAACTAGATACTCTTGTTCCACTTCCAATTAGTCCGCTCAATACTGCTAGTTTAACTTATAAGAACCTTACAAAACAAGCCTTATAGTTCATTGCCCTCAGGACTCAACATTTTAAGCAGCAATGGGCCTAGACACCCCTGATGTACCAATACAGTCTTTCTGTGCTTTCTTTTTAACGAGAAAGAAGTAGGGAAACAAAAGAGGAGAATAACAAATCCTCTAAGAATAAGCAAAGAAAAACAAAATGAAATAGAGCTCCTACATGATGTGAGTCATTTTTCTCTTCCCAAACTTCTCATCTAATCTACATGGCATGCCTGGTTGCAGATCCCATAATACCATTTATGTCTACACAACATGTTGGTTCTGTTGGATCCTTCTCTTATCTCAGCTCTGTGCTGGGTTTATCCTCGATTTTGAAGGACTATCCATGTGTAACAGTTTATTCCTGGACGAACAAGATACTGCTATATACTGTATTTCTTGTATGTAAATCAAGATTGAGATTTTACTGAATTTATATGTGTGTGTGTACCAAAATGTAATTAACTTGGAGTCATATTTCATACCTATGATTTTTCTGACTTTTTACAAGTTATATTTTGCTTTGACTTTTCCATAATACATGTTTTGACACCTAAACTCCCTTCAACTTTATTTAGGTTTTTGTGGAGAAAGAATGCTACTTTTGCGATATCAAAACATTATAAACGCTTCGATGTATTCATTGAGGCTGAAGCAAATAAAGCTGCTGGAAAGTATAGCAATGCCTCTATTGACTTTCAGATTGACTTTTACAAGAAAGAGGGATTGACCCCATATACAGAGGATAAGCTTCCTCTTATAAGTGGTAAGTGAAACTGCCTTCCGCTATTTATCCTGAGATGAGTTGTATCTGTTTCATTGTGTTTTTAAAACTTTTTTCAAACACTGCAGATGTTCCTGAAGGATGTGTGATAGTACGAGAGCATGTTCCTATTAGCGACCTCTTTACTTGTCTTTGGTTCAATGAAGTTGACCGATTTACTTCAAGGGACCAGATTAGTTTCTCAACCGTCAGGGATAAAATTTTGTCGAGGGTAGATTTTCATTTTAACATGTTCTTGGATTGTGAAAGACGCAACTTTGTAGTTCAGGTAACTATTTTAACTTATTTCAATGTCTGACTAAAACTTTCTATTGCATTGATAATCAGAAAGTACCTGCTGATTCTTAACAGACAAAACATTTAGGAAGATGAGCATATGTGCACGATTCAGAACAGTTGAACATTTAGCAATGCAATAAAGATATGTGCACCATGCACATGCATGTGCGCACTCTTGCTAACATTTTCCATATTGATTATTACCCTCTTATAATTTGAGAGATAAGCCCCTTTATTTCCTTTAATTATTTTTCTTTGTTTCTCTTAATGTTTTCAAAGATGGACTTTCCCATATTTTACTATTTAAGTACTTGACTTATTTTTTTATTGCTTGGGGAGGATATAACCTATTCCATCATTAGTTTTCACAATAGCATTTGCTTTAGTTAACAAATTTAATTATGTTATGAAAAGTGTACTACAATCACCTTGGTTAAGGTTGTTGTTACTTGTATCAAGGGTTATTGTTTCTTTTATTCTGGATGTTACATTTTTAATCTGAACATCCTTCATTGCCAATGGAATTTCATGGTTACTTTTCCCTCTATTTTTCCTTACAGAAATACCACAGGGACCTATTGCTGAGCCTGGCTCCACCAGTAGCATTTGCTCAGAGTTCACCCCCTCCACCATCTCCTCCTCCATTGCCTGTGTTTAAAATATCACCTGAAAAGATTGCAAACTCACCCATGAGAAGAGGTCCTGGAAGACGGGGACGAGAACGAAGAGCTGGTTCACGGCGCCACCGCAAAGCTGCAGCTGGAAGTAGAGAGATGGAACCAAATTAACAGTTTTGTTTGGGTGATTATATTATCATTAATTTTGTTTAAAATTCCGCCAACAGAAATCATTCGTTGCAGAGCTGGAGGGAAAATGTGCAAGATGAGTGTTGTATTGTTTTCACATAGACACGGTCTCATTCTTTTAACTATCCGCAACTGTCCAATTTTGTTAATTTTTTGCTGTATATATAGTAAAGTTTTTAATAATTATAGCTGCCACTAAATTCTTCACGTGGTAACCCATTTTGCTATTCCGCCATCGCACAAATAGTGTACTTCCTTACAGTTATTATACCACTCGAAAGATGTATAAGATTTGTTCATTCGTATTAATAGAAGTAGCCTTGCAGTTAAATTTGTATTTTTAGAGTGACTTAAAGTAGTCTTTGTGAAACTTTTTTAATTTTGGGATAAATTTTGAGCATTTTTTATTTAAAATGTTATATCGTAAAAATTATATAAAAAATGAGTGTTTTGAATCATTAAAAAAAATTGATTTACACTTTTTGTTGGAACATGAGTTAGTTCTATATAATTTTCATGTACATCAATATAGTATATCAAGTTGCTTCCTTTCTTGAATTAGTTTAAAAAATATAAAATATTCAAAATTATATTTCAAAATAAAAAAGATCATTTTAATTTATTTTTAAAACATAAAGAATTAAATTGAATTTTTAAGAAGGTAAAAGACCAAATTGAGTATAATAAAAAACTTAAAAACTAAAAATATAATTTAACCATTGTTTTTTAAGAAAACATTAACTGAAAATGTCTTTTTTATTGAGTATAATATTGGTAGAATTTTCATTAATTGAAGATGATAGGACTAAGAAGTAATTTTATAAGTAGGCTAACATACTAGAATAATAAAACAAAATATCTTATTTTTGTCTCTTAATTTTATCTTCAAATGATATATTTTCTGACATCCAAAGGAACAAGACAGAAAACACAAGTAGTTAAGGTCCACCGTGGTTAAAGAAAAGGATCCCTATCATCGGCATTGTTGGTAAGGAAAGCTACGAATGATGACAACAATGGTGAGAAGCGGAGCGGTGAAGCTCAGTCTCCAATTCCAAACTCCTTCTTCCCCCTCTTTCATTCCCACACTCCCTTTTTCCATTCCCAAAACACCCACCCCTTCTCTCTTCTCTTTCCGCCACCCTCGTTCCCGTTCAACCCATGCCTCGAAAACCACCACCACCACTCTTCCTCCACCTCTTTCCTTCCAATCCCAGTTATTCATCCCTCCCGGCATTCAACCCGACCAAGTTGACGACTCCATGGTCCTTCCCGGTTCCAACATCGCCGTCGGACCCTACGCCGGCGATTCTCGGATCAAGGATGTCGAATTCGTCAAAAGCAGCAGTCGCGCCAAGGACTGCCCCAAAGATGACCGACCCGAATTCGCTGTTCTCGGTCGCTCCAATGTTGGCAAGTCCTCCCTCATCAATTCCCTCGTTCGCAAGAAAGAGATTGCTCTCACTTCTAAGAAACCAGGTTTAAGCTTCTTTCTTTCTTTCTTTTCCCCTTTTTCTTATTTCAAATTACCTTTAAGTTGATTTCAGCGTTTGTGTGATGTCTGGTGTGTCATGCTGCTTAAAGGGAAGACGCAGCTCATAAATCACTTCTTGGTCAACAAAAGTTGGTACCTTGTCGACTTGCCTGGTTACGGGTAAGTCATTGTCTTCATTGCATCTTTTGGACTGTTTCGAATTGCAATTACCTAATTGATACTGCCAAAATTTATATGTAAAAAAGGTTTTTAATTTATCACGCCAATTATAATTGTCTTGCTGCTTGTGTTTCGACTTTGGAGGATCGTTTTGCAAGATTGGTTTTGATTAATACTGAGTTTAAAGTGACTTGTGTTTTGAAATTTTTAGCTTATAAGTATAAATGTAGAATGAAAAATTCAAGTTTTAGTCTCTTGAGAATCTGGGCTGAGCTCTTTGGTTGTGGACTTGTTATCGTCTCCTTTGGGCTAAGCTCTTCTTCGGCTGACACTATAGTCAATTCCTCTGGGCTCAGTTCGTGCTCAAATGCCATGTATATCTCCAATGGATGAGGATCAAGGTAGTAACCATTAACCATCATTATCCTGAAGGGCACTTCTCCCACAATATAACGAATTTCATCCTGTCATACTAGGAACTGCTCATTTGTGCAAGTATACTATTAATACCTCCTTAGAATCACTAGAAGAGGAGAACACACTTTTGAATGCTTTGGTCATAGTTCATTTTTAGGGCGTCATTTGGAGGTGACTTGTGACCGCAACAAGTCAACATAAAAGTTATATTTTTTCGTTTAGTCAAAATGCTTTTAGGAGAAAAGTTAATTTCAGTGAAATATAACCAAACATGATGTTTTGCTGCAAAATCCCAGTGTTTGAATTTCTCAAATGCCAATCCAAACATAGCATAACATTGAAGATTCAACAGCATTGGGGGGAAATCAACAGTATTACAAAATACAAACCACATGTAAATGTGTTTTTATTAAATCTTGAAATTGTTCCTGTACATAATGGGGGAGGTCAGCTGATTTCTTAATTCTTATTTGCTTGATAAAGCTGATTGATGCGGGCATCTAGTATCCTCCTTGGTTTTCAAGTTTCTTGAGTTGTTTCTTCTTTGATAATAGTAACAAACTATCAATTAATTTTGTTTTTTAAAACCCTCAGTAGCAATGTTGCATGCTTACTTGTACTTCCCAATTGTCAGGCTTTATTTATGTTTTCTTAAATGACTTTCTTATATGTTGGTGTCACTGTTGATCAATCATACAAAATACTGTTTTTTATGCAGCTTTGCTAAAGCTCCTGAAGCTGCTAAGACAGATTGGTCCTCATTCACAAAGGGGTACTTTCTGAACAGAAGTACTCTGGTGGCTGTGTTGCTTCTCATTGATGCAAGTGTTCCACCTCAAAAGATTGACTTGGATTGTGCAAATTGGCTTGGACGCAATAATGTGTGATGCTTTTTTTTTTTATCCTTACCTAAAGTAATGTTGTCAACTTACTGACACAAGTCTAAATTCCATTAAAAATCTTGTCAATTGCAGATACCAATCACTTTTGTTTTCACAAAATGTGATAAAATGAAGGTGGCAAAGGGGAAACGACCTGATGAGAACATAAGGGATTTTCAAGAGTTAATCAGACAAAACTACAAGCAACATCCCCCATGGATAATGACAAGCAGTGTTACCGGACTGGGCAGAGATGAGCTTCTCTTGCATATGTCTCAGCTAAGAAACTACTGGGATCAGTAGGATAAAAGCTCAAAATTAAGCAAGATATGAGAAGACAGTCCATGCGTGAGCAAAGTTGAATTTACAAAAGATGCAACTATATGGAAGAATAATGTGAAAAAGCTGTGTTGGGTTGACTCTTGGGATATTTCAGCTGGATTTTTCATGAGAATCTTTATTCTTCTTGAACTGCAACAAGATATACAACTTACATGAGAGTCAAGTTTCTCAATACTGAATTTCCATATGCTAACCAGAGTATTAGGGTTAATGGTCACATTATGCAAATGGTGGTAAAACATCACAGAAAATGTTGTATGCTTTCACAAGGATATGGTATCGGGCTGGCTTTGTCTGTGGTTGCCAGAATACATGTTTTGGGGTACCATTGGCGTTTCTTATTACTTCTGCTAAGTGTCATTATTTCACTAATAGACTTTCAGATTATGTTTTATACGAATGAATATTTTTGTTTCACGTCCCTTCCTCCCTAGATTGTTAACATTTCAATTTGGTGAGTTTGGTATTGTTAGTTACTTGTGCAGTATGTGTCCTTAAGTGACCGTCTTTTTCTACTAGCATTTGCTCCCACTCCTTTTAAACACCTAGTTTTTGTCATGGGAAATGGTTGTTATACATTATATGTATCCTTGCTATCTAGCAGGAAGTGAATAATTTTATACTACATAAACAGGAATGCCAGTTTTTATTATACACATTTTCAATGCTTTTCTACAGTTTGCTCCGGTCAGTGCGTAAGTTTGTACACGTATTCTTTTTAACCAGAAAGGAATTCTTAATGCAACTCTGTACACACGACACGTACAGATGATTTAAAGCCTGCATTATTCCCTTGTATTTTATTTTCGTTTGTGTTTTTAGATGACAAAATCTGGAATCTATTTTAATCAAAGTAAAGTGAAGAATATTAGAGCATTGATTCAGTTGCTGCTTTGTCCGCATAACTATTAGGCTGTAACACTATTTGGCACCCCTCTTCCTGTTGCCCCACGTCCCGAGCTTGGTATAAGCAATTCATATGCTAAAACATCAACGCCACATCTGTTTTTAAGTTTTGGATCAGCGTTTCTTCCCTTGATCGCCATCTCAATACTTTTTATCTCCATTGAAAATTGATTAAATGAATCAATGATCTCAGGTTCTCCTGACCAAGAGGACAAATCGTTTCTGCTTCCTATGTATTCCTCGTCAGGCGAGTGTGTAGAACCAATGTTGATCACAGCCATGAACCTTGATGCCTGAAATAAACTTGGCAGTGATGATAAAAAGTATCTCTCTGGATCCATAACAAAATCTGAGTACTCAGGATCCTCCTCCTTGGGAATTAGTTTTCGCATTAATGGTGGACGGATTGGAACATACCCACCATAGGGGTATTGACCAAAGTTCAAGACAGCATGCTGTGCTGATACAAGCCAGATAACAGCGGTAAGCATCGAGGCGAGATCCTCAGGGCTGTCAAGTTTAGGCCACCAACTAGCATTTTTATGATCAGGGTGTCCGAGATTGATAAATTCTCTGTACCAAGATTGGAGTTCATTGTCAGAAGAAATGGCATTGTTATTTTTATAGTAATGGCTCACATAGGTCCCGACCAATTTCTTTATGCTGGACCATATGAGAATTCCATCATCTGCATAAGGGTAGTCTTCAATAAGTAGTCTAATGCCATGAGGTTGGGTTTCATCTGAAACTGCTAAACCTCTATATAAGAAAAAAAAAAAACTATTAGATCTCGTCATCAATGCCTAAATTCCTGGCAGATGTCAAAAGATAATGTTAAATATAGAGAGCTGCATAAAGGTTGTTTAAGTCAATCCCTTTAAGAACCAAAATATAACAAGTAAAAGTAAGTCCATTAATACACAATCTAATTTATATGCAGTATATTGAAACAAATTCATCAAGTACTACTCATTTTCATCAACATAAGACTAGGAAAAATATTATGAATTTAAGATCATCATACATAGAATTGCACTGCAAGAAAGACAAGAATAATGTTATGGGGGATGCGTAGAGTTTCAACTTTTAACAGTGAAAGCAATCTTATTCACCTTCTTATGAGATCAGAAGGAAAATCTTCCATGTCAAACCGCCACCAATCTTTATAGACAGCAGAGGTAAATTGCATACAGTATCTCCCTGGAGTGTGGTCTGTCTCAATGGTACCTTCGGCATTGATGAGTGTCTGACGTGCTGTTGCATTTGTCTTGAGAGTGTATCGCATGTGGGGATGCAGAAGCTTGAATATAGGATGCATCACACTCAATTGCCGATGAGTAGCAATTATTAATGGTTCCAAGCAAGCATGTATACGTAACCTGTTAAATTTTTTCTTTTCTCAGCAATATATATATATAACAGAATATGAAGTGCAAAGATATACAGGTAATGAGTACTATGCTGACACTATTATCCAACATGTTCATTACTGTTACGTTTTTCAATCTCCAATGTAACTAGTGCTTATTATGAAAGATATCTGACACATGTTGTACAAGTTTCTGGTTTGCAATTTCAATGAGAAAATAACATGAAAGACACTTAGACATTGTATTTCAGTATTGCCCAAATAAAATTTAATACCAGTGGTGCACAAGTGTATGAAAGGCAGAATCATTGGAGGAAACATGTGCTTTGCCAAGTTGCCAGAGCCATTTGGAGGTGGCATCTTTGGGAGGGGTGAGAACCTGCTTGGATGAAGTATTTGGATTCCCAGTTGGTAGAGCAAGTTGAATGGCAATGGGCTTCAGAGTTCCCATTTTGGTGAGGAACAAAATTGTGGTGGTAGCATAAGCTTTTCTCTCCTCAAGAGCATTAATCCGGTCTAGGAATGGAAGGTAAACATCGTGATAGTCCAGTACAAACAACTTATTCTCTTGCAATGCCTACATTTTAAAAGCAGATAAGAATATTAAACATTTTATAATTTGTCATTTCCATGGAACTTAATTAGCCAAGAGTCAACTTTCTTTACCTGTTGAATAGACACCCCTTCAATCTGGCCTATAATGTGTTCTTCTTTTAGCGCTGACCCTACTGAACCATATATAGTGGGATCCAATTTGCTCACAGGTGGGAAAACCTATATGAAAAGTGACAAAAATGAAACAATATAAAGCTGGTTTAATTATGTTGCTCAGTTTTCCTACCTCCCTTTCCTTTTAAGTTGTTAATATCTAGACAAGGGCTACTTCTGTAATACGTGACCCTTGTTAAAAGAAGATTACTAGTAAGTAATACATATTTAATATATTCTTTTTAATACATTCTTTTAATATTGGTTAAGTTTTATTGTAAATTATAAAATTGTGAGAGACTACTCCTTAAATAAAAAGAGACTTACAAAAATTGTAATATCCAACTAATTTCAGATAATTGTAATATGTACTTATTAAAAGAGTGTATAAAAGAATTTGTTGCTAATATTATTCTTGCTATAATTACCTTTAGCCTTTCAATACTTAGAGGGAACGCAGCAAGCACTTGACGTCCAAACTCCTCATCTAGTAAGAAATGTGATCTTTCTCCTGAAAATTACAACACTAAAATGAAACCCCACACACAAATAATGTAATTGGACCTGGAGAAAATTCATTTGGTAATAGTCAATAAGAGTCTTTGATTTCCCTTACTAGAGAATGTTTTAGGAGGATCGAATTTGAAAACGTCTTGCACAGCACTTCCCAAATTGAAGGGAAACCATGACAACGGTGGGAGTACAGGCTCTTTAATAAAGTTATCAATGTTGAAAACTCCATCATTGCCTATGGTTTTATCTATTAACGCAGGCATAATATTCCTAAGCATTGCCAATAACTTTCCTTGATCAATATCTTCTCGCTTTATGTCATCCAATTCTTCATCTCTAGGAACGTATATTAACTCTGATTCACTCGGTCGTGACTCCTTTTTCGCATCTGTCCATGATTGCATGTAAAGATGAAAAATAAAAACGTAAAAAGAGATAACATATTAACATGCATGTCCCTTTATCTTCCCTCACTTTGGAACTTGGTACGTAGTTTTTGTCCATGCTCTATATATATATACCTTGTTTGTTTTTCTGTTTTGGTAAATTCAACTGTGCTTATTCCAAGTCTACTAGTTCCAACCAATTAAACAAAACCATGCATATACGATTGTCATAATCTTACATATATTAGGAATGTGATAAATTAATCCACAGTGGGAATAAAAAGTATCACATTTAGGATATACTTAGATGTGTAAGAAGTTAAAACTTAAGACTAACATTGAATCCATCATTTAGGCGAGACAAATACAAGGATTTTATCATTTTTATAAAAAATAAATAAGAAGTAAATATTACAAATGAGATAATAAAAAGGGGGAAAGAAAGGGTAGAATCAGAAGTTCTCTAACCAGGCAAAGAATATAAAATTGTATGACAAGTGCTTTGAGAGTGATGGGTTAATGAAGGTTGAGTAACATGCATTAAATATTGGTGAATGATATGACAGGTAAATTATGATATATGGTTATGGGCATTTTGGATTCTACTGGTACAGCAGATGATGGTGCAGAAATTCATTTGGAATTTATATTAATCTGCAGTGAGTGTAATGTGGGCAATAGAATGCATGAAGAATGTGATGAATGAAACTGACCAGTAGTAGTAGGTGGGCGTCCAGTGCGGCAACGTGTAGGATAAGGGTTGTGTTGACCACCAAGTGTTGGTCTTGCATACCTATCTCCCTCTCCCATGTCTGGATTACCCAAATCATTGTAAACATCATACTCATATATTCTATCTCTTGATGCCCTTTGTCCCTTCCCATCGCCCCTTAGCTGCCTCAGCTCCTTTTCTCTCAGTTCTTTCATCCCATTTGGTGTTTCACAAGGTACATACGCCTGTTGTGTGCACTTAATTTACATCAACTTCATTTTACTTTTTCTACATTTTCCATTCACCATTGCTACTTCTAACATTTTATATAATAACAAGTTCTATTTAGAATCCCTTCAACTTCTTCAATCATACAATTCCTCACATGCATTCAACATGTTCTCAAATTATAAATAATTTTAGGGGGCCGATGTTTGGTATTATATTTTTAAGAATTGCATTCCTAAAAATAGAAAAATTTTAAATTATGTTTGATTATTTTTTATATTTCTTGCAATGTTTTTAAATTTTAAAATAATATAAATAAAAAAAATAAAAATAAAAGTTGCATATGTATTATAAGTAATTTTTAATAATTTTTTTACCTCTTTATTGTAGAATAAAAGGTTAAAAAATGGTAAGTTAAACATTTACAAGAATAAAAGATATTAAGAAATGAAACTTTAAAACTTTTAATAAATATAAGAATGATATTTTAATCTATCAAACAAACTCTCCTTATTAAAAGAGAGAATTCATTTTCTTTAAGAAGAAATATAAAAACTTACCCTTTATCTTTATCGTTGATTTTTTAGAAATCAAATAATGGCAATTTCAATAAAGCAATTAATATAAACTATTATATTTTAAAAAATAAATAATAAATATGAAAAGTAAGTATATCTTATATATGATTTTATTGATTATTATGATAATTATAGGATTTTAATTAATTAGTATGTATTAACAGTGTAAAAACGTTTTACACTTAAGTTGAATCACAATTATTCATTTATGTGACTTTTAAAGTATTAATTAATAAAGTTAATAAATTTATCATAAATGAAGAATTGTGATTTAATGACAATGTAAAATATTTTATGTCAATGCATACTAATTAAACTTTGATTATAATATGTTGAAAATTTCATATTTTAATTGATTTTATATCTATTTCTAATTGATAATATAAAAAAATATGTTTAAGAGTGACTGATAATATTTTTTTTAGAGGAGCTGGACTACATAACTTATTAAACTTATACAAAAAGGAAGAGAGAAAAAAAAAGGAAGAACAAAGTAAACAAGTGACATAATAAAAAAAAGAAATAATGTTCTAAAAATATATTTTAACAATAAAATAAATATTTTATATCTTACTTAAAAAATAAGAGAACTTCAAGTTAGTTTTAACAATTCTGTTGATATGTAAATTAAACTGCTTGAGAGAGCAGTTTTAATAGATATGCATATTCAATATAAAATTTTTTGCACTATTAATCAATTGTTAAAAATTAGATTTAGTGATATTTTTTAAAATAATTATGTATCAAAGTTAACAAACTTTATAAACAACGACAACAACAAATAATTTTATACTACAACAGCAACAAAAAATAATTTTATACTATGATAGCTCATATTTTTTTTCCTTTATGATCTTTTGTATAGATAGTAAAATTAATGTTCCATTAATTTTTTTATCTAAATTATGTACCAATATATAAATTCAAATAATATAATTTTAAAATATTTAGTAAATTAATCTTGCAATATATCATATTTCAATAAGCGCTTAAAAAAATATTTTTTAAAATTAATTTTATTTTAAAAAATTTTTGTTTCATTACCATCATAAAAAATCACCTTTTAAGTATTGTTGTATTACTTAATATCAATTTCTTAAAGTTGTATCCACCTTTAATTTGCAATAATAATGTTGGATTGTACTAGCGTAGGATGCACTTACTTTTAGTATAAGATTATAGCATCAATTTATTATTCCATCTTAAAGTAAATGTTGTTATAATTTATTTTATATATAAAAATTTAATAAATAAAAATAATATATTTTCTGGTTATAATTGCATCGATCAAATAGTACATTTAACTACTTATGCTTTGGGAGTTGCGAAGAAAATTCTCACCCCTTAAATTATTAATTTAATTTTTTAAAAAAAAAACTTGATCGTTACAATTGTTTCTATTTTGAGTTTTAATTTTTATAAGAGAAAATTGTAACTATTAATCCCTATATTTGCATAAAAGTCAAGTTTTTTATCCTTGATATCAATTAATATAAGAGAAATTTTTATGGTACTCTAAAATCGTTATATGTAAAAACTTTTAGATGGTGATACATCACTACAAAAGAATTTTCTAGGAACATAAATTTATAATTTTATTTATTAACTAAATCATAAAATATGTAAAGACTAAATAAATAGTTTAACCTTTAAAAAAAAGAAGCAAATACTCAAATAAAATTTTTTTTATGAGTCAATTTTATGTGATAGCGACTAAATCTTATGATTCTCACTCTTGATTATTTGGTCAGATTTACATGAAACTCAGTAGATAAAATACTAGATAATGAAATAGCGTAGAAGAGGATAATTAAATGATAAGTACATTTAGAGTGTCGGTCATATGGTAAAATACATGCATGTAGATAAAATAATAAATTATAACATCGTTTTGGAGGATTCTTAATTAACAAAGTATATATATGGGTAATAAAACAATTGTTGGGTTCTTAGAAAAATAATTATAGGAGTAGGGGTATGCAGATAAAACAATTGTGTATGTATATGTGAGTTTCAGAAATGGTAACTTATATAGAAATAGATCTAAATTGCTCTGCTATGTGAGTTCATAAAGTGATATTTGTTAGAGCACATCTATTATAAAGTGATATTTGTTAGAGCACATCCGTGAGTTAGAGTCACCTTGATTAGAAATCAGAGAGTTAAGTAATATACAAATTAGAAATATCTATAATTTATCTTTAATATTTTAAGTTGAAGGTGGTATTATATTATTTTATATATGAGTCTATTTTAACTAAATATTATTTAAATTTTTATTTTTTCTTTATAATATATATAAAATTAAAAATAAGTTTATGGATAGTGCAACAAATTACTAGACTAAAAATAAAAAAAGAGGCAGCCTATATTGAATATGAAGCGGATCTATCTAACCCTTTTTTTTAGCTTAGTTCATGGAAACAGATAAAGTTGAATAGTTTTTTTTAACAACTATATTTATGCACCATATTAACAAAGTGAGTTAGAATTCCTTAAAATATACAATTATTACTTCATTGTTGATTAGAGATTTTCAAAGAGTATATTATATTACATTTTCATTTTTAAAAAAATGTACTACTATTATTATCTAAAAAATTGTACTAATATTATAGCAGAGTTCATCTTTAAACCTATGTTATAAAATCTGGAAAATAACAGTTGGTTTGACTGAAAAATTGATAAACCAGTCTAGTAATCGATAAAACAAAAAATCGGTATTAAAATTGAAAAACTTATCCAAAACTAGTAAAACCAATGAAAACCGATGGTTCAACCGGTTTGTTTTTCTTTTTAAAATTTTTTTATTTTTTCTAAATACATCTCTTATTTTTTCTAAATTAACCAATTTTTAATTAAAAAATTAATAAAATAGGGTTTAACTTAACAATATGAATTATATTTAGTAAAATTTATTTTTTTTTTATTTTATAAGTACAACCTTAATACATTTTTTTATAATCTTAATTGTTATAATGCATTAATAATAAAATAAAATAATTTTGTTAAGACCAGTTCAACCGCTATTTTATTAACGGTTGAACCAATGAACTGTAAACAAGTATTTTCACCGATTCGATCCAGTTTTAAAACCATATATTTAAACTCATTAATTATCCAGACCATTTTAATGGTTTCTACATTATAAATTCAGTTATATATATACATACCAAACGTTTAAAAAATAAGATATGATTAGTCAGCTTAACCTAATACAATCTTATTATATTTTTCGGTACCATACATTTCTATCTCTAGTGTATTTAATTTATCACATAGCTAGTCATAGACTGGATTTATTTAAAACAATCAATTTCTAGTAAAATAATCAATCAATCAATTTGAGTAGAGTAAGTAAATCCAAAGTTTACGCATATAAACTTATATTAGACCTACTAATTAATTGATGTCAAACCTCATTAGTTAATTTTGCTAAATCAAGTTGGGTTGAGTCAATATGTATATATTACCTTGTTAACGAAGAAAATTCTCTTCTCTGGGTAAACCTTGTTTGGTTGAACCCAAGATTTGCAAGCAAAATGAATATTTTGTTCAATGGTTGTTCTTTCCAAGAAGAACTCATCGTCATAGTTGTTAACTATGGTAATAGCTCCAGGAATTCCAAAATCAGAGTCCACAATGAATTCGATTTTATAGTTGCTGATTCCTCCCTCAGTTCCAACTTCATGGTCTTTGGACAAGTCCAAAACTGTTTCCTTGCTTAACTTTGCCTCCTTTGTCCCTTTAATTTAAATATTAGCAAGTGTAAATAAACATTAAGCATAAACTATGCACTTATAGTGATAGTAGTTAGACTTAAAACTTTAATTAAGTGGGTATAAGGTTTTTACGTGGTAAACATTATATGATTCATATCATTCATAATCCTAACTGATTATTATATAATATATAATTATTTCATTAATTTATCTTAAAAATTGTACAAATTAAATAATTATATATTTATGGTTAGTTAGGACCGAGGTGTGGTCCACGACAATTTAATTTTCTTTTTTAACCTTGAACGAATAATGTAGCTTAGGTTAACATAAATTATTAGATGATTGCTAATCACACGACTCCGGTTGATACCACAAATTTTACAAATCAAATGTTCCATTAGTTTAGTCCTCCAACTTTTTTTTATATTAAGCTCAATTTTTTTAATTCGTAAACTTAAAACCCACTTGGTCCTTCTATTTTATTATTTCTAATAATAAGATTGTTATGATATTTCTAAATCTTCTTTAACATTATTTATGAATTTAAGTCGATGAAAAATGTAGAAAATTTTAATTTATAACTTTTACTTATTGAATAAGGGTAACAATAATTAATTTTTTTTATAGATCAAATAATTATTATTGAAATAAACCATGAAAAACATAAGAAATGCTTTTTAAATTACTATAAAAAAGAACATTAAAAATTACATAGAAAAATCAATTTAATGTTATTATTACACTTTAAGTTTTTATTTCTTACACTATTTATCCTTCTGTTTTAAAATTTTATCCATATATATTTTCTATTAAATTTTTTATTATCTTTTGCAATTCATTTTATAAATTTTACTATAATTTTTGTAAAACTATAATTATCTTTTAAATTTTATTGATTTTTTAAAAAATCTTATTATCGTACAATTTTATAAAGTAACATTTGAGGATAAATTTTCGAACTTCTTTTATTAAGTAGGAAATGAAGGTATAGAAGTCATAAAAAATCGTAAATAGTGTAATAGTAAAGTAGAACAAAGATTTTAATAGTACAAAAAAGATAATAATAAATAATTGAATAATATAATTAAATTGTTATAATTACCCTTAAAAGATTATAAAATTAATTAATCATAAATTTTATTGAAAATTAAAGAGAATCAAATCCCACCTTGGCTAGAGTTATAAGCACTGAGGGCAAGGGTGATCCCTTAAACTAGTTTTTGGGATTGAGACCTAAACTCACATTTGAATAGTTTAGTCCCTCCAAAAGAAATTTTCTCAAACTCCACCGTACAAAAGGAAAAAGGAAGAATTAAAGAGGCACGTACTTGGATGAAGGTGTGTGCTAACAAGTTGAAGAACGACACCTTTGGTCTTGTTTTGAGGCATGAAAATGGCTACAAGGTTATTCACCATCTCATTTACAAACGCCTTATTATTATTGTTCCTCAGAGCCACCATAGCCGAAAGTTTCACAGTTGTGGACTTCTCAGAGATAACCTCACCCTCATTGAGAGCCACCATGCACGTAGTTGCAGCTGAACTTTGCTTCCCCTTATTCTTCCTCACTCTAAGTTTCTTCTTTCCACTTCTACTCCATGATGATGACCACACTAGTCCCAACCTTTGATGATCCTTAATGCTATGGCTGAGACTGATAAGTTGACAATTCAAATGATCATTTTTTTTCTGCATCATGCCACTGCCACAACTTGTGACCATCAGAGTCTTTGTCCCTGACATTTTCCTGTGCTGTGTACTACCACAATTATGACAACTCTACTTTACCAACACATCACCTAGCCTGTTTACCTTTATATAACAACAAAAAATAGTATCTTGTGCACTTTAGGCTTAGCTGTGATGTAATAATAAATAGGGTTTACCATTTATGTTTTGAAAATATAAAAATAATTTTACGTTCAATTCTAACTTATTATTTATATAATTTTTAAAATATTAATTAATAATATTATATATGAAAAGTTACTAATGATTGAAAGGTAAAATTTTTTATTCTAAAAATATATAAATGTTTTCCCTAATTAATATTTAAAAACTTTCAATATTTTTAATGTAGTTGGTTTCCATTTATTAAGAAAATTAAGCAAATTTAAGTTGGGCCCAGCATGATATTTAATAATTTGTAAGAGTTAATTTAATCCTTATACTGTGGCACTTTAAAATAGTTTATAATCATTCATTTACTTTGTTATTTAATTCTTTAAAAATTATATAAGACAACTCTCGTAGAAAAAAAAAATTTACGGTGAGAAATAAAAAACCTATAATTTTAATATATAATTTAGATTAAAATGTTTATTAAATTAGTTCATGTGATGTATCACACATGAATCTTCATAGAAAACAAACCTCTCTCATCTTCCGGATAACTTTTTGATGATGGACTTGAAATATTTTATATTTATTTGATAATAATTTTATAAAACTGTTTTTTAGTATTTTAATATTTAAAAACTAAAAAAATCGTTTAATTATTTTTTTAAAAACAATTTTTCAAAATAAACTAAAAAATAAGAATAGTTATAAGTAATTTTGTTTTTCAGTTTTTTATTTTTTGTTTTGAAAACTCAAAATATAGTAAAAGTATGTTGTTTTTTGTTCTTCATTAATAAAATTTCAAGAAATATGAACAAGTTTTTTTATTTTTTCATCTTTAAAACAATTTCTAAATAACATTCACCAAACAATTTTTTTTTCTCTTTTTCACAAAAATAGTTTTTAAAAAATCTTTTTAAAAACTAAAAAAAAAATCAAATCAACAAGAAATTAATACCCACGCCATGACCTTTTCAAAATTGGAACTCAGATCGTTGGTGAAACTGGAGCGGGGGCTGGCACTTCCTGCTAGGTCACGTTAACGACAAATGGGAGATCACATCGAAGGTTCCAAACTAATGTGGACTCATTTAATCGTTTATCTTGTTTGTGTTCGATGAGGGATGTTGAGTTTGGTTGCAATACTGAGTTCTAGAAAATTAAATATGTTCTTATTTTATCAAAGGTTTTGTTTCTTACGGAATTCATGCAGAGGAACTAATCGTTTGAATTTGATTCAAATCACAATTTGATCAAAGATTTTGTAAGAGAGTATATATGTTTTCAAGTTGAAATTGTAGCTGTGTAGAATTTTTTGGAAGCTATTTAGTTCAACTACGAGTTTGGTAGTAATATAACAGGGACAATCTTAAGAAATTGGAATAGCACTTGTTGCAATGATGTTTGAAGGTGAACAACATTGAACAGAGTTCACTTTTAGAAAATAATTCCGGGTTTAGAGCATTTCTTTAGGACTCATCCACCGACTTTTACTCTATTTTTTTGTCTACTTTATATTTTTTTATTTGCTATTTTCTGAAATAAATTGAATTTTCCCATAATGAGATTAGAGAGTTTTATGGAAGCCGAGAAATTTGTGTTTTTTTTCAAGACTTATGTGCAAGAAAACACGTGAATTTGTTTAATAAATATTTTAATCTAAACTATATATTAAAATTATATAATTATTATTAATTTTTTATATTTTTTACTGTAACCATTTTTTTCTTGAATTATCTTATATATATACATGTATAAATATAAATAAAAAATTATAATTGAAATGTATTTATCTTGTTTTTAATACATAGGCAAACAAGTTTAGAATTAGTTTTCTAACTAATTAAGCATGTGAGAATTAACTTATATGGTAAGAAACTTTGACTTTATTTTTAAATAGTTAATTAACTGATAAGCTGGAAAACTAAACGAGAAGAACGTGACAGCAAGTTGGAAACTGAGATAAGTATTAAGGACACGGCACGTAAGCTACTGTTTTACAACTACTAAGTCTGAGATCATCCTAAATTATTTAAAAATTAAAGATACTTTACCTAAGTCTAAGCTCCCGTTTGGAACCAGAGACGACGCGGCAGTGAAATGCTGAGTCAGAAATAAGGTTTTGAATTTTGATGTTTGGTAAGACTGATATTACACTAAAACTGTTTTTAATATTTTAATTTTTAAAAATTAAAAAACTTATTTGAATAGTGGTTTTTTAAAACAGTTTTACTTTTTTACTCTTTAAAAACTAAAAAATAGGAATAGTTGAAAGTAGTTTTGCTTTTCAGTTCTTTGTTTTTGTTTTAAAAACTCAAAATACAATTAGAATATATTGTTTTTTGCTTTTTATTAATAAAATTCTAATAAATATGAACAAGTTTTTCCATTTTTACATCTTCAAAACAGTTTTCAAATAAAACTTGTCAAACAAGTTTTTTTTTTCTTTTTTTCCTGAAAACAGTTTTTGAAAACTATCATTGAAAACTCTTTTTAAAAACTAAAAAACAAAACTAAATCAATCAAGCCTTAATGTTTGTTTGACAACAGTTTTATAAAATTGTTTTTAGTATTTTAATTTTTAAAAACTAAAAAACTTATTTGGATAGTGTTTTCTGAAAACAGTTTTGGTTTTTTAGTTTTTAAAAACTAAAAAACAAGAACAGTTGAAAGTAGTTTTGCTTTTCAGTTTTCTATTTTTTTTTTCAAAACTTAAAATATAATCAGAATATGATATTTTTTTTATTTTCATTAATGAAATTCTAATAAATATGAACAAATTTTTTTATTTTTACATATGAAAACTTAACAAACAAGTTTTTTTTTCTTGTCTTCCCGAAAACAGTCTTTGAAAACTATTCTTGAAAAATTTTTTCAAAAATTAAAAACTAAAATCAAACTAATCAAGTGTTCTATTTTATATAGTTTCTTTTTTCTCAATTTCTATCTTGTTATTTTCTATCAAAAGACAACCTTATAGTTTTTTTAAAGGTAAACCAAGAAGGTATATTAATAGAAATAAGGTTAAATGTTATTTTTTGTTTATTATGTTTTAATTGTTTTTTATTTTTGTATATTAAATTTTAAAAGGTTCATGGTAAGAAAATTATTTTAGTCTATTTTTTGTATTTCATTATTTTTTATTATTTTAAAATTTTGAAACAGTGAAATAAAATAGTAGCAATTAAAAATTTCATTATCTTTATTTTAATTCTATTAATTTTTTGGAATCATATTTTATCATAATAACTTATGATCAATGTATTGCATACAAGAATTGTATCTGTGACGCGATATGTACACATAAATTAAAGAGAAAATAGACAAACTTACATGTGTTATTTTATAAAGAACTAAAATGAAATTTTTGAAAATAATAAAAAATTAAAATAAAAATTTTAAATTGTAATATATCAAAATAAAAAATATTAAAACATAATAGATAAAAATTAATATTTAAGCCTATAAACAAACAAAATGCCCTACAGAGATAACCAAACAAACCTAAGGTTTTTGGTTTATGCTTTCTTGTCATGTGGTCCATAGAAGGTAACAACCACCAAGTTTGCAATCAAATAGTGAATTTGGTGGGTTAGTAAAACAAGCCATTGATATATAGTATTATATACAGCACAAGATTTGGATGGTGCGGATGTAATGTTTTATAGTAAAATTAAAAAAAATAAAAGTTTAAATACTAAAAATAAAATATATAATTTTACAGATATTAAAAGGATATTTAGCCAATAATAAAATTGATTTAGCTAAACAAGTGACTAAAATTTATAAAATGATATTTAACCAAAAACTACCCCGAATTTGGCTAACTAATAATAAAATTGATTCAACTTCAACTTTACAATGGTAACTTTGTTTTGGATTTTTTTTTTTAATTTTACAGGAAATAGTACTAAAAATATGTTTGTTACAATTTATTTTTTAAAATAAATATATTTTAAAAAACAACTAAAATAAAAAAATATAAAACAAATTGTTTTCAATATTTTTAAAAATCAGAAATATGTAAAAATTTAATAACAATTTTGTACTTATAACAAGAACTATATATAAATATCTTTTAAATTATTTATAAATATTTTTACTAAAATTAATTAAATTTAATAATATATTTTTTTAAAATAGAAAATATCAAATAAAAAGAAAGAAAAAAAATATTATTTTTTAAGAATAATAAAAAAAAGAAAATTGTCCAATTGGAACATTAAAAGATGACTGGATCGGTCTTAATTACTCTTCAGCATGGAATAGAAGAGGGGTAGGAAGATTCTCGAATCAAACAAAAAACAGATCCAATAACTTTAAAATATTGAACAAGGAGTCATAACGATAAAAATGTTTTTTAAAATAAATTAAACTTTCAAAACTCTAATATGTAAATAAAGTAAGTATAAAAATATCACTTAAAAATCACAATTTGAAGCAACAACCAGCAAAAAAACTCCCTCAAAACATAACAAGAAACAAAAAAACTATTAAAATGGATGTGAAAAACACTGCTAAATCTTAACTCTCATTTTTTTTTTTATATACATTAAGTTTTAATAGATTTATCGTTGATTTATGTTTTCAAATATTTCCTTTTAATCCATTTTTTCTTATTCTTTTAAAATTTTAAAACATTTAAATTAATAATTAAAAACATTATTATCTTTATGTTAATATGAGTAATATTTTCAACCGTAACACCACACGGTCCATCTCTAACACACTCCATTTTTTTTTTAAAAGACAAAATGGAATGAAACAAAAGTTTCAGCTATCCTATACCGTAAAAACCACATAATGGTACGTACCCCCACCACTTTTGACATATCACAATAATTGAAGCATGAACCTCATGCAACTTAAGGCGGGGAGACTTTAAAAACATCAAAAATTAAACTAAAATTTTGAAACTTCATGTACAAAACGAAAAAAAATATTATAGATTAAAATTAACTTTTAACTAAAAATAAACCTTGAAAAAACTTCTTCTACATACAACAACCAAATTCAAATTTCAAATGAAGATTTTGACAAAGGAAACAATATCCATCATTCACTTGTACATTCTTGAAAATAATTGAATTCCTAAGGATCCAAATTTACCTTCAGGTACCATGTCAACGCATAGCAAATTTTCTTTTATGTTACCTCCTTGAAAGCCTTTAGTAAACTAATTAAAAAAGTTACAAAATAGAATTGGCATGAGACACATGTTCTTTTATAGATAAATAATAGTTTATTAGTGGATAATTTTATAATTATAATAACTATAGTTTATAATTTTTTATTTTTTTATATTATTTTTTACACAATACAAGTAACTTTAGTTGTTTTTTTCACACTTTTTCTCCTTTCCTTTCATTTATTATATGGTTGGTCTAGATAAAGTATATATGTGTAAGAAGGAAAAAGAGATATTGTAAATTCGAATATGTTTTAGTAACATATTAATTATTAATATTTTTCTATAAAACAAATCTAATATTCACCTTTTTTATTGGCGTAATTACTTTGAAAAAAACATGCTAACCGTTCTACACGTTGTTAAATGTCTCTTTTCTTTAAGGACAATTAAGGGTCTATTCACCGTTGTATATTAGACGACACGTTCTTATCAGTTAGCAGTGCTTTGATCGAAAGTCTAAAGAAGTTGCAATTATTGTTGATAGAGCGTTCTTGCCCCAATTGCTTGGGGAGGTTTCATTGCTTTGATTCATTGAATTTTCAAATGTGCTAAGAAACAGTTCTTCAATGAATTTGAAGATCAGATACGATAGTTAGAAACTCAAATTTTGAACCAGTTTTTTACTCCAAATTAGTATAGATACAGTTACTAAAAAGAGAGAAGGACAATTTTGGAAAAGACACCGTTTTTTAATTTGAGTGTTTATGGTTCACTTGGGTTCAATTTTAGAAAAAAAAAAAATATAGTTTAAGGGGATTCCTATTGCTGAAAATTTTTTGAATCTAAATCAATGATAATTAAGTTGATTTGATTTAGATTCGAGAAAAATTGATAAAAAAATTAAAAATTAAAATTCTTTTTATTTGATCATAAAAAAAATTATACTTTAAACTAGTCAAACTTATTTATCTACTAATTGTAACAAAATGTCAAATATTTTATATATACTAAATTACTCATATTAAACTATTAAAGCAATCAAATACAATACAAACAACAAATTATATATATTTAAAACAACTCAATACAAACAAAATATAAAATAAATATATAATAATAATAATAATAATATACTTTTAGTTTGGTTTAGGTTGAGTCAGAATTTTAAAGTGCTAAATCAAGAACCGAACCAAATATGATCGATTCTGCTCGATTTGGTTCAGATGCAGACCCGATGAAGTGAAAAAACCAAACAAAATTAATTGGTTTGGTTCGAATAGCCAGTTTTGTTAGATTGACGTGAACTCATGAACACCCCTAGTTTTTAAAGGATTAAAATTTTATTTTTATTAAGATAATACATGTCATCTTTTTAGTGAATGTTTGGCTTTTCTGGCCTCAACAATTCAGAATCAGAAGCATTTTTGTGGTTCATATAAGACAACTAAATGAATTTATTGTGCTTCACTCTAGGTATGACAATGAGGCAGGCCGGGACAGAGACCGGTATGACATTTTTATCTTCATCTTTATTCTCGAAACCCATTCCCATCCTTGTTCCCATACTCAGTGAACATGAAATTTATGTTCTCATCCTTGTCCTTGTCGAGTATAGGGTATACCTGTACTCATCTCATACCCGAAAAAAATTATAATTAATAAAAAATAATTTTTTGAATATAATGATATTAATTCAAAAGTTATCTATTAAACACAAAATTTGTAATTTGTTAATTAAATGTCAAACCTTTTGTTTAAGATAAATAAATAATTTAGTCATTAAAATAAAAGCGGGTGAGGCGGATATGGGGATAGGGTGAGTATGTATATCCTTACCCTTGTCCTCATCCCCGACTTAACAAATCAGGTATTCCTCATATTTGTATTCGTGCTTGGTCAAATTGAAAATATCCGGTTAACTTTTGAGCAGGTTCGAGGATTATCCAAAGGTATGAGTTTATTTGCCATTGTGACACCATTTTACCCCAAACACTTTATTCATTAATTAAAAAATAGCAAAAAAAAATTCATTGAAAATAGTAGACTTTGCATTTAGGTAAAATGATTCACATCTCCCTATATACACTTATTTTAAAAAATCATAGTATAATAAAACATAGCATATAAGTAAATACATTAGGCTTTACAAATGAACTTCCAAGATTTTCAATTATTAAAACTCATTGAAATATTGAATAATTCATCTTCATAACATAAAAATATTAAATAATTCTCCCTAGCCTAGTTACACCTAATTAAAGCATCCTAACAGAAAGAAAATTCGAATCATTCATCACCAGCAATATCATCATGATATTGCACACCTGAAAATGACGTTCAACTCAAACAAAATGCAACAACAGTAGCAAAGGGTGAGAATATGTCCCGCGCATGTTAAGACACATATAAAGAGAATAGATAGTCAACTAAAGTACAACAAATACATATAAAATCATTTTACACCTATGAGAGATATTACACAATCACACACATAAATACATTCATGCTAATGATGTTCATGCATGCGCTCTCAGGTACATGCCTGAAGCGGTTCTCTTTTACGCTAGTAAAACCTAGGTACAATCGTGCAATGCAAAACAACTCAAGAAGACATGTCCAGAGCACCACATAATAGGCGATCCTTACAAAACTTCTTCGACTACCATGTTCATGCATTGTCATCCCCAACATAAATCATAATGTCAACATTTATCATGTTATCACACTCCATCACCAACAACAGCTGAGGTGGCATCTCGTCAGGCACACTCTAACCATTATATCAACACATTATGCGTCCAATTGAAATTAACATTAATGTCACACATTGAAACAAATATTCAATTCACACATCTTAAATAACTCTCAAACGTTCAATCATACACGACACTCATACATCTAAATATGGATATGAAAAAAATACTTAAGCACTCCTAGACAAAGTCTAGACTTCACAAATGATTAAGCAATTCAAAGTTCACACACTGCTAAACAACAACTTAGACTTAACTCTTAGCACAACAAGCTCTTCAACACAAATTACCCAAAGCACATATTCTCATGTACTGGATATCATTTATAATATTGAATATATTCACTTTCTCACATATACATGTAGGATTATTACATTCATAGTTCACCACAATATTCTCTAAGTTTTGAAGATTTCCTTACTCATTTTTAATAAGTCTCTATGACCTTCGTGAAGTATAAACGTGATATCTAGAGATTTATTAATCTTATGATATTATTCATTATCTATTTTAAAATCAAGGAGATTTATCTACAAGTCTTATGTTGACCTCAAGAACTAAAACAAACTTTTACTATGTTAAAACCTGGAGGAAACACGAACTTATCGCTTAATGTTGCTATTCAACCTTCAGTCACTAATATACTCATAACTTGAGATCTAGACATCTTTTTGGGGTGAGACCAACGACATTAGTTATATAACATATAAGGCTACAAATTTCATGAAGACTATGAAGCCTAATAAGTCATCTAGGTTCCCTCATAGGGCTCACAACACACAATTTTGTTTCATGCATGGGATGAGAGACTCAACTTCTAACTCTCATAACTCAGTCAATTCTTAACATTTTTATGTGATTCTTGAGCCTAAAATCTAGCCCAAATGTATACTTTCTAAAACAATAAATGAAACTCAATTTGGTTAATCATATAGAAAGGTATTATAAAGGCACTGAGATATGTTCATACAAAAATTTTCAGATGACAAGTATTTAACTTATAAGGTTCCTAAAATATAATTCTAACTTCAAACCCTCAAACATTTTATTTCTCCATATCTTTTGTTTATTATCAACACACCCTATCATTTCAATGACAGTCATTAATTTTCCATCAATCCTCTCAATGAAAGAAAACATCTGACACTTAACTTCTTTACCATTGAATAATCAATAGCATTCATAGAAATAAACAAACTAATTAATTGCATAAAACACATGAAACTTTAATCCATAGGAAAACTTAGGGTTCACCTCCACTACCCTATTTCTTATATAGAACCCAACTTTAACGGATGAGACTAATCAATACTATCCATTACTTTGTTCAAGGGTACTAATCTTTAAGGTATAAAAAGGAAAAACCTTCATGTCAACATAATTATTACACCTAAATAATCTAATAGGGCACATGTACTCCACAATCCAACAAAATAAATTAATATACACATATAATAATTATTCATAAGTATCAACTACATCTGAATCTCAATTTTTCTTACGTCTCATTCAAACACATCTTCAATTAACAAAATAAATTATTACATTAGGCCAACCACACAAATTCTAATTTGGCAAACCATCCCATTGTATAAATACAAAACTCCAATTACACATGTCCACACAATCTTGCACAAAACATCTTATCAACACTCGTTGCGAGTGTTTATAACTCTTTAATAGCATACATGCAACATTGAAACTATTGAAGCTTATAGATCGTTTCACTACCCATTTACTCTACACATTCCACATGATGATCCTTGTAACATCCCAAATTTATAATACAAAACATACTAGTAGTATTCAACCATTTAATTCCTTCTACTTAAACATATTTCATACAATCAAATTATACATGCACATACTCCAAATTATTTACCAAAATCATAACATACTATTTACATAAAACATTTTATGTTCTTTTACTACTAAAACATGCTAAAACATAACTCATTTAAAACAGATAGATAACCTGTCAATTTTCCATTAAAACTTAACTATCACACAACTCAAATATATAACATAACTTCAACCATTCAAACTTAGTCATTCTTAGCAAATCTTGTACATACTTCGGACTTAGCTACTAGTTTAGTCAATCCATATATTTAGCAATATGAAAGCTCTAGTTTATATACATAGACATACTCTAATATATAAACTATGTCAAACACAGAACGAGTAACTCTGCAAAAGCCACTAATCCATCGCCAATCTTGCTAATTTTGATTTCCACTTCCATCACTGGTATCTTCTCCCGTGCAAAGCACGATCATGACAGTCATACAAAATACACAGACATTGCAAGGGTAAGCATAATAATACCTAAAATTCATAATATAGAAAACTTAAAAATCACAATATCATCAATAAAATCAATCATACTTATATTCCCTTGAATACAAGCATTCCACACCATAGCATGTTCAGACTTGATAAATTTCAGAATATCTACATTGAGTTCAAACACCGAGGCAGCTTAAGACCCTTTCCAATTGGCGAAAAGCGTCCAAGCTGCATGTCTTATCACCAATTTAAGTCCAAGCAATCTTATCTTAGAACCACAAACTGATATCTAGTGTCTACCTGACACCCCTTATTAACGAGAAGAACAGGATTGAAAACGATCGGGAAAAGGTTCGTTGATTCAAAAGCATATTTACCTATAATAGAGATCACTTAGCAACAAGAGCTATAGAAAAGACTGTGTCGAAATCTGTCAACCGAAAGTTAACCATGCAAAGCACAAAAGAAAATAGTGAGGAGAGAATTGAAGCAATAGAGAAGAAAGAAAATTGAAGAAGAAGAAAGAAAATAAGAAAGGGGAAAGAAAAGAAAAGAAAAGAAAAAAAGGAGTGAGGTGAGTTTAGTGAGTTTCGACTTGCTATTCGCATCTCCTTCTAAGCAGATTTCCGAAAATGCCTCAAAACTCAATTAAAACTCTCTGAAACCAAGAAATAATTAATATTTTACTTCCCACCTCCCAACTATTTTATCAAAATTAATTGAATAATATTTATATTATAAATAAACTCAGTTATTCTCCTACTACTACATTAATATAAGATAATTAAACATTTAATTCCCCGTAATATTTATTTCCTTTCCACTAATTATCTATTAATTAAATTGGTCCTTATAATCTTGATTGTGAAGGTGTAACCTCAACTCGCCAAATGTTGCTCCTTAAACTCCCTTAGCAAGGTTTCTTCTGTAACTTTTTCTCTCACCTCTAGAGTCTGAAACGTAAACTAAAGTACAACACTTAGACCCCTAATTTTACCCTAAATTAACCATTTGTTGGACTTCTAAAATCAAACTGAAACTTCTCTTACTATTTACACCCACATTTATTTTATAAAATTAATCCTTGATTTATTTTAATAAACACAAACAATAAATTAATTTAAGCCTATTAATATAAATTATATTTTTTATTAATATATTATTTTTCTAAAAAATGGATGTTACATTCATCCCTACTTTACTCATGATGGAGTCTCCTTTTTCGATCCGTTCTTTCATATATAATATTCAAGTTTGTTGATGTTTTTTAATATGATAATTAATAAATAAAATTGATAATTTCAATCAATTTGTCATTTTATAAAATAATAATAATCTATGTAACTCTTTTACTGAATAATAATCTTTATAAAATAATAACCATATGAAAAGTTGAAAACAAACCTTATGAAAATCTATATATCAAAACAAACCCTATGAAAATTACATAAGTATTCTATTTTGTCATTGTCTTTTTTTTGTTTTCTTTTATTTCATATAAAATTTCTTCTCTCTTTTTAATCCTCAACCCACCTTTCTTTTACTCCCATCCTCCTTTGCTATCTTTTTTATCCGTTTTTATATCACTCCATCTTTCCTTCTTCTTTTATTCTCGTTTGAATTTTATTTTTGCTTTCTACATTCTCTCTCACTTATTAAAAACAAGTGATTTTTAATACAAAATTTTTAATTATTTATATATCATTAATTAATTTAAAAAATTGATGTAATTATTTTATAAATTTTTTTATTTAGATTTTATACTAAAAATTAATTGATAAATAATTAAATCTAATTATTTAATAATATTATAAATAAAATAATTTTAGTTATAATAGAGACTATAAATATTATTTACATAAAATGTAACTCTGCTCAAATTAATTAAAAATAATTATTTATAATTGTTTTTGAAACGCCATTAATTTGTTTGTTAGTTAATAGTTTTTTTTTGTAGACATATTTATACTAAAAAATTTAAATGTAATTAGTTTTTATCATAAATATAATTATTTTACATTTAAATTTTCTCAATAGTTACCAAAAGTTTCTCATTATCATATGTACTAACTAATGTTGGTAAATTTCTCGTTATTTTTTTTTTTTTACATTTTGATTAGTATGTCCTGACTAAATTAATTGTTTACAAATGTCAAAATAAATCATTTAAGAAAAAAATCTATAAAAAACAATAAATTTTAAATAATGAAAATCTATAATATCTTTTTTTTAGCAAATTAAAGGCCTTAAGGGACAAATAGATATAATGTATAATATCATTTAATTATATCAATTAATTAATCTCAATGATATCTAAATACAAATAATTTAAGGATAAAATATATTTTAGACTCTTAAGAATTTCAATATATTAAATATATTTTTTATTTTTTATGATTTTGATTTCTAATTTTAAAATATATTATTTTTAATCTCCAACTGATATATAATTTATTTTTTATCTCTCAAAAAATTATCTAAATAAATTAGAGGGAAAAATAATATATTTTCAAAATTAGATGGACTAAAAACATGCAAAAAATTTCTAGAACCATATTTAATATTTCAAGATTTTTTTTAAAGACATAAAACATATTTTACTGTTGATTTATTTCTAAAAGAAATATGTATTTAGATAAATTAGTTCTTTAAAGTGATATATGATTTGTAAATTACTTTAAGGCTAATGTATTGTATCTAATGGAGAAACTTTCAGTAACTATTTTATTTTAAAAAAAAATAAAAGCCAAATTATTAGAGCCTATATTTTTCAAAGGAAATGAAGGTTTACTCCTTCTAGACAAAACTAGATGAAAGTCAAAGATTAATTGCAAAGCTACTTATAAGAGTATGTTTGATTTGTTATTTTAGTTAACTGAAAACTGAAAAGCTAGCTGAAATGATTTCAGCTCCTTTTGAATAGCAAAATTTTAGGTGTCACTAGCTTTTTCAAAAAAGCCTACTCTAAGTAGTTTTTCCAAAAGATTTCCTATTTTAGGGTGTATTTGAAAAAACTAGTTGAAAAACTAACTGAAAGCTGAAAAACTAGTTGTAAGTGTTTGATAAAACTAGCTGATCAATTAGCTGAAAGTTCTAAAATGACAAATAAGGACATCATTAATCATTAAATCAACAATGAGGTATTTAAAATAATTATAACATATTGTAATAATATAAATTTATTATATATTTAAATTATAAATTTTTATAATAACATATTTGAGTTATAATTACATATTTAAATTATAAATTTATATAATTATATATTTAAATAGCAAAATACTATAATTAATATTTAAATTATAATTTATATAATTAAATATATAAAATTTAAATGACATATTTAAATTATAATTTTCTATACTTATATATTTATATTATAAATTACTATAATTACATTAATAACGGAGAGAAATAAAGGAGAGAGAGGCTGTATAATGTGATGAAAGAGAATTAGTGAGAGACAATAAAACCAACCATAAAGAGTAAATATATAAAAATAAAACCAGCCAGTAGCTTATTTTTAAGAAGACAAATATTTATTAATCAGATTCAGAAGAGGTGAGACTCCTTTAAGTCATAAGGAATAACACTCGAGAACTTGCCATTTACAAATATATAGCAACTTCAGAAATTACATCTAAACACATGACTTACAGAGCTCCAAAATTCCCCACACACATACAAACTCCAACCATAAACCAAAACAAACGAAAACCAACTTCAAGCATTCCTCTTACCCATTCTAGTAAAATACAATTCCGGTTGTGAAGACCATTCAACAAAAGACACAAACTAAGCTTTACGATTCCTTTTTAACCATGTTCAGGCCCTCTACAGAGATAACCACTAGACTTCCTTAGCACTGAAGCTTGACCCTAAAAAATTAATGCATTCCTAGCTAACCAAATACCAGAGAGTGTAGTCAGTTAAATCACACTAAGAATATCTTGGGTGAATGATCCATTCGCTAAAAGTCTAAATCACACTAAACCAGCTAGTAGCTGAAAATATGAGATCTTTTGGAAAAGCTACTTTGAGTAGCCTTTTTGAAAAAACTAATAGCTCCTAAAAAAACTCATAGATTTTTGCTATATAAATGAAACTGAAATCATTTTAGCTACCATTTTAGCTAGTTGAAAGCTGAAAAACTAGTTGAAATGGCAAACCAAACACACTCTTAAGTTGTTAGCTAATTTTATTTTTACATGTTTACCCTTCGTTAATTAATGCATTGCCCCTCCCACTAATCCTCTCTATCACATTATACAACTTTTCTCTCCTTCATTCATCTCTCCTTTGTTATGTAATTATAGTGATTTATATTATAAATATATAATTATAGAAAATTATAATTTAGATATGTAATTTAAGATTTATATATTTAATTATATAAACTATTATTTAAATATTAATTATTGTAATTTATTATTTAAATATGTAATTACATAAATTTATTTTAAATATGTAATTATAATTTAAATATATTATTATAGAAATTTATAATTTAAATATATAATTATAATAATTTATAATTTACATATATAGTTAACTATATTATTAAAATATATTATAATTACTTTAAATATCTTATTGTTGATATAATAATTAATTATGTCTTTATTTGTCATTTTACAACTGTTAACAAGTTGATCAACTTGTTTAACTAAACACTTACGACTAGGTTTTCAGTTTTCAGCTAGCTTTGTTAAACACACCTTAAATGTTTGATAAAAGTAGCTTATCAACTAGCTAAGTTGTAAAATGACAAATAAGTGCATTATTAATCATTAGATAAAAAATTAGGTATTTAAAATAATTATAACATATTTTAATAATTAAATGAATTAAATATTTAAATTATAAATTATTATAATTATTATAATTATATATTTAATTTATAAATTTCTATAATTACATATTTAAATTATATATAATTACTTATATATATTTAAATTATAATTTCTATAATTAAATATATAAATTTTAAATTATATATTTAAATTATAATTTTCTATAATTAAATATTTAAATTTTAAATTACTATAATTAAATTAATGAAGGAGAGATAAATGAAGGAGAAATGTGTTGTATCATGTGAAGTAGGAACAATACATTTTTTAGTGAAAGGTAAAATTATAAAAAAAAAATCAACTAGTAGTTGAAAATAAGATATCTTTTGAAAAAGCTACTTGAAGTAGCTTCTTTGAAAAAGTTAATTGCTCATTCTCTTACTTTTTTACTATCCAAACAGAGTTTAAATATATTTGTACTCTATCATTTCAGTTAGTTTTTTCTGCTTTTAACTAGTTGAAATAACAAAGCAAACATACTCTAATTGTACTCACTCTCAGACACAGAATTTCAATTCCCATATACTTTAATTTTAATTCATACCTACTTTAATTTCAATTCACACCTACTTCTAAGAAAAATATTAATATATCCTCAATTTTTTACTTTCTGGCACACCATCGTCAGAGAGTTTCAAATTTTTTTACTTTTTTACAAACTGTTATCAGAGAATAATTGTAAGTTTAGTCAACCATGACATTGTAATTGTATTGGTTCCATTGTAATTGTATTGGTGGGATGGTTTGTATCGTAAGAAGTTTCCATGACAATGCTAATTCTCATGCTTTACAAGTGGTTGCATGTTATTTCAAATTATTTTAACAATTATATGATTTATAAAAATATTTTAATAAAAATTATAGTGATAAAAACAAACATTTATTTGAAATAATCTTAATTAAATTCTTATAAAATTTTTTAGAAAAAAATGAGTTTTTGCTTATACAAGACAAAACACATGCTAAATTTCTTATTTAAGCTTTTTATATTTTTAGGTTTCAACAAAAGTGCCAAAAATATTATGGAATAATTTTCGTTGGATCTACTGCTCCCTGGGTATTTAAAGCTTTTGTACACAATCAATAAATATTTATTAAATTTAAATTACAACTATCCTCGTTTATTATTTGCACAATTTTATATAAAAAATAGGTGATAAATCATAACATAAAACATTTTACACTCACTCAATCTCTTTCCATCATTTATAATAAATTTGATAACTTTTCCAATAAATACTTTAAATTTTAAAAATCATGATAAATTGTGATTAAAAGAAAATATAAAATAATTTTTATATTATTTACTTCATTTATATTCTTATGAAATAATTTTAATTTTTATACTAATTTTACTAATATTTACAAGTACATTGTAAAAATATTGCACAATTATATATTGAATTAGTGTAATTGAAAAATATTACACAATTATATATTAAATTAAAAATTTAAAACAATCTGTGTTATGGGAAAAAAAACTAAAACACCCTAAGTTTTCCTAGGAAGGTAATAATAGATTACAATTTAATGGTTCTAATCCTATGCGAACAAAGAGGAATGATGGAAAGAAGAACATCAAATCATATATGAAATTTCTTATTAACAGGAATAATGGAAAGAAAAATATTAAATCATATCAAAAGCATCTATGCTAACAAAGAGGGATAAAGCTTCAAACTCCCCACAAATGAAATCAACAAAGACATTAAATCATAAGAAGAAAAACATACAAAACAATTTTTTAGTTTCAGGAGAGATCTCGTTCGAGAATAAAAAAAAATTGGAATTTTTTTATTTTCCAGCGAGATTTCACGGAAGAGTAAAAAAAATTTTGACAGGATCTCGTTGGAGACTTAAAAAAGTTTCTTAGTCTCCGACGAGATTACTAGAGAATTAAACAGTATTTAACAAAAAAAAAATAAAGTACTTGAATAGTGACAAGCAAACTAAAGAATAGAAGAAGAATGAAGCAAAGAAGAGCTGTAATGAGGGAGAGAGACGACAAGAGGAGAGAATGTGAGGAGAGAAACGAGTGAACAAATATTTAAAAAGAGAAAGGGGTTGAGGGGTAAAATAGCCATTTTATTTTTTTTTAAGTAATAGGCGGGAATTCAAATAAGGGTAAGTGTTAATTGAAATTCCCGCTCTGACATCTTTGAGCCCTCTTAAGACTAGTGCAAAAAATGAACACAAGTACATAGAGAATTTCTCCTTGTATCTCCATAATTTCTCCCTACACCTCTATAAAAGTAGGGAAAATCTCAAATACCCTACGTAAAAAAATAAATTAATCCTAGTAAAAAATTTGCAAATTTTTTTACAAATCCGGATAGGGGTGTCCGGATTTGTAAAAAAAAATTACAAATTTTTTTGTAAGTCTGAACAGGGGTTTTCGGACTCAGTCCGGACTTGTAAAAAAATTTGCAAATTTTTTTACAAGTCCGGATAGAGGTGTCCGGATTTGTAAAAAAAAAATTTGAAAATTTTTTACAAGTCCGGATAGGGGTTTCCGGACTCAGTCCAGATAGGAGTGTCCGGACTTGTAAAAGAAATTGCAAATTTTTTTACAAGTCCAGATAGGGGTGTTCGGATTTGTAAAAAAAATTTGAAAGTTTTTTACAAGTCTGGACAGGGGTTTTCAGATTCAGTCCGGACACGGTGTCCGAATTCGTAAAAAAAAATTTGAAAGTTTTTTAAAAGTTCGGACAAGAGTTTCTGAACTCAGTCCGGATAAGGGTGTCCAGACTTGTAAAAGAAATTGTAAATTTTTTTACAAGTCCGGACAGGGGTTTTCGAACTTAATCTGAACAGGGGTGTCCGGACTTGTAAAAAAAAATTGTAAATTTTTTTACATGTCTGGACAGAGGTATCTGTACTTGTGAAAAAAAATTTGCAAAATTTTTTACAATTCCGGACAGGGGTATCCAGATTTGTAAAAAAAAAATCCAAAATATTTTACAAGTCCGAAAAGGGGTATCCGGAGTTGTAAAATAAAATTTGCAAATATTTTTTACAAGTCTGGACAGGGGTGTCCAAACTTGTAAAAAAATTTGCAAATTTTTTACAAGTCTGGATAAGGGTGTCCGGACTTGTAAAAAAGCTAATGTACCGAGATAAGATAAACGCAAAGCTGAACCATGAAAAACAAAGCAAACGCAAAGGGGATAAACTACGACACACGAAGAAGAAGAGAAAACCACGGATTCAGTGAGAAGAAAAACGAAGTCGTGCTAGAAAAGCTAAAAAGATATGCAAAACGAGAGACGTGCGAAATGAGAGAGAGGTGTAGATGAAAAAGAAAAGAGAAAGATGTATGATAATTAATTTTTTACTGTTTTCATTAAGGGTTTTTTTGACATTTCAAGAAATTATGTAGGTGTAGGGAGAACTTATTGGAGTGCAGGGAGAAATTCTCAAGTACATGATGTGTTTCTCATTTGCGGGCTCAAATTGTTTTGGCCCAATTACTGTGTCCAAAGGGCTTTTCCTTTTTGCACCCACACTTTTTATTAGCACTCCAAATCTTGATTTCCTAAAATACCTTGTCTCCCTTGTTTTCTTCCTACGCGATTGCTAGCCTCCTCACCCTGCCATCCTACAATGCACCCAATTCCTGCAGCCCCCATCATACCTTCTATACTCACAATTTCATATGTTAAGACTGTAGCCTCATCCTAAATTGTATATGTGTAGATTTAAAAGGTAAAAAATGCATAAATAAGTATGTTGCGTATCTCATGATCTGCAATATGCATAAATTATGATATATTGAAATTATGTAATTATATAATTGTGGATCTTGTGATCTCCAATGTGACTTATACACAACTACATATTATGTAATCTATAGTATTTTTTAATGTATTTTTTATAACTGCGGGGTGATGCAGGAGAGAGAAAAGGGTAGATTAGAAAATTAAGATTTTTTGGGGTGAAAATAGTAAAATGAGTTTAAAAAAGAAAAGTCCATGTCCAAAACATGTTAGTTTAGTGGGCTCAGGCAAGCCCAATTGATGCAAAAGAGGAGCAACTGAGGAAGTAGCACGGGGGACAATGACTCCGTTGTCAAGTGAGATCAAAACCTAGTTTTAGACACTACAAAACACTATCACTCACTGTGCCCCAATTTCACCACGCTAACTAGGTTGTGAAAATCAGATCGAACCAGTCGGTTCAATCGATTGAACCAGAAGCTGAACCAATGTCCAGTCCATTGTTTCCAAAAAATGGGCATGCTAGGAACGACAAAAAACCAGTCAAACTGGTGAAAAACCAGGTGAATCGGCCAAAATCGGTTGGTTCAATGTTTATCCCCCCCCCCCCTTTTTTTTTTTAAAAAAAAATATATAAAAGTTTATAAAAATTGAAAATTTGTGGTTTTTAAAATTTTAAGTACATGAGAGATATTCTATAAGATATTGTGAAATTTCTTATAAATATTTCAAATTAAGAAATGTTGATTATAATTTAAAATATAAATATTTTTTAAAAGATCATTTTAAGCCATGTGAAACTTTACTTTTTTGTAACATTATAAAGATAACAATATTCAAACTTAATACGATGGATTATATTTGTATATTATAAGTTATATATATTTTACTTAATATATTATTATCTTTACCTATATATAAAGGGAATAACCCTTTTCAATATAACTTTATAAAAACTGTCAATTTTAATAGAAAAACTATCTAAATAAAAACTGTCAATCAAGATAAAAACTACCCAAATAACCTCCAATCAAGATGAAAACTACCCAAATAACCTCCGTAATATTCTGTCTTTGTTTTCCACACTCCTCCTATTTTCATTTTTTCTTTTTTCTCTCTTTTTTCTATTTTATTTATTTATTCTTCTTCTTCATCATCGTTTCTTCACTTTGCAATTGCTTCCATTCTTCATTTTGGCTGTGTTCATCTTCATTTGCG
This sequence comes from Psophocarpus tetragonolobus, assembly GCA_037954015.1. Classification (NCBI taxonomy): domain Eukaryota; kingdom Viridiplantae; phylum Streptophyta; class Magnoliopsida; order Fabales; family Fabaceae; genus Psophocarpus; species Psophocarpus tetragonolobus. Next base: position 32,634,287 of record CM075690.1, on the reverse strand, counting down.
ATTGCTTCAAATAAATAATGTAATTCTTATATACGTAATTTTGTGTTCATCTTCGTTTCCTCTATCACTTTTGGTTGCTATTTTCAATGGTTTGCACAAGGTATGCAACATTTTCCCTTTAACGGCTATTTTTTCTTCTTTCATTTATTCAACAACTTACCAAAATATTTTGTTTATATTTTCATCAAGTAATGTGTTTGTACCCTATTTTCTTATTTTTTTTAACCGTGTTCCCCGCTTGATTCTCTCTCTTCACAATTTTCACATGTCCTCATCATTTTTAAAAAAGAAACATACATATTGCATAATTTTTTCTATCCTTAATTGCATATGAATACATTTTTGTTTTTATATTACAACAACCTCCTTTACATTACAGTCTAGATATAATTTGTGATTATTAATAGAGGTGGGGGATGGATGAGGAAATCACTTTAGAGATCTCTTACTCGGTCATGTAAGCCACAAGAAACTCTATAAGATTTTTGTTATTTCATGTCAGAGTTCTAGTAGCATTTTATCAATTTTATAATTATTTAGTAGTATTTTTATTTTAAAATACAATTAATTCAAGTAAATAACTCTATAATTTTATTGTTTGTTAAATAACTCTTCAAGTACAATTAATTCATTCACATTTCTCTTATGGATATAGAGTAAGAAGAATTTTTGCCATGCATGTTCCATATGCTATTAACTTCATTTTATTTTATAAAAATAAAAAATTTCCCTGTTTCTTAAAAAAAAAAAACTGCTGTCAACTACCCACATCCATGTCACTATAAAATCATCTATTTTACTATTGCAACGTAATTAATGGTAACTTCCCTTTACTATAATAACTTCCTTGTTCTTCCATCTTCTCAATAACATCCTTTTTCATTTATACACACATAATTGATGATATTTAACTTTTTATTTTATGCATAGAAACATGTGTTTTTCACTTTTTTCTGAAATGGTTATATATCACGTAATTAGAAATATTAATTTTTCTTTAACTTTTAATTTGGTAATTATGGATATTTAACTTTCCGTTATGCCTTTGACAATATAATTTTCTTTTCACCTTTTTTCTCTAATGAATTATATTTTTTTTAATAATACAATCAGAGATATGAAATAAAGAAAATATTTATCAAAACTAAAACAACATTATTATAACTAAAAAACTTGAAAAATGCAATAAAAGGTATGACATAAAGAAACTATTTATCAAAATGCTATCAACAAAGATTATTTTAAATTTGAAAATGGGTATAATACGTAAATTATCCTACAAATTAAAATATAAAAATATTACGTCTATTTCCATTAAAATTATTATTACCTAATTTTTCATTAAAATTAAGGTAAAATAGAAAAAAAAACTTTGGTATTGTAATATACAACAACAAATTATTAATTAATATATTTTTTCAATTTCATACATTATAAATTTATGTTAATTGCCATATTTATAATTTGTATTAGGAATTTATTATAATACTAATTAATTACATATATAAAAAATATATTCATTACACATATAAAAAAATATATTAATACGTATTAGGAATTTATAGGTTATAACAAATATAAATAATGTATGAAATATTAATGTTAGTATATTATAATAGATGAAATTCAAAAATATATTAATTAGTTTTTATATTTTATTATTATTATTTTATTTATTTATCATTTCTAATTTATTGATAATATTTATTGTTTCGTTCCATTTTCTTATGAATATATTTAATTCATTCTATCTAATTTTTACATTACCTTTTAGTTATATATATCAACATCAAATAGTTAATTAATATATTTTTTGAATTTGCTATATTATAAAATGTAACTAATATGTCTATTTTCAATTAAAATTAAGGTACATAATACTTTATTTAATAATTTATTAAATATTTTATCATCTCCATGTTAATAATATTTTCACCTAATTCATTATACCTAATTTTTACTACACATTAATTATACATTTCTTCAAGTATCCTATCATTTTATCTTCTTCTTATGAAGTCATTGTGAATCAATTAAATTTTATAATTCTTTAGTCAAGATCACCGTTTACAAATTTATTCTATTGAATGTTGTTGCACAGTAATAGTAGATAAAATCCAGTTTTACAGAATGATTAAAAAAGAGTTATTATTACACAAAATAAATAGGTAAAATAATTTTTTATTTGGTAATGTATGGACAAAATAATATGATTACTTTTATAGTTGATTGCTCTTTTCTATTTTAAATAGCCAACAATACAATTGTTTTAAAATGTATGTGTTCTAAATTAATAAGTGCAAAAATACAACTCATCATATAAGTCATCCGTCATGCTTGATGATGTCAGTGTTTATGACTATATTAACAGATGACTTAAGTGTAAAAATATCTACATACTTAAGGTTATAAAAATTTATTAATATAATAATTATTACTTATTAAATTTAGACATAGTAAAATATATCATATTATATATGATATATAATTATTTATATTGTAATTTTTAAATATAGACAATGTCTTTTACAAATAACTAAGGAGAATACTTGAAAGGTAATATCATCAACCTTAAATTTTTTGTTATCATTTAATATTTCTTTCTTCTTTAGGTTAATAACTACATGTATATTTTATACTAATTTTACAGGAAAGCTCAAAACTGTCAAGAACGAAAATCATTGTTTGGTCTTCTAATTAAAGAAGATTTTATTACTCCAAAGTCATGATAACAACACAAATATTTTGTTTTTATTTTTATAGTATTGTTTTATATATTACTAAATCCAAATTAAAATAGTATACAAAATTATAGATAAATAATAATTATTTATAAATTATATAATTAAATATATTAAACGAAAATAAAAATATGAACACTGTTTTGGCCAATATTAATAAAAATAAATGAAAAAGATAATACTTTATTGAAATTAATGTAACCATAGATGGAATCTTTGAATCCACCGGTCCAATAATCAATCTCGTCTTGAAAACCTTGACGCCAACAATTCCTCACCCGTTTTCGTGCAATGGCTGCGCTTATGCTGTTTCTCTTCGACAAACAACACGATCGCAGCGACGCAGACGATAACAGTGAAGACTACGACGACAAAGAAGAAGAAGATTATGAAGATGATGTTGTCTCTGTGTCCAGTGGGAAAAAGGTGTACACGGTGGAGGACTAGGAAGCGGAAGCGGCGTCTATTGGCTACAAAGTATTGGGTCCCTTTGGAAAGGAAGATAGTGTGTTTAAGCCATACGAGCCTGTTTTCGCAATTGTTCAGGTTCCATTCTCTAACTTTGTGTGATTCCGTGTATAAATGAAACTTCCTTCCTTTTTTTTTCTTTTAGTTTTGAGTAATGTGTATTTTTGCTGACTCAGATTGGTTCTCACCAATTTAAAGTAAGCAATGGAGACAACATTTTTACTGAAAGATTGAAGTTCTGTGAAGTGAATGACAAGGTGAGTTTGTCTCTTTTGCTCTCTTTATTATATGGATGTCTTCGTATGTCTGTTAGTTCATGTTTAGTTTCGTTTTGCTTGCTATGTTAGATTTCATTCGTGTTGCTGATGCCTGTCCTATAATAAATTCTGGATAGCAGGTTTCGTTAAAAAAAATAAATTATTCCATCGTAAAGAATTAAATTCTAGATTAGCTAATGGTTGCTCGCATTTACTATTCCCTGTATGGAATGTCTTAGTAACTACTTAGAGAATCTCATTAAAATTACTCGGTTCAGAGCTAAGTGGAGGATTGAAACTCATTGTTATTGTGATTCTGCCTCGTTTGAGATTATGGGTATGTGTGGTCTTGTATTTGTTACTGTAAAGAAAGTCATTTGCAGAAAGTACATGTGGTAAATATTCCAGGATGCTGTAAAATAATTCAACACTGTTGCCACCTGTGAAGTATAAACACACGGGGACACAAAATACTGAATTCTAAAGATTATGTGAACATGACTGCTTATGTGTTTAACAAATAAGATTCATTTGAGATAGTGTCTGAAGTTAGTGAATGAGAGAGAATTTGATAAATCACTACTATAGGAAAAAGTATTCTTTGAGCATGCATGTGGTTGAGTAGTAAGGGATGGAGAATGGATGTGCATGGTTGTCATATGTTGAATTTGTTGCCATTTGCCAATGAAACAGAGTTCGTTATTTTTTAATGACATGTGAGGAAAATGTTTTATCATTTCTTGAATGAGTCATCACCAAATTCTAGAGGAAGTTTAAAGTACATTGTTATCAATTTTCTTTACATATCATTTGTTAAACAAACTCAAAATAAAAGAAACAAAAATAATTTTAGATTCTTTTTTAGATTATTTGATTTTTTACTATTTGAAATTTTATAAATTGCTTGATTTTGGATCTTTTTGTGGGACATACCAAATAAGTTTGGCAACTGTGGCATGTGGCTGAAAAATTCAACAGGCCATCTGCATTATTTCCAATGCTTTCAGAATTGGATCTTGGATCCGTCATTAACTTGGTAGGGATACTGATTTATTGGGTTACTTTGTCAAACCGATAAAGTCACTAATTGATCCGCATAACTTTGTCTATATTAAAAAAATTATAACGTAAATTTTCATAAATAAAAAATGACAAAAAGAAAAAAATTGAGTCAGAATACAATAAAGAGCAAAATAAGTATACTTTGATTTACCTGCACATTTCCACAATCATCAAGTAGGTTGAAAATATAAGATAAACATAAAAATTATACTGCCAAATTAATTGATCTATAGTTTGTAATCTTCTATGGCGGTCAAGGTTTTGGAAGCACAATGAATAGAAACTATTAAAAAGTATTGTTGATACTTGATGATAAATAGAAGAACTTCCAAATTCATAGTGTTTTTAGGTAAGATACTGAGTATGTAGGTAATATTCTAAGTATGTGAACTACGATCTAGATAATAAGCTATTGAGATATAATATTCTAATTATAAATAATGTACATATTGTTGGAAAAATTTATGTCATTTTTATGTAAAAAGTATTTAAAATTTTAAAAATTAAAAAAATTGACCGAACCAGGCTGGTTTGCCTGATTTGACTCCTGAACCCATTGAGTTGCGTCGGGTCTGATGCATTTCTTGTCTAAAAAATGGTTTGACCTAGTAAATGGTTTGATAACATTAGTTATTTTTCTTTTCTTGATATTATCTCAATGTTACCTATAAATATCCACTAAGTAAAATTCTTCAATGGATTGAAAATGGATAGGTTAATGAGTTCACACATTATAACAGAGTGTAGCCAAGTAGTAAGGTACCTATACCCATGTGTGTACCTGCACTTTTGAATTATTTAAATACCTGAATTATATTATAAGAAATTAATTGCTCTGAATTTTTTAGTAGAAATACATATTTCAAAATTATGATTTTTAGTATAAATATGTTACAAAAGAATTTTTTTAGTAAATATGTATGCTTCAAAAATTTTTATTTTTATTTTATTTTTTACATTTTGTTTAAAATTTTATATTTTATATTTTTAACAAATATAAGTCTCCATACCAAGTGGGAAATGACTTGTGTTATTGTTGTTGTACAGTTGCTTCTAAACATTTTGATAGTTCTACAAAGTACAAACTACTTAGATTGCCTAGCTCTTGATACACTGTTATTGCAGCATGATTGTATATTTGTGTCAGAAGTTCTGTTAAATAATAATCAATTCAATGGTTTGTTTTCTTTATACTAATTATTTGCTATTTTCTTTTAAGCTAGTTAATTGAAAATTCCATTTCCCTTTTTGCTCATTGCAGTTGATTCTTGATAAAGTTCTGTTGCTTGGCTCTGCTTGTCAGACAATTGTTAGCAGACCCATATTGCCAGATGCAGCTGTTCATGCTGTTGTTGAGGAGCATGTGACTGTAGACTTTCTCTTTTCAATTATGCAGAATCAGCTTTTTTAAGATGGGAGTAGGAAGTAGGAAGTAGGAAAAGAATAGGTTTGGATTGAATGCTCTGAACAGATTTGGCTTGGTTGCAATTGCTGTTCTTTCCATTCATACCTTTGCAATCATAATGAAAAGGAATTAGAATTGTGACTTAATAACATACTTTCGTCTGGTTGACAAAATTAAAAAGAATTATATATTGCATTTAAGTCATGCATATATATGCATACAATTGTCCTCAAATATTATAGCATGTAATCTATAAGGTAAGGAAACCTAACAACTGTTGATTGCATTTTGCAGCATATATTTGTATGCCAAAACATTGAAATATAATGAATTTAAATTTTAAATATGCAATGCATTATAACTGTTCTGTTTCTCTAGTAGTGTATGATGTCTATGTGATGCAATGAAGACATTTTATGGCTTTTCTAACCACTGTATAGTCTATATTCGTTTTCTTATCATAGACTTGCACATGCACTCATTTTTCCTTTATATCAGGCACTAGATGCAAAAGTAATTATTTTTAAGAAAAAAGAGAAGGAATAATTACAGAAGAACCAAAGGGCATCGTCAGGTGAGTTGGAAAGCAATTATGCAATCCTGTGTAGTTTCATATAATATTATTGTTACTGATTCTAGTTGATGCATGGTTATCATCTTCAGGAGTTGACCCAGTTAAGGATAACTGATATTGAGAAACCTCAAAATGTCCGCCTGAAAGCCTTCAAAACCGGCAAAGAAAGAACAGGAAAAGTTTGCAGTTGCTGCATAAAAAGAATATACCTACCCCTTGGGCGTTGATGGTTAATGCTGTCTTTTTGTCTCAGTGAGTTTTGATAGTTGGATGGCATGTAGAGAGCATGGTGGTATTGGTGATAAGCTCCATTTGCATCTGCAATTTCTTGTTAGGTGGAAATAGTCAACCATCCACTCGGTTGTCAGGTTTTGTAGAATTATTACACAAATTTTCTTTTCCCTCTGTAATACTATAATTAGTGATCCGATGTTTGAACGTAGGTCCCTTGATTCTTAAACCGGTTTCAAGGTCTCAAGAAATTTAATAATGACTCAAGTATTTTTTTGTTAAGTAAAAAACATGATGCTAATGCATTTTACCAATTTCTGACGAAAAAGTAATTTTCAAACTTTGACTTTCTCATCCTGTGCTAGGAAAAGCTAAGTTCTGGAGAGAAAGGATCCATATGGGAACTATAAAGGACTGTGTAGAGATGGAAATGAGTTTATGGCTCTCAGGCTTGATTTATTTGTTAGTTTGAGCTTTAGTTTGTTAGAAAAATATAGTTTGTACTTAGCAACTTGTTTGGTTAAAGAAACAATGAATATTTAACATATAAATATGTAATGTTAACTTTTAAAGAAAATTACAATATATCAAATATATATTTTCTTATAAAATTAACATTTTCTTCATCATTATATATAAAATATTAACACACAAGTTATTTACATATTTTAGCTTTTTTTTTAATAACATAAATGAGCTTATGGAGTATTTAATAAATTGAGTTTAGTTAATTTAAAAAGTTCTCTATACTTTTGCGGCCAATTTTACTCATTTATATAATGGCTTAATGAATTTTTTAATGCCTAGAAAATTCCTATTTTTTATTTTAGTTTTTTTTATAGATTTTTTTTTTATTTTAGCCCCTAACATGTTTTTGTTTTAAAAATAGTCCTGACGGTTCATAGTTTTTAAACTTGAGAATGTACATAAACTTGCGAAAGACATAAGCAAATATGATTTGTAAACTTGTAAGAATTTTTTTATACTAAAATAGTATTAAAAAATTAGTTTCCTTACCATAATACACAAATAAGAAAATATTATTTCATCAAAATCCATGAATAGTTAATTTACGATGAAAAATTAGTTCATAATAAAAATATCATCAATAAATTTCATAAAAAATTAATTAAATCTGCACCAAAATTTATAATAAAGACATACAAAATATTGTCTTTTTAAAAAATAAAAACAACATATTAAAAAAATAATAATAGAATAAGAATTCATAGGAGAAATGGATTAAACAATATCAAAAGTTGAGTTCATCCGTGTTTACTCTAATTTACTTGAGTTTGCTTACCTAAACTCATACAATTGTATGGTTTTATGAGTTAAATCGGCGAGTTTAAAAATATGTTGTGGTTACATTTTCATGATAAGTGATGATGGTGACAAACTTTTTTTTTTTTTTAATTTTAGTTTTTTATAATTTTTTTTATTTTAATCCTTGAAATGTTTTTGGTTGAAAATAAATTCAATCATTACATGCTTACTGTTAAATGATAATGTACCAAATGTTTTGTTATATTAGTGGATACATATCACTAAAAATAATAATATAATAATACTTTATTTTTTAGAAAAATAAAAAATATTATTGTTATTAAACTTAATCAACTTTTGATTTCTAAAAATACCTATTTTTTATGTGTTTTAAAGTTTTTATTTTATTTATCTCCAAAATATATTTTTGATTTAAAATAATTTATGTGATTAAATGTATACTATTAAGTAATGATGTAACAAGCTTATTTTTTTATTTTTAATTTTTTTTAAATATCTAATATTTTATCACGTCAGTCATTTTATGTCATTGAACATAATAATATAATAATAGTGCATGTCTTTTATAAAATAGAAAATATTATTGTTAATTAACTTGAATAATATGTTTTGGCCCCTTAATTTTCTTTAAAAATTCTCTTACGTAACTTTTAAATAAATTGTTATAATAAATTTAATGGATTAACATTTTTCTTTAGAAAGTTATAGTAGCAGAATTTTATGATAAAAAAGCGTCCATAAGCTAGAATGTAATTAATAATCTATCTCTCTAAGGTGGTAATTGGTAAAGAAGAAAGACACCAACACAATCTATTTTGTGAATGATGAATCTGTTTGGATAATACTAATTTCCAGAGGCTATGAATGAGTTTGTGAGTGTGGGATATCTCTTTAATTGATAGCCATTAGCCACCCCCTTTATGAGAAAAAAAGATCAGACTTGTCAATTTTCATGGTCTATTACCCAACTTTAGATACAGACAATGACTGAGTTTTACAATTTTTGATTATGTGCATAGTAATGAAAAGGAAATCAATGAAAATTTATGTCTCCCCAACGCTGCGTTGACCATGCAAATTGCAATTGATTAGTATGGGCTGTTTGTGTTTTATAAAAAACACCTAACAAAGCTATTTTCTCATGTTGCATCTCCTATTTACATCCATTACAAAGTTTATGAAATAATTAAAAAATTTATATATCACATCATAATTTTCTCTCTCGATTAAAATGGTAATCCATTTTTGTACTGTAAATTTTCTCATTTCAAAAATACCTACTTAAAGTAATAACATCTAGTATTAAATGAAAATTGAAAAAACAAATATCAAATTTACTTAAATAATTTTTTTTTCTAAAGTTTTAAAATAAATTACTTTTAGTCCTTAAAATTTAAAAATATTTTTTTTACTCTCTGATTAAATTTTAGTCCTTCTTATCCTGTTAACGTCGTTAAAAAGTTTTTATAAAAAACACATTTTTATATTTGTAAATAATTCTTTTCTTTAACTCCTAATTCCCTCACTTTCAATCTCACATCCGGTACAACCAAATACATTAGAACTTATAAACGAACAACGTTAACTTAAAAAAAATAAATTTTAAGAACTAAAAAAATATTTTTAAATTTAAAAAATATAAGTGATTTTTATGAAATTAAAGTACAACAAACTTATGTAAGTCTATATATAATATATTTAAAATTTAAATTTTAAAAATAAAATAATATTATTTTAAACAAAGTTTTTACTACATTTTGATCATTACACCAATAAAAAAGCTATAATTCGTGTATTGCACGTATCCTAAACTTGGTAATTTATAATAAATAATTATGATTTATTTAACTGGACATTCTCCTGTTTTTATGACCAGAGAGTATCTGAATCCAATTTATAAAAACTATGGAGGGTTAAAAAGGTGCTCCAGGCTCCCAGTACTTTCAACAAAATTTTCAGACTAAAGTACCCTTCCAGAAAACTTACATCTATCTAACTTCAAATAAAAAAGGGGAGGTTTGAATTAGAGATGCAAAACACTATCTTATTATATCTATTGAGAAATTTCAGATGCGAAACCAAGTCTTGTTATACTCAATCACCCTTAAAAGATTACTTGTTTTCAAATCTTATATAAAATTTCAAATGTTTAATAAAATAAAATATGAATTGTTATAGATTTTTCTCTTCTATTCTCATTTCCAGGTTCCTAGTGATTGATAACTTTTATGTGGGGATACTAGATGGTTGCAAGTATTTCTTTTTTTGGAGAAGGCAAAGTATGTATTAATAATATAAAGGTGTAGTGCTGCTGCAATTCAAGTAGCAATGAAATTACAGCAGCTATCAATTCAAATAGAATAAGAAGTATCTCCTTCCACGGAACAAAGTGGACTCACTTTCTCTGTCAGCTATCAATCTCTTCTGACTACATACATGGAGTTGGTAAATTGTAAAGCACTGCCGCCACTTCCACTTTAGTTTTGATTATTATTATTATTATTATAATATAATATAATATAATATTTGTTTAAACACTATTCCACTTCTTGCTACTCTATATAATTTATAAAAATTATTAAACATGGTCCATTATTTTGTTTTCACTGTGCACCATCTGCAGATATCTTTTGCTTTTTTAATTTCATGGTCGTACATGGTGGATTTTGATTAGATTTGTATCACTCAACCTTTTCCTAAATCTATATATATTATTAAGAATACATGGGCCACTATCAGAAAGGTTTTTCCTTTTAATATATATTCCGTAATTAAATAGTTTCATTAATTCTCACTAATGACATTCATCAAAATAAATTAAACAGCGAGATGAAACTATTTATAATTTCCCACATATGTGAATATTTGAGCTTTTATAGCTTTTGAAAGTTTAGATACTTTATAATATTTTTTATTAATTAGCTTTTCATTATCTCAATAAGTTTTTGAAGTTAAATTAACAAATAAATTCCTATATAATAAATTTTATTAAATAAATAATTGAGTTAAGCTCATTATTGAAACACACCGACTTAAAGTTGACATGCATACTCTAATTGCTTCAAAGCAAATATGAAATTCATGATCTGTACCTAACTAATCATAGGCTATTGTTCATAAATAGCATCATACACTCTCAGTTGAACTTCTGATATTTCAAAATTTGACACTAGAGCTTGGAAATTGGTATGCTATTCTTGTCTAGTGAAAGACATCTTAGTCCATGTCGTTAAACTTTTATCATAGATCTTCTTCAATGCTCAATCATTAGAGTATCTTCTTAATTAACAATTCCCATGTAATTATTACATATAGAAAATAAACAGCTAGCCAATTTACTAGCCTTTGCAGTAGTTGACACAGACCGTGGCTTTGTTCTCAACCTTGCATTTTCAGTTCTACACATGGTTTTGTTGGCCATCACAATGACCAGCCTTAATTTCTTGTTGTTTAGAATTTGAAAGTGCTCATGAAATATCATAGATTTGTTTTCACCGTACTGGTAATTTTGGCAGCAAGAACATAAAGTTGGTATTATCTGGAAATATGATTCAAAAAGGGATTTAATTATTCGAGTAAATAGTATATGTTTTGACATTATAATTTTATACTGTGATCATATCATAATATATAATAAATTTATTAGCTTTTATAATAATTAATAGAATAAATTAAAATGAAATTACACATATATGCATGCATGCACCTTCTGATTTTTTTAACTCCAATTAATTTAATACTCATGAGTACTAATTGACAATGACTTCATGCGTTAGTACTAATTAATTTAATTAGTAAGATCATGTTTCTTGACTTCATGAGATCATATATTAGCAATGACTTCTGAGTTAATTGACCATGAGTATAGAGGTTTTTATACATTTAATACATAAACATAAAACTCCTAAGTACTCTAATATTTTGCTCTGGTTAATGGAGGAACGTGTCACATGTGTAATTTGTTCCTTAAAAATCAGGGAGGGGGGTATTGGTGAACAGGTTGAGGATAAGCATGATTTGGGAAGCACTTTTAGGTGATGTTTTCCTGCACAAGCATTAATATTGTCGATTTAAAACGTGTGCAAGCACTTTTGTGACCTTTGATTATGCATTTCAGAGGGACAGTATTAGGAAGCAGAATAATTCCATATCCACCTTCATCGGTTAATATCATTTTCCATGACTGTCACAATCTAACAAATTGACATGTAAACACCCATTTCAAAAGCATATTATTATATGCTACACAGGTGGCTTAAAACCTATCAATTAGGATCTTTCACCTTATTCTGTGAAGATTGACATCACGCTATGTGGATTATATTGCATGCACACAAAAATATAATGTGATGAAGAGTATGTGAATATTCGAGTTGGTGCTCCCTCAGGGATTTCTAGCATTTTTTTTTACCTGCACTAGCATATTGGCCTAAGTATTTGGTAATGCAAGCCATCTACAGTGCGAATAATTTAATGTGCAATAGCCAAATTGGAAAAAATAAATAGAGCATTAAGAAGGACAAATATTGTAGATCCTTGAGCATATTTATATAATTTGTTTCTTATGGCCAATAGGACATGTGAACCTAAGGGGATCAGATGAAAGTTGCAATTAGTCATCCAATGTTCCTCTGCCTAACGTGGGTGTGCCATGCTTTTATACTTAGTGGTTACTGCCCAAAAAATCTAGAGATATCCCACCATAATGAAGACTGGTCTAATTTCTGATCTTTGACTTATCGTTCAGATTAATTATTAAAGATGTTTCATGCATAAATTTTTCTATGAATAACTATAGAAAAGAAAACAGTAAGTAAAATCATGAGATCAACTTTTACACTTCTCCTATAAGTGCTTATGTACATCATTGTTTCCCTTTGATGCTCATATTGTGGTATTTTAAAGAAACTTGAAAATAGAAACAAGAATTTGTTATTCGCAATAATCTTATGAGATTTGGTTGAATCAAGTAGTGAGTAATTTTTTTGCCTGGGCTTTTCAACAAGTAAAGCAATATAGGGTGGGAATTGAACCAGAAAAGTTGAGCACAAACAAGTGGGTTACTAGTAAAATCAGAAGTCCAAAACATTTCAGGAATTCTACTTTTAAACGCTTGATTAATATATTGAAGAAGAACCTTCATATCTTTACATAACTTGATCACCTAGCAATCATCAAAGGTCATTGAAATTTAGAATCAAATCTTGGACATGCATATGCATAACATAACAAAGTACGAAAAGCACTATCAATCTGGAATCCACTGATCAAAAAGAAAAAAGAGAAGGTTTAAAATTCCATTTCGTTAAGGGAAGAGAGAAAAGTTGTTAGGAGTTGGTCATTTTTAGTTAGTGGCCTGTTTTACTTTTCCAACTAGGCAGTGCCTTAGTGCTTAAGTCACATTCTTTAAATATTGGCAACTAGGAAAAGAAAGTCTTCTAGTTTTGTGGTTCAACTACAGAACCAAAGTTATTGACCTCTTATATCCTCTGTTTCTGTCACAGGACTTTGTCTATGTAGCATATTCTGTCTATTAATAGAAAAAAATTTATTAATCACTTACTTGTCCTTGCAAACATTCTTAACAGATTGTCCCTTTGTCTTTATATCATGATAATGCTACATTTTTATGTAAAACCATTCCACTCAGTTTTGAAGCATCAAGGATATTCTTCGGTTGTGGCTAAAAAAGTAGCATGATAAGAATATGCAGGAGAATAAACTTAAGATATCCTTGCTTAAAGCCTAGAAATTGCCATATATAATTGGCAAATTTTATTGGTACTTTTATTTAGCGCTAAGGCATATAAAAGATTGAAATTCTTGGTTTAAATGCTTAGAATTACCTTAATTCTGACAAGTGTTATAGCTTAAACAAAAAGAAATGAAGTGATAAACATTATCCTACAGCTTCGATTTTATGGTACACGTTTTGAGGGATTCAGATTAACATTTGGTATTTATAACTATAGAAAGATAATGCTGCAATCAAACACTTAGAATTACCTTTATAGTTATGTGAAGAAAAGTGAAGTTCCATACTCCATTAATTAGTATAGCTGATTATTTATTATTGCAATCAGCACAAAGTATATGCAGGTGGTGTTTCATTCTTTTTCTTCTTTTTTTTTCCTCCTCTTTTTAAATCTATTTTTTTTTTCTATTATATTTTGCTCAGAGTTATTTTTTCTTCACAATAAATTTAACAAATATTAATTTTCAGCAATTTTTAATGCTAATATTTTTTTATCTTTTTTTAATGTTATTTTTATTCAAAATACAATCACGGTATCAAAATTTGAAACTAAGATTTATAAATTACTATTTCAACCGATCCACACTATGCTGACACTAGAATTTCTTTTATGCTAATCTAAATACACATTATGTGATGTCATCAACCAAAAAAATAATTCATATTTATTTTACAACAAAATAATACACAATATGGAGTTCAGAATCTCTCCAGCACTAAAACATTTTCAACCTACTCTAGTCAATTTTTTAGTCATTGGATTCAATAAACAAAATGAGATTATTAGGATTAAAAATTATAAATTTATATCAAAAGATAATATTACTATATATATAATAAATGTTTTTATTGAATTACATTTGCATAAAATATATATAAAATTAAATTCCACAATAAATAAATATTTTTAAATATTTAAACTATAATATAATGCCAATTTATTTGAATGTGTTATTTCTAATTAAATGTTCTACTTATACAAGTCAAGAAACATCATTTTACTGTAATAATTGGTATAGTAATGTTTTTTTACAACGTCAAATTACCTTATAAGAGAATTATAAATAAAAACCTGAAATAATAAGTTTAAATTTTAGAGAGATCAAACTAACACAAAAAATTTAGAGGACAAAATTAATATTTTTTAAATTTTATAATCATAAAAAATATAGTTCACCCTAAAATAAGAATATAAAAAGTTAAGAATTAAAATAAAAACCTAAAAATTTTTTAAATCATGGACAAAATTATGAAAAAAATAAAAATTTTTAATGAAAAATATTGATGGAGCAAAATTATAGTTAATTTAAATTTTAATTAAAAACATAAGTATTTATTATGAATACCTAAAATATTATATTATATATAAACACGTAATTTTTAATGTAATTGATCCATCTGTTTATTAAGCGGCTGAAAATTTATTAGAAAAGACGGAGAAATTTTACTGTTGAAGTGATCTATAGTGTTACTAAAATTAGACCTTCCTTAATTAATTCTTAAAATTTAAAAACAAATAAATTTTATCAACATAAAAAGTAATTTACTGAAAAGTTGAATGATGGATGTTTCTAAATTTTGAAACTTTAGTACAGGAGACACATCCAAAAAATTAGGATTACATTGTAGGGACAACACAACTGTTAGATTATGCCTGGATTTATATAACAAAAGATTAATTAATATTAATATCTATACATTTAATTAAATCTAATCTTAAAATAATTGATTTTATACGTAAAAGATGTTAATTTTTTTTACTCTAAAATAATAAAATTTGAGTTGATGGACTTTCCTTTCAAATAATATTTTATTGTAGACTAAATTATAATTTGTGTTTTTAATTTATTCGATTGTTAATATTTTGTCGTTTTATTTTTAATTGTTTATATTTTATTTTTATATTTTATAATTTGTTGATATTTGGATAAATTATTAGATAGATGAAAATTGTTAACTATTGATTTTTTAGATAATTTAATTAAATGATTTTTTACGTTTATATATTAATAAAAAACTTATTTTTTATAAAAATAGAAAAAAAATTCTTTTTTTAGAAACAAATTCCAATCAATTTTTTTTCTTTAAAACTAAAAGTTTTAAGTTTTTTAACCGTATGTTAACGTATTTAATCAGATTATAAAATAAAATAAAATAGAAGAAAAATATGAGCAGTCAGATAAATATATTAAGAAAGTTGAATTGCAATTATGATTCCATTAATTCCTGATCTACAATTTTGGTATTTTTTTTCTTTCACGATTTTTAGTCTCTATATTTTAAAAAATCTACTTTGATCTGATTCTTAACTTTTTATATGTTCATTTTTTTTATTTCTTACATTGTAGTTAATTGAATTATTTTTTATGGTATCATGAATACATATGCTAGATGTCGACTTTAAGTTCACAAAAAAAAATCTAGATTTTAATTAGACAAAAAAATATGCAAAATTAAAAATTAAATCAAATTATAAAAATCATAAAATAAATAAATAAAAAATTAATCAAAATTCTAAATTTTTATTTTTTGATAAATTTTAACCAATTAAAAGTGTGGTAAAAGATGTATAAGAGAGAATATTATTAGCATTTTTCTTACTTATAATATGTTAAAAATTAAAATTTCATAATTCAATTATTGTTAAAATATTCAATCTTTACTGGTTTAATTACTAATCCAATTTTATTTATAAAAAAAATTTAAATTATGGTAATACCTTTCAATATTTGTCAAATCACATTTAATTCTATTATTTTTTATTTTCCTACCATAATTTCCTTTTAATTTTAAAAACAAATAATATAATAACACTCCATATATTTTTGACAACATTACCGAAAAAATAAAATAAAATAAACCCGACACACGCACACAATCTTTGGAATATTGGTAATTTGGTACAAACCCACAATACTACATAATGGTTTGATATGACTCAGTAAATTGTTTAGTGGCATCAAATCTTTCATTAAGTCAATTAGGTTTGAGACTTTAAGCTATTAGCTTGCCTTTCCTCGTTTGCTTTCCCTTTAGTAAATAAAAGTAATAATTCATCTATGGAACAACACCACAAAGGAAAAAAAGGGGACACATAAAAATCAAAGGAAATTTCCAAAATTATTGTTACTTTCCTTGCAGCTTCAGACCAGTCTCAAAGTTTTGACTTCTGTGAGACATACTCTGAGGGCAAACAGGTAATTACACACTAACTGTCTCTTCGTAGTATTTTATGTCGGATTCTACTTGGTATATTCTTTTCAGTTGGTTCAATAGTTACACTATTTATATGTAACAAAAAGTCTCAATTTGTTAGACGAACCCAAGTTCCCTTCTTTATCAAAGCCTTTGCATTCTATTGAAAGAAAGAGTGTCACTCTGCAATGGTTCCTAAGCTTGGTGGTGATGTCGAGGATGGTGGAACTGGGCGTGGAACTAAGCCTATCTGAGCAACTCCCACCTCTTCTTTCTTCTAATAAGGTTCAAATTCGTAGCTAAGAAGAAGAAGAGAGTATGGTAGCTTTTTGAAGTTGAAAGCAAATTTTGTGAAGTAGCATATACTTTTAGTTTGTTTAGTTCTTCTGGGTGGAGTTCCTTCATTTGGTGTTTATAGTTATGGAAGTTTCTTGGCTCTATACCTTTTATAGCTCTTTATGGATCCAACCATCTCAAATGTGCGAAGGTGCTTTCCCTTTCCCTTCTAATTAACTTACTCAGTTTCTTCTAACCATTATCTTGAATTTCGTTGTTTGCGGAGGTTAATAGATTCTAACTTTCTTTTTGCAAATTCATTCTAATGCTAGATTTTGTTGTTTGATTGTGCTGGATTCAATAAAGTTGGTTTCTATTTAACATAATTACTTTAGATACTATTTCATATGAATTCCTGAGTTCAATAAAATCTAAAGGAATATTTTTGGGATTCTACTCTTCCAGTTAAAGCAATGTAATTTGACAATAACAAATTTTAGTTTGTGTCATTGATTGCACAATATCTTTGTTTTCTATGGATAACTTATACCGCCTTTTTTTCTTTTCAAAGACAGTGGAATTGATCTTTTGTGTTCTTTTTCATGAAATTTGAGGTGAAAAAACCAATGAGTTGCGTGCAATGATTTCATTAAAAGGTTGAACTTTCTAAGCTATCAGAATGGAAGGAATTAAAGAAAGTATTTTTCTCATTTTTTTAACTTTCTGTTTGTTTCTTTGATTCCTTTTGATTCTGTTTCTTTGATATATTTATTTATCGAGAAAGATCTCTAGTTTAATCTCAATCCCATTTTTTTCTCTTGCCTGTTAAACTATGAGGCTACAGTATAAAGTAGTAGTCTTAGTTATCAACAAACTCATTCTTTTGTTATTTCTAGCTTTTTTTCATATAGTAAAAGGTTAGAGGAAGCATTCACTAGTCATTTTCTTGCAGGTTCAAAAGAAATGATCTGGTAACAGAAGCACTTTTGCCAATGGCAATTGTGTTTTGAATTTTCCCTTTTGCTGTGAATCAAGAAGCAGATAAGATTTTTGTTGAACGGCTAAACCATTGCAACTCTGAAATTTTATTTGTCCTAGATATTAGCCAATCTCCTTTGGTACCAGATCTCCCTTGGCAGTGTAACCGTCAATATTCTACAAGAAACTTCCTCTCTTTCAGATTTGAAGATTCAGCTGTACTGGGCAAATTTCTTTTGGCAAAAGTTACTTAATTTCCTATCATTGGATTTTTTTTCCTTGTTAAATATATTACTATTCTGAGGTAATTACTCTAGGAACTCCACCCTTTCTGGGGGCAAATCTCCTTTGGCATCTTTAGATTATCTTGGTCTGTTTCCTCCGATAGCTACATTTTTTTTTCTTCATGTAAACCACCTCAAAAAATTAAAAAAAGAAAATCATCTGATAGTTGTTCTACTAGACATTTTGTTGTTGTAAACCTCTCCCAACGGTTTCTTTCAGTAAAAATCCAATTCAAATTGGGCATATCTCCTTTGGCATTTAGGAGTCCTTGATTGATTCCTATTATCCTATTGGGCAAAATAGACCACGATTGAGTCCTGCTATCCTGGGAAAATCTCCTTTGGCATTAGATCTCCAGTTTCAGTGTTCAAGATTAATCATTTGGAGATACCATATGCGACAAAAAGCAGTAACAATCAGAAATATCTTGTACTACCCACAGTTATCCATTGAAATCAATATTGGCATAACTTTTGTGGTCACTATAGTATATACACATTGGGGTTGATGCTTTTCTTGAGAAGGTAAGGATCTTCTTGAATCCCTATTTACTCTTATATTCATTTACGAATATATTAAAATTTCTGTCAATTTAAAAATATTAATATAAACAATTCTAAGTAATCAAAATAGAATACCAATTTGTTTATTTTTCATGCATAGATCTCATTCAAAGGGGGCAAAATTTATAAGATCAAAATCTTCATCTGTATCAATCGTTTATGTCCTTTCTTCTTAAGATACCCGAGTGCAGAAAATTCTGATTCTATCTATTTCAAAATCTGGTAAGAACTCCAGTACATGGACTAACAACTCTTTTCTTCCCTATATCTTGTTTTTTATTTGTCTTCCCTATATCTATGTTATCTTGTTAATTTAATGTACTTTTAATAGTTTAGTTGATTTTACTATAAAATATTATGACAGGAAAATAATTGATGGATCCTACCATTAGTGATTCAGACTGGGAGACTTCCAGTGATAGCAACAGCAGTGAGGATCAAGAGGAAATTGATTTTCTATATAGTGGAAAAGCTCAGAGTATATTATCAAGTTTGGAGGAAAGCATTGGAAGGATTGATGATTTTCTTTCATTTGAGAGAGCATTTGTTCATGGTGATGTGGTTTGCTCCTTGTCAGACCCATCTGGACAAATGGGTAGGGTCACAAGTGTTGAAGTGTTTGTGGATTTGGAAAGTGTTAAAGGAGAAGTAATAAAAAATGTGAACTCAAGGAAGCTTTTAAAAATCCGCTCCATTTCAGAGAGTGATTATGTAATTAAGGGGCAATGGCTTGGTCGGGTTCAAAGGGTGGTGGGCAAAGTGACTGTATTGTTTGATGATGGAGCTAAATGTGATATAACGGCCTTGGAAAGAGAGAAGCTTTTACCACTGACTGGTAATTTTCCTGAAGATTCACAGTATCCATACTATCCAGGGCAGAGAGTACAGGTTAAGTCCTCAAATGCTTCTAAAACAACTAGATGGTTATGTGACACTTGGAGAGATAATCATGATGAAGGAACTGTTTGTGCTGTGGAAGCAGGCTTGGTGTATGTTAATTGGCTTGCACCTGTTCTCGTAGGTTGCAATTTGAGTGAGAGTGCTCCTCAATGCTGGCAAGATTCTAAAACCTTGACTGTATTATCTTGTTTTTCACATACAAACTGGCAGCTTGGTGATTGGTGCAAGCTCTCAGTTGCAGACCAAAAGGAACAGATTATTCAACATGCACCTATAGGTGATCTTACTACTATGGAGCAGTGTGTGTCAAGAGAGAGTAAGAGAAGTAGCCTTAACTCTCAAATTCGTGAGTTGTTTATAATTGGGAAGATAAAGACCAAAGTTGATGTTGTGTGGCAAAATGGTGAACATACTTTGGGATTGGATCCAGAGAATTTACCCCCGGTGAATGTTATAAATACTCACGAATTTTGGCCTCATCAGTTTGTGCTGGAAAAAGGTGCTTCTGATGATCCTCTTAAACCTAGCAGTCAAAGATGGGGTGTTGTCCAATGTGTGGATGCAAAGGAGCATACCGTAAGGGTACAATGGAAGAATATTTCCACATCCAACCCAGATAATTTGACTGGAGACAAATTAGAGGAAACTGTGAGTGCCTATGAACTTGTAGAGCACCCAGATTACTCCTGCTTTTTTGGTGATATTATGTTTAAGGCGGCTCAAAAACAGCTTGGTCACCAAGCTGATAAAGAAAAAGCAAAATCAGTGACTGACTTGAATGCAGAGGCTGTTCCTAAAAATGGGAACCAGAAGGATTATGAGGATGAGTTCCCTGATAATTATTTCATGTCCTGTATTGGCAATGTTACTGGTTTCAAAGATGGTGATGTGGAGGTAACATGGGCAACTGGTTTCACAACCAAGGTATGATATATATAATTCACTGTATTCAATATACTGTAGTTTATGAAGCTGCTAGATTAATTTGGTATCGAAAAACTCAAGATATTTATGCTTCCCATATCTTTATCTAGATGAACAGTTTGACACCTAATTATTGGTCCTATCTCATCTAAGATATTTACTACTGTGTGTGGCTGTGCTTCAGAGCTGAAACCTTGGTTGACTACTAGATGCTAGTTTATGTTGTTGACACTTGACATTAGAATACTTTTTTCTACTATTTTTGGAATATAAATTATGTAATTGATAATTCTGCCATTCATAGTAAAAATATAAATAAGATGGAAATTAAATGGTAAAATAAATTACAACAACTGAAGACTACGTATTGTATATTTAGTGATCTTACAGAACTACGACTGTACCTATATTGGTCACTTAATAAGGACAAAAAAGGAATTATTGGGCAATATATTTTCAGTTCGAGCACTATTAACTGATATACTGGTTAGCTATGTTGTAAGAATGGTTTGTGGGTAATTTCTTATTAACCACTCAACTCAAGTGATTGGTTACTCCAAAAGTAGGAATATTTTTACCAATAATTCTTTTACTTTTATAGTTGTCCCAAAACTATTTCTGATTTTCTATTGTAATGTACACATTTTGTAGCTTTTTATCTACGGGAAGCAATGTATGAATCGTTTTTGTTTTTCTCAACAGGTTGCACCTTATGAAATTTTTCGGGTTGATAAACATGAAGGTTTCACTGTAACCCCCATACCGTATGAGACAAATGTTGAAGAATTAACTTATGAGATGATTGAGCATGGTAGTCTACCTTCTGACCAGAAGCGAAAGGTGAGGGACACTTTTTTTTTTCCACGTGTTTTATCTGTGTGCATCCAAGTGTATTATGTTTATGCTTGTGCATTACTAGCATTTTAATTGGAAAATTTTGAGACACTGACCTGAGCTTGGAAATAATAGTGAAAAATAAGGTAGTTAATATAGCAGCAGAAAACAGTAAAGAAACTTTATATTCTTCTTTAGTCTTGTAAAAAATGTTTAATTTGGATATTATAGATGACAGTTACCATCCTAAATTAGTTTTTTCAATTATTAATTGTTGACTAGGAATTTACCAATGCAATTGTCTAACTAGAGACTGATATATCTCATTTGAATGATCAGGACTTGTTAAATACTGATGGTAATAGAGAGAATTGTGAAAAGAATCTTGGGGAATGTAGTTCCTTTTCCCTTCCTCGAGCTGCCTTTGAACTTTTCTCAAGCCTTAAAGCCAGCATATTCCAAACTCTTGGTGGAACTCTACTTTCAGGAGCAGTTTCCTCAGTACCTACATTTGAAAAGGAGAATGGATACGATTCTCTGGATAAGAAAGATTTGGAAACTTGTGACCTCATTACTGAACATAATCCAATGACTGAGTTGCAATCTACTGAAGACAAAACTTCATACCCTGAAATCGTTAAGATTCATGAGAAGAATGATTTTCCATTTTGTTTAGACAGTAACAGTTCAAACCAATTCAAGCAGTTTGATGTAATAGAAAATTGCCCCGACCACCATTTTTTTAATGAGGGGAAAGGGTTGTCAGCATCGCAGGTTTGAAATTGATCAGAACTTGCAGTGACATACTATTACATTGATCTATTAGGCTAATTGTTTTATTTTTCCTTTGTAGGTAAAGAGAGGTTGGATGAAAAAGGTTCAGCAAGAATGGAGCATCCTTAGGAAAAATCTGCCAGGTGAATACGATGTATTATCTATTTTGAAGCATGTTCTTTCAAATACAATGCACTCTTTGTTGTTATATAATGCTTCTTAATATAATTCATTTAAGCCATATGATTACTTTATTTACTCATGAAAAGGGAAATCTATACATTGTAAATATTCATACATAGCAATTTCTGCAAATGCACTTATAATCTTTATTGACCAAAACAGAAACTATTTATGTTCGTGCATTTGAAGAAAGAATGGATCTCATGCGAGCAGCTATTGTTGGTGCATCTGGAACTCCTTATGATAATGGGATGTTTATTTTTGATATATGGTTCCCTCCAGAATATCCCAATGAACCACCTGTAAGATTTTAAATATAGTTTGCAGTACTTGTTAATTATCTTCATCTGTGATTCATGCATCAGCATCCTGGTTTATAAAGTCTCCTTTTCATTGAACTGAGAAATTCAGTTTAACCCCATGCATTTTGTGGAAAATATTTTAGTCTGTAAGGTAACAGCTGCTCATGTTTGAAGATCTCAAACTCAATATTTATATCTGATCTAACTCTCATGTTGCCATCATGGTCTCTTGAAATTCCATGCAGATGATGCACTACAATTCTGGAGGGCTCAGATTAAATCCTAATTTATACGAGTCAGGAAAAATCTGTCTGAGTCTCCTCAACACTTGGACAGGCACAGGCACTGAAGTGTGGAACCCTGGAGCCTCCACTATTCTTCAAGTCCTTCTCTCTCTACAAGCACTTGTCCTTAATGAGAAGCCTTATTTCAATGAAGCTGGATATGACCAACAAATTGGCAGAGCTGAGGGAGAGAAAAATTCAGTCAGTTACAATGAAAATGCTTTCCTTGTCACAATCAAATTGATGATGTATGTATTAAGAAAGCCACCAAAGGTAAAATTACTAGTTCTATAATTTGGTTTTCTTCTATTGCTACTCTGTATTCAGTGATGATATAGGAAAAATAGACAACAATTTAGAGTGGCATCTCCGAGTAGTGATATGTTGAGCATTAAGTAACAAGTAGTGGGCATGTGAAAAATGGGAATCTTGGAATGCACACACAAAATGGCATAAGACACTGTTAGAGCATAAACTAGATATGGTGCATATTTAAATAAATAAATATATATATATATATATATATATATATATATATATAATGTCACAAAAAGAGGTTTATTTCAATGATAAAATCGGTGAATTGGTCAAAGACATGTTTGCTATATTGGAAAGAATCAGCTTGTGGTCATGCTTTCCATTTTTTCATACTTCCTGTTCCTGGCATGACCTGTAGGTTTTCAATTTCCACTCTTAAATCTATTCTACTAGATTACACTGAGGCTTACAGGGTTTGAATCCTGTATATATTCCAGATCCTAGACTATGATGCAAAAAAGGGGTCCATTTGAATGTAATTTATGTGGATGCAATTGCAACTGACAATTATGCCTGATGCAGCATTTTGAAGCACTGGTGGAAGAGCACTTCAGAAAACGCTCCGAACATATACTTCTTGCTTGTAAGGCTTATCTTGAAGGAGCTTCCATTGGATGTGCTTTTGTTAGTGGAAAAACTGAATATGAAAACCAGAAGGGGACTTCAGCAGGATTCAAAATTATGCTTGTGAAGCTCTCCTCCAAGCTTGTAGAGGTCTTTTCTGATAAGGGAATTGATTGCAGTCAGTTTGTTGATCTACAAAAGTAACCTGTACTTACTAAGTTGTAAGTAACAGCTAAATATCCCGACCATGATATTCCAATCTTATGTGTAATATAAATATGTTTACATGTCTCAGTATAATGTCAATTTGATTCTCTGGGTTTTATACTTTTGTGGTTTGGTACTACGTTATAGTTGTTAAAGAAATCAACATAACATACTTGTGCTTGCCGTGTGTGTATGTATCACAACATGTAGATGTAAAATATGGAATGAGAAATACAACTATTGGAGTGATGTGGTTTATGTGTCTTTTCATCCTATTTAATAATGATTTAAAGATGTTTTATGGAATGTTAAAGAAGAATTCTTTGGTAGACTTTGAGGTAATCTTATTTGTTTGTTAGATAAATATATGAAAGAAGAGAAAGCGAGACAAAACCAATTTCATTGAGTTTAAATGAAAAATACATCAATACATTTTCTAATTTTATTACTTGTTGGAAAAATTAATTTAAATTTCAAACATAAATTGAAATTAAAATTATAATTACTAGCGAAAACGCATGCGCTGTCACGCTTGTGTATTAGTATTTTTATTTTAATATGTTATAACAATTTTAGGGTTTTAATTTAATATCTTTTGTAAGTTTTTATATTTTGAAATATAAATTATTATGTGAAATGTTTTAAAATATATTTTTTTTTAATTTTATATTTTTTTTTTATGATAACATAATAAAAATATGAAAAAATAGAAAGAAGAGAGTTTGAATAGAACTCAAAATATTGTTGTGAAAATGTGAATTCAAGTACCTATCATGACAAAGTAATTTTTTTTAGTCAAAAGAGGGTATTTCCTTTATTAATAGTATAAAAACATAAATAAATAACATTTTCATAAGAGGGACACGAATCCACAACTTCTCACTCTCCAAATAAATCTTACCACTAGACCAACTTTATAAATTTAAGCAAAAAGTTACTTTAAAATATTAATATTCAACATATATAATTGTTCAACTATATCTATGATTTATAATATATGATATCATATTATATACTGCATATTATATAATGAGAATATGACTTTTGGTGTCTACATTTTATGACTATTTTACTTTTTAAACATTTTGTAACTTTCCCACTTTTGCAAATATAACTTCTTATATTAATATATGCACATTTTCACAATTTCTACCTTATCACAAATCAATCTTTTTTAAACATGATTAATATATGTATACATTTCATGATAAATATTCTTAATAAACATGCAAATACACAGGTGCAACAATATTTTGAATTTTATTCAAACTCTTTCATCTTTCCATTTTTTCATATTCATTGCATATTTGACATATTCATTAACGATCTGACATATTTTTATCATGTTATCATAAATAAAAAATATAAAATCAACAAAATATATTTCAATACATGTCACATAATAATTTATATTTCAAAATATAAAAATTTACAAAAGATATTAAATTAAAACCCTCAAATTATTCTAACATATTAAAATAGAATGTTTTCACTAGCATAATATAATATCATATATTATAAATTACAAATATAGTTGGAGAATTATATATGTTGGATATTAATATTTTAAAATAATTTTTTGCTTAAAGTTATAAGGTTTGTCTAGTATCGTTCCGCTCGATCGCCCCCCCCCCCCCAAAAAAACGCTAAGCCTTGTTTTCGGGTGGGTCTTGTTAACGCTCTCTACCATTTCCGCACCCGCGTATAAAGCAGCGTCTTATGTTCAGTCCCCCCTACCCGATTTTGAGTTAATCGAAATTTGTGGGGGGTTTGTTATCTTAAAAACTGTCCGTAGGAAGATGTTTTAGTAGTCCAAATCTTGAGTTTTATGTTTTTATGGGTTAAAGTTCATTGAGATTTGGAAAATGCGTTTTAGTTAGGTAAAAGAGGCCATAGGTTAAGTTTTGTGTTTTAAAAGGTGGGGTGGCCATTTCACCCAAGAGATGCAAACCCCAAATCCTCTCTCACTACCTGTATTGTGTTAGGCTCGGTTAGGAGAATTTCACTCTTCTTTTTAGGGGTGGTCCCGAGCATATAAGGTATATACTGCAAGTAAATATTTTATAACGAAGTAATTTATTTTTAATTTTAAAATAAGTGTAAAGGTAAAATAAGTATTTTAAAAGACTTAAATATGATTCATGAGAATTATTTTATTTTAAAGAAAGGTCCACATTGAGTTGAAAAGATGCTACATGAAGGAAAGAAAATTCTAAAAAACATATAAAAGTCAAAGACATTTGAGAAGACCTCGTGGGAAAAAGTGTTTATTAATCTTCACTAGCAGAGAACTTTCGTAAGTTGTGTGATACTAAAGAGAGGATTTTCTGATAAAAGTATAACTTTTAATTTGAGATAATGAATATTTATTGAAATGTTATTTATCAACCTCAATCTGTGAGGTGCGAGGTTGCTCTCCAACAGTTTTTCAAATGAGAAATCATATTTATTTAGTGCCAAATATTTTTCTCTAAAGATAACACGTAAATTGTTTTTTATGGTTTTATCCCAACTATGGATTTACAGATATTCTTTTTGTAAATTTTGAATCTTCATATTTTATGGGACAGGGCTAAATCCCATCACCAATAATCTAAACAAGAACACGAGCCTTCTCTAAAGTGATGGAAACGAAGCTTATCCCGAACAATTATCTCTCTATTCATTACAATAGACATAAACTTAATTGCTGAATGACAGTCTTCACATATCCTAAGGTTCTTGACAATCCTAAGAGTCACTCCATGGCCAGTTTTCATCAGCCCAAATGCCACTGCAAGCTTCTCACTGTGGTATCTGAGGGCATACTCCCTTTCTTCTTCTTCCAACTCATGCATGGCAGACTCGGGCATGGGGGCATAGCCAGCATCCTTGCATCTCCACACCAACTCATCCAAATAACGATAAATCTCATTAGTCTCGGGGTGTGACTTGTCACCCATGCTAAAAAGATAACTTTTGTTGTCAACATCTATGGTGCTATAACCCACCTGCTTCTTAAGGCCTCTTTGGATCATCACATTCCTAACAGATTCCACTCTATCCATTCTCCCTGCCAACGCATACATGTTAGAAAGCAACACATAATGGCTTGGATTCTCTGGCTGTGCAGATATGAGATTCTCAGCAACCTCCACACCAAGATCAAAATTCTTGTGCATCTTGCAAGCTCCAAGCATTGCGGTCCACAATGCCGGAACAAGATCATCAGATCTAAGCCCCTTAACAAACTGGTATGCCTCATTGAGCAACCCCCCTCGCCCAAACATGTCAACCATGCAAACATGGTGCTCCACACCTGGCACCACACCATACTCTTTCTTCATGCTTGCAAACACTAAACGCCCTTCATCTATCAACCCTGCATGAGCACATGCAGATAACGCAGCAACAAAAGTGACACTATTAGGCACCACCCCATGTGCCTTCATTCGACGAAAAACCTCCATTGCTTCAACACCATAGCCATGCATCCCATACCCGGATATCATAGCTGTCCACGAAACAACGTTCCCTTCATTTATCGAATCAAAAACTGCACGTGCTCTTCCCACGTCACCGCACCGCGAAAACATGTTAACCAATGAGGTAGCAAGAACCACGTTCATTGTAATTCCACTCTCTACAATGCACTCATGCAGCCAACACCCCAAGTCAAGCGACCCCAGTTGAGAGCAAGCAGATAATACGGAAACGAAAGTCGCGGAATCAGGCTCGACCCCGAACTCGGGCATCCTGTTAAAAACCTCCACGGCCTCACTGGCAAGCCCATTCTGCTCGTACCCCGAAATCATGGAGTTCCAAGCAACGATACTTCTCTCAGGCATTTCGTCGAACACCTTCTGCGCAACACGAGGTGCGCATGATTTAGCGTACAACGTCACCAATGCGGCTTGTACGAAGGAATCCGAGGCATACCCAGAAAGGAAAACGTGGGAATGAACGAGCGTGCCGAGTCGGAGATCGGAGATATCTGCGCAGGCCTTGATGACAGAGGTGAAGGTGTAAGTGGAAGGTGCAATGCGAGAGAGGAGCATGCGGCGGTAGAAGACAACGGTGTCAAGGGAAAAACCGAATTTTGAAGAGGCTTTGATGAGGGAATTGAAGAGGAAAGAATCTGGGTCGGAAACGGAACGGAAGATGCGGCGAGTGTAGGCAATGGCACCCGCGGCGCACGTTAGCGTGAGGAGCTTCGTCAGCAGAGCGCGGCTCCGGTAACAGCCTGTCACCACCAGGTGAGCGTGTGCTTGTTGAATACGCCTCAGGTTTGGCCCTGCTCTTACCACTGCTTCGTATTCTGCAGACCTTTTTCTCTTCTCTTTTGCTTCCATCCTTGAAACGACTCTCAACTTGAATCACTATATATATAACTTACTAATAACTGAAAATTATACTATTTCTTTCCATTAACAGTTATTTATTTATTTCATATGCTCTGGATTTATAGAAGAATCATATACTGTTATATTCGAGTCTTTTAAAATTATGTGTTTGATGGTTTCATGTTTAGTTTTAATTAACATCATCGAAATATTGGTGAAAAAATGCAAATTCTTTAGCTGTTGATTACTGTATATTATATATGATCCATTCCAAAATTAAGAACGCTATTAGTATTAATAGGATCTGTGCATTGATATTGATATCTATCTATTAATTAATATATGAGTACAAGTGAGGTGAAGGGATTAGGACTAGAACTAGAAGATGCTAGATATGAAAACTGGTAGTAGAAAACATTAGAATGGTGATCTATGTGTTTCTAGTTTAATGGGAAGAGGGAACTCTGAGCAGAGTAAAGAGAAGAAAAAATAAGCAGAAAGTATATTATAGCTGCTGCAAAACCGGCAATGAGAGCTCCAGTGACATGGTCACAAAATTTAGGAACTTGTCCACAAATGGGTAACCAACCAGCATGAGTGTTGCCTTTCTTACCAACATGAGCTATTGCCAGTGCTGCTGACACGCTTGAAGAGAGGAGCATTGCTATCACCTGATTAATACATGCATACCCAAAAAGATGTACTAGTTGTTAATTTTATAGACTCAAAAAGGTTCAATATCAGCTAGTGAGAAAGTGGTTGCTGATATGTTATATTACCACATCCAGGATCATAACCAAACGCCAAAGTGAATTTTGAGGACTTGTGAAGAGGAGAATAAGGCTGTATGCACATGCTATGGCTTCTGCAATCACAAAGTACCTACATGTAACAAATATTTAGAAAACATGTAAGGACTAAGCCAATGGAATTCACTTTGTAATGCTTATAAAAACAATAGAAATGAAGGTTATAAAAAACAATTTGCAACCATGGTTTTGCAACAAAATCTCAATGGTGGTCTCATCAGGACCATAATGTTTTTTGCAACCTTAACAGAGATTTTGTCATGTTCTCTTTTAGAAAAAATAGATTGGGGGGAGAGGGTATCTCACTTGAATGCTTGCTGGTTGCTATATTTGGCAGTGAAGGTTAGGTTGAAGACTTCAGAAGAGTCATGGCTTGTCACCATAACAATCACTGCTGCTATAGTTGCTCCAATGGCAAGGAACCTTAGGAAAAGTGTGAGGAGTCTCTTGGTCTTGGTCATGGATGACACTGCCTTGAACTTGATTGTCGAGTTTATCACAAGAAAAATGGTGCTCTGACTGAAGAAGATTTTACAAAAGTTGAACACAATATGCAGTGCATATATATGTGTGTGCTGGCTAGAGTGGAAAGTATTAGGTAGCCAATATATGATTTCATTTTTTGGCCTCCAAAATTAAGCAAAAATTCAAAATTGATTGTTTACCTAAGACATGTATTCAAACCAATTTGATTGTAACAGCTGAGACATTTGTCAGCCAGTGAAATAACTTGGTTTACTTGGAAACGAGGAAGAGCTTATGATTTTGTAAGCGAGAATATCTATCATAAATATATTTTTTAATAAGAATATAATTATAAATAAATAATAGGCAAGAATTTTGTTATATATTTAATTTTAACTATCATGCTAAATAATAAATTATCTCTCAGAAAAAAACATATCATAATACTAAATTGAACAGACAGAAAGTTTGATCACATACCTCATTGAATTTCGAGGTTGTTTCCTGCGACCGGATGGGAGTCCTGCATTAACATTATCACGAGCATAGTCCTTTACTTAATTTTATTAATATATGTATATAATAAAAATAAAATTTACTAAAATTAATGATTACATTTTAAGATATGACAATCTATTTATTTTTAACATTAGAGAATTCATCCTTATAGAGATATTTATCACTTCCATTTTGGTATTTTCAGTTTCTTATTCAATATTTTAGAATTTTAGATTTTGATTGTCTGTTTCACATTATTAATAAAATGATTTTTTGCTAAGAGTTTAATTGATATGCACTGTAAAAGGATCTTTACACACATTTAATCATGATATTTATGTGACTTTTAAAGTAGTAATGAATAAAATAAACAAATTTACCATGAATGAAGAGTTGTAATTGGATGTAAGTATATACTACTTAAACTTTTTTCCTAATATATACTTTTAAATTTCTAATATAAATTAATTATGTATTCATTATTATTAATATTACACCATAGTATAAAATTAATTAAACTATTAGTGGGTTTGGTCATGTCAACTTATCTTTGGTTCGACAGTTTGACAAGTTAATCGAAGTGGGTTGGTGGGCTCAATCTTCCGTCTTACCCATCAAAATAATGGCAAGGCGGTTTATTTAACCCATCTATTTTGTCATTTAAACAAAATAGAAAAGAATTAGTCACCCTAATAGTTTTATGGATATGTTTTTGAAAATAATATGAATTAAATTACCTTATTATATTTTTTTAATATATTAAAATAGATGTACTTTATTTGTGATGGAACTTATATAATATTACATGCTAATTAGATTATTAGAAAAAAAATTAACAGTGTTAAAGATATATTCATATTTATATCCCAATTAGAGAGATGTACAAATGGACTGAGTTTAAATCCGCAAGTTGTACAATCCATTTTACGAAGTATGCAATTTTAACAGTATTTAGTGAATTTTGGATCCGTCTTGCATAATCTGCGGGTTAAATAGATCGGCTTGCAACAACATTAAATTACTTTTTAGCATTTTAAATTAAAAAAATTTTCAAAAGTCACCTAAATTATTTTAATACCTTTTTTATTTTAATATTTTTCAGTATTTAAAAAATATTCATAAATGTATCTTAAAATTTAAATGTTATTTTTTTCAAAAAATGTTGGAGTCCATGGAGGATTGCACCGGGTCTGCTTAACCTGTGGGATAAATGAATCACGCTAAGAAATTCACATTTTAAATGACAAAAAAAAGAGAAGAGTTTGCATATCATGCGAATGGGTTACACGGGTAGTGCAATTCCAAACCTATTTTCACACTCTAATCCCAATACCAACATAAAATCATATGCATAAAAATTATATTATATATAATTTAATTGAGTGGAGATAACAAAAATTATACATATATTTATTATTATTAAATAAATAATATATTATTATAAGATTAACAAATAATAATTTATTCTTTTTAATATTATATATTTTAATTATAATTTATTAAGATATTTTAAATAAAATTTATTTTTTAAATTTTATTTTTTTAATTTTGGTTTAATATTTTAGTTATTGAACTAAGATATTATTATAAGAGTTTAGTTAGTATCCAACTAACAGTATAAAAAAAATTTTTACATTGAGATATTATAAGAATATTATTATAAGAGTTCACTTTAATTATATTATTTTATTTATATAATTTTTAAAATATTAATTAATACCATAAATTAAAGGTTACGATAGAACATCATACATACTAATTAAACTCTTATTATAAATATAATAACTATTTTTTTATTTCACTAAAATTTGTATTTATATCATATATTTCAATTGAAATTTTCTAATATTTCAATAGATAAACATATACATATTCTTATTAAATATATAAAATGTTATAATTTGTACTATTAATAAATATAAATCAATATATTAATATAGCTTATGGAATAGTCAGATCAATTTAATGAATATTATATCAGTAAGTTTAAATTATTTAGTGCATTTTTTAATTTTAAATAATTTACTAAAATATTTTAAAGAATACTATATCATTGAATAATATTAAGTTATATAAAGTAAACTGTATACTTTAATATAATAAAAAATACAATATAATGCTTCTATTTTTTAAAGAAAAAAAATTATAGTTTACTCTTTTATGTTTTAATATAAAAGGATATTAATTAAATTTCTTGAACTTGAAGTTATAATTATAATTTTGATTATAACAGTTTAAAAACTAGTAAATAATAGTATTTTATGAGTTTAATACCTATACATTCATAATGTAAAATAGTTTTATATCGATGTTTAATTAGAACCACCATTTATTTATATGACTTTTAAAGTATTAATTAGTAAAATTAACAAACATGTCATATATGAATGATTGTGATTAAATGTTAGTGTAAAACCTTTTTATACTAATGTATAAGTGTTTTTCTCATATTTTATTCAAAATTTATAATTATAATTTATAACTTAAATTAAGATCCATTTTATATTAATATAATAATTAAATTATCTATAAGTTTAATAATAATAATTTAAATTACAACGATACTGGTTGATAATACAAACCAAGTCAACCATACAGGCTTAATTAAATTTTGAAAAGTAAATATATAATCTAACACTTCACTATTGATAACAAACATCCTCACCAACCATGAAGCTACCAAGTAACAAAACAAAATAAGAAGAAAAAAGAACTAAGAACAAGTTAGATAGAAAAAATACATAAAAAGACAAACTTAGTACGTTTTTTTTACCAGACAAACTTTGTACTTACAATGTGAAAGATTATTAAAATCTTCTATCAAAACCCTTATAGGGGATAAGCATTAAATTTGAGGCTGAATACATTAGTTAACTTCAATTATTCATGTGGCTTAAACTTTAGTGAGGACATCTTTATTTTTAAATTTCTACATCTTAGAATATATTTTTTTTCCTACAATGTTATATGTATTTTAAGATTTTTTTTCTTCTAATGAAAAGTCTCATGTTTAGGATCTTAAGATACTTTATATGATTCCTAAAATGGATTTTACTATTTAAATTTTATTTACAATTTATTTTTTATAAAATATTAAATTTATTTTAAAAGGTAAAATTAATTAATTAATTAAACTAATAATAAAATAAAATTAAAATAAATGAAATTGTATTTAAAATAAAGATAATTTAACGTTAATATTTATAATAACCTTAAAATGATAAAAATACTAACAAAAAATACTTTGTATATATACTAACTAAAGGAAATGACTATGTACAGATCTTATGGGACCTTGTATAAGATTCTAATCTCCATGTTGACGATCCCAAATGACACTTTAATATAGATATTTTGAAAGATGAGATATTGATTTGAGATTTCTCTTTAAGATCATCTATTAAAGATGTCCTAAGTTAGGTTTCAAATATTTGTTAGTGATTATTTAGTTAGTGACAAAAAATTTGACACATGTTTCAATCTTTGCTTTTGTAAAAAATAACAAATTATTATTTGTTAATGAATATATATTTGATGTTTTAAAATTAATAAAAAATATATCTTTAATGCAGAGAATTATACTTTGTTAAGATTACCATCCAATTATACTTAGATAACATAAGATATTTGCATTTGAGCATTATAAATACAAAATAAAAATCATTTGTTTCATTTTCTAATCCTTATAAATTAAAAAATCATTATGTTATTTAATAATTTTTTTTATAATTTTTTATCACTTATTAATCTTGATTTATAATGCTACTATTATAATCGTTTTAACTATATATTCCATATATAATCAACATGTTGGTGTTGATACTTATTTGAATGTGGGAGGTCATTTGTAAGTTCTCATAACTTCATCTCTAATCTCTTTATTAATACTCAAGAATAAAAGAAAAACTCTTTTTTTTTATACTAAAAATTGTTGATTCTAAAATAATTCTGCAAAATTTTTTAAAAAGTGAAAATTTTAATTTTATTTAATATACTTAATACACTAGTTTGTATGATTGTCAAGTATGTATCCATTTGGAAATCATATAAACAGGTGGGAGGAAGAACTATTGTGGTTTCAGAAATTTTGTGTCAAGTGGTTGTCCTACGATGGCAAGAATTTAAATTGAAATTCTAAGCACCTGTAAGTAAACTTGAGTTCATGTAACATCCTTTTTTTTTTAGAAAAACAAAATATTAATAAAAATGTGTAATTTATATTAATAGCTTAAATTAATTTAATATTTATATTTATTAGAATTAATTAAGAATTGATTTTATAAAATAAAAAAATGTGGGCATAAATAGTAAAATAATCTAAAGGTTAAGTTTAGGTCTAGTGTTTAAAAGACCAATTAACCTAGAGTAATTCAGAGGGTTTTGGTCATTGCGCTTGTTTCTAACTATGGAGGTGTTATAGATAAAGCTATAGAGAGAATCTTGTCGAGGAAGATTGAGGAGCACAACACTGAGGAACTTGAAGACACATCATTACATCCAAGATCACCATTCAAGGTAAGGAGAGTGGAAAATTATCTCTCATGTGGCATGTATAAGGAAAATGGGCAGTGAAACGATTCCTAAGCTTCGATAGGTTTCAACGCTGCATGCATGCTATTGAAGGGTTATGAACACCCACAATAAATATTGATAAAATAAATGTGATTATGTGGATATATTGTTTTATTTAGTTGGAGCTTGATAGTGGAACCAATGTATTTGATACCCTTAAATAATTAATTCGTGTTTGTATAAATTTATTCTATTGGATTATTGAGGATCATGTGCACTATCAGATTATTTGATTTAATGATTCATTGAGATTCTCCAATTTTATACCCTAGGGATTAGTATCTCTAAGCATAGTAGTTTGAATATATTGTTTTATTTAATTGGAGTTTGATATTGGAATCAATGTATTTGGTGTCCCTAAATAATTAAGTGATGTTTGTATAAATTTACTTTGTTGGATTTGTTGGGGATCATGTGCACTATCACATTATTTGTATGTAATAATTTATTGAGGTTTTCTATTTTATACCCTAGAGATGAGTACCCCTAAACACAATAATGAATGTTTGTATTAATTATTTAACTAATGCTATATTATTAGATTGTTGATTGTGTTGATACATTATTTGTTTCTATGAATGCTATTAATTATTAAACGATATAGAACTCTAATTATATGATCGATTAATGTGATGATTAAATGACTCTCTATTAATTGAACTATTCGCCATATGTAAAGAATTAGGTGTTAGGCGTACAATGTTTTCTTTCATTAAGGATATTTATGGAAACATTAATGATTATCACTACAATTATAGGGTGTGATGATAATTAACTATTAGAGATAAAGAAGTGGAATGTTTGAGAGTTTAGAGTTATAATTATATTTTAATAACCTTATATAAGTTGAATACTTGTTATTTAAAGATTTTCGTATGAATATACCTTAGTGTTTCTAAAATATCTTTCTATGCAGTTAACCATATTGACTTTCATTCATTGTTTTAGAAAATAGACATCTGAAGCTACATTTTAGGATCAAGAATCACATAGAAATGTTAAGAATTGACCAAGTTATGTGAGTTAGAAGTTGAGTTTCTAATCCAATGGTGGAACATATGTTTGTGTGTTGTAATCCCTGCTATGTAACTTAAACAACCTCATTTGGTTTTGTATTCTTTATGAAAGTTGTTGCCTTATATGTTAGCTTCCTGTTGGAGTTGAAATCACTCAAAAAGAATGTATATAACTCAAGTATGAATAAAATAGTGAGTAAAGGTCAAGCTGTCAGATTTGGGTTAATAACTGTGGTTTGTAATTTTTAAAAATAGTAGAGGATAAAAATAACTCTGGACATCAACGTAAAAGTTGTAGGTAATTATATCATCTTTCTAATAAAATTTATACCACCTCATATCATTAGTATAATTATAAATATTGTATTTAGACTACATGATACAATAAAAGAGTAAGATAAGAAGAGATAGTGAAAGTTATGATGATGTTGATAGTTATGGTGTGAAATATTGTGATGTATCTTATAATCATGAGTGTCATGAATGATTGACTGTTTGAAAGTTATTTGGGGAGTATGGATTGTGGGTTTGTTCTACTGTGTGATATTGATGTTGACTTCAATTACATGTATAATGTGTTAATGACGATGGTCAAAGTGTGCTTGATAAGGTGTCATCCCAGCTGCGGTTGAGGGTGAAATGTGATGACATGATTAGATGTGATATTGTGATTTATGTTAATGATGATGGTCAATGTGTACATGAGAGATGTCATTCCAACTATGGTTGGGGGTGAAGTGTGATAACATTATTAAATATTAACATTATGATATATGTTGTGGATGACATGGTTCATGAATATAAGAGAAAAAAGTTTTGTAAGGATCACCCATTGTGTGGTGCTCCGAACAGGTCTTCTTGGTTTGTTTTGCATTGCACAGTTATACCTACGTGTTACTAGTGTAGACGAGGATTCACTTTAGGTGAACCTATGATGAGATAGTTGTACCTACGTGTTACTGGTTTAGAAAAAGATCGTTTTGGGCGTGTACCTAAGAGAACATGCATGAGTGTGACGGTCAGAGGAGTTTTGTAAGGATTGTCCATTGTGTAGTGCTTTGGACCAAATCTTCTTAGGTTTTTTTGCATTGCACGATTGTATCTACGTCTTACTAGCGTAGAAAAGTATTCACTTCAGGTAGACCTATAGTGAAATGATTGTACCTACGTGTTATTGGCGTAGAAGAAGACCGTTTTGGGCGTGTACCTAAGAGATCATGGATGAGCATCATTAAGATGAATGAATTTATGTGTGTGGATGTATAATTTCTATCATGGTTATGGAATAAATTTATATGTTTATTTATTGTACTTTAGTTGAGTGTTCATTCTCTTTATATGTGTCTTAACATGCATAAAAAATATTCTCACCCCTGCTGCTTGTTGTTGCATTTTGTTTGAGTTGAATGTAACTTTCAGGTGAGTAAGATCTTGATGATATCACGGGTGATGAAGCTCCAACTTTTCTTTACTTTTTTCTGTTTGGCTATTCTAATTAGGTGTGACATTGGGGTAAAGAGGATTAATTAATAGTTTTTTGTTATGTGTAAACTTATATGTCTATGTTTTATTATATCACGATTTTGGAAAATAAGTGTGTATTGTGTGATGTGAATCCTTTTACCTAAGTATTAAGTTTAGTATTAAATGAATAAATTTCTAGAATATTTTGTAATTAAAGAATAAAGTGTTTGAGGTAGAAGGATTCACATTTAATGGTATTAGAGCAAGTCGGTTCTTTCGGCCAATGTGTTATGTGCTTGTTATGTTTCTTATGTGTATTTTGTGACATTGTTTGAAATAGTTTGAATGGTTTGATAATTTCAATATTGATTGCCCTATTTAGATCCTTTGCAAACATGTGTGTAACGTCTAGTAATTCATATTCATATGTGTGTCATTTTAAAATTGTGATTGTGCTAGCTAAGTGTTTTGGTTGTTGTTACACCATAAATCCTTATCCTTTGTTGCAAGTTATTGGGATTGACCCCCTCAATACCTTGTGCAATGTGAACTAACATTATGGCAAACGAAAAATCAAGATTCGAGGCAATCATATTTGATTACTTGATTGTATATATGTCTCTTTATTAAGTGATAAAGGTAAAGTAGATGTATCTTCTTAAATGATCACTTGGTTAACTTATATTTGAGGCTTCTTTTAAATTTGTTTCTCTTTTCCTTTTGAAATGACTTATTTGATTCCTCCCTTGCATTGCTAATCTTTTTCTTCTTGTAGGAAACAATTGTATTAATTCTTTAAAGTGATTGTGTTCCAACCTCAATCTTTTGTTTTGACTTAAATAGACATTTTGTAGTTAACTTGTTCCATTTACCTCTTAATTAACTAGTTGTTATTGTTGGTATGAATTCGTTACCTTTCAATCATGTCTAAAAATGTGAAAAAAAAATAGTCTAATAAAAAGTATATTTCAAAATTTTCTAAAAAGTTATAGAAAATAATAGTTTGAAAATATGTAAAAAAGGATAGTAAATATAAAAAGTAGATTCAAAATTTTCATGTTTAACATTTAATCATAAATTTAATATATTAATAACTATATTAGATAAAATATATAATATTTAGTAGAGTCTCCTCTTACGATCACTTTGTTTTTTTTATTTATAAATCTTGAACGAATTTTACTTAAGAAAACCATTAAGCATAATACAACTCGAACCAACGATTTCATGATCACTTAAATCAAAATATGTTTTATAATTATCTTATCTAATTATACTATAATGATGATTTCATAAATAAAAACATTACACTAACTTCTGGTTAAAAAAGAATAAATATATTGCTATTATGTAATATTTTACGATTGGACGTCATAATATATATAATATTGCTATAAAATATATAATTAAAAATAATGTTGAAAAAAGTGATAAGTATAATCTGTAGAACATTAAAAAAAAATTTAAAAAGTGAAAAAATATAATTTAAAACAATGAAATTATTGATTATGAAAATTAATTTTGAAAATAAGTTTGAATGTGTAAAAAATAATTGAAAAAGCTTATATTATGAAAAAATAATAATATTTTATAAAATATAAAGAAAGTGTGAATGTAATAAAAAATAAATAAAAATTTTCAAAATCTTATTATATAAAAATGTGAAAAATGTAGTGTTAAAAAGTAAGTTTGAACGTGTGAAAAAAAAAATAAAGCTTATTATGTAAAATATAACATTTTAAAAAATAGAAAAAAGTTCAACATTCAAAAATAATATATCTCAAGAGAAGTATATTTTTTGAAAAATAATTAAAATTTTCAGAAAAAAGTGAAAAATGTCCAAATATAAAAAACTAAATAATAATTAATACAAGTTTGTAAAATTTAAAAATTATCATTTTCATAAAGGCATAAAAAGTTAGTGTCTGTAACTATACAAAAATATAATAAAAAATATTTTTTAAAATGTTAAAAAATTTTATATAATGCTAAAAATTAATGTTTTAAAAACATAAAAGTTAAATGTTATAAAATAATGTTTTAAACTAATCTTAAATGTGTTGAAAATTAATTGAAATTTTTCAAAAAATGAGAAAAAAGCTCTATGTAAGAAAATAATTAATACAAGTTAAGAAAATATAAAAAAATGATGTGTTTTCAAAAAAGAATAAAAGTTTTAGGTTTCCAACTAAGTTTAAATGTATAAAAATAATTCAAAAAGTTTGAAATAGAAAAAAGATCGACATTTTAAAAAAGTGAAAAAATTTCAATGTTTTAAACTAGTTTTAAATGATTCTAATATAATTAGAAAAGTGAAAAAAAGATTCAATGACATAAATAATTAATACAAGTTTGGAAAATGTAAAATATTACTATTTTAAAAATAAAAAAATCAATGTAAACAACTAATGTATAAAAATATGTTCGTATGTGTAGAAAATAACTTCATAAATTCTGAAAAATATGAAAAATAGTGTTTAAAAAAAATTGAATGTGTAAAAAAAACATAATTAAAAAAAATTTAGATAATTCCAATATGTAATCTTTTAAGAAATGATCATTTCTTAAAAACAAAAGTTCAATGTTTCAAACTAAGAGTAAATGTGTTAAAATAATTAAAACTTTTTAAAAAACTGAAAAATTGTATGTATAAAAATAAGTTTATTTGTGGAGAAATATAATTAATATAACTTTTGAAAATGTAAAAAAGAAATATTTTCATGAAAGGATAAAATTTCAATGTTTCAGAATTAACATAGATTTGTAAAACATATAGTTAAAAGTAATGTTGAAAAAAAAAGTAACAAATATAATGTTTTATAAAATTAAAAAAGTTCAACAAAAATTTAAAAAGTAATATTTTCAAATTGGAAAATATTAAAAAAATAAGTTTCAATGAATAAAAATATAATTAAATTGGAAAATGTTAAAAAATAATATGTTAAAATTATGAAAAAAATTAATATGAAAAATAATGTATAAAAATAAGTTTGTATATGTAGAATAAAATTAAAGAAAATTTTAAAATGTGAAAAATAGTTTTTTAAAAAATGAAATTATTGATATGAAAAATAATTTTAAAAATAAGTTTGAATGTGTAAATAAATAATTGAAAAAATATTATATTATGAAAAAATTAATTTTGAAAAAAATGAGAAAACTTTAATGTGAGAAAAATAATTTTACAATATATTAAAATGTATAAAATAAATTTAAAAACTTTTAGATGTTACAAAAAAGAGTAACATTTAAAAATTTTAAAATGTTTAATACGAAAAAACTAACGTGAAAAAAAGTTTAAATGGATAAAAAATAATATTAAAAAATTTTCGGTTGTCAACGTAAAAAAGTAATGTAGAAAAATAAATTTATATAGCAGAAAAATAATTAAAAAGCTTCAATGATGAAAAATATGAATTGTACAAAAGAAATGTTAAAAAATAATGTTGAAAAATAATTTTTATGTTTAAAATATAAATAACAAAGTTTAGATAATGCAGAAAAGTTTATTATGAAAAAAATAATGTTAAAAAATTCAAAACTGTTGACGGATTTGAGAAAGTTTAACGTCAAACAATAATATTCAAAAATTAATTCTGAAAAATCAGAAATTTTCAATGTGAAAACAATATTTTCGAAATATATTTAAATATATAAAAAATAATATAAAAAACTTTAGATCATGCAAAAATCAATAAATTTAAAAAATTAAAAAAGTTCAAAACAAAAAAACTAATGTGGAAAAGAAGTTTAAACAAGTAAAAAAGGAATTTAAAAAATTTTAGATAATAAAAAAAGTAATATTTAAAAATTTTACAATTTTTAATGTAAAAAAATAATATAGAAAATAGAGTTTATATGGGTATAAAAATAAATTAAAAGTTTAGATGAGGAAAAACATGTATTATATGAAAAATAAAATAGGTTGAATGTAAAAAAATAATGTTACAAAGAAACATTTGATGTAAAACATAAATAAAATAAGATAATGCAAAAATAGTAGTTTAAAAAAATGCAATAGTTCACTATGGAAAAAATGTTGAAGAAGTTTAAATGTATTCATAGGATGAATTTTTATATGAAACAATAATATTTGAAAATTAATGTTTTAAAAAAATGAGAAAATTCAATGTGTGAAAAATGATTTTGCAAAATACATTGAAATGTGTAAAAAAAATTAGAAAATTTTAGAGTAACATTTAATAATTTTAAAAAGTTCAATAAAAAAAACTAATATGAAGAAGTATAAATGAGTAAAAAGTTTTGATAATGCAACATGGTTGTTTAAAAAATGCAACAGTACACTATGAAAAGAATAAGGTTAAAGAAGTTTAAAAGTGTTCAAAGTTTTGATAAAGTTTAATGTCAAACAATAATACTGGGAGTAAAGGAGACACACCTATTAAAACGACAATGAATAGATATTTTGAGGGAGAAGAATGTTGTTATCCAGATAGATGGCTAGGGTTCCAATTGGAGTCCCAGCACCTAAACCTTCAAATGCAATTAATATTAAGCACAATAATTAAACAAATAATTGGTAAAAAGTGAGAAAAACAAAGGAGTGGATAATGTAAGTGAAGGAAATGCACCTATAAAAACAACAAGGAGCGAATATTGCAACGGAGAAACATGTTGTTATCAAGAGAGATGACAATGGTTCTGCTTGGAGTCTCGGTCCCTAAACCTTCAAACGTGATTAACATTAAGCATAATAATTAAATAAATTATTAGCGAAGATTCTGAGTGAAGGAGACACACCAGTTGGAGTCCCAACACGCAAACCTTCAAATGCAATTAACATTAATCACAATAATTAAAGAAATTAATAGCGATGGTTGGTCGAAACAAAATAAAAGAAAGGAACGAATAATTTGAGTGAAGGAGACACACCTGATAAGGTGGCAATGAGCGGATATTGCGACAAAGAAGAAGGATGTTACCAAAAGAGATCACTATGGTTCCTATTGGAGTCCCAACACCTAAATCTTTGCATGTGATTAGCATTAAGCACAATAATTAAAAAAATTATTAGTGATGTGATGTGACCATGCCTAGCCAATGACCTATCACTAGGGTCATGGCTAGAAGGATTGAAGAAGACCTAGCCCTTGCAGACAAAGGAAGACTTCACCTCCTGTGGAGAGTGAAGATATTAGGCTAGGGACTTTAGTTAATAAAATGTAATTTTCCTTTATTTTAATTTTGAGGAGCATTAGGAATTTAATTTGGGACATGTATTTAGTCCACTTTTTATTTTAGGAGGTGTCTTAGGCATTTAGAGGGTCGATTTAGCTTTTTGGGTCTTTATGAAGGAAATAAGGGGTAGCCTTGATATCTACACCCCTTTTTTCCTACATAAACCTCCTAAGCTAATAAGAAGGAATCTTGACCCTTGGTTTGAGAAACTTGGGCACCAAGTTTGATGATCTAAGGAGGGAATTGTTTCTCAATCTCCCCCCCCCCCTTAGATCTCTCCTTTTAATCCTAGCCCTTCTTTTTTAGGTTATCTTGTTCAAGAGGTTAGCTACCTCTATATAGGAGCTTCTCCCCTCACTTGTATTTTTTACACTTGAATTTAATCCTAGAGACCATATTGGTTGTGAGGTTTTTACCTTTGAGTGTCCCCCTTTCTCCTTTGTGAGAACTTCTAAGATTAAATTCAAGTGTAAAAATACTTGAATTTACCTCACAAATCTATGTTAACCATTAATGGAAGCTCTCATTATACATTCTATTGAACCCATTCTAGTGAGAAAACAACACTAAAAACACCTATGTAATTGCATTTAAGTTGAGTCCTTTTCAATTTTTACTAAATCATAAAATCCTGTGTAAATAGGAAATAATAACACAATCGCAAAATTCATCATGAGTGACCTTCCATACATACCCTCAGTGTCATACATACAAACTTATACGCAGTTCTATAAGTGCTTTCGGTATTTTTCTCCTACCAAAATAGGAGTTTCACCTAACAAACTTATGTTAACTATTAACGGAACCCTTCATTATGCATTCTATTGAACTCATTCCATCAAGAAAAAAGCACTAAAAATACATATGTAAATGCATCTAAGTTGAATCCTTTTCAATTTTTTCCAGAATCATAAAGTCGTTCGTAACTAGGAAATAACAACTACAAAATTCATCCTTAGTGACCTACCATACATCATGAGTAACCTGCCATTATGTTAACTAACAAAATAGGAGTTTCACCTAAC
This sequence comes from Psophocarpus tetragonolobus, assembly GCA_037954015.1. Lineage (NCBI taxonomy): Eukaryota > Viridiplantae > Streptophyta > Magnoliopsida > Fabales > Fabaceae > Psophocarpus > Psophocarpus tetragonolobus. Next base: position 32,590,550 of record CM075690.1, on the reverse strand, counting down.
AAACCTATGTTAACTATTAATGTAACCCTTCATTATACATTCTATTGAACTCATTCTAGTAAGAAAAAACACTAAAAACACCTATGTAATTGCATTTAAGTTGAGTCCTTTTCAATTTTTACTAAATCATAAAATCCCGTGTAAATAGGAAATAGTAACATAATCGCAAAATTCATCATGAGTGACTTGCCATACATACCCTCAATGTCATAGATACAAACTTATACGCAGTTCTATAAGTGTTTTTAGTACTCTTCTTCTACCAAAATAGGAGTTTCACCAAAACATTCATCATCGGTGACCTACCATACGTATCATCAGTGTCATACATAGAAATTAAGACTCAGTTCTATAAGTGTTTTGGTACTCTTCTCTTATCAGAATTGAAGTTTCACATTACCAATCTATGTTAACTATTAATGGAAGCCTTAATTGTGCATTCTGTTGAATCCATTCCAGTAAGAAAACAACACTAAAAAGCCTATGTAAATGCATCTAAGTTGGGTTCTTTTCAATTTTTCTAAATAATAAAATCATTTGTAAATAGGAAATAAAAACCATAAAATTCATCATAAGTGGCATGCCATACACATATAAGTGTCAGACATACAAACTTAGATGCAGTTCTACAAGTGCTTTTGGTACTCTTCTCCCATCAAAATTGGAGTTTCACCTCACCAATCTTTATTAACTGTTAATGGAAGCCTTCATTATGCATTTTATTGAAGTCATTCTAGAAAGAAAATAGCATTAAGGAGCAAAGATTGCGAGTAAAGGAGACATACCTGTTAAAATGACAAGGAGCGGATATTGTGAGGGAGAAGAATGCTGCTACCAAGAGAGATGACCAGGTTCCAATTGGAGTTCCAACACCTAAACCTTCAAACATGACAAACATTAAGCACAACAATTAAATAAATTATTAGTAATAATTGAAAGAAAGTAAGAAAAAGAAAGAAGCAAGAAATGTGAGTGAAGGAGACGCACTTGTTACAACGACAAAGAGAGGATATTGCGAGTGAAAATGTTGTTACCAAGAGAGATCACCATGGTTCCACCCAGCACCTCTGTAAATACACCTATGTTGAGTCCTTTTAAATTTTTCCTGAATCATAAAATTGTCTACAACTAGGAAATGACACAGCCGAAAAATTAATTATGAATGATTTGTCATACATACCATCAGTGTCATACATACATATAAACTTAGACGTAATTCTACAAGTTTTGTTGGTACTCTTCTCCTATCAGCATTGGAGTTTCACCTCACTAATCTATGTTAACCATTAATTACAGCCTTCATCATACATTCTATTGAACCCATTCTAGTAACAAAACAGCACTAAAAACACCTATGTAATTGCATCTAAATTGAATCTTTTTCAATATTTACTAAATCATAAAACTGTCTATAAAAAAGAAATAACACAACCACAAAATTCATCATGAGTGACTTGTCATACATACCATCAGTGCCATACTTATAAGGTGAGATCGGTTCTATAAGTGCTTTTGGTATTTTTCATTTATTAGAATTTGAGTTTCACCTCACCAATCTATGTTAACCATTAATAGAAGCCTTTATTATGCATGGTATTGAATTCATTCCAGTAAGATAAAAGCACTAAAAACGCCTATGTAAATGCATCTAAGTTGTGTCTTATTCAATTTTTTCCTGAATCATAAAATTGTCTGTAAATAGGAAATAACACAGTCGCAAAATTCATCATGGGTGACTTGTCATACATACCATCAGTGTCATACATACAAACTTAGACACAGTTCTATAAGCTTTTGGTACTCTTGTCTTAAAAGAAATGGAGTTTCACTTCACCAATCTATGTTAACTATTAATGGAAGTCTTGATTATGCATTCTATTAAACCCATTTCGGTAAGAAAACAACACTAAAAACACATATGTATAAATGTATCTAAGTTGAGTCTTTTTCTATTTTTCTTAAATCATAAAATTGTCTGTCAATAAGAAATAGCAACCATAAAATTCATCAACTGTTTTGCCATACATACAAACTTAGATGCACTTCTATAAGTGCATTTGGTACTCTTCTCAAATTAGAATATGAGCTTCACCTCATCGATCTATGTTAACTGTTAATAGAAGTCTTCGTTATGTATTCTATTGAACTCATTCAGTAAGAAAACAACACTAAAAACAACTATGTAAATGGATCTAAGTTGAGTCCTTTTCAATTTTTCATGAATCATAAAATCATTTGTAAATAAGAAATAAAAACCGTAAAATTCATCATGAGGGACCTGTCATACATACATCAGTGTTATACATGCAAACTTAGATGTAGTTCTATATGTGCTTTTAGTACTCTTCTCTTATCAGAATTGGAGTTTCACCCACCAAACTCATCAACCATTAATGGAAGCCTTCATTATGCATTCTATTGAATTCCAGTAAGAAAACAACACTAAAATCACCCATGTAAATGCATTTAACTTGAGTCCTATTCAATTTTTCCTAAAATCATAAAATTGTTTGTAAATAAGAAATAGAATAACCACAAAATTCATCATGAGTGACCTGCTATACATACCATCAGTAGCATACATACAAAATTAGACGCAAATCTATAAGTATTTTGGTACTTTTCTCCTATCAGAATTGGAGTTTCACTTCAACAATATATGTTAACTGTTAATAAAACTCTTCATTATGCATTCTACTGAACTCATTCTAGTAAGAAAAAAACACTAAAAACACCTATGTAAATGCATCTAAGTTGAGTCATATTCAATTTTTTCTAAATCATAAAATCGCATGTAAATGGGAAATAACACAACTGCAAAATTCATCATGAGTGACCAACCATACATACCGTCAATGTCATATTTACAAACTTAGATGCAATTCTATAAGTGCTTTTGGTACTCTTCTCTTATCAAAATTGGAGTTTCACCTCACCAATATATGTTAACCGCTAATGGAAGCCTGCCTTCTATTGAAACCATTCTAATAAAAAAATAACACTAAAAACACTTACTTAAATGCATCTGAGTTGTAAATGCATCTAAGTTGTCTTATTCTGCTTAACAAAAATCAAATAGCTCCCAAGGCCAAAACCTTATAATGTGTCAAGCAAAATAGAATCCTTTTCTACAAATTTATATTGGTAGAGCCAAGGTCTTTCTATTTTTGTTCCAATTTCCTAGGGAAAGTTTTGAAAAAAGAAACACAAAACTTATTCCCTAAAACAAATATCTAGGAAGAATAGCAATAGAGTGACGTATCCTCGTAGGAAGAACCACAACTTGTAGAGAAGTAAAATAAATAGAAAACAATTTAATTAGAGTTAATAAGTAATTGGATGCATTATAATATTTATTAACTAAATTAATCTCCTACTAGCACACATAAATATACCACACGCATGATAGATGACATTTCATTATCAAACATGCTTTAGAAAAGGCAGAAAGGCATCAAACCAAGTTAATACACCACCATAAAATATTCCACCCTCAAGTGAAACTATTAACCCTTATTATCATCAAGGAATGAGTCTTTTTTCATGATGGGAGGGAGACATACCTGTTATTGTGAGTCAAGGAGATGCACCTGTTAAACAGCAAGAAGCAGATATTGTGAGGGAGAAGAATGTTGTTATTAAGAGAGATGTCCATGTTTTCGGTTAAAGTCCCAACAGATAAACCATCAAACGTGATTAACATTAATCACAATAATTAAAGAAATTATTAGCGATGATTGACAGAAACAGAAAAAAAAAAGAAAGGAGCAGATAATGTGAGTGAAGGAGACACACTTGTTAAAAAAGCAACGAATGAATATTGTAAGGGAGAAGGTTGTTACCAAAAGATATGACAGTGGTTCCTATTTGAGACCCAACACCTAAACCTTTAAACACGATTAACATTAAACACAATAATTAAAAAAATTATTAACGATTATTTGCAAAAAGTGAGAGAAAAAAGGAGCAAATAGTGTGAGTGAAGGAAACGAACCTATTAAAATGGCAAGGAGCGGATATTGGGAGTGAAAAGAAGGTTGTTATCAAGATAGATGACTATGGTTTCGATTGGAGTCTCAACATTTAAACCTTGAAATGCGATTAAAATTAAGCACAATAATTAAGAAAGAAAAATAAAGTGAGCAGATACTTTGAGTAAAAGAGAAGAAGGTTGTTAACAAGAGAGATGGCCATGGTTCAGCTTGGAGTCTGGGTCCCTAAACCATCAAAGTGATTAACATTAAGCACAATAAATAAATAAATTATTAGTGGTCATTGGCAGAAAATGGGAAAATCAAGGAGCGAAGATTGTAAGTGAAGGAGACACACCCGTTAAAATGACAAGGAGCAGATATTGCGAGGGAGAAGAATGTTGCTACCAAGAAAGATGACCATGGTTCCGATTGCAGTTCTAGTACCTAAACCTTCAAACACGACAAACATTAAGCACAATAATTAAAGAAATTATTACCCATAATTGACACAAAGTGAGAAAAAGAAAGAAGTAGATATTATGAGTGAAGGAGATGCACATGTTAAAACGGTAAGGAGAAGATATTGCAAGCGAGAAGGTTGTTACCAAGAGAGATCACCATGGTTTCGGTTGGAGTACCAACACCTTTGTAAATGCATCTAAGTTAAGTTCTTTTAAATTTTTCCTGAATCATACGATCATCTGTAAATAAGAAGTAACATAATCGCAAAATTAATTATGAGTGACCTGACATACCATTAGTGTCATACATACAAACTTAGACACAGTTCTATAAGTGTTGTTGGTACTCTTCTCTTACCAGAATTGGAGTTTCACCTCACCAATCTATGTTAACCATTAATGGAAGTTCTCATTATACATTATATTGAACTCATTTTAGTAAGAAAACAACACTAAAAACACCTATTTAATTACATCTAAGTTGAATCCTTTTCAATTTTTATTGAATCATAAATTTTTTTGTAAATAGGAAATAACACAACTACAAAATTGGTCATGAGTGATTTTCCATACATACCATTAGTGCCATACATACAAACTTAGACGTAGTTTTATAAGCGTTTTTGGTACTCTTCTCCTATCAGAATAGAAGTTTAACCTCACCAATCTATGTTAATCGTTAACAAAACCCTTCATTATGCATTTTATTGAATTCATTCCAGTATGAAAAAAGCACTAAAAGAACCTATGTAATTGCATTAAGTTGAGTCCCTTTTCAATTTTTCCCGAATCATAAAATCATCCCTAAATAGGAAATAAAACAACTGCAAAATTCATCAATAGTGACCTGCCATACATACCATCAGTGCCACACATACAAACTTAGACACAATTCTATAAGTGTTTTTGGAACTATTCTCTTATCAGAAATGAAGTTTCACTTCGTCAATCTATGTTAACCATTAATGGAAGTTTTCATGATGCATTCTATTAAACCTATTCCAGTTAGAAAATGTAACATCCCAAATCCATTTATACTAACTATATTGTTAATGGTCAACTATCTATTTCACTTTTCAAAATAAATTTTCATTTAAACTTCCCAGATAAACACTCAAATACTCATAATAAATTTTACACATCACTTTAACATTGTCAACCAAGTTCATAACATATTATTTACACAACACCCTACAAATCTACTCACTCTCAAAACATAACTCATGCAAGTGGATTCATAACATAACATAGCTATTAACTTTAGTTAATTCATACATTTAATCTCTTTACAAGCCTAACTTATATACAAATACATATTCTGATACATAACTTTCTTATGTACACATATAACAATAAAATATCATCACTAGTCTTCTAAATACTATTTGACATCCTCTACTTCATTGTGTTCAGCCTCTCAACATCATTGCTATTATCTACTCCTGTGTAAAGTGAGATTCTTACCTTATTATTATTGATTACAAAGACTTTAAGAAGTGGATTAGATGAAGTGGTAGCCAGATGTTTCAGAGCAGTCATTTAAATAAGAGAAAAAATAGATACAATATAGTGCTATTCTCAAATTAAATTTGCAGCAACATGAAAAAAAACATGAACAAATCCAACCATATGTTTCCAATAAAAATAAGTGAAAAGGAAAGTTCAACTAACAATTTTCCTTCATAATATTTAAGGAAGCGTATTGCATTAGAATATTAAAAAAATTTAAAAGATTCTTTTATGCAAAAGTCTTGTGGTATTCAATTCTGATCTTTAAAAAACATAAATCAAGAGTTTTAGGTTTTTTAAGAAAGACAACAAAATTCAGTACTATTTATTTAAATCTTTTAGTATTTTTTTGGTAACATTAATGTTTTTTAACAAAAAAAAAATAGTATTTAAAATATACAAATTTCAATAAATTTTCATTTAAGATAGCTCTTTAAGGGATCATATTATTTTTTAAGGCCCCGTTCGGGGTGGTTCTGAGTTTTTGGTTTTTGGTTTTGAAATGTATTTTGAAAACAGAAACCTGTTCGGCAAAAATGGTTCTGTTTTGGTTTTTTACTCATTTTCGAAACAGTTTTCACTCAATTTTAAAAACAATAAAATTTGGTTTTTAGATTTCTGTTTCTGTTTTTATTTAAATTCATTACTTGACTTCATTTGTCATCATTGACCATCACCTCTAACCAAAAGTCACCGACTGCCACTCCAACGGTCATCCGTCATCACCTCCGATCGGCGGTCACCAACCCCCACCTTCGACTAGCAGTCATCGGTCGTCACCTCCGATTAACAGTCACCGATTGCCACCTCCAACCGACTGTCACCGATGGCCACCTCCAATTGGCGATCACCAACCCCCACCTTCGATCTCCGATTGGTGATCACCGGCCGCCACTTCCAATTGGCAGTCACCAGCCGCCACCTCCGATTGGTGGTCACCAGCCGCCACCTTCGACCGATGATCACCGGCCGCCACCTCTAACCAATGGTCACCGGCCACTACCTTCAACCAACGGTCACCAGCTGTCACCTCCGATCGGCGATCACCGGCCACCACCTCTGATCGGTAGTCACCGGTCGCCACCTCTGATGAACAGTCACCGGCCGCCATCGCCGACCGGCGATCACCGGCCGCCACCTTCGACCAATGGTCACCAACTGCCACCTCTGACCGGCGATCACCAGCTGTCACTTCCGACCGGTTTTCACCTCCGACGAACGATCACCGGCCGCCACCTCCGACTAGCGATTGCCAATGAACGACGGTTACCTTCAACGATCGCTACCTTCAACTAGTGTTTTGGTTAAAATTTGAAACTAATGTTTTAAATTTGGAAACAAAAACAATATTATTTTTAAAATTTTGAAAACTTAAAACTAAACTAGTTTTTGTTTTTAGAAATTTTAAAACTAGAACCAAAAACCACCCCGAAAATATTTTGTTAGACTGTTTTTTTTTTTACTTATTTAAAAATTCCAACGATTCTCATTTTTCAAAAAGTATTTATAATCTACTTTTTAAAGTAGTATTTATAACATTATCAAAAGTTTGAAATCTGAAGAAATCAATAACAATTTTAAATAATTAAAATTATTAAATTTTGATTTATTACTTTCATCTAAACTATTTATAAGATACAGTTATCTAATTCATCAATATTAAAGAGTGTCCGTAGCTTAGTTAATACGACGAACATATATTCTAAATATTTTCTTTTCAAATCTTTCATAGTTATTAATATTATTTTTCTCTTATAATTAGGGGTGACAAAAAAATATTCATACAAATCTTGTGGATTAAACTCATGAAAATATTCATATGGATGATTTAAATTGGTTCCTACCACTTGTAGGTATGAGATTTTTTATACCTGTTTCTTAATGGGCACAGAAGCTATAATATTTAATTTAAAGAAGATAATATTTTTGTTAAATAAATCAATTTAAAATATTAATTGTCAAATGTTATTATTATTAATGTTACTTTTTTTATAAAAAAATAAATAATTTATAGAATTTTTTTATAAAAATATCGGTAATATAAAATGAATATTCTATTTATATTAAATGTTTTGTATATATTATATTAATCTATTTCTAAAAATATAAATTATTTTTTTATAAAACTTCAGGTAAGAAAATAATATCTTTTTTTTAAAAAAATATTTTTTAAAAATATGTGTAAGTACTCGTGAATACTTGCGACTATTTTTATAATGGATACCTGGTGTGTTTTAAGTAGGTACGAGTATTTTATAGTGGGGCGGATAGCAATAGACACTACCTTACCGACCCCGACCCATTGTCACTTATCTTACTTATAATTATTCTCACTTCAATCTTAATTTCAATTAGAGGTATTTAAGTAACAATAACAATTAATAAAAGATATATTATAGATTGTGTCTTATAAAAATAATTACCAACATCACTTTCAGGTTAGGTCTTACAAATAGAAACAAAGGAAATATTAAATATGAATTTAATCATTCAATTATTAATATTACATTGATCAAGAAGTTATTAGTACGAGTGATACTAGGCTTAGTTCAATCCCATTAAACAAAATTTTAGGTTTGAGTCTTGTAAATTGTAAACAAAGATGATACTTTGTAATAATATGGATGAAAAAATTACATTGAAAAAACTAAAGTAATATTTATTAAAAGAGTTTAATTAGTATGCATTAACGGTGTACGAGAGTTTTACACTAACGTACAATCATAGCTCTTTATTTATACGATTTTTAAAGTATTAATTGGTAAAATCAACAAATTTTCTATAAATGAAAGATTGTGATTGAATATTAGTGTAAAAAGTTTTACATTGACAGTACATACTAACTAATCTCTTATTAAAAGAGTTTAATTAGTATGCACTAAAAATATAGAAGAGTTTTACACTGATGTACAGTCGTAACTCTTTATTATATGACTTTTGAAGTATTAATTGGTAAAGTTAATAAACTTACTATAAATGAATGTGAGTCTAAAAGGTTTATACTTACTGTGCATATTAATTAACCTCTTATTAAAAACTATAAACATTGTTTTGTTGTGTTACTAAAAAAAGCATTAAACATTGAAACTGTATTTTTAAGCAAAAATACGTAAAGATAGTTTTCTTTTAAGAGAAATTGTAAGAAAAGTAATTTAAAACAATGAATCTCACCATACTATTTTACATTTTTTAATTTTAAGAAATAAATAACAATTTATATTTTTTTATAATTATTTATCTATTTCTATTTAATAAAAAAAGCATAAGTTATTTATGCACTGCGTGTGAAAGTAGTCAACCATAGCATGAAAAATGTTAGGTCAAGTTACGCATAAAAAAAACGTGCTAGCTACTGTTAATTTCAATTTTTCATCTCAACCGATCTATAAATATTATATTATTTAATAAGTTATATAATATATAAAAAAATTATAAATAAATATTAAATAATGTAATATTTATTAATTAGTAAAAAGAGAAAATGAAACATAAATTTGAGAAAGAGTATTTCCATGCTTGCATGAAGGGTGAGGATTCTTTGTCTCACGAGTGAACCATTGCCCACAAGTTGATATTTCTACCGTGATATTGATGGATCATTATGTGAACTAAAACTAAATTAAAATTCTATTCACTTCAAGGATCGATCTTACCCAGTATGAATTGGAGAAAATGAAAAATAGAGACTTTGATTTTTTTAAAAAAAAAATTTAATGATTAATATGATAATACATATATTTATATGTTTATGTAGCTGGCCTGTGACCCATTGGGCTAGCACGACTCAAGTCTATTTACATAATTAGATCAAATGGGTCAGACCAAAAAGACTAGGGCAATTGCTTTTAATACCACCTATCTTCTATTCGCATCCCTTAGCTTCACAATTTTTTTTCAAAACCCAAAAATATATTCTTCCCTTTTCTTGCCCTACTTGGCTTATGAAACACATCACAACAGTTTCGCGCACCACCACTGCACCTTTCCAATCGCCACTTCGACCACCTCTCTGGTCACCGCTTCGAGCACTTTTCAGTCACCACTTCGAGCACCCTTTCAGTCACAGCTTTGAGCACCTCTCCGGTCACCTCTTCGAGCACCTCTTAGCAAGTATGTTCCGGACAACATCATCCGGAGTGCAAATGAGATTCAACAAATATGTTTTGGACAACATGATCCGGAAGAAAAATGAGATTCAACAAGTATGTTCCGGACAACATGATCAGAAAGGCAAATGGGATTCAGCTAGTATGTTCTGGACCAGATGATCTGAAAGGAAAATGAGATTCAATAAGTATGTTCTGGACAACATGATCCGGAATGTATATAATGCATTCCAGACCAGTTGATCCGGAATGCATTATGTACATTCTGGATCAATTAATATGGAAGTGGATCAAATGCGTATTATTATTGTGAGTTCCAGATCAACTAATCTGAAACACTGTAACACTCGTGAATCGACGTTAGTATGAATAAAAAACACAAACAAACCCTAAATCATAAATCCTAAAGCATAAACTTTAAATCAAGAAAATCAAATTTGAATAAAATTGTGTTTTCCTTTTCAAATAGCGATTAAATCAACGAATAATACCCTAAAGACTTATAAGTATAATAGGCCGAATGTGACAATTGGTGTTTGACACACAAGAGTAGCAAGATAAAACACAACAAGACAAGACGATAAAAAAATAAATTCAAAAATTTAAAATCAAATGATAAGGTATATTAGGAATTTGCAAAAAAATATAAACTTTCGGGGTGAAAATAGAAAATGGGGGGTGTTAAAAGAAAATGCCAAAGACTAGTTTCTATTTTGGGTCTCCTTTTTTAAGTTAAGTCTGTCCATTTTGTAGGCTCGTGAATTAAGCCATTTTGACAGCTATAATCTAAGCCTAGAATAATTTTCCTATGTAATTAAACCCCTAGGATTTAGGAGAAAGTATGGATAAGACATTTTGTCTGTGGATTAAATATTTAATTTCATTCATAAAAATAAAACATATATATTTAAATATACAACATCACTCAATTGTCATTAATAATTATAAAAATTTTATGTGTTTATGTAATACAAGTTTTTAATAAAAACATTTTAAAATCATTTTGACTCAGTACTCCATGGAAAGTTTCCCTTTTAGGGTCTAGTGAAGTTAGAGCTTATCATGAGAACAAAACATCTGATTTGGCAACATCCCACTAGATTGAGTTGGTATACAAAAGTGATAAGATGTTAGTGTATCTAGAAGGCACCATAAAATTAGAACAAAACATCAGAATCACATATGGAGTTGCCAATAACCCAAACAACCCTAAACCATACAGTCTAGTATACCAACTCAACCCAACCCCATTCACTTAACAATTTATGTATCTCAAAATTCTCATAATATTCTTTTCATATATACTGTCTACTATCCTCGATAATAATTTATAAAAATATAGTAATATCATCTCTTATATTGTTCTCTATCCTTGACATTGAATATAAACTTTTGCAATTATCTTTTCAAAATATTTTCATATGTTATTGTCAATTGTCCTTGACAGTGCATAATAAAAAATTAAGTTTACAATAATTTCACAAATATTTTCATTAATTCCCTCCCATCATATTTTAGCTCAAAATCACATAATGCAACATGCATTATGATGTAATATACACTACACAACAATCACAACACAATAATAATACATATTTCATACCTCACATAATAAATAAATTTAATATCTAAATCATTTATCTATAAAAATCTTTATATTTTAGGATAAGCATTAACTTAAAAAAAACCATCTACATCCTTATATATATTTTTTCCATAGTAAAAATCAGAATCAACATGATTTTAGCAACATTAATGTTAAGGTTTACAAAAATCATCTAATTTAAGATGAGTAAGCTAATTTAAATTTCATGAATAAAATTAAATGATAAAATTCTTACCTATTTCTTCCAAACTTGTTAATTCCCTTCTAAACTTTCATTCATAATTGGTATGAGCTTTAAACAATTTGTTGGTTTTTTCCCATTGGTCCACATTTAAACTACAGGTTTTGATCTACAGAGTTAGAGTTGCTTGTCCAAGATATTCTATTTATTTGATATTATGTTAGGTGTCAAGAAAGTGACTTGTTTAAAACATTGTAGGCTTTTGTTTCTTTATTGATTTTGTTCCATGTATACTAAAATTATCGTCTTCAAATTCTATTCTTTTTTTTTTTTTTACTTTTCAATCAATTAATATCACATTCTCAAAATCAGTTTAATTTAAATGCTGAACATTTTTTTCACTGCGTGCTTTCATCAATTGATATACATTTAGCACATTTCATCATTTTATTTTTTACGCATAGAATTCATATTTAATATTCATATACATAAAAATTCATATCACTATATTTGGAATAATTTTTAAATAAAATTATTTAAATAGTATTAATAATAAATTTATACACATTTCTTATTTAATAAAAATAATTTTCAAAATATACATATAATATATTATAAATTAAAATTAGAATGTTATAGGATCATTTATTAATAATAGATATTTTTTATTTAATACAAACAATTTTCAAAATATACATATAATATATTATAAGAATTAGAATGTTATAGGATTGTCCTGCCTGAGTCCCTGACCCATCCCAAAACCCACAGTAGGACTATCATTTATCAACATAAACATTAGAACCGACTTCACACGTTTGTTTATCCAATGCATCCACCGTCTACCAAACTTCATTTTTGCATTCACATCCCATAAATACGAAGTCATAAATCTTCTCAAAGTCTACCTTCAAACACACCATGCCCTTCCTATGCCTCCTTGCATCCTTTACCACCTCATTAGCTATAAGAACATTGTCTAGTATCTATCACCCCCCTCCCCACACATACACACACAAAAGATTATGCGTATCAGATAGTTTGGTATGCATCACACCCCTCAACCTTATGGCTAGTCATTTAGACAACATCTTGTACATGCACCCAATAAGCGATATTGACGATAATCACCTAACTTCCTAGGGTGCATGATTTTTTGTATCAGAGTTATGAATGAACTATTGGAACCTTTTACTAGCTTGCTATTGGTATAGAACTCTTAAAAAATGCCACAAAATCATCCTTAAGTAAATACCAAAATTCCTTGAGAAAATGAAAATTAAACCCATTCGGGTTCCCAGGAAAACTCCTTAATTTCCAACTCTGTAAATAGTTTTTCAAGCGACTCTTGTGCCTCATTACTCAACATTTTAAACTTTAATAAGCCCAATTTTGATCTGTTTCTATCCTTTTCCTGAAAATGCTCTTTGAAATGGATTACACCTTCTCCTTTAACTTTGTCACACCTTTTCCACCAAAATTGAGATGCAGAATTTTATTCCCTCTCTTCTCTTTACAATATTGAGTTGATATCTCCTTCTCTCAGCCATTAAACTTGTGATTTTTGTCTCAATAACAAGTGTTACCTTCCTCCCCATATATTTAAGGTCCCTAACTTTTGTATTCAAGTTGCCACTTATGTCTTTTCAACCTAACTCCTCCTCCTCCATGTCCAAATCATGTAGATCCTTCATTATCTTAGTAATCTGCTTATAAATATCACCAAACTCCTTCTTAATCTATACTTTCAACTTCTGTTTCAACATTTTAGTTTCCCTTTTAATATAAATGTCTTCCTTCCATGTACCTTCAAAATTTGCCATTCATTTTCCACAAAAGGTTAAACCTCTTATCATCCAACCAATAGTTCAACATCTAGAATCGTTTAGGGCCCTAGTTTGCTTCACCTTTCGCTAGCATCACTGGGTAATGATTAGACATTGTCCTAGGTAATCCCATTGGTCAACATTCCCCCAACTCAAAAGCAACTCCTTGGACACCAAAAATCTGTCAACCTTACTCATGGTTTGCCATAATTTTTAAACCATGTGAACTTCCATCCACATAGTCATAAATCAATCAATACATCCTTGTCAATGAACTCATTAAAAAGTTGCATCTCCTTTGCTTGACTATTCCACCCACCTTTTTTCTTTCTTCCTTGCTTTTGATAGCATTAAAGTCACCCATGATATACCAACATTTCCCATTTCTGCTCTCCATACATGAAATGATCACTTTCCAACAACCTTTCTTACCTTCTAAATTGCATGGTGAATATACATTTACTAGGTTCATCGTGTGGCTTTGCCCATGCTACCTTTCTAACACCCCTACAAAATGGTTTCTTTCAAAACATGTTACTTTCTCAAACTTAAGCAAATCTCACATGACCAACAACCCACCTAAATTGTCACTTGATGCTTTAAAACACCATACCACCTCGGAGTTAGCCTATAAGGATTCACATAAAGTTGTTTCAATTCTCTCAATCTTGGTATCTTGAATGCCCAACATTCTTAAATTTTGATCCTGGATGAGCTTTCTCACCTCACATTTCTTTGATCTTCCCTCCAACCCCTTTATATTTAACGTTATGACCTTCATTGACGCCCCAAATTAACCATATCGATTAACTCCCTTAACTCCTCCATGTCTCTTCTCTCCATGACCTCCAACTCATCAATGACATTCATAACACATTCCTAGCTTATAGCCGAACTTCCACATTTTAAAATAATGACTCTTTTAATATCAATAATAATTTTATTGACAAAACATGTTTCAATTTTATAAAAATCAAAATTATATTCTCAGTTCTTTTAAAGTAAAATATATAACTATATTAACCAAGACTATTACAAATTTTTTTTATAAATTGATTACAATTAGCATATAAAATATTTTTACGATCACCAATTAGCTCAATTGCATAAAGTTATTCCAACTTAATTAACGGTATATGCTTATCAAACATATCATAATTAAGTTTTTTATTTTTTAATTTATAAAATAAATAATTATGTTAATTAATTCATTATATATGATTCATATGTATTTTTAATTTAAACTAAAGTTGAAATATTTTTTTATCTTTCTGTCATTTTATTTTTGTCCTCAATTGTATTTATTTTTTAAGAATAATCACTTTCATCTTATATATAGTATTAATGAGATTTAGCTCACTAGCTTAAGAAATGTGTGTATTATAACTTTTTAAAATTATTTTTTTATTTTATAGACAAAAAAATTAGTAGTCAAGCGGAATATTTTCAAATTATGGAAACTAAAAAAAATCACTTTTAAATTTGTGGGATAATATATATATATATATATATATATGTATATATATATATATATTATCAATATATATTATTTTGATTCAACTAATTAATAATATTAATATATTTGTATATTTAAGTTTAAAGTATACAAAATTTGTACTTAAAATAAAAATTTATTTAAATAAGTCAAAATTATAAGATAAATATCAAATAAATAAAGTACATAGCTTAAAAATAACTAATAGTATTCAAAATGATTGAATGTAACTCCACTAATAAAAAAGTTTGAATATAATCTTAGTTCCTATTTTTTAAAATATTTGAATTTTGGTTCTCTATTTTATAATAGAGATATTTCTTTCTCTATTGTTGTAAAATCTATGATTTTAGTCTTGTATTTTAAAATAAAGACATTTGGTTTCAACTTGTAAAATCTATCATTTTTATTCTTTTCATCAAATTAAAATTATTGATTGTGGTCAAAATTGATTGTGTGACATGAATTAAATAAATAATTTCATTTTATATCATTAAATTTGAGTTACAAGTTAATTTTTTAATACTTCTAATTTTAGAAAAAGAGGCGAAATAATAAATTTTATAAAATTGAAGACTAACTGTCTCTATTTTAAAATGGAGAAATGAAAACTATAAATTTTATAAATATCTATTTTAAAATAGAAGACAAAATTATGAATTTTTAAAAATATGAAAGCAAAAAATATATTTAAGTCTATTTGGAAAAAAATGCCCAATACTTTTTAATGTTTAATATTTAGAATTGTTTTCAAAATTGAGAATAATTGGGATAATAAAAATTGTAATTTTAAATTTAATAGATTTATTTATTTAAACATTATGAGAGTTTTTGTTCAAATTGTAAATATTATAGATATTTTCTTGAAACTAGAAGTAAATGTGGTCAAGTTTGTAATTCATAATTTACTAATTTTAAATTTTAATATATCATGCATTTGAATCTAATTTAGGTAACAAACATTTAATTTTATTTTTATCTTTGTTTAATTAAAATTTTATATTTATGTCTATGTTTTAAATATACTTTTTAACTTGATTTGAATATTAGTTAAATTTTAATCGTTTTAAACTTAAATAATCATTAACAATGTGAAAAAAAAAATTATTAAAAATTAATGTAATAAGTATATGACATATAATTCAGAGAAAAAAAATATATGACAAATGTTGTTATTAAACTCTTCAGGATGGTTCTGGGTTTTTTGTTTTGAAATGTATCTTGAAAACAGAAACGTGTTCAGCAAAAATGGTTCGGTTTTGGTTTTTTACTCATTTTCAAAACAGTTTTTACTCAATTTTAAAAACAATAAAATTCGGTTTTCATATTTCTGTTTCTGTTTTTATTTCAGCTCATTACTTGACGTCACTTATCACCATTAACTATCATCTCTGATCAGCAGTTATCAGCTATCACCTTGATCAATAGTCACCGACTGCCACCTTTGTCTGACGATTATTGGCCGTCACTTTCAACTAGCGGTCACCATCTCCCACCTTCGATTAGCAGTTACCGGTCGTCACCTCCTATTGACGGTCACCAATCGCCACCTCCAACCGGTGATCACCGACCGCCAACTTTGACCAGCGGTCACCGACTGTTACTTTCGACCGGCAGGGCCGTTACCTCTGACAGATGATCACCAACTATCACCTCCAACCAGCACTCACTGGGCAACACATTCGATTAGCGATCACTGACTGTCACCCCCAATCACCGATCACCCGACCGCTACCTCTGACCACTAGTCACCAACCACTACCTCTGATCACCAGTCACCTACCTTCACCTTTGATCGCCAATGACCGACTGCCATCTTCAACAATTGTCTCGATCGCTACCTCCAACTAGTGTTTTGGTTAAGATTTGAAAACAATGTTTTAAATTTAGAAACAAAAATAATATTATTTTTAAAATTTTGAAAATTTAAAAGTAAAACTACTTTTTATTTTTATAAATTTTAAAACTAAAAAAAAATCATCCTGAAGAACGTCTAAATTTACGAAATGGATTATATTAAGTGAATAGTACATTGATGAATGTACTTGATTACACTCTCCTCTATTTTTTTTTGTTTTTCAATATTATATATATATATATAATACTTTTTGAGTCTTATGAGAACATTATAGTAATTAAAACAATTGTGTATGAAAACTCAAACTTGAGACAATAAACTGGAGTAACTGTGCCAATTGATACACTTGTTCAGTAATATATATAATATTTTAATATTATATTATTTTTATTGAAAATTAAAAATAATAGCACATAAGCATATATTTATGACAAAATATTTTATTTCTTTTTAAGGGTGTGTTTGATGCGCATTGCCGGTATAGGACAAAATAACTATACAAGCCACAAGACAACTTTTCATGTTGTATTTTGTTGGATTAATCATCCACAGTATATTTTAACAATTTTTTTATATCTTGAAATATAAATTATTATGTAACATATTTTAAAATATATTTTATTAATTTTATATTTTTTATTCATAACAACATGATAAAAATATGTTAAATCATCAATATTTTAGTATTTGTTAATTTTTATATCAACTTTGTTGTAATAACTATTGAATAAATTTGCCATACATTTTAACTTCTAGTTGCTTGCTTGGTTCAGGTTCAAAGAAAGGAAACTCTCAATATTTAGTTACAGGTATTACATTTTACCTTCTTTGTGCCGGGATATTTTTCATGGCTTCTTTTTGGGATTGTTTGAACTTCACTCTTGCCCCCTTTCGAAATTTTTTGCTGATAGAAGAAATGATTATCATTTTGCTCGATCCATCTGTTTTAATCAATTTAATTTGTTTATAAAAAATATTACAGGTATTACAATAATAAGTTGCAGAAAGTGGAAGGTAACTTAAATATTATTCTCAGTCTTTCTCTTTTGTATTTATTTTATTTTTTTCTACTTCGTGGATTACCTAATGTGTAATAAAAAAAAATAAATATAGAAGTAGAAAGAACGAATAAAAAAAGACATGATTTAGTATGGTGGTTTTTTGCCTAGCTATAGTGTTGTTTCTATCTTGGTGGCCATGTTTGCCTAGGCTTAACTGGGTTTATTTGCAAAAGATGAGAGCTTAATAGCTTAGCTTTGATAAAAATTTTGGAATACTAAAGCTAATGTTATAAGGTTGGTCTAGTGATAAAGTTTATGTTGGAAAGAGATTATAAGTTTGAGTTTCTCTTATGACAAATTAATTTTTTTTTTTTAATTTTAAAATAAGTGTAAAGGCATAACATTTATTTTGAAAAGTGGATCTCAAAAGAGGGTATTCCCTTTATTAATAGTATAAATTATTAATACTATAGATATAGTGTATAATATAATATCATATATTATAAATTATAGATATAGTTGGACAATTATATATGTTGGATATCAATATTTTAAAGTAATTTTTTGCGTAAAGTTTTAAAATTGGTGTAGTGATAAAGTTTATGTTTGGGGAGTGAGAGGTTGTGGGTTTGAGTCCCTCTTATGATAAATTAATTTACTTTTTAATTTTAAAATAGGTGTAAGGGTAGAATAGATATTTTGAAAAGTGAGTATTCCTTTTATTAATAGTATAATAAAGTTACCAAAATAAGCTCTTTTTAATTAATCATACTATGATTCTTTATGAAAAGAATGTCATTTCCCGCACCTATGTGAAAGTGATTACTATAAAAATCTGTATTAATGTTGACCACAACTTTGTGTTAATAGTTTCAACTATGTGGGTAATGAGTTGAGTAGGAAAAAAAAAAAAGGAACGAATCCTCTCCTGTTAATAACAATTGTAGTTTCACAAATTCAAAGAATAATAGTCATTGGATAAATGTGTGTTTGAGATTAAATTATAAAAACAAATTGAAATTCATCGTTTCACTTAAAGGCATGGTTATCAAAATCATGAATTAACTTGTAAAATCATATGAGTTTACGAGTCTCTAACGAATTAAATCACATGTAAAATTAGAAGTGTAATAAACTCGTAAAATCAAAGTAAACTCGATAAAATTAGAGTACAAAAAATTAAGTATAATTAATAAATGTCTTAAATTGAGTTTAATAAATTATGGTGGAAAGTTAATATTATTTTTGGATAAGTAAATGTTAGTTGTTAATATGTCAATTTTGTTAATAAAGGAATTTGAACTCACCGTTTTCCTCTCCCACCTTATGTGGAGAGTTAATATTAACATTGCCTATTGTAATTAGTCCTCTATCCAATCTAAATATCAACTAAGA
Source organism: Psophocarpus tetragonolobus (assembly GCA_037954015.1). Taxonomy (NCBI): domain Eukaryota; kingdom Viridiplantae; phylum Streptophyta; class Magnoliopsida; order Fabales; family Fabaceae; genus Psophocarpus; species Psophocarpus tetragonolobus. Next base: position 32,571,138 of record CM075690.1, on the reverse strand, counting down.
AATTTTACAAGTTTAGGTGACAATGTTTTAAAATTTTAAAAGTTTCTAGACCTTGTAAGAGGATTTCAACAATTAAAACGTAAATGATATTTAATTTTGAATTGAAAGATCTATTACACATTTGGAAGAATAAAAATATGACGGACATTCTCACTATGTGGATGCTATTATCCAAAGGATGCCTTCTCAACATGTGTGAATGCCATTATCTAAACCGAACACTAATGTTTTCCTAGGCATTCTCAAGTGTAAAGCTACATTAATTGAGTTATAAATCTTGTAGTGAATTGTTGGTTAGTGTATTACACCTCTTGTGCTCATGCTATAGCTTAATGATCTTAACTAAATTCTTTTTATTTATAAAAACTAGAATATTTTAAATTAAAAATTAGGATTAGAATTTTTAAAGTTACTAAATTTTGACGACAGAATGTATAATTAAACCTTTTTTTTTTTCATTATCTTACCTAATATTTTCCAATATGGAAAATTAAATTAAATAAAGTCAAAATACGATTCGGTCAAAAAGAAACAAAAAATCTAAACCCATGAAGTAATACTAGTATTGGGTGGGGTGAGGTGAGTGGTGTCAAACGCAAAAGGAAAGAAATAACGAAATATGTGTATCGCAGTGTTCATGTGGCAAGCTAATCCAAAGTACCCTTTTCTTCTCTTACACAACAGGGACGAATTTTATGCACGGTGAGTTATGAGTTGTTGCTGAATTTTGATTTAGATTAGCTATTTAGGACATGTTTGGATGGTTGTAGAAACAACTGATTTTGGATGAAATTAATTTTAAAAAATTGATTCGGTTAAAATTGATTAATGTGATTTCTATTTAAAATATTGTGTCAAATTTTTTATTAAACACACATAATTTATTCTAATCAATGAATCAATTCTGATTTCCAGAATCAATTTTAAAACGTGAATTCAAAGACAAACTTAGTGCTAACTTGTGAAGCAAATTAAAACTACAAAAATTTCAAAATGGTGAATGTAATTTTTGTGTTTGGAAATAAAATAATTTCTGTTATATTTTTTTAAGCAGTGTTTTGAGGAAAATGGATGGTTTATTAATGAATGTTGAACCTTGAAAGGCCTACAGAAGCGTTGGCATGGTGGGAAGGGGAAGCGATTTTGGGTGGGAGAGACGCAGTGGGCGGTGGAACGTGGTTGGGTTCGACGAGAGATGGTAGAATCGCGTTTGTCACCAATTTTAGGGAAGTTGAGAATCTTCCTCATCCCAAGACTAGAGGGGACTTACCTCTTCGTTTTCTTCAGGTACGCACTCAAGGTGTTTGTTATTTTGTTTCTTCCAAGTTACTGCTACTTCATTTCCGATATTCTAGTCACTGGATACTGATAATTTCACTGTTGCGAAAAAAAGGTTGTGTTGAAGTTAAGAATACAAAATGATGCTTATTTTGGTATTATATAAATCTTACAAAATTGATTTTGGTTGAAATTAATTTTTAGATTATGTAATTTAATATTTGGATAATTTTATTATCATATATACAATTTAGAACTATGAAGTAAAATCCACTGAAAAATTGTTGGCAAATGCAAAAGCTACTTCAAATTGTTTCAACTAGAATCACGGACTAGAATCATGGACCTAAAATCAAACTTATGAAAAATTATGTAATATAAAACCAAACAACTACTTTATTTGGATAAAATATGTTTGTGGGTATTAATACATTTGTTTTTTTAACCAAGAGAATTATAAGTTTTGTACATGTTATTCTCTTGATAAATTTATGTTGTTTAGGTTGTTGTATTTGTCTAGCATTTTGTTACAAGTAAAACATGTTAAGTGAAACAAGTCCACTTTTGTTATGGATAATAATTTTTTTATTTATTTAAAAAGTAAAACATGTTAAATGGAACAAGTAAATTCATGAAGATGATGACATGTACAAAACTTACAATTCTATTAGTTAAAAAAACAACTGTATCTATACCCATAAAATTAACAAAGACATCGAATACTTTTCAATATGTTTTGGATCCTAGAAAATTCTCAAAATATTAAATATGTTGTGAGAAATTTTGAAACCCTACTTTTTGCCTAAATGGTTTAAATAGCGCTTCATAGAGGGATACAAATGTGACACTCCAAGGTTAAAAAAAGTAACTTTTTTTTATTTAAAGAAACCTAGATAAGAAACCACAATTGAAGATGCCCTTAATAGTATTTGTAGGACTACAAGTTGTGTATGTCACACTCTCTTTTCAACCCTCTCTATTGCTGAAATTTATTGGTTCCACTTCTAAATCACTGAGAGAAGATAATTAAATGAGAGGGTTATTTTCAATAACATTTTTCTTTGTCAAAAGTCAAAACATACAAACAACTTGGAGAAAATATTTAATCTTTTGAGAGTTTTTCACTGACTTGAAACGCCCCACTCTATTTTAATGTGTTTATAGAGTGTATTTTTTAAATTAAATTGTAATCCTAATACGTGAATACAACACAACAGAGCAATAAAAGTCCCCAGGAATTTGCAGAGGAAGTTCTTAAAGAGGCGCATGAATATAATGGCTTTAACCTTGTATTAGCAGATATTTGCACCTCCACCATGGTTTATGTGTTCAATAGATCAAACGACGATAACCCTTCTGTTGCACAAGTTACCCCTGGAATTCACGTGTTGACTAATGCAGCCCTAGACACTCCTTGGCCAAAGGTAACAAAACAACCCTGCTATTATTTCCAGATTTTTTTAGTTTCTATTTGGCTAACTTTTTTTATATCTGTTTATAATTGCACCTTTTTTTTATTTTAAATGTTATAATAAGTTGTTGACTTAATTCTATCAAATAAAGTAACAATTAACATTTGACCTATATAAAAAAAGAGAAAAACATTTATATATTGTTAGTGTAAAAAGTTTTATATTAACAGTTAATCACAATTCTTTATAAATGATAAGTTTGTTAATTTACCAATTAATACTTTAAAAATCATGTAAATTTACACTGACAATGCACAGATATTAAACTCTAAAATAAAACTCTATCAAGTAAATTAAAAGAAAAAATACTTATAATCGTTTATTTAAATATTTCCATATCAAAGTGGTTTTTAAAGATTATTTTATTTTAGCCTGTGCATTTTGTAAATTTAAGATGATTTTTTTTTAACATATGAATATATAGGATGAAAAATATCATAAAAAGAAATATATTTCATATATTTATTTCATTTTTGAGTTTACTATAATTTTATAGCACACATTTTAAAGTCATCATATGTATTAGTTTTACTCAAACAAATAATTGATATATCTATCATATAGGTATATCATGTATTCTTATATTGTTTGTGGACTATATAATAAATTATCGTTCACATTAAAATATTTAATTTAATAAGTTCTACATATGATACAGCGTAAAGAAATAAGTCATGAATCTTTGTCCCTCTGAATATTAAAGAAATAATTTTGAAAGAGAGTTTTCTAAGGAATAAATAAGGTTTGTTTTATCAGAATGTGAAAGCTCAAAAGTATCTAAACCAAATGGATATATGAAGTTTGTGAAATATTTTTAAAAATCGTTGAAAGGGGATATCAAGAAGGTTATAGTGGACTTTCATCATAATAGCTGACTGTCGAGGGATTCAAATGCTTTCTTTCCGACCATGGTTCCTAAAAAAGATATACTACAATACCTTGGTGACTATGGACTTATTTTCTTAACTAGAGGGATTTATAAAATAATTACAAAAGTTATAAATCTAAAATATGATTTTTTTTTTAATATTTTGTACTCATCATACAATTGTACTTTTTATGTAAAAAAAGAAGTGTAAAAAATTATACTAATTTGATAAAATTTTAAATTTATAAAATTTAATATTTTTTAATATTTGATACAATTGTTTATAAAATTTTAAATTCTTTGATCCTTTTGAAAGTCACCACGTATGGAAGTAACAACACCAGCCAAATTTGGCACAACCTTTTCAGGCTGAAAGGCTGCGCCATGATTTCAAAGAACTTATTGATAATTATGGTCAAAGTGAATTTCCAATTAAAGAAATGGTTGAGAAGCTAATGACAAACACAGTCAAAGATGAAGTGTGTATGCTGCCTGGGATTCAACCTCCAGAAAGGGAACAGCCTCTGAGTTCTATATTTGTTGAAACAGAACTTTCATCAGTAACTAACACCTCATTCCACTTACTATTTATGTTTTAAGTTTAACCCTGCCTTTGCTTGTGTAGTGCTGAAAACTCTTTTATGCTTAGGGACATTATGGAACTAGGAGCTCTTCTGCCTTGTTTGTGAAATCAAACAAAGAAGTCACCTTCTATGAGAAATATCTGCACCAGAAGGATTGGAATGACAAAATGGTAACCTACAAGATCTGTGAGAGATTGTAAAAGGCATGGATGTGATTCATTACTGATACTCTGCTTCAAAACTATCAAAATGGATGCTTAATTCACAAAAAGAAAAAGAAGGAATAAGTGTTTAATTAGTTGGGTACTAGTTTAGCCACTGGCACCTTAGCCAACCTGCATTTTATTTTCCCTAAACCAATCTAAATCTCCGTTTGGATTTGCTGGGCAACTTGTTCTTAATGTTGTTGTCACTGGTATATATGTATGGGAAAAGACTCATTGCAAAAAAGAGTTTTACTTTGTCATTCAATCATAATTTCTCATTTATATGACTTTTAAAATATTGATTGATAAAATTGAATGATAGTATAAAATTTTACACCACTTATACATAAGTATTAAACTCTATTTATATTTTGTTATTGTTGTATGTACATAAAAATATTTACAGAGCAGTAGAAGACCTTTAAGTTATAGTGTTTCTTATAGGGTTTTTTTTTATAGGCAATAGTGTATCTTAGAGATGACCAGTTGCAAAATAAACAAATGCCTTTACAAATGAAAAAATGGATGAACTTAGAGTAGTATAAATTATGCCAAATTTATATTAGATTTATATAGAATGTAATTTTTAAATTCCAATTATATATTACATAAAATTGAATAACCATGTGAATATAATTCTTGCCTATAACAATAATAATAATTTTAATTTTAAAATATTTAATGCATATACTTTTATTTAATGTTTTATGTAATAATAAATAATTAATGGAAGAATACCACTCAAATATAAATTTCTCATCAAAATAATACAAATGATATATTTGTGACCCACTTTTATATTTTCTCAATAATTAATGAGAAAAACTTATGCACTGTCAATATAAATTATACACTGACATTTAAGCACAACTTTTCATTGTTTTTCACGGACATATGCAAAGATGTGAACAGTTAGAAATGCAAAGATTTTTCATTGACACAATGCAGAGGTTGATAGCATAATTCATGAAGTGCAACAAATAACATGAGAATGGACAAATGCAGCAAAGCTGATAATATACTCCAAGAATAGATTATGAATCTAATTTATGTGCTTCTTAATGGGTGTTAGGCTTTTTTGCTTCTTGATTTTGCTGTATATGGTTAAGCAAACATTTCTTGTGCTTTAGCTTAACATTTTTTTTCTTACAATAAATTTCTTTGGCTTAATAAAAAAATATATGGTCAGTATTGTAAATGAAAGATTGTAACTGAATGTTTGTGGAAAATTCTTGTACAATAATAATGCATAAGTACTAAATTCATAAATAATTGTATATAGCTTTTAATCAGAGGTTACAAATGTTTTTCAGGAAATAATTTTATTTGAGAGAAAAATATTTATAGTATAACTAGCTGCTGTTTTTTTCAGCATATTTTTAGAAGGAATTGGAAATAAGTTATTTGCATTTGTAAAAAACAAAATCTGATTTATTAAATTAGCATGGGTGTCGTGAGTTAATAAATTACCATAATTAGATAATTGATTATTCTACACAAGAACTTAGAACTTCAAAGTGTAATCTCTCTGGAATAATTGATTACCTGCAAAGATAATCGATTACTATAGAGAAAGCTTCTTGTACTAAGTTTGTTTTAAGTCATAAACCAGGTAATTGACTCCGTAATCAATTACCAAGGTTTGTGCAACATATAAAATCTTTTTCTAACTCATTTTCAACAAGCTGTTGAAAAGGGAAAAGGGTTCTTGAGAAAAGCTTATGCATTATCTTTGACAAGCCCTTAAAGATTCAAAAGAAAACCCAAAAACTTGAACATGGAGATTCAAGATTTGTGATTGATTGAAGATAGAGATGATTAAAGGTTATTTGGTATTGGGTAAATCTTCACTTTTCAAGTGATATTATTCTTTACCTTTTTTTTTGTGATTTTAGGGAATTGAATTTGTAATCTCTAGAGGGGTTCTTGAAACTATAGGAGATTTTACAACAGGGTGGGGTAAGGTGAGACGTTTGTGAGTGATGAGGTGTCACGGGTGTAGCAAGCTCTTGTGGGGTGCAAAGGTTAGTCTCAAATTTTGTTGTATGTGTTTTTGGGTATTTGAATGTGTGATTGCATTTAGATTGATTTTTTAGTGGAAATCAAATTAGCTGAATGCTAAGTCGGAAACTAGATGTAGATCTTTTGACTAAACTAGTATAAAAACAACTGTGCAATTTTTCTATTCCTCTCTATCATTGTACATTAGATTGAATTGAAAATTGTATGTTACTATTGAAAAAATTCTTAATATCTTGAATGATTGAAAAGTTAAAATTGAAAATTTTATTATATATGTGTAAATCTTTAATAAAAATAATTTTTAAATAGATTGTGAAATATTGGATCTTGTGAATCAATTTGAAAAATGATCAAATATTGAATTGTGAAATCTTTGTAGTTGGAATTGAGGTAAGTCAAGCTTGATTTTGAAATCTAAAAAAGAGTTTGATTTGTTGTGCACGCTCAGTGTGAAATTCAAAATTGTTTTGGAACTCTTAGATTTTGAAAATTTCAAAAAAAGGTGAATTTTGAAAACCTTGTTATTTTGAAAAAGAGAATTGAGTCTCAGCTTCTTTCTTTGCGCTTTCTCCTCAATTTTTTCAAGTTAAGGTTGGATCCATAACTTACCTGTGCAGAATTGAGTCTCAGCTTCTTTCTTTGCGCTTTCTCCTCAATTTTTTCAAGCTAAGGTTGGATCCATAACTTACCTGTGCAGAATTGAGTCTCAACTTTTTTCTTTATGCTTTCTCCTCAATATATATCATGAATCACATTATACCATCTACTCTTTTTACTTGCATAATCTAAAAGAGCTAATTTCATCTACACTTGGAAATTTTATCTCTAGGTTGTCTAAGTTGGTGCACCTATTGCAACAAGCCACGCCACACAAGAGACAAATGTTGGAAGTTGCATGGAAAAACTCAAAGCAAAGATTGGGGACACAAAGGAGGCCCTTAAAGGAGAGGGGGGTAAACTCATGTTGCTGTTGGTCCTGAAAGTCAAGGAGGATCTGTCCAACTCAACCATGAGGAGTTAAAGAGAGTAAGATCCTTTCTTAGTAAATTGGAGAAACCCACAGGTATGTGTTCATTGACATACTCTGGTAAGTTCCCATATTCTTGTGGATTTAATGTCTCACATACACCCTTTACCTATTATTGGATTCTAGACTCTAGACCCACAGACCATGTGACACCACTCCCTAAACACTTCTCCACATATTCCCCATGTCCCAGTAATAAGAAAATTTCCACATCTGATGGAACTCTTATAACTGTAGCTGGACAAGGAGATGTACAAATAACTCGAACCATAATACTAAAAAATGTCCTTCATGTCCCTAAATTGTCCACAAATCTAATATCTATTTAAAAACTTACAAAGGACCTCTTATGTTATGTGATATTTCATAGCAACTCTTGTATATTGCAGGACAAGAAATCAAGGAGGACAATTGGACATGCTAGAAAATGGAATGGTCATTACTACATGAAGATCTGAATCAACCCATTGAGAGTCACTCTTTGATATCTGAGTTTGCCATAACCAGTAAGAAAAAAGTTCAGTTGATTCATTGTCGTTTGGGACATCCTTCATTTCGGGTCATAAAGTTACTGTTCCCTTCTTTGTTTAAAAATTTAAATTTGGAGAGTCTTCATTGTGAGGTGTGTGAGCTTGCCAAACATAAGCGTGTACCTTTTCCTATTAGCAATAAAATAAGCACTTCTCCATTTTATCTTGTTCATACGGATGTATGGGGCCCCTCTAATGTCCTAATATCTCAGGGTCTAAATGGTTTATAACCTTTATAGATGATTGTACAAGGGTAACATGGCTTTTCCTTCTTAAACACAAATTTGAGGTTAGCTCTATTTTCCTACAGTTTGTTTCAATGATTAAAAATCAATTTGGGGTTAATATCAAGAAACTTAGGTCTGATAATGGCAAAAATTACTTCAATCATACCCTAAATTCATTTTGCCAAAAGGAAGGGATAACTCACGAATCCTTATGTGTACACACACACCAACAAAATGGGATTGCGGAAAGAGAAAATGAGCACTTACTAGACCAAACTAGAGCACTCATATTTCAAAATAATGTTCTAAAAAACTTTTGGGGGGAAACTATACTCACTGCCACTTACTTAATTAATAGATTACCCTCTATAGTTTTATCCTCAAAAAGTCCCATAGAAGTCCTAAACTCATTGTACCCACATATAGCCCATACAAATAACCTTCAACCTAGAATATTTGGGCGTGTCTCCTTTGTGCATGTTCATAGTAATGGAAGGGGAAAACTTGACCCAAGAGCAATAAAATGTGTTTTCTTGAGGTACTTAGCCACACAAAAAGGATATAAGTGTTTTCATTCTCCATCCCAAAAATTCTTTGTGTCAAGGGATGTTACCTTCATTCTCCATCCCAAAATTTGGGGAAAATCTGACGTACACACGAAGAGGAAAGGATATTCCAAGATCTGCTCATATCCAAGAATCCAACCCTATATCATTACATGAGGTAAATCTTTTTCAACCTATAAATTTTAATTTTACTAATTGTGATTAATTTCCTTCTGAAAAACTAACTGCATAGGTGGACCATAATTTGGACCTCCTAATTGCACTTAGAAAATGAACTAGAACCTACACCAAACAACAACCTTACCCCTTGAAATATTCTCACCTACCCATAAAACCTTTCTCACAAGTCTAAACACCACAACTACACCTTCTTCTGTATCCGAGGCATTAATCGACAAAAAAATGGAAACAAGCCATGGAATTGGAGATTGAGGCATTGAAGAGAAACAATACTTGGAAGCTAGTCACCCTACCACCTGGAAAAAAAACCTGTTGGGTGCAAGTGGGTTTATACAATGAAATACCGAGCTGATGGGACGATTGAGAGGTATAAGGCGAGGTTGGTAGCCAAAGGGTTCACTCATACATATGGAGTGGATTACTTGGAGACTTTTGCACCAGTTGCCAAAATGAACACGGTCAGAGTAATTTTGTCATTGGCAGCAAACCACGATTGAGACTTGCAACAATTTGATGTAAAAAATGCATTCCTACATGGGGATCTTGAAGAAGAAATATACATGGAGGTACCACCTGGGTATACAAGGCAGATTGAGGCCAACACATTTTGCAAGCTAAAAAAGGCATTATACGGGTTGAAACAATCACCTAGAGCATGGTTTGGGAGATTCACCAAAGTCATGACAAGCCTTAAATACAAATAGAACCAAGGGAACCACACTTTGTTTATCAAGCATTCTGATTTAGGGGGACTAACAGTACTATTGGTCTATATGGATGATATCATTGTCACTGAGAATGATAAAAAGGAACAACAAAAGTTGAGTCAATGCCTTGCCAAGGAATTCAAAATCAAGACCTTAGGGAAGCTAAAATATTTTTTGGCGATTGAAGTAGCCCATTCTAAGAAAAGGGTCTTCATATCTCAACAAAAATATATTATTGACTTGCTAAAGGAAACAGGTAAGACAACCTGCAAACCAGCAAGTACACAAGTTGATCCAAATACAAAGTTGGGAAGTACGGAAGAGGATATTGCTGTGGATAAAGAAATGTACCAAAGACTTGTGGGAAGACTCATTTACCTATCTCACATTAGGCCAAATATTGCCTTTGCTGTGAGCCTAGTCAGCCAATTTATGCACCAACCAAAGGAAGCACATTTACAAGCTGCTCTTCGAATTGTCCAGTATTTAAAAGGGACTCTAAGAAGAGGAATTTTGTTCAAACGAAACAATAATGTTAGTCTTGAGGCATATACGGATGCTAATTATGCAAGTTCAGTTGTGGATAAGAGGTCAACTACTGGATATTGCACCTTTCTTGGTGGAAACCTAGTAACTTGGAAGAGAAAAAAACAAAGTGTGGTAGCTAGATCTAGTGCTGAAGCAAAATTTCGAGCAATGGCCCGAGGAATATGCGAACTTTTATGGCTGAAGATTATATTGGAATACTTAAGGATAAAGTGGGATGAACCTATGAGGTTATATTGTGACAATAAATCTGCAATTAGTATAGCCCACAATCTGAAGATTAGAAAAGAAAACATACACTAACCTCTCATGCAATAACGATATTTTGCACTTCTTTGATTTATAAGGGGTTGATAAGTTGCCACCAAGACTTCCCAAGAACTTTTCATCCTCGCAATAGCAACACGCAAAATTTAGTCATTTTAGGAACAAAATTATGTGATGAAACCACATAGTATTTTCACAACAATAAAACTACATAGTCACCATACGTATAGAACATTGAAAATGCATTAAATTAAATATTAATTAACAAGATTGCTAACAAATTTTAAACAATAATTTACATAATATTAACATTGATTTGGATTTCTAAGTAATTAAAGGAGATTACCTCGAATTTTTGTTTACCATAATGTCCAATTCATATTCACAAGGTATTGAGGTGGCAAATCCAAATATCTTGCAACAAAGGATAAAGACTTATGGCGTCCAAACAATAAAAACACTCATCTAGCATATATGGAGAAGTCAGTATCAGCGTCTCTCTTTACCCTTTCTCTTGCATATAGATCACAAATCACATTATGCCATTGAAAATCATCTTTATCTAACAAAGGTAATTACATATAAAGTTATTTTCTATCCATTAGAAATCAAAATTTCAAAGATTTATTTTACCAGAACATTACAACTAAAAAAAATTAAATTAGAAACGAAGACATATACTAACCTCTCACCCAATAACGTTGTCTTGCCCTTCTTTGATTTATAAGTTTTGGATAAGTTATCACCAAGACTTCCTAAGAACTTTTTTCCCTGCAATAGCAACACTCAAAATTTACTCATTTAAGGAAGAAAATGATGTCATGAAACCACATAATATTTTCAAAACTGTAAAACTACATAGTCACCATTCAAATAGGAACATTGAAAAAATGCATTAAATTAAATATTAATTAACAAGATTGCAATTAATTTTTCAACAATAATTCAGATAATACTAACCTCAATTTTGATTTTTAAGTAATCAAACATGATTGTCTCGAGTTTTGATTTTCGTTTGCAATAATGTCGAATTCACATTGCACAAGGTATTGAGATGGTCAATCCCAATATTTTGAAATAAATAATAAGGACTGATGGTGTTACAACAACCAAAACATTCACCTAGCATATATGTAGAAGTTGGTACTAGCGTCGCTCTTTACCCTTTCTCCTGCAATAAAATTATGCCAATGAAAATCATCTTTATCTAACAAAGGTAATCACATAAAGTCTTTTTCTATCCATTCAGACTGAACATTTCAAAGATTTATTTTACCAAAAAATTACATAAAAAAAAGTTAAAATTAGAGAAGAAAACATCTGCGAACCTTTCACCCAATAACAATGTTTTGCTTGTCTTTGTTTTATAAGTTTTGGATAAGCTGCCACCAAGGCTTCCCAAGAACTTTTCTCCTTGGCAATAGCAACACTAGAAATTTAGTTATTTTAGGAACAACATGATGTAATGAAACCACATAATATTTTCACAAAGATAAAACTATATAGCCACCATACGTATAGGAACATTAAAAAAATGCATTAAATTAAATATTAATTAATAAGATTGACATCAAATTTTAAACAATAATTTAGATAATACAAACCTCGATTTTGATTTTCAAGTAATAAAAGATGATTGACTCAAGTCTTGATTTCCGTTTGCTATAATGTTCAATTCATATTACACAAGGTATTGGGGTGACCAGTCCTAATGTGTTGCAACAAAAGATAAGGCTTATGATGTAACAATAACCAAAACACTTACCTAACATATATTGCAGTCCAAGCAATAGAAACCCTAGAATATGGGAGTGTGTCCAGCCAAACTCTTTCTTGCTATGCACACAATTAATTAAACATTTAAAAATCCACAAATAATGTGAACAAACTCTGTGTCTTGCTATGCGCACAATTAATTAAACATTTAAAAATACGCAAATAATGTGAACAAACAGATTATCATCAGAAACTCTCGAAATTGAACAAGTCTGTCCTTATGCGCACAATTAATCTCAATCTCAACATCATAGATAAATAATAAGGAATGAGAGAATAGTGCTAACCTTAAAAGCATTGACAAAGTGTGCTCTGTTCTCCTCGTTGAGAGCTTCACGAGAAATCAAAATCAATAAAATATCAAAGCACGTGAAGCAAAAACAAACGAAAGAAGTGAAGTAGAAGCTAAAACCCTAGAGAAGGGAAAATAAAAGAAAAGAGAAGAGAGGGTTTGGTTCTTGCGAAACGTGGCCACCCTCAAATCCTCTTTTCTTTCCTCTCCCTTCTTTCCCCTACTGTGAAAGTGCAAGACAAACCATAACCGTTTTCTTGATTTCCAAGGAAAGAAAATTTTGACCTCTAACATTGATCATCTTAATATCTACTGTGGAACCCCGCGCTTGGACAGTTGGACCCAATATATATGTATTTTCATCGGTCCAATGCATCAAAGTAAAAAGTATTAAAAAAATAAAAACTAACGTTTTTTAACACAAACCAACGGTAAAAAGAAATCTAATTGACATCTATTATATTATGTTAAAATTAATTTAATAATTTAGTATTTTTATTTTATTAATTATCGCTTTGATTTTATATATTTTAATGTAAATATTTTAATTATATTTATGACTACACATTTTATATTTTAATAAATGTCCTTTAAAAATGATTTCACTAATAATAAATTTGTATATTTAAAAAAATTTATAAGTTTCTTTTTTATATACTTTTAATTAGTTAGTAATAAGAATTTAGTTTCGAAACTATTATTAACAAGAAACGAAATTATGTATGTTCTAGCGATAACTTTTAAATTTTTATTTAATACATATATTTGAAACAATTATTTACCATCTTACAAAAATTATAACTATCAAGATTATTCAATTAATATAAGGTTAGTAACTATAATTTATTTTAAGCTAAAAAAAATTATGATTATCTTACATATTTTATGCAAACAGAATTATTTTTTTATCTATACATTAAAATATTTTATAACTATTTCACTCTATTAATCTTATATATTTAAAAATTGATAGATTTGGCGGTTGGTCCACTTGAAAAAATAATTAATTATTAAATTTAATTTCTTAATTTTCTTTTTAATTAAAAAAATATATGAAAAATTAAAAATTATAAATAATATTAAAACAAATTGTAATCTTTTACGTATCATTTGCTAATTCTTTATATTTCTTTCTTAGGTATAGGATGTCGACTGAAACATTATGATAATTTAATAGCTTCATGCAATTTGACATTGAAATCAATTTTTTATAATCAAGTCAATTCACATTCTTATAGGTGACTTTTTCAAATTTCTTTCTAAAATATAGCTAAAACTCCTACAAATTATTTTTATAGGTGACTTTTTCAAATTCCTTTTTAAAATGTATTATTTAATTAATTATTGTTCATTAGGTGGCTATATTTTCTTATTTTGATGTCCCTCTATTTCAACATTAGTGAGCAAGACATGAGAAGAGAATATGAGAATCAACTTTTGCTTTTGCAATTTTACATTTGCTTGCTTGTGCGTTTTGTTTGTGAAAACTATAACTTATTGCGTATTAAAAAATTAGATTTAAACAGGTCAAGGGTCGGCCAGTCCAAACCCACCTTACTCATAGAGTGGATGGGTCGAGTTCCATCATACAACCCCGTCTTGTGGATCATTAATTTTTCTAGCTCAACCTGAACTTGTGGTGGTCAGACTGAATCAAACTAGTTTTGATAGTGCTATTAAAAAAATAATTAAATATTTATTTTTTATTTTTGTCACTAGGTTTAAACATTCAAATTATATTAACAACATTGATTTCTAACTAAATTATATCAACATATTCATTGAAGAAAACTTTGATATCTATACCACATAAATTAAATATAAAAAATAGTAATTAATAAAATAAATAAAATATTAAATATATATGAGTCCCTTAGAGGATTAATTTTAGTTTACCATAAATTCATTAAAAATTTATTTTTAATTTTATATTATTTTAATATTAAATTCATTTAAAAGAGTTCACGATAATCAAATCAGAAGTGTATAAAAGGTGATTGTCATAAACCTTTTATAATTTATGATAATCAAATTGGAAGTGCACTCAAAATGACCATTATTTAACTTTTTAACTGTCAATTCAGAAGTGCATCCAAAGTGACAACTACTAAATCATAGTAGCTTTTATAGTGACGAAATTGAAAGTGCATTGGAGGTAGTTAAGATTAAAACTTCATTATAATTTTATTTTTTTATTAGAAAGAAGCTAACAATAATCAAATTAAAAATGCATCCAGAGTAACTGTCGTTTTATTTTTATAATTTCTCTAATAGTCAAATTAGAAGTACTTCTAAAATTACTACTACATGAATGTCTTATCTCTACTAAATATAATTTGGCAACTTTGTAAAAATCTAAGACTTAACTATTTTGTAAAATAGGAATATAGAAAATAAAATAAAAACTAAACCATTCAGGTGAACTATTTGCAAAGCAAAGTATGGGTTCATATTTAAACTAAGATTGCAAAAATAAAGGTCGATGTTAATACTATTCACAATAAAATTTGACTAAAGTATTATAAAGGAATAGAAAGAAATCTACCATTCTCGAAAACCAATTTAGATCATGTGACTTCACTTTTTTATTTTTCTTTCAATGTAAATATTGGCCTAATTGAAATAGATTTTTCTGTAAGAGATAATTTATATCCCTCTCGGACAAGCACCACAATTGCATAAGACGAAATTAAATAAGCACTGCATAGGAAAGTTCTATGTTTAAGAATGAAAGAGGGATTTCAGGCTTGGAATATGCTATGCTTGCGGCAACACTGCAACTCGTGATTAAGCAGACTCATTAGAGTAATAACCCATAATAAAAATAGTGAAGAATTTAAAAATAATAATAAATTTTATGTTTAAATACATAAATTCGTACATAATAAATAAAATATAATCTTAAATTTGACCCTTTAGAAAACAAAAACAATTATAAGGACATTATATTCTAAAATTATTACAAACAAATACTGCAAGAAAATTTTGATTAATAACAAACTAAATCTTTAAGAATGCTTTTATTTTCAAAACCTCTCCCTAAACACTTTTAATAAAATAATAATCTCAATGAATAAAACAAGTTTTTAAAAGAGATTGATAAATAGTGTTATTCTCAACTGGTGTAGAATCCAGAAAAACACTCATAATACCCGCAGTAATAAAAAAATATTTATTTTTGTATATAAATTATGATTTAATCTAAATAATTTCTAGCAATAATTAGAAATAGGATAAAAATAGCTTTCGATGCAAACACGCAATCTACAAATTATAGTGATACTCATTATCACTCACTCGCACTCTACATTTCCCAGAACCAAGTTTTCAATAGATTCTTCATAAAGGTCTATGAACTCATATTCCACCATACAATGGTGTTTCATTGTCTTCCCCTTTCTATTGTAGAGGTATCCAGAATCTCTTCTGCATCCTGGATGGAGGTATCTAAAACTTCTTCCAATTTCATACATCCAACCCAGATAGATGTATCTCAAATTTCACCCCTCATTCTAAATCGAGGTATCTCAAACAATTATCAAAATAATTTTCAAACACCAAAAACAACTAATAAAATCATATCATGGAAGGTTAAAAAAGGTGTTGTACTCACTTCTTGAAGCATAACTCTATAACTTTGATTTATTCTTCTCTCCTCTTCCTCAACCCTTGAAAGGCACATCTAGTTTATAATTTTTGTTACTCTTAAAGGGGACTACTTAATCCTATATATTAACTTAAGATTGACTCTCTCTCTATAATTTCTTTTGACAAAAAATTAGTTTATGGTTCAAATTTAAAATAAAATATTATTTTATCTTATCTTATTATTATTTTAAAAGTAATATTATCTTTAATTTTATCATTCAAAATTTTTTACTATTTAATCTTTTATTTATTTGATTAATTCTTATCTAATTATCTTTTTTATTTTATTTTCTATAAGAAAATTAAATATATTATTTTATCTAACCTATAATAATTATTTCATAATAATAAACTCATAATTTTTTAGTTTAAATATAAATTCTATCATCTTTTATTTTAATAATTTCTTTATTTAAATCATATAACAATTTAATATTATTATTTATTAGGTAACTAAATTATTATATATCTAGATAATAGTTATTTATTATATGAGATAATTTTTATTTTAAAAATTCAAGGATGTTACATATGTAGATGTACAAGAGGGAAATAGGCACACAGTTGTGATAACGCTTCAGCGAAAGGGTTAGGTGAAGAGGTTCCGTAATCATAGTGGCGATTTGAATTTGTCCAACGATGAAGGTTTATTATGATATCGAATCAAAGGGGTTTTGGCTTGTTGTGGTTTGAAACTCTAGGATTGATTCCATAACAGCTCTGATTAATTGAAGGGGGTGGCTTTGGCTGTAAGGTTACGATTAGGGTTCAAGCATGGTGATAACTGAAGGTTTGTCACATCATTTTTGCTCTCACTGGTTCTGGCTTTTAGTGTATTGGATTATAGCTTGTTATTGCTCATTCAACATACAAAAGATCAAACTATTTTTCATATTGATTTTGGTTTTCCTTTTTTATTTGTTTATTTTATTTTATTTATTTTAAAAGGTAGCCATCACAAAGAGGAGTAAAGTCTTACACTACAGTAACGATAAAAAGGACCTAAACATTACACTAAGCAACACAGATAGATGAGTATATAACTTAAAAATGCTAAATATTAGGTTTGTCGTGCTACCAAGATTTGACTTCAAATAGTGATGCTTCTTCTCCCAAAAATTTCTTCTTTGTTGTTGTTATTCTCTGTTGTTTAATTCAATTTTTGTGTCTGTATTTCTTTCATTTTCTCTCTTCCAAGTTTTTTTCTCTCTCAATCTTCACTCCCCTTTTTATTGTGTTGACTTGGAGCCTTTTCTTCGAATTCCCAATTTGAAATTATCTTATCATTTAATGGAAGTTTCCCGCTTTTGGAGTAGCTTGTTAAAGTAATAAATTTTAGGATGGTTTGGGACAAATGAGTTCTCTATTATTGCAGATGGTATAGATATAGTGGGAGCTGAATAGAACAAGATAAGACTGTAAAGGTAAAAAAGTGGCAAATGAAAATAGTCCAAAATAGCTTAAGGCATAGATAGCTGCACATTATTGTTTACATGTCCTATTACTAAACACCTCAACAATTTGAGCTTTGCATTTCTGTTTTTTTCTTCTTTTTTATTAATTTGGGCTAAAACACATATTTTAGGAACAAAAAGTCAATAAATAATACTAATAAAAGGTAAAAAGCTGGATAAAATTAAGTGTCTGCAATTCCATAATAGAATTCTAGACTAATAGTAGATTATCAAACTCTAAATGCAAAGTATTTGAATTCTCAAACTAGAAGTTGAACTAGTTCTTAAAATTTATTAGTTACGTTTAATAATTACTACTAATTGAAAATATCATACACCTTTTGGCTATTAGAAAATGACATTCATGATTTATGTTGATTGATGTGTAAAATATAATCATTTAAGAACAAACGTACCATACGCAATAGTAATAGTAAACCTAAGTCTAGATATCATATCCAAAGGACTAGATCTAATTTTCAATTAATTCAATTTAAATGATAAAAGAACAGTTAAGGGAAGTGACGATTTAATATACGAGTCGCAACAATTCAAAATTAGAGTAATATGCAAAATAAGAAGAGATAATATGTTTTAGAATTCAATGGGTTAAGACCTAGAGTTGAATTTCCACTGTAATATTTTTACCCCCTATTTACGAAGCAATCTCATTATTTGTCATAAAATGATTAGAATTAAATTACCAAGTTGTTGTGGTGCATTTGGTCATTCATACACAGCACTATAATCTTAATTTGTTATCCAATTTGGTTATGCAAGATTACAAATTAATATCAGTTTCTTTTTACCCAATTAGAGGTTTGCCTTATAAATTTAGTTAATTCTACCAAAGTCATAACCTAGTTTATTCTTATATCGATTGTTCAAACATCAATGATCATGACTATTAAACAATTACAAAATTACATCACAACCCTAGAAAAAAAAGGATTAGCCAGACACGGACAATGTACAGTTAAACATATTAATAATTGCAAAGTACATAAAAATAGATAAAGAATTACTGTAGGGAGCACTCTCAATTGCCTCAATCCTAAAGTTGTTTTGTCGTTCCTCGCCTTAGGTCACAAATTTAACTCTTCTTCCAAGCAAAAGCGAGTCTCCTTTTGTTTCTGATCTCGTGATATTTATAAGAAAGGTCTGAGTTTTTTAGCACGAGTGTTGGAATTAAGCACAATTGTGCTTATTTTAATGTCTTTCTTGAAGCCTAAGTAGCACGATTATGCTATTGGTAAGCATGTCGTGCTTGAGGATTTTCACTCTCAACACGGTCATGCTCATAGTTGAGATATCTCAACATGGCCATGCTAAATTGAGCATGGTTGCGCTTCTTCTAGTTGACTTTTAGGTTGTGTTGACTTAGCACAATCGTATTGACTTAGATCTTCAATAATTACTCTGAAAAGACTCGATTTTACCTCCTTTTCTACCCATTTCTTAATTACTTGTCTCAAGTAAGGATAAACACTAAAAAATGAGTTTAATCAATAAATATGATAAAAAAATAGGGTAAAAAATCAGTTTACCAACTTCCCACATTTGGACATTATTTTAGCAAGGTGGCCAGTAACCACTTTCTAATAAAGTATTTGTTTTCTCCAGATTTGTTTTTTTAATTTTTTTTAAATTATTATATTTTCTTTTAAAATTTTTTTATATATATATTATTTTAAATCATGAATTTTAAAATTAAGTTTTTTAGTTAATTTATATTTTATTTTATTAAGTGTTTTATTTTTACATCATGTATCTTTTTTTATTCTTTTAATTTTTTAAATGCTTTCTAATTTATTTTTAAGTTTAAAATTTTTAAGTTAAATTTTTAAATTCTTTTTACCAAAATAATTTTAAAATAATTTGAAATATTAAGTTTAAAAATCTTAATTTAAAAACATTAAACTGAAAAATAAATTACAAAGCATTTAAAAAAATTTAAAATAACGAAAAAGATATACAACCATAAAAATAAAACACATAAAAGATAAAATAAAACACATAAAACAACAAAATGAAATACAAAGTATTTCAAATGAAAACGATACACATTTTAAAAATTTTTTAAGTTAGTTTGTATTTCATTTTTTTTATGTGTTTTATTTTTATGTTATGTATTTTTCTATTATTTAAATTTTTTTGCTTAAATAAGTTTTTTGTACCTAAAGTTTCACCAAAAATCACTTTTTGTCCTTAAAATTTAAAAATAGTTTTTTTTAGTCCTTGAAATTAAGTTTTTATATTAATGTTGTTCATTTATAAGTTCTAGTGTATTTGAGTGTGTTGAATGTGAAATTGAAGATTGAAGATGTTAAGGTTGAGGGGGAGAGTGATTCACAAGTACAAAAACATGTTCTTTGTCATGAATTTTTTAACTGTGTTAGCTAAACAAGAATGACTAAAAGTTAATCAAGACTAAAAAAATTATTTTTGAATTTTAAGGACTTAAAAGTTATTTCGGTGAAACTTTTGGAAAAAAAAAAACTTATGTATGCCTGATCTTTTTTAAATGTTTTGTAATTTTATTTTTAGTTTAAATTTTTTATTAAATTAAGATTTTTAAACCTAATATTTCAAATTATTTTTAAATTATTTTTGGTAAAAATTATTTAAAAAATTTAACTTCAAAATATAAATTGAAAAATAAATTATAAAACGCTTAAAAAAATTAAAAAAATGAAAAAAGATACACAATGTAAAATAAAATAAAATATAAATCAACTAAATAATTTTAAAATCTTACTTTTAAAATTCATGATTTAAAACAATATACATGAGCAAATATATTTAACAAATTAAAAAAATTGACTAATTTTTTTCAATTTATTTTAAATTTGTTTTAATTTTTTTAAATTTTTTATGTACGTATGGTTTTATAAAGTATGATTTTAAAATTTTTTTAAGTTAATATGTATTTTATTTTATCTTTTATGTGTTTTATTTTTATTTGTGTATCTTTTCTGTTATTTTAATTTTTTTAAAATGTCTTGTAATTTACTTTTCAATTTAGAATTTTTAAAGTAAGATTTTGAAACCTAATATTTCAAATTATTTATAAGTTATTTTTGTAAAAAGCATTTAAAAGATATAACTTAAAAAATATAAATTAAAAAAATTACAAAATGCTTAAAAAAATTTAAAAAATGAAAAAATTACACAAAGCAGTCTTCTGATTTGATTATATCATGTTAATTTTGCAAATTAATTTTTTTTATTTTTTATAAAATAAAATGGGAATAAAGGGCATCATTGATAATAATGGTTGACTAAAGAAATAAATAATTGAGAATTATAATTATATCATATATCAATAATATGTCTTTCTCGTAAATATAAAAAAATATAATTATTTAAGAATATTTATTTTGATAAAAAATGTCACTTATTTTAAAATTTAAAAATTTTTAAATAAAATGATAACACAGTGTCAATACTCTATTGGTTGTGGTTAGGGTTATAATTATTTATTGTTTTATGACTTTGTATAAGTATCAAAAGAAAAAGTGAAAAAATATAATTAAAAAAATATTGCAATAGATTACGAAAAAAATATAACAAAAATAAATGAAGAAAAAAGGAAGTAAAATAATTTGTAAAAAAGATACAAAACAAACAAAGAATAAAATATATTTTTTTATATAAAAAAATTAATTTTAAAGTATAAGGTTATAATATCTTTTTTATATATATATAAAAAAAAACTTTGTACTTAAAATGTGAAAGATGACTAAAATTTTCAATCAAAAGCCTTATAAGAAAAAGTGTTAAGTTCGAGGCTGAATATATTAGTTAAAGTCAATTATTCACATTACTTAATTTTGGCTTTTGTAGAAAGCAACAAATTTTCTTAATGAACATATATTCAATGTGTTAAGGATAATACAAATATATCATCAATGGTTGGAGTGACTTATTCTTGGTCAAGATTACTATCTAATTATACTTTGATAACATAATACATTTGCATTTGAACATTATAAATACAATGGGTTTACTATAATTATCTTAATTATATATTTTATATATTGTCATCATGTTGGTGTTGATACTTATTTAAATGTTAGAGTGCGTTTATGAGTTCTCATAACTTTATCTCTTTATTAAACGTAACATCATTTTGGGAATTAATTCTCGAGAATAAAAAAGAAAGTTCCTTTTTATATTAAATTTTTTTTATTCTGAAATAATTTTGTAGCATATTTAAAAAGTGAAATTTTTAATTTTATTTAATAGACTTAACTTCTAGTATAGAATTAACAAACTATATCTTATTTACATTCTAAAAACAGATTTTTTTTTTAAATGTTGTTTACTTACTCATTCTATAATATCATATTAAACAAGATTTTTAAATTGATTAATTTTAATAAGTTTTAGGTTTAATTCCACTTTAAATTTTCTATTTTTTAAACTTTGACATTTTATTCTCTTTCCATAAATAAGACATTGTGATCTTCAATTTAAATTGATGGAACCTGTGTCCGTCGTTAGTGATTGGCAAATACGGTTAAATAATAAACATTTATTAATTGACGCGTGACAATAACAGAAATTATAATTTATGATTATAAAGACAATTTTATTATTTTTTATTGTCCAAATTGTTTTTAAATCAAATTAGAGTTTATCATGTTATTAAATGAATTTAATTAATTAATATGCATTTTACACAAATTCTTCTATACTTTTCATACTAATTAAATTCTTATTAAATCACTATATATCTGAGAAATTACAGTGAAAAAAAAAATCTAAACTTGAATAATATCAAATCTAAGTACATGATTTTACAAAATTATACTATTTTACAAAAAAAAAAATAGTTGTTATATATAATTCTATAATTTTTATACGAAAAAATTGTTTCTACTTTCTAGTCTATACTTTCAACTGGACAATACCTATTTCCTTATATTTTTATATTAATATAATTCGTCTTTAACTTAAAAATATAAATTTATATCAAAATGCTAAATTAAGGTGATTTTTAAAATATGAAAACCGAATTCATCAATATAAAATACATGGACGTATCCCAAATATGACAAAAAATATATATAAATTAAAAACATATTTGTTCCTTTCCTTCTAATTTTATAATTATCACTTTGAAGATTATATATTTATTAACTTTTATCTTATTTGATTATAATATTCTGGTTTTCCTTTATTTTTTAATAGACAGATATTTTTTAAAATAAAAATGGTTTTTCTTATTAGATTAAAAAAAAAAGCATTTTTAAGAAGAAGAAAAGGAAACAACCAGGTTCAGTATCCATCTGTTTGGTTGCATCTAAATATTTGATGAAACTTAAACCATGAGCAGTGACGTCGTGATGGCTCCTAAATAAAAGTAAAGTGTGGAAAAAGGGGGTGGCTTTGGGACTTAGCAGCGAAGCGAAGAAGATGCTCAGTCAACAAACACACAAAGAAGAAGATGATGAAGGTCCACCTCCTGGATGGCAGCCCATCCCCACTCAGCCACCGCCACCGTCACCGTCACCGCCACCGCCACCGCCACCGTCACGTCCTTCCGGTCAGTTCATAACACTTTTTTTTTTTTTCTCAAAACCCTTCATCCACTCGCACTCTACTTTCTATGCTTTCATCTGTTTCAAACTTTAATATTATAGGATACCCATTTGGGTTTTTCCTATAAATTTCTGAGCTTTTGTTATTATTCATACGTTTTGAATCTGTTACTGCACAATTTAGCACATTACATGTATTTGTTCTTCTGAACTGTGCCTTTTGTCTGTTACTGAACTTTAAAACTTGCAATCCTCTTCTTTTTTTTTTTTGGCCACTTAGGCGAATCAGGTTATAGGAATATGTATGTCATTGAGTTAGGTTTGACTTTTTCTCAGGCTAATACTTCGTGATTCAGGTTAATTTGTTTCTAAGTAGATGATTTTTGAATGATGAATTTCAGCTGCAGAAAGGGATATGGATGCAATATTTCAATTTCTGTGGCTTGAAGTCTGTGAGAGGGTTAAAGGAAGTGGTTGTTTGTTGCTGGATTGTATTTGAGATATCCCTGAAAGAGTCCTTTTTTTTTATTTTTTAATAACCATTGCACTAAAGTGGGTATTAACCTGATTACTCTAACTAGCAATATGTGTGAACAGGTTGGGCTCAATTGGTTTGCGGTTCTTGTCGTCGCCTGCTTTTGTATCCACGAGGTGCCAAACATGTCAAATGTTCATGCTGTCAGACTGTCAACATTGTATTAGAAGGTTAGTTATCTTTATCTTTTGCTTGTGTCTCAGTAGTATGTCTCTGCTCTGAGTCTCAAATCTCAACGATGCATTTCAAGTTTGCTTTTGTGCATTTGATTGATTAAGGACAAGATTGGATAAACAATTCATTTAAGTGTTTATTTCACAAGATCTTATCAAACAGAATGAGATGGAAGCTTATTTCCTATGTACTTGATTCAGTAAACTTATTTCAATAAGCTTTAGTGTGAAGTTTATTTAAACAAGTTACAAGTTAAAGAGCTTATATGAGCGTTATAAATAACTTTCATAATCTTAACCAAATGCCTTCAATTTTCTGCATAAGCATTTATATGATAAGATAAACCTGAATAAGTTTGAACACCCACTTTTAGCAATCTTATGTTTGATCCAAAACTCCTGTTATATGTAGTTTTCAACTTGAGTTTTTGGTATGGTTGTATTGTACTTTGGTAAATCTCCATGAATGATGATACATTATGTACTGACATCATATCCTTCACATTTTGACATTTCAAGTTTTCGCTTGTGAAACTGTATTCTATTTTCTTGAAGTTGACCTTACTTCCTGACCTTACTTCCTTGTTGAAAATATCACTTATGATATATGGCATTATCTTTTGTAGTAAGCTATTTATGTTTTATATCAGTGACCTATTTCTTCATTACAGCTGACCAGGTGGGGCAGGTTAAGTGTGTCAGTTGTGCAGTATTGCTAATGTACCCATATGGTGCTTCTCAGGTTAGATGTTCCTCATGCCGATTTGTGACAGAAATTGGGGTATGTTTACTGTATGTATTACTTTGTTTGAAAAATATAGTCTTCTATGTTTTTGAGACAGGGTTTGGTTTACGAGACATATCATGAAATTACTATAGTCAAGCAGTCACAATACATGACTCCTTAAAGAAAAAATAAATAAACCCCCTTTAAGTTTTAAACATGCAGAATGAGTCTTAGAATATTCAAAGACTATAGTATCTACTGATAATAGTGGTTTCACTTAATCGATGAATGAGTCTGACTTATGAGTACAAAACTACAAATTGTATTTGAATAGTTGTTGACAACTTGGGGGTTGATTTATTTAGAAATGGCAAATACTGATAAGCATGAATTCAACAACAAAAAACATGACACCCAAATACATGCTGCCAATGAGCCGATTGCTGAACAAAAGCCTAAGTGTTTTTATGCAGTGTTATTAGTGCTGAGAGTACAAAATCCATCATATACACACACACAAAAAAACACTAGTAGATATAACAGTAAATATAAGTAAGAAAACTTTAAAATCTGAAAACAAAGAAAGAGGAAGTAAGCAGAGAAAGAGAAAGAAAGCAGAGAAAATCTGGAAAGTGGAAACACAATATTTAATGAATAAAAATCAAAGAAATTAAAACCAAAGATAGAGGAAACAATGAAATAAATAAAAATATTTAGAGAATTAAAAAATTAAAACAAAAATAACTAAAGTAATGAAAATGGTACTCGTTGGAGATGGAAGTAACCAGAGCCAGAAAAGGTCGCTGGTGAATATAGCTGCCAATGTAGAAGTTATTAGAGGGAGAGGTCCTTACAGGATCTACAACAGAAATAGCAGAAGCACACACGAGAAAAGTTGAAAGCTTCTTTATATGGTAATTTAGGGCTTAAAACCCCTTTATTTCAATTAGGTCAGGTCAGGTCAGGCTACAGGCCCATTTCCCCTTTTTTTTCTCTTGGGTGCCATGCTGCAATGTATGCCATGGCACTGCCATATGTAACCCACAATGCCATCACAATGGCATGACATGTTACAAAAAACTTATCTGCTGTAGCTATGGCTACTATTTAATAACATTGGTTCTATTTAAATACAGTGGATATCCATTCTTGGGGGTTAGTAGTTTTGTTGAGGTCCTATATGACTAGAAATAAGAGTTTAACACTTATACACTGTCGGAGTAAAAAAGTTTTACACTGACGTTCAATCACAACTTTCATTTATATGACTTTTAAAGTATTAATTGACATACCAATTACGTTCTCAAACTAGGTACGGAACTAAATTGACCCTGGCAATGCATTACATGATCATTTAATTTCTTGTGATACTTTAAATCAACGCTAAGTTTGTCTTAGGTAACTCCGTAACTGATAAGTAGACACTTAAATCAACAGGGACCTGCATTTGCATATCAGATGGATTGTAAAAACAATGATAACACCAGAACTATGCTTTTTTGCATGAAGCTACTGCTTTTGCACTAAAAAAAATTACCAAATCCATTAACCATAATGCAAAAAATTAATTAGATACAAACCCTTCAAATAGCTGGAGAAAAAAAAAATGAAAATTTCCTATTAACTTTGCTGTAAATCCAGCAAGATGCAACAATTATAACTAATTTTTTGAGCCAAATTTATCCCATCACAGATTTTGTTTCTGATCCAATTTTACATTTCCTATTTTTTGCAGAAAAAAAAAATATACAAAATAACAATAAGGGATTGACACACCATATTTCACATTAAAGGGAGAAGGGGGTGGGACTATGGAAGATGGGGAAGAATGTGAATGAAACTGACAGTATGGCACAATTGTTAAGGGCGAAGAAACTGTTATCCTGTTAGTTTGAAACCCAGCCCCCTCAACTGGATTAATGTTTAATTAAAGAATAGGATAATATAAAGTGATAGAATAAACTTATCTTAGGATCTATATTGCCTGCAATCAGGCTTTAAAAATTCAATCTTGCAGTCTAGATCTAATGGTTAAAATTTATTCTTTGTATATTTATTAATTTTATAAACAACAAGAAATAAAAGTAACAGTTAAAATTATCGTTTTCTTCTCAGACTTCACAGAATCGCCATCCCTTATCTTATCTGATTAACTAACTAAACTGTGGATTGAAACTGGTTAAATTATCTTATCCTATCCTATTTTTTTCTTTCTAGTTAGGACCTGTTTGGATAAACTTGTTCAAAAGCACTTCCAAGATAAGAAAATAAGAAAAAAAAATGAAATGAGTTTTTCCATAAGTTAAAATGAACTTATACATAAATTAATTTCTAGAAGCTCCTTCATAGAACTTTTATAAAATATGTGAAGAATTTTACTAATTGACTTATGCATAAGTTAGTTTTAACTTATGGAGAAGTTCATTTTATTTTTTTTCTTCTCCTAGAAGTACTTTTGTATATGCTTATCCAAACAAACACTTTCCAAATGAACCCTTTGAGGTTTATGCTAACCAAGTTAAAGAGGAGTAGAGTGTTTTGATTTTGTAAGGGGTTTTATCATTTAACCATTATTGACCCGTGTTATGGGCTTCATAAAAGGGAATTGATTCAATCCTAAGTCTCCTTACCAATGTTGTAGTATTTGTTGCCCAAAACGACTAAGATTTTCATTTTAACAATAATTTCACTTACGGTTTTTGTGCAGGCACACAATAAGCGACCTCCATGGTCTGTACAACAAAGGAAACCAACTCCTCCGAAAGCTGGCTGTTAGTGGTCTGTCCGTTGGCCTAGTTAATGTATCAAACAAATTAGGTATGAGGATTTATGGATCAATCTCAAAATTGCTGTTATTGAGATACTATCCATATGGAATTATTTATCAATGAAAGATTTTTGGAAGTAATTTCATTATAAATTTTTTATGAAGTTTGACTTGAGTGTCTTCTATGCCTTCTCGGACCCTTCTATTTCATACTTATCCCCTTGAATATATATCATCGTCATATGCACTCTGTAGGTTTCAAATTTTCTTTTCTTTTCTTTTTAAATTTGCAAATTGAATTGTAATTTATACACTGATAATTAATAAAAGTAATTTTTTAAGACTAATTATCCGTTTAAATAGTTGGTGCAAGAAATGAGCATCGGTTACTTAAACATATGGCAACTTTTTTTCCCGTTTTTAATTATACTAAAATCCAAACTCAGTATTTTTGGAAGAAAAATGGCGAACATCTTTTTAAAGTAGTATTGATATTGAAATATGTTGACGAGTGACTA
Organism: Psophocarpus tetragonolobus; assembly: GCA_037954015.1. Lineage (NCBI taxonomy): Eukaryota > Viridiplantae > Streptophyta > Magnoliopsida > Fabales > Fabaceae > Psophocarpus > Psophocarpus tetragonolobus. The sequence goes on along the minus strand of CM075690.1, from coordinate 32,543,222 downwards.
CAGAACTTCAATTTTTCTAAGAATGCGATGATTTTTATTTTAACTATATTTTCATGTGTGATAGTGTCACATCTGATTATATGCTCCTAATAAAAGGAACTCTACTCATACTATTAGTGGACTGATTCTTTTTCACACAATCATTGCTAACCCAAAGAAAAACATTTTAGCTGTTGCAATTTGATCTAGAGATACGTATATATTTTAAAATGTTCATGATTGATTATGTTTTTCCTCAACTCGCCGTGACTCTGATTCTAAAATAATATCTATATTTGGCCCCGGCCCATTGTTCAGACGGAATGTCGTTTGTCATGTACATACAAAGTGCTAGGATCCGTTTTCATTATTTGAATAACCTGTAGTTCAGTTCGCACCTGTTGATATAGTTAGTAATTACCAATCGACTCTAAAATAATATGAGTGGCGGAAAAGCCATTTGCAGGTATTTTATGATTCATTTATGGATATTACGACTGATGAGAAGATTTGGCGAGATTAGAATTGCTAAACCAATCATGCCTATTGTGTAAGAATGATCTAGACTACTTTATTTCAATCACTCGTAATTAACTCTATTCAAAGAAACAAGAGGTATTGAAAAACAAATGGCTTTCTATTAGCTATGCCGCCCAGTGTTGGGGAAGAATTTAATCAGAAACAGCAAACATGGTAGCAAGAAAAAGATGGAGAAACAGCTGCAACAACGCTTCAAACTCAAAAAAATATATCTTAAAATTAGCAGATATTGCACTGAATTTATGTTGCAAGAGTTATATTTTTAACAAGTGATTTTAATATGAGATTGAAGTGGAACTATGCAAAGAGAGTTGATCTCCAGTTTATCTATCATTGCATTTTCTAGTGAAATGAACAGAATCAGTGATTGTGACTGCTTAAAAAATCTCAGTGTATTAGCGTCAATCATCAGGTGGGAATTCCTCGTCCGAGGCACTTTCTAAGAATGAACCAAGAGTTTTCCTTAGAATGCTAAAAGTTTTATCATCCTGTGTGACAAAAAATGATCAATAAGAAATGCTTATTCTTTGGTGAATATATAAACAAAAGAGATACAGGGACAGAATGCAGCTGAAATTCTATATCGCCTGCTTAATTTACCTGTTTCTTCTTTTTCAATGACTCTTCCAGTTGGGCAATTTTGTCATTGCAGGCCTTTTCTTGTTCAGATATCATAACTCTTTCCTTCTTCCCTAAAATATTTGCAAAGTTTTAAACAAAATAAAATTATTGAATTCAATTAGCGGTTTTATATATTCAAAATGACGGATTGAATAGTATATCTTACTCAGTTGTTCATATCTCACAAATAGCTTTTCCTTTTCCTCTTCAAATTTGGAGATAATATCTATCAATAGACAGAGTAATTAGCATGTAACCAGCAAAGAATATAATTATATCACGTAATTCAGCAACTGTCAAAAGAATCATGATAAAGATAACTCTCACAAAGTTAATCAGTCCACCATGACAATGTCACAGGGAGTACCTTTCAGCGACTGCAGAGAAGTGGCTTTCTCTTTGCAAAAATTTTCATGAAGTGCTTGAAACTTAGCAGTTTCGTTCTTCAAGGAGCTTTCGTACTGCATGAAGGTACCTACAACAATGGTTAAACCAAATTTGGACAACAACACGCAATTCCCTTCCTAGTTATGACTCGTCATCAATATCATATAAACCAAAATCGTCCACAAACCTCTTTGGAACTCTTTGAAAGTGCCTTAGCAAAGCTTTGCCTGACATTGCACCAACAATACTCTAATACATTGAAATAGTGGGAGAAAAAATAGAGGCCTAAACAACATGTAGTTCTGACTTAAAATGTACCTGTCCTTCTCAATTTTTGACTTCAATCCCTCAATCATAGACTTGATCTCAGAACCCACACTATCTCAAACAAAAAACACCCATCACTAAAACCACCGATTATGCAAACATCAACAAATGCAACTGTGGTTTTTATAGTTCCATTGGAGAAATGCATACTTCCATTGGAATTCAATTTTACGATGGATGTTTCTGACAAATTTACAAGTCCACAGTAAGAAGCATATTTCTGGATAACAATTCATTAAATAAAAAAAAAACATCGAAAATGGAAACAGAAGTAAGCAACAATTCAAAATCATATAAGCATTTTTTGCATTCGAATAATTTCAGTCGCAATCTTCGAAGCTCAAACTATAGTAAAAGAAACGCTTCAGGTAATTTCGAAACGCAAACGTTTCCGGTACCTGGAAATGGTCTCTTCGTTCTTCTTCTGACCATCTTTCTGCGCCTTGTCTCTAATCAGGTGCAGCGCCGACACGATTCCTTTGATATCGCTGCATATTAGCACAACACCAGAAACCTTAAGCACAATTCCGAAAAAAAAAGAAAGAAAAAAGGCAAAAGTATCGAATACGAACTCAGATAGATCGAAATCCAAGTCGAGATCGAAATTATCTGTGGCTGATCGCTTGTTCTTATCCAATTTAGCGCGTTCGGATTCAGATGCTCGCTTCCTTGACCCAGGTTTAGTTGCAGACATTGCGAACGCTTCGTAGCTCAGTGAAGAAACGATTTCTGAGTTGTGAGAGAAACTCAAACGGTGATAGTTACTCGCATAGCTGATGCCTGCGTTTGCGCGCGCTCATATGGTTACGTTCCCAAATTTCAAAACTTCCACGTCGACATTCTCTGTAACGGTGTTTAAATATAAATTATCAATTCATCACAAATCAAACAGAAATATAAAGTATACAAAGCAAAAATTTCAATAAATAAATAAAATAAAATTTTTAATAATTTTGATAATATAAATACATTTATAGTAAATTTGTCTTTTAATTTTTTTACAATAGATTTGTAGGATAACTTTTTATGCATTAACAATATAAAAATATTTATATTAATAATATATAATCATATAGAAGTTAAATTCTAATTTTAATGCCATGAGTAGGTTTAAATTAGATATTTTAGAGAAAAAATTGAGTTTAGGAGATTGATTTGATTTTGTTTTTCAATTTTTTTAAAAAATTGTTAAAAATAAATCTCAAGAACTATTTTTTAGAATAAAAGAAAAAAAAATTGTTTAATAAATTTTCTTTAAAAAAATTTTAAAAATGTAAAAAAAAATATTTATAATATATTGTCATTATACTTTAAATTTTTTAATTTTTAAAAACTAAAAAATCATAACTGTTTCAAAAATTGTTTTAAAAAAATATTACTACTCCAAGTAATAAATTAATCTCAACCATCATGCAAAGTTGTTCAAAACTACTCTTTTGAGTCCTATTTATTAGACTCATATGTAATTCATCAAAGTGAAAAAAATTACTGATTTAGTTTATTGTAAACAATATCTGCTAATATTTTGCTTCAAAACTATCATTGTTCAAAATACTTTTTTCTCTCCTATCAACTTAGTCTTTCATTTAATTAAGGATATTAAGTTTATAAAAATAATTACTACAAGAAATATTATGGGGTAGGTCTTATAAAAAGCACAAAACAGAATTTTTATTTGGATCTTATAAACAGGATCGGATAGCCTAGTTGATACTTTATATATTTAAAACTCCAACCTATTTCTCTATGAACCATATCAATAATCGACTCTCAATATATTAGGTAATTGAATCAATCGTCAAACCAATGAAATACAAATTAAATTATATGTATTTTTTTAATAATATATATATATATATATATATATATATATCATATTTATATTATGCTTTATATGCAATAATCAAACAACTTCAATGACTTGGTGGTAAGACGAGTGACATTACTACTTTATGAACCTAGCGCCTATCTTCTAATTAAAGTAGGGATGAAAATTATTTGTTTCCGTATGTTCATGTTCATGTTATGTCTGTCGAATAAAAATTGTCATATCAAGAGGTTCATTGTCGAAGCCTGAACCATTTAAAGAGTTTAATACATGCATTCTATAAAAGAGTTTTATCTATGAATGACAATCATGTCAACCCTCTTATGTCCCATCCCTGTCCCAATTTTGACAGATAAAACCTGCGTTGTTGTTTCTATTCCCATCCTACTTATATATTTTATATATAATTATATGTTAAATAAAATCTCACATGTCTTTGTACAAATCTACACCTTAATGGATCATTAAAATGAAAATATAATTAATAACTTAGCATATAATTTATTAATAATTAATAAATTAAACACAATAATAAATTAACATATAATTTATTTAATAAATTATAAGCAAATTAAATATAAATTATAAAAAAAATAATATAACAGGATACTCGTAGGGATGCCCGAACTCGAAAATACCCAACAGGATAAGGACGAGATTAAAATTTCATATTTGTCTTCTTTATACATGCTCTCACCCCACACATTCTAAAGACGAGAATGAGAAAGATAAACCTAGTTTTGTCCCACTCTATTGTCATCTCTAATTTTATCCTTCATTTAATCACAATCTTTTATTTATAAGACTTTTAAAGTATTATTCAACCTACGAACTTACTATTTTTTACTGAAGACGATGAATAAATATTTTTCTCCTCGTTAAAAACTATACAGAAAACAAATTTCTGAACATGCGTTCTGCCTAATTTATTTGATACATACAATTCATATACATGAATACACTCCACCGTCGCAACATAGATACGTGTGCACACGCACATATATGCAATCTGATGTTCAGGACTTATTTTATGAGCTTTCTTAGTAATTTTTGGACACTAATAAAGCTAGTGTGGATTGACTTTACCTGCTATAAGTTTGACTGAGGTTGAGTTTAAAAATAAAAAAGTTTATTTATTTTATTATATATATAGGTTCATTCATTTACAATCTAATTTATTTGTGTTGAATTAATAATAAATTGAATTATCAATCCACCTAAATTTTATTTTTATTATTATATAAATATGATTTTTTTATTTTTAAGTTTTAAATTATTATGTTGCTTATTTGATCTATATTCTATAACAATATATTTTTTATTGGTATCATTAATTAATATTTTATATTTTAAAATTAATATTTAACACGTTGTAAATATATATTTTTAGTTGTAAATATATATTTTTAGTAAAAAATATGATTTAAGTATTTTTGTTTTATTTTTAAACTCATCAAATTTAAAATTAATGCTATGATAAAGTATTTAAATTTTAATATTTTTAAAAATAGTTAAAAAAATTTCCTAAAAAATATTTTTTTAATTTTTGGTGTATTGGTGAACTAACCCATTTAACCTAACAATCTATGATAAACCGAACTAGACTCACTTTTTAACCATAAAAAGTTAGTAAATTTGAACTAATTTATTTATTAGATAAGTTAAGGTAAATTAAACTTAATAAAACATACTTCCTTTTATCAGCTCTGGATACTAAGAAATCTTACTCTATTAATGATTTTCATTGTGATAGTAAATAATTTTTTAACAGTTACTACTCATTATTATGAAAGAGAAGTACATTTTCTCTTTCCTAAGTCATCCAAATTAGATAGGTTAATAATTATGGCATGGAACAATACATGAACTGGCAATAAGATTGGCATTTTTTTATTGTAACTGTCATCCTCATTATTAACTCACTCATCTTGCATGTTGCAATGACAAGATACAATTAGGAATGAGAATTATATTTGTTTTTTAATTGGTTTCACAAAACTAAAATGCATAAAATAAACATCATGATATTCTTTATCAAAATCCCTTTTTTCCCATAACCAATTCAAACTACAACACCTCATCATCAAAGTATATTTTTTCCTTAGTCTTGTCAATCATTTCACAATCTCCCTAGCTATTACGACGCTAAGAAGTAGAAAGTTAGGTCATGGCATTATTGTAGTGAGAATGTTTGTCTTCTTATTAGAATTTAGAAGTAACTAGAGGTGCCATTTTGACGATTGCAAAATAGGTTGAGTTTACCCTCGGACCATTTGATTTGATAAAAATAGGTTGAGTTTTGTTTAAAAACAACCTATTACCACATAGCATATTAGCAATGCACCGACACAATTGCATGCAACTTTTGACATGCTAATTCAACTTTTGACATGCAGATTAGTTTTATATTTATTTTTTCTATCTTTTGTTTCTGTTTTTTTATCAGCAAAATTTGATCATAGGTACAAGTACCAATAACCCAAATATACAAAATGGGATTGAGAAAAAAGAAGTAATCAACATAAAGAAAATACCGGGGCATGCCTATTCTATTCTGTTTTAATACCATTAGACTTCTTTTCAACCCTTCATTTAAAGATTTTTTTTTTTTTTAAGTTTTGAAACTTTTAACTTGAAATTTTTTTGTTTTTTAAAGGATATGTACAAAGCCCAATTATAGAAAACTCAATAGCATTTATCAGTCATCCTAATACAACAAAGATTTTTGTGAAAAACAACAAAAAGAGACTCATGACAATGATTAAAGATGCTACTATCCTGGTCAAAAGATAATCTTAGCTTAGCAAATTTACAAGGCATATAAGTGAAACTGTAATTCAGGGTCTTTCTGCTAACCTTGATAATACAATTCACAATGGAAAAGCAAACATAGTTATAGCACATCTCTCCTCTAAAAGCTTTACCGCATTGAGAGTCAGATTCAATATCTAGATTTTGGAAGTCATGCTCATAGGCCAATGTTAAGGATTGAAATATAGCCAACAACTCCACCTTATCCACATCATAATAGGGGATTTTGTAGGAGAAGCCACACTTGAAAGTACCATTAGAATCCCACACTACACCTCGCATAGTTGTTGACACTGAAGAACCGTATCATCATATTGATCTTGAGGGTTCTTAAGGAAAAGAGTCTCCAAGCATGTTTACCTCCAAAATCCACATAGTGTGCATTTTCTTTCATAACTACACAGATGTAATAACTATTCCTTATATCACTAAGCATGGACTTCACATAACCAACCACTTGTTCACCAAATCAAGTGTTTTCCTTAAAAACATACTTGTTCCACCTCCACCAAAATCTGTCAAGGGTAACGCCAAAAATCTTATTCCAATTGTTTTCACCAATGCTCGGTGGGCAATTAAATTTGAGAGGAACCATGAATCCAAGTGTTGTTGGGTAAAGAAATGAGGTATAGTGGACGTGCCCAGTTGCCCTCCAAATACTACCAACACGTGTACAGTTCTGCAAGGCATGCTAGATGGTATCCTAATGTTGGCCATAAAGGGGCACGTGGGATTATTTGTCATGTGTCTAAAAAGAGCAAGTTATTTGTAGGAAGAATCACATAAGCTATTTCTCAAAGGAGAAGGCAAATAAGTTCAAGTCATTCCACTTCCAACCTCTGAAAAACAAGTTCTTGTAGCGCATAAGTGGGATTTTTTAGGCTCTCATAAGCCGTTTTAGATCTAACTCTTGTTCTCATTAGAGTTGGTCATGGTTAGGTTATTTCAATAACCTAACAATAACCAATAAATATAATAACCATAATTATAATTATTCTCTCATAACCAATTATAATTTATTATAACAAGTTATTATTATAAACAATTGGTTATTTATTAATTTATAACTAATTACATAATCAAATATATAGATAATCAGTTATTTAATTAGTTATTTTTTCATAAATGATTAAATAATTAATTTTGAAAAATAAAATAATTCTTAAAAATTACTTTTCTACTTAGTATGTTTTCCAAATGGATGTGACTAGTGATACAGAGGTGTGAAATATGTTAAGGAATTTTTTTTCTACTTTACAAATTATCCACAACATTGTCACCTTTTTCACAAAGATATTAGAGGTTCATGAGTAGTTTTCTTTTTCTTAGTGTATTATTCATAGGATTGTCAACACCTCCACAAAGGTATGGGAGATGTAACCAATTTTTTTCCTTCTCAATGTTTTTTCCACATGAATGTGACTATTGTCACAAAAGTGTAAGCGGTGTCATACAAAATTTTTCTACTCAACACATTATCCATAAGGATGTGACCTAAGTCACAGATGTGTGATTGGTATCGTTTTTTCTGACTAGTGCATATTTTCACATGTTATAACCACTGTCACATAGGTGTGAACGATGTTAGGAAAGTTTTCCTTTTCAGCGTATTTTCCAAGAGATGTGGTCATTGGATGAGAGGTGTAGACTGTGTCATAATTAAAAATAACTGGTTATGAAATCAAATTTAATCAACACTTTTTATTGAATATAAAAACTAAAACTAAAAGAATTTGACAATAACTAAAAATAATTGGTTATGAAACCAAGTATAACCATAACTATTTCTTTAATAAAGTTAAGTTAATTGCATTAACAATATTTGTAAAATAGGTTATAGTTTTATCCATATTAAAAGAACTGATTATTATATAACTAGTTATTGTTAGTTATGGTTATCTTTTTCAAAATAGATATTTTAAGCAACCTCAATTGTCATTGAGAGTAATCAGCATCTCTATCCTTTCTTGCTGCCTTAATTTGGCAAATGTTAGATACAAAATCAAGCAACAAAAGGCAACTAATTTATGAACATTCCAAGAATCATCAAACGCCACAAAGAAATAAACTCTGTTATTTGTAAAAGCAAAAGTTTATTAGTACACTAGTCAATCAGTGGTCCCTTCTAGACACTCAATTATCAAACTAGAAATCAGTCCCTCCCATTTCCAATGCACCAAATAATATTATGGCTTACATTGAATCAAGATTCTTTAATTCTTTTCCAAAACTTTATGCCTTTCCTTATTAGATCAATGATTGGCTTAGTTGTCTCGCCGCACTTGTACTTGGCCCTGATAATTTTAACCCATATAGTGTTTCTTCTATCGAGTATATGCCGACTAGCTTTTGAGATAAGGACTAGGTTTGCATTATGGCTTACATTGAATCAAGATTATTTAATTCTTTTCCAAAATTTTTTGCCTTTCCTTATTAGATCAATGATTGGCTTAGTTGCCCTACCCAACTTGTACTTGGCCCTGATAATTTGAACTCATATAGTGTTTCTTCTATTGAGTATATGCCAACCAAGTTTTGAGATAAGTAATAGGTTTGCATGCTAGGCTTTTCAGGATTCGAGCTCGCCCACCTATTTTGGTTGGCACAAACGATCCCATTCAAGCCAATAAATTCTCTCTTGGTACCAGAATCGTCCTAAATAAAGTATCTGTATTTCTTATTAATTATACTACATACATAATTATTTGTCTTCAAATTAAAAATATTATTATTTAAATTCATTATTTTTTATTACTTTTTTATATATTTATTATTATTTTATTTATATGATTTGCATGTCTACTTTTATCTTTTCTTCTATTAGATTTATTTTTTTAAATAAATGGCTTCCACTAATACCAAATCTTACATCCGCCGCTCGCCCTACTGCATCATAACTGTTGTATTTGTTCTTTTAATCCTATGTAATTTTTTGGCACTGATCTAACATTCAATAATTTAATTATTTATCCAATTTTACAGTCACTAGTGGTTAATTATGTATAGCATTTTGTTTTTTGTTTTTGCTTACGCAATGCATAATTTGTTATCTAGCTAGTTAATTAATATTATTTTAACAACGAAACTTATCATCATTCTTGACAGTCAGTCAATATAAATCTTCCTATAGAAAATATTAGGTATACTTGAGGAAATATCTATAATCTAAATTAAATTATAGTTACGCGTATCTTAATTTATTGATTCACTTTAACTACTCTATAGAGTAATTAATTATTTTTATAAATAAAATTGCATAATAATCTATAGAACTTGTTCTTCTATCGTTTGTCTTTAAAGAAATTTGTTGTATTTGTTTGCGTTTTTCCAAAGTTTTAGCATCTGAGATGGTTGCTTCTGGAGTAGCCAAATGGCGCAAAGACAAATAGCCCCTTCTTTTGTAAGTAAAAACGTGTCTCCAGACAAACAGTCCCTTAGAACAATAACATCATCCCTGCATAATTTTCCTTCTTCTACTCACATCGCCTTTAACAATACAAAATCATTAAGGATAACATAATACTACTGAAACAACCCAAATGTAAAGACAAGTTATTGTTTGTTTTGATGTTAAGCAATTGTTCTCATATTTTAAAATTAAAAATAGGTTTTAATATCAATATTTGAAGAAAATTAATTTAGAGACGATAACGTTAAACAACCAAAGAATACAGGTCATGGGCGTGAAGCGCATGTTTCTGTTTTTTCTTTTTGGAGCAAAATGTAATGGGTTGTGTACATGACCAAAAATAAAAAACTGAATTTGGAGAGGGTAGTCCTAAACCTATTAAATATCATATGGTTATTATTTAGAGAGAATCGATCAATGAATAATTATTTGCTTAATTTGCACTGTTGCAGCATGGAAGTTCGAGATGAACGTGATAATTAAATTATAGTATATTTGTTAGCACACCCAAAAGAGTGATAAAAAGCGCAACTTGGTTTAAGGATTATTGTGAAGCTTATTTTGTTTTTTTTTTTTTTCTTGTTTGTTTTGAAGTTATTGCTTAATTTTTCTTTGGGTTTCTCAGTTAGGTTCATTAGGATTATTTCTCTTTCCCTTAAATAGTCTCTTTTCATGTTGAAGGAGGCAATGAATGAAAAAGTTACCAGTTTTTATTTCAAGAAAACCCTAGTCTTCATATTCTTAGTTTACTAAACATTTTAGTTCTTTTTTCCAATTATCAAGCATTATTTTCATCCTATCATTTTGGTGCTTTCACTATTGTTTCTCATGCCTCCTAGAATTGAAAACAAAGATTTGAGTGAGGCACTTTTAACCTTCACTGAAAAATTGACACCATTGCAGACTCAAATGGATGAACATCAACAGTAACAAGCCTTACAAACCCAACAATTTTAGAGAGGCATTGAATCCCACTAGGATGCTCTACAATCCTTCATCTCACTGCTCCAAGATAAGTTTCACAATTCTGCTTTTTCCAACCTCCCATTTCCATTCCCTTTTCCCCTACTTCTTCTGTTGTTGCATCCATCTCTGCACCACGATTAAACTATTCCACAATTCCACACAATTCCACTCATTCCCCACCTTTGTCACTATACCAACAGCCACACACCTTTTTACCACCCACAGCACACAGGCGTGCCCATATGGACCCCTCACATTGAACTCCAGGGTTTTGATGGTTCTACACCTTTAGAATGGTTGTTTCAAGCTTAATATATTTTCTCCTACTACAATGTGCCTATTGAAAATCGCATTCACTTGGTTGGTTTTTACATGAGAAGAGATGCCTTGAACTGGTATAATTGAATGCAACAAACATGCCAATTTTTAGATTAGAGCTCCTTCACAAGAGCATTGGAACTTCATTTTGGTCCCAGTTCCTATATCAACATGAAGCTGAGTTGTTTAAACTCTGCCGAATAAGGTCAGTTGTTGAGTACCAATCTATATTTGAAAAGTTATGCACTAGAGTAGTGGGATTAAGCTAAGAGTCAATTCTTAACTACTTGCTTTCGAGTCTTCTTCCTGAAATTAAACGTGAACTATTTTACACTCCTACTTCATTGCCCAAGCAATAGGATTGACCAAACTTGTTGAGGGCAAAATACGTGACTCTAGAACAAGGCCTATAAGGGGTACTCCTGCCCCTCTACACCTAGTCACCCAAACAATTCTAAACACTTCTGCCTAACCTCCTACACAATTCATCTCTTTACCCATAAAAAAAATTTCCTCATCCTATATGCAAAAGAGGAGAACACAGGGCCTATGTTATTACTGTGACGAAAAATTTGTTGTTGGTCATAAATGCCCAAATGGAAAATTTCTTCTGCTCCTAGAAGATGAACCGAACTATGCTACAAAAGAACTAACGCTAGATTCTTCCGATGAGACCATACGCTTCCAGTTTTCCCCACAAGCTGTTTCTGATTTTCCATCCCTAAAATCACTCAATTTTATGGCACAATTGTTGGGCTACACATCATGGTACTCTTTGATATAGGGAGTTCCCACAACATTTTACAACCTCGTATGGCTACTCATTTGGGCTTAATGGTAGAACGGACACCTAACTTAAAAGTTATGGTTGGCAATGGCAACCAATTAATATGTGCGGGATTTTTCTCTCAGGTGCCTCTGTCCATCCAAGGCCACAATTTCAATGTTTCATCTTATTTATTTGCAATTGAAAAAGTTGATGTTATTGTTGGTTTTGAATGGTTCTCTACACTGGGCCCCATTTCAGTAGACTTTTCCATCCCAAGTTTCTCTTTCACTCACAACAATGACTAGATTACCCTAACTGGGTCCACTTCCTTTACCCCCGAACCTTCCAATTTCCACCAACTTTGTCATTCCATTCACAATGATTCCATAGCCTCTTTTTACTTGCTCACTCTATTACACACACATTCTTCTTAAACACCTCCCTTCATTTCCTTTCAAAACTTGCCTTCATATTTTCAATAGTTAATTCTCTAATACAATACAATTTTTCAAAAACCCCAAGGCTTACCCCTATCAAGGTTCAATGACCACTACATACCTCTCCTCCCAAACACCCCACTAGTAAACGTAAAACCCTACCTTTACCCTCATTCCCAAAAGACTGCAATTGCCACTCTTATCCAAGATATGTTAAGAGAAGTTATTATCACCCCTAGCCATAGCCTTTTTTCCTCCCCGGTTCTACTAGTGCGCAAAAAGGATAGGACATGAAGATTTTGTGTAGACTATAGAGCTCTCAATGTTGTTACCATCAAAGATAGATTCCTTATTCCCATTATAGATGAATTGCTAGATAAACTAGGTAATGCTAGAATGTTTACTAAACTAGATTATGATCGAGTACCACCAAATTAGACTCCATCCACCCAACACTTACAAAATAACTTTCAGAACAAGTGATAGACACTATGAGTTTTTAGTTATGTCTTTTTGGCTAACTAACGTACCTTCCACATTTCAAGTAGCCATGAACGATCCCCTCAGATCCTATCTACGATGGTTTGTCCCAGTTTTTTTTTTATGATATCCTAATTTACAGTACTAATCGTGACTCACACTTAATTCACTTACACATCATTTTAGATTTGTTACAAGTTAATTCATTTTTTGTTAAGATTACTAAGCATGTTTTTTGCTGTAAAGTCAGTTCAGTATTTAGGACATATTATTACTAAGGGAGATGTTTCCCCGGACCCTGATAAAATTGTTGCTATTCTAAGTTGGGTGGAACCACATTCTCTCACAGATTTACATGGTTTTTTAGGCCTCACAGGATTATACCACCGTTTTATTTAGCATTATCCCACTCTCACCACTCCTATCACCGAGTTGCTAAAAAAATAATTTTACATGGTCCCAACTAGCTACTAAGGCTTTTACAGAATTAACAATACAAAAAAGGGTCATCACTGCTTCGATCTTGGCCTTGCCAAATTTCTCTAAACCTTTTAGCATAGAGATTGATGCTTCAGCTAGTGCAATTAGGGTTGTTCTTACTTAGGAGGGTTGTCTGCCTGCCTTCTTCAGCAAAAAAAATTACCTCACTCATGCAACAAGCCTCCACTTATATTTGGAAATGTTTGTTGTGACAAAAGCAATAAAAAAGTGGTGTCAATACCTTATTGGTAGGAAATTTCAAATATTTATAGACCAATAAAGCCTACAATATCTCCTTTCTCAGACAATACAGACACTAGAGCAACAAAAATGAACATACAAACTACAAAGATATCAGTTTGAGATTATTTACAAACCCCGAAGACAAAATGTTGTGGCTGACACTCTCTCAAGGCAGGATAAGATTCATGCTTCCAGCGCAGCTGAAAAGTCTTCCTCAATGCTATTAGCCCTTACAGCAGCCTCATCCCTGCCCTCTTGAACACCATTAGAACATACTTAGAGACAGCTGAAGGAAAATCAACCATTCAGAAGTACACAAAATGACTCTTTTACCTTTTGAATGCTTCTGTGCAGGATGATTTGCTGCAACTGAAAGGCCATATTTATGTCCCTCTTATTGTTGACCTTCATTCGACCTTCATCATTGAATACCTTAGCACCCCGCTGGGATGGCACTCAAGTCTGAAACCAACTTTGGCTAGGTTGGTAGTGTCTTTCATTTGGTTGGGGTAATACAATGCAGTTCAACAGTTTATTAGAGCTTGCTTGACATGCCAACAGAACAAATACATGCCCAATAAAGAAACAGGGGTTACTTCAGCCTTTGGAAATACCAAAAAGAGTATGGGAGGAATTGACTATGGATTTCATAAGTCACTTACCAGGCTCATTCGGCCACTCAGTGATATGGGTGATTTGCAATCGTCTCTCCAAGTCAGTACGCCTCGTAACCCTTCCATCTCACTTTACTGTAGAAGACCTAGCTGCTCAATTTTCAGTTGAGATTTGCCATCTCCATGGCCTACCAATTACCTCGAATCTCAATCCATTGTTCCTAAGAAAATTTTGGAAAATGTTGTTCAAATTACAAAGGACAAAATTACAATATACACTAGTTATAATCCAAAAATAAATGTTCAAACAAAATTACTCAACAGAAGCATAGAGACTTACCTTCTTTGCTTTTGTAGTGAACAACCAAAGCAGTGGTTTAAATTCTTCCATCTCACAAAATATTGATTCAATACGGCGCATCATTCTGCCAGCGGTATGTCCCCTTTTCATACCTTGTATGGTCGAGCCCCTCCAAGCATTGTGGATTATGTTGTTGGGTCCACCTCCAATCAATCCTTGGATTTCTCCTTACACACAAAAGGTTGCATTCTCAAAGAGTTAAAATTGAACTTAAAAAAAACAAGGCAAAGTATGAGGACTCAGGCAAAAAAACATGGGGAAAATGTTACCTTCAAGGAGGGTGAATCTGTGTGCCTTCGTCTAACTTCGTGCCAGCAATTAACTGTGGCTCGTCGTCCCTTCTTGAAACTTTCAAAATGAAATTTTGGTCCATTTGAGATCAAAAGAAAAGCGGGCAAGGTTGCTTATAAACTCTGTATTCCGCAAGACTAAAAAATCCACCCAATTGTACATGTTTCATTGTTATGCGAATACCATGGGTTGTCGCCACCGTCCCAGCGTTGCAACCTTCCACCGCTAGACAACGTCAAGCTAGTTGCTCAACCAAATAACGCACCTCTCTTTCTCAAAAAACTCGAGTAAATCTTTGAACTCGAGTAAGGGGGTAGTTGAAACCTTTTTAACTTCTCTTTCTAACTCAAAAACTAAGAAAAGATTTGCACCGTTAAGCAATTGCGAGATCCAATCTCCATGGACGCTCACGTATGTAGCTTTCTTACCCAAGGTACAACTCAAATCTCCATTGGGCACAGTGGAGGTGCCTAGTCAAAGCCCGTTGGATAAACATGTGCCTTATCTCTGCCAGGGGGCAATAGCCTTTACTTACCTTAAATGATGAGCTCAAACCATAAACCTTGGATCCATGCTCTGATGTATCTCGACTTTTGGAGAAAAGCACGATCTGTGTGCCTTTCCCCCAGCCAACGCAGTGCCACCATGTGTCACGCTCTGCCACCCAAGAGTCACACACATCCCATGCGTGGCCACCAACAGTTACTTTTTCAAAACCGTCTACTCTTTTTCAAATTGCATGGCCAACTAGCAACGACTTTCCTAGTGTTGCTAAAGAGCTACCATTGGATCCAACCCATCCGTCATCCTCATCGTTACTTGAGAGATTTGGTGCCTCCTTCCCTGCCAATACCTGATCGCCACATGTTAGTTGACCAAGGACAAGGTCTATTCTCCAAGATGGGGCAATGTTAGCAGGCCCAGAAGAGTGATAAAAAGCCCAGCTTGGTTGAAGGATTATTGTTAAGCCTACCTCCTTGTTTTTTTTTTCTTGTTTGTTTTTATGTTGCTACTTAATTTTCCTTTGGGTTTCTTTGTTAGGCCTATTAGGGTTATTTCTCTTTCCCTTAAATAGTCTTTCTTCTTATTGAAGGAGGAAATGAATGAAAAAGTTACGAGTTTTAATTTCCAGAAAACCTTAGTCTTCATATTCTTAGTTTAGTAAACGTTCTAGTTCCTTTTTTGAATCATCCAATATTATTTTCATCCTATCATCATTTGGAAGCAGGGAAATAAGAGGGCTAAAAGTAGATAATCAAAGTAATAAAAGGAAAGTAAACTATTGTTGTTGATTATTTGGACAGTAATTGATCTGAAATGTGACGAATAGCAACTTTAAATTTCATCTTAGTTTTGAGATGAAAGTGTGATCAAGATAGTTGAAATCAACATGATTGTTTTCTTCACAAGTAAATTATGAGTTTGTCCTTTGACAAAAATTAATTCTCTGTGGATCACCAAAACATAATTGATTATGTTATACTTTTATTAAAAATAAAAATACATAAATACAAATATATGAAAAATGAATTATTATAATTTAATTTCATATCAATTAAAAATAAAATTATTTTTAAATAATTATAATTAAATAAAAGAAATCTTTAAAATAATAATATTAAAGATATAACGGAATTAGGTAAATTTGTTTATATTTAAATTTATCGTACAAGCGAAGACAAAAATGCTTTATGCTTTTTGGGAGCCTTAACCCTAATAGGATGATAAATAAACTTGTACTAGTGGGTAATCCCCAAATCCGCTTCGAAGTTGACAGAAATCCTCAATTTGATTGAGCACGGGTACAAGAAATACATTATTTGTTAAGTCGGGAATGAGGATATATATACTCACCCCATCCCTATACCCTCCCTATGTCCATCTCACATCGTTTTTATTTTAATGACAAAAATATTTATTATCTTTAAAAAAAGAAATGTTTGACATTTTAGTAGCAAATTACGAACTTTGCATTTATTAGATAACTTTTGAATTAATGTGATTATATTAAAAAAATTATTAAAAAATTATTATAATTTTTTTACGAGTATGGAATGGGTACATGTATACCTGGTACTCGACGGAGACAGAGATGGAGACATAAATATCATACTCGATGAGTATGAGGACGAGAATGAGGATGTGTTTCAAGAGTGGAGATAGGGATGAGAATGTCATACATGTTCCACCCCGTCTCATTGTCATGCCTAGCCCTTAAGGCCCCATTTGAGGAGATTTTCAGTTTCTAGTTTTTTATTTTTAAATGTATTTTAAAAATAGAAATATGTTTGACAAAAATGAATTCTGATTTGATTTTTTAGTTATTCTCAAAACATTTTTTACCTAATTTCAAAAAAAAATTCAAATCTTGTTCTTGTTTTTATTGAAGTTCATCACTTGAAGTCACTCACCACCATTGACTACCATCTCTGACCGACTGTCACCTCTGATCGACGATCATTTATGATCAGTGGTTACTAGCTACCACCTTCAACTGACAGTCACCGACTGTCACCTCCAACTGTAGTTAGTGATCGCCACCTTCGATCACCAGTAACACTACCTTCAATCGCTGATCGCCAATCTCTGACTTCTACCTCCGTCATCGATCACCACCTCCGACCAGATATCATCGATTGTTGATTTTCTGTCTTTAAGGAGGAAAAATTATAGTGTGATTAAGATTTAAAAACAATATTTTAAATTTGGAAACCTATACAATGTTGTTTTTAAAATTTTGAAAACTTAAAACCAAAACTAATTTTTGTTTTTATAAATTTCAAAACTAAAAAACAAAACTCATCCCAAAAACGCCCTAACTTTTATGTTTTCTTTTAAAATTGGTAATATATTTTGAGTTTAATTAGTACGCATTGACAATGTAAAAAAGTTTTACACTAATATTCAATCACAACTCTTTATTTTTATTACTTTTAAAGTATTAACTAATTAAGTCAACAGACTTACCATAAGTTCATAAACGAAGAGTTGTGATTGAATGTTAGTGTAAAATTTTTACACTAATAGTTCATATTAATTAAACTATATTTTTTATGGTTTTTAATTTATATGCTTATTATTAATTAAATTAAAAATTAGTTATATTTATTTGGAGTGAGACAATAATGTTTAACATTCTGAAAAAATAATAGTTGATTAAAAATATAATTTATTTAAAATAATTGTTTTTAGTCTTTAATTTAAACAACAATGTTAATTGCATGACTTTTGTAGTTCAGGTGACTTAACACACCATCAGGAAAAGAGTTTGGATGGAATAATCTTATATAATATTGTTTATAAGATACATTGTTTAAAAATGATTAAAAACATAATTTATCTTAAAAAAATTACTGTAAATTGTGAATAACATTGTTAATAATGTCAATAATTTTAGTATTTTTAAAATGAATTAATGCTGGGTTTGAGTCTTATGAAATTTGAGAATCTAATGATAATATATTTTTAAGTAATAAAAATTATTATCTAAATTTAACACTAAAAACATATTTTATTAATTTTTTAAATGGATTCGGATCCACTTTTTTTAAAATAAGTTTAAAAAGACTCTCCATCTTAATTATTCATTTTCTTAATAGATTTTAAGGGAGATCTCTTCCCTTCTTAAATTAATTAATAACTAATTTTCATCAAAATACAGGATGACTTGTGGCTAGGGGTGAAAGGCCAACCAAGATCCGATACAGCTGGTTTTCCGTGAAATCTATTTCAGTAGAGCGTATGATGTCAATGACCCGAGGTAGAGCACTCAATCATTTCACCTTACCAACCCTAAGGAAACTCTTAATACAGGCCTAGATCGTTTGT
This sequence comes from Psophocarpus tetragonolobus, assembly GCA_037954015.1. NCBI lineage: Eukaryota > Viridiplantae > Streptophyta > Magnoliopsida > Fabales > Fabaceae > Psophocarpus > Psophocarpus tetragonolobus. Next base: position 32,524,533 of record CM075690.1, on the reverse strand, counting down.
CCAGACAGACTTTTAGGGTATTAAGATCCAAAGTCGAGAGGAAACAGCCCGAAAACTAGCTAATTACCTTAAAAAATAGTTTAAAAAGAAAACCTTAAAAAAATTGTTTTACAATTTGTAGTAGACTTTAACCAATTTTATTTTAAAAAAATTATTTGTTAGGTTTAAGTAACTATAAACTGCTTATCAATATATCTTGAATCTCATGATGACATTATCGTTAAATTGCACAACATTGTGCTCCTTCGCCTACCACCACTTGTCACAGGCTTCACCGTTCAACTATTTCCTTTCATTGTGGTTATTTCCTTTCATTGTGGTTGGTATCTCCTGATTTCTTTTTCTTCCGAAAACATTTTTTTTTTCAAAAAGTACATTACATGTTTTTCAATTTGTAACTAATAATAATTTTTTTTTATTAAAAATAACAATAAAGTAATTAAAATAAAATCTAAATTATATTTTGTGTCTTTCTATTTTAGTATTTGCACACGTTATGTTCCTCCATTTTTTATTGTGCACATTTTGCTCATTTTTTTTTTATAAATTGCTTACATTTTATCCATATGTTAAATTCAAATTATTGACTATTAAATTTGGCAAGTTGACCTACCACATGTTATTATTGTTTGAAATGACACTCTATTTTAACACATGTGCATAAATACTAAATTATACTTCATGTCCCTCTATTTTGGCACTTATACACATTCTGTCCTCTCATTTTTAATTGGACACATTTTCCCCCTCCCTTTTATAAATTGTTTATATTTTATTCATCCATTAAATTCAAACGATTAGCTGTTAAATTTGGAATGTTGACTTGTCACATGTCATTATTATATGACGTGACACTGTAATTTAGAGTTAATATTAGAGAGAAAATTTGTGTTTTTTCATGCCTTTTGTGCTTGAAAAAGGCTTCTAACATACAGAGAAACACAGATGTAGATGGAAACATCTTTGATGACATTGCCTTGAAAAACAATAAAGCATTATTGCCGCTTCCACTTTTGATAAGTGTTCAATAAATGGATCAGTAAAAAGTGGAAATTCATGTATTTTCATTAAACCCACTATATTTAAATTAATCATATGGAAATCCTACGTGAACTAATAACTTAAGTACCAACAGTTTATAAGGAGAATGTCAAGACTTTAACTATTTTTCATTCACCAATCGACAAAGAATCTTGCTTGCATCTACCGTCCTATTCATTTGGCAATATGAATTCATTGAAACATCAAAAACATATCTTGCAGAACATGTTAACATGCAATAACACAAACTTTCATCCAGAAGAGAATCCATTCCAAGCAAATTATCGTAGCAGAATTAAGTAGTGTGTGATCAAGGTTCAATACAAGACACAATTTCTGAGCAGCAAATTTTTTTTTTGTTCCTTGATCTTCCTTGCTTTCTCTCTTTGTATAGTAGCTTTCTATTGCTCATCATAACCTTAAAAAAGATGCTTAACATCTCCCCATGTACTCTAGAATCGAAAGGTACCTAATGCCTCTGCTTCATGAGTTGGTTTCATACCAACTGCAAATTTTGAGAATTTAACAAAATAGATTTATGTCCCCCTTGATCTAAAATAAAGGGAACAGTTGTTGACGAAAGATTTTGAGGAGCAGGAGTGTGATTTAATGATTCTTGGAAAACAAACATAATATCAACAATGTTTTTCAAATTAATAAACTGTCGAGTAATATCAGGTAGTGCACTTGATTGAGACACTAATTTTGTTTTCACCCTAGCTTCAAGCTTCTAGGCATTAACATTGTCCTCAGTTTCCCGGATGTTTAGCACTAGGACTACAGTAACTTTGAATTGCTCATTTCCCAAGCTCCCACTCTTTTGTATAGTATTATTACTGTAGAGAATGAACTGTGGATTTTTAGCCCTGAATGCACAAACCGTTAACTCTAAAGAGAATGCACAATGGATTTGGAGAACGTGTCATGGATTCAAAAAATGAGGGTTAAAAGCCCTAAATTAGTTTGGATTGTTAACTCTAAATCACAGTGTCATGTCATACAATGATAACACATGGCAAGTCAACATTCCAAATTAACAATCAACGGTTTGAATTTAACTAATGGATCAAATGTGAGCTGTTTATGAGAGGGAGGGACAAAATGTGTGCAATTTATAAATAGAAGGGGCAAAGGACACAATATGCACAAGTGCCAAAATAGAGGGGCACGAAGTATAATTTAGACTAATTATTTATAAGATTTTTGTGAAACTATATTATTTTTATTTTCCATATCATAGAATAATTACACGTGTCAAGTCAACATTCCAAATTTAACGGTCAACGGTTTGAATTTAACATATGGTTAAAATCTAAGCAATTTATAAAAGGAAAGGACAAAATGTGTCAATTAAAAATGGGAGGCATAATTGTGCAAGTACCAAAATAGAGAGACACGAAATATAATTTAACCTAAAATAAAAATTTATTATAAAAAAATTTACCAAATTTTGATTTTTTTTCAAACAAAATTCAAAATTAAAAAAATAAAAACAAATAATATATGTCATAAATTTAAATAAAAATTAATGGATGTTTAACAATTTTAGCGTGTAACTTACAATATCAGTACATAATATCAGTACAAATGTGTTAAGCTAGTCTAACAAATATCAACTGAACGGATAAATTGATTTTCACATCATATTCATCTAAAAACATAGAAGTATATTCATTAAAATATATTCACTATTCCAATGACAAGGGACTAATCCCAATAAAAAACGACATCAAAATTATTAATAAGGATTTATCTACTCTATGTACATTAGAGCTCTTAAATACATCTTTTTATTTAATCAGCATTTTAAAAAAAATACTTCTTAAAAATCAAATATTTAAGTAACATTTTTGTTACAATTAAAATTGATTTTCTTTTGATGTATTATTCTATTGTAATACTTAATTATAACACTCATTATTCATTTTTAATTTTTTACTAATTTTTTTTCCTACCTTAACCACCATTTTCTTACCACCACGACTGTTAGTGTCACCACTACCACTCTCTACCATTGTCCTTGCCACCACCATCAACACAGTGGCAACGACTAAGGTGGAGGATTATAACGACAGCACCAATGGTGGTGGTGAAGGTGGTAGTGACGGCGATAAGGATGGTAGTTGATAGGGATGGGAAATAAATGTGTACCGTGAGTAATCCTTGAACCCGCTCCGAAGTCGACATGGAATCTTCGATTTGATCAGACACAGATACAAGTATGTGGAATACCCGATTTGTTAAGTCAGGGATGTGGATATACATACTCACTTTACACTCGTACCCGTCCATGTACCCGTCTGACTCCGCTCTTATTTTAATGACTAAAATATTTATTTGTCTTAAAAAAAATCGTTTGATCTTTAATTAACAAATTAAAAACTTTGCGATTATTAGATAACTTTTGAATTAATGTCATTATATTCAAACAAATTATTTTTTACTAAAATATTATTATAACTTTCTTTTTGCAAGTATGGAACGAATACAGGTCTATCCAGTACCTGACGAAAATGGGGATGAGACATAAATCTCATACACCCTAAATATGAGGTGTAGATGGGGTTGAGTTTCAAAAGAAGGAATAAAGATAAGAATGTTATACTCACCTCCTCCTAACTTGATTGTTAGGCCTAATAGTTGTGACATCGACAATGGTGAGGTAGGATAAGGAAAAAGAAAAAGAAAAATAATAAAAAATTAGAAGTAGATAGTGATTATCTTAATTAAATGTAATGATAGAAAAGTATATTAAATTAAAATTAATTTTAATTATAATAGAATTATCACTTAAATATTTATAATTTTTTAAAATGTTGATGATTAAAAGATAATTTAAGAACTCTAATGATATACATTAGCCGAACCCTATTAATAATTATCAACAGAAAAAGAGAGAACCACGTAAACTAATCGAGAAATATCTTTAGCTTTAATAAGAATTGGTTATACGAATTATTTAACATCAAAATTATTATTTTTATTATACAAACAATTCTAATTTTTTACCCATTTTTAAATAATTATGAAATTTATATTAAAATAATAATTTTTAAAATAAACGAGTCATATTAAATAACTCCAAAAGATGCTCTAATTATTAAAGAAATTAGATATAGGGACTACATGAGTCAAATAATTGATAAAAGCAGAACCTACGGAAAAAGGGCGGTTTTCACGTGGTTTTTTACGGGTTTGTCAGCTTTTTATGAATTACAGTGTTTACTTTAATTACAGTGGTTCTCTTCAGCTTTTTTTTTTTTTTTTTTAAGGCAGAAATAGAATATATATATATATATATAAAATTATAAGATTTATTTTTTTATTTTTATCTTTAATTTTTAAAATTAATGGTTAAAATTAGATTTAAAAAAACAATTATGGAAATCTTATACTTAGGGTAAATCTCCTATCTATCTATATATATATATATAAAATAAAAGGTTTAGGTTTTAAAATAATTAGATGAAAGAAATACGTGATATCTTTTAATAAATGATATACCTTGTTTCAATTTCAAGTCATTATTTGAATCTTATGACTGCAAAATACATAAAAATACTTATCTTATAAATACATCTCATATGTGTATAGAAAGGAAGCGAACAAGAATATTTATTTTAAAAAATTATAGAAATTTAAAGAAGTCAATAAAAATTTTGTAGAGTTAGTATATATCTATACACAAAACTGACCCAACAAACTATCACTTATAACAAAAATAATATTAAGAAAATATATTTTTCATTGAAAAATGTTAATAATTCAACATTTTCCTTTCCATATTTTCACATATAAATTTTGTTTTTAGATAACTCCTTAAAAAAAATCCACATCAGGTGTGAATGAAAAAATGTGATGGAAAGTTCCACATGAGGTGTGAACTGACATATTAAGCACAATCTGAGTGAGATACCATAGACTTGATATCTTAAGCTTTTTGATTCAGGAGGTCATACTTACTTAATCACGGATGAGGTGACTCAAGTCCAATGACTAATATCTCCGATAGTTAATGTCTTGTGAACATTGTGGAAATCCCAACATTTAAGTGAAAATCTAACAAATGAAATAAATTAAAATATGTTGCAAAAATATAAAATAAAAATTTCTTTTAAAATTAAAAAATAAAAAACAAACATTTAATAAAAAGATAAAATAAGATTAACCCATTTTAAAATAAATAAAATGTAATGATGAAAAAAAAAAAAAATGTAAACCATGTGAGGTTTACTTTTTAGATATTTGAATTTATAAATCCCTTTCCACCGGATATCTTAACTTTTACTTAAATTTTTTTAATAGTTAATGAATGAAAATTCTCTTATTGTTATTTAGCAGATTTTATAGGCGTGTAATGATATAAATTAATTTATTATTGATTAAATTATTTTTTAATTTATTTTTAGATTAAATCTAATCTTTTAATTTTTTTAATGATTCACTTTGTTTTTTTTTTTAAAAAAAACATCAGTTGGGTTCCTATTTTTTAATTCCTTATGTTTTTAATATGCATTCAATTGAGTCCTAATTAGAGTCAGATAAAAAAATTAGTTTAAAATATTTTCAGAGAAAAATTTACAATTTTTTACAAATTATATAATCTCAAAATAAAGAATTTCAATTTATTATAATTTTTAATCTGTTATGAATTTATTAAAAAATCTAATTAAGCAACACATTTTTTTATGGGAATACAATATTTAACATATTTTAAGTTAAATATACTATGAAAGAACTACCTCCATTCATTATAATGTATATCCTTTTGGAGATTTAATTTATCTAGTTTTTTCTTAAAAGTTAATTTTTTATTTTTGAATTTTAAATATCAGAATCTTAATAAATGTGTCTCATTACTACTTTTCCTCATAATTGAATGTAAGTAAAAGAATATCTTACACTTAGAGGTATACAATTAAAGTCTTTCTTCTTCTACTTTAAAAATTATATTTTTTCTTTCTAAAAAAAGTACTAGTACTGTTTAGTTAAAGAGTTAATAATAAAAGGTTTTGGTTAAAAACTACTCTAGTTTAAAATGTTGATACTGGTAGTTTTGTTTTGGGTGAGAAACAGATATATAAATAACAAAGGCTCTTGCCGTTCTTCTCCTCTTCCTATGCTACAACCTTCTCTGTCTCCCTACGTCCACTCATTTTCTCTCTCTAGGTGTGTCTTTAGATCTTTTCTTTTTTTATTTAATATTTTACTTTTCTTATAAATGCATGTGAAAATTCAATCTCACAATTGGCACTTTTTTGTTTATGCTACTCTGCTTTCAGAATTTGTTGGATCTGTCTTTTTTTGTTTTTAATTTCATTACATGGATCAAAAGACGAATTCTCTCGCTGCGTAATTTGATTACTCTTGGTTTCAAGTTCCAACATTGTTTGGAATTAGAAGATATTGTTTTTTGGGTTTGTACTCGATTTATTTAATATGAATGCTGATGTGATGTTTTGGGTTTCGGGTTAGATGTTTTACCTAACTCTGATACTCTACGTGTCGTAACAGTGACCGTCCCAGGCGTACACTGAATTAAAGACATATGTGGCTACATTCCTTTAGTTATCCTTTTTATTTTACTCTCTCTCACTCTGATCTCGTTTTTTGTTTGTGTTTTGAGTTTTATTTTGCAGTTTTGTGTGTGGATTGAGGTGGAGACAACTTATTTTGGATCTGGTTTATGCCCTTTTTTATGCATACTTAACTGTATTAGATTGCGGGAGTGACTGGTTCTTAATAATTAAAGTGATATGATTCTCTTTATGTTATATTGGTGTTTTCTTTTTCTTGCTTTATCAGGCAATAGTCATGCTGAAGTCTCGAAGTTAATTTAATGCCCACTTTGTTTCTCGAGTGCTAATTAATGTCCACCTATTTTGAGCTGGATTGGGGTGGAAAATAGTACAAGTACTGTGATTGAATAGAAAGAGAAAAACGATAAAAGAAATGAACTTATATCTCAAAATGAAGAGAAAGGGGAAGCTAAAGGGAAAAGAAGGGAAGGAAAATAAGTAATCTCATGGAAAAAGGAAAAAAAAAAGTAGTAAAAATAAGATGAAAAAGAAGATAAATGTATACTCCACCATAATTTTATTAGTATTTCTGGATTGACAGTGAGTAAAAAGTGCACAGTATATTAAATATTCTCACCATAATTTCTCGCCACACTGAAGATTGACTTAATGCTAGCATGATTTTTTCGATCGGTTGATGGCATTTTTAATTCCACTAATATTTCTTTAACTCTCTAGTAAATTGGCTCGATAAGCTACCATAGTTTCTTCAAAGTGGTTCATTCCATTTTGAAAGACGCACTGTATGAACTAAATGCCCTTGACTTGACAATTGTTTAATTCTGGTATTAAACTCTTGTGTATTCAGGTCAGGGCTAGTAAAGGACTGGTAACCCAAATTCCAGAAGGGTTTATTAATTGATGGCCATTGAGCACCTCGTTTCGCAGGAATGGAAAACTACTGCAAATCCCGTGACAGTGACAGAAAATTTTGATGGGTGTTTTGATTGCAATATCTGCTTAGATTTTGCACATGAACCAGTTGTCACCCTTTGTGGTCACCTATACTGCTGGCCCTGCATCTACAAGTGGCTCCATATACAAAGTGCTTCTCTTGCACCAGATGAGCACCCCCAGTGCCCTGTTTGCAAGGATGATATATGTCACACCACAATGGTTCCTCTCTATGGCCGTGGCCAAGCCACAGCTTATAGTGACCGTGAAGTGAAGACATCCTATAGAGGCGTTTTAATACCACCAAGACCACCTGCTTTGGGTGCTCAAACTCTCATGGCAACATCATCTCAAAGTGGTCAGCAACTTCCATATCGCAATCCTTATCAGAATCAGCATTTCAACCCTCCTTTATACCAAGATGAGGATGAATCATCATCACAAATGCTCAATCCTTCTGCTATGGTAGCACCAGGGTTCCCCCACCTTGTGGTTGGGATGTTTGGAGAGATGTTTTATACCAGAGTTTTTGGCAACTCAGAAAATTTATTCACCCACCAAAATTCTTATCACCTGACGGGAAATAATAGCCCCAGGTTGAGAAGGCAAGAGATACAGGCCGACAAATCATTGAACAGAATTTCAATTTTCCTCTTCTGTTGCTTCCTTCTCTGTCTTGTCGTCTTCTGAGCTAGTAAATGGATTAATCTCTGTTTCCCCGTTGTATAATTTGTAAAGAAGTACTTTAGGCTGGAAGAAATTGTGTTCTTCACATTTACTGCAATATATTAGAGCTCGATTTTTCGAGAAGTCACTCTATATGAATATCGAGATGCTGTATTGTACTGCACCCTATTCTATGTCATGCTACAGTTGGTACCTTTAAGATCCATCACCCCAATTGTGGTTTTCCATGTAGGCCTATACAATTTCACTTGCCTAGTTCAAAATTTTGAGTGCTTGTTGCTTGAAGAAAACATATCAATCCGACCAAGATGATTGAACAGACTTTGACATTTGACCTGTTTAATTTGTAGAAACAAATGTCTGGTGTAAGTTAAATTGGAGTCATTTTTTGTTGTGATCTTTAATAAATTCAGCAGCAACTATAGTATTAATATGATTCTGGATACTTGATGTGTTTGGAAACGTGTTTTGCATATGCTCAATGGGTTAATTGTACATTCTAATGTAAAAACACAAAAGCAACTCGTGATGTTTTTTTATTGCATTGAAAATTTTGTTGTTGCTGTCATAATTACAGTCATAGATTCTTCTTAAAACCTTGATAAATAATTTTTTAACTCTTAAAAAGTCATAAATGTAAGTGTTCACAAGATTTACCCGAAAGTGGTGAACCTGTTTGGATAAGGTACCTATAGCATAATATCCTCAAGGTGTTATAACAAGTTGATTGATCCAATTTATATAAAAAAATAATCATCGTATGACCTAGATAATTTTGTAATGGATAAGATTTGCGTCCTGTCACATGCAATGAGCTGTCCAAGGTCCTGCATTATTAACCAACAACCTAATGCATGTCGACTTCGAAATGCTTTGCTTTGCTGTTAGGGACATAACAATGATTCTAGCTTATGAGAAAAAGCATTTTCTGTCCTGTTAAGCTTTCTCGTGATTGTTGTGGTCCATTTGTACTTGTGCCAACATCTTCACTTCAACCAGTTGGCAAGGAGACATAATTAGCACTATTCCTTGTTTTAATTAATATTTATTTTTAAAAAAAAAATTAAATTCTCAATTTATTCTTGATTTTCTCTTTTTTTTTGGTTTACATGATTTTTTCCTGCACTCTCTCTTCACCTTATTTTTTACTCTCACCTCTCTGTTCTCTCCTCTCACTCTCTTGGTTAGCTTATACATATATTATGATTATTTAATTTCTTATTTTTTTAGTATAGTTATTTAATTTTTTATATTTTTCAGTATAGTTATTTAATTTATTATTTTTTAGTATAGTAATTTAATTATTTTTAGCATAGTTATTTAATTTACTATTTTTTATTATAATAATTTCATGTTTATTATATTAATTTACTTAATGAATTACATGTTTAATATAGTTATTTAATTAAATATTTGGTGTAGTTAATAACATGTAGTATGGTTATTAAATTTCTTATTTTTTTAGTATAGTAATTTAATTAATTTTTAGTGTACTTAATTTATTATTTTTAGTATAGTTATTTAATTTATTATTTATTATTATAATAATTACATATTTATTATATTAATTTTCTTAATAAATTGCGTATTTAGTATATTTATTTAATTAAATATTTTATTAGTGTAGTGTAGTATAGTTATTTAATTTTTTATTTTTTAGTAGAGTAATTTAATTTCTTATTTTTTTAGTATAATAATTTAATTTCTTAATGAATACGTTTTTAGTATAGTTATTATTTTTTTATTATCTCTCCTATTACTTTCAGACAACTGTATGTCAGAGAGTAAAAAAAATTTGTAAAGGTCGGAGAGTAATAAGAGAGATAAAATGAAGGATATATAAATCTTTTAGTATAGGAGTATGTGTTACTTCAAATTAGAAAAGACGTTAATTCAAATTCTCAATGGATCACTCCATTAGGGTGGTCCATCGAGCTAAGTGCAAAAATTGGTTGATTTGGTCCAACTCATTCAATATGTATTGCATTTTTTTATCTAGTTCTTATGATTCATTATGTCAGATCAAACTAGTTCTTTTTTCTTCAATCTTTATCCTGTCTAATTTTATATAAAGAAAATACAAACAAATTTAAATAATATCAAACCCAAATAAATTTAATTCTATATGAATCTAAATTTTTTAAGTTCAAATTGGCCTTTCTCATATAGACCTAATTTTGTATAATTTAAAAGTATTTTAAAATATGAATCAAACTAAATCAATTTTAAATGATTTGATTTTTCCGGCTTTAAAAATGTGTACTAAATTTTAAATATTGCAGTTTAATATATATTATAGTTTTATTTTATTTGAGTTTATTTTTAAATCTTAAATTGTAAATAGAACTGAGATATGCGTTTTACAAATTTAATAAATTGAACAAGACCAATCAATTTTGATTTTTTAATTTTTGAAACAGTTTTTAAATAGCTGAATTTTCTATTATATCTTTTTTAATTGTTTGATTATTTAAATATAGTTTAATTGGTATACACGATTAGTGTAAAAATTTTACACAGTCATAGTGACTGTCAATATAAAAAAACCTTTTATATTGATAGTCTATACCAATTAAACTCATATAAATAATTAATTATATAATTTACTGATTTTTTTTCTCTTCTTTACACAAGTGTCTAAATTAATTTTTTTATTAAATTTGTAAAATCGTACTAAATTTTGCATCAGGATCCAACAAGTTCTCTAAAGTGCCCTGCAATATTGTTAACTGTTCAATGCATCTGATGATTGACATTGATACTTTTAAAAAAATGAAAGTCAAATTAAATATTCGTCCTTGAATGAGTAATGATAGATGGAAATTTGAATAATAAAAATAGAAGTTCTCTTAGTGATACCCATGACATGAAGAAACTGAAAGTCAAATTACACGTAAGCCCTTGAATGATTTTTTTTATAAGATGAATGGGAGAAAAAATGAACTCGGATCGATGATAGATGAAATTAAAAAAACAAAATATTGAAGAAAAAGAATTTATCTCTATACAGATATCTTGTTTTTTTTTTTTTACAAAAATAAGAAATAAGGTAGTTCAATATTAAAAAAATAAATTTAATATCTCTTTTCAAAACTTAATATTTAAGAACAAACATTACGAATTACACTAGAATTCTAAGATTAAACGTTTAAGATGGTGTGATGTTGTAAGATCCGCACAAAATGGATTAAAGATAAAAAAAAACAACTTATCTATGGGAGATGCTCTTGGTGATATTTATAAAGAAATAACTTGAACTATTTAATACAATATCCAAACAAATTTGTGATGGAAAAAGGTGATTTGTTTTATTATAACTATGCATTCTTTTTAGGTTAAGATTTATATGATGAAAATAAAAAAAAATCCTTAAATCAATAAATACAAGATTATAATATGTATAAAGAATAAATATAAAAAATAGAGGAAATAAAATTTATATACATAGTATATATTGAATTGAAGTTCATTGCTCTTTATAAGCATAAACTCTATGAATGATGATTGTAGAGACATAAGTTAAATTCAATAAGAACTCTTGAGAGTTTTACTATTATCTTCTACATATTATTGTAGCGAATGTGTGTTAGTTTGCTTAATGGAATGACAAATTTATAATCGCCATGGTAGGGAGGGATCCCTTAAATGAACTTTTTATGATTGACTCAATCCATCACAAAATCAATCTTATTATAATCTTGTTCAAATAATCATAAAGATATGATAATCATATCTTAAATTGTCAGATAATGATAAAAGATAATTGATTAATACTAATCCAAAATTATTTCCAACATTCTCCCACTTGGATGGTCTTAATTAATTATCTAAAGACAAATCATTAAGCTATAATAGCAATTATAGTTTATAAACAAATCTTATATTATACAATAATACGAGAAATATGGGTTACAAAATAATATTCGATAGCACGTTAACAAATATTTCTCATAAAGTATATAGAATAATGTAATTCAATAAAATACTACAATGATCTCAAACATCCAAAAAATGCTACGTGATATGTTACTAAAATAATATTAATTCACACATGTCTCAAAAAAGAGTTTTTAGAGTCCCACTAGTCTAAGACATCAAAACTTAACAAAATCATGAGTTATAACAACCTAACAGTTAAGTCTTTAATTAGTGCAAAAAAATAATTGTAAAGGTCAAGAAAACATAATTCACATGCATTTAAGTACTCATCCTAGCTCAACAATAATGTAATGTAATTACATATAGGCTAGATAAATACTTTACAATATTTGACATTCAACTAATTTAAGTTTCAGAAAATGAGTAATTATGTAAAAATCCGAAAACAAATAGGAAATTCATAAGTTCCATACTTGGATAACACATAGACACCTAGTTTAAATGAGACTTAGATTATTGTGATCACAAAATGTCAATTGAGCAATTGGTTTAAAGAAAAAGTTTATAAGTACTTTAATAGTGCAAAATTGTACTTGATAAGAGTACTATTATCATAAGCACTTTTACAAAGTAGAAAATCATACTCGATAGAAATATTGTATTTACAATATACTTATAGAATATTGACCAAACAAAATGTGAAATTTTGGGTAAAAGAAATACACAATGCATAACTGTATAATGTGCAACACCCAATAAAATGACTTTAACATTTGTTAAAGATGTCTATTAAGATACAATACATTTTATGTATCTAAATCAAAATAGGACAAAAATAAATAGTCAAGTCCTATAGAGTATATCATATCATAATTAAATATACACAAGAAAATATGGTAATAGAAATGGATAAGTCTCGAAACATAATACAATATTATATACTTGTAAAATTTTGACCAATTAAAATATGAAATTGGGGTAAAAGAGATGTATAATACATAATTTTATGTCAAAAGAATTAATGTGTAATACCTAACTAAATGAGCTTAACCTCGGTTAAAAATGTCTAAAATAATACAATGGATTTTATGTATATCAATCAAAATATGACAAAAATAAATAGTCAAGTTTTATAAAGTATGTCATATGATAGTTAAAATAATGACAATACAGATAGATTAAGTTTTGAGACAAAACATAACAGAATGTTATATACTCCCACTAATCCTAATATACAAAAAAATTAAGATTATCATTACAGCACACTAATATTAAGAAGTCTAGTGATATTGAGATTATAATTTTATAAGATAATAATAAAAGTGAATTAAAATTCACTATTTTCTACTTAATGAATTCAGTATTAGAGAATAGTATTGTAACATCTCAAATTTTTTAAATAAAAATTATCTCATATAATAAATAATTATTATCTAGATGTATTTAGTTACCTAGTAAATAATAATATTAAGTTGTTATCTTATGTAAATAAAGAAACTATTAAAATAAATATCTATTTGAATTTAAAAGAAAAGAAAGAATTAGTTTGCATATTAAAAAGAAAATATGATGGAATCAATATTCAAATGAAAATATTAGGAGTTTATTATTACAGATAAAATATTTGTTATATTTGGTGACCATTAATAATGATATGAATATTTATTATATTTATATTTCTGCAAGTGATCCTTAATAATGATATAAATATTTATCATATTTCATTTAAACACATCTATAATGAGAGAATTAGATAAAATATGCTATATTTTATTTAGTCATATATCATATTCAAGATAATAAAAGAAAAATAAAGATAAAATAATATATTAGTTTCTTTAAATAAAATAAAAAAATATATAATAATTAGATGAGAATCAATCAAATAACTAAAATATTAAAGATAAATTGATTTAAAACATTACTTTTAAAATATAAATAAAATAGAATAAATAAAGATTTGATCTTATATTTAATTTAAATAATAAAACTAATGTTTTATAAAATAAGAAAAAATAGAGAAAGAAATCAATCTTAAACCATGATATATGATTAAGTAATTTTGTCGGAGAAATTTATAGACTAATTAGTTATTCAAGAGAAAGAAAAGAAAAAAAGATTATAGAGTTTTGTTTCAAGAGATTAGGAAAACAACCTTTTCTAAAATTGCCATAGTATATTTATAAATGAAGTGGTTTTAATGTATTATTTCTAAGAAAAATGAGTTTTCTTTATGTTTAGACATCTGACAAAAAAATTCACTTTAGCATTTAATGAGAATATTGAATCAGGGAATTTGGATGTGGATTTTTCTTTAATTAATTGAATCAAGCACACGTAGACTTCAATTACGTAATTAATCATTTGCATTCCATTCGAGAATTGGATTAATTTATCCTAAGAATTATATATATCAAACTATTTTGCTCCTTTTACTTTATATTTATATTTATATATATATATATATATGTTGTACATTATTGGTTTGAGTATAAGTTTACAATATTATAAATTGATGATTATTAAAATAAGTTAATAGCCTGATGTGTAATAAATAGTTGTAATTGAGATATTGTTTATAATTTGTTTAATGATTGTTTAAGATATTTTTAGGATGAGAATGACAATGAAATACCTTACTTTAATATGGAGAAAGGTTTTAAATACTTCCATCTCGAATGAAAAAAAAAGAAAGATTCTGATACTTCCATAATAGCGTGGGGAAAACAATGAGACATCGTTATATGAAATATGAGCTCATAAACCTTTTACGAAGCTATGAAAACCTAGTTCTGAAGATCCTAAAGTAAGAGTGAGTGATCATAAATATCATTACCTTTTTATGTGGATTGTGTGTATGTATGATAGTATTAATTATATAAAACTATTTTCTTAGTGTTGATTATCATTATTATAGATTATTTGAATTAATTTATGTTTATGTATAAAAATATTTTTTATTATGGGTATCATGGTTGTATTTGTCGGATTCCGCATTGACGGAAAACAATGTTATTTGCGAACCCTTTGGAAATTATTTTATTCACTAGGATTTTCATCACATTAAAAGTGGAGAATTTCTTCCTGCACTCCAATAAGTTTTCCCTACACCTCCATAATTTGTCAAAATGGCAAAAAAATCCTTAATAAAAACAATAAATTTAATTAACACCCACCTCTTTCTTTTCTCTTTCATCTGCACCTCTCTCTTGTTTTCCACGTTTCTCGTTTCGCATCTCTCTTGTTAGCTCCTCTTGCATGACTTGACTTTTTTTCTCACTGAACAGTGGTTTTCTCTTCTTCTTCGTGTGTTATTGTTCATCTCCTCTGTGTTTGCTTTGTTCTTCGTGCTTCAGTTTTGTATCTATCTTCTCTTGGTATATTAACTTTTTTTACAAGTCCAAACACCTCTGTCCGAACTTGTAAAAAATTTTACAATTTTACAAGTTCGGAAACCCCTATCCGGACTTGTAAAAAAGTTTGCAAATTGTTTTGTACAAATCTGGATACCCATATCTAGATTGAGTCCAGAAACCCCTGTCTGAACTTATAAAAAAATTTGCAAATCTTTTTTCACAAGTTCAGACACTCCTATCCGAACTTGTAAAAAAAATTAGAAATTTTTTATTAAGATTAAAGTTATTTTTTTAACTAGAGTATTTGAAACTTTTCCTACCTTTATAAAGGGTGTAGGAAGAAATTATGGAGGTGCAAGGAGAAATTCTCTTAAAAGTGTTGATTTTAGAGTCCCACATAAGCTTTTGGAATCAAATGATGCTTAAAGATTTAATTTTTTATTAATTAAAATTTCCTTTTAGTATGATTTGTAACTATTTTAGAATAAATGTTTTTGCAATCTTTTTTTCTATTTTAAGTTTAGAGAAACCCAAATTTCAGGATTATATTTTGTATAAGGATTCATGTATTTATTTACCTTAGTTTAATACAAAAATATTATTTTTTTAATTCTTTACTATTTTATTGTGGGTTATGACGGTAATGAAGGACGTTACAAGTATGATTTATAGTTAACCACATCTTAATCAAGTAAGTTATGAAGTAATAATAAAAAAATCAAGTGTTATAATAAACAATATCTACACACACTTGAATATAAAACGTGGTTACACACATGAGAAGAATATGAGACTTATTCTTAAAAATATAATAATAAATAATCTCTAACTCTCATCACACTTTATAATGGATATAGATTTATTTATATATTCCAAAAATAAAGCATATTACTTTTACAAGAATATCATCAACAATATTATAAAATATGGTATAGATAAACTAATCTCTTCAAATTTGAGATCCTATATTGTCCTTACAATAATTATATACTAATATTGCATGTCAATAAAAAGTTATTACACAAAAAAATATTCTATAAGAGACTAAGATACAGTCCTTGATATAAATCACAACAACGTGATCACAAATAATGTGATAGAAAAAAAATAATTTCATCAAGAATTTTTTTTTATCATGTATGATTAATTGGACATTTGAGGTAAAAATCTTATATCAAGACAATTTATTTTATAAGATATTAATTATAATTCTAATATACACAATCCTTTCACTTGATAAAGAAAAAAAAAAGTTGACATAAGAAAAAATACCCAAAGACTAAATAAAATTTAACTATCTTTTTATCACACTAGAATTATGTCAAGTAATGTTATAGTGATAGCGTAAGTCTACTACATACATAATAGTAATATATATATATATATATATATATATATATATATATATATAATTTGCACCACAAGAAAAAATGTAACAATTTTTTTTAAGGAAAAATGTTCAATTAAAGGTTATAAGTCATTATGTAACAACAACAAAGTGACAATATAAATTTTGGTTTCATATAAATATAACTAAACATGATAAAATTAGGGAAATAAACTAAGCATCACAAGAATAGTGAAACATTATGTAATTCTAAAGGTTCAATTAAAAGAGAATCTCTAATCAAATTACAATGCACTATAACTTATATTAATAATATTCTAATACGGAAAAGGTATAAAAAAACATTAACATAAGCTAAGAGAAGTATGTTGTACAACACCAAATTACATTAACAACAATACATTGATAGAGTATAATTATCATCAATGCAATAAAATAATTATATCACAAAATTTACGTAAATGCATGCTCGATAGGTGAAGTTATGAAAAGAGAAATTATGCATGTTGTCCAATAAATTTGCATAATTTTAATCATATATATTATATGACCAACATACAAAATTTATATTACTATACTCATGATAAACGAGTTATAATAATACAAATTAATAAAGAAAATTATGCGCATAAGAAAAAAACAATTAAGATTATACATAATTGATAAAATGACCTAAAATTATTTTATAAATGATAATTCAATATTAAAGAGGGTACAATATAATTGGAGAAAAAAAACACCGTAAATAATTACCACAATGAAAATAGGTCCAAAATTCAAGATTATAATAGTAAAAAAGTTTTTAATTTAATAAATAAAAGAGTTTAATTAGTATACACTGTTAGTATAAAAGATTTTTACACTGTTAGTGTAAAAGATTTTTACACTGACAGTCAATCATGACTTTTCATTTATGTGACTTTTTTTAAAGTAGTAATGAGTAAAGTCAACAAATTTACCATGAATGAAAGGTTGAAATTGAATGTAAGTATAAAAATTTTTATACTGACAATGTATACCAATTATACTTTTAATAAAATATCAATAATATTAAAATATTAAATAAATATGGTATAAACTAAAAAATACCAATAATATTAAATTATTAAATAAATATAGTATTTGTGAAAGAATAAGAATATAAGAAATGAGTAAGCTCCTGAATTTAACACAAATGATCTTGCATGATCGTTAAAAAAATGTTCTCACTTTATCAAACAATCACAAAAGAGTAATGGTATCAAGATGAGTATATGGAATGTCATTAACTATGAAGTTAACACAAATCATCTTGCCCACACAAATTAATTACTCATATTGGTGAAACATAAGAAGGAAAACCTCAAGGAATCTTAGAAAACAATTTTCCCATGTAAGAATTTTTAAACTACATTCATAGTAATTGAATTCAAAAGAAAACTATGTTTAAAAGGCACTTAAATAGAAGTTTCAATAAATAATTTATCTATCTTACTACTTACCTTATAGGAGGAGATTATTACCTTAATTTACTTAATACAAATTTATAATTCCCAAAATAACACCCTCAAATGAGTTTTTTATGATTAATTCAACTCATCACAAAGACAATTTTATTATAATCACATTCAAATAATCAAAAAAAGATATGATAAATACTTAAATTACTAAATAATAATAAAATATTGATTAATATTAATCTACTAAATAATAATAAAATATTGATTAATATTAATCTATAATTATTTTCAACGTTTTATATATATATATATATATATATATATATATATATATATCTTTTGTATTTTCTTTTTCTCTTACATTGAGAACGAAAAATGACAAATGTAATTCATTCCATTATTATAGCTTTGAAAAGTATTTTTTAAAAGATTATGTAATTATTCTAGAAAGTAATTTCAGTAATTATGTATATTTTTTTAGAAAGTACTTTTTGTAATTATGCGTATATTTCTAGTAATTACTTTCTAAAATACTTGCTCTTAAATGAGTGTTTTTCAAAATTTTGTATTTTCAAATATAATTTTAGAAATTACTTTTCAAAGCATTATTATATTTTTAAATTTCTAAATCACTAATTGACGCTCTCTTTTCTTACTTCATTTTCTTCACTCTCTCATGGTATCTTTAACTATTTCATTTAATCAACCCTCTTTTTAGCTCATTTGCTTCACCTTTCTCCCTTTATCTCTATTCATCTTCTCTTTTCTTTCTTTCTCGTACTTTTTACTTCTTGTTTCACCTTACTTTCTTGTTTTTTACCACTATTGTTACGTCATTTTACTTATTTTAATTCTATGGTAAGATTTTATTAGATTTTTAAAAAAATAGAATTGTTTTTAACTCTAGTAACCTTTGGTTGAAGAATTTAAAAAATTTTATACCATTCAATATTAATTAATAAAGTTAACAATGAAATTATTTTTAACAATGTTAATTAATAAAGTTAACAATAAAATTATTTTTAACTTCGGTAACTTATTAATTAACAAAATTAACATAGTTACCTAAATATGGGTCTAAAACTTGGTTAATTCATAATAATAATCTCTTACAAGAAAGGAATTTATATTGAAAGTAAATGAAAGAAAATTCATTGCTTAACCGGGAAGGTATTTTTTATGGTGAGGTCAAGAAAATAGAAATACAGGCATGTTGTTGAATATCTGCGTTTGTGCCATCACTCTCCCGCGCCATTTCCCATCCCATTGTGGTGCGATCTGAAGGTGCAATAAGAACAAAGCAAGATCCGCGTGAAATTAGAAATGGCGAGTATGTTCGGGTCATCGTCTTCGGCTCCGGTCAAGATGAGAGTGACGAACACGCCGTCGAGCGACCTCGCCCTCGCCAACCTCGCCTTCTGTTCCCCCTCCGATCTTCGCAAATTCGCCGTCCCCGGTCACAGCAACCTCTTCCTCGCCACCATCGCCGATTCCTTCGTCTTATCTCTCTCATATCCTTCATCGCCTCTGTTATCTTCAATCTATTGCATTTCCTTTGTTCCTTTTTCTCTTTAATTCAATTCTGTTCTGCGATTGCGTAGGTTAGAATTACTTTTTATTAATTATGCCAATGGCGAATAGTGGAAATTATTATTGTGTGACTTGATGATTCTTTTTGTGGCCTTAACTGAGAGATACTGCTCATGACAACATAGGCAACGATCAGGTTGCGTTGAATGCCGCTCAGCGTCGGTGTGCCAAAGTTTCTACTGGCGATTCCTTACAAGTGAGCCGGTTAGTTTCTGTTTTCTCATTGGAATTTTAGAATTGAGTTTTGTTTCTCCTTTTGTTTAATTTCTTACGATTTGAATTTTCCTGTTGCTTAAGATTTGTGCCACCTGATGACTTCAACCTCGCACTGCTAAACCTTGATTTGGAATTTGTTAAAAAGGGGAGTAAGAGTGAGCAGGTACGTTGATTTGAAAAAGTGCTCATTGTGTTGTCAGAAATTTGTTGCTCATTAGGGTGGTTTGGCATTAAAGTTGTTGCTGTTGCTTTGTCTTCTAGATTGATGCTGTTCTACTAGCTAAGCAACTTCGGAAGAGATTTACAAACCAGGTACGTGTTTTTACAAGGTTATTTGCGCCTTTTAATTGGTGGTTTTTTTGTTATCATTGACAGGTTGTTTTTGACTATTAACATGCTTGCTGTCTTTTCTGATTATAGTACTCGTGGGCACAATATTGAATGGTTACTGGATGTTAATAAAAACTAATTGTAGTTTTATTTCAAAAGCTTCTTGTCTAGATTGATTACTGTTGGAAACAGAAAGGAAAATGTTATCTGGTCGTTTCATAACTTCTGTTGTTATTCTTTACATAAATATGTTTATCATTTCCCAGAAAGTTACTGTATATAATAGCTAGACTAGTGGTGTAGTTTGCATAGCCAATATATATACTGTTTTTTTCTATTAGGAGAATAATTTTGCTGTTGAGGAATGGGGGTAGGTAGGGAAGGAAGGGGATTCTCTCATTTTAATTTTACTTGAATCATGATTTATTCTTTGTGTATACTGTATAGTTCACTGAAGATAAACATATTTTCTAGTGTTCATCACTTTGCTCATATCTCGTTTGTTATCTTGTGCTCATTTTTCTGTTTGTTACCTTTATCTTATCACATACAATTTTCACAACTTATCAATTTTTTTCTAATTCTTAGGAAGCTTGGGAGCATTCTTTATCCTGGGTCTCTATTAGCTCTTCCATGTATATTTTTCTTGTTTGATGTCCTATTTTCCCAATCATTTTTTTAATCAGTAATATTTATGCAGGTTATGACTGTGGGGCAGAAAGTGTTATTTGAGTATCATGGAAATAATTACTGCTTTACTGTCACTCATGCTGCTGTTGAGGGCCAAGAAAAGTCTGAGAGAGGGATGATTTCAGATGACACATACATTGTTTTTGAAACATCACGTGATAGTGGAATTAAGGTGAGGTTCCCATTTTGCTTTTGACATCTATCTACCGTGTTCTGGCCTGTTTTTTCTTGATAAATTTCTGAATGCGTACATAGCTTAAGTATCCTTTGATGCTTAGCTAGTTCACAAGCCAGTAAAAAAGTGACAAACCTTTAACTTAAAAAGTGAATCACATGGAATGAAAATCTCACATTTCAAATATGTTGTAAGTTACTCGCAATCACACGAAGCTTATTAAATACCTTGAATTCTCTCATTGAGTAAATATCAAGATCTTGACTTCCCTAGATCAAAATGGAGAATCAGCATTGTAGTGGTTCCACAATCCGCACACAGACACTGTTGGAAAGCTGCTTCAATTGTGGTCACCAGTAGCCTCGAGATGTGTTTGGTGACATGTAGCATAATGTTATGCAATTCAATGCTCGTTCACTTCTAGGAAACAACTAAAATTTGTTGAAATCCACTTTTAAGTAAACCATTAAGCATATCAAGAAGTTTTGGATCTAGACAAAATCAAAGCAAACAGACAAAGAGAAAGCAGCCCAGCCTGACATGCTTTTTTTCATATGCGAACTAAAATTGATTGCTGTGATGTGTTAATTTCATTTAGAGAACAGATGATGATGAAATGTACTTGCAGAGAAACTATATAAAATAATGATTGAAAATCTAAACCTTACTACAAGACCTGGAGATTAAAGCTCACATGCCTCATTTGTCATTGTTCTAAAAGAATCCATAAATGCAGGTTGGATATTAGGTGAAACATCTATTAATTGATCTAATGGTGGTTGTACATATTTTATATGCATCAAGAACTCAATTTAACATCTTCCAGCTGGTGAAGTGAATGATAGGATACCATCTTATTAAGAAACAAATAACCAGGAAAGGAAACATCCTGAGTGTAGGAGAGGCTACCATGACTTTTGTTTCATCTTGATCCTTCATTATCTCCTTTGTTTCATGTACCTCATTTGTTTTCATGACTTGTTCCCAAAGTTTTGTTTCATCCTGATCCTTCATCATCTCCTTTTAATGAAATCTTTTGCCTTTCCATCAAGTCAATAAACATTCTTTCACAGCATTTTGCTTTTCCTTGATTGCAGTGACAAAGTCACCTGCTTCATTTTGTTGCCTTTATAACCTTTTTCATCTTGCTCATATCAAAGAACTTGTTTATTCTAACCAGAATGATCAAACAACATGCAGCACATAAGCTTTCAACCTTAGCAGGAGATTGGATTAAGATACTATAGATATAGAATGCCATTCCCAAGGAAGTTTCTTGCTTGAAATAAATTGAAGAACATATAAAAAATATGGAACTTTTTGCTTATCAACTCTTGTGCTTTTTTTCGGGGGGAGGGGGGGACTATGGCAGGTTAGATTGGGCAGCCAGTATACCTTCTCCCCAGTTTCCCATTTAAAAGTACTTTAATAAAATATTTCTGCATTTAGGACTTAACTAAATGAACACAACACCGGCAGTGCCTGCAGTAGCTTGCTTGGTTCTGTTCATCAACAACCCCTTTAACATATGAATTGTGATTACATCCATTTTGTCTGGTGTATATTGCTGATCCTGCGAGACAGCTATTGATGCTGCTACAATTTGGAGAAGATATCTAGCTAATTTTGTTGGCTCCATTGGCGAGTGAGGTACAATTCTGGGGGCAAGAGAGGGAAGCCAGAATTCTCATATTATTATGGATTGGGTAGCCTGTATCCCTCCTCCCCAGTTTCATATCCATGAAAATCACAGAACAATTTTAGACCAAGCTCCATCCCCTTTCAAAAGTACTTGAATAAAATATTTCTGCATTTAGGACTTAACTAAATGAACACCACCAGCAGTGCCAGTGGTAGCTTGCTTGGTTGTGTTCATCGACAACCCCTTTAACATATGAATTGTGATGGCAGCCATTTTGTCAGGTGTAAATTGCTGCTCCAGTGAGACGGCTATTGACGCAGCTACAATTTGGAGAAGATATCAAGTTAATTTTGTTGGGCTCCCTTGGCGAGTGAGATACAATTCTGAGGCAAATGAGGGAAGCCAGAATTCTCATATTGGCTTCTGGTATAGGAAAGTAATATCTAATAATAGGAATAGCTACATCAGAAATGGATAGTGATAGAAATTAGTCGGAGAAAGATGACTCCCCCATACAAGTCTGAAGATTATCAAAGCTCACTCCTATCTGCATCATTTTTATAGATGCTTCGTCCCTATAAAACTGGGAATCATGATGAATTTAGCAGCCAAGCAATTTTGACACCATAAAATTATTGAATCAGCTTATCTACATTAAAACTATAAAAACTACATAGATGCAAATATTCCTGCATTGTGTAGTTAAATAGATTTCACTGATTGGGATTTGGTTAATGTTCATCTAATTTTGATGTTAATATTCACATGATTTTTTAGTAATATCTTCTGAATGTCCTTTATAAAGCTAAATTCAGTTACTTGTATTGGTTATTGTTTTATGTACTCCATATAAGATAATAGCCAATACTAAGCAAGTTAAGAACACTTGTATGAAAACTTGTAACTGTACTCTACTGACTGTAATTTTATTATATTTACTGGTTTATGTTGTGCTTTGCAGATAGTCAATCAACGCGAGGGCGCAACAAGCAACATTTTCAAGCAGAAAGAATTTAACCTTCAGTCCCTGGGTATTGGTGGTCTGAGTGCGGAGTTTGCAGATATATTTCGAAGAGCTTTTGCCTCTCGTGTTTTCCCTCCCCATGTGACATCTAAGTAATGCATTGGATACTGTGGTTCATTTAATATACTGTTTTTATAGTATATCATGTTCTTACTTGAAAGCCTTTGAGCTTTCAGATTAGGAATCAAGCATGTGAAGGGTATGCTTCTTTATGGGCCTCCTGGAACTGGAAAGACACTTATGGCACGTCAAATTGGAAAAATTTTGAATGGGAAGGAACCAAAGGTTTCGAAATTACTCCTTATTCTTGTGTAATAAATTTGAACAAGTACATCTATGTGGAATTAATATGTACGCAATCGGCAACAGTTAATAGAGATAAGATAATTGTAATTTCTTGCTTTTAATTAATATCATTTAGTCTCCTAATTATTGTTATTTCTTAATAGTGGGCTAGTGATTGCCTTGCGATATGCGTTTGTTTTCACTGTTTTTTACTTTATATATCTACTATTTTCCTTTTACTCACATGATTGCTTTCATGTGTTGTCGTAGAAATCATTTTTATATGTTATTGATAATGAATCTGGGCTTAATTTGACAGTATTGAATTTGAATCTCATTGCTCATAATCCACTCTTCTCTATTTTTATGAATATGCCTTGTGAGTTTTATTGGGGTGGGTGTAACTGTCTCCTAACATATTATCAATTCTCATGCTGCATTTATGCCTTCTTTAAATTTTCGTGACATTTTTACTTTTTGTCCAGTTTCATACATTTATACTAATTGATTTGCTTGAATAGCTTCAAAATTAGAACATGAGAAGTGTATGCTTTCTGTAGTTTGGTGGTTGGTAGATGGTAATTATTTTTTGAGGTCTTAATTTTTCTTTTCTGTGGCTTGTACTAGATTGTAAATGGCCCTGAAGTTTTAAGCAAATTTGTTGGTGAAACTGAAAAGAATGTGAGAGACCTTTTTGCTGATGCTGAACAGGACCAGAGGACCCGAGGTGATAAATACATATCCATTGCATATTCCTTATGTTAAAAATTTCATATAATTCACTTCTATTGTTCACTGTTTACAGGAGATGAAAGTGAATTGCATGTTATAATCTTTGATGAAATTGATGCTATTTGTAAGGTATAAGGTTTTCCTACTTTAGATTAACATCAATAATCTATTGTGTTTGCATTGTCAATTACAGTTTATCAGCAAAAATTGAGTTTCCCTTAACAGGTGGAATCTTTATGTTTTAACTGTAGCTTAAACTTTATTATGGTCACTGATTAACATTAGTATTTTATTTCATTTGGTTTTAATGTGCTTAACTAGTGGAGAATTTCTGTTCATATTGGTTTATACGAGGAAGTGCTTAAGTATGATTAAAGGGAACATGATGACTTTTAAATCTAGTGGCTGCATGTAGTTTTTTGAGTAATCATTGCATTAAATATTGTGATTGAATTGCCTGGTGCTACAATCACTCTATGTTCCTCATCATGTCTTGTGCAGTCAAGAGGTTCAACTAGAGATGGTACTGGAGTTCATGATAGCATTGTAAATCAGCTTCTTACCAAGGTCGGTAAATGTTGATTGTTGAATGCTTTTATTTTATTTTTTATAAAAAATGTCATATCAGTGAATCTTAGACTACTTGCTTGGTTTGCAGATAGATGGTGTGGAATCACTAAATAATGTGTTGCTTATTGGAATGACTAACAGAAAGGACATGCTTGATGAAGCTCTCTTAAGGTCTCTATATCTTCTTCCCCTGTTCTAGATTTTTTAATATACTTCCATAATGTTGGCAGTGAAAAATATATATTATAGTTCTGCTTGCATAGAATTTCACAAGTTTAAGGAAAATTGATTGGTTATTTACTTATTTAGTTTACACATGTATATATTATTTTATCATTGACAATATTAAATGGAAGAGGAATAGTGTCCTATATGAAGCTAATCACCACTAATAAGGTTACAAAAAAAAACTAATATTGATCTATATGTGTGATTGATTCAAACACTCGGTGCTAACATTTTCCCTCAAGTTGAAGTATTTATGTCATATATAGCAAGCCTCTTATAAATAAAGTCAATTTAAGGCTCTGTAAGTGATTCAATAAATATATCAACAATATAGTTTGAGTTGACAAATTTAGTGATAATCTTGCCTGATTGCCTTCATGAAATATTGGGTTAGCAGCAATAAGTAAATGCAGTTGTTTTGTCTCAAATCAGTTTCATTTCCTTAATATCTTACAACTTGAGCTGCTAAAGCAGTTGCCTTAATCCCAAGTTCATTGGTTGCTACTCCATAGCATGACGGCCTTTGTATTAACCTAGCAGCTCTGTTCTATTTCTAGCAACTGTCTCATTAATAGCAAATTCTTGTGCTCCATTCTAATTCTTAATCATGACAGCTGTAATTGTTTTTCTATAGTAGCTATCTGCAGAAGTGGTTCTTATCTTTTAGTCACTTATCATTTACTTGTGACGTGTAGACCAGGGAGGTTGGAAGTCCAGGTTGAGATAAGCCTTCCTGATGAAAATGGTCGAATGCAAATTCTTCAAATTCATACAAACAAAATGAAAGAGAATTCTTTTCTAGCTCCTGATGTGAACCTTCAAGAACTTGGTATGTGCTCTGTGATGCCTGGTCTTGTCTTAAATATGTATAAATTACTTTCTCGGGTAATGGAGATTATTCATGATCTATCGTGAGAGCTTTTATTTGATAGTTTTATCATATGAAACCTGCAGAAGTCTGGCAAATTAAAAACTGGTTCACATCTGCTCTAATCCCGAGCAGTTTATAAAGTTGCGTAAATTTTATATTTGAATTGGTTTTTGAAATACCTAAGTATGGAGACACCAAAACAGAATACAGTACTAACACAAACCTTGATATTATATTTGCGTGATATTATATTTGGGAACTATGACACAACAATGCAAATTCAATGTCCTTTTGCATATTTAGTTGTGTGACATTACACATCTGACATGGAGACGATCCATTCATCAAATTGACTGTGCTTCATAGAAATCGAAATTAGGTTGTCTAAAATTTGTGTTTTTACTAATTTTTACTTCATATCAAAATATCAAATATTGTCTTGTAAAATGTTTTTAAATTAGAAAAACTAAGTTTATTGTTCAAGTATAAACACACAAGTTGACTAAATATTTTCCTTTGTTAAAATAACTTAGTTAGATATTTATGAGATAGAAATTTATTTTCTAATTAGTGAATCATTATTAGTATTAAAAGATTTTAGAACCATTTCCATCATATCTAAGGCCCAGTTCGAGGTGATTTTTGGTTTACAGTTTTCAAATTTATAAGAATAAAAACTAGTTTTGGTTTTAAGTTTTCAAATTTATAAAAACATTGTTTTGTTTTTCAACTTCAAAATATTATTGTCAAATCTTGACCTCAACAATTCTTCCTCCTCGGGTATCAAAGATCGACAACCAATGATTGCCAGTTGGAGGTGACAATCATTGCTAGCAGTTAGAGGTGATAGTTGGTGATCGATAGTTGGAGGTGACAACTAGTGACCAATGATTGATAATCATAGACCGACAACCAATGATCTATAACCAACGGTAGGTGACAATGAATGGAGGTGACAGTTAGTGAACGGTAGTCGAAGGTGGTGGTCAGTGACTGGAAGTCAAGCATGAGATTGACACCCAATGATCAATAACTGATCGACAATTGATGATCGACGGGTGGTAACCAGAGGTAGCAGTTGTTTGACTGATGGTCTGAAGTGGTGACTAGTGATTGATGGTCGAGAAGATGGCAGCTTTTGATTGATGGTTGAAGGTGACAATCAATGAGATCTCTAATAAGGAATATGACAAACAACTCGGGAGGCAAAGATATTTATAAAACACAAATGTATTCATGTCCTTTATGATAATGACATTCTGCTCTGTAATTGGACAGTGGACAAATTATGGTCCTATTTGATAATTAGCGAACACACTTTCGGTTAACGAGTTCAGTTTATAACATGATAATATGATTAATGTTTGAAGGCATACATAAGATACTGAGAAAGATATTATTCATAATCTGTTATTTTGATTATGTCAATGTAGATGAAGCATAATCTGCAAATACTGATAACTGATGTCAAGATTATTTTAACAAAATTAGAAAAGTAAAATGATCTGAATTACATGGATTGAACTATGAAGTTCATGAGATGTTTACTCTTGCTTTGGGTTCTCTTGTCTTGTGCAGCTGCTCGAACGAAAAACTACAGTGGTGCAGAACTTGAAGGTGTTGTGAAGAGTGCTGTCTCATATGCTTTAAATAGACAATTGAGTCTGGATGATCTCACTAAGCCAGTGGAGGAAGAGAACATTAAGGTTACAATGGATGACTTTTTGAATGCACTTCAAGAAGTTATTCCCGCATTTGGAGCTTCAACTGATGATCTTGAAAGATGCAGGTACTACTTTTAGTCACAAGATTAGGATTTAAAAGGAAATAGGTTAAGCTTTTTATTTTATTTATTTTCATCCCATTATCATTTTAAAAATTTATATATGGCATAAAAATCTATAGAAGAAATTCCAGGAACCAAGGTGTTAGGCAGTCTAGGGTGAATACTTTGTGCCGCATCACATGATGAACCAGTGATTTCTTACTACTGTATTTTGTTAACTGCCTCTAACTTCCTGGCAGCAATATCTGATTTAGATGTAGGTGGTTGAGAAAATAAAAGTGGATAAAAGAATGGGTTTAGACTCAAGACTATAGCCATAGTAATAATTTCTAATCCTTTTGTCAAGGTAAAGAACAACCCATATCGGGGTGCTACTGACACCTAACATACAAATAATTTTTTAAACTATAGATGAGTAAAATAAAGAGAAATTTCTAAGTTGATTTATTAAAGAGTTTAATTAGTATGCACTGTCAGTATAAAATTTTTTACACTTACATTCAACCACAATCCTTAATTTATGGTAAATTTGTTAACTTTACTAATTAATATTTTAAACGTCATATAAATGAAAAATGTAATTAAATGTCAGTGTAATATTTTTTTACACTTTTGGTGCATACTAATTAAACTCTATTAAAAAATGACAAACTAGATTAAGCATAAGTGGATTTATTAGGAATTTAGGATAATAGGATGTTTGCATGCTTCGTTTTTCTCTTTATTAATTAGAAACTAATTTATATTTCCATAAGTGCATTAAAAGAAATCGAAGTATCCTTTGATGGACCAAAAAGCAACACAAACACATACATTTTGTACTATTAAGTAGCTCCTTGAAATAACCATCAATTACAAAGAACATAGGTTTCGATTTCTTGGTTTGATCTTTTCCCTCTTCAATCTTCGTACACTTTCTCATTTATAAAAAAGTAGTTTGAAAATATTTTTATAATGTTTTACTTCTGAATCCTTTGTTTTATAATGTTTTACTTGTTTCCGAAAGTAGTTATTTAGTTATATACGATGGATGTGGCAATATTGAAATCTAAGTCTATCTAGAGTATTCTGGAAATCAGCAAATTTCCAATGTTACTGTTAATATACTTTTTTATGTTATTTGATTTATAGACTCCATGGCATGGTGGACTGTGGTGATCGACATAAGCACATTTATCAAAGATCAATGCTACTTGTGGAGCAAGTGAAAGTGAGTAAAGGAAGCCCACTTGTCACATGTCTCCTCGAAGGTTCCAGCGGCAGGTAAGTTATATATAGATTTTTTATCTTAATTTGAACTTTATAATAGAATGTTTCTAACTTTCTTTGTTGCCATAGTGGTAAAACTGCACTTGCATCTACTATTGGTATTGATAGTGACTTCCCATATGTCAAGATAGTAAGCTCTCTTATCTTAAATATTACTCTCCAGAAGTCTGCGTTGCTTTTGACTTTATAACTATGGTCTCATGTAATTCATCTTCTATAATTGGGTAGGTTTCAGCTGAATCAATGATTGGTCTACATGAGAGCACCAAATGTGCACAAATTATTAAGGTTTGTCATAACTAAACTTTTTAGCTTTTCTTTTGAATCTATTGAGTACTGAGTGTATATAGTTTGTGAAGACTGTTACTGAGCTTACAAGTGAGGTTTTACTAAGTCAAAAGTGAAGTACATGCTTTTGACGGTCTATTATCTTTGGTTCAGTAACAATTACATTGGTATAGTTCTTTTCTGTATCTCCCTAGGTTTGACTGTATCATGTAAATTCTAAGGTCTGATAGTTTCTGATAGGTTTTTGAGGATGCATATAAGTCACCCTTGAGTGTTGTCATTCTTGATGACATTGAGAGGTAAGATATGTGATTTTTATTTGATCATCCTTTCCGGTAATTCTTCCTTAATTAATAATATTAATTGTTTCCTCATTCATTGGTCCAGATTATTGGAGTATGTGGCCATTGGTCCTCGTTTTTCAAACTTGATTTCACAGACACTATTGGTTTTGCTCAAACGGCTACCTCCAAAGGTTTCTGTTCATCCTTATTCTTCTAAATCCTTTGAATCATATCTGTTAGAAGTTCAAAAGTAGAACTGACAGGAATTTATCCGGATTCGGTGGGATATACTGCCATTCTACTTTACTGTTCCAGTGGGCTTAAGCAATATCTATCATCTGATTTCCAAAATGTCAAATGACACTTCTGATAATATTTTACACCTTAATTTAATTTAAAGGAAACTGATCTCCTCATTGTCAAATAGCCTCCTGCCTCCGGGAGCGAATATTGAATTCAAATTGTTTGTTAGCTGAGAACTAAATTTTCAATCTTCAACACCTTCAAAATTTGGATATTTTAACGTTTGTATTTTTTTCTGCAATTGATGCTAGTTGTATGTTTCTTATAACTGGTGAGATATATAATCTCTACATGGTCAATATCACCAATGTAAAGCTTTAAATGTTAGGAACAAATAGTTTTTGTGTTGATGCTGCCTAAATCAGACTGACTAATGTGTTTCTACTCCTATTGACAGGGGAAAAAGCTCATGGTTGTTGGCACGACAAGTGAACTAGGTTTCTTGGAATCAATTGGATTTTGTGATACTTTCTCTGTTACGTACCATGTTCCTACCTTGAACACGAAGGATGCAAAGATGGTAAACATATTTGTTCCTTACTCAGTCATTGTCTAGCTCATGGGCTAATTGCATGCTATTTACTTCTGCCTTATGAACGTTTCCTGTTATTTTTCGTGCTTTTTTGTTCCTTTGATAACAAATCATTTGTTTCATCTGTTAAATTTAAGTGACTGTATCACTTGATAATTTGACAGTTTAATTTGTTTCAAAATAAATGTTAAGACTCTCCTTTTCATTTTTTTAAAATCACAGGTTCTACAACAGTTGAATGTGTTTTCTGATGAAGATATTGATTCTGCTGCAGAGGCATTGAATGATGTATGTATAATCTCTCCTTTTTGTGCTTCATTCTTTTAATTGTTGTGTTAGTTTTAGTCTTACTTCCCTTGTAAAACAAGGAAACTTCCTTTATTCTTTGTTAATTTGTGTTTATCCTGTGTACAAATTACTAGTAGAATAGTTGTTGGTATTTTGTCTGATAATATTTCTCCTGTTATTCAATGAGGTTTTATTTAATTTTTATTTGTACTTCCGTCTATCTCTTTCAAAATGAAGGTGCCCAATTTATATACTGCTAGGGAATTAAATTATTCGGGCATTATTAATTTAATTTGCACAATTTATTCTATTAAAATCCAGTGGTTGGCAAGGAACATTAATTGCATGATGTTATTTGTACCTATTCTGACTCAGTTATTTTCTGTTCATTTTTCATTCTCAGATGCCTATAAGGAAGCTATACATGTTGATTGAGATGGCAGCACAAGGGCAGCAAGGTGGATCAGCAGAAGCCATCTATTCTGGCAAAGAGAAGATTAATATCTCTCATTTCTACGATTGCCTCCAGGATGTTGTTAGATTATAAACACGTTAAGTGCTTTATTAGTTAGAGTGCATATCATCCTCATTTTTTTTTATAATTTATTCCTACGTTGCTTGTTACTGTTTAGTTGCAGAGGTTTTTTTCAATCAGTTTTGGCTTGGTTGTGAACGTGATAGTAATTTTGAGAGGAGGCAGGTGTTTCATAGTCTCAAGTTTTATCTTGGGCTATTAGTTGGAATTGAGATGCACTCAAACTCAAAACTGTCATAACCTTTATTCGGGATTTCATCATATCCAAACGTATATTATATTGAGCTATCTCGTACTCCTTTCTTTAAACGTGGGATTATTATTCTGCTAGGAATCAACTACCCCGAAATTAATGTTTTCAACCGAATCACTATTCAATATGAATGTGAATGATTTAGATTGTATATTATAAAATTGCACGATATTTTCTTCGGAAGTTACTGAACTTTTTAATTTTAACTGTTTATAATTTAGCTTAATAAATTATATTTATTCTTTTCATTTTTTGTATACAAATATCTGCTCTCTTAATGCATTTCACTTTCTTACGAAGTACTGTGTTACAAGAAAACTAAAGTAGCAAAAATTACATCAAAGTTAATACTGAGAAATAAGTGTCTAAAACCATTACAATTGTAACTTCGATTAGTCCATAATTTTACAGAATGTAATTGTATGTTTTATCGTCACCTAGTTCTAAATTTTGATCAAGGGTCAGTTTTAAGGTCAGATATAATTCTTTTTTTAATGTAATTAAAGTATGTATTTAAATTTTGCATTCAAAATTTTTACTCAAACGTATATCATAATGAGAAGAAATAATCTTTAACCCTGCCAAAAGAAGATTTTAATTTTAAGGAAAATACTAAAATGCTATCTTTATTAGAAGCTGATAGGGGATGGCGTAGGGCGACGGTGTTTGGAGGGAGATGACGAGGGAGATATGGGTGTTTTAATAAATTAGGAAATTGTAGTGCGAATAGCAAAATTAGGGGTGTAAAAAGAAAAGGCATACCTCTAATCCTAATATAGGACTTTCACCTAGTAGTACAAAAGAATTCCCTATTGAAAAAATAAAAAATAAAACTATATTTACAATTGAAAATATCAAACATCGATTTCAATATGTTTTATCACTAAAATATTTAAAAAAGTTACTATTCATAATAATTTTTTATTGATTTTTGGTCTTTGAAAACTTTATTTTGTATTTCATCTGTAAAGATTTTGGCATTGTTAGGTGGGTCACCTTTCGGTTTTCATTTTTTTGTTGTCCTGAATTCTTTTTCTCACAATCACAATTGGTATGTTGTTCATGAGATGGTGACAGGTGACATGTCAAGTTAACAAAGACAATGTAACAAAGAGATAAATTACAAAATTAAAAATTTTTCAAGGATCAAAAGACAAGAAAAAATTATTAATATCAAAATAATTTAAAACCAAAAATATATTTAAGATCTTAAATCATTTAAAATATAATTGAAATAATAATATAATGTTAAATAACCTTATTAAAACAATAATGAAATTTTCAAAATATAAATTAAAACAAATATACTCTTTATATCAACAAATGTTAATTATTATCAATGGTGGTTTCTAACTTGCAATCTATCTCTTCTCTATGTCTACCTAACTTTAACCATTTAGTCAACCTTCTAACTCTAAAGCACAAAAAATTTATTAACATTACAGTAAAAAAAAAAGAAAGATAATGTATTGATTGTGTAAGATATCTCATTAAAAATCACTATGTATAATAAATTTATTAAATTTTATAATAATTATCTTAAAAATCATATAAATAGTGATTTGTAATTGAATGATGATATAAAATTATTTTACATAATCTTAATATTATTAAATATACTATTGTAATTAAAGCTACTATTGTCTTTTACTTTTATATGTATATATATATATATATATATATATATATATATTAATTTTTTTAATTTTTTTTGTCTCAAATTTGAAGTCCTTTTAATTTGTCCATAAACTGAAAATTTTCTCCTTTTGTCTCTCAAACCGTGAAATATTGGTTTTTCGTCCTCTAATTAAAGTTAATTTGGGAGAAAAAAACTAATTTTTAATTAGAAGATCAAAGCCAGAAGTACCCCAAATTTAAGGGAATAAAACCATCTTAAATTTATATAAAAAAAGTAGTACTAAACAATAACTTTGCAATAAATAATGTCACTTAGAAAATAAATTAAAAATATTATATAAATATAAAAAGAATATTCAAATAAAAATTCATAAACATAATATAAAAGATATTATTATTAATACTATCCACATAATTCGAACACATGTTAAAAAATTTATAATAAATCGATAATTTTTCATATCCTACTCAAACAACTATAATAGATCATTCCCTAGTGTTGTTCTTTTTTAAAGAACCATTCCCTAGTGTTATTAATATGAAGTACGGTTTTCAATTCAGAATGTCATGACATTTTCCACCTCCCAAATTAAGTGAAAGAATTAATTAAAAAGAGAAGTATAGGATGAAAGGAAAGAAAATACTATTCTGTATATCATATTTTAAATGATTCAAATAATAAGAATAAAGATTTCATTTCATCTAATCTAATATAAGCTTAATTAAGTTTAACTTCTTTGTGAAATATTCATTCTCTTACGTTTCTTAAAAAACTATTTTCTCTTAATCTTGGTATTTCTTTTATTTCTCTAATAAAATATTTAAAAATAATATATATGAGAAACATTTTTAAAACTATACATTTTTCATTTATTAATAACCCGTAGAAAGCGCACGAGTATTATTAAACAAATCGGGAATCCGTATTAAAGAAACTCGGATAGTTTACATCAATATTTATTTATAATAAAAAACTATAACATTAATATAAACTAATAATCAAAATAATAAATTTATCTATTTAAACGAATTATGAGAAGTGTCTAAACAGATTTCGCAGAAAAGACTTAAATTTTTCTTACAAATTCTTTTTTTAAAAGAAAAGTCCACAACACGGACAGACTTGAATGGTCCGCAGTGATATATATACGTGTTATTAGTGCACAAATGAATACATGCATAAAGCATATATATAATCTAAATAAAAGTGAAGCTTCTAGCATGGGCATTTGAAACCAATGTCGCTGCCATGTTGTATAACACTGTCACTTGATAATATTGCCCTCACATTTTAACACTGTGAGTTGAGTTGTATGACGGACATTGTTGAGGGTTTGCAAATTGTCTTGTGATGCTATAATTAAGTAAACACCTAACCCAACCTCTCTATCTCTAAACCAGTCAATCGAGACTGCCAGCTACTTTAATTAGTGGATTTCATTATCCCTTTCTTCCCAAAAATCTCTCTTAAAGTAAAGCACTTTTCGACTTTGAGAACACAATATGATGGTAATCCTCAACCACCATTAGCGCAATTATATACACTTCATTTTTTCTCCAACACTCTCACTAAAATTTTAATGATATTTTCTTAATTTGAAAGTGAACCACCAACAAATTACTTCCAATCATAAAAACAGCATTGGAAAGAGATTATTATACGAGGGAGTAATTAATTAGGAGAGAAAAAATAACATTAACGAAAATGTTAATTTTGAAAAAATTATAAATTTAAGACATATTTATTGATATAAAAAAAATTAATTACTTCTTTAATTATGATAAATTAAGCAATTAAGTTAAGTCTTATAAAAAAATTATAAAATATTTAATAATAATTAAATTTTGCCCGTAATTTACATACTTTAGTATTCGGTGATTTGTGCAAAATGCAAATAGTTTGATGAATTAAAAGAGAGGATGTCTCAACTCCTAAGTTATATAAAAATTTAAATGCATGGAAAAATTTATATTTAATATTAATATTTAGAATTAATTACAAATGGATTTCTTAGGTTATAATTACAAATACATTCTTGCTTTTTTATCTATTATTTTTACAACTCTTAAGGATGTCGTAGTGTAAGATTTGAGAACAATGGTAGTGTAATATTTTTAAATATATAAAAAATATAATCATAATGAATACATAAAAATAATAAAATAAGATATTTCAGTGTAATTTAAGGTTATATGTGATTTCAATAAACGTGAGAAAGTGTTCCTTAATTAACTTTAATATTTAATACTAAAAGGTAGTTATGTAAAAAAAAAAACCCTTTGTGTGGTTGGCAGCAAATTGAATAGTAGGAGTGGGCGAAATGGTTACATCATGAATTAGAATCAGAATAAAATAGGGTAGAACTGCACGAGTGGTAAAGTTTGTAGGTTCTTCTAAGTGAGGGGTCAGCTTTCTCGGCCCATCTTCAGAATATTCAAATTTCATGTCTATGACCTTTTCCTGGGCCCATTAACCTCACCCAAGAATAGATGGACCAACATAACCTTATCTAAAAGTATTATTGATGACTCCTTTTTCTGCGAGGTCTCTAATCAGACATAAGAATACAATTATGTTTACTCTAATGCTAGTTACTTCCTTCCTTGTGTAATTATATATATTCCTATTTAGAATAAATTCTATGATTAAAGAGTTTTTCTGTATAATAACTGTGCCATCTACAGGTAATTTTTAAATTCGGTTAAAGAATAAAATAGTTTTAATAAGTGTAGAGGAAGATAACAACAATTAAACCTAAGAGTAATTTAGATATAATAAATGTGTACACGAAAGGTGATAGTTTTCTTTATTTATATTTATAAATTAGTAAGATATATAAGAACATTTTAATTAAGTTTTAGCTATTTCAATTATTCAATCGAGATTAGTTTCTTCAAAACTCTCACGTATCACCAGATATGGTTTTACCATTTTTTAAGAGTTTAATTTTCATATATGCAATAGAAATTTTTTTATACAGAAACAATTGAAGAATATCCAATGTATAATTTATGACATAGTACTAGTTATAAAAATCCATAATTTTCTATTAAATTTTTTCATAGTGTTTTGATTCAATATATTTTAAAAACTACGTATTTTATATGAATTATATTAAAAGGTGAAGTTTCTACAACATATATATGAGATTTAAAAAATTTCACTAAGTCATATTAGTGAATTATTAAAAGGTGAATTATTAAATGTATTACTAATATTTTTTGTTATATTTTATTAAAGGTTCTATAATTAATGTTGTTAAATCATATTAGTACCATTTTAAATTGTAGTGATATAGACTATTACATAACTTTGATAAAATACGAAAATATATATTAGTAACTTTTTATTATAATTTATAACAATACTTTTAAATAGTATAAAAGATTTTTAAAAATAATTTATTAAGAGTTAGAAAAAAGAAGAGGAGGAAAAAGTTATGATTCAGATCTTTTCATAAAAAATTAATATATTAATAATTAACTTTTATTAGACAAAAGAATTTTACTAAAAGTTATAGTACATAAGTATTGTTTTTAAAATCAAGTCAAATTCGCCACTTAGACAGCATATATAAAATAGAAAATTAGCCACTAAGGCGGTCAGACCTAACTAATTGTTATTTGAAAATTGGGATAAAGTTATTTTTTTTTATTAATCATTTGTATTTGATTGATTTTATTTTTATTTAAACGAAAAGTTGCAGCTTTCCGAAAGCGCTTTTCATCGAAGCGAAATGTTCTTCCGAGAAAACAGTTATTTGTCAATGTTCAAACCTGTGGATTATAGAACAGACAGTTCGGTCCAAAATGTTGATAGAAAATGGAAATAAGAGTATAAGACATTTTACATATACCCGTTCTAATTCTCACATTAATATACCTCGTGTGTTTGTAAATAAACATTTGTTTTCCTTTTACATATAGATATTTTAAAATGTTAATTATTAAGTTCAGTTTTTAAAAAGAGAGGTTAAGGATCCTACTAATCTAATTTTTGGTCTCCTACATACATAAAATTTGAATTCAAAACCTCCGAAAACAATTCTACAATTTTAACTCGGATTTGATTCTAAAATTTATGTATAAAAGAAACAAAAACTATTAAAAGCAGGTTCTATTTACCTCTTTAGGGTGGAAAATGAAGTATATTTTGCTAAAAAAAACTATATGCATGGAAGTGTGATGGAATCTTTGAATAATATTTTGTTTTATTTGCCAGTATAAGAGTATTTTGCAGTGGTAGTATATTTATCTGATTTATCTCCCTCTTTTTCTTTGGGCATAGCCAATGTATTTCAAAAACAAAAATTCAGCGCTGTACGTAGGCGTCACCACTCACCATCACATGGTAAAGTCATAAAAGTTCCTCTGACTAGTATAAAAGAGTCACATCATTCTTCCAAATAAACAGATAGAGACAAAGCACATATGAAAGTTTAACATAATATTTTTTCACGTGCAAGAGAAAGTAAAAAGAAAGCAAGAGAAAAAGGAAATAGTCCACAACTTCCACGTAATGCACTAGTAGCTGGCCAGCTACCAATTAGTGGTAGGTGTGTGGTATATAAAGACCAAGTGTGTGGAATATGAACCTGTTTAGGCAAAGTAACAGAAATGAAGCAATTCTCATTATCATCATCATCAACAACAAGCAAGGGTGATGATGATAGTGTGTTGAAGCTGAACCTTGGTTTAGGCAACAACAGTTTTGGTTGTCATGTAGGGCAATCACCGAGGCAAAGGTGCCCTGCACCGTTTTTGTTGAAGACCTATGATTTGTTGGAACAAGGTGATGATAGCACCAAAATTGTCTCGTGGAATGCTGAAGGAACTGCCTTTGTTGTGTGGTCTCCTGCTGAGTTCTCTGAACTCACCTTGCCTAAATATTTCAAGCACAACAACTTCTCTAGCTTCATTCGCCAATTGAATACCTATGTAAGTAATTACTATATTATATTAGTAACATGTTAATGTAATTTCCCTTGTATTGCTAAATTAAAGTAATAATGTCATTTTCAGCATATCATTATGATTGGATAGAATTTATTAGATTCATGTTGTTGGTAAAGTCGATAGATATTTTACACCAAATTAAGTGAACGTGATGATCCCAAAATAAGAGAAAAGATATATAGTTTTTATTTGAAAAAAATCTGATGATGAAAGTTAAAATCAGTGGAACTGAGATGCATTAATATTTACTCCTTACTCCAATAATACACGAAGTTACTATATACGTAATATCATATTACTAATTAGAAAGTTCAGACAAATGGATTTCCTTTCTGCATTTAGTTGAAGTTAGTTGTTTTTTATCAGCTACTTTGTATTAGTTTTACGGTACATATACAGGGAAAGATTTATTTATACATAAAAAAAGGTTTAGCCATTGTTTATTTTCCTTTTAAATATACCTGCATTGCTGCGGGGTTAAATTTAAAAGTGATAACATTGATCGATCAAAGACCATACTATTATTTAGCATTTTTTATTTCTTTTTTGGTTGCTCTCTGGTGTATATTTGGTTATTTTAACTCTCTAGGTTACCCTGTACTAATTATTCAAAACTAGGAGTGCTAGAGAGCGAGCTCTATTGAAAAAGAAGTATCGTAATTAAACGAAAAGGGATTAAAGTCAATACAATAGTTAATATTGATTGTTGAAAGTTAGGTCATAATATTCAGCGACACTTTTTGAGCTTTTCTTCTGCTTTTGTGTTTTGCTCTTGTTTTCTTTGTTTTTAACCCTTTCTAGCTTCCTCATTATTTTTCTTAAAACTGGGACGCTATTGAAAAGTAAGTTTTTTTTTTCTTTTCTATTAATTACGAGGAAGTATCATAGTTAAAGAAAATAAAATCAAACAAAGTGCATATATGAAAGTCAAGTCAATATACACATAGGATGATGGTCAAATTAGTTAATTTTAACGAAAAGTCAAAATAGTACGTCCTACCGCACATGCTACTGCTTCACTTGGAGCACACTTAAATTGAAAATTAAATAAAAAAAAAATTTGCTTATTCCCAACGATAACATGCTTATATAATTGGGTTATTGAAGAATTAATTTTCAAAAATTTATCTTTGACTGTTTTTTATAGCAGCCGTTTAGTATTATATAATAGCATGCTGACGTAGAATAACATTTTTATGTTTCAACACGTGATTATGCTTCTACCTCGTACCAATTTACTTCAACAATCATAATATAATTTAGGTATCTAAATTTCTCAGCCTTTTGGTATCTATAGACTTTAGAATGAATATATTTTATCTTCGAATTATGAATATATATAAACCCCACAATCTGTCATTAAAAAACAAGTGCAAAATTGGACGACTTTAGTTATTTGTAAGCTTCAAAATTAAGTTGTATTAGGAAATTTCACGTTTATATTGTAATATTTGTGAAGAGACGTGTCTGTGTAATGTAAAGTAGCCAATGAAAAAACAAAATTAATACGTGGAAATACGAAATATTATATTTTTATATATAGTATTTGTATCAAAATAAAATAAATGTAAAATCGGTTTATATATGTATCACAAGAAAAAGATAAGTTATTGATGGATTTGTATTAGTGTTTAAACAAGATATTTTTCGTCTTTTTCTAATTAATTTTTCAAAATTATATGACAGGGATTCAAGAAAATATCATCCAAAAGATGGGAATTCAAGCACGAGAAATTTCAGAGGGGTTGTAGGCACAAGCTAGGTGAAATCACTAGGAAAAAGTGCGAGCCAAGTGTGTTTCCTTCTTACCTCAAGTCTTCTTCTGAGGAAAATGCAACGAGTTCCACAGAAGAAAACAATCAGCAACTTCTTATGGAGGAGAACAAGAACCTAAAGAAAGAGAGATTAGAGCTGCAAATGCAGATAGATGAATGCAAAGCACTTGAAATAAAGTTGTTGGCATGTCTCTCTCAGTATATGGACACCCAACAAAATAAACTTAGGAGACTATGTTAATTCATAATTAATATTTCATGGAAATAGAGCTGTTTAAGTTTTCATGGATTTTTATAAGATATATCCTAGTCTTGATTTACATACTGTCCCTACTTCATTCATGTTCCAGTTTCTTAACAAGAAGAATAACTAGATACATGTAAACCCTATAGTTAGCATATGGCGAAAAAAAGTTTGAAAATCAATTTGCTAATATGTTTAGCTAAAATAAAATTAATTTTCTATTATTAAACATTGAGAGTGTGAAGAATTGTTAATTAAAATTGTAGAATAAAATTAAAGGAATTTAATCAAATAGTTAAATTGTAAAAATTAATACAGTAAAAATAAACATTGAGAGTAGGTGAGAGTTGAATTTCATGAAATCTTATTTATCCCATGAATACCATTTTACCAATTAATTCAATTTATTATTCTTGTTTATTCATTGATTCATAAAAGTGTTTGAAACCTAATTCTTTATATTGAACAAATCCAAATTTCATAATTGAATTCTGAATCCTTTTGATAAATTTAACCATGAAATTTGTATAATTAATGATCTTGGATTTTCTCTATAACTTCTCTAACTCATTAAACTAATGTAAAGTATTTAAATGAACCTAACAAAATTAACAAATAAAGTGTTAAACTAACGTATCTTTTAAATATTGTAAATTAAAGATAATAAAATATAAAACAATTAATCGAGTAACGTGCCACGACGTAGGTGCGAACACAAGTGCACCTAACTAGGAAACGAATTTTAATTATCTTTTGCATAAAATTGTTCAAAATCGAACAAACTCAAACTAAAAACCGATAAAAAAAATTAAAATGATTTAGTTTCGTTTGGTTTATTAACTTTTTAAATTGAACAGTTTAATTATTTGGTCGCAATTTAAGATTTGAAAATCAACTACACTATAGTATACATAATTTTTATATTTTTTCTCCAAAAAAAGACATGTCACAATTCAATTCATGTTATAAACATAATCATGTGAAAAATAAATAATGGTTAGTAATATAATTATAAGAATTTAATTGGTATACACAATTCAACTTTAACTATAATTTTTACTAATTAATTAAATATGTGCTAAAATTATATTTTCTAGGTAGTTTTTGAGTGAGATTGATTTGATTAAATTACCAATAAATATTTAAATAAGAGATGTTAGTATAAAAAAATTTACATAAGTTTGTTGATTTTATTAATTAATATTTTAAAAGTCATAAATAAAGAGTTGTGATTGAATTACACTAACCATGTATACTAATTAAACTCTTTAAATTATTCTCAAGAAAAACAAACTATTTAAATATTCTTATAAGGATTGGAAATTATATTAAATAATACTCTAACATATTTTTAAAACCAAAAAACCAAACCTAATAAAATTACTAACTATTAAACACACTTAATTTTCTTGTTTGGTTCGAGTGATTTTAGGATAAAAACTGGTATGGTCTTTAATTTGGGTTTAGATACTTTAATTTGTGTTGAAAATTAATGAATACATGGTAATTTATGCAATCTTTTAAACTAAATAACACCTAAATATATGCCACAACAAACTTCCGATAATGTTATGAAACACAAACTTGTTGATCACTGAGATGGTTACTATGTATATGTATATGTTACAATACGATAATAATTGAGTTGGTGAGAATTAAACAAAATTATTTCATTCCGTAATCTTATAGTATCATCAACCACACAATACAAAATACTATAAAATAATTGTTATAAACCTAAGAGTATATTACGAACATGATACATCGTTAATCCTTAATTAGCTTTGGGCATGGGATAACGACACAAGGGACACACATGACTGGTTTGCAGCCACTTCACAATACATTGATGATGAAACACATGCCTACATGGCATGAAAGTCGATGACAACTTGATGTTTCCATTATCACT
Source organism: Psophocarpus tetragonolobus (assembly GCA_037954015.1). Lineage (NCBI taxonomy): Eukaryota > Viridiplantae > Streptophyta > Magnoliopsida > Fabales > Fabaceae > Psophocarpus > Psophocarpus tetragonolobus. The sequence continues at coordinate 32,481,894 of CM075690.1, read as the reverse complement.
CTCTTCACCACAATTTTTTTCCATACAAATGCTACAGTTTTCAGTTTTGAGAAGAAGTGGATCTATAAGCGGGGTCAAAGAGTTAATGGCTTCAGTGGAAGCAGGAACCATCATGACACTTTGTTGCATGGATTCTTCTATGAATGCAAGCTCATCTTCCATTTCTTCATTACCCTCTTCACTCTCTTCTTCTTCAATGAGATGCACGAGAATGTTTAAATCAAAAGGAATCTCTTGGCATTCCGAGTCTGCAGATTCAGAATCAGAAGGGAAAGTCCGAACCTCCAAGACTCGTTGAACCATAGGAACAATCCTCTGTGATATTTGATCAAGGATTTCTGGTATGAAGTAGGGATTGCACTGTGGATAACATGACAAGAAACTTGTTAAAAAATGTGGATTATTTTGCAAGAAGCTTTCGAAGCTTATGGAGAATGAGGTATCCAACAACGTTGATACTCGCGACACATAATTTGCAAAATTACTGAAGTGTCGAGTAGTAATCTTCACTTGAAATTTCAATAAATCTCTGGGTTTGGGATTCATTACTAGTCCCCTTGTTAACACACGATAGAAGTAGGGACCCCATCTTTCTTCTATGGCTGATAGGTCACTTAAGAACAATGAAGTTGATATGGGGTCTGAGACTAAAAATGGCTCCATGGAACAGTATCTGATACCAATGCTTCAACCCTAATGGATTGCTATTTCTAAAGCGTCTTTCTTGATCAAAGAATGCTCCGATTTCTACCACAACAAAAAGCTTTCAGGTTTCAGAGAAAAAACAAAGCTCATCTAATCTTCTTATAAATTAATCAACAGGAATATTAAAGATTAACTAAAGATAAAGATATGATTTCTTCAATCATAACTAATTGTGTATTTTAGAAATGTATAACTTTGGTTGATAATATTAAATTTTTTTGTAAATGTAATATATTTTTATATTTATCTTTAATATTAGTGAAATTTTATTTATCTTTTTCTAATTTAAATAAAAAGATAAAGAATAATATTTAATTATTTGAATTCAAATTAATAAGAGTATTTAGACAATAAATTAATTAAATAAATAATGCAAAACAACCTTTTAAAAACTTGCAAGAAAATCCTGAATTTCCTTAAAACACCTATTTTAATAAAATTTTAAATTATATGATCAAATTACATATGTATTAATTCACCAAAAAAAATATAAAAATTCACCAAAAAAATTTACATATATATTAAAGATTCTTATCTCGACAAATCTTTCTTATCTTTTATTTCAAACATCAATTTTTATTTTTTTTATCTCGGTTTACTTTACATTATCTAACGAATTCTCCCTTTTTGCGTAATCTTTCTCTAATTTATATTTTTAAATTTTAAAGATTATGTTAATTAATCTAATCTTATCTTTTAAATTACAAAATTAATTCTGTATATTTTATGGGAAATATTTTTTATATAGTAATTTTTAATCAAATTTTCAAATTTTGGAATTTGGGAAATTTTATCAAATAAATATTCTCAAATCTTTAAATTAATTCAAACTGTAAAAGTATAATTGATCGTACTATTCATACCTAGCTGGACAGATTCACTCTCATTAGTGTGTGCGCATTTGCTCCACTAAACTTTTTTTCTTTAAAATGTTGTATAATTATTTTTTTTCATTTTTAATAAAAATATTATCTTCACTATTAATAAATTTTAATATTATAAAAAATATAAATTTGTATAATTCTATTTTTTCAGTTCATAAATCTTTTAACTTTTTAAGTTATAATCTTTTAATATAATACTGTATTATTTATCACATATTTTTGCTTATCAAAAATACCTTTGGTTCTATTTTATTTCTCAATTATTTTCACACATGTATTTGATTTTAAGAGTATATTTCTCTCCTTTTTATAAAAAAAAATATTATAAAATAATTATGATATATATATTTATATTTTAAAAATATTATATTCATAGTTACAAACTTATTTGATCAATTAGTAAATGATGGTTTCAATCTAATCATGTCTAGAATTAGTGGATGATATGTGTAATTAAACAAAAAAAATTACAACTTAAACAAGTTTTTTATTTCTAATAAATTTATGAATTTTGTTTTTGGTTCCTGTTAAAATTTGTGTTTGATACTTTTTTTTAGGTCTTTAAATATTTTTAAACAATGCTTTAAAAAATTCTAAATTTAGATAGTACTTTGATAAGCTAAAACAAAATTCACTAAAAATAATATGTTTTAAGCCAAAAATTAATTATTTATACTATTAATAAAGGCAATACCCCATTTTGATGTTTATTTTTCAAAATACCTATTCTACCATTACATCTATGTTAATAAATTTATGAATTTTGTTTTTGGTTCCTGTTAAAATTTGTGTTTGATACTTAGTTTTTTTTTTTGTTTTTGGTCTTTAAATTTTTTTAAACAATGCTTTAAAAAATTCTAAATTTAGATAATACTTTGATAAGCTAAAACAAAATTCACTAAAAATAATATGTTTTAAGCCAAAAATTAATTATTTATACTATTAATAAAGTCAATACCCCCTTTTGATGACCATTTTTCAAAATACCTATTTTACCCTTACATTTATTTTAAAATTACAAAAAAAAACTAATTTGTCATAAATAGACTTGAACTCATAACCTTTTATTCCCAAAGATATATTTTACACTAGACCAACCTTATAACTTTCAGCAAAAGATTACTTTAAAATATTGATATCTAAGATACATAATTGTCCAATTATATCTAAAATGTATAATATATGAATTATATTATATATTATATATTATATCTATACTTCTATACTATTAATAAAAGCAATACCCCTTTTTTATGTCCACTTTTTAAAATACCTATTCTACCCTTACACCTATTTTTAAAAAAAAAAACAAACTAATTTGTCATAAGAGAGACTAAAACCCATAACCTCTTATTTTCCAAACATATACTTTACCACTAGACAAACATTATAATTTTAAGTAAAAAATTACTTTAAAATATTGATATCCAACATACATAATTGTCCAATTATATATGTACTGTATAGTATATGATATTATATTATATTATATATACTATATCTATGATATTAATAAAGGGAATGTCATCATTTGATGTTTACTTTTCAAAATACCTATTCTACCCTTACACCTATTTTAAAATTAAAAAAATAAACTAATTTGTCATAAGAAAAACTTGAACCCATAACCTCTTATTTCCTAAAGATATATTTTATCACTAGACCAACCTTATAACTTTAAGAATAAAAAATTACTTTAAAATATTGATTTCGAACATATATAATTGTTCAATTATATCTAACCTGTCTAAGGGTCACAAATATAACTTCTCATCTTTTCTCTTTCCATTTTTTCATATTAATTGCATATTTGATATATCCATTAATGATCTGACATGTTTTTACTATGTTATCATAAACAAAAAATATAAAATTAACAGAATATATTTCAAAACATGTCATATAACAATTTATATTTCAAAATATAAAAATTTACAAAAAATATTAAATTAAAATCCTACAATTGTTATAACATGTTATAGAGAAGGAGTTGTATTTTCGCTAGTTATAATCATGGTCCTTTATGTTAAAATCTTATGTCTGTCACGTATGATTGAAGCACAACTCCTAAACCGATTAGACTCAAAACCAATTATCGTTCTTGTTTTCAAAACAACGTTAATTTAAAGAAAACAAAACTACTTCATTCCAAAATCAAACTACTGAACCTCAGAATTTAACATAACAAGAAAAAAAGACTTATACCCAGTAACATTCAATATCCTTTTACATTAAGAGTACATTAAACTCCTATAATGATATTCAAAATGACAGACCCAGATGAATTAATTTTTTACAGTAGGCATAGGGTAGCGGCACAAGGGACACACATGACTTAATTGCAGCCACTTCACAATACAGTGATGATGAAACACGTGACCGCATGGCATTGACGAAGAAGAAGAAGAAGAAGATGATGATGATGGCAAATTGACATCTTCAACACAAAACTTTTCCAAACAAACATTACACACTTCAGTTTTGAGGAAGAGAGAATCAACGAATGGTTTCAACAAGTTGAAGGCATCATCGGAGGCAGGAATCATTGTAACGGCTTGTTGCATGGACTCTTGTATGATTGCATGTTCCGTCTCTTCATCCTCATAGCTCTCTCCATCCTCTACCACGTCCATCGCAATGTGTAATTTCAAAGGAAACCCTCTGCATTGTGAATCAGATTCAGGATCATCTCTGTTTGAACGAAAGAGTGTTTGAGCCAAAGAAACGACCTCTTCTGATATTTCATGGAGGCTTTCTGGGATGAAGTAGGCAGAGCACATTGGATCATTGGATAAAAAACTTTCTAGAAAATCTTGATTATTTTCCAAGAAGCTTTCACAGGTTATCGGTATCGAGGTTTCCAATAAGGTTGATTCTGCTTCAAGTTCGACATGATGAAAATAATTTGTATGATATCGAACAATAACAGTCACATCCACTCTCAATAAGTCTCCGGGTTTAGGCTTCACCATGAGTTCTGTAATCACATGAATGTCGTAGGAACTTACACTTCCTTGTACAGCTGGCATGTTGAAGAATATGATGCAGAACAACTAAGTATTTTAGGTTTGATCTACTTCTCAATGTTGGTCCTGTACCTACGTGTATTTATAATTGCAATGTTGTTACTAAATCATACTATAAAAGAAATTTTCTTATAATAAAATCATAAAAAAGGAAATAGAAATAAACATAAAGTGAAGTATATAAAGATATATATATTTAGTATTTCTTGTTGGAAATAATAGTGGATTGGTATTAATCAATTATATTTTATCATTATCTGGCAATTTAAGATTTGGTGATAATCATATCTTATAATATCTTTATGATTATTTGAATGGGATTATAGTAAGATTGACTCTGTGATGGGTTGAGTCAATCATATAAAAAAAGGGTAGTAAAATCCTCAAGAGTTCTTAAGTAATCATAAACAAAAATCAAGTGCTACAATAAACAATATTTACAAACACTTGAGAATAAAACATGATTACACGCAGCAGAAGAATGGGACATATTCTTGCATATATTAAGGATATAATAATAAATAGTCTCTAACTCTCATCCCAATTTATAATGAACATAAGTTTATTTATATATCCCAAAATAAAGCTTCTAGCTTTTACAAGAATACTATTAACAATATTATAAAATATGGTATGGAGAAATTAATCTCTTAAAATTTGGGATTCCTATATTGTCCTTACAAGAATTGGATACTAATATTGCAAATCAATAGAGAGTTTGTTATACAAGAAAATATTTTACAAGAGACCAATATAAAATCCTTAATATAGATCCCAACAATGTGATCACAAATAATGTGATAAGAAAAAAATAATTTTATCAAGAATATTTGTTTTTGCACATGTATGATTAATTGGACATTTAAAGTAAAAAACCTTATATCACAACAATTTATTTTATAAGATATTAATTAAAATTCTAATATACAAAATTCTATATATATATATATACACAAATTCTCTTTCCTCTATCTTTTTATATTTAATTCTCTATACATACTATAATCTTGTATCTATTGATTTAAGGTTTCCTTTTATTTCCATCAATTGGTATCACAGCCAAATTAGATACATATTATGGTTGTTTTCTATTAGAGAATTATGATTGTTTTCTATTAGAAAATTAAATTTGAATTGAAGATTTTTTTGTGTTATTAGTGAAATTTTATAATATAGTTCACTATTATCTTTTTTACAAAAAAAATGAGGGTTTACGCTACTTGTTATTGTTAAAATAACATGTTAAAGTTTCATTCTCTTACCCTGACATGGGTAACTTATATATTGAAACTTCTTTTTAAGTGCTACCCCTTTAAAACCTAGTTTTCTTTTAAATAATTTTGGGGTAAATTGTTTTCAAAATTACTTAATGGTTTTCCTTGTTTTATGTTTGACCAATGTGAGTCATTTGTCTGGGCAACATAATATATTTGTGTTAACTTTACTTTGGAAAGTGTTAATAGGGTTGCATAGACTCATTTTTTTATACCCAAATTTTTGTGATTTGGTCAAGGGAGAACTTTGTCGTTTTGATACGATCATGTATGATGATTCGTGTGTTAAATTCATTCTCAGAAGCAATGAATGTGGTTGCTAATTTTTTATATTCTTATTTTTTCACAAATACCATATTTATTTAATATTTTTATATTATTGGTATTTTTTAGTATAAAAAAATTTATTAATTAAAGATTAAATTAAAAATTTTTTTCTATTATAATCTTGAATTTTTTACCTATTTTCATTGTGATAATTCTTTACAGTATTTGTATTCTCCAATTATACTGTACTCTCTTTAATATTGAATTATCATTTATAAATTGATTTTAGGTTATCTTATTAATTATGCACAATCTTAATTGTCCTTCTATTATGAGCATAATTTTTTTTATTAATTTGCATTATTATTACTTGTCTATCATGGGTATAATAATGTGAATTTTGTATGTTGGTCATATAATATATATGATTAATATTATGCAAATTTATTGGACAATATGCATAATTTCTTTTTTCATTTACATAATTATAATTTCACTATTTTAGATGCATTTATGTGAATTTTGTGATATAATTATTTTTTTTATTGCATTGATGATAACTGTACTCTATCCGTATTGTTATTAATGTAATTTGGTGTTATATAATGTGTTTTTCTTGGCTTATGTTAATGATTTTCTTATATCCTATCGGTATTAGGATTTTATTGACATAAGTTATAGTGCATTGTAATTTCCTTAAGGATTCTCTTTTAACTGAACTTTTAGAATTACATAATGTTTCCCTGTTTTTGTAATGTTCCGTTTATTTTTCTCATTTGATCATGTTTAGTTATATTTATATGGAACCAAAATTTACACTCTCATTTTTTTTGTTCCATAATGACTTATAACTTTTAATTGGACATTTTTCCTTCAAAACAAAAAAAAATGTTGCATTTTTTGTGGTGCAAATTTTCTATATATATATATATATATATATATATATATTGATAAAGAAATAGTTGAATTTTATTTAGCCCTCTGGGTATTTTTTTGTTATATCAACTTATTTTTTCTTTATCAAGTGGAAGGATTTTGTATATTAGAATTTTAATTAATATCTTATAAAATAATTTTTTGTGATATAAGATTTTTACCTTAAATGTCCAATTAATCATACATGTGAAAAAAAAAACAAATGTTCTTGATAAAATTATTTTTTTTCTTATCACATTATTTGTGATCACATTGTTGGGATCTATATTAAGGATTTTATATTGGTCTCTTGTAAAATATTTTCTTGTATAACAAACTCTCTATTGATTTGCAATATTAGTATGCAATTCTTGTAAGGACAATATAGGAATCCCAAATTTGAAGAGATTAATTTCTCCATACCATATTTTATAATATTGTTAATGGTATTCTTGTAAAAGCTAGAGGCTTTATTTTGGGATATATAAATAAACCTATGTCCATTATAAATTGTGATGAGAGTTAGAGACTATTTATTATTATATCCTTAATATATGCAAGAATAGGTCTCATTCTTCCGCTGCGTGTAATAATGTTTTATTCTCAAGTGTGTGTAAATAGTGTTTATTGTAGCACTTGATTTTTGTTTATGATTACTTAAGAACTTGCTTATGATCTCATATTCTACGTAAAATTATCAAGTGATCTATTTTCTCACATATGTAATTATTTTTTCAAGATCCTCATAGGGGTCAATATTTTTGTAAAGATTGATTAATATGTGGTTAATTATGAAACCATTTGTGAGAATTATTTATTCTTATGGATGAATTTGTAGGTTTCATATTCTTGTTATTTTAACCATTTCTCTCATTAATCATTTGTTATTCTACTACTTTCTAATTCCTTAAGTAGAATAATAGTGAATTTTAATTCACTTTTATTATTATCTTATAAAGTCATCATCTCACTATCACTAGAACTTTTAATACTAGTGTACCCTAATGATAATCCTAATATTTTTGGTATATTAAGGATTAGTGGGAGTATATATAATCTTGTATTATCTCTCGAAACTTATATATTTTTTATTGTCATATAATCGTGTGCACATTTAATTATGATATGACATATTCTATAGGGCTTCTTTATTTATTTTTGTCCTATTTTTATTGAGATACATAAAATCCATTGTATCTTTGTAGACATCTTTAACTGATGTTAAGGTCATTGTGTTGGGTACTGCACATCAATCCTTTTGGCATACAATTATGCATTGTGCATCTCTTTTACCCAAATTTCATATTTTAATTGATCAAAATTTTAGAAGTATATAATTTTGTATCATTGCTCGAGACTTCTCTATCTGTATTGTCATATATTCTTGTGCACATTTAATTATGATATACATATTTTATAGGACTTTACTATTTATTTTTGTCTTATTTTAATTGAGATACATATAATTCATTGTATCTTAATAGACATCTTTAAAGGATGTTAAGAGCATTTTGTTGGGCATTGCAGATTAATTCTTTTGATATGCAATTAAGTATTGTGCATTTCTTTACCCAAAATTTCACATTTTGTTTGGTCAAAATTCTATAAGTATATTGTAGATGCAATACTCCTATCGAGTATGATTTTCTACTTTGTAAAAAAGTGCTTATTATGATAGTACTCCTATTGAGTACAATTTTGCACTATTGAAGTACTTATGAATTTTTTTTGTTTGGACCAATTATCTAAGTGTTTGCTCAATTGACATTTGTGGCCACAATAATCTGAGTATCATTTTATATAAACTAGGTGTCTATGTGGTTTTAGTAGGGAATTTATGGATTTCCTACTTATCTTTGGATTCTTACATAGCCACTTATTTTTGAAACTCGGATTAGTTAAATGTCAAATATTATAGAGCATTTATGTAGCCTATATGTAATTACATATGTTATTAAGCTATGATGAATAACTAGATGCATGTAAATTATGCTTTCTCACCTATATAATTTTTCCGACTCAAGTAAAAAAAAATTATATTAATTAAACACTTTTTTATTCACTGATCAAATACTTAACTTTGGAGTTTTATAACTCATATGGTTTGGTTAAGTTTTGATGTCTTAGATCAGTGGGAGTCTGAAAATTTTCTTATGAGATATGTGTGAAGTAATATCATTTTAGTAACATATCTCTTAGCATTTTTGGATGCTTGAGACCATGTAGTATCATTTTATTGAACTACATTATTCTATATACTTTATGAGAAATATTTATGATATATATCCCTATCGGATATTATTTTGTAGCTCAAATTTCTCATTGTCTAATATAAGATTTGTCTATAATTGTCATTCTAGCTTAATGATTTATCTTTGTATTATTGATTAATACCATCCAAGTGGGAGAATGTTGGAAATAATAGTGGATTGGTATTAATCAATTATATTTTATCATTATCTGGCAATTTAAGATTTGGTGGTGATAATCATATCTTATAATATCTTTATGATTATTTGAATGGGATTATAGTAAAATTGACTCTGTGATGGGTTGAGTCAATCATAAAAAGCCCATTTGAGGGGTCTCTGCCTACCCTGGGGGATTATAAATTTTCCATCCCATTAAGCAAATTATAACAACAACAACAATACACATTCTCTAAAATAATCCCCTAGAAAGTAGGTAGTAAAATCCTCAAGAGTTCTTATTGAACTCATATCTCTACAATAATCATTCCTAGGGTTTTTGTTCTTGAAGATCAAGAACTTCAATTCAATATATTTGAGGTACACAAATTCTCTTTCCTCTATCTTTTTATATTTAATTATCTATACATACTATAATCTTGTATCTATTGATTTAAGGTTTCCTTTTATTTCCATCATTTCTTCCATCGTATCCACATCTTATATATGAAGAATATTAATACTATCTACCAAATGTATAAATAAATTATATTCTTGTATTAAACTATAATTATCTCTAAAAACAAATACTCACCATATACTCAATAGAACAACCTTCATCCTCATCCTGGACTGAGAATGTAGGTGATTGTATTAGGAAAGCAAAATTTAGTTTTATTAATCAAGAAAAAAATTATCTCCGTTATCTAATATTCAAAACAATATTACTGTCTTAAAACATACTTTTGTTAAAAATGCGTTAATGTTCAAATTAAATTTTGAATTTGAAAATTAATTCTATAAATTCAATTTATATTTTTTAAATAGTCTTATCTTTTAATCTACGTTTATATTTTTCACATAAATTATCTGTATAATATTTAATATTCTACTCATATTTTTTCTTATTTGTCTATCTTATTTCCCGTGTCCTATTTGTAAAAATTTAAATTATATATTATATATATTAACATAATTTACATTAGCTTTTCATAATTTCTTGTTTTCCTCTTAACTATAATCCTTAACTTTTAATTCAAAGATATATTTTTTATCTTTCTTTTTTTTAAAAAAAAATCTATCTAATCCATTCTTTTGTTATATATGAAGCTAGAGTTCTTCTATAATTATTAAAATTTATATTTTTAAAGATTGTGTTAATATACTATTATCTTCTCTTAAGTTACGAATTTGAGTCTGCCTTCAAAAGAATGAATATATCTAGTCCATCGGTTTGTTATGTATTTTTTTCATAATTTACTTATATCTTTAAATTTTAAAGACTACGTTAATATACTCTTAGTCTTATTTATCTATACTCCTGTCATTTTCAAATATTTATTCGCGTTAATATGTATGACTTCTTATTCATTCAGTATTTAATTTTTTATTTGGTTTATATTATTTATTTATTTCAAATACTATTTCTTGATTCTTTTTTTTGGCGTACAATTTTCTTGATTCTATATAAGTTTGTTTTTATCTTATTTAAATTTTAAATCTTAATACTTTATATTAAAATGAAGATATTTTCTCTTTTAGTCTTAGATAAATTATATTTTAATATATAGTTTAAGATCTCCTTTTATCAATCATAATTCGAATTGCTATAAGAAAAATGATAATTCGAATTTAAGTTTTAAAGTTTGAATTTTGAGTCATAATATCTAGATTTACACTAAAATTTTCAACATTGATTAAGATTACAATAATCTTAAAAAATAATCTAATCTAAAAGAGGAAGATATCTTCAAAATGATAAACTACGAGTCAAGAATTAAAAGGTTAAATCAACAATGATTAAGATTAAGATTACAATAATCTATCTTCAAAATGATAAACTACGTCTAGCTTTACTCTACAATTTTCAACATTGATTAAGATTACAATACTCTTAAAAAATAATCTATCTAAAATAGGAAGATATCTTCAAAATGATAAACTACGTCAAGAATTAAAGGTTAAATCAAAACGAATTTTTTATCATTTTCAATGTTAAAATTAAACACTTAAGAAGATTACAATATACTGAATTTCGTTTAAGATAAACTAAATTCAAAATGATAAATTTTTATATTTGATATTTTTCACAACAGCTTATCCCTTTCAATCTTTCTATTTTTTTCTCTTTAAACTAAATTTTAATATTTTAAAAAAACTGTCAATAAAGAAAATTTTAAATTTAAATTATTAGTTCATTATAAATCTTTTATATATTAAAATTTCTCTTCAGCCAAGTTTCACATTCAAATTTTGTTGGGAATGGTCATTGCTCGTTTAAGGTCTACACCAAAAATAAAATTTAAAATTCCTACCCTACTAATTTCCAAACATGAAAGAGCTATGTTACATTTTGAAACAATTTGACTACTAAAAGGGTGTTAGCTTTGACAAACAAGTAAGGATTACATATAAACTTATAATCCTGAACCTATACCAAAATTTATAAAGAATCTCCGATTTGACTAAATATAAATATAAAAAATATCCAATTTATTAACTTAAAAATAAAAATATATATATATATATATTTATTTTATACTCGTTCACCCATTCTTATTTTATAAACTAAAATATTTATTTATCTTAAAAGTAAGAAAAATTTGACATTTATTTAATAAATTACAAATTTTATATTTATTAAATAATTTTTTAATTAATATCATTATATTTAAATAAATTATTTTTTACTAATATTATAATTTTTTTTTGCAGACAAATATAAATATATCTGATACCCAACAGAGATATAGATGAAAACATAAATCTCATACCCGCTCAGTATAGTGAAGAGGATGAAAATGTTTCATAAGCAGAGATAGAAATATCGTGCCCATCTCTGACCGTTACCATGCCTACAGGCAAGTGACTTCAACAGTACCAAACTGAGGTTTTCAACAGTTAACATGCAATATATAAAACCTAATATGCAATTTTCCACCGGTCAGAAAACTAACATTTCAGAATCACTAACGGTATTATATAATAAATAAGTAACCAACTAGATCGTCGTTATAGGTTATCAAACACAACCTCCTGACACCAAAGGAACAAAATCGCCATGTATGATGTCAATCACACTTGTTCTAAATAGCAATACACAACCAAAATGGCTTCTAACACATAAAACATGTTATTGGATGGAACCATAATAATCCTACTCAGATAAAGTTGACTTCAGCTCCCCATTATTTCGCAGCTCCATCACAATATCGTGGCCACCAATCAGCTCACTTTTGTAGTACAGCTGAGGATAGGTTGGCCAATTTGAGTATATCTTCAATCCCTGTCTGACTTCCTCATCATTCAAGATATCAAAGGACCCAAAACTTATGCCCTCTTGTCGAAGGGCATCAGCAACTCTGGAACTAAAACCACATCTTGGTGCATCAGGGGTACCCTTCATGAAGAGCATCACAGGAGATGAGGCAATCAATTTCTTCAGACGATCTTGAATGGTCCCTGCAGGAAGAATCCCTTTCTCATGTAAAATCTTCTTAAGTTCTCCACTTTTTTGCATCTCCAACACAATGTCTGACCCCCCAATAAGCTCTCCCTTGAAATACAGTTGAGGATAACTGGACCAGTTTGAATAAACCTTAAGCCCTTGACGGACTTCTTCATCAGTAATAATGTCAAAACTCTCAAAGGGAACATTCTCTTGCTGGAGAATTTCCACTACCTTCCTACTGAAACCACACTTCGGTTCTTCTGGTTTTCCTTTCATAAACAGCATAACTGCACTTGAATTTATCAGGCTTTCAAGACGAGATGATAAGGTTGTGCTTAAATCAGTAGCTTTAGCAATTCCCCCTTTGCCATCTTCTGATTCTTTTCCTTTTGCTTCATCAATGGTATCAATTCCATTATCTTTAAAAATTTCTCTTAATTCCCCACTCTCATGCATAGCAATTGCTATGTCACACCCGCCAAGAAGTTCTCCTTTACAGAAAAGCTGAGGAAATGTGGGCCAATTGGAAAACTTCTTCAAGCCATCTCGAATTTCTAAATCTGAGAGGATATCAAAACTTCCAAACTTGACTTTTTCTTCCTTTAACACATCGACAGCTTTCCTGCTAAATCCACATTTTGGCTCTTCAGGAGTTCCTTTCATGAAAAGCATGACAGGATTAGAGTCAACCAGCTGCTGCAATCGTTTTTTAACAGGAGCACTAAGCCCTGGCTGAACTTGATTTTTCTCATGTAAAGAAACATTTTCTTTTGCTAATTCTTTCACTGTTTCAATAACAGTAGATCCTGCAGCCATCCCAAGACTGGCAGGAGACGCAGCATCTCCAGCATTAATTGAGCCTGCTACTTTAGCAACCTTGTTGGCTAAGCTTGACGGATCAGCTCCCTCCAATGTATCAAAGGTCTTGCCATCCTGACAAAAAAGGACCTCTAATCAACTAACAAATTCAAGCAAAGATGACAAGTGATTTTTCAATCCCAAATGACAGATTGAATCATCAGTGTATGTAATTATAATTATAATAATTATAATTACAATAAAACAAAGGTACTCATTTGTCTACATGTAACAACATTGATTTAAAGGAAATGAAAATTTTTCACACTTGATCATAATATAAACCTGCAAAACCTTAGATATAGCAATATAGAACAATAGAACTCTAAAAATATTAAAAACTCAATTTCAGTTTAGTATTTACATGCAATTGTCTAAACTGTACAGAGTTTCCTTAGATCAATGCAGCAAGTGATCATGCATAACAAGCTTTCTTCAAATAAACAAACCTCTTTGTTAAAGGAAATGTTTGGGACATTACAGTAAGAGGGTGTGTTTCATTTTTCAACATAAAAAAGCCAAGGTAATCATATACCATTCTGCTGACCTCATCAGCTGAGATACTTGCCCTTAACAGTGAGTATAGAGTATAAACTAAAGACCAATTGAATGACAGAGAAGTTACTCCCCTTCCCCTTTCATTTAATGATTTTCTTTAAAGTATTAAGTAGTCCTACATAGTCACTAAAGGGATTCACTCTAGGTATTCAAGACAGAATATAAAACCTATTTGTCCGAAAAAATTAGCACCACATTAGTTTTTATGCAAAGGTTTTCACCTTTCTTAGAAAACACAATTCATTTTGAACAATGATTTAGCTCCCTTCTTCAGCTACAGCTAGCAACAACCAAATACATTTAGGTTAGGCTTGGTTTAATAATATAGGTAATGGACTGGAATGGAGTGAAACATAAGCAAATGAATAAAATGGAATTGAAAGGAATAAAAATTCCATTCTATTCATTAATTGTTTGGATATTTAACAAAAATTTTGTTTCATTGTTTGAAAAAGTTAAGGAACATTATGAGTTATAATTTTTTAATACCTATACTATCCTTACTTTAATTATCTTCAGCACTTGGTACAACCAGTCAACCATCTTAAATATTTACCTACAATGATACCATTACTACAAATTGACAACACAAGAGCTTACATCTTTTGTAGTCACTTTGTTCTTGCAGTACATTCTCAATCCTACAAGGCTACAATACAACTAACTTACAGTAGTCCATCATGACTGAAAAGAGACTGCAAATACAAGGAAACCTATTTGCAAGACAGAAATTGTTGTTCAGTGGGGCTGTGGAATATTAAATATTTAATATATAAGCCAGTGATGAGAAAACAGGATAGGAAAGGTTTTCAGTTGGAGTTTGAAACAAATAAATGCATAAAACTAAACAGAAATCCAAAAAAAAATTACATGTCTAGGTGAAGAGATCACAGGATAGGGACGCTTCTAGTTTGATGATTTTTAGCTTTCTAGAGCTAGAACTCTTAGTTGAAAAAAAAAATGCAATGGCATAATGAATGGGGAGTAAAGACACATAATGTTGAAATGTAGAATCAAACGCATGCTTCCAGGTGAAGACAACAGCACCAGCAGGATGTTATCTGTTTTGAGGACAAAATAGGTATGCAATAATTGATAAGCTTTGAAGTGCTGTGCAGCCCAAATTGAAAGGAAAGAAAAGGGAAGGGAGTTAAGTAATGAAACAAAACGAATCATGACCAATCTTCTTCCATTACCCTCTCTCCTCAATTTTATAAAAAAAACAGTGGAATTACTTCCCCTTCCCCCCTAACGCAATGTAACTCGGCAATAAAACATAGCATCAACGAAACCATCAAGCACAAACTATACTCTATTGGCTACTATTCTCCCAGACTGATCACTAAAGCAGAACCATTGTCAACCCTAGTATCATACTAACACGAACACACCAACAAGTAAGAAATTACATATCCTGCATTATCGTAGGGAAAAAAAACAGGGAAACAGCAGAGCCTTACTACATCAAAACAAACAGGATAATACGCTATGAAAGAGACTTAATTTTCATTAAACCATATTGCCCTAAAATTCAGAATTAAGACTAACTAAGAACAAAAACCTCATTAAGAGAGAAGACACTAGATAGCAATACAATATAGAATAATTAACAATAAAACATAAACACCAAGTGCAAGAAACCCATAAACGAGAAGTACTAAACAATAAAGATGGTGAAAGAAGGCACGATAAGGATACCTTGCAGAAGGCAAAGAAAGGAACAGCAGAGACAGAATAAGCCTCGGATATCTCGGGTTGCTCCTCAGCTTCAACCTGGAAAAGACGATGATAAAGATGTGAAAAAAAGCAAAGAGAAAATGGAAAAGAAGAGAAGAGAAGGTTGAGAAGGAAAGGGAACCCTTAAGAAGTGGGCCTTGGGGAAATCAGTGGAAAGGTGAGAGAAGAGTTGGTCCATGTGCTTCGAAGCTTCGCACCATGACGCCCAGAAGTGAAGGATAACCGGAGAACCACTACCCACAACCTCGTCAACCTCACCCTTCGACTTCACGTCCCTCACTGAACCACCCATTATGCTTCGATCACGCCAACAAACCCTAACCCTCTCCTCAATCCTGATCAGCAAAGTTACACTTCTCCCTCTCTCTGGCTGTGTAAATGTGGAAAAATACGAAAAAAAGATAAACTTGCGTGCCCTTTTGGGGATTCTCAGACGCGTGGCTGCCCGCTGGTGATGGGTCTGGAAAGGAATATATATCCCCATCCAGCCCAAACTCATCATTTCTTTTAACACCTACTATTATTGTGAAAAACTCAAAATATCTTTTCTTTTAATATTTTTTGGAGTTTTCTATAAATTTCCAGATTAACAAGTTTGGAGAAGTTAAATTTAATATCCCAACTTATCCGATTAATGGTGATAAATATATCCTAAGAGAAAATGTGGAGACCAGTTCTAAAACAGAACTTAATAACATTAGGTAACAAATTAAATAATATCATATTTTAAAATAAGAACATAAAATATTTGTATATTAAAATAAAAAGAAAAAGGAATCGTTTAATAGTTTTGTGTTACTATTAAGTGGTTGCATGGTGAGGCTCAACACAATTGACCAATATATACAATTTGTATATGTTTTAATATTAATGGTTCACCGCAGCATGTAATATAGATTTCATAAATGGAGATTTTAGGGCCTTGATTTTAGACTCCACTTCAAGGTTCATGTTTTGATGTTTAATCATCTCAAACATGACAATGCTTTGACTAGACTTGTAAGTCATCTCTCCTTTGTTGGAGGTGACATCACGACTCATAAAACACTTTCAAAATCTAGCCTCCAAACACCAGAATTTGTAGCCTTTTACTACTTTTGGATGGCCCAAAAAAATGCATTTAATAGCTCTAGTTCTAACTTATCTTGCTTAATGTGTGCATATGCAACATAGCCAAAAACTTTTAAGTGTTTTAAGATTTGGGGTGTGACCAAACCAGACTCAGTCAGGTATTCTGAAATTTAATGTTGTAGAGGGGCACATGTTTATAAGGTATACAACAATCATGGCAACTTCTATCTAGAATACCTCAGGCAATCTTGCACTTAGCAACATACACCTTACCCTTTCATAGGATGGTTGTATTAAACTGTTCAGCCAAACCATTTTACCAACAATTGTCTCATGCCTTGTAATTCCATTTTCAATGTAGAATTTGTTGAAAGACCTTGAGTAGAATTTGAGGCTATTGTCAGTTCAAAATCTTTTGACCTTTTTCGAGTTTGATTTTCAACAAACATCTTTCGGCTTTTGAAGTTTTCAAGTGTTTCATCCTTGGTTTTCTGGATGAATATCTAGAGTTTCCTTGAGTAATTACTCATTATGCTTAAGAAGTATCAAGCACCAGAATGAGAGGAGGCCTTGGTTGGTCCCCATAGGTTAGCATGAACGTAATCCAAAATCCCTCTTGTCTTTTACTATCCAATGCTAAACTTGGCCCTACAGGATTTTCCATATACACAGTATTCATAAAACTTCAACTTTTCCACTTTGTCTCCACATAGAAGGCCTTCTTTACCAAGTTCAATCAGCCATTTCTCACTTGCATGCCCCAATCTTTTGTGCCACGATTTAGTCTTGGATAGGGGCTTCTTAGAAGCAATAGTAACAAAGCCAATGACTATTCCACCATCAACATAATACAACCCATTCTTTGTGATTCCCCTCATACAATCACATAATCTTTAATAACATTTAGGATCCCCTCGAAACACATACCCGTTCTTATCAAAATCACCAAGTGATATTAGGTTTCTCCTGAGGTTAAGAATATACCTGACATCAATAAGAACCTTTTTCAACTTTATTATGAAGCTTAAACCTGATGGATCCAATGCCTTAAATTTTGCAGGGCTTTTTGTCTCCAAGTAGAACTAGACCATCAACTTGATAAAAAAACTTTTCAAACCATGATCTATTTGGTGTCATATGCCATAAACACCCTGAATTCATTATTCACTCAAATTCTAAGTTGTTTTTAGACACAACCAAAGCTCCAGCCAATTCATAACCTTAATCTTGAACAATAGTTGCATTTCCAAAATGCTTTTCTTTCTCCTTGTTACCACAATTAACTTCCCTTTTAGGGTAAACCTTCCTAGTATGGTCTTCTTTATTGTAGTGGTAGCATCTAATGTGAAGTTAGATCCTCCACCATCCTTCTTTTTCTTTGACTTAAACTTTTTCTTGTCTTTCTTAGGGTTCTCATTAGACCATTACCCTTTTGTTGTCGGTCTTTCACCAATCATAGGGGACCTCTTCTCCTTTCTTTCATTTAAATCTTTCATGCACTAACCTTCAAGTTTAGACCAAACCCTAGTAGTAATCTTTTCCTTAGACATTTTCCTAAGAACCCAATCACCAAGACTCGGGATAATAGCATTGAGAACCTTTTGGATCATTGCCATTTTCTCCTCTTTTTCCATTACGTTCTTTACCTTGAATTTACCAGCAAGTGCATGAATCAACCCTTGCAGAACAAGAAGGGCTCTCATCTTCTTCACCTGCCACAACCCAAAGTTGTTTTAATCAGTGAATTTTCCCATCTCATACTTGGCTGAGCCCATTGCAGAGTCACTCTTTCAATCACACATGAACAGTTAAATTTACAAGATAATTAAACTTCATATTTTCATAAAATAATAATTCATAGTAAATAATTAATGTTGTAAATATTTTATATTTACCAAAAGATTAGTAACAGACATCATTTCTGATGTGGAAGATCGGACTAACCTAACCACAAAGCATACTCAGTTTGCCTCCCTATCATGATTTTCTTTAACTATTCATTATCTTTCTTAAAGCATTTATATAAGTTCAAGATTCTATATAAGAAATAATTTCATACATATATCTAAAATTACTTCTTTCATCATTTGATTCATGAACCATTATTTATGAAATTCAACAACTTTACTCAACAATAACTAAAATTCAAAACCAGAACAATGTCTAGGGAATGAAAATAATTAAAGTAATCATTATCATAAATCAATAATAATAAAATAAAGCAAATAAACACACACATAGTTTATTAAGACTAACACCTCACACGGTCTATACATTTCACTCCCCTTTTACCTTAATAAGAGGTTTGAGTGCAAAATCTCAACAGCACTTCCATAGCTTTAACTTCCTTCGGAATCCTCTCTTTTCTCACTATAATCTCCCCTAGCTCCTCTCTCTCTTCCTTTCTCCTTCTTACTCTACAAATCCTTCTTCTCTCCCCCTCAAAATTGCAACATGATATCCCTATTCATGGCAAAACTGGTGCATATTCGTTAAGCGAAATTTTGCTCGCTAAGCGAACATATGCACAAAACATTTTCGCTGAGTAATGGTGTTAAAAATCCTAACTCTTTGTCTCACATAGCTAACTCATGGCACTTTTGCCAAGCGAGATTCTAGTCAAACTATGTTCGCTGAGCGACCTAGGCTTCACTGAGGAAATGATCCATCACTTAGCAAATTTTCTTCTAAAAATCTCATGTCTCTCTACTCCAGATTTGCTGAGTGGATTCCCTTTTCACTGGGCAAATTCTAATGGCTTAGCGAAATTAAGCTTTGAACCAACAACTCATTTTGGTTTAATGCTATTGCAAGATGAGATTTGACCAATGATTTTGTAATTTACATAAACTAGCATTCCTTCTTAATCTAATGAATCCTATGGTTGAAGCTTGGGTCATTGTTCTATTATTTACTTGGTTCAATGTCCTTTCTTGATTCATTGAAATCTTAGGTCATGGCTAGTGTTATTGTTCTACAAATTACATGGACCATGGTACTCTCTTGGTCTAATAAATTCTTTGGTTGAGGTTGGGGTATTTGTCCTATAATTTACATGAATCAATGTCCACCTTTGATTCATTGAATCCTTTTCTTATTCAACCTCTATTGGATTAATAGTCTTATTCGGACAAAATTAGTTATATACAATAACTAAGTTTCTAACTTTAATATCTAAAATTAATACTAACCTGGTTATGAAAATTGAGATGTTACCACACACATACAGACATACTCACTGTGTATCACTCAAAGGTTCTTTATTCTTGGATCAATTTTTTTTACATAATTCTTTACTTCTATAAAATGACTCCGATGAATTTTCTTTTACAATGCACAATCAGTAACTAGGCCTTTTAACACAAGAATAGAAGAACTATTCTAAAGAATACCTAACTAAAACTTCACTTATAAAAAAAATCTAACTAAAACTAACTAAATAGGAAAAATAATTGTCAGTTAGTTATTGACAGAATTTAAAATTGATTGTATGAGAACCACTAAATACCTTTATGTCTGTTTATGACAATATTATTGTCATGAATTTTGGTTTGGTATATTTTCATAATTTCTTACAATACTTTTAATCTAAAATAAAAATGTTCACCATAAATAAAAAATGAAAAAAAAATTCAAGTAAAAAATCATTTCACACTTTTATAAAAATATAAGATTTTCAACCTCTTAGAAAAAAAGGTTATAATATATGTAATTAAGATTTTTTTAAGGATCAATGATGCCTAATTTTTTTTATATCTTATATTAAACATCAAAATACTCCATTCTCAAACTTTAAAAATTGGATAGGACTTGAATAAATGACTCTCAAATTATTTTTTTATTGAAGTTTATTACGAATTGTTTAAATTTAAGGTACCATGTCTTTAAAAATTTCTTCATCGTATAAGTTTAATAACTAGATAAGTTTTTTTTTTTTTTTTAACAAAATGGGTATCTTTTATTAGATATAGTTTTTTATAACTATTTTTTTTCAACAGAAATCAATTAATTATTTTAATATCAAACTAAAATATTAAAAAATAAAACTATATGAAAATGTTTGTTTCTTAACTTTTTCGATCATTAGAGCCAAATTGTGTATAAATATCTTAAAATTAACATAACATTGTAGGGATTTAAAAAAAATTATTTAATATTTTCTAAGATATCCAAAAAGGGTATCTTAAACTTTTAGCATTTTGGATATGCTTGATAAAACATTTATACACACTTTATATCCATTTTAGTTCTTTTAACTCAGAATTTGTTTCTTAATTTTCTGTTTTAACTGATTTTCATATTTGGATTATGTTTGGGTCTTTTTCATATATTTCTTCTTATTTTGAAGGTTAGTAGACTTTATTCGATTTGACTTTGCAATGAGCTATGTGTCTTTATACTTTTTCATATATTATATTTCTTAATATAATATAATATAATATAATATAATATAATATAATATAATATAATATAATATAATATAATATAATATAATATAATATAATATAATATAATATAATATAATATAATATAATATAATATAATATAATATAATATAATATAATATAATATAATATAATATAACTCTTCTCTATTATTCTTTAGAACTTATTTTTTCTGTTGCACTTTCATCAATTCTTTACCTTCTATTTTAATATCCTTCATGTATCTTTGATTTTTATCTCAAATAAATTCATGGTAGACAAGCGAGACGATATGTTCCATTACAACGAGGTGTGCTTTATTCTTTCATCTTCCAATAAGAAAAATCAAAGATGTCATATGTATGTTATTTTTTGTGTTAATTTTATTTTTCTCTTTGATTAAGCATAATAAATAAGCACTACACATTCACTAATTTAACATTTTGGTTTTGAAAATTAATTTTCAAAACTATATATGTATGTAGTTATGCAAAGGTACTTTTTGAAATAATAATTTACTCTTTCATAAAATAATTTTTGAAAGTATAAATGCATGTTCCGTATAGTATTTTTTAGAACCTTGTATTTTAATAGAAAGTAATTTTTGAAACATTGCTACCTTTTAAAATTTTTTAATTTTGCTTTATTTTTTATGTAGTCATGTAAAATATGTCTAAGAGAATGAATATTCAAATTAATGAAGTATACAATAAGAGTGTTGTGGTGATTGCAAACTGATAGTGTCACGGTGATGTACAACTATTCACAAAAGTGTGTGTGGTGATAAATAGGATTTGTTGCACAGGTAGATTATGGACTCACGATGATGGAGGAAATATAATGTTTTTCACAAAGAATGAATTATGGAAAGAAAAAGTGTATTGTGAGATTTTAAGAAAAGAAAGTGATAGGATTATGTGATATGTGAAGAAATGAAAAAAATATTGTAGAATACAAATGGAGTATTTAAATAATTATAAGGGTGTTTTAAAAATATTTTAAAAAGTATATAAATCATTATATAAAACTGTAAATAACACCAGAAAAAATAGAAAAATATTTAACCTAATTTTGTAAAACAAAATAAAGAAAAGGGTTTCTTCAATAAAACTAATTCAAACCAGCTTGAGTCAGTTCAGTTTTTTGGTCACGAGCGGATTGCCTTGTCTCATTTGATTTTATAACATTGAAATACCCATTAAGAAGTTCTCTACATTGGTTAAAAAAGACAATAAAACTCCACATCTAATGCTAACAACGTATTCTTTGATACTTAGAGGAAAAAGCATATTCTTTGTTAGATAAATTATTAAACAAGTTTAGGCCACATATTTTCTTAATTACTACTACATATTGATACATAATTAATGTTATTAAATCTTTTCAAATAATTAGTACTCTCTGTTTCAAGAAATACTGATTTTATAAAAAATTAAAATGACATAATAAATAATATATGTATGTAGTTTGAGTTTTTTAAATTCCTTCACACTCTGTTGAATTCCTATCGAGACCAAAAACATAATAAATATTATATATGACCCGTGAATTTTCAGTACTTCACCTGCGTACAAAAATTTAACTAACTTGAACATATAATAAATTAAAATAAAATGGGTGTGTCGAAAATTCAGTGTGAACTCAACTTTATCCGCATGTGTGTAGAACTTTATCCTTTGGAAAAGACCTCCAAAGCAAAAGTGCTGTCATCTAAAGAGTTTGTTTTCTTTATTAGGTACGCTGGCCACGCAATTCGGAAATAAATATTTTGAATCGGAATAAAGTACAGAAACTTTTTTAATGTATAAAATTTTAAAAGTTTATTTTGATTTTTTATACTTTTTAACAATCTTATTTTTGTTCTTTATAAAAAAATAGTTGCACATTTGTATGGAGATTATTTCTACACACATTTGGTGTCAACAGTTAATAATTATAGTGGTTGTGATTGTTAAATATAAATTGTATAGGGAGAAGTAGAAGTGGTTATAATAAATATAATTTAAAAAGATTAATATTTTTTAATTGATATGGACGGCTAGTATATTACACTGAACTTTAATTATTTTAATTTAATCGCTTTCAAATTTTTTAAGTTTGTGAAAGCTATTCAAATACGAAAAAAAAATTAAAATAAAATTTTAAAAAACATAAAAAATCACAATAAAAATTTTAAAATTTAATTTACGAAAAAAATACTAAAACACAGAAACATTTAATTTAATTTATTATTAATGTAAAGATTTTTTAACAAAAAATATTTTCTGATTTTTATTTTTAATACGATAAGAAATATTTGAATGATTTTAGTATATAAAACTTTTTTTAATAATTTTCAATACAATATTTTATTTCTCTTAATTGATACCGTAACAATAGAAACATTTTATTATATTTAGTAGGTGATAATTTTCTGAAATCAGCCAAAAATTATTTTTACAATTGTCATATTACAATACCACAGTTTCTGGTAGCTAACTCACAAATATTTTAACAACAATATTAGCTTTTATAGAATAGTTTGTAATAGTTGTAATCCGCCATTAAAATTTTATTATTCCATTTAAAAATTGTTTAAAATAATTATATACACATAAATTTGTTTATTTATATTCATATTTTATAAATTATCATTTCTTTCAGAACTAAATTTAATTTTATTTCAAAAATAAAAACAATTATATATCACATAAATTTGTTTATTTATATTTATGTTTTTAAAAAATATTTTATTTCTGAATTAAGCATATTTTAAAAAAATAAAATAACATTTTTGCTTATATTTTAAAATTATATTATATTTCAAAATTAAATGCTATTGTTTATATGTTTTTACATAATAATATTTAATTTATAAATACAATATCATTATTTCAAAATTAAATTATATTTTATTTATAAGTAAAAAAATTATTGATAATAATATTTAATTTAGAAATAAAATTTAATTTAAAAATTAAATGAATATAAATATATATACATAATTAAACTTATGTCATATATTATTATGTTTAATTTTTAAAAATAATAACATTTTAAATTAGAAATAAATAATTTTTTTAAAATAAAGATATAAATATATATACATAAATAAATTTATGTGTATATAATTATTTTTAACTATTGAATTTTTAAAAAATTAATAAAATTTAAAAAGATTGTTTAATTTGTAGCCATATATAGACTATAGGTTTCAAACAAGATTTCCAAAAAAAAAAAAAGTTTTATAAAGGGTATTGTTGTTAAAAATAGTGACGAATTTTTTTTCGCTAAAAATTATTTTTTGTCAAAATAATTATGTAATTTTCAACTGTTGAAAATTAATCCTTACTAAACATATTAAATATTATTTTTGTTTGTTATATCATTATTTAACGGTCTTAATCGACATATTTTATTAAAATGGAGCAAACTTTTTATAGTAAGAATTTAAGACGGTAAGACCAATAAAATATTTTTTATTATACTAAAAAATCTTAAATTTTTTGTACTAATAAAAAGTATATTTATCCCGATCATTAAAATATAAATACTATTATTTTTTATTAAAAATAATCAATACTTTTCCATGCATGTATGTAATAATTTAATGTGTGTGGGTGAGTGTCTCACCATTCATCAACTATTTTCTTAAAATAAATTAATAAGTAACTCATTCATACGTATGTTCGTTCAAATATATAATTAACAAAATTTTAGAAAAAGTTTATATCATAATTTTTATTATTTATTGTGGGGCTCCTCCAATATTCAACTTTATAGATAGATCATCTCGAATAATTTATGATTTTATTTTATAAAAATTTTTTTAATTTGTTGTGTTTTTAACACCATTTCTTCAACTCATTAAGTAATAAAGTTCAGACATCTTATTTTGTATGCTTCTCATAACAATAATGTATAAATACTTGTTTTGTATGTGAAAATCATTTTTTGGCAATAGTTTGATACCTTAAAAAAATTAATTACTAACTACAATTAAACTATGTATGAATTGATTTATACTAATAATTTGACACCTTAAAAATCTAAATATTAGATGAAACACTCAACGTTTATTACTTTATCTCAATAATGATTTAGTACCATTTAAAAGAATTTGACCAAAACTGAGACATCTTTTGACAAAAATCATAAAATTTTACTTTGGTAACATGATAGAGTAGCAGTTTTGGCTGTAAAACTATTTGATTTTTCTAATTGTATTCAACTGAATTAATCAAATTGATTTTTCTACTTTGTCTTTCTACCTTACTTTTCCGTCCATGTAATATGTGGTTAAAGCAAGTCACAATTAAATGAGTTTTGCACTAACCTTAATTGCCTAAGCTAAGAGAAGTAGAAATTGACTGACATTCGAAGTTACAAAAAGACAAATAGTAAAGACTATTGTATTTAAGTATTGGTGAATGGGAGTCCAATGGATGAATTTGACATTGGTAAAGGCCTCCAATAAGAGGACCCTCTCTCGCCTTTCTTATTTCTTTTAGTTGGGGAAGGGCTAAGCCAAATGATTCAAGTGGTTGTGGATAAGGGTATGTAGCAGGGGTATCTGGTAGGAAAAGAACATGTCAACATATCACATTTATAATTTGCTAATGACACTCTTCTAATACCCTTTCGTGTCTGCGAAGTCGTCGGCAAAGGTGCATATTGCTTGGAAACCTGGACAGCGACCAAATTCCCTTGGAAACCCTAGACGGCGACCAGATTCCCCCCACATGGAACACGACCCGCCTTCGTTTCTACTTTAGCTAGTTATTGCTTGTACTTTTTCTTATTCTTTCTTTCCTTTTACATACACTATGTACTCCAGTGATATAAAATGAAACATGAAAAGGGGGAGCTGCAAATGATGGTTGGGAATTAGGAGTAGGGTGCTAGCATAGTTGGGATGTTCCCTCCTATAGTGATGCTTATCCCTCCCTCCCCATTTTTCACAATCTCAGGTCAATCATTGTGGTGCATCGAGGGGCCAACACGAGCCCAAGGTAAACAGGAGTTACCTTGTTGGTTGCTAAAACAACGCGAGCCCAAGGTAAACGAGAGTTACCTTGTTGGTCACTAAAATAATGCAAGCCTAAGGTAAACGAGAGTTACCTTGTTGGTTGCTAAAATAACGCGAGCAAAAGGTAAACAAGAGTTACCTTGTTGGTAGCTAACATAAAGCGAGGCCAAGGTAAACAAGAGTCACCTTGCTGATCGCTAACATAACACAAGCCCAGGGTAAATAAGAGTTACCTTACTAGGTCGTTCCCTTATTAGTTGCCCAACAAAGTCAATCACATATGCTCATACAACACGTAGAAGTTCCTTTTTAATTGAGTAATAAAAATATAAAAAAGAAGGTATATAAATCTTCAACGTGAAAAAAAATATGTCTAAACTGAAATGTGAAAAAATAATGATAAATGTTAAAAAATTGTCAATGCGAAAATATAATTTAAAATCATGTTTAAAAAGTGGTAATATTTGTAAAAAAATCTTGTAAAAAATAATATTGAAAAATAATTGCATAAAAAAAGTAAAGATAAAAAAGTTACATGGTAAAGACTGATGTTTTAAAATAAGTTTAAATAAGAAAATATTAAGTAAAAAATAATTTTCAATGAGTAACAAAAATATAAAAAAGAAGGTATAAAAATCTTCAACGTGAAAAAATAATGTTAAAGAATTAATTTTAAAAGTTTAGATAACAGAAAAAATGTAAGGTGTAAAAAACTTGCAATGCGAAAATATTGAAAAACACATTTCACAGAGGGCAGGCGGAGAAAGTAGCTCTAACGATAGGAGGGAAAGGTCAGTCTATAGACACCTGGTGGAAATTCCTACTGAGATGATTAATAATCTAGTTGTGGCTTGTTTAGTTTTCTCAATATAAAGAGTAATGTTAAAAAAAACTCATAAGAAAAATAATATTTCAAAATAAGTTCATAAAAAAGTATGGGTTCAAAAAATGAAACATTAAATGTTTGAAAATGAGGTTTCAAAATAATTTAAATGAAAAAATGTAAGTAAAAAAAACTTGCAAAATAAATTTAATATTAGTAAATAAAGGTTTAAAAAACTTCGATGTGAAAAAATAATGTTAGAGAAAAAGTTTAGATAGTGAAAAAATGTAAGATATAAAAAATTTTCAATGCGAAATAATAATTCAAAATCATGTTTAAAAAGTATAAAAAATTATAATATTTATTAAAATTGTTCGTAAAAAATAATATTCTAAAATAAGTTCATAAAAACTAAGAATTTAAAAATGAAAAAGTTAAATTTTTGAAAATGATGTTTTAACATAAGTTTAAAAGAAAATATAAGTAAAAAAAATGAATGTAGGAAACAAATTTAAAGGACAAGTAAAAATATAAAAATGAAGGTTTGAAAATATTCAATATTAAAAAAATTATGCTTTAAAAACTTTAATCTGTAAAAATAATAAAGAAAATAATTTTAAAAATTTAGACAAAGAAATAAATATAAGGTATAAAAAATTATCAATAGGAAAAAAATTCAAAATCATGCTTAAAAAGTGGTAATGTTTATAAAAAAAAAAGCTTGTAAAAAATATTAAAAAATAAAGGAAAGCATATGAAAATATAAATGTTAAATGCTCAAAAATAACATTTCAAAATTGGTTTGAATGAACATGAAAAAAATTTCAATGAATAATAAAAATATAAAAAGATATACAAATCTTCAATATGAAAAAAAGTGGTTGTTTAAAAACTGTAACATGAAAAACAAATGCCTAAACATGAAAAAAAAATGCTAAATGTTAAAAAAATTATGTTTTAGAACTGTAATAAGAAAAAATAATGCTAAATGTAGAAAAAATGTGATGTTTTAAAACTATAATGTGAAACAATAATTTAAAGGTTTAGATTTTAATAAAAAAATGCAAGGTATAATAACTTTTAATGTGAACATATAATTCAAAATCATGTTTAAAAACTGTAATGTTTGTAAAAAAAAGTTTTAAGAAAATAATATTAAAAAATAAGTTCTTACAAATTAAGGATTTAAAAATTTTAAATGTTAAATGTTCAAAAATGTTGTTTGAAACATTTTAATGAGTAATAAAAATATAAAAAAAGAAGGCATAAAATCTTCAATCGAAAAAAAATGTGATTGTTTAAAAACTATAAGTTTAGAAAATAATGCTAACTGTTAGAAAAATATGTTTTAAAAACTATAATGTGAAAAAATAATGTTAAATGTTGGAAAAAGGTGATGTTTTAAAAACTGTAATGTGAAAAAATAATTTTAAAGTTTTGATAATAAAAAAATGTATGGTAGAAAAAATTTTCAATGTGAAAATATAATTCAAAATCATGTTTAAAAAGTAGTAAAGTTTCTAAAAAAAGAATATTGAAAAATAAGTTCATAAAAAAAAGTAAAGATTTAACAAACGTAAATGTTAAATGTTCGAAAATGATATTTCAACATAACTTTAAATGAACAAAGTAAAAGTAAAAAAATAATAATTAAGTAATAAAAATAGAAAAAAGAAGGTATAAAAATCTTCAATGTGAAAAAAAAATATTGTCTAAAAACTGAAATGTGAAGAAATAATGCTAAATGTTAAAAAAATTATGTTTTAAAAACTATAAGGTGAAAAAATAATGATAAGGTATAAAAAATGTGATGTTTTAAAAATTATGTTATAAAAATGTGATGTTTTAGGAACTGTAATGTGAGAAAACTAATTTTAAAGGTTTAGATAATAAAAAAATAAGGTATAAAAAATTGTCAATGCAATAATATAATTCAAAATTATGTTTAAAAAGTGGTAATGTTTGTAAAAAAAGCTTGTAAAAAACAATATGGAAACATAATTTCATAAAAAAAATAAGGATAAAAAAGTTAAATGGTAAAAAGTGCGGTTTGAAAATAAGTTTAAATAACAAAACATAAGTAAAAAGTAAATTTCAATGAGTAACAAAAATATAAAAAGAAGTTATAAAAATCTTTGATGTGAAAAAAATTAATATTTTAAAAAATGTAATATGAAAAAATAATGTTCAAGAAATAATTTTAAAAATTTAGATAACACAAAAAATGTAAGGTGTAAAAAGTTTGCAATGCAAAAATATAATTGTAAAACATGTTTTCATAGTATAAAAAAGGGTAATGTTAAAAAAAAAGCTCGTAATATTTCAAAATAAGTTCATAAAAAAAGTTTGGATTTAAAAATTGAAAACATTAAATGTATGAAAATGATGTTTCAAAATAATTTTAAATGAACAAAATGTAAGTAAAAACATAATGTGTAAAATAAATTTAAATGAGTAGTAAAAATATAAAAAGAAAGGTTTAAAAATATTCAATATTGTTATGTGTAAAAATAATGTCAAAGAAAATAATTTTAAAAGTTTAGACAATGAAAGAAATGTAAGATATGAAAAATTTTCAATGCGAAAAAAAATTTCAAAATCATGTTTAAAAAGTGGTAATGTTTATAAAAAAAGCTTGTAAAAAATATTAAAAAATAAGTTCATAAAAAAGTAACCATATAAAAAATATAAATGTTAAATGTTTCAAAATTAGTTTAAATGAACAAAATATAAAAAAGAAGGTATAAAAATCTTCATTATGAAAAAAAGTGGTTGCTTGAAAACTGTAATGTGAAAAAACAATGCTAAATGTTAAAAAAATTATGTTTTAGAACTGTAACATGAAACAATAATTTTAAAGGTTTAGATTTTAACAAAAAAAATGCAAGCCATAAAAAACTTTTAATGTGAAAATATAATTCAAAATCATGTTTTAAAAAGTGGTAATGTTTGTAAAAAACACTTTTAAAAAACTAAAATTGAAAAAATTAGTTCATAAAAAAGTAAGGATTTAAAAAATTAAATGTTAAATGTTTGAAAATGATGTTTCAAAATAAGTTTACATGAACAATGTATATGTAAAAAATAAATTTAATTGAGCAATAAAAATATAAAAAAGAAGGTATAAAAATCTTCAATGTGAAAAAAATTAATATTTTAAAAACTGCAATGTGAAAAAATAATGTGAAAGAAACAATTTTAAAAGTTTAGAGAACAGAAAAAATGTAAGGTATAAAAATTTTTCAATGGCAAAATATAATTAAAAACATGGTTTCCTACTATAAAAAAAGGTAATGTTAAAAAAAACTCATGAGAAAACTAATATTTCAAAATAACTTCATAAAAAAGTATGATTTAAAAAATGAAAACTTTAAATATTTGAAAATGATTTTTGAAAATAGTTTTAAATAAACAAAATATAAATAAAAAAAATTAATGTGTAAAATAAATTTAAATGAGTAGTAAAAATATAAAAATAAAGGTTTAAAAATCTTGAATGTGAAAAAAAGGTGATATTTTACAAATTGTAATGCAAAAAAATAATGTTAGAGAAATAATTTTAAAAGTTTAGATAATAAAAAAATGGAAGGTATAAAAAATTCTCAATGCGAAAAAATAATTCAAAATCATGTTTAAAAAGTATAAAAAATGGTAATGTTTATTTAAAATTTCGTAAAAAATAATATTGCAAAATAAGTTCATAAAAAACTAAGAATTTAAAAATGAAAAAGTTAATTTTTGAAAATGGTGTTTTAAAATAAGCTTAAAAATAATATAAGTAAATAAAGAATTGAATGTGAAAAACAAACTTCAATGACAAGTAAAAATATAAAAACGAAGGTTTAAAAACAGACAATATTAAAAAAATTGTGTTTTAAAAATTGTAATGTGTAAAAATAATGTTAAAAAAATAATTTTAAAAGTTTAGACAATAAAAAAATGTAACGTATAAAAACTTTTCAATGCAAAAAAAAATTCAAAATCATGTTTAAAAAGTGGTGTTTTAAAATTACTATAAATGAACAAATATAAGTTAAAATAAATTTCAATGAGTAATAAAAATATAAAAAAAGTATAAAAATCCTCAATATGAAAAAAATGATTGTTTTAGAAATTAAGTTTTAGAACTGTAACATGAAAAAATAATGCTAAATGATTAAAAAATTAGGTTTTAGAATTGTAATGTGAAAAAATAATGTTAAATGTTGGAAAAATGTGATGTTTTAAAATTGTAATATGAAAGAATAATTTTAAAGGTTTATATTTTAATGAAAAAATGCAAGGCATAAAAAACTTTTAATGAGAAAATATAATTCAAAATCATGTTTAAAAAGTGGTAATGTTCGTAAAAAAAAAAGAGCTTTTAAAAAAATAATATTGAAAAATATGTTCAGGATTTAAAAAATTTAAATGTTCAAAAATGATTTTTGAAATTAAGTTTAAATAAAAAAATATAAGTAAAAAATAAACTTCAATGAGTAATAAAAATATAAAAAAGAAGGTATAAAATCTTCAACGCAAAAAAAATTATTGTTTAAAAACTGTAATGTGAAAAAATAATGCTAAATTTTAGAAAAATATATTTTAAAAACTATAATGTGTAAAAAATAAGTTCATACAAAAAGTAAGGATTTAAAAAATTTAAATGTTAAAAAGTGATGTCTGAAAATAAGTTTAAATAACAAAAGATAAGTAAAAAATATATTTCAATGTGTAACAAAAACATAAAAAAGAAGGTAAAAAAATTTTCTATGTGAAAAAATTAATATTTTAAAAACTTTAATGTGAAAAAAAAATGTTAAAGAAATAATTTGAAAAGTTTAGATAATGAAAAAAATGTAGTGTAAAAAATTTGCAATGAGAAAATATAATTGAAATACATGTTTTCACATAATAAAAAAGGACAATGTTAAAAAAAAACTGGTAAGAAAACTAATATTTCAAAATAAGTTCATAAAAAAGTATGGATTTAAAGGATGAAAACGTTAAATGTTTGAAAATTATGTTTCAAAATAATATTAAATGAACAACATACAAGTTAAAAAGTTAATGTATAAAATAAACAAATAAATTATAGTAAAAATATAAAATAAAGGTTTAACAATCTTGAATGTGAAGAAAGGTGATCTTTCACCAACTGTAATATGGAAAAATAATGTTAAGAGAAATAATTTTAAATGTTTAGATAATGAAAAAATGTAAGGTATAAAAAAATTTCAATACGAAAAATTAACTCAAAATCATGTTTAAAAATTATAAAAAATAATATTGCAAAATAAATTCATAAAAAATTAAGAATTTAAAAATGAAAATGTTAATTTTTTGAAAATGATGTTTTAAAATAAGTTTAAAAGAAAATATAAGTAAATATAAAATTGAACATGAAAAAAAAATTTAAATGACAAGTAAAAATATAAAAATGAAGGTATAAAAATGAAGGTTTTAAAATATTAAAAAAATTATGTTTTAAAAACTGTAATGTGTAAAAATAATGTTAAAGAAAATAATTTTAAAAGTTTAGACAATGAAAGAAATGTAAGTTATAAAAAATTTTCAATGGAAAAAAATTTAAAATCATGTTTAAAAAGTGGTAATGTTTATAAAAAAACTTGTAAAAAATAAGTTCATAAAAAAATAAGCATATAAAAAATATAAATGTTTAAAATGTATAAAAAGGATAATGTTTGAAAAAAAAGTTCATAAAAATAATTCCATAATAAGTTCATTAAAAAAGAAAGCATTTAAAAAATGAAAAATTTAAATGTTTAAAAATAATTCCATAATATAATGATGTTTCAAAATAAGTTTAAGTGAACAAAATATAAGTAAAAAGAATTTAATGTGAAAAGTAAGTTTAGATGAATAGAAAATTCAAAAATAAAGGTTTAAAAATCTTCAATGTGAAAAAATAATTTTAAAAGTTTAGATAATGAAAAAAATATAAGCTGTAAAAATTTTTCAATGCAAAAAAGTAATTCAAAAACCATTTTTAAAAAGTATAAAAAAGGATAATGTTGGTAAAAAACTAATTGCATAATAAATTTATTAAAAAAAGTAAGGATTTTAAAAAAGAGTTTATTTGGTATACACTGTCAGTGTAAAGATTTTTACACTGACATTCAATCACAACCCTTTATTCATGATAAATTTATTGACTTTTTTTTACACCGACAGTGTATACCAATTAATGAAAAAGTTAAATATTTGAAAATGATGTTTCAAAATAAGTTTAAATGAAAAAAATAAGTAAAAAGAATTTAATGTGAAAAGTAAGTTTAATAATCTTCAATGTGAAAAAAATTGATGTTACTTTAAAGTAATGTTAAAAAATAATTTTAAAATTTTAGATAATAAAAAAATGTAAGGTATAAAATATTCTCGATAAAAAAAATAATTTAAAACCATCCTTTGAAAGTAAAAAAAATGATGATGTTTATGAAAAATGATAACTATATTAAAGATTGTTCAAAATATATAAAAATATAAAAATAAACTAATGTTAAAAAATATAATTAAAAATTAAAGAATAAAATGAATGCACTACAAAGTACATTTAATTTAATTTAGTTTATGGTTATCTATTTGCCAACGAAGGTCATATATTGTGTTTGATTTATTTTTTATATTTGATCATCGTAGAATGTCATATATTGTGACTGATTTATTTATCTTACATTTAGTGAATAATGTTATCTGTCTTGCACGGGTAAAAATTAAAATAGATAAAAAATTTATAGATGAACATACCTTGAAAAGGGGAAAAAAGATTTTGTAGCTTGTATGTCGACATAATATTTGAACAGTTGCATTTTCACCGTTGCACTACATTTATTACATTCACAAAAAATCATATTTTTTATGACAACTATAAAATAAAGTGTCATATATTATAAGTAGCACCTAAAAAGTATTTGAAGAAAAAATATATGGTAAAAAATAGAAAAAATTTGCTTTTTTTTTTCATTAATCCTTAATTACAACATTCAAGAATAACACTTTTATTTCAAATGATCGCTAATTGATCAAACCTATGATAAAAGTGGAAAAATATATCCTATTATACCGTCACATTTAGTTTTGACTATTTATAGGAGTGCTTAAAATATTGAAATTAGTATATGACTTTATTGAGTATGTCAAAACATATGCACAACATGTTAGATTATGCTAAATACCTTTCTATGCTACTGTAAGAAAACTCAAGTGCGCATGTATAAGAATACTTTATTGACTCAATAACAATTAATTGGAATAAGCATCAATGTCTTGCAAAGTTTAACATTAAAAATATTAGAGCCGCAAAATTTCATAATTAGAAGATAACATGATGCTATCTTGCATAAACAAAATTTCAAAATCAAATGTAACACGAAAACAATTTTGCTAAAAATGCTTCAAATGGGATAACAAAAAGATTCACTAAATTTTACAAAATCACACTTTTATAGCTAAAAAAAACCAACCTCTTAAAAGCTTTCATAAGATAGACAGATAAAACATTAGATTAAAATATTCAGATTTTAAATGCATGCAATGCTGTTGAAAGTTGAAACCACATATGTGAATGCAATTCAATATAAAATGAGAACCATCAAATTATTAAGTGGTATGCTAGAAAGTATATTCCAAAAAAGCTAAACCAACTAGTCACCATTAGTAGGGCTAAAAAATTTTAATCTTGCCTAACTCCAGAACTTAGCATCATTCTTGTGGGAGAAGAATTTAGCATATGAACTAAACTAGAAATATAAAAAAAAATTCACACAATAGCTATCAACAGTTTTCAATTCCATAAACAGTGAAAAGACATGCAATTTGTGGTGATCCATAACAATAGGGGATAGAAAATTTTAACGAAGAAGCAACATGTGAATGAAAAGGACTCTAGAACATGTAGCACATATTGTTAAGGTTTAAATCATCAAATAGGAAAACTAGAAAAAAAGAAAGTCAAACCTCTTTGGAGTGAGATTCTACTGCCAATTTCAAATATTTCATTCAATGCAAAATGGAAGATAAACCCATTTGAATAAGTTATTGACCCTGTAACAAGAAGAGAAATCATTGTAACTAATCTTATCAAAGTCTCAATTAATGAGAGACATTCTGGAAAATAGTTCCCTACTTATCTACTGCCCAATTAATTGACTGCAATCTAATCTTAAAATACTAAAAAAAGAAAAAACTGTAAACAAATACAGACCACAGAATCTTGAAAGTCCGCAAGAAGCCAATAACAAAGCCCAACAAAATAGTTGCAACAACAAAATATCTTATCATAGAACATGAAAGGATAAGAGTCAAAACAAGAAATAAATGCATGAAAGTGAGACTCCAATATCTTCATGGAAAATGTTTATCTAAAAATGAATAGACTAGCACTATAATCATATAATGCACTCCAAGAAAGAGAAGCCATTAAATATTTGAAAGAAAAAGTGAATTGTACACAGCATACTGTAAAGACGTATTTTGACTAGATGAAGATTTGATCCAGAACAGTGTAAGAACTATTCAAGAAGCCAACTACAGAGGTCGACAATATAGATGCAACAACAAAACAATATTTTATCACCAAAACAGAGTCAAAACAAGAAAACATAAAATGAAACAAAGTGAGACTCAAAGATCTACATGGAATGTAAAATTCGAAAGATTTCAATTTTAAGAACCCATTAATTGGAAAAACCCCGGTAAAAAAAAATAAAATCAGATCAATAGTACAATACTAATGCCCAAGTAAATGAAAAATAGAGAAATAATGCAAAAGACAAATAGAGTATATTAAAAAAAAAAAAAATCTAGAACAGAAGGAGCAATAGCTATAACAAGAAAAGATCAAAGAGGTGCATACACAATGTAAACTATGACAACCATTATTGATCCTGCAACGTTTTTGAGATTCCCTTCTTTTATGAGATAGTAATTTATATGCACTTTGTGTTTTAATTATTTGTTATTTTCTTTGTCTAAGTCTTTTTGAAAGAAAAATACATTATTTTTTCTCTTTGTTAAGGAATATTTTTAAATTAAAGTAATAATTATTTGTGAGAGATTTAAAAACAACCATAAAAACAATTATAGAAACAGTTTATCCATGAATGAATCAAACAAGCGCCACAATCATATAAAGAGAAAAAGCCAATAAAGATTTGAAAGAAAAAAAAAATTGTACACAGCATATTATTGTGAACTTTCCTCTTGTTTTCTCCAATAGAGGGGAGTAACTAAGTGAGTAACATGAAAACTCGAAAACCAGAACATATCCAATAACGGGAAAAAACCTTAATTATTTTGAAAAAAAATGACTGGAAAATAAAAAAGAAACTGATAAGGCAAAATGTTTAAAGTAAAAAAGATTTAAAAGAATTGAAAGCTACCTTTACACTGAAGTAAGGCGCATGAAACAATTCAAGTCTCGATAAACCATTTGAACATCCATTTATAAAAGAAAAAAACCATAAAATTGGTGTATCGAAGTGTTGTCTGGTCAAACTCTCTGCACAATTAATTAAATATTTAAAAATACACAAATAAGGCGAACAAATAGATTAGCACCTGAAACTCGTGAAATTGAAATCTCGATGTCAACATCACAGATAAATAATAAGGAATAAGGGAATAGTACTAACCTTAAGACATTGTCAAGGTACTCTGTTCTCCTCGTTGAGAGCTTCACCAGAAATCAAAATCAACAAAATATCAAATGCGTGAAGCAGAAACAAACGAACGAGAAAAAAAGAGAAAAAGAGAAATAAGTAGAGTACCAGAAGTGAGATCGGCGACATTGAAGGTATCCTTGTCGTTGCTCATTGCAGAGGCGAAAAGAAAGAAAGAAAGAACTGAAGAAGTTAAAATCCTAGAGGAGAGAATAAGAAGAAGAAAGAAATGAAGTAGAAGCTACAATCCTAGAGAAGAGAAGAAGAAGAAAGAGTAGAGAAGAGAGGGGTTGGTTCTTGCTAAACTGGCCACCCTCAAATCCTCTTTTCTTTCCTCTTCCTTCTTTCCCTGACTGTGAAAGTGCAAGACACAGCATCATAACCGTTTTCTTGATTTCCAAGGGAAGAAAATTTGGCATCTAACGTTAATCATCTCAGTATCGAGTCTGGAACCTCACGCTTGGACCAATATATAAGCTTTTTCATCAGTACAATCCATCCATCAAAGTAAATACTAGTCAAAAATAAAAATTAACGTCTTTTTTAACACAAACCAACGCTAAAAAGAAATCTAATAGACATCTCTTACATTATGTTAAAATTAATTTAAAAATTTAGTATTTTTAGTTTATTAATTATCACTTTAATTTTATATATTTTAATTTAAACATTTTAATTATATTTATGACTACACATTTTATATTTTAATAAGTGTCTTTTAAAAATGATTTCACTGTAATAAATTTGTATATTTAAAATTTATTAAAAGTTTCTTTTTTATATAATTTAGTTAGTTAATCGTAAGAATTTAGTTTCAAAACTATTATAACAAGAAATAAAATTATGTATGTTTTAACGAGAATTTTTAAATTTTGTTTGATGCATATATTTTGAAATATTTATTTACCATTTTCCAAAAATTATAACTACCAAGTTATATACTATTAGTAACTAATAATTTTATTTTAAACAAGAAAAATTAACGATTATCTTACATATTTTATACAAATAGAATTATTTTCGGTATCTTTACATTAATGAACTAAATAAATTGAGAATATTTTTACACTGATAGTCAATCATAATTTTTCTTTTATGTGATTTTTAAAGTAATAATTTGTAAACTCAACAAATTTATCATAAATGAAAAGTTGTGATTAAACGTCTATAAATTTTTTATGTTTTTAAATTTTTTTAAAGTTTATATTTTTACATTACAGTTTTTTTAAAGTTTCATTACACTTACTTTTTTTTTAAAAATTTAACTTTTTAGTTTCCTTTTTAAATAACAATACATTAATATAATTTTTTACTTTGTTCTGGTATTATCACTTCGTTTTATCATTTACAATGTTTTTATATTACTAATTATTTTGAATAATATTATTTTCTTTATTTCACGTAAATAATTTTGTGATTGTTGTGAATTAAAATTTTGCAGGTACATTTATTAATATTATGATTGCTCCAATTGTCACATTTATTTATAGTGACAGAAGAATGTATGAGGAAGATAAAGGTGTTATTTTTTAAGGGAGTAAGAGAGCAATTAGAATTACTCATGCTATCAATTTTATTTCATTAAAGAAAAAAATTCAGAAAAAGTTAAAAATGCAATCCAATGAAGTTATATCATCTGTAACTTGTAGATTTTTATTTTCTGAAAGATATGTGCCACCATAAATTGTTAATGATGAAAACTTTCAAATTATGCTTAATGCCCTTGAACAACAAAATGATGTCCAGATAATAGAATTGTATGTTGAGAAATCCTCGGTTGGTACTAGTTCAGGAACTCCAGTAGACACTAGAGTAATGAATTCTGACATAGTTGAAGTAGATGATGATCATGTTATTGCTGAATCATGTGGTGAGGAAACATCTGAAGAGGAAAATGATAATTCATCTGATACTAACGACGATGAAAGTCGTAATATTCAACCATTATCGGTAAGAAATGTCTAACAAGGTATGTTTAACAATAGTTATTATTTTGTTAAGAATAACAATTTTAATTTGTTGAATAAGAGACGCATGAATTATGACCCCTTTCTATAAAGAAGATAATAAAAAAATTTATTTATTTAAAAGTAGTAGGCCTTGCATTTAGGTAAAAGGATTCACATCTCCAAGTATGCATTTATTTTCAAAAATTATAATATAAGCATATGAGTAAATACTCTAGGCTTTACAAATGAGCTTGACATGATTCTCAATCACTAAAACGCATTGAAATACTGAATAATTCATCTTTATAATAATTCTCCCTAGCCCGAGGTCACACCTAATCAGAACATCCCAACGAAAAGGTAAAAGAAGTTGAATCATTCATCGCCAACAATATCTTTAAGATCTTGCTTACCTGAAAGTGAGCTTCAGCCCAAACAAAATGCAACAAAATAGCAAGGGGTGAGAATACATCTCATGCAAGTTAAGACACATATATAGAGAATGAGTAATCACCTAAAGTGCAAGAAACAAACATATAAACTCATTCCACGCCCATGACAGAGATTATACATCCACACATATAAATTTGTTCATGCTAATGATGTTCATGCATGCTCTCTTAGGTACATGCTCAAAGAGGTCCTCTTCTATGCCAGTAACACGTAGGTACAACCATCTCACCATAGGTCCACCCGAAGTGAATCCTTTTCTACGTCAGTGTAAAATGTAGGTACAACCGTGCAATGCAAAACAATCAAGAAGATCTGGTCCAGAACATCACACAATAGGTGATCCTTACAAACCTTCTTCAACTGTCACACTCATGCATGCTCTCTTAGGTACGCGCCCGAAGCAGTCCTTTTCTATGTCGGTAACACATAGGTACAATCGTGTAATACAAAACAATCAAGAAGACCTGTCTGAAGCACCACACAATGGGTGATCCTTACAAAACTTCTTCGACTGCCATGTTCATGCGTCATGTCATTCACAATATAAATCGTAGCTAGGATGACACCTCGTTAGGCACACCCTGACCACCATCATCAACATAGGTCACGATATCAATATCTAATCAAGTCATTACACATTACCCCTAACCGCAGTTGGGATGGCACCTCATCAGGCACACCCTAACCATCAACATCAACACATTATATGTCCAGTTGAAATCAATATCAACATCACACAGTGGAACAAATCTGCAATTCACACACCTCAATCAAATTTCAAACATTTAATCATTCATCACACCCACAATTATAAGATACATCACAATCTAATCGAGCCATTACACACCATCCCCAATCGCAATTGGGATGACACCTTGTCAGGCACACCCTAACCATCATCATCAACACATACACTCAATTTTTATCAACACAAATATCATTCAGTGGACCAAATCCTCAATCCATGCCCCCCTAAAACAACTTTTAAAAACTTAATTATTCATGACACTCATAATTATAAGATACATCACAATAGTTCATATCACAACAATCAACAACATTACAACTCGCACTATCTCTTTTATCTTACTCTTTTATAGCATCGTGTAGTCTAAATACAATATGTATAGTTATATTACTGATATTAAGTGATATAAATTTTATTATAATGATAATACAATCACTTAAGAATTTTATGTTGATGTCCAAAGTTATCATTTTTAAAAATTATAAACCTGCAGCTATTAACCCCAAATCTGAAAGTTTAACCTTTACTCCTAACTTTATTTATATACATTCTTTTTTAGTAATTCAAACTCCAACAGAAAGCTAACATATAAGGCTAAAACTTCCATGAAGAACACAAAGCCAAATAAGGTCATCTAGGTTACCTCGCAGAGCTCACAATACACACATTCTGTTTCACGCACTGGATGAGAAACTCAACTTACAACCCACATAACTCAGTTAATTCTTAACATTTTTATGTAATTCTTGATCCTAAACTATAGCCCCAAATGTTTATTTTCTAAAACAACAAACATAACTTAATTTTCAGATAACAAGTATTCAACTTACAAAGTTTCTAAAATATAATTTTAACTTCAAACCCTCAAACATTCTACTTCTCTATCTTTTTTGTTTACTAACATTACACCTCATAACCAGATGGATAATAGCTGTAGATCTATGTATCCATTATTTGAGTCAACTCATCATTACTTAAGTCACTAACACAACATGTGGATAGTTTCCAACTTCTTGACAATGTAACAAGGGAGGCTTGATTTTGGCCAATAGTTACTAAGTGGAGTGATTTTGCCAAAAGACATTAAAATGGTGTGGTTTGAATAGTCAAAAAACCCTATCTCAATTACGTGTTAAAGTAAAGAGAAAGAAGTGTTCATACCAGTAGAAAATGCCATTTCATTTAATATGTTTCCTATGTCTCTCTTCATAACACAAAACCACATCTCATGTTAAAGAGAAGGAAGTGTGAATGCATGGAGCACAAATTATCATCTTGTTTGGCATGTCTCTGCATGTGCCTCTTGAAACGATGATACTATTGAATGGTAGAAATAAAAAAATGAGATATGAATTTATGGCACAAGATTTCCATCCTCTTATCTTTCTAATTTGAAAAAATTCATGTTAAAGGATATTTTTAAATACCAATCTTTCAGACAAATTAATGCACAAAACGATTCAGATACGTTTGAATTATTGTTACTAAAATTCATATAAGATATTATCAATTTTATAAAATTAATTTTAGTTAAAATTAATTTAAAAATGAGGAGGTAACTTTGGATGTTTTATTAGAAAGACAATGATTTAACGCAAAAATAGTTCAAATTACTTTAACAAAAATTAAATTTTCATTATTCTCTAAGATGAAATCAAAAGGGTTAAATTTATCTGAATTCATGCAGAGACCGGCTCAGGGAACAAGCAATTTCGAATGGCAGCACCTGTTGGTCATACAACATCCCATGGTCATATCAAGTTCAACGTTTTCTCCCAATCTTTTTTCTTTTTGTCCCCTTCCATTTTGTCCACATAAAAGGTATACAGAGAAAATTCCATTTGCGATCATGAACGCCTTGGTCTTTTTTTATTCGCCCCACTTCAATTGGGGGATAGGAATAAACATGACGCAACAGACAGCAGAAGCAAGTGCAAAGTATGTTGAAGGGACAAGTGATTGAAATGGAAATGAATGCGACTAGAGCTGATGCCAACCCCACCCAAAGGAGGATTGAAAG
The DNA here is from genome assembly GCA_037954015.1 of Psophocarpus tetragonolobus. Lineage (NCBI taxonomy): Eukaryota > Viridiplantae > Streptophyta > Magnoliopsida > Fabales > Fabaceae > Psophocarpus > Psophocarpus tetragonolobus. Next base: position 32,439,656 of record CM075690.1, on the reverse strand, counting down.
TGGTCCCTCAAAATCAGTCAACTCGAGCAATACCATATCTTCTAAATTCACTTTTCCTCACTCTCGATGCTTGAAATTTTCTTCTTCTCCAAGAGGCCTGCAATAATGTTCCGATCGATGCCAAATGAGGCGGTGCCAAGGCCATTCATGCCTGAACCAATTTGTTGACCTGTGATGGAATCTTTCCAAATCAAGCAAACAAAAGAGATACATGATATTGCTAGGAAAAAGTACCCACGTTTTCTGCATCGGTGAAGTTCCCAGCATCCTTATCTTTCAAGATCATTTCTCTCATCTACTCTAAGTGACATTTAAAAGTACCAGCTCTTTTGTGCTTAATGAATGGGTAAACATCTGATTTCAAAAGCTCTCCTCCAGCCAGCATAGTGGATTTGTCATGGAACAAGGGCTTATGTTAAGCATCACAATGCAATACCTCATATCTATACCAATGTCTCTCATCAATGAAGCTTTTCCAGCCATATAGTTTTGCAGATTTGCATTCCTTGGTCTGAAAATATGTCCTCCTAGAGCCAAGGCACATGGTGCCTCCCATATGTGTTTTTGATCCCTCAGGCGTAAATATGATTTAAGGGATTTTGGTTTGGGGTTCAAATTCAGTGCTGTTAGCATCTTGTACACCAAGAACAGATCGTGCAAATTCTATGACAACAATCTGCATTCCAAGACAAATGCCAAGGAATGGAATCTGATTTTCGCGGGCATATTTAACTGCAAAATAATCTTTCCTAGCACTCCTCTATCACCAAACCCTCCTGGAACAAGAATTTCATCTGCACCCTTTAATAACTTCCATGCTGCCTTATAAGCCTCAGAATTCTCTTTTGCAGTTGTACTTTCAAGATTGCTAGCTGGAATCCCGTCCACAACAAGTTTCTTTTGGCAATCAACAGAAGCATGCAACAACAGAGAGGTAGGAATCTGAAAGACACGTATATTTGCCCACTAAGGCTATACGAACTGGTTCACGAAGCAAATCACTAGATTCAGCTCTGCCGGTCCATTCCTCCAAATGAGGCTCTTGATACTCCACAAAATAGTAGATACCCCACAAAATACCTTCCCTTCTTTTCTTCACTACTATCAAGCATGTTCCGTTTGATATGTAGCATCTGGGGGCTCTTGTCCGTGAGCTTTTGTAGAGCTTTGGTTTGTGCTTCATGCTGTCTTTATCAGTTTTTTCAGTAAAGCAATAGAAGGTTTGAACAGAAACTGATAGCTTTTGTAAGTTCAGTGAAGAAGCTGATAGATGGGTTGAAGTACAACTGCCTCGTGATCTGATATCTGGTCGTGATAGTGAGTGTGCTAAAGTGAACATCAAGGAAGAAAGTTTCGGATCGAGAGCATGGATTTGATGACAAAAAGATAAGGGTGGACAAAAAAGGATGGTAAAATAGTAGCGGTATAGTTTTCATGCTTCTCAGAAAGAGAATTTTATATTATATATGAAATAACCATATATTTTAAATAACTAATATTCTTTAAAATTGTCTCACTACCTATAGATTAAAAAAACAAAGCTTTTTAGTTCATTTTAATTTGTGAATTGAATATTCAAATAACTAAAGAAAAGAAATTAAATAAAAAAACAAAAAATTCAAATGATGATTTGAAAATTTAGGGAAGATAAGAACAAAAGTTATATATATTCATAAAAAAAAACTACATGGGTAGAGAAAAAAAAAAAAGAAATCTTGAAGTAATTCCCTGACATACTTATCAATGACAGATTGAGTTTCACGAGCAATATCATTCATCTGTTCAACCCATATTTTGGATCTTTCATCTAGTCCTTCGAGTCCAATTTTTTTCTGCATCACGCATCAGTGCATCCATCAATTGCTTTTCATGCAACAAGTCGCTGAGGTCGTTGGCATAGCTAATTCTACGATGAATAAAGAGAATCCCATCTTTCGGAAACGCAGCAACAAGAGATTGGGCCTTTCTAGCCACAGCAACAAGAATTTCATTTACGGTTTCCCTCGCTTTTGGCTTCACTGAATAACACACGCATTAGATCTAAATACTGATCTTGCCGAAGTGTCTGTAAACCTGGACTTCAAGATTTCGACATTGCTGATTCTTTCTTCAAGATCTCGACATCGCTGGTTCTTTCTTCAAGATTTCGCCAATTAAGAATAATCCTTTCCATGCCTCATGGGCCTGAATTTTCCTTGCCACACCATTGCTAATTCTCTCCTTTTCCTTAAAAGTCTCATGCGTGTTTGCTCAATTGATTCTTTGGAGCCCACGGGTTTTACTTACTCGGTGGGTTTCAAATGTTCCTACAATAAAGGGTACACAACTTACAGTGTAAAGAAGTCTCTTTCTTTAGCTTCCTACCTGAGAAGATGTTCGGTACACTTAGTGAAATCAATTTGGAGGATAAGTTACCAACACTTTTAAAAAAGAATTTGTTGTTCCAGCCGTGACCAATGAAATTGAAAACCTATCCGGATTTGTTTTGTGACTTGAGTAAGTGCACATTGTTTGTAACGAGAGCAAGTGTACATGAATTTGCCGTTCCAAACATTTCAATACAATTCATTAATAAATGATGCCAATGTGAATTAAATTTTTAATATGAAGAAAATATTTATTTTTATTTGATATTTTTTATTTAAAAAATAAAAATGAGTAAACTACCACCACTTTAGTCCTTAAAAGCATAATTTCTATTAACAATAACAAAAACATTAACATCCACAATTAAGTGTTAGCGTGATCACATGCTGATATGAATTTGAAGTTAACATGAATACTTTTATGAATAAAAATGAAATAATTTTTCTAAATTAAAATTTTCTTCCTCATTGATGACCATCTAGTTCCTTTCTCTACGAGACTCATTTTCAGAGTACTTATTCTAGAAAAACTAAGAACATTGGAGCTTGAGATTCTCACAACTTGTGTCCTATATAATTGCTACCACTGAGATTGTATTTGAGAGGAATGTTGGCCCTAAAATTATATATAAAGGTACATTGTGAAGTTTTGGATTTTTTTTTCTTGCATTATTTAATCTTCTTTTATGCTGATGTACCAAGGTCATGATTGATCAATATTTTGTCCGTAATGCTTTGTGTAATGCGTATCTGCCATGTGTAATTTGGATTGGATTGCTAAATATTGCTCTCTTGAGATAGATGATATTGTTCCTGTGATACAACTGAATTTGTAAAAATGGTGTCACGCGAAAAAATTAATGTTGCATCCTTTTGTTGAATGGGTTTTGAACCTTTAGGTTGCACTTTGGATTCTGTGTAATTTGATTCTCCAATTTTTATATTGTGTTTTTAAGTAGAAACACATTATTCTTTCTATTTTTTTAATAATATTTTTAGATATAAAAAAGTATAAATACATTCATAAATATTTTAAAATTTTCTTTAATTTATATAATAGTATTTTTTAAAGAGAAAAACACTTATAAACTGTCAATAGCGACAATTAATCACAATCATTTATATATAGTAAGTTTGTTGACTGTACCAATTAATACTTTAAAAGTCATGAAATAAAGAATTGTAATTAACCGTTAGTGTAAAACTCTTTTACACTTACCGTGTATAGATATTAAGCTATTTTTTAAATCTGATATGTTGTAAATATATAAGAATGTATTGAATATATTTATTAGAAATTTATTAAGAATAGTTCGTAGATATTTTTTATCTGGTAAATTTATATCCTCGTGTTTTTGTTAGTTTTTATTTCCATGATAAATAAATGAAAAAGTGGTATTTTAATATTTTTTTGTTTAACTAGTAAAATGGCTCACGTGTTATAGGTTTAAACTTGTGATATAAAAAATATGATTAAAAAAATTGTTGATAAAAATTGATAATTATAAGTAAAATATAATTATTTAAGAATAATTATTTAAAAATAATTATCATTTAAAAATAGTAATAAGAAATGTCAATTTACTTTAAATAGATCTAATATTAAAATTATATAATTATTCTTTAAAAATAGTAATAAAACATGTCTCAATGATCATTTATTTTAACAAAAAACACACACACATACACATATATATATATATATATATATATATATATATATATATATATATATATATATATATATATATATATATATTGAACACAATATAGTAATTATACGTAGTAATAGCATAATTAGCTCCCAAATGAATTTTACAAGTAAGTATTCTTAGTTGGAGGAGACAGTCATATTTAAGTCTTGTATAATTAGTATGGTCTATCGATAAAAACTCTCTTAATACTTAACACAAGTTAATACTAAAGACTTTATCTTAGACAACTTGATGAACACAAATGTGATATTTCAATATAAATATATGAAGTTATTTAAAACGTGTTATTAATTTAAATTATTTTAAATTTTAAAATATTCCTAATTAAAAACAGTAAAATTCAATGAACTCAAACAGCATTGCTAACTACAATATTCCTAAAAATGTAACATAATTGTCAAAGATCCAAAAGACACTTATTTCTCATTAATTTCTTAATCATATCTAGTAAAAATTTCTTCATGGTAACTTAAGTCTAAAGTACGGTATTTTTTAAAAAAAAAAACCTGTCTAGAGATTGATCTACGTGTCAATTTATGTTTCTTAAAAATAAGAGGACTACCTTTAAGAATATACAATTTTTATAATTAAAAATTCTTTTTTCTGCAACAACCAATTAATTGTATTAATAATTTTAATTTCAAACCTAATTAATAAAACAAAAAGAATGAAAAAGGAATTCTTAACTTTTTAACTATTAAATAAAAACCGTACATGAATATTTTAAAGTTTACATGACATAGTAAGGATTACAAAAAACTATTTAATATTCTCGATAATACCCAAAATGAGTATCTTAAAACCGTACTCGTGCATTCACTCGTTAGGTAATTGTGTATTTTTGTAAATGAGTGAATAGTATAATTTTGTTTAAAAATTTAAATTAAAATTAGAATGTGAATTAATTTTTTGAATAAGCATGAAAATAAATTCAAGTATCTGCAAATTTATGTTTTTCTACATGTTTATTGAAAAATATTTATACAATAAATAAAGAATTGAGAAATATTTTGATTGAAAAATATTTATACAATAAATAAAGAATTGAGAAATATTTTGTTTAAAATATGTTTTTTAATACAATTATTATGTATTTATGTAAAAAATTCAGCATTATTTTATTAATATCAAACAATATAATTATGATATATTATATTATTAAAAATAAACCTTAAAATATTATATGCACTTTGTGTCCTTGTTGTAAGATCCTTAAAAAAACATGTTCGTTAAGAAGAGTAGTTATAATATTCTAAATTTCTAATATTTAATTATATTATTAGATATTTTAATGTTCTTAATTTAATTTTAATATTTTTAGTAAATTGAAATTATCTAAATAATGTTTAGTTCTATTATTCTTAAATAATTATACTATCTTAAATTTTTAGCATAATATTTTAGTTACATTATTATTATGAAATGTAAATATTTAATGTTTAATTTTGAATTTTTAGAATATATTGTATAAGTAAAATAATAAAAATAAATTTATTTTGAATCTCTAAAACATATAAATAAATACTATAAATAAATAATGTAAAACTACCTATTAAATATATAGTATATGATATATATATATATATATATATATATATATATAAGCATTCTTTAATTTACTGGAATTAATTAATTTTTAGTTACATATACTTAAGTTGGAATTTTTACTCTTTATGAATAATTTTAAGTTAATATAAATTATATTATGGATTATAAATTTTTATGAAATGATAATTTGTAGCATTCTAATTTTTATATAGGTTTCTAAATATAAATAAACATATTATAAAAATATTTATTATAATTGTAACAATCCCATTTGCATAAATAAGACATTTTAGTTATTTTAAATTAATTGAATTAGTTAATAGAAATTTAGTTATTTATTGTCATTAATTATTTTTAGTATAAGTCATATTATAAGTTAAGGGGTTAAGTGAGAAGGTAAATGAGTTGGATGGGTTAGGTCCATTAGGGTTGTCATGTGAAAAGGAAAGGAAGAAACATGATCACTCTTGCCGCATTTTTACCCTAGAGTTTATTAAATTTTGATGAAAGAAAAAGAGAAGTCATAGAGAGAATTGGAAGAGAGAAAGTTATTCCTATACAAACTCTGAGCAGTCTTCATAATCTCATGATTGTTAATTCGTTTGTGTTGGATTGGGCTTGAAATTGGATAGTTGGTACTAGACGTGTGGATCTTCATTTCTGACCGTTCAAATCTTAATTTCGAACTCTAGTTTGGGATAAAATAGTGTTGATCTCAACCATTGAAATAAAAATTAATAGTTGAGATCAACCACTTATTCTCTCTCTTCTAACATTTATTACATGTCACTTTTTTCTTTTTCTCTTTTATTTTTTGGATATTCGTCTCTCTCTTTCTCTTCTCTTAATGGCCGATATATGCTCCTTAACTCTTATATAACTTTGACATATATATATATATATATATATATATATATATATATATATATATATATATATATATATATATATATATATATATGAGATGTATACAGTGAGAAAGTAAAATATATATATGAGAATGAAAAGAGCAAATATCATAAACAGATATGAGACATATAAAATATAGCAATTAAGAGAGGAGAGAGAAAAAAGTGACACTTAATAAATGCTAGAAGAGAGAGAATAAGTGATTAATTTCAACTATTTATTTTTATTTCAATTAGTGAGCTTTACTTCTTTCCCTTTCATATATATATATATATATATATATTTGGCCTTCTTATTATATATGTTTCCGCTAAACAAATAATAAATACTAGAAGAGAGAGAATAAGTGGTTGATCTCAACCATTAATTTATTTTTATTTTAATTGTTGAGATTTGCTCATCTTATTTTCATATATATTTTACTTTCTTACTAGATATGTCCCGTATATATATAATAAGAGTTTAATCTAGTATCCATACACTAACAGTTCATTTATACTGATGTAAAATTTTTTTTATGTTCATAACTGTTCATTTATATGACCTTTAAAGTATTAATTAGTAAAGTCAACAAAGTTACCATAAATAAATAATTGTGATTGAATCAAATTAGTTACATTTACAGTGTATACAAATTAAATTCATATAATAATACATCATTTTTTATTATAGTGTAATTAGTATACACTATCAGTGTAACTATTAATTATTACTTTAAAAGTCATTTGAATAAAAAAATATGATTAAACATCCGTGTAACACTCTTTTACACTATCAGTGTATACTAATTAAATTCTTTTAATTATTTTAGTATTTTTATATTTTTTTATTATAGTCTATTTGGACACTTGATTTTGAAGAGAAAGTTTTTTTTTTTTGTAAATAACATGTTTTTTTTTATTTTTTATAAATCTTCCTGTAAATGCCTAATAAGAATTTTATGAATATACTACTATGTATTTCTGAACCTAATTATTCATATCATTCAACGATTCTTAAATTGACATAATAAGATAAAGAAAAGCCGTTTTTTAAAATTTTAACACTGACTTATACAAAATTTCTTTTAAATAACTTTCGAATAGTGAATTACCTCAGCAAAACCTTCTGAACAATGTGTGATTAATAAAACAATCATTATTCAAACAAAAAAAAAAAAACCAATAACATATGCCATATAAAAATAACAAAATAAAATGTGCGACAGAGCATAACATAGAATTTGTTTTATTTAACTCGTGATAACTTACATTAAAAGATAAAATGTATTAATAAATTATTAATTAAAAATTAATGTTAAAATTATAAGTTATTTAAATTTTGTTATATATACATTTGATTTTATTATCATAATTTTTATAATTTCAAATTATCTTTTAAAAAACAAATTTCTAATTTTTTTTTCAACTCTAAAATGTATGAATATAGTATAGACAGAGTTTTTTTTCATAAATTAAATGTTATTAATACAATTATAATTCTATATAGAAAGATAAATTTTTTTTTATGGATGAAATATTAATATTATTAGTAATATTAATTTTTATTAACAATGAAATTTTACGTCACTATCTTTATTTTTTCTCACTTTGTTAACCAACTCAATTATTTTATATCTCTAAAAAAACAATAATATATATTTCTTTAGTGAACAGTTATTATTAATACACTTTATTCCCATTTTATTTTATAAAAAAAGAAAAAAATTATATTATGCAAAATTAACACGATGTAGAATTAAAAAAATAAGATACTATTTTAACTTTATCTATTTCACATCTTACATATTCGCGCGAAACACTACCGTTAACTTAAACTCGATGGATAGGGTCGGTGCATTTGGTTAGGAAGCAAGTGTTAATGATAATAATAACTAGTAAAACACACGGAAACGACGTCGTTGAGTGTCCACGCTTCGCAGATGAACAAAGGTGTAAAACCCCATCCATAACTAACCAACGCGAACGAGTGGTACGATAAACTCAGAAACAAACAGAGCAGTGACTCACCGATGCAACTCAGCAGCAACGTGTTGGTTCCGGTGAATAAACCTCCTAAACCGTTCTTCAAACCCCCTTTCTGTTCCAATTCCAACCCTAACTCGGCCGAGTCGAACTCGCTCCAAGCGGAGACCCTCAAGACACTGGAATGGAGCTCCGTGTGCAAGCAGCTATCGGCGTTCACCTCCACCTCCATGGGCTCCTCCGCCACCCTCAACGCCCGCCTTCCCATCGGTCGCACCCGCCGCCAGAGCCAGAAGCTTCTCGACCAGACCTCCGCCGCCAGACTCGTCGCCGAGCCGCCCGACTTCTCCAGCATCCACGACTTGGCCGAGATTCTCGGCGTCGCCACTTCCGGTCACTTGCTAACCACCCGAGAGCTATGCACCGTTCGCCGCACGCTTGCCGCCGCCAGGGAATTGTTCGATACTTTGAAACGCTTCGCTTCTGATTCTCATCATCCACAAAGGTATATACTCTCTCTCTATTTATATATAATCTCAAGTCCTCATTGTTGTAGTTCTGCAATTTCTGGTTTCTCGCATTCGAATTGTGCGTTTCTCAAGTTTTCTCCCATTTACACTAAGGATTCTTCGTCCTGAACTCATCCAACACTTACGTCATTACTTTACTCAAGGGAAAAACATTTGTATGAAAAGTAACTGTCTTAAAAACAAGAATGAGAAAGGCTAGCGAAACTTACTGAAATAATCTCTCTAAACTTTCCAATTGAGTGGAAATCATCACCAAGTGAGTTCCATTTCTTATTTAACGACTCTCTTTCCCAACATAAATTAGGCGATTTCTAATAGATTTTATCCAATCAGTTTAAGAAAGAGAGATTTTCTTTATTCAACAATAATTTACCATTTCAAAACAAAACCTGCTACAAGTATAGTCCAAGACAATTAACTTAAAGTATGTTTTTAGGTCATTTACTTCAAATATTCTATATTTCTTGTAGTTAGCACTATATTTAGTATTTACTCTTTGCCATATCATTGCCCAGTGTGTCATGTTAGCTAAGTCCGTTAATTATTTGATGAAATCAAGATAAGATAGAGGTTTCTTATTTGTAAAATTGGAGAGAACTTGAGGCTCTAATTAGAAACATTGGAGCTTGGATAACCATAATCGCACGCTTATTATCTATGAGAGATTAAAAATGCAATTAAGCATCTTTTTTGGTTGTTTTTTCTGTTAAATTTAATTGTTTTGTTTGAACTGCAAGAAACAGACACAAGTCGGAGTCAATAAAATTTTATCAGTTTAACTGTGTAAAGAGTATACACATAATGGAAAATTAAGTTAGTTTCTGATCAATAGTGGTAATAGGTAGGCTTCTGTTTCCGCAAATTAGCAATTGATGATTGCATTGGATGATACTGTGGAGAAGTTTTCTGTTAGAGGTAAACCTATATTATATGTCAGTCATTACTTGGATAGGAAGCTTAAAAAATAGCTTTCCAGCATTCAAGGGTACTTTTTTAGCCTGATTCAGTTTATGAGCAACTTGTTTTATGCATTTTGGCTAGGTGTTGTATTTTTCTTGACAAGTTTGGAGCATAGATCATTTGATAATGGATTCTCATGTCTCAATAAGGCCTTAAAAGAAAGTTTACCACAAAGGTAATGACTGACATTCAGTGTGTAATACTCTAAATTTGCACTTGTTCTTTTGGGCATTATTGCTTCCTTCTGGAAATCCCAAGATAATCATTAGAACTGTTAACTTTATTGATGCAATTATTTCCCATTCAGGTACTTACCCCTACTTGAAATACTGCAAACTTGTAATTTCCAAGTGGGCTTGGAGCAGAAAATAGAATTTTGCATAGATTGCAATCTTTCAGTCATTCTTGATAGAGCAAGTGAAGATTTGGAGATCATAAGATCAGAAAGGAAGAGGAATATAGAAATTTTAGATTCTATGTTGAAGGAAGTATCATCCCGAATTTTTCAGGCTGGGGGAATCGATAGACCGTTAATAACTAAGCGTCGATCTAGAATGTGTGTGGGCATTAGGGCTTCTCACAGATATTTGCTTCCAGATGGTGTAGTTCTGAATGTCAGCAGCTCTGGAGCAACTTACTTTATGGAACCCAAAGATGCAATAGATCTGAACAACTTAGAAGTAAGGCTTTCAAGCTTAGAGAAAACCGAGGAAAGTGCAATTTTGAGTATGCTTTCATCTGAAATAGCAAATTTAGAATCAGATATAAATCATTTACTGGATAAAATTCTCGAGGTTGATCTTGCTTTCGCAAGGGCTGCATATGCTCAATGGATGAATGGGGTATGTCCCATTTTTAGCTTAGATAATTCTGAAGGCTGTGATTCTGTTGAAGAAGACAATGGTACATTGATTGCAAGAGATGATGACAATTTAACAATAAATATTGTTGGTATACAACATCCCTTACTCCTGGTGTCCTCTCTAGAGCACACTTCAGATAACCTTACACAAAAATCTGGAAATGCTGCTGAGTTTGGTAATGGAAATGGAACTATGGCTTCTAAATATACATCAGAAGGCATTTCAGACAACCCCGTGCCAGTTGACTTTAAAATTTGTCGTGGAACACGAGTGGTGGTGATCTCAGGACCTAATACTGGAGGGAAAACTGCTTCCATGAAAACATTGGGCTTGGCATCGCTTATGTCAAAGGCTGGAATGCATTTGCCGGCCAAGAACAATCCAAAACTTCCTTGGTTTGACCTTATCCTTGCAGATATTGGAGATCATCAGGTAAGATCTTAACTATTTTAGTATTTTATGGACAATAAAAACTTTTTGTTGACATCATGTAATTATTTCATTTGTTGTCTGATCTTTTTTCCCCTTTCAAATTGAAGTCCCTTGAACAAAATCTCTCAACTTTCAGTGGGCATATTTCCCGTATTTGTAAGATTTTGGAAGTGGCCTCAACACAGTCACTTGTTCTCATTGATGAAATTGGTTGTGGAACTGATCCTTCAGAAGGTGTTGCTCTTTCTACCAGTATCTTACAATATTTGAAGGATCGTGTTAGTTTGGCTGTTGTGACCACTCATTATGCTGATATAAGCAGTATGAAAGAAAAGGATACCCGTTTTGACAATGCAGCAATGGAATTTTCACTTGAAACATTGCAACCAACTTATAGAATCCTCTGGGGATGTACTGGTGATTCAAATTCATTAAGCATAGCACAATCTATTGGCTTTGATAGAAATATAATTGATCGTGCAGAAAAATGGGTGGAGAAGTTTAAACCCGAACAGCAGCAAGAGCGGAGAGGAATGCTCTATCAGTCATTACAGGAGGAAAGAAACCGATTAAAAGCGCAGGCTGAAAAGGCTGCATCCATTCGGGCAGAAATTATGAGTATGTACAATGAGGTACAATCTAGATGTTTTGTTGGGAAGAGATTCTTTGTTTGGCTTTTTTGTGTTTTTTTTAATAGTTTGTTTTCCTTGATTAAGCAGTAGTGTTCCTTTCCAAGTTTATCTGAAGTTTCCTTAGTAAGTAACAACTAAATAAATTGATTGGAAGATCAAAGATTGATGGTAATGATGTACAAATTTGTTGATTAACACAGTAAGTAGTGCCTCAGGAATATGGCCTCCAAATGTTTATTTCAATATTTTTAAGGGAGTTACTACTAGAATATGGATTTCTTGTTGACTATATGGACAATTATGATATAAAAATAAGTACATAGAATTTTCCTTCTAAAATTTACATATTGCCTTTATTGCTGGAAAATTTTTGTTCAGCAAAAGAATGCTTGACCACTTGCCTTGCCAGCAACTTCAATAGAATATGATCATATTTGGAGTTTGGTTGTTTCTTTCGTTTTAATCCTCTTTCTTTTCCTTTTTTTTTAAATTGCCAAGATCCAAGGGGAGGCAAAAGACCTTGACCGACGTGAGACAGAACTAATGGCAAAGGAAACACAACAGATCCAACAAGAACTAGAGGATGCAAAATCTCAGATTGAAACTGTGATACAGAAATTTGAGAAGCAACTCAGAATTTCTGGTCGTGATCAACTCAATTCACTTATTAGAGAATCTGAATCTGCAATTGCCTCCATAGTAAAAGCTCATAGTCCTGCTGATAGTTTTCCCATCAATAAAGCTGATGGAGCTTCTTATACTCCACTAATTGGAGACCAAGTCCATGTAAAGGGATTGGGGGGTAAAGTAGCTACAGTAGTAGAATCACCTGGTGACGATGAAATGATCATGGTACAGTATGGTAAAGTGAAAGTCCGTGTAAAGAAAAGTAACATAGCAGCCATTCCATCTAGTGCAAAGAGTGCTGCAACTAGTTCTTCCTCACATCAAGGGCGGCAGGTATGTCTACAGAAGTTTAGTTCTTTACTGTCGTGTAAATGTTCAATTGACATAATTAACCTGTCAGGATGTAAACAAAGTGATCTACTTTTCAATTAGGAGTGTTTTTACCAAACTCTTTATGCCACTACTATTTATTAAAACTTATTGAAAACTATAAAATTAGAATAAAGACTCATTAAGTGAGTGAGACTCATCAAAAGTTTTTTAATAAATTTTAGCTAATAGTAAAGAGTATGTTACAAAGTATTACTATCATTTCTATTTTCTTACTCTTCCATATAGGAAGTGTTTAGGCAAGCATTAATTAAAATTAAAAGAGAACTTTGATCATGGAAAACATTTGCTGAAAATTGAATCAAAACACAAAGTTGATAATTACTTATAATTGGATCATTATACAAGCAAATTAAAATTTACATCTATAATATTATGAATTAAATATTTAATTAGAATATACACACAGCATAAAAGTCTTTTACACCATTTAATTACAATTACAAATTGTCATGTATGATAAATAATTTATTGATTTTTTATAATAAATACTTAGCCACTTAGGATATTTTCTTACCCTGACAGTTAATAAAATTTAAACTCCAAATTATTATCTCTTTATTGCAAAACAATCAGGCTTCTTAACCTGATTTGATTTTGTTTTAAGTTCACACATCTTTCCATAAAGGATAATTTTGCACATTCTGCACAATTAAGTAATTTCAGATCCTGATATTATTTATAATGACCTTTTTCCAATCATCACAGACCATATTACTGTATAACATGTCTGTACGTTAATACTTTGATGTGAATGATTTATGGTAATGACATCAGGTGGAGGAGGGATTGTTCAAAGACATTCATTGGTCTAAAATCAAATTGCCAAGTTATAACATTTTGATTTATAATGTTGTAGAGTGTGCGGAATGAAGGATACAGAGACAATGTAGACGTGGAAAGCAATGATGAAATTTCCTATGGTCCAGTGGTGCGTACATCTAAGAATACTGTGAACCTACGAGGTATGCGAGTAGAAGAAGCTTCTGTCCACCTTGAGATGGCAATTAACACAAGTCGGCCATATTCGGTTCTCTTTGTCATACATGGGACGGGCACTGGTGCTATTAAGGAGCGTGTACTTGACATTCTGCAAAAGCATTCACGTGTTACTAATTATGAACCAGAAAATCCTATGAATTATGGTTGTACCATTGCTTATATCAAGTGATGTCTGATTGCCCTGGTGCAATAAACTATGTCAGGTTGAGCCCTCCTTTTCTGGGGGTTATCAACTTATTGTACCCCTTCTTACCTGATCAAACACGTGACTAATTTGATATGTACATAACTAGTTTGGTATGCAGTAGTGAGAGTTTGTAAAATTTTGCAGTTTTAATTCATTGATTTTACACTAAGGCTGAAGCCTTAATATAGCTATAGCATATTGCTTTTCCTCTGTTCAGAGTCAGAGGACGTGTTTTTAACTTGTCTCAACAATCAACATCAATATGATGACAGAGTGGTTAGCTTCCCTGATGCCTGATTGATGCTTTTCTGTGAAATAAAAAAGTTGGGAATAGAAACTCCAACAATGTGCCGTCGTAAGTTATTCCATGAAAATTAAGCTATATCGGAGAAAATCCTAATTAAAATCTAAATTGTACTTGTAGCATTCTTCATTTCATAAAATGAACTTTTTTGCGAGCAACTTGTATTATTTATAGACAACGGTAAATTTCATTTGTAAATTAAAGAATTACAATCTTTATAAAAATAATGAATTATGCACATGTTAATGTATCGTTTTATTTCTTTTATTTTATTAAATTTAATAATATTCCTTAATATATATATATATATATATACACACCATCCTTTCCTTGTGCGAAAGAAAAATGTACCCTTAAATTAGGAGTTGAAGATTGAGACAAATAAAATTATCTATCTTTAAATAGAGGCAAAGAAAAATGTAGCATGCATGCATTAACGTAAACATTAACAAGACATAGTTAATTGCCAAACTAGGCGCGGATTCTTGGCATGGTGATTGTGAAGGTAACCATTGGTCTATCTATAAGAAGGCAACAACAACACAAACACAAAGTAATTAATTACGTACCGTGCAAGTTGCCTCCACCCTTCATGAGTTTCGCCGCCGTCGCCAGGAACTTCTCCGGCGTCCGTGCCGTCGAGGGAGCCGTTAAGAACATCATCGCCCCCGTCTACGACAAGTTCCACCTCGTTCCCGACGAGCTACACCTCATCGCCGACCGCTCCGCCGATCACCGGCCTCACGCGCCTCCCAGGATCACCGCCTCCAACCTCGCCAGAGCAGTTTACACCAAGTGCGAGCCAGCGGTGACGGTGCTGTACGAGAGGTACGAAGCCAGGGCGGAGCAGTGGGCGGCGGCCGCATGGCGGAGACTCCTCCCTCGGACACCGAAGGCGGCGTGTTGGGCGGAGAGGTACAACGACAAAGTTTCCGCAGCGACAGAGAAGGGTTGTAGGATTTCGGCAATTGCCGCTACGAAGATGTTTAGCGAGAAACGATCATGAACATGCGTAACCTCTTTTTATGATTTCTTTTTCATATCGACGTGGTTGCCAATTTTTGTGTTTTTGGTTTTTCCATTGTTTGTGGAATATTTAGTGTAATTATATGATCCAAATGAATTCTATGTGTTTCGTTTTAGTACATATATGGTTGGATTTTTTATTTTTTTTTTTGAGAAGATTAATGCATGCATGAATTTGCTGGATAAGGATGAATGGTTCTCATGTTAATGGATAGGATCAGGAAAAATTTTATGTAAAATATTACAACGCCAAAAATATATTCTGAGAGCATGTTTTTAATTGGTTAATTAAATTTATAGGAACTTAAAATAAAATGGAAAATGTAAATGAAATTTTAGAAATATTTCATCATCATAAGTTATTGGAATTTAGAACAGTTTAATTTCTTAGTATTACCCTACAAAAATTATTTAGTTAAATTTGGAGGTAAAGATTTTATAATTTTGGAGATTTAAGATGTCTTCATAGATCGTTTGAATTTCTTCCCTACTTTGTGCATGTGTTTGCTATTTATTTATTGGATAAACCTTAAGTATAGTTTTTCTAAGTGCTTTTTAAATCAAATTTACAATTTTATTATCTACAAAGTTTTATTACATAGATTAACAAAGTGAAATTTCACTTCTAATAGACAACAACAAAAAAAAAACAAAAAAAAAACAACATAAAAAGCATATATAAGTTACGTCCTTAGATATTTCCATTTTCAAAATTTGATTACAAAAGACTGAATTTAGAATAAAATTTTCCATATCTCCTTTAGGTGAGATATGCATGAGATACTATGAGGAGTTACAGTCTAATTTTGTAATTGGAAAGTCGAGAATTAATAAAAGAACTCTTATGAATTATCATATGTAGGATTATGTCAATAGATTAAGTAATGAATTGATTGTTTAACTAAGGTGTAAATGACTGTAGTCTCAGGATGAAAGTGAGAACTATTTGAATGACAAACTAAATGAAGTGCAATCTGGTTTAGCTCAAGGAAATGTTCTCCTTCCCATTCTAATGGCAACTATGTCTTCTTTGTTAAAGTCAACTTTTTTTCTGCGTCTAGATCTTTGGTTGACTCGCCAGAAACTTACGTTCAAATAAAGAAGAAAATGGAGATAGTTGGATTGTAGGATGCTGATATGTTAATTAGCCAAATGGTTGTTATATATATAGTAGTAGGATCAAATCGATCAAAGTTACTTCCCCTGCCAAGTCCTGATCTGCCAAAAAGTTTATTCTTCAAAGGTAAAAGGTCAAATTTAGCCAAGGCCATAGTGGTCCTCTGAAGAGGCTATTGCAGCAGGTCATTGACTATGGTCATGTTTTTCATGAAAGGAAGTCCTGAAGAGCCAAAATATGGACTTAGCACAAATATTGTTGATATTATATTATGAAGGAAGGAAGGGTGAGTTTGGTGAAGGTTTGACATTGTGTCTGATTTAGAGATTCATGATGATGACTTACTTAAGTTAGTTTTCTAACCGTCTCAATTATCCACAGCTTTTTTGCAAAGGAGAATTTCTTATGGGTGAGACATAGCAATTAGCCCATTACAATTACTATACATGAAGAATTGGAGGAAGTTTTTAATGTTCAAGGAATTGATACCACTATGCTTACAAAATCAGGATATCGATAGCCTGATTTTAATTCCACAATAACTTCTGCAATTCTAATTTCTGTAGAAAATGGAATTCAGGCTATCGAGATATACATTAAAAAAAATACAGAATTGCTATAATTTATATAATTATACTCCTACATAGTTGGAGATCAAGAGCATAAAAAACTAATTAACATTACATCATCAGCAATAAAGATTTGAAGTAACCTTAGAATTTGAGCTCAACCCATCAAACCAAGCGATTACTATGTTGGTAAAAATTCTAAATAAGTGTGTATCTGATCAAGCTACTCAGGTGAAGAATGAAGAATATACGGACAACCGACAACCTTACTGTAAAATAAAGTTATGGAGAGAGAAAAAAAAAAAGAGATAGGAACCTACAAAAAAATTTCAATGGTAGAATTTCAAATTACCTATTTTTGGTTAATAAGTAATCAACAGAATTAGAAAAACTGTGTTGTTGCCACGTGTGAGGAGAGTACTTTATTTTTTATTTTCTTTTTAAATTCAATTAGAATGAGTTTAACTATTTGTATTTAAATTTAAAAAACTTATAAATAAATACCTTAATTATTAAGTTAAAAAATTATTAACTTTATCTGATCTATGAGTTAGCATATTTATACACATCCCATGTGAATCTTGACATCACTTGTTAATCCAAATTCCTAAGCATGAAATCTATAAACATTTTCATTTATGTCCATTTGAACACACTTAGTGGGTGAATCTCAACATTACTTGTTAACCCAAAACCTTAGGATATCAAATCTATGATAAGCATCCTCATTTATAAATTTCAACATGTTTATTCCTATCTAACATAAAAATTTTCCATCACCGATCTCAATAATATGCATATCGAAAGTGTAACATAAAATTCAAGGATCAAATCTTATCTTTATTTGAATAATATTTGAACTTTTGAAATATAACTAAACTCCTCAATTTTAAAACGTGGGTAAAAATATTTTTATACGGACATTTAATCACAACTTTCTTTTCATTCATGATAGATCTGTTAACTTTAAAAGTCACATAAATGAAAGGTCATGATTGACTATTAGTATAAAAAACAATGTATACCAATTAAACTCAATTTTAAATTATTATCAAGATTCAAATTACAAACATTTATATCTTTTAACACTCCTTCTTATCTTAATGTCTATTTTTTGACACCACCTAATTTGAATTCCAGATTCGAAATTTAGTTTTCTTCATTTTGATGCTGGGTTTTATCCTCTCATATTGCTTGTAATTTTTGGATATATCTTTCTTTCTTATGAATTAATTTTCAGACTTGAGCCTCACCTTGAATTTGTCTCTTGGTTGCTCAGGGTCTTCATATTCATGCTGTATTTCCAATAACCTGCGTGTTGATATTAAACTTTTCTTCAAAGATTCCATCCAAACATATATACGTTTATGCGAATCTAAATCTTTGTGCTGTTGCTGTTGTGTATGAAACAATGACATGAGCATCTTCAATGTCTTTTCAACTTCAATGAGTATCTTTACTTTATCTCCTACACGATCATTAAAATGAGGCTCCGTGTAAAGTTGCTGGTCTTCTGTTGCCTTTGATTTATCTTCATCTAAAGTAAAGTTTTTGTCTTTATCATTTGTATCTTTAACTCCATCTCTAAAATCAGAGGTGGAGCTTTCGAAGTGAATGATATGATGACTAACTGATGGCGATGTAGGAGTAGGGGGCTCAATCTCATGTAATAGTGCTTCTCTTGCTTCTTCTAAGTCACCACTGTGGACGTGGGAATCGGAGTAGGTGCGAATGCTTATTAAGAATATAGCAGAATATTGCAGCAGCCAAAGCAAACTTTAAGTTCCATTTCATGACAGACACCATGAAGGCACCCAAAAAGAAATGGAACACAGCAGCTTCAAATCCAAGGCCAGTTAATTTTGACAGGCTCAAGGACATGAAGGAAAATGCTCCACAAGAGACCATGTTCAGCACTTTATCACCTTCTTTGTTCTTTGTGTTTGCTTGGGTTTTGTCCAGGTAAAAGGAGTACACAGATGAGGCCATCAAGACAAAGAAAACTGCATGGGCTGTGAACAGTGTCTTGTTTGGTAAACGCAAGGTGGTGGTACAAAGCATGAAGCAGCAGAGAAGAGAACCCAGTGCACAGTATATTGCAACCAGAAGGAACCCCATAATTTCTTGAAAGGAGGGCTCATGCCATAGCTAATGAGCCCAACTAATGTGGATACCAAACCAATCATTCTCCATCCCACTGGGGAACAACACGCTCTGCTCAACATAGATATCTCTACCTTGGAATAAACAATTAACAACCTAACACCGCTCTTTAAACCAAGACAAGAAGAAGAAGGGAAAGAAGCTTCAGGCATGGAGGTATCTTTAGGAACATATAATGGACATTGGCTAATGGGGTAACCATTTTCACTTTTATTTTCTCCTCCTTAAATAGCATTTTCTTATTTAACTATTACAATATACTGTCTTTTCACTTTTTCTATTTTAAACATTTTCTAATTTCTTTTTTATATGGTTTTAGTTCTAATAATGCAACAACAATTTTTATTTTAGTCTATAATTTCAAACAATAATATGAATTAAGCGAGTTTTGCATTTGACTGATTTAACATGTAAGCAATTCAAAAAACAGTTTTTTTTTTTTCTCAGTGAGATTATCTTGTCGTCGAATGAATGCAAGGACAATCATGTTACTTTTAGGTATTACATATTAGTTATAATTCTTTTTTAAAACAACTAAATTAAAAAATAAGTTTAATTGTGTGTAACAATTTTTACATTTATAATCCTTCATTTATGATAAATTTATTAATTTTATTAATTAGTATTTTAATAATTATATAAATAAAAAATTATATTATAACATAGAATATCAATTAAATTTTTAATAAGTTTATTAAGACCGAAGAAAATAGAAATAAATCCAAAGATAGGAGAGGTTTTCCGCGTTCAATGAACGCGTCTCTCCAATGGTACACTTTTTTAGTAATCAATGAGAAATTGTGAGAAGAGAAAGAGTAGTTGAATTGTGATGTTATAATGAAGACAAAACCTTTTCGTAAAAAGGAGTGTAACATTTCCACACGGAAAAGGAAACACCAAAGAAATGCCGCTACACTGAGCCCTCTTGTGTGCTTTACTCTAATATTTTCTGGTTATTGTATTTCGACATTTCTTCTTTCCATATTTTCTATACTCCAATTTCATTATCATTTATTATTTCTCTTCATTTTTTTATCATATCACATCGTATACATTTTAAATTTTATTTAGAAAGCATTAAAATGAAAAATATATTTAAACTTTCATATTTTTTAAATTTTATTTAATATATTCATAAAATTATATGAAAATTTTATTGAAAATTCATATATGAATTGATCAAACTATAGAGTCAAAATATTATTTTTATAAAATATAATAAGTAATTATATTTTAATACATTTTTGGTAGAGATGTTTTCACTATGTGATATAAATATTGCTTAATTATAGAAAAAAAACTATGTAATATAAATAATAAAAAATTATCTTTGGAATCTTTTAAAATTACAACAATACTTTTTGAAATTGAATGTAATTACATATATCTTCATTGCTTTTTAAATTATTATTATTTTCACATTCATTAGAAAGTGTTAGTAAAAAATTCTGTAAGATATTTTTAAACATATATGAGATGTGAATATAATACTTTTAAATTTAAAAGAAAGTTAGTGTAAGAAAAAAATGAATTATGTATAATTTAATAAAAATTAATGAAGAATTGTAGTAATTCACTCTTGTTTTATCTATACCTTCACTTTTTGTATGTAGTATATTAGTAATAGTATGTTGCAACACGCGTTTCATGGGAAGAAAATTTGACTCTGCGTAATGGAATATTGACGTCTCTCCAAATGTACACATTTTCACAGTGAGAAGAGTTGTTTAATTGAGATAACATAAAGAGGACAAAAGTGAGTGTCGGGATCTAAAATTCCCACGTCGAGCATGAAGGAAACAGCGAAGAAATGCAGCCACAGTGAACGCCTCATTCTTGTAAATTCTAATATTAATCTTACCATTCCCACCGAAACACTTTCAAATACTGCTCTATTAATTAATGTCACTGCATGTAGGTGTCTCCTGTGGCTCATGGTTTTAGCACAAACCAATAGGAAACCAGATGTATAAAAATACATTTCTATATTGATTCTCGAGATCTTAATTTTAGTGTCATGGCTTCAATTACAGAATTTATAATACTAGTCATTTAAACAGTAACCACAGCCATAGCATTAGCTAAAAATCCTTAGTATTAGTAATGTTGAGCAAACTGTGTGGTTTTCCAACAGTGCACCCGGATCTATGGAGAATCATTGGTTTTGTATCAAGTTTAGTTGGACTCATCACCTATGCCATGAGCCCTCCTTTCAGCAAACTGTTTAAACAAGAAAACTTGGGGGTCTTGGTGATCATCGTTGCATATTGTGCTGTAGGTTCCCTTCTCTGCTGCGTCATGCTTTGCACCACCACTTGGAGTTTAGCAAAAAAGACTGTGTTGACAATCAATGTGGTTTTCTTTGTTTTGATGACTACATCTGTGTACTCCTTTTACGTGGACAAAATCCAAGAAAACACAAAGGAGAAAGAAGGTGATAAAGTGCTGAACATGGTCTCTTGTGGAGCCTTTTCCTTCATGTCCTTGAGCCTGTCAAGATTAACTGGCCTTGGATTTGAAGCTGGTGTGTTCAATTTCTTTTTGGGTGCCTTCATGGTGTCTGTCATGAAATGGAACTTAAAGTTTGCTTTGGCTGCTGCAATATTCTGCTATATTCTTATAAGCATTCGCACCTACTCGGACTCCGAGATGGAAAATATGGACAGTGATGACATAGAAGAAGCAGGAGTATCACTTATGGAGAGAGGGTCACGATGGGAAAGGAAAAGCTCTGTGTTCCAACGCACCAGCCCTCTTCCCTTTGAACTTCACCCTCCAGTGAAGTATGATGTGTTCATTAGTTTCAGAGCCAAAGACACGAGTGATTTTCCTGAGTTTTTTGCTTGTGCACTGCTTAAGAAATCACTAAGAGTTTATGCTCATCCAGAACTAACAGGGAATTTCGTGTCACACACAGTGGTTGAGGAAATTGGGAAGGCTCGGGTCTCTGTCATCATTTTTTCAAAAAGTTATCTTGAGACACCTTGGTGCTTAGATGAGGTCCACAACATAATGGCATGTCGGGCTAGTTATGCAAGAACTGTAATTCCCATTTTTTATAACATAGATCGCACTTCCATCCAGGATGCTTTCTCTAATTTTCAACTCATTAAAAAGGTTTGCGAAGATAACGGTGTACTTCAACTTAAGGCAAAAGCTTGGTCTAGTAATTTGGCAGAAGCGGCTAGTCTGCAGGGTTGGGAATTGCTGGAAAATCGAAGACCCTATGAACTTCTTCAGAATGTAGCCGATCATGTTTTTTTAGCCACTGCAAGCCCAGTTCAGGCTTGAGTTGACTTAGCACCCTGCTCTGTTGCCTTGTCTGCTAGTGTGTTTGTTTCATTTTAACTCATGACATGTCTGTGTATAGTATGAAACTCCAACAGTGTTTGGACAGTAGACTTCAAATATGAAATTAAAGTATGTCTGTTTGATATTTAACAGTCCTTTTATAAATTCTTGAGAAATTTTACTAATACAGGCCAATCATAGATAATTTGAAATTCCGCCTAAACATATCACTTTCCAAGTTCCCTACCTCTTTCGTTTATATCTCTCTCTTTGAATAGCTTTGTTTTGTACTAATATTGTCTATAGATTCTTCAATCTTCACGTGAGTAGCTTTTTTAGTAGATTCACTTTTCTACTTCTGCATAGACGTCTTTAATAATCAAAGCACTAGTTTGGTGGGTTGAGCACTTGTATCTCATGTCATTTTTTTTATGCTCTGGGCTCAAATTTGAGGGAATGGGTTGAATGTTACAGTTCTGACATATGTGGTTATTCTCTGGTTGATGATGATGATCGTTGTTGATCTCCAACCTAGGTTTGTCCAATAATTATGCAAACTATAGCAGTTCCACACATTTTTGTGTATATGTTCATATCCTTAATATTTCCCTTAATGTTCATGGAAGAGAAGTTAAGACTAGTAGATAAGATATATAAGCAATACTTTCTAACTGACAAGGGACCCAGAAGAGTAATTATTTTCTCTCAATCTGTGAGTGCCAATTCATGTAAAAGCACATTGCTTTAAAAAAAAAAAAAAAGACCAGTAATGATATAAACTAATTCACGCCCTTGAATCTCATTCTCGACAGAAATTAGAATTGCAAGTGGTTGATATAGCATCGACAAAGTTTATGTAGGTGGTACTTTAACCAATTTAGAGATATCCCTTTTGGAATTTAAACCAATGCTGTTATGTAATTATTATGTCACACCTTCCAGGAAGTTTTCCATGGGTTGAAATTGTTTAACAAAGAAATCTTTGTTGGCATTTTGGAATGGGAAGGAAACCATTCCCTTGAACCAAGCCTCACGTACAAGAGATTGGACATTAAATATAATAAAGAAATATGAATAGATAGCAGAAGCAATTGGAGAAGGTAAGGATAAATTCTGACGAAATTCTCCTTGGATTAGTTGTTTGTTGAGTACTTGAGTCTGAACATCATTATCCTTGGCAAGATTAAAATCAGTGTCACCACAAGATTTGAACATCATCTACTCTGTCAATCAAAAAGTCCCTTGAACCCGAGAAGAGAATTCCATTTCAGAATTGTTATTGATTTTAGAAGTGAGGTTTATAAGCATTTTATACCAAAGTGACAAGGATAATAACTTATAGTTAAAATAAGAGACGAGAAAAATAGGAATTGACATAATAATTTTAGATGAAAAACTTTTAATTGATTGGAGAAATATTTTTACTAAACACAAGAAATATTACAATTTCTCTCTAAATATAAGGAACAAATAATTTCACACTCTTCTTATAGAATCCTCTTATTTACAACTCTTATTTCTAACTCTTTAAACAATTATGACTGCACTTTTTTTTGGATGTAATATGAGTAAATAGAATGACTATTTATAATCAAGAATAAAAATTTCTCATTTAATGGTAATTTTTAAATTTTCTACCTCGCAACCAATTTATAGACTAGATACATATATATTAAATTTTCATCTCTCCAATTTTTTACTTTTACTTTACAATAACCATTACACCATTTTAAAAAGCCTTTATAGCAAGAAACCAAATGTGCATTACTCCTCCAGTCACAAGTTGTAGATGAAGTTATTTATACCGTTCTCTTGGTGTCCCCCGTTTTTTTTTTTACAATGAGTTGTCCCATGTTGTATTTTTTTTATTTGACATCTTCCTTTATTTGTGTGTCATGACCAACCATTTTTTTATTCAGCAATGAACAAAAAAAAAACATTTTTTAAACAATAAGCATTGCCCGAATAAATCGTGTCTTAACAAATAGTCAAAGTGCACAGTTCAAGTGTAAAATGTTCATATACAACTATTTCTTTCTCAATTTTATTCCCCCAACACATTATTAAAATTATAAAGGAAAAGTTGTAAATTTTAAAATTTAAAATATTTTTATTTTTTATACCGGAAATCCCACACAAATTCAACATGTTATTGATCTAGCTGGTTAAACTCGAGATTGATAGAAAAATTACATAAAGTCAATTCAGACTGTTTTAATTGATTCCAGGTTTGGACAAGTCTTATCCAAATCGCCCCATAAATATTTATTAGCAGTATTAAAAATTAATGGCCCTCAAAACTTGGAAATGCAGTAGGACAGGAAACAGTGGAGGATAACTCATGAAGTGACCAAACTACCCTTATCCAATTACAACATGGCTTCTTTGTGTATCACTGTTCTCTTCAGAAACAACACAAACAAGGATGTCACCGCAGCAGTGGGGGTCTCCGTGTGGAAACCAATGTACCAACAAATACGCTGCCCTTACCAAAATCCCATGTAATAACTAATGATGTAACCTCTTCACTATTTCCTCATTCTTTATCCCTTTATTTTTTAAATTTTTTAGAATGTTCAATTTGCCATATGCATGTATGCAATGCATACTAGTATTTTGTGAAATCTTTTTTAATTGCCCATAACGTGATTTCTGGCTTATTTTCTATGTTGGGTAGATTATATGTTGAATTATTCAAATTATTTTGATATGTAACATATGCATTAAGCTAACTCAAGGAATTACCAAGTTAACAATATTTTAAACTCATTGAAGTCTCTTAGCAATTATGGTTGAGGACGTGGATGTGAGGTTATTCTGGTGTTATTGGCTTTGGGTATTGCCGTATGCACCCAAAATTCAATCTTTGTGTTCCTTACTCACAAATCTTACTTGTTTATCGTAGGGCGAGTATTCTGCAAAAAGGGGTGCGACTCAGATGGAGAGACATGGGAAGAATGTGAGATACTTTGCATCTTTGTTAATAATTTTTTCTTATTGATAGAATGCAGATAAAATAAATTATTCACTCAAAATCTAGGCTTCTCATGAATTTTACTCGCTTTTCAAGAATTACTGGAGTTCGACTCCACTTCTTTAGTAATTAAATGGTAACTCGGTAACCCACTTAAACAAGAATGAAATTGAATGTAACAGTTTTTAATTAATTGTTAACCAGTTATGTCATGAGACTTTTTTAGTTTTTTGTTAGTGGAGCAACAAATATTGAATATATGTTGTAAAACTTTGGCTCTGGCTTTGTAGATGGCTGAAGTAGTTATTTTATCTCATATTTTGAGATTGCTAGCAACTTAGTTTATCTAAGTTCTCTTCCTGGCACATTCTGAGGAAAAGAATCGAAACAGTTTCATTTTAAAAAATGGGCTAGCGTAGTGACAGAATTTGCTTTTGATTAACAAATGACCATCATTGGTTAACCAGGTTTGGAGGACTGCAAACAAATATGCTACAAGGATCCTGTACTGAAGGACCAGCAGTGGAGTGCTTATATTGATCGTTCCCCTGGAGCTGCCAGCTATTCAGAGGTATATTCTATCCTTGCCCATGGTCCTGTTACTTTCCATATTCGTGAATTGTAATTGCAACTTGCAACTTCTCATGTTTTCTATCAAATAATAGTTTCTATCTTGTAATAGTTGTAACGTGTGGCTCTGTGATCTGAAACGAAAGGCTTCTGCTGATCAATTGCAACATGCTTGTGGCTTTTTTTAATAGCTTAAGATTAGTTATGGTATGTCTATGACTGTTATCTTTAGAGATTAATAATAACCAATTGTTTCTTGTACAGGAATGTTTTCGTGCATGTGTATCTGGCTGCGCTTACAAGGTCAGTTTGATTTCAAGAACATGAATTTTTGCGAACTTGCCATATGCATTCCAGCTTTCCTCATCCCTGCACACACACTAAAAGGGCTCTCGAATGAGGTTGTATTAAAGAACTATTAGAATGATAAATTCTTTTCAACAATCAGAGGAGGGAACCACATAAAGATTGTGATTTTTTAACTTATGTATATAGAAACTTCTTTTCACCAATATGATTGCTCATGATGCTTTTCAGGAATTTCAGTCTTAAATCAGTTGGATAACTTTCAATGAATTCTCATGTTTATAGTTTTAAAACTTAAACAGGGAAATGTATCCCAAAATTGATGTGTAAATCTTTCCAAGATTTTAAATTGTGGACTCCATCACGTGATGTGGGTGCGGTGGTAATTGACAACTGAATGTAATTCATCAAACGGAAAACTAATTCTCTTTCCTATATCAATTAATTTGCATTGGAAAATGAAAATATTAGGACTCAGGTGATCTTATAAATTTATTGCATATATTTATATCATCAATATTTCTCTATTGCTTTTATGTGGTTTTCCTCTTATATGTTAAAATATCGCTGTGGAGGTGGCGGCCGGTGATTGCCAGTCGGAGGTGGCAGCCAGTGATCGTCGGTCGAAGGAGGCGGCCGGTGACCATTGATCGGAGGTAGCGGCTAGTGATCATTGGTTAGAGGTGGCAGCCGATGACTGCCGGTTGGAGGTGGCGGCCAGTGATAGCCGGTCAGAGGTGGCTGCCGGTGATCGTCGGTTGGAGGTGGCAGCCAGTGATAATCGGTCGGAGGTGGCGACCGGTGATCATCGGTCGGAGGTGGCGGTTGGTGACCGCCGATCGGAGGTAGCGGTCGGTGACCACCAATCTAAGGTGGCGGCCGGTGATCGCTAATCGGAGGTGGTGGCTGGCGATCACCGGCCGGTGATCACCGATCGGAGGTGGCGGCCGGTGATCGCCGGTCGAAGATAGCGGCTGGTGACCGCCGATCGGAGTGGTGGTCAGTGACTTTTGGTCAGATGTGATGGTTAATGATAACAAATGACTTCAAGTAATGAATTTAAATAAAAACAGAAACAAAAATCTAAAAACCAAATTTTATTGTTTTTAAAATTGAGTAAAAACTGTTTCGAAAATGAGTAAAAAACCAAAACAAAACCATTTTTATGTAAGGTATTTCCTATATCCCTAACGAAAAATATGAAAAAAAAATTCTCTTGTAATAATCCAATGTACTTCACATATTGTAGTTTGAGGTTAAATCAGAGGAAGCTGATAAAGTCTGTCCTAAGAGACAACCTAAGTCAGAGACTGAGTCTGCTCAGAAGCCAAAGCCACAACTTGTATTCCCCATTGACTCGCCTGGTGATATGCCTGGCACTTCTGCATAGTGAAAGACAACATATTTCACACAATTCCAAAACATATATATACTTGATACTGTATTGGCTATATTCTCACGGGAATTTTTTCTTTTTGTTTTTTAACCTTGTATGTTGCTAATTGTTATCAACATGAGTTACTTACTTTTTGTGAGCAACAGCATGAGTCGTTGTGTAACCTTGTATGTTGCTAATTGTTATCAACGTGAGTTACTTACTTTTTGTGAGCAACAGCATGAGTCATTGTGCCTTTTTTGCCTTGAGATTTTGAAAGCACCGTGTTGCCTTTAAGCTGGGAGCATCCTTAGAGTACAGGGCTTCCGTTATTGTATTAAGGAAAGTTTATGTTCTAGGCTTTTAAATTAGGGAGTTTTTTTTCTGACCATTGCCGTTGTAAGTTGTAAATCGATCAAATAATAGTGAATGACAGCAGTTACTTTAAGAAATGTAATGTCCACTCCTGTGACTTATTTAGCTAAATTTTCTAGAAGCATTTATATGAGAAAAAAAAAAGGAGTTTCCATAGATTAAAGTTAGTTATAAACTAATATGTAGAAATTATTTCATATAAAAAGTTTATCCAAACGTTCTAAATAATTGTTCTTCATGCAAGACGTGACACTTTACATCGTGCTGACGTTTTCAATCTCCCAATCCAGGGATGACCTAATCTTCATCGTAGTTGCTTTGTGATGTTCTTCACAAATTGCAATTTGAATCATTGTCTTACAATGTAAACCAATTGGAACTTGGAGATAGGAATTATCAAAATTAATACGTTAGATACTTTCATTTTTAATCTTGTTTTCTATACGTCTATATCTATTGGGGTCTCATCTCACCATCTCAGTAAAATTTCCTTTCAGAGGATCTCAAAATAATGCATTTCCCCCAGGTTTTCCATTGCATGCAGACAGGACCAGGATGGATCAGATGGTGTTGCCCTTCCCTACTATTTTTGACGGCGTAAATAATCTCGTACATAAGGATGCACCTCAGTCTTAACCACCATATGCATTTTCTTTGAATCTTCCCACAACAAACCATTCCATTCTCTAGCACAGTCACATGCTCCTTCAAATACATCCTGCTCACAAATGATACAAACAATAAGACACACACAAGGGCATGTTCACAACACATGAACTCAAATGAATTGTGCTATGTTGCTTACTCTGGAAGGGAACTCATCATAATAATATGCATCGGTCATCTCAACTCTGTTTAGATCGTTTTCCCACAGCCTAATCTGTCAACCATCACAATGCTACATGTCAGAAAATAAAAACAAGCACTATACAAGTGCATAAGCAAAGACATGACATGAAGATCTAAACCTGCTCAGTAACATTTTCTGGCACAGATGGTGTCCTATTTGCAACACGAGGATGAGCATTTTGCTGAAGGAAAGTGATGATCTGCAATATCAATGCACACGGGCGTCTGTGTAAGAGATGTTTCATGGTAAACTTTAAAACTCAATTCAAACAAACAAAATAGGTTTAATGTTTAAAGAGTAACCTACAAAGATAGTGAAAGACTGCCAAAAGCTTTAGGGAGTTCAAGCATGTCAGAGTGAGGAAGTGTAAATCATTAAAGAAATACATCTATTCATCAATGTAGGTCATTCAGATGAAGGATGATTGGGTAGAAAGGGTTGAGGTTGAGGCTAGTACCCACATATCATGTCTAAAATTGACTAGTTTAATATATTTCTGCAGCAGGCCTACTTATGCAAAGGCTTAATTTACAAATCTGAAATGGTAAAAACAACATTCAGAGAGCAAATAGGCAAAGTTGATGCAACTGGTTTTCACAATTAGAAGAATCCACACAACAGCACAGAGAGGTAGAGAGAAAAAGAAAACTGTTATCATCTATTGATTACTGAGAATTCGAGTGTCTCATCATTCTCCTCCACAGTGAGCTTCCACAAATATTACCTCTGCAATATCTGCTACACTGCTATTTATAGCAATTAATTCCTACCAATCTAACTGACCCATGTAACTGCCTTACTAGCTGACTTCTGAATTGGATGGGTTTGTTATCTTCCTATTACTTCTAGAATACACTTTAGTAATTGGCACCTTATTCCTAACAAAAGCACAGCCATATATATCTACTCTGCAGAAAAAAATAAAGTACCATATTTTAAAAGATATTAAGCAGTAAAATTTGTTTTCTAATGCTTACCTGCTCTGCTGTAATGCCATTTTCAAAAGCATTATACAGGCTTTCCTTTGTAATAGCCCCAACAATAAGATTTGGAAGCTGATACTCTACCCTGGATACATCACACGTATGATAATAAGTAATTATATTTAGTTGGAAAAGGCAGCTACAAAATTAATAGCTAATTAATGGTTTCATATGAAAATAGTATCAGAAAAATAAGGATATTCTGAAAATGCTGGGCAGTAAGAATAACTTGATATCTATAAGTAGTTCCAAAACACAAATGGTGAGGACAAGTGAGGTAAGACCAGAGGCTTTATTTGACACAAGTTGCAAAATATAACATTCTACACAAAGTATTAGGCGGCTTACCTTGAAAATAGCCTCAATATCTCACAATGTAATTTAGAAGTCGAGTAAGCATAAACCCTAAAATTTGTTTCCACAACCACAAATCCCTGAAAAAATTAAATAGAACGACATTTTTCATTAGTAATGTTCACAAATTGTACAGGAATTTTTTCCTTCAAAAAGGGATATTTATTGTTACTATTAACAGAAAAGAATCCAGTCATTAAAGCCAACCAAAGGTAAATTGATATGTTAAGCAGCCATCAGCCAGAGGTAGTAGTAAGTGATGATACAGTCAATAAAAGATTCTTGAACAAGAACCAATGTATCTCCTATGTGTAACTCAGTAAAACTTCAACACTCTAAAGAAAAGTGTATGCAAGTTCAGAATGATTGAAATGAAACAACCAAAACAACAGTAATGCACATATGAACAACCAAAACAACTTGTCCATATTGCTTGAAATCAATCACATAAATACTAAAAGATATATAGAGCATGCGCCAAATAACCAAAAGGTCAACTAAACCATATCAAGTAAAGACAAACATGATAAAATAAATTTTAAAGGAAAATCAAAATCAAAGTTTAATTTTTTTATAAGCAGTAAATTTTATTAGAAGGAAATATCAGAAGAATAAGCTACCCAGGTACTAAGGAAAATTGTGGCTGAAGCAAACAAGCTCATTGATACTACAAAGCCTCCTCCACTATTTCACAAACCTGTAAGGAGTTTTCCTAAAAGAAGCTAATTTTTCTATCAAAATAAATCCCCATTCTGAAACCAATAAGATACCTCTTTTCTAGATGATGAATCAGACAAGCTCATTGAAAGATTGGTTGCCAATTTTGTAGGTATAAACCAACTTCCTTTCCTACCCTATAAAATTTTCACAAAAAGAAGAAAGGAAAGTGAGACAAATACCAATGAATAAATATACAATTAGAATCATCATGAACCTTGTCACAACTGAAAAAGTAAGCATGGATATATCATTACCTGCTGCAGTTTGACCAGTCCAAGGTCTGCTAGGTCATTAATAATGCTCCTCTGAAAATCAGTCAATGTGTCTACACTATATGCCTGATGTATAGAAAAAATCAAGTGTGTCAAAGACACATTGAATTCCATTTACATGTAAAGGAAGTAAATTTGGAGTTTCAATAAACATAGCTACAAAGAAAAGGAACAAAAAAAATAATAGACTGATCAGTCCAACACTTAAGTAAATAATGAAGAATACTTTTGATGAAACAAAATTTTAATCAAAGAACAAGAATGTCTAACCTCCCCAATGACATGAAAACTAAGCTCTAGCATGAATGAGATCAACTCAGCTGCATCAACACCTCTTTCCTGCATAAAATGTGGATGAAGAGCATGTAGAAAGAAATAGGAAAAAATTTTATTAAAAAAAAATTGAAGTTATAACTACCTCAGAATTAGATATATATTCTCTGATGATGTACCAAAGCTGTGCATTTGTATCCATCAGCTGTAATTCACAAGGAACAATCTTTATATTTAGGAGAATGCATTACATTAAGTTCAATTGGCTTATAAATCATTTGATGCATACCAAAAACTGGAAACCACTTTCAGTTAATTTTGGAGCTTCTCTGTCTCTGTGTTGGCAAATGAGAAAATCACATTATGAGATACAGTTTGCAATACCCACATACACATACAAGCAAATGCAACGAATTAGAAGTATCATTCCCAAGAAAACAAAACCTGTGACTCAGGAGACGTCGCTGGAAAACTTTCATCAAAGAAGAGCTAATATTTAAGGGCTTTTCAACCTGACTTGGGCTTATAAGTTGCAATAAGAAACACTAGTTAATCACAAAACAAAGTCACAGATGAGTTTAGGCTTCCTTCTAATCAAAATTTAAGCAAGGTTGTGCATATCAAATACTAAGTAACTTAGAGCATCTCCCTTATAAAATTGCTTAAAAAAATAATGAGTTGGTTAAAGCAACTCTTCCATTGGAGCAATCCTACATGATAATTTAAGTTGCTTAAAAAGTGGATGAGTTGTTTCACCAAGCAATTGTTGCTTATGATTAAAGAAAGGTAATTTTTCACCAACTCCATGCAATTTAATAACAATATACAACTGAAAAAAATTTAAAAAGTATAAAATTGTGATTTTCTTGAAGTTGTTTATGATTTCTTTCATTAGACTAAAATTGAATGAGTTGTCTAGCAATTACGTAATACTATAGGAACCACCAAACACTTTGTTTAATGCAATAAGCAACTTATGGGAGTTGCTCCTACTGGCGATGCCCTTATCTAACAAAAAATATTAAGAATAAAATAGATGTACAAATTAAAAAATACAATAAAAAAAGTGGAATGAAAGGATCAAACTTTGTACCTCCCATTGTTCTAGAGCATAAGCCTCAAGATTCTCTAAGGTTGGGAGCCTCACAGTTATGTTAGAAGGCATTGCTTCCCTTGGCAAAGTCCCACTGCCATATTGAATCACAAGGAAATATTACCTGCTAAAGCAAATGTTGAATTTGCAGTATGACTACAGTCTACATTTGAATAATTTCTTTACTGATTATAGTAATTGCTCTTGAAAATTTCAGAATGGAGGAGTGACTCTGGTCATTGAATTTCATGTAGAGACCATTCACTGTCTTTATAGGTTAATTAACCTATAATGCATAAAGTAGAATAGTTTTATGACATGACTCAAATAAACAATTTTGTATATCAGATCCTCATTATGACAGCGTAGAACGAGCAAACTACTACCATGTCCATGAACAGAAAAACAAGAAAATGTCATGTATTACTCACCCTTGCACTAAAAGTTTTTGGAGACTTCTCTGAAATGTTGGATTAACTTTGTAAGTCTTTTCATTCTTCCTGCCAGAAGTAGAGAAACTTACTGAAGTGAATGGGATAAGGCAAGGCTCCAAAGTGGTAAAAGTTATGTTCCGGAAATATGAAAACTTTTAAAGCTAGATGCAAAGACACATAAAGAGGATAATGATAATATATACAATCAGAGAATTGAACATATATTGATATCAGTTCCTCTTGTAAATTGAAAAAAAAAATGAAATGAACAGAACAGAACAGAACAAAGTAGTCAGTATTAAGCAATTATGCCTCATGCAGTGATTGATAATTTTACACACATACTAAGTGTTCAGAAAAAAAAAGGAGAAAGCAAACAAATATCCTGTAATGGAGTTCTGTAAATCAGATAAGCAAATATTTTCCATAAAAGGACAACATGTAACAAATAAGCTTGAACCATACTAAGGGCACCCTCCATACTAAGGGCTAGCATTTGCCTAATTGTTATTTGAATGAATTGAATCAGCTTGAGCCATTCCAAAGCAAACGTGTCTACTTTCCACTCTCACAAAAACATACGAAAAAACAAAAGATTTCATTCAAGAATAAATGCATACCTGTCTACAGCTTCAACGAAAACTCTCAACTGAACCAACCTATCAATGGCCACTCTATACTTTGAAACTCCATCTGGAAGCACCCACTCCTCCAATAATTTAGCTGCTACTGGCACATCAATATGAAGCATCTGAATGACGTATTTCTTAGCAAGGGGAGGAAGAGACCTGATATTTTAATAAATATATCTGTTAAAGCAAAAAAGTAATACAAACTCTTGAACAGAGTTATAAGTTTGCAGGACTGGACATATTTGACTGATTCAATGACAACCAGATAATGGATGTATGCCTAACAAATCTTACTAGGATGAAGTCTAATATCATCTTAGAAATGTGGTTCATGGGTTTAACTAAAGCTTACAAAACCGCTTGTAATGTGATATTTGCACCTCAAATATATATTATAATTTGGCAATATCTTTAGTCATGTGGAATCTCCATCATAACTCACACAACTCTGAACTCATAGGGAAGAAAGAAGAGTAAATAGCCTCTGCAGTGTTAATCTAAAGGGTTTTTTACACTATGATTCAACCACAATTGCCGTCATGTATGATAAGTTCATTGACCTTTATACTAACCACCTTAGAAGGGAGACCCTTTAATGATTTCTCATTTGTTGAGAGTGTAAATTTTTTCTTACATGGACAAAGTTTACAAATTAAACTCAAATCAATCCAAAACAAGTGCACATTAATGGCACAAAAGCTATTAAAAAGGAACACCATATAAAAACAAAGTTTGCAGAAGACCTGAGAATAGCTTCACAGATGAATCCATTTTCATAGAGCTTATCGAGCTTCATGGTGGGCATGGAAGCCACCATGTCCATGAAATTCTTGGCAATGATCCTAACCTCTGGCATTGTGATTCTGATGCCACAAAAACTTTTTCTTTCTCTTTAATCGGATTCTGATTAAAGGGGTCTTTATGAGAGCTTAAACAACCAAATTAAATGAAAAAGCGTGTGACTTGAGAATACCCATGAGGAACCTCGCTTGGTTTTGCGGCAGTGATACGCAGCGTTTAGGATTTGAAGCGATAAGGTAAAGTTTGGAAGTGAGGATGGTGAAGAGAGGTAGCACTAGTGAGAGAAGCTACCATGGAATCCTAGAGGAGCAACATAATTGGGGGCTGTGGGGGAAAGCCTGGGTAAAATTATTTAAGTGCATGATTGGGAGAACCAAATTTCATTTACCACAATAAAATTGGGAGTTTTTCAAACTTAAAGTCATGAGTTCCAGTTTTGTATCTGCATTTACTTTAAGGTTGTCAATTTTATTGATTTTTTTGTTATTAATTTACCTTACTAATGCACTCAACCAAATAGGTAGTATTTTAATAAGGATAACCAGAGCATAAAAATCAAATATTATCTATAAAATGTGAAGTATCTTATAAAAAACTATTAGTTTTCTCACAATTGTGTCTTGTATAATTTCAAAAAAACAATCATCTTTCTTAATTTATAATAAGAAATTGTTTCATACAATAAAATAAGCTATTAAACCTACAGTAGGTTGTTCGTTTAATTAACTTGGGCCTCAAAAATGAAGTCAAAACCATTTAAAAATCTTATTTCATAGGACATTCGACATGTTTTTGGAGATTAGGTTTGTATTAAGTCATGAAACAAATCTTGCTAAAATGACATCTAGTCTAATCTCCTCATCTTTTGTCAATGTGTAAGTAATTTAAAAATATAAATGTTTACACTGTTGCTGCCCAGGATCGAACTGGGGACCTTTAGTGTGTAAGACTAACGTGATAACCACTACACCACAGCAACTTCCTTGCAACTTATGAGCTATATAAGTATTTCTACTTGTATTTCTTATAATAAAAATTTTCCCGGCTGCCAGTCTCTAATACTCTATATTGGGACTATGCATTCTGGCTCTCTCAGTAGGCTTCTTAATTTAATATATTAGCTCATAAATATATATTATGGGCACCATGCTATTTTTTTTTTTGTTTGTTTTTGTTTGTTAAATTCATCACTTGAACATGACTTTAAATACTTTGGACGTCAAAGTATAACCACTCATAATAAAAGACATTGAATTGAAATCCAAAGGTTTTTTAGCTGAAAAACCTTGATAATATCTCCTTGAAGAATATAAATTTCAATCAGAATTAAGTGATATTTGACACTAGTGAGCAGTTCCTACATCCTATAACATACACCTTAACTACTTTTGATTAGGTTTAGATATCATTCTCACTCATCAAGTACTTGCTTAGCTGGTATATGAACTATTTTTGGATGTTAACCGAAGAACTCTATAATAACGACTCCCTCTTCCCAATTGGCTTTATACGAATTCTTATATAACAATTAGCTGTCAAATTATTCATGGATGCGACAGTTTGAAAATTTTGTCATTATTGTTAAATTGTTTGCTTTTGGCTGTTTTCTTTACGAATTTTATCTAGAAATAATGAACATTAAAACACCCTTTTTATACCAACAAGTGGAACATCTCAAATATCCGTTTACACAATCTGTCACTCTTAACAATATTCATTTTCTTAAACATTTTAATAAAAAAAAATTGTAAAGTGATTGGTGGAACATGTCTCTTGAGTTTTCAATTTTCTTCCCTTAGCTGTACGTATAGTTGAGTTAGTTAGTTTTATCATTAGTAATCTATTACCTTATTGATTACTTTGAGTTAGTTACTTTGAGTTGTATGATAGCTATAACTGGCAACCTCATTTTATCTTGTATAGTATGTTTCCTCTCTCCCTCTCTTATATATAATATTTTACTAATTCATTTTCAAACAAGAGAATTGCTTATCTGTTTTTGGCTGCAAGTTGTATTTCTTATTTACTCTGCTTTCATTCACTTCATTGATTGAGGCTTCAATTTTTGGTTTCGTTCTCTGGTTTTTCTCTTGTTATTATTGTATTACTGGAAACACTCCATTCATCATGGTGTATGGTGCTGAAGCTATCATTCCCCGGTCACCAATCTACGATTCGGGAATTGTCGCCCCGTTAGCTCATCTCTCGTTAAGCGCATCCATACATACGCGCATGCTCTGGGAAGTTATGCTTCCCTTCGTTTCGATATCTGTTAATCCCTAGAGTTTCGATAGCTCGCTAGAGTTATCGTATTTGTATCCCTATATATTATATATAGTGTTACTTATACTTTATCTCTAGCTTACTATCTCAGGGGAGCTTGAAAACTTGGAATGATTACAGAATGCTTACCGGTTTTGATTCGGTCTATTCTAAGCAGTTCATTGGGTAAGCAGCTAAGGTAAGAGGTTTATACCCATTGTCGTATCAGTTAGTGGTGAAAGTCGTTTGGGCTAACTTTCCCTTTTTCCTTCTATTCTAGTAATTTATTGTTATTGGACTTATCGGACCGCTATCGGACCCACCCACAAATGTTAAACTTATTATTCATTGTCGTTTGGTCTATCATATCACCCACAATCAGACCACCCATAAATATAAACTTCATGCTCGAGATGTTTAGTCCTCGGTGTGGGATAATGTATTAGAGATCCCACATTAGTTAGTAATATGGCTAAAGAAGAGTATATAATGGAGTTGAATTCTTGATGCATAAGTTTTATCAAAGCAAAGGCATTATTCATCAAACTACATGTGTAAAAACCTCGAAACAAAAGGGAATTGTCAAGTGAAAACATCAACATATTTTAAATGTAACTCAATCCCTTCTATATCAAAGCAATTTATCCATGTCTTTTTTGTGCTTTGTTGTCATAAATGTCATACCAACACCTTTTCTCAAGCAAATTTCTCCATTTGAAAAACTCTATGGAAAAGCATGTGATATCTCCAACTTGCATGTTTTTTGTTGTCTTAGTTATGTCAACACTACTAAGGAAAATCGCAAGAAATTGGCTCCACTTACTCATTCTTGCATTTTCCTTGACTTTAAACAACACACTAAGGGGTATTTTATGTATAATTTTCACACTCATGTTGTTGATGTCTCTCAGAATGTCATATTCTACGAAAATTATTTCCTATATTTGATAGATAATAACCATGACATGGCCTTCCACAACACTATTTTTCCAATACCCTGCCATGAAATCCCTGTAGTTGTGCATCCTAAGCTTGAAGTTGTTGCACTTGCAACTAAACTTGTTCCAAATTCAGAACTTGATTAGTGCAATGAGACAGCAAAATTGACCTCTAAATCTGATCAAGAAGATCAGCCAAACCACTCCTCCATTCAACCTGTACCTAAAAGCTCTGCTCATATTGAAATAATCCCTCAATCTATTCAAAGGTCAGGAAAACCTCATTTTCCTCCCTCTTACCTCAAATATTTTCACTGTAATTTTACATCAAGAAAATCAATCTCTCAAGGTATTTGTTATCCACTTCCATCTGTTTTATCTTATAATCATTTGTCTCCCTCATTTCTTCATTTCATTTCATTTCCTTCATTTTTATTATGGTTGATTCCAAGTCTTATGTTAAGGTTCCAAAAGTGATCACTGGCTTAAGGCAATGGAGGCTGAGATTATAGCTTACAAATGAATGATACATGGACTCTCACCACTCTTCCTCTTGGAAAAAATGTTATTGGATGCCGTTGGATTTATAAAATTAAACACTGAGCAATGGTTCAATTAAAAAGTACAAAGCTCGACTTGTAACAAAAGGATACACTCAATTAGAAGGACACGACCTCTTATATACCTTCTCTCCCATAGCCAACATCACTACTGTGAGATTACTTCTTGCCTTGGTAGTCGTCCATCATTGGCATTTAAAACAGTTGGACGTTAATAATGTTTTTCTTCATGGCTCTCTCAATGAAGAAGTTAGCATGTCTGTGCCATCGAGTGTCCCTTTTGCTCCTAATCAGGTTTGCAGGTTGAATAAATCATTGTATGGGCTTAAACAAGCAAGTAGATAGTGATATGCTTGCTTGTCCATTTTCCTTCTCTCCCACGAATACCAGCATTCTTTAGCTGATCATTCATTATTCCTCAAGTTCTCAGGTTCTAGTGTTACAACTTTACTAGTCTATATGGATGATATTGTACTAGCTAATAATGATCTTGATGAAATTTCCAGCATTATAACCCTTTTGGATCATACCTTTAAAGTGAAAGACCTTGGAGACTTGTAGTACTTTCTTGGCATTGAAGTTGCAAAGTATAAATCTAGGATTCATTTATACCAACAAAAATATGTTCTCGACATTTTGTTAGACGCTGGAATGCTTGCATCTCAACCAGTGTCAACTCCTTTTGACTGCAACACCCGCTTAACTTCCACTTCGGGTGTTGATCTTGCTAATCCTTCTCCTTTTCGTCGACTTCTTGGGAGACTAATCTATCTCGCCAGCACCAGACCAAACATAACTCATGCAGTACAAAATCTCAGTCAATTCGTTTCGCGACCTACTGTTCAACATCAAAAAACTACATTTTGTATTCTCAGGTATTTGAAGCAAGCTCTAGGTTATGGTGTTTTTCTTGATGCTTTATGCCCTCTGCAATTGAAGGTCTTTAGTGATTCGAATTAAGCAGGCTGTAATGACATTCATTGTTCGGTCATTGAATTCTCAGTCTACCTTGGAAATTGATTGGTTTCATGACACTCTAAGAAACAAGCTACTGTCTCTCGTAGTTTTTCCAAAGCTGAGTATCGTGCTCTTGCCATTACCACATGTGAAGTGCAATGACTCACTGATATTCTTGATAATATGATTGACCTGCACTTTTGTTTTGTGACAATGATTTGGCTTTGCAAATTGGTTCTAATCAAGTTTCCATGAGGGGACCAAACACATTGAAATAGATTGTCATGTGGTTTGTGAGAAAGTGAACCAAGGCCTCATCAAACTCCTTCCTATTGATTCCTCCTTAAAGCTAGTTATTTGTTGACTGAGGTACTGCATCCTCATCTCTTCTGCAAGTCGTGTTCCAAGCTGAGAATGACTAACATTCATTCTCGGCTTGAGGGGAGCGCTTGAGTTTTCAATTTTCTTACTTTAGTTGTATAGTTGAGTTAGTTGGTTTTCTCATTAGTGATATTTTACCTTAGCTGTTACTTTGAATTAGTTAACTTCAGTTTGAGTTAGTTACTTTCAGTTGCATGAAAATTATAACTGTCAATCTCGTTTTATCTTATATAGTATGCTTTCTCTCTCCCTCTCTTGTATATAATGTTTTACTAAATCATTTTAGATAAGAGAATTGTTTATTTGTTTTTAACTGCAAGTTATATATCTTATTTGCTCTACTTTCATTCCTCTCTTGTATATAATGTTTTACTAAATCATTTTTAGATCAGAGAATTGTTGATTTGCTTTTAACTACAAGTTATATCTCTCATTTACTTTACTTTCATTCGCTTCAACGATTGAGGCTTCGATTTCTAGTTTCATGCTCTGGTTTTTCTCTTCTTATTAATCTCAAGTATATCAATTGTTGAAATCTGTCCTCAACCGATCTAAAGATGAAATGAACAGAATTGTTTCGTAGGCATATTGTGAAATGGAAGCCTTTTATAATATAGTGAAATGACAATGCTAATTGGCACCGGAGTGAAATCATCTTCCCACGACTCTTTCAACATAGGTTTGTCGTGAATTTGGTGTTCAGTGTTCACCTAAACTCTTCTCTTATCTGTATTATAATTTAACAAGAATGTAAACTGCTTAAACATCAATCTCGTCGTTATATGATACAGGAGCAAGAAAGCTTCCTTTTATTGAGTTGTAAGAAAGATGTTCTTTGGGTAGGCGTAGAGTTTAGATATTTGCTTGTACATGTGTTGGTGCCCAGATATTAACACGGCTACAGCTTCTGATTTTCATTAATAAAATTCAGTTTTGCCTAAAAAATATATGTAGTGTTTTAAGTTTTGAAACCCAAGTCAGTTAATAAAATATTAGATTAATAGCTGAATATAGCATAAACAGTTTATTCAATGAATCAAACGGTGTAGCCATGGAAGTACTTGGTTGGTTGACAAACGTAGATTTTGCATTACTTGGGTAGAGGGTGATTCCACAATATTATGCGTTAATTGTAACCAATTGCTGAAGTGCTGAACAAAACAATTATGTTGCCAGTGTAACCACAATCATTAAGATTATTTTATCCTACGGGCAACCAAGGCTTCTTGCTTTTGAATGCCGCTTTATCAACCCCTCCTCTTAAAAGGCTTCTATATCAAAAAATACATGGCACTATCGTAGTTTCTAAGTTTATTGTGTGAGAATTATGCGGGAGCCTCATCCTAATACAACTAAAAATATAACATCTTATAGCTCTCCCATCAATTGTGAAGATTGTCGTAATAGATAGATAAGTGAAGCACAAGAAAAGAGAGTTACAAAAAATTATTAAATAGTACCATATACTAGTGTTGAAATAATATAAAACATGTGAAATAAAAGTAATTACTATTAAGAGAGCCTTGGAAATATAGTAAATTGTTGCAAGGGAACCTTAATGCATACATTAACTACAGATACTAAACACGCTATACATAAAATGCATCTATGCAATTCCGTTAAATACATTCATTAATGATGAAAAATAAAAGTGTTTTCTCAAGAGATTCACACTTAAATGACAAGAACCAACTGTGAAATCTCTTGTTAATAAGTAATCAATTCGAACTGTACAGGGATATACAAATGAGCTAGCTAGATAGATACAATTTACCATCTCAACTTCACCACCAACCCACAATAACACAGGGCTGGATACTTCCGGCAGCAGAAGTGGGAAGCAAGTACTGCAACTCTATATATAATACGAACTCAATTAGCCGAGTCGGGTTTGGGTTCGGACTTTTATGTGACTAACTTGAAGTGGAAGGGAATATAGCTATCCATCCAAGACAACAGCATTACATTAAAATCTGTCTGTTGCAATCACTTACCTTATGTGAGAGTCATATGTGTCAAAAAGGGAGTCTGGAACAATCAGAGGCAACTTATCTATGTACATGAAAAGCCTTCTGAGATTCTCCCTCGTCACAGTTGCCATATCTACCACATCCCTTCTATCAGTGAATACCCAGAGATCACCCGAGTTTACTCTTTTCAGACTGTCACGGCAAAATGGGCATGATTGTGATATTGTTCGCCTGCAAAAATTATCACACCACTTCAATCAAACTAAGAAAATACTTGGAGCACATGCTGTGCCAGACACTTGAGAGCAAAAATTTGATATACTAGGATATTAATATTAAAATGCGCCATGGTAGGTGGTGTTATAGCCAACACTACCTTCGATAATGAGGGATCACCACCCCTGCCCCACACACACAAAAAAAAAAAAAAAAGAAGATAAGAGAGGTTGTGAAAGGGAACTAAATGTACACCAAAACAACTACAGATGACTGTCCAGATTCAAACTAGCAATCAGACACAAACTGATAGGATAGAATAGCCTCCAGCAAAAGTTCTTGGTTTCAAATCCTCTAGATGATCCTTTGTTGTTAGGTTAGGTCATTTGTAAGTGCAGCCGTAAGGCCCCAGAAGCCCAGCCTATTAGTTGTAGCTGAAAGGCAGGTTAGCTCATGAGATACATTAGTACAGGCTTTTGGTTCATGAAGAACCTGGAAATAACCAGCCTTCTACCAAGTCACAAATGTATGACTAAGTTAAATAAATCAAATAATGAATGGTCACAGAAGGGTAGCCAAAACAATATTCTATTTTCATCCACCAGTAGAAAATTAATGTTACACAGTCATCACAATTAATTAGACAGTGCATGATCAATCCCTTCAACCAAAATTCAATCTAGAAGACCACAGTCAGGCTTCATAACCCTGTACTTCCATTCTCATTCACTTTCA
This sequence comes from Psophocarpus tetragonolobus, assembly GCA_037954015.1. Taxonomy (NCBI): domain Eukaryota; kingdom Viridiplantae; phylum Streptophyta; class Magnoliopsida; order Fabales; family Fabaceae; genus Psophocarpus; species Psophocarpus tetragonolobus. The sequence goes on along the minus strand of CM075690.1, from coordinate 32,397,030 downwards.
ATTAACACATCAAACTACAAATAGTAGTTCCACACGAAAACTGCAATACAAAAACTCTTATTTAGTCACAACTCACAGCAGTACTAAAGTAGTAATCCAGTAATTAGGATCAATTTCATTGTTCAAAGTTAAGAAGACCCTTCATGCTTGCACATTCACTCAACCATAAGAACAACATATTGCATAAAAGGGATGAATTTAGAGGACAACAATGGTTACTGAATTGTGTCATTCAAAACTTGGATTTTCAAGGATGAAACACATAATCAAGAAATAAAAATCAACTTTTTAAGCCTTACAAACTCCAGCATATCAAACAACACTCAAATGCTAAGATCATAAATTCAGAATATAAAAGGACTCTAAGTTCTAATCAGCCAAGAGACATTCAGGAGACACACAAGATACACCATTCAAGCAATTACTTATGGTAGCCATATCAGTTCCTATCAATTTCTTCTCATCAATTCTTTTACTCCCTAATAATAGTTTTGTTTTAGTACATTGAATATTCACATTCAAGCAGCAATGACAAGAAACAACCCATACCTTCGTATGCACTGTGCCTATGGTGCAATCACACCTGCAATCAAGCACAGGATTCTAAAACCGGTTCATTCATGCATATGCTCATAATTTTCACCAATTACAGTCTCCATTAGTAAAAGACTGACATTTTACTTTACAAGACTATAAACAATTATGACCTAAACAAACTGAACAAACCCATAACCTATGAGAACCTAAGCAGGCTTAATGGATTAGAGTATTTAATTATAACTGAAATCAGTAAAACTAATTAAAAAAATAACATAAACATAGAGTTGAATGTTAGACAAAGCAAAGCATCAAACCTGCAGTAGAAACTAGTCAAACAACCACACATCATCTTGCTTGTAAAAGAACAGGGTGTGTCACAAAAGTAAAACCAACACACACGGAGAAAGAGAGAGAGAGAGAGAGAGCTGAGGAGGTAGGGGGAAGTACCATTCTCGGTAACATTTCAGGCACATGGCATGATTGCAATTGGGCAGCACAATCTTACTATTCATTTCCATACATATTCCACATTCATCTTCTCTTTCAATGTCTATGTCAGATGATTGTCTATACTCATCATCTCTTCTACGATACCTCTCCATGCATACAGCCTTTTGCTTTTTATCCTCAGTATCAGTGACACCTTTTTGAAGTTGCAATAAAGAGGGATAAATGACCGCTGCTCAAGTAAGAAATTCAAGGCGTCAGCAACCAACAAAATCTAAAATGCAAACTACCTTAATTTGGATTTTTAAACAAGAACAGATATACCATAGAATTCTCTAATACTTGCTTTCCTTTCATGTGTAGACATGGTGGTAGTCCCATCCACATAGACCTACAACATGAGGCAAATTCTTCATCTTGTCCGAGTCCCTCATTTCAATATCCAAACCTAAAAGTCATAACACCTTACCTTGTAAATTAGGATTCTTAACAGTCCAAGGGCCCCAGCAAGGTGACAATCGGTCCATTGCACCAGAAAAAGAAACAGGTGTGCAGCTGGACTGTATGACATTCTCATCTGAAGGCACGCACCATCATACTCTCTTGGAAAATCTGACGCCCTACACATCCCAATTACATGATCAACCAATAACTAATTATCATGTTGATATTTGATGATAACTTGACAAAATTAAGAAGAAAAAATATAATTATCATTGCAATATTTACAAAGGGGACCAGACCACTCTTCATTTTAGCTTACTTCTCTAGAAATATTTCACTACAAGCACATCACAAAAACCAAATGTCAACGAACCAATGAATGCTATGTAGCCAGTCAGGCTGTCACTGACATTCAGAGATTAAGATAACACAATTTGAAATCCAAATCATTATGTCATGCAACAATTTTCAGGGAACTCAACCCCCTAAAATTCTTGTCAAATTTTCACACAAAAACTTCCCCACACCAGGGAGCCAGACAGATAAGAATAGTCAACAATGAAAATCAACCCAACCATGATTTGTCAGTAAATTAAATGCACCCTATTTATTATGAAGGAAAATTTCAAGGATGAAAATGAAAACTAACCAGAGTCCTGGAGGAAATAAAAAAAAGAAAAAAGAAGGAAGGGCTAAAACCCCAGAAGAAAATGAAAATCATCATACCCAGAAGAACCTCCCTTGGCAATCACCAACCACTTACCCCTAAGAGAGAAAAAAAATCATTTTTTTGACAAAAACAAAAAGGAAGGAAGGATAACAGGCATTGACAGGCCACCAACCCTTTGCAACAGTGATGGCCCTTACAGAATAAAACAAAAAAATAACAAAGCAGGGATCATGAAAGCCAGAAAGGAAAAGCCAGAGGAGAAAAGGAGAGAGAGAGAGAACCCACAGGGTATTGGCGTGCTGGATATCAGCTTCAAGGACTTTGAGTGAGTCCTTGAAAGACTTACGCATGGAAGCGACGTACATCTCAGGCAGCGATCACAGCCCAGAAACAAAAATAAAAATAAAAAGAGATGAAAGGAAAGTTTGCGAATGGAAGAAGAAGAGAGAAAGTGGTTGGTTGAATGAGGGAAGCCCCAAAACCCTGGCCTATAGTTTGTGTGTGTGAGAGTCAGAGAGAGAGAGAGAGAGAGAGAGAGTGAAGGAAGGGAAGAGAAGAGAAGAGAGAGAAAGAGAGTGGTTCGTGTTGCGCTTCTATGCTGTTCTTGAAAGCCAAGACGGTGAGCTTGTCAGGACACGTGTACCCACCAACATCCTTGCCCCTCCATTATTATTTTCATAAATTATAATCATACCAATAACTATTTATCCTTATCTTTCATTAGTAATAATTATTAAATATCTTACAATTTAATCGGATAAATTAAATTATTCCGTGGTTTGTTTGATATCATCACTCTTCTCATGACTCTCTTGACATGTGTTATTAGTTTTTTTATATAAAGTAAATTAAATTGTTTAAATAAAAACACTAATAACATATTCTTTTACATGCCTTTTGTTAGTTAACATATTTTAGAATTCACAAAAATCATAGGCATCATATCTAATTTATTTACACTAAAAAATTCAACTACTTTAAAAGAAATTATACCTCTTATGACTTTATTACACCTATTAGCTCTTTAAGAGATAAAAATTATGTACTATAATTTTTTGTTTAAAACAATATTGATGTAATAAAAATAAAACTTATTAAAAAATTTAAATTTCTTATAAATTTATTATTTATATGAAATTAGAGTTTGATTGGTTTGTTTTTGTTTTTTAGTTTTTGATTTTTTGAAAGAAGAAAAAAAATCTATTTAGTATGTGTTATTTACAAATTATTTTGAAATATAAAAATAAAAAAATACTTGTTTATATTTATTAAAATTTTATTAATGAAAAGTAAAAAATAACCTATTTTTATTAAATTTTGAGTTTTAAAAACTAAAAAATAAGAACAATTTTAAATAGTTTTGATTTACAATTTCTGTTTTTGTTTTGAAAATTTAAAATACAATTATAATATTTTTTTAATTAATAAAATTTTAATAAATATGAATAAGTTTTTTTCATTTTTACATCTTCAAAACAACTTTCAAATAACACTTACCAAATAAGTTTTGTTTTTCTTTTCTTCCTGAAAAAAGATTTTAAAAACTCTTTTCAAAAACTAAAAAATAAAATCAAACTCTTAGTGAATACTTTTTTTCTTTTAGATTTAGAAGTGTTGCCAGCAAGTAAGGGTGTTCACATATCAGATTAGAACAAATTTAGGATAAAATGAAATATGATTTGATCAAATTTTAAAAAAACTAACAATCTAATTCAATTAGGAACAGATCGAATCAGATACTACTAATTACAAAGATATTTTTTGAAACCTATTTTGATTTCTACTAAAACATAAGAAATAAATTTGTAAACATACATATTTGTAAAAAAAAATAAATTAAAATATAGATTATTCCTTCAAAATAACATAAAAATAAAATTAATATAAAAATAATCTAATCTATAAATAACAAAATATAAATCTGAAAAGCTAAAATCAATAAAGTTTAACAACTCCTAATTTCATCAAGGCAATATTTAATCTATTTTTTTTCCAACTTATCTCCAATATATAAATAATATTTAAACTTAAAGTTATATTATTAATTTTTTATTTACACTTTTTTAAATATATAATAAAAATATTAAACTTTAAATTAGTAAACATAAATTAACCATTTTTAAAGTGTAAATCCGTAATCCAATGTGTGTACAATGTAATTTAATAGGAGTTCACACATATAATTTGAATTTTTGGAATTCACGAACTGATATAGATTTATCAACCCCACTACCAGCAAGATCCTTATTAGAATGAAGTGTTATCAGTAATATTTATAAAAATATTTAATGATGAATGCATTGAGTGTTGCTTAAGTGTGTTTGTTTATTTGGGGTAAAAATGTGAAATGAGGAGAGAGAGGAGTGAATAAAGTTAGATTAGAGGAATGACGCCCTTATCCAATGCGCACGCTCTTTTTCTCTTTCATTGTTTCCGACTTTAAAATATAATGGTTTTGGTAGCTTTGCCTCCACGCACTCTTCGGGTTAGTGGTTACACTTCCATATTCCCCTTCTCAACCCCATTTCTAGCTCTGGCCATTTTCTTTTAGTTCATTCCAATGTCTGCTTAATGAAAATAAAAATCATACACTATTTCAACTGTGAATAATTATTTTTTTTTATAATAAAAGAAAATGGATAATGCACTGAGAAAGTAAATTTATATTATCATTCATGTTTTACTTTTTTTAAAAGCACATCTAGAAAAAAAAATATAAAAAAAGTAAAAAGTAACTTTTTTATAAATTTTTTAAATAATGTAAAACTTTTTGTAAACTTTTTTTTATAAATAAAAAATATTATTAAAGATAAATTATAAAAGCACAATGTGTGCTGGTATGACTTTTTATTAATTATCTCATTTTGTTGAAAAGAGTATATGAATTGCTGTAAATTATATATACCTATGTTTAAGTTCTATTATAACAAAAACAAATAACTTAAAAAATAAGACATTTACATTGTTTTGAAAAATATTTTTGGATTTTTTTTTATACTTTTTAATCTTATAACTATTTATTGAAAAACTTACTGACCCTAATTATCTTGAAGCCATACCGATGTCACAAGTTAAACGAATAACCATTAAGCTTTTATAATAATTTCTTAAATTTAAAATTACTTTCAATTAAAAATTTAATAAAAAATTATAAAGTTGATTTAATGATTTATGAGAAGAGAAGAAATAAAAATTTTAAGTTGGAATTTATCTACTAACAAAAATAATACAGCATAATAGTAACAACTACAATTTGTTTTAATGTAAAAAAAATAATTATAGATGAATCAAAATTTAAGATTGTGTAGTCTTTACATATTTTATAGCATATATCTCTTTTTCTTTTTAATAATTGATAATATAAAAAACATATTAATAATATATTAAACTTTAAAATCTTGTTTTTCTTTTTATAGAACAGAACCTTTGAAATTATGAAGCATTGGTCAATTTTCTTTACCAAAGGCAAACAGGGTAGAACATTATTGTTAAGAAACCGTGTGCATGCCACATCATTAATTAATTTTATTTTTAAAACAAATAACCCTCATACACCAACAGTATTATTTTCCAAAAGACTATTTTATCATTATTTAATAAAAAAAACTTACTATTGTAATATAAATATGGTTGGTATTTTGTTTTAATTACATTTAAGGTTTCATTTTAATAATATGTAGAAATATTAATGAATTTTTTTATTCATATATTACTAAGATCAAACTTTAAATATGGGTAAAAAATAATACCAGCAATAGTACTATATATCTAAAGTCTTATCTAATTTAATATTATTTCTTTTATTTTTAATAAATGACAGTATGTATTGTTTTTTGTATACGAGTAAGTATAATTAATTTTTATTCTGTTTAATGTCATTATTTTTAAAATATTAATCATTTAATATATTTATTTATAAATTTTTATATTAAAGATATTGAGGTCTAACATTTTAAAAATAACAGCATTTTCAGTTAAAATAAGTAAAATTAAGTTATGATAATTAACTTTTATAATAAATATAAAATCTGTTATTTTTGCTTATATATATATATGTCCATATAATATCTTTAAAATGTTGTCCTTCCAACCCTAGCTAAAAATTATAAAAAAAATATTTATTGTAATACACAAAATTACGTAATGATTTTGAACTCTGTTTACATATTAATTATGATAAATTAAGAAATTATCTTTTGGTTAGTCAAATTTTCTTATATTTATACTTTCTATCTCTGGATTTAATGTAGGTTTTTTTTATGGATACAATGTAGGTATTACTTACTAAATATTTATGTATTAATTTGATTTTAAAATTAATGATATTACACCTTAAGAAAATCTGAATCAAATTATTTCGCACAAATTTGTTTGAATTAATTAAAATATGAGTTTAATTAGTATACACTGTCAATAAAGATTTATACACTAATTAACAGAAAATTTGTTGACCTTACTCATTACTACTTTAAGAGTCACATAAATGAAAATTAATGATTGACTATTAGTATAAAATTTTTTTTACAGTGACAGTGTATACCCATTAAACTTATAAAAAATATATATATACATTATAAATAATTTTTATAAAATATGATTCAATTATATATTTAGGATATAATATTTTGTCCCTTTAAAATAAGTGAAATTCAAAATGGATAAATATATTGTAAAAGAATTATGAGAAAAGAGGAAAATTTCTATTAATTAAACAAATAAAACGTCCTTTATTTTATTATATTATAAAAATTAAATGTCATCTAAGATAAGTATATTTTTCTTTCTTTTTTTATTCAAATAAATAATAAGAAGTTATTTATTTAAAGACAATATGATAAAGTAGGACCATATTACGAACTATCTAGATAATCATAATACAATGATTGCCGTACTATATGGAATTTGGTGTCTTCCGAACATGACCTCTTGTAAGAAAAAGAAGTTTAATTAAGATATAGTACTAACATAAGTATGGGATACAATAATTTTGTTTTTAAGATTTTTTCAGAAAGTTAGAATTATATTGTGATTGAGTATGGCATAATGATAAACTTTGATTGAGTAATAATATAAAAAAATTATGCTTAGTGCATAATCTATTTTCTATTGTTTCTCAAAGATACTTAAATATATATATACGGTAACTTCCTTTACTCTAACGTAATAATATTAACTTGCTTGCTTACAACTTACAATATATTAATTTGATTTCTACTTTGTTAACTCGATTGTGATATATTAATTAACTCAATTCTATTATCTTAATCATGTAGTATTAAACATCAATTAAAGTTTACGTGATACATTTGATTACAATTTCTTCTTTTTTTTTTGTATAGAAATACCTTTAATTACATGGTATTCATTTGATTAATTATTGCCGTATATATATATAGTTGACTTTTTAATTTTATATATATATATATATATATATATATATATATTATAAACATATTTTCGGATAAATGACTTGCGTAAAATCATCACCTAAGAAAAAACGTCAACCAAGTCATTAATGAACGTATAACACGGTCAACACAAATTTTAGAAAACCTGTTTTGACCTGCTTTGCAAAACTTTTCTAGTTAAAAATATACGTTCTTGTAGTTAGAAATTTTATTTACTTTTCAAAAATGTAATATATTACTTTTGCTTTCTCAAAATTTGTTTAAAATTACACTTGATTTGACTTTTCCTTCTAAAAGTAATATAATCGGCAAACATGTGAGGTTAAATAGTACCTAATAATTTGAATATTGAAGGCGATATTTGAGAAACTTAATTGATCCTTCCACTGTGGTGGGTGTGTATTATGACTTCACACAAACTTAATGGACGTTAATGAGTATAATTAATCAAACATTAAAAAAGAAGGAAGAATATTCACAATAGATTAATTAATAGTTTTTTTTAATCATTCAACAGGTTAATAGTTTAATACCCAGAGTAGTTAATCAGCATCTTTTTTTGCATGAATCAGGTTATTTCATGATTCTTCATTAATGTCAACGAATAACAGTAACAAATATTTCAGGACAGCAAATGGAGCTATAATCCATCTAGTTGTTTGCTTGAATATTTTATTTAAATGCACTCATTTCTTTTTTTATAAATTAAATGTCCGCTTTCTAATCATACTATGGGTTGATTTTTTTGATAAATAAATATTTTTGTCTAAATTTAAAAATAATTGTTTGTCCAAATTTTTAAAAATATATTTAAAAAATAATAAATTTTTTAGAAACTTTTTTTGAGTTTAAACAAAATACGCTATACATAAATGAGCTTAATGGTGATATAAAACAGTTTTAATTTTCATTGTTACTTAATCACAAATCCATGTTTATATATGAATTTTAAAGTAATTATTATAAAATTAATAAACTTATTATGTATAGTAGTTTATAATTAAATAACAGTGTACATTATTTTATATTAATGTCAGTGCATATGTATTACATTAAAAGAAAAAGAAAAAAAATAAAAGAGGAAAGGGTTTTTCTATTTCTTTTTAGTTTCATCTTTTTTAGTTTAAAATTTTAGAAGAAAATGAAAAAAAATGAATATTACAAACATTTTATTTTTACCTACCATCTGGGAGAAGATAGAAAATAATTTATAAATATATTATTATTTATATTTTTCTTTCGTTCTTCTTGTGAACCAAAGAGAACTTGTCTTTCCCATGTAATTTCTTTAAATCAACTGATAGACACAACAAATGAACGGATATATTTGTAACCAAATATAAAATTAAAAAAAAATGAAAGGATGTAAGAATTTGTCTTTCCTAAGGCTCAATAAGTGGAAATTTATGTAAAGGATATTATCATAAAAATTTCCGTGACAATATACATTAATTAAAGACTAATAATTTAACAGAGAGGGGTGAGATTTAAAATCAAATTTAATAGATATTTATTTTAAATAAATGAAATATACATAAAACATTTTTTGTTTACATATATAAGTAATTTTTTTTTATTTTTAAAACACTAACGAAAATATTTTTTATTGATAAAATTAATGTTTGAACTTTAATTATTTTATCTTTGAATCCGTGCTGCTCAAAACATATTTCTTGAAGTGGCAATTATGTCAAATGAAAAGCAAAAGATGTTTTGCAAAAGTCACGTTATTAAGTAATATTATCGTAATTTATTAGAGAGATATTCATTCGTTGAAGTTAACTTGATGAATATGATAAATCGAATTGAAATAATTAGTTTTGTTCATTTTTTTCATGTGATTAGGTCTGGATATGATCCAACCTTACTAGAACTAATCATATTTGATTTGGTTCACGATTTTGGCTTTTCAAAACTCCAATCTAACTTGAACCAACTAAAAATTATATATATTATAATATTATATAATTTTGAAGTTAGTAAATTTATTTTATATTTATACTTTTAATCTATACAATTTTTTATTTGAATTATATTGTGTTGTTTCAATAATTTAATTTGACTAATTTAGTGTATATGAAACACTTGATATTTTGTAATAAAATTATGAATCTAATGAAATTATATTTTTATAATTTAATAAAAAATATATTTTTAAAGTTTTTCTATTGATTCTATGTGAAACTGAACTGAATCAACTCAATTATTATTGGTTCGATTTAATCAGATTAAGAAAAAAAAACCAGAAAATTAAACCAACTCAATTAAAGTTAATGGTTTGATTTTTATTTTACTCTAAGATCGAACTAACACAAACCGTGAACACCCTAAGTCTCAAAATCATTCATAGTAGCAATATCAAATATACAGAATATATTATATAATATAATAAGAAGTGAAGCCTTGGGTTAAGCCTTGATTTATAAACTTTGAAAATCTTAATGGCATGATGATTTTTATATACTTCTAATTATTATCTCACTACAATTTTCCTGTTTTCGGTTTTTTATTTGTTTTGTTTGATTTGTTACCATTTATAATATTTTTTGGGGACTCATTGAACCGAAAGCTTCTCAGGTGAAAATACGTTTGTATTATGAAACTAGCATAATTGGCCCATTGGAACTAATGTATAATCTATTCAAAGATCTACCTAATATAATTAAATATCTAATGGATTTTCCAACTAAAGAAGTACTTCTAAAGGGAAAAAAAAAAACTGCAATAGAATTTTATGACAAAAAAAACTGTAATAGAATTTTATGACAGGTTAAATAAAAAACCATAAAATGAACTAGCATAATTTCTTATGGAAAATGAAAGAAACCTATTTTTATTAAGAAATTCTTGGCGTACATTAAAAAAAAGAAGTTAGTAATACATATAGTTTCAAAAGAGTAATCGTGTACCTTTTTTCTTTTTGTAGATGATAAGGGACCACAAAAAAGGTGTTATTGTGTAATAATTTAATTGTTCATAAATGTGGAGCTGCAGTTGCAACCACATTCGGATCTACCATCCTTTCTTTCTCTGCCAGTAATTAAGATTTATCATTCGTGATAGAACAGAGCCACCTCCTCACTTTCTTTTTCTTTTTTGATCAAGACCTCATTTTCTGCTCTATGTTACTTCTATTAAAAAAAATGTGTTTGATTGTATACCAAAAATAATGAAAAATACCTCCCATGATTTTGTTGCTGCAACACCCAATAATCAACCACTTACCTAGCTAGCTACTTGATTATTCATACATTAATAGTAAATAACCTTTTGCAAATTATAATTGTTGATTCCTATAGTAGTTTAATAATCAGAGTTGTTAATTAGCTATGTTGTTTAATAATTAGGATGAATGATCAATGATAGGGTAATGGAATAAATATGAATAATCATTTTGTTTCCAGTTGTAAAATTGGAATCACAGGAGAAAATTATTATTATTATTATTATTATTTAGTATGTTAAATTATAAGAGAATGCAAAATGGATTACCTTGTCTGCTCTCAAATTCATTATATAAACTCATACATTGACAATGATTTAAGAGTTCTATTAACATTAATTGATATAAGTAATGATAGCAGCTTGTCTTTCTTAATTAAATTATTTAAATTTAAACCTTGATAATATTACATCAATCCATATTAATATCATAGTTTAGAAAAAGACCGAGACTCTCTAAGCAACATGGGTATTAATAAATATTTAAAAAAAAAACAAATTGAATAACCTTTTAGTTTATATAATACAGTGACCTTTTAGTTTTGGTTTTTATTTTATTTTAGTCTCTGCTTTTTTGTTGGATTTTTTTGACTTAATTAATGGAGTTTCAATTCATTATTTTGGAATATTACTAGGATGCATATGAAAACTAACATATATTAGTAATTATGTGATTTTTTCTAGTTTAGCAGCTAGATAAAAAAAAAATCTATTGACTGCTTCACTTGAGGAGTATAATTTAATTTATATATATACTTGGTTGGTTAAAAAACTTAAGATGGGATAATCAATTGAATATTAATTATAATAACGTTATTAAAAATAATTTAAATTAGATATTTATCTCCACATTTAAATGAGAAAAGAGATTAAGATATGAAGAGAAAATTTATATAAGTAAAAAAAATATCATAAATGTATACTTATTATGTAAATCGTGTGAATAAAAAGATAGAAAAAATTTATAAATTTTTCAATTGTTACAAAAACTGTTTGTAAATAGGATCATATTTATAAACCCTAAATCATATAAATAAAACACTTTGTTTTTTTTTTGTTAATTTTTTAATTAGGAGCTGCTTTTTATTGTTTTATTTATTTATTTTTTGTTAATATAAATAAAGAGAAGTTAGGATCATATTTACCACGACAAAAAGAAGATGAACGTTAAGGTGAAAAACTTCACAAAGTTTTATAATTGTTAAATGATGACTTAAAAATCAAGTGTTTAGATTTTCGTACTATTTACTTATGAGGAAATGTACCTATAGAAGAGGATGTGATCCTTAGTTCCAATTAAAGTGCATTTATAGCAATAGAATGAAATTAATTTATTTGACATTTTATTCTATTATTATTTATCCAAGTTTTGTATTTTTAAGAAAAAGAGAAATAGAAAAGTTGATTATAATAAAAATACAATTAGACAAAAGGCTACTATTCCCCTTCCACGTACATGCATTTGAATACTATATATTTTAGAAAAAACAAAAGCTTAGGTCCCAGAAGATATCACATTTTGTTGTTGTCTTCATATGATTTGTTTGTAGTATAGTATAGTAGTTTCAGATTAATCATAAAAGAATAAGAGGGACCCTGTTAAATTAAAGTCATGCCCCACTCACACAAGAAGTGAAAGCCAACAATACCACTTCATTTGGAATTTTTATCCTTTAATAATTTTTTCAACGAATTAATTTAATAAATAAATAAAAGTAGCAACAAAAGGCAATCCTATCCTAAGTCTCCACCTCACATCTGAACTATTTCCCACTCTCCATCCAACTTTCCACTACTCTTTATTACTTTTCCATTTTCTTCAAATTTTCTAATTAATATTAGTGGAATCACCGATTCAAACTTTAATGTCAAATTCTCTTTTTATACGAATAATAAACCAAATATTTGCTTTGTACCGCAGGCATCACAGTATCATGTAGATAATAAGTACAAGAATAAAATCTGATAGTGTACGCTTAGATCACGGTTGGCAAAATTACGTACCTTATATAAAATTGATTTTGTATTAAAATAATACAATCTTTTTATTATAAAATCAAGTAATAATAAAACCAATGAAATTTTTTATCTAATTTAAAAATTATTTTAACTCAAATTAATTTTTCGACGTAGAACTCAGCACATAAAATTTAGTAAAAATTACATTAACTAACTTTTTAATATTTTTTTATGAACAAATATTAGTAATTAATTGCCTTTTTTTTTCTTTATCTCAGATCTTATGATTGGACTACCTTATAATCTTTTAACCGGCATTTTATAGTAACTATAAATAGTCCACCAACATTAAACATATACTTAATTCATCTCTAATTCAACATATTTATTATATTAAATTAGTTCTATTATTAATTATACATTTTTATTTTTCATAATTTAAGTAACTTTTCTCTCATATGATATCTCTTACTTTTTTTACTATTTTAAATATGTAACACCATTACATATATTTCTTTTATCCCATTAACATATCTTATTTTTACTTTCTCATTATATAAATATTATTTATTTTTAAATCATTTTCTACATTTGATTTTTATTATTTTTTTCCTTTTTAAAGCAAAAGAATTTCGCATGCTTTGGGTGTTTTCCAAGCCCCATTCTTAAGCCCTGTTTTGGTCCACCGCTTGGGCTTTAAGCTCGTACGCTTCCCATTTTTTATTGGAAATTTCTCTTGTAACTTTATAACTTCTTCCAGCAACTTGTTTTTTAGGTTTTTGTTTTTTATTTTCTCGTTGTATGAGAGTTTTAGAAACTTTAAGTTTTGTCTATGGTTGTTTCTTTAATAAGATTCTTTTACTTTTAAAAAAAAATTCTTCTTGCATTTTTATTATTTTTTAAAATGATAAAAATGTCTTAGGTAAAAAAAATAAATAAATTTAACGCCTTTCTCGTAAAAAATTTTACAAAGTTTTTATAAGTTTGGATGGGTTTATCCAGACTTGTAAAAAAATTTGCAATTACAAATTTGAATGGGTCTATCCGGATTTGAAAAAAATTTTGCTTAAATGTCTTATTCGAATTGCCCTATTCTCTTTTTATTGCGCTACAAGACATTACCAAAGATCATAAGAAACTCATTTGTGTCAAATTGAAAATTTTTTTCTCTCCTTTATTATAATTAGCAAAAATACAGGCGTTATCACCCTTGTATATTTGCATTTCTATTTTGATATGTTATAACAATTTTAGAATTTTAATTTAATATGTTTTATAATAATATGATAGAATATAAATAATTTATTGTATCATTTTACGTATAATAATTTTAGTTAAGTATATTTTGAAATATATTTTTTTAATTTTTATATTTTTTTGTTTATGATGACATGATAAAAACATGTCAGATCATCAATAAATATGTCAAATTTGCAATGAATTTGAAAAAAAAAGGGAAAGAGGAGAAAGTTTTAATAGAACTCAAAATGTTGTAGCACCTATGCATTTTAAGTATTTTAAAGTAATTATTAATATTTTTCTTTAAATTATAAGGTTGATCTAGTGGTAAATTCTATATATAGGAGGGAAATGTTATGGGTTTGAATCCCTCTTTTAACAAAATAGTTTTTTTTAAAAAAAAAAAACGATAAAATAGGTATTTTGAAAAGTGAATATCAAAAGGGGGAATTTCCTCCATTAATAGTATAAATATAGCATATAAAATAATATATATTATAGATATAGTAGGGAAATTATGAATGTTAGATATAAATATTTGAAAGTAGTTTTTTTTTTTTAAGTTATAAAGTTTTGTTTAGTAACAAAGTCCATATATGAGGGATAGAGAAGACATGAGTTTGAATAGTGGCAAAGTCTATATATATTGGGGGGAGGTTGAGGAGAGAAGCTTGAGTTCAAATATCTCTTTTAACAAAATAATTTTTTCTTTTTATTTTTTAAAAATAGTAGAATAGGTATCAAAAGCGTGAATTTTCTTTATTAATAATATAGATTTAAATATTTAACTATAGTAATTTATAATTTAAATATATAATTATAGAAAATTATAATTTAAAATTTAAATATTTAATTATATAGAATTATAATTTAAATATAAAATTATAGTATTTATAATTTAAATATAATTATATAAATTTATAATTAAATATATAATTATAGTAATTTATAATTTAAATATGTAATTATAAAAATTAATAATTTAAATATTTAATTATAATAGTTTATAATTTAAACATGTAATAATTTACATTAAGAAATTTTATATTATTAAAGTAATTTATAATATTTTAAATACCTCATTATAGATTTGATGATTAATTACATTCATATTTATCATTTTAAAACTTTTTCAGCTAATTATACTAATGACTTATAATCTATTTTTCCGTTTTTAGTCAATTTTTCAATTTTTTGATAGTTTTTTAATTAGTTTTGTAAAATATGTATGATAAAATTAGTTGATCCACTAGAGTTATAAAAGACTAATGAGAACATCATTAATTATTAATTTAGTAACGAGGTATTTAAATAATTATAACATAACATATATTAATAATATAAAATTTCTTAATATAAGTTTATTATATATTTAAATTAAAAATTATTGTAATTATATATTTAAATTATAAAATTCTATAAATACATATTTACATTATAAATTAAAATAAGTATATATTTAAATATAATTTCTTATAATTAAAATTTTAAATTATAATTTTCTATAATTATATATTTAAATTATAAATTACTACATTACAAATTTAAATTATAATTGAGGAGAGAGATATTATGACATATAAAGAGATAAAATAAGCAAGAATACTTTATTATTAATGATGATAAAGTTGTAAAAAAAAAGTTAATACTTAAAAATAGAAGATGTTACTAACTGAAATAGTTTTTCAGAAAAAAAAAAAGCTAATAACTACCTAAAAAAAGATAATTTTTTTATAAGTCAAGAAAAAATTATTGAAAATCATATATAGTCACACAAAAATGCCACGAGTGCCTATGTCACAAGACAAAAGTAAAACAAAAAGAAATTTAAAATCAAAATAACGGGTTCATGACCCATTCCAAAAACGAATGAGTCGTGAGTTTAATTACAAAACGTCATTCTCATGAGTTCAGTTGAATTGCATGAATGATATCTTTGACCTAAAATCTTTTACCTTTAAAAATTGGCGTATTTCTTTCCTTCCAAATGTGTCATAAACCAGTGAACCAAATAAATGATCATACTCTTTTCATCGTTTTTGATCCACTAACCAGACCCAAATACGAATACAAAATGTTTGAAAATCATTATGAAGCTTTGTCATCATCCCCCACTAAGAACTTAACTCGACCCTCTTAGGTAAATGGAAGTGGAGAATCCAAGTGAAAAATGAAAGGTTATAGGTTAAGGTGTTGCGATCTAAATACAAAAAATTGGATGAGGATGGGGCAAGGAAACGAGATGCTTGTTCTAGATGGTGGACAAACATGCAGTCCATAGAGAAAGAGGGGCAGGGGCAAATTTGGTTGGTGGTCTCAGAATATTAAGCGAAGCCTGGGGAACGACAAGCATACTGTGTTTTGGCAGAACAAGTGGGAAGAGGAAATGCTATTAAAAGAAAAGTTCAATAGATTATATGGTCTCACTATTAAGAAAAGAATCTTTGTCATGGAGATGTTTGACAGAAGCAATTGGAGGTGGACATGGATACAACCTTTGTTTATGTGGGAGGATGATCAAGTGAAAAACTTATTGAATATATTGGGAGGGGTTTCTTTATCAAAGGAGAAGGAAGATGAGTGGGTATGGGTGATGGACAGATCAAGGGTTTACTAAGTAGCTTCGACCTACAAAATTCTAGCACTAATACCTAGTCAGTAGATACAGGAAGGTTTCATACACTCTGGGTCAAATGTGTTCCATCAAAGGTTCAATGTTTTGTTTGGCAATTGGAAGTTAATAGGTTGGCAACTTGAGATAATTTGCATAGAAACGAGTCTTAACTAAGGAAGAAGTCGGGTGTGTGCTGTGTGGGAGAATAAAGGAAATTACCCAACATTTATTTATGGAGTGCAATATGGTCACTCGGACGTGGGTCAAGTTATGTGATTGGTGGGGGACAACAGTAGCACTTCACAATGATGTTCGCACCTTCAATCTTCAACTCCTGGGGTTAATTTTAAGAAGCAAATAAAAAGAAAGGCTTGGTCGTTTGTGTGGTTTGCAGGATTATGGTACATTTGGAAGGGGAGGAATGCAACAATGTTCAAAGGTAAAATGCGACGAAAATGTGTTACCGCTCTTTTGCTGAATGAGTCATGAATCCTAATTTATATTTATAAGTTGTACTTTCTTTCATTTGTCTTACCTTTGTTTGCTTTAATTGGTTTTCTTAAGCATACATGTCTTGTGCTCTTTGATTAAGTAAATTTCTTACTAAAATTTCTTTGCCTTACAAAAAAAAATCGATTTAATCTTTTAAAATACTTTTAAAAATCAACTTCGTAATAAACTCGTTTAAGTACTATATCGAAACATTGAATTATTAATTGATCTACATGACTCATGCTATATTAAAAAAGATATAAAATTTTATGTCTATATTAAAATAAAACAAAAAATCACTACTTATAAACAAAATCTTAATTTTTTTAAAGTAATTAAGTATATGAATTCCTCAAACACAATAAATTGAAAATATAATATCAAAACTAAATTAACAATCACGTACTAACAATAAAACAAAGTTTGTATTATAAAGAGAAAACATAAAAGAATAAGGAAAAAACATAATTGGCAATATATTAATAAAAAATCATAATTAATAAAAAGTATTTTTTTATAAATTTGAAAAAAAGGAAATTGAATGATCAGGATCAGGTTAGCAGTTCAACAAGACTGGATCACCGGATCCTGTTGGGTCACACCGAGTCAATGAAATTAAAGGTGTTCATGAGCCTGTTTGGTTCGATTTTAGGCTTGAAAAAAATATAGATTTTAGAAATTTTTTTCTTAGTCTAAACTAAACCAAGTCAATGGTAATTAGGTGAGTTCAACTTAGTTTGTTAGAGATTTGATAATGAAATAACAAATAAAAATCTATTTAAAGATAATTTTATGTCAAAATTAACAAATAATATGATTAAAGAAAAAGAATATAAGTGTTTAACATACACCATATTAATCAAATGAACTAAATTAATAATTTTATCTTAAAATATTAAAATGCTTAATATACACCCAATTAACAAAATTTAACGATATAATCACTTGAGGGTCAAGTAAATATAATAATATGAATACATTTGACACACACACGCAAACATATATAAAGGAAATACCCCTTTTGATGTCTATATTTCAAAATACCTATTCTATCCTTCACCTATTTTAAAATTAAAAAATAAATTACTTTATCATTAAAAGAGACCTGAATCCACAACCCCTCACTCCTCAAATATAAATTTTACCATTAGAGCAACCTAATAACTTTAAGAAAAAAATTACTTTAAAATATTGATATCCAACATACATAATTGTCTAACTATATCTATAATCTATAATATATGATATGATATTATATACTATATATTATGTAATGAGAATATGACATTTTGGTGTCCACATTTTATGACTGTTTTACCTTCAAAACATTTTATGATTGTTCACACTTTCGCAAATATAACTTATCCATATTAATATATGCACAATTTCTAAATTTCTATCTTATCACAGATCAATCTTCCTTAAACATGATTAATATATGTATACATTTCATGATAAGTAGTTTAATAACCATAACAAATATACAGGTGCAACAATATTAATATTCAGTTATATTCAAACGCTCTCCTCTTTCCATTTTTTTCATATTCATTGCATATTTGACATATCGATTGATCTGACATATTTTTATCATGTTATCATAAACAAAAAAAATATAAAAATTAACAAAATATATTTCAAAACATGTCACATAATAATCTATATTTCAAAATATAAAAATTTACAAAAGATATTAAATTAAAACACTAAAATCATTATAACATATGAAAATAGAAATATGAAGGCACAAGAGCGATAACGCCTGTGTTTTTGCTAGTATATATAATGACAACTCATTAATTAACGTATATATACGTTAATCATTGTAAAAAATGAGAAAAATTAACAATAATAATAGAACTGACAATCTGGGTGAGTCACTTCGGCTTCACCCGTAAGATTTTTCAAACAAAATGGGTCAGTCTGGGCCGACCCATATTTTGTTCGAGTTACATATTTCTAAGTTCAGTCTGACCCTATATTGGCCCAACGAGCCTAAATGAGTCTTTTTAAAAAAACAAAATTCATTTTTTATAAAAAATAAAACTTATTTTATGATACAAGTTTAAACCAATTCAAAATAATACACTAAATCAATCAAAACATATTATAAATAAGTCTATAATAATATAAAAATATATTTATATGTATATTTTAATTTAATATACATTTTAAAACAACATAATTTTTATTTGTTGAAAATATACTATTAAATAAACATTAAACATACTTTTATATGTAATATATATATATATATATATATATATATTAACCATATGTATAAATTAATTTCACATTAGACATATTTTTATGTGTATATTTTTTATTCATGGTATTTTTGTATGTATTTATATTTGTATTCGGGTCCATGTGTGGTCCACCGGGCTGAGCCTGCCCAAGTCCATTCATATTGTCGGGAAAAGTGGATTAGGCTAAAAAGATTCGCTTTTATTTGTGACTCTTTTTTTAGAGTCTAGCCTGACCCATTTTTAAAACTATAAATAATGGTAAGATTAAATTTAACAGTATGGATTGCATTGAATTAATTATATATATATATATATATATATATATATATATATATATATATATATGAAACATATCAAATGAGAAAAATTGATAACAATCATAAGATTAAAAATAACAGCACACTAAAACAACATACTTAAAAATATCATGTATCTAATTCATCATAACTTACCCGCATTCCCCACTCCTACCCTCATCCCATCCTTACCCTTACCCCCCTACCACTATCGGTGCCGCCACACCATTGTTGCTGCTACTGCCACCACCATTGTCATCGACGTTGCCCTTCCCACTGTCACTAGTACCCCATCACCACCATCCCATTGTCGTCGTCACCACTACCACCACTGCAATGGTGGTGGTGGTGACAGTGAGATGATGGTGACAGTGATAATAATTGTAGAGGTGGGATGTGGGTAAGTTATAGCTAAAGAGACATGATATTTTTAAATGAGTTATTTTAATGAGTCATTATTTTTAATCTTATTTTTATTATCAATTTCTTATATTTCTCACTATATATATATATATATATATATATATGAGTTTAATTGGTTTATACTGTCAGTGTAAATATTCTTACACTTACATTCAACCACAACTTTTTATATTTTATAGTAAGTTTGTTGGTTTTATTATTGGTTCTTTAAAAGTCACATAGATGAAAAGTTATGATTGACCGTCAATATAAAAATCTTTTACCGTATATATATATATATTTATTTATTGAAGTGTATGACTGTCGAGTTCACATTTATATGACTGTACATTTGTATGTCTTTTTTCTCTCTTCACCAACGAATGTCTACATTCAGTGCATATAGCTTGTTTTGTCTTGTTATTATTATATCTTTTTTTGTGCATAAAAAAATGGACTTTTTTTACGTTACCGTCTATGCTTTCCCTCAAAAGGTAAATGAAAAATTCCTGAACGGAAAAAAATTAATTTACTTTGGGAGAGACTATGAATCGAACGGCAAAAATGAAGTAAAATATTCTTTGGCAAGTCTGTATGTATTTCAGAAAAGTAAAAACACATAGATTGAATATTTGATTTAACTTTCAAACAGCACACCAAATTAATTTACTTACGTAATAATTTGAATTTCAAATCAAATATCTGACAATAAAATTGTCCACGCTCACTTTATTAGAACATAGAATATCAAAATTAGACAAATACTCAAATATGGACACAACACAATCTGTGGGTAACAAAAGCAGAATCACCGCCACCACCGTTAGCATTGTCAAAGTAAACGCAGTTTTCGACGTTTATGGAATGAAAACTTTTGCAACGAGCTGAGTCATATCACTGTCATATGTGGATAAGAGGAACCGTTAAACTCAGAGCTTTAGATATGCTTATACTGACAAATACAATACAAAACTAGTCAGACTTATTAAAGAAATAATAACAAAACAAAATCATACAAACTGATTTTTTTTATTGAGTAGCTCATTGGCCACACTGAGTTAAATTCTTACGTAATACGGAAGGAGGAATAGTTTAAGCGTGACTAAATCCCAAATTTAGTAATTATACTATTGTTAATAAAAAAAATACAAAGTGATTATTTTAAACATGTCATGGTTATTTATTTCTATTTTTACGTTTTTTGTTTGAGTAGACCTTTCACTTATACATATATATTCAGAAATGGATTAAGAAAATAAACATATATATGCAAGTAGTTAATGTATAGCAAATATGTTTGCATTCTTGATCCATAGGTATGCCTCTGATAAGGCACAACCTAAATCTGTTGAGTCTGAAAAGTAATATTTAAAACTGTTATCGAACATATTTTATATTATAAGTATAATAATAGTTATTGTTGTATAAGCAATTAAGAGTAATAGTTGTTGGCTATATCTATCTAATAATAATTAATTACTAAGTTAATCTTCTGCTGCTTACGTACTTGTTAATTTGGATAAAATTGCCAGCATGACAAAATCTCTCTCTCTATACATTCCAGTCCCTATATATATTTTAGCCACATACTATGAATGACTCATTCCACCTATTATCACTGTCCGGTTTCAAAGGCTATCACTGAATCTCATTCTCAATCTGAATCTATTTTGATTACTGATTTTGGTAAATATTTTTCTCTCTCTCCTTTTCCTTCCCTACATTTTAGAGAGTTTGCATTTGTTAATGTGCATGATTAATTGCTCATTGTTCAATAGCTCAGAGATTTGATGTTCTTTTTTCAGTTAATTGCTCTTTTGATACTAATTCATTTCTTCGAGAAAGCCTATAGACTCCTTGGAGCAGGGAACAAAAGGAAAGTGGTGACATTGGAAGAGAACACAGAGCCTAAAGAAAAGGCAAAAATGTTGGGAATTTTCAAGGAGAAATTGGTCAATCCACCAGAAGAGCTAAACAGCCCTGCTTTGAATTCATCAAAAAGGTCTAAACTGCCAAATGAAATCCTTCAGGAATTCCAATCCTACAACCCCTCCAATGCTTTCTCAACGAGCTTTGGAAATGATGCTTTTCTAGCTTATTCCCCTTCAAACAAGCCCTCCACTCATCATGGGTATGTGCCCTTTTTAGTCTTCTTAAAAAATTTATCAGTACTTAATCTGTTAAAATTTCATCACAACTCATAGTCATAACAATGAGAGTTAGTGGATTTAATTGGATCCAAAATTTCAGAAATGAATGTGCATTAAGTTTTATTTCTCATCCTCATTCTCATTCAAAAGATGTTTCACACAGGTTTTGTGTTTTGGATAACATATACTGCATCTTCCTTGGGAGCCTAAACAACCTAAGCAAGCTCCTAAAACGGTATGGTCTATCAAAGGGAGCCAATGAACCTATGTTTATCATAGAAGCCTATAGAACACTTCGTGACAGGGGTCCATACCCAGCTGATCAGGTCCTCAAAGAACTTGAAGGCAGTTTTGGATTTCTGATCTATGACAATAAGGATGGAACAGTTTTTACTGCACTAGTAAGGCCCTTTCTGAATCTCTCTGCATGTACAATTTTAAATATGTTGAAGGAAACGTGAGATTATATAATAATGCATGTACATTGTCATGTTCATTATTAATGATTAACCCCTTCTAATGCTGACATACAACATGTGTTTGAGCAGGGTTCTAATGGACAGGTTGGGCTTTTCTGGGGTATTGCAGCTGATGGTTCTGTAGTTATATCTGACAACTTGGAGCTAACAAAAGAAAGCTGTGCTAAATCATTTGCACCATTCCCCACTGGTATGTAAAGTTGGTCTCTCTTTCCTTTGCAAAATTAATGTTTTATAATTTCTCTTTTGGAAAGCTCCTAAAGAAGGAGGATTTCTAATTTTCTTTTGTGCTGTATTTGGATGTTACTCATAACTACAACTTAAATGTTTTATTTTGATCCATCATTCACAAAGTAGATGATAAATTTAGTATATGAAATTATAATTATAAAAATATTTTGAAACTATAATTCATCACTTCAGTCTAAAGTTACCTATTAATATGTGACTTAAATCAATAGCTAAATTATAACAATATTTTCTCAAATTTAATATAAATAAATATGTACTTTCTGTATTTTCAACTATTATTTTTGAGATGTTAATATAATGTTTTTAACCTAAAAAAAATTACTGTAAAAAAAAGAAGAAAAGTGATATCTAATTTAATAAAAGTGGAGAGTTAATGGAATTAGCTCATAATAATATTAACATAGATCAAAATTACATTAAATGTTAAATTTAAATATTTATGTGAAACAAATTACTACTTAATGGACTTTCTTTAAAAAAAAAAATCTGTTAAATCTTTAAACTAACATGAAAGTAGATCAAGATTGTAGAGACTGAATTAGTTATTTAAATCTTTAAACTAATGTACAACTTTTCAATAAAAAGAAATGGGTTGAATGATAAGAAAAGAGCAATATTGGTTGAGGAGCAGTGGAATTCTAGAAGCATTGGAAATTTAGAAGTATATGACGTGTGTTTTGATTGGAATTTGACGCATGAAAGGTGTTGAATCAAATTGCAGGGTGCATGTTTCATAGTGGGCATGGTCTAATGAGCTATGAGCATCCCACGAGGAAAATGAAGCCAATGCCAAGAGTTGATAGCGAGGGGGTTATGTGTGGATCCACTTTTTTTGTGGACTCACAATCAAGGAAGTCAACAATGCCACGTGTTGGAAGTGAAGCCAATTGGGCTGCTTGGGGCTCATAAGCCTGTTTCACTCAGCCATAATCTTAGCTTTGAACAAAATCCAACAAAACTATATAGGGAACTTTTTTCTTTTCTATTTTTAATGATGTTAGCACACATTAGTAATATAATGGGGGGATGACTTCTCTGTTATTAGTAATTTCCGGATTTTTTTTTCCCCTTTTCAACTTGCATGTAAACAGCATAATTATGATTGGAAGTTGAAAATGACTTTGGTCATTTGCTACATATATGAATAATAACAGCAACTGGGTTGCGAATTTCACGCGTAAGTCTGTTTGGTAATATGTTATTATTCTTATTCCTATCATTACTAATTTGGAACAAGAACTGAATTACGATTGAAATTTGTATAAACTCTTTAATAACGACGGTTCATAATTGAAGTTTACATGTTAATGTAGATACTTTTTTAAGTTGGAGTACATTATCAATCTATATAACATAAAAATCTATTTTTTATCTTAAATGATTTATTTAAAAAATATTATTGTCTTTTAATACTCAATTATTTATTTTTCTCTCTCAATTCTTTTTTCATTAATTTTGGATCAATATAAGTCTAAATTATTTTCTTTCTTGTCTGATCAAAGAAGTAATATTTTATTTTAAAATATATTTAATTTATTGAGTATATTTTTGTAATTTCACAATTAAAAAAAATTATGCATACATATGACCATAAAAGTACATAAATTTGAAAAAGATAATAACACATTATTTTTTTATTTTTAATTTAAATATTTTTAATGTGAAACAGTAAAACTAAAGTGAAACAGAAAGAAGATAAAATATAATAAAAAATTTAAAATTGCATTGATATGTAATTAATAAAAAGAAAATAGGAAAGCTAGAGAAATTTAGTTTTTAAAATTGAGTATTAAAAGACAAATACATCCATGATATAAATTATAAATTATTAAATATAAAAAATATTGACTTTTATATCTTGTAGGTTGCTAATGCATTATTTTGTCCTACTTTATGTTACCATTTAAATATTTATGTCTCGAGTAATATAATTTTGGGGTCTCAAGAAAATACTAATTACTGTTTTCGCTGCCCAAAAAATTTACTTTTTTCAATAATATCCTAAAAAAATCCTCATAATAAATACGCTAATAAATTCATAGTTATTCAATGTAGATATTTTAGTCAAATACGATTATTTTATAATGAGAATTGATAATTAGTTGTTTTGTACGTGTACATTTCCTTAAATAGGAAATAGAATGAGAAGGAAAAAAGTTTCTTTATTTTTATCTAGCCAATATAAATACCGACCTTTCTACTTAATTTGCAAAGAGCAGCAATATACTTCTTCGTTTCCTTACTAAAATTCCATAATAAATTGATAACATGTTTTAAAAAAATTAATATAATTCACAGTACATAAAATACATTAATATAGTTGACCATTTACTACACAAGTCAAGAAACTGCAATGTAAAGCATCTACAGAAGGTGATGTTTAAGCAGTTGAATAAATATATCGTGACAATCAAAAGATTCAAAACAACCTAGCCTCTTGAACCAATAAAAGCAGGGACTTGGCCTCTCAGCACGTAACCAACCACTCATTACTCCAACTTAGTTACAGAACTTTGCAATTACTCCAAAAAGTCTTCCATGATCACGAAGGATTCATTGTCCCTAACTAGAAGAGAATCTAAGCCAAGTGGCGTCAGAGAGTCACCAATTGGTATGTCTGACATTAGGCGCATTGATGAACAGAACATTTAACTTCGGATAACAGATGGTCCAAGTTACTGTGCACCACTTCAGACCAAACAGGAAGCAGTAGCCACAATTTTTAATCCATGTCCACAAAAATCTGCAGCAACTAAAGAAGTCAGAATGCTTTCCTAACTATAGGGTTTGAATGGAAAAGGCCATGTCTAGTTATGATATAGAATTTTGATATAAGGAACATATAGCTGCCCATGAAACGCAATCAATCCATACAACTTGAACTAACCTCTAAATCAGGAAGTGGTTGATAAGATTTCTTCTCCCTAGTATCAAAAACTGTAATTCCCGATATTCTCTGAATTCCAGATTTAGTAGCTATGAGATTCTGCACATATGTAAAGATAGTGAAATGTAATCCATGCCCATAGTAGTTAATAGGAATAGCGGCATGGAGCAGCCACCTTCTAAAAACACTATCGCGGTATGGTAGTAGGATGACTACTATTTTGATCCCTACTAGATACATATATATGTGCTGGAAAATAAAGAATTTATTGCAAGGAAATATACAAACATTGTTTTAGGGAAATGATAACGCCTGTATTACTATTGTTTGCATGTACACAACAGCTAATATAACATGTACTACTAGTCTTACTGTTTGAATAAACAAAACATAAGTTATTCTACTGTCAAGCCATGTCAAAGTATAGGCTAGTGGACTTCACTAAACCACTAGAGGTTGACTGTGAAGTTATAGTAGAAGGGAGAAGAAAATTGTACAAGAAAAAGGGATGTTGGAACCTCTATCAGAATGGTCGCTGAAAAGCTCTAAAAGAGGGTCATTGGAGAAGAAGGGCATGGTTGAGGATTGGGCGAGCACAGGAACAAAAAAAAAGGGAAGAGATTTCAGTTTTATTAAGGAGAACGAACAAAGGAGTCATCAAAAAGCTCTGAGAGAGTTGCCGGAGAAGAAGGGCATGGGTGAGAGTTAGCTGAGCATGGGAACAAAAAAGGAGAAGAGGTTTCGTGAGAGAATGAACAGATGGGTCTCATGTGAAAGCTTTGGGGTAAAAGCCCTTCATACCCTTCATTAAAAAAACTAAACCCAGTGTCCAAAACAATATTGTTTTAACTCAACTTTAAAAAACAAAAAACACTTAATTCGACGCTGCTTTGGTGCGTCCCTGTTTCCACCAAACCTAATTGTAACTAGTGCATGGAGGTGCAGCAGAACCCCATGAAGTGCTGCTCCTACAACGTGTGACAGACGATGACCATTGGAGCAGCAAGTGGCTGCTCCGCCCCCATTGCACGCTAATGTCCATGCCATGCATTGCAATTTGTAACTTTTCTTTTTCTTCATATTATAGTCACATTCTACGTGTCTTTGTCACATAGTAGAAACAGAGACCTAAATAGATAAATAAGTTATTAAGCAATAACCAAAATTGATAATGATAGAAACGACTTTTAAAAATTAGCTTGTAAAAAGTCTCACGTCATTTAAAAAACTTATGGAATAATTTTTTATAGGTTGTTAGTTTTGTCAATGGAGGGATTCGAACGTATAACCTCTCTCTCCCCCTTCTTTCCACATGGACTTTGCCATTAAATCAACCTTATAAGTTATAACTCCCTTATGGAATAATTGTTAACTTTCTTCTTTGTATTTTTTTTTTCTCCTAGAAGTGCTTTTATAGAAAATTACCCAAACAGACCCTTAATATATCTACTCTTAGAGGGGTCTGCTACCTCGCTTCCTACTCAGAAGTTCCAGTCCCCCCTTTGTCATCACTCCCTCATTAATTATCCCCTTGCTTACTGAATATTTCCCAGCTAATCCTGTTCCATCTGCCAACTTTGCACTATGTAGATCCCAAAGCTTATTCTTTCTCATGTTTCCGACACTTATCTCAATTCCTCAAATTTACATCTTAGCTCCTAGCATCTACTCTTGTGATGGGCAGTTTTCTATCTGATAATAGTAACCTTGGTCCCCATTTAAAAAGAAAGAAAGAAACTAGAATTCTAGAGGATATACCACAATTATTATTATTATACCAGAGTGTCCCATAATCAATGACAGGAGAAAACTACATAGGTTTATCCAAGCACAAACCTTTCTCACTGACACACATATATCGATACACTTTTTGTTGCATCAGAATCCAAAGATCCAATTTATTCATGGAGTGAAAAAATACCACAGGAGATAGTGGCTTATCGACCGCATGTGACAGTCACAATAATAGCAATTTGGGAGAAAAAATATTTTATCAGATATGAAGAAAGTTGATGACAGTAAATGCATGATTTCTAGTAAGTAGGCTAGGAACTGATAAATGTTAAATAATACGATTTCAAATTTTTAATACCATAACCAAAGATATCTGATAAATATAAGGGCAGAATTCTTAAAGTGGTACCAGGTGGAAATCTGTGGACCCTAAAGCCTGCACTGGTGACAAAACCTGTACATAGTTTCCAATGTAATACGTGGGAGTCAATAAAAATTGAAGCCCTAGGATTGTGCATAATGGCAAAAAAGATCCAGACCAAATATGTTACCATTGATTGAAGGCCATTAATCATAATAACTCTCTCCCCATATGAACCATTTTGAGATAAGCTAACTTCAAAAGGACCCAGCTCTTTATCTGTCTGGTTTGTAAGATTCAGTTTTATCTTCAAACAACAAGCAAACAAGTTTAGCTTCCAATTTTTTTGTTTCTGTTAGTATAATAAACTTAAGGTTAAAAATAGAACATGATAAAAAATAGCTATCTGTATTCCCTGGGACGACGAATAGACTCTACCAACAACTGCCAGCATACTACATAGGATGTAAAATGACCCTTGGCCCAGAAGAAACCTAAACTGTTTAAGATGCAGTTTCTAGTTTATAATGAGTTATGAGTAGCAAAAGACCAATGGATAAACATTTACCATGAATGGATTTTGAACGTTAATTATAGACGGAACCTCTACAACTTGCAAATCAATCTCCTTCTTTGTTGCTGGCTGCAAAGAAATATTTTCAGGCAAAATACTGATGTTTGAGAAAACTAAATAATCAATTAATCATAATTCAGAAAACTGAAGGCAAAGCATAATTTATTCAGAAAACTAAATAATCATGATAAAAGCATTAAATTTAATTAACAATTTAACATGCATCCAGCACTATTTGAACATTAAAATGTTATCTTCAATTTATTTTTTTTGAAAAGTGAGAAAAAAGTAAACTTGTCATACTAGATTTGTAAGCATGTTATGGAGAAACAAAGATGTCTAACCACTAACTTGGTCATGTTTAGCAATATTTAGCATAAAACGAACCAGATAACTAATTCATCTATTGCATATCATTATCAAAGATAACACTTACAGTCCCCAATATTTGCTGCGTCTGCAGGCGACCAGGTTCACCCAAATTTGTTCGCCATGTTATCTGGAGTTTACCAAGAACATTACTTCCTTCAACTTTTGTTTGACCTGAAGCATCTGATGATATTTTCAATTGATAGAGATAATTGTAAATTCCTCCACCAGATCTAATTAGTATTGGTGGTTTAAATGTCTCCCTGAAAATTTAATTTGCTTTATAATCAATAACAATAATTTAAAATGTACTTACACTAGATGAACTAAAATAAAACCGTAAAATAATGGCCAAGATTTGGTATTTGTTGAATTCTATAAAGCTTCAATCCAAAAGAATACTATAGCACTGACCTTGTAGGACTATCTTTCACAGAATTGTGCCCATCACCTTTAAGTATTGTTGCACTATAATAGTGAGCAGGTTCAAAGTCAACTTGATCCATGAAAAGGTTTGATTTTGTATGGTTTTCAATACAAGCTTCCAGAAAGGTAGTTTCCTGAAACAGATCAAGTAGATAACTTGATGCAAAACATTAGGTTGGGTGGACACTTCAGTTTATAGAGCTGATATTGTTTCCATTAAGCCTTAAACTGAATTTGAGCACATGATATTTTTCCTACCTAATACTGATAACATTCAAATCCAGTCAACGCTTCTAGAAAAGAAGGGGAGGCATGGCTAGTTAATATTTTCAAGCATAAAAGTTAAAGAACTTATGAGGTGTTCAGTTAGATTCTGTTTCCATTTTGTTAATACGCATTCATTGATAGTTTAAAAAATGTCACCTTGTTTTTCATTTTATTTCCAATTTTCAACATTTGTGAAGGGGAAAAAAACAAAGGCTGTAGATTTTACCATTTCCTTCACAAATTTTAGAAACCATGAAACAAAACAAGGGTCGTATTCTTCTGTAATTGTTAATTAAAAAACATCAACTGAAAAAAAAAAAAAGCCTTTGACATTATTTTTTATTGGTTATGAGTGATTGGTTAAAAAAGGCACGGGATAAATAGACATGAATTCATAAATCAGGATTAGAGCAGTGGATTTTTCTAAAAGAAAAAGAGATGTTTTATGATTGGCTATACCAGATTCACTGCTGATAACGTCTAATCAAGAAAGTAAATAGGAAAAACAATAAACTACAAAGGATTGTTTAAAAGAGGATAAGATCGAAATGACAAGACATATACATCATGAAACAATACACACATTCATTATTGTCAATCAGGAAAACCTTCCTTTCTTTGAACTGGTTCTCTCACTGATATTAAGAGAGCATTAGATGACAATGAGTTTGAAACACACACATAGATACCCAAAATTAAAAGGTAACTTCATTATTTTTTGTTTTAATATTGTTAAATATAATTTATATTTAATGTTAGTTGTTAGTTGAGTTGTAATTTATCTTTTATTTATCATTGTATGTTTGAGGTAGGTGGCAGTTGAGCTCACTCTACTGATCTCTTTTGTACTCTTGTTTATCTATTAATAATATGTTTTCCTATATTCAAGTTGGTATTAGAGCGGGAACGACCCCGCTCTTTTAGTCTAAAGTCACAGTAACCTGTCCACTGTCGTTTGTCACCGTGACTAGTGACCTTTTTGTCCAGCGAGTTCAAGGTTCGGCGCACCTCGACGTGTGTAGTCCAACCCAAGTAATCGCTCCATCAACAGAAGTACCACGCGCCGCTAGATGTCTTGCCTTCCAGGAGGCTCGTGAACTCCATGCGCCTACCTAACACGCTTTGTTTGCCATCATTTCGCCGTAGTCTGGGTTGTCGGAGCCTGCTGGTTCCATTGTCAATCTTTGTTTTCCAGTTAGCGAGTTCCGTTAGGTTTAGCTCCAATCACTCTCTCGGTCATCTCCCTTTGCCTTTTCCAAATATGAAATGTCTTCTTCTACCTCCTCTGATGTCAGCTCTAGTCTTGTCTTTCCTATTTCTGGGGCTACCATTATCACAACTGAGAAACTCAATGGTAAAAATTATTTATCATGGGCTGACTCTGTGGAACTCCTGTTCCTTGGACAGGAACACCATGAACATTTAGAAAAAAAAAAAAAAAAAAGATACTGAGGGATCAGCTAAACAGAAAAATGGAAGAAACTAGATGTTCAACTTTTAGCAGTCAATGAAACCTAAAATATTAAGGAATCTCAGAGCATTCAAATCCTGTTATTCCTTTTGAAAGAAAGCTCAAAATATCTATTTGAATGATATTTAACGCTTGTTTGATTGTATTTAAAAACTAGCCTCTTGAAACAAGATGATTCAGATATGGTCTTACGTTTCTGATGCTCAAGCCGCTGTGGAAGAGTTGAAGCTTATCCTAGAGGCGACTCTATAAAAGAAATAAGGAAACAACTTGAAAATCTATAAATGATTATGGTTCTTTGTAGTATGAACTCCACATTCAATCACATCCGTGATCAAGTTCTAACAGAATAAGATATTCTTATCATGGAGAGCTTAACTACATGACTCCTCCGTGTTCCTACCCTAAATAATGGGGTTACCTCTCTTGAAAGGAATGTGGAATCTTCTGTTATGATATCTTCTAGAGGGAGAGGAAGACATGGTGGAAGAGGTAATCGTCCTCAATGTACTCATTGCAAAAGGATGAGTAACACTTATGAAACTTGTTACTCACTTTATGGTTTTCCAGACAAATTTGCACATACTGAGAAATCTGAAGAGAGGAAATTATCTAAAGAAGAATACCAAGAGTACTTGAGGTTGAAGTCTAACAGTCTTGCTAAATCCTCTTCTGGACTTAATGTCTCAACAGCCTGCATTTTTTAATTTGTGGAAACTCAAATTCATGGATTGTTGACTCTGGTGCTTCAGACCATCCGATAATAACTCTTTGTTTTCATCTTTGTCACCTCCCAAATTTCTCCATCTTGTCACATTAGCTAATGGGTCAAAAGGTTTCAACTTAATGAGTGGGTTCAATATCTGTTTCTCCCTCCTTAAATTTAACTTTTGTTTTGTACAGTCCTTTTTATCCAAATTTACTTTGAGTCAGTTAACTAAATCCTTAAATTGTTCAATTACACTTAATTCTGATTCTTTTGTCATTTAGGAACGTGGTACGGGCCGACAAATTGGCGCAAGGTGTCTCTATTACCGGGAATCTAGTCCTTCAATGTCTTGCCTTGCATCTATCTCTCCTAAACTGTTGCATGATCGTTTTAGACACCCAAGTTGAGCCAAATTAAAAATAATTGCTCCTAGTATTAAGAAAATCCAAACTTTAGAATGTGAAGCTTGTCAACTAGGAAAACATGTCAGATCTTCCTTCTCTAGTCAAAATGAGTCAAGATGTAATTCCGTCTTTTCTATTATTCATTCAAATATTTGGAGACCTAGTTGGATTACTTCTTTCGGATTTAAATATTTTGTAACTTTCATTGCTAAATATTTCCATTGTATGTGGCTGTGTTTGATGAAAAAAAAAAAGGTCTGAACTTTTGTCCATATTTGTGTCCTTCCATGAAATAAAAAAATTAGTTTGGAAAATCAATTAAAATTTTTAGAAGTGAAAATGCAAAGGAGTATTTTTCCTCTGAACTCTCTTCTTTTTTGTCCTCTCAAGGAATCTTACACCAGTCCACTTGTCTCCACACTCAACAAAAATGGAATAATAGAAAGAAAGTATCATCACCTTGTTGAAACGACTCACTCCTTAATACTTAATGCAAAAAGTTCCATTACATCATTAAGGAGATGTGATTCTTTCTACCTGTTATCTTATCAATAGGATGCCCTCTTCCTCTCTTGATAATCAAATTACTGAACCTTTGTATCATGTATCACCACATGTATTTGGTTGTACGTATTTTGTTCATGATCTGTCTTCAAGTATCGACAAGTTGTCAGCTAAATCTATTAAGTGTGTCTTCCTGGGATATTCCCGTCTTCAAAAAGGTTACAAATGTTATTCTCCTAACACCAAGAGGTATTACATGTATGCTAATGTTACCTTCTTTGAGGATACTTTTCCATCCAAGAAGTACTGTCCTCTTGTCTTGACATTGTCATCTCTTCAGACATCTCTTCTCAATCTGACCATGCAAATATTCGTCCAACTCCTACCTTCACTGAAACTAATTCTTCACCCTCTGGTACTAATCAAGGCATGACACATGAAGTTAGCTCCATGTACCTGATGACTCTCATGGATCATGTCCCTCTCCATCTACTTCTTGTACAACAGCTCCTAATTCTTCTTCTATGGCCGATGACAACTCAGGTTAGCCTAATACCCTCCGAAAAGGTATTCGCTCCTCTCGAAACTCACATCCTATTTACAATTTTTTGAGTTATCGTCGTTTGTCTCCTTCCTATTGTTCCTTTATAAATTCATTATATTCTATCATCATTCCCAAAAATGTTACTAAAGCACTTGATCATCCTGGATGGCGACAAGCCGTGATTGATGAAATGCAAGACCTTGATCACAATGGTACATGAGAGTTGGTTCATCTTTGTCCTGGAAAGAAAGTTGTTGGTTGCAGAAGGATCTATGCTATTAAAGTTGGTCCTAATGGTTAAATTGGACATCTTAAAGCTCATCTTGTAACCAAAAGTTACACTAAGATCTATGGATTTGATTATAGAGATACTTTCTCATCGGTGGCCAAGATCACTACCATTCATCTTTTTCTTGCCATGGCGGCTATTCGTCATTGACCCCTGTATCAGATAGATGTTAAAAATGCATTCCTTCATGGTGAGTTAGATAAGGAGATTTATATGGAGCAATCTCCTGGTTTTGTTGCTCAGGAGGGTTCTGGTCTAGTGTGTAAACTTCGACGATCTCTCTATGGTCTTAAACAATCTCCAAGGGCTTCGTTTGGAAAATTCAACAATGTTGTCTAAGGTTTTGGAATGAAAAGGAGTGAAGCTGACACTTTGTCATCTACTATCATAAATCTTTTGGAAAATGTGTTTATTTGGTTGTTTATGTTGATAACATTGTCATTACAGAGAATGATGAAGTCACAATATCTCAATTAAAGCAACATTTATGCAATCATTTTCAAACAAAAGATCTTGATCATCTGAAATATTTTCTTCGAATAGAAGTATCTCAATACAAAGGAGGCATTGTTGTTTTCCAGAGGAAGTATGAAAGAAGTCAAAATGTCTAATTGTAAGCCTGTTAATAGTGCTATGGACCCTTATAAGAAGTAAGTGTCAGATATGGAAGACTTGTATTCAGATCCAAAAAGGTATAGTAGGTTGGTTGGGAAGTTCATATATCTTACTATTACTAGGCCAGATATTTCCTTGCAGTTGGAGTTGTGAGTTGGTTCATGAATTCATCTTGTATTGATCATTGGAATGGTGTAGTTCGTATTCTCAAGTACATAAAGAAGGCTCCAAGTCAAGGTCTTTTGTATGAGGATAAAGGAAATAGTCAAATTGTTGGATGCTGTGATGCTGATTGGACAGAATTCAATATAGATCGACGCCCTACTACTGGTTATTGGGTATACCTTGGTGGTAGCCTCATCTCATGGAAGAGCAAGAAACAAAAGACTGTTTGTCAATCTAGTGCAGAAGCTGAATATAGATCTATGGCCTTAGCTACATATGAGTTGGTGTGGGTTAAACAATTCATAGAATTGAAGTTCTATGAAATTTCTCCAATGTAACTTTATTGTGATAATCAGGCAGCTCTCCATATTGTCTCCAATCTAGTGTTTCATGAGAGGACTAAGCAGATTGAAATCGATTGTCACTTTGTACAAGAAAGAGTGTTGTCCAAGGAAACTAGGACCGAGTTTGTTAGCTCATATGATTAGCTTGTAGATTTATTAACAAAACCCTTGAAGGGACCTCTGATTTAATACTTGATTTCCAAGTTTGGAACATATGATTTATATGCTCCAACTCAAGGGGGAGTGTTAAACATAATTTGCATTTAATGCTAGTTGTTAGTTGAGTTGTATTTTATCTTTCATTTATGGTTGTATGTTTGAGGTAGGTGGCAATTGAGCTCACTCTATTGATCTCTTATGTACTATTGTTTATCTCTATTAATAATATGCTTCTGAGCTAAGTGGAAGGGTATAACTCAAGCTTTTCCTATATTCAAGCAATATTAATAAATTTTAAAAACAAAAGTTTTATTCTGCTTTTCCATACTTGGACAAGCAAATAATACTAATCCCAATATTGCACAGAAAATTTAGAACATTAACAAAAGGAAATTACACATTGAACACAATTAGACTTTTTGCTGCATTAAGACCAGCATGTTTATCTAGGAAAAGAATATCCACTTACACTTGAATAGTATATATTCAAATCATTGACATACCTTGATAACACGGACCTGCAAAAAAGTTTTCAACATGCACACAAGTTAAGTAAATACTGAAAGATCAATTAGCAAGCATTCAATAACCCAACTACAACATAACTGTTTTATTAGATAACACAGTTTCCTTCAAATTCAATAACCATCCTTAAAAAAGAGATGAATACCTTTGTTCTAACGGACAGAGGATTAGCAACGATGAACTTGAAAAATTGAGGAAGATATTTACGCTCACCATCAGCATCATTGTATAATGCAGTGCAGACCAGCCTAAGGGCATGTGTACAATCAAAATTGTAAAAAAATTAAAAAGTGAAAGAAAGTATAAATATAGTATATCCAAACAAAACCTCATGCTTGACACAAGGACATTACTGGAGGGTCACTACTTACGTGTGAGGTCCAAGCTCTTTCACATCATGTTCTACAATAAAATCATAACGCCCACCAGCACGGATTGATTCAACTGGTGATTTTGATGTGTCTAAAAGAAGTATCCTCTGCCTTTCTGTTTGAATTTCAGCCTGTCAGTTACAATGTTTTGAATAATTGAGTGGACTAATTTTTCAAAGGAATAAAAAACAAATTCAGTACTCTGGACTATTATGAATATATTTATGCTTCTTGTGACCAAGTTCACCAAAGATACTTTCAAAAGAATCTTCTACTTATCAATGTATCCAAAATAAAAGACTTAAACAGAACAGGTGGATATGCGATACACAAGTTAACAAAAAAACTCCACGGCAAGTCAATCTCTCGTATACAAGTCAGTCACCCCAAATAATACCCAAAGGGAAATTTCCCCTATGACCTCATTGAAGGTCCTCTTAAGTGTAAAACACTCTAAACTAAAGGAGGGTGCCATCTGTTAGTAAGAAAGGTAGAAGTGAAAGACGGTGATTCCATTCAGACATAAAGGTAAGAGAAAAATCAAATGAGTCTCAAATGTTAATCAAATGAATCCAATATAATTAATGCTTTGTTTGGTTGAGAGAAGCGAAATAGAAGAGAGATAATTTGAGGAAAGATAAATAATATAAAATATTGTTTTGTTTGATAGAAGAGAAATAGAGAAAAGGTTGGAAATAGGAGAGAATTAATATATATATATATATATATATATATATATATATATATGTGTGTGTGTGTGTATATGGGTCCCACTTTCTTCAAATAATTTCTATGCTACGTCATTGGAACCAAACAAGCACGTGTTATTTCAATCTCCTCAATAATATTTCTCTTTACTCAACCAAACCCGGCCTAAGAATCAGTAGTGTCGAACAGACACTTTTTAACAGAAGACATGTAACATAAAACCTTCCTGGTGATCTGTAGAGGAATAAGAGCCTTTCCTCCAATTATCCTTCATTAGTTGATACAAATAATCTTAGCTAACTAAACAAAGTAGAAAGTGAGCTTGGGTTTGGAATTGGGCATGGAAAAAAAAAAAAAGTACAAGAATCCTCAAAGTATACATCCAACATAAATGACTTAAAACATAAATCTCTCATATACAACCATGTTGGCCCCAAAAACTAACCAAATGGGGATTTCCCTCACAACCTCATTGAAGGATATCTGAAAGAATTTCATAGGAGGATACCATCAGTACTAATGTACAAGTGATAGACAGTAATTCCAAAATCCAAATTCAAAAAGGAAAAGAAGAATCACACGGATGCCAAGTGATGGCTGTGAAATGGATATAATAGAGGAGGAAGCACTTTTCCAATTGAAGACAATAAAGTCTTCCCACTGTGTACATTATAATAAAAATAACATTAAATTTGTGTGAAGAGGGTTGCAGGTGTGGTTATGGTTTCCCTAAACGGAAGATATAGAATGAAGCGGTGACCTTGATAATGATTTCTCTAACTTCAAAATTGGAGCTATTGTTGATACTGATGTAGCTGCAGAAAGTCTCTCCCAAATAAATGGCCCTGCAAGGCAAATAGGGAGTATCAATTTGAATGAGTGAGAAATTAATGAATAGAATTGAAGAGAGAGGAGAGAGGGGAATACCCGAAAGACTGAGGGAGAACGAGGAGGCCGGAGAGGCCCATGGCGTCGGAGAAGTGGTGGAGGAGGAAGCGGTTGCGGTAGTTGGGATCGGAGCTATCGTAAGCGGCGGAGGAGGAGGAGGAGGAGAGAGAGAGAGTTGTGGCGGCGGGGTCGTCGAAGAGGTCTTCGCCGACGAAGAGGTCGGTGGGGTCGAGGCGGAGGGGAGGGTCGACGTTAAAGGAAGGACGGCACAGTCGCATCACACGAAACGCTAAAGAATGGGATCCTCCACCCTGACCCGGACTCTGACTCATCTCTTCTTCTCAAATCACAAATGCAAATGAAAAGATGCTTCACTTCACTTCACTTAACTTCACTTCACTTCGGTTCAAGTGTCAAGGATTTATACACTTCAAACGCTTCCTCTCATTTTCAGATCATAAGACACCAGGCTTCAACTATGTACCCCATTCATTTTGCTTCCCTTACACTCACACTCCATTCCAAATTTTTAATCAACTTTATCTTTACCTTTTTCTAAATGATTTGAAAAAAGATTATTGTGTTTACTTTTTAAAAATTAAAACATTAAAAATATATATATTCTGATCTTTTTAACTAACATCTCTTACAAGAGTTCTAACTATAGTATTATTACTTTCTTTTAGTATTAAACACCTATGACCATTTTCTTTTACAATAAATTTGGTGTAATATTACTTTGATTTAAGAGGAATGATGAAATAAAAGTAAAATCTTATAGGTTTAATGTAATGGGAGATGAAAAAGTAAAGAGGATTCAGTAGTTTAAAAAAAAAAAGTGTTACGTTTTGAACAAATTTCAAAAGAAATTTTTGTAATTTACTTTATAATTATAAGGAAAAAATTGAGTAATCTTCCGTAAAAAATTAATTTTTTTTTTTTTGTATAATCTCATGATTTTCTTTTAAAAGGAGAAAAACATATGGATTTTAAAATATGATACATTTTAGTTTTGTAGAAAAAAAACACATTAAAAATATTCTTTTTGGACTTAAATGCAAGAAGGAGAAAAAACAAGTGAATGAAAATACAAGTAAATATTAATTAATATAATCTTGCTTAATTTTAATTGTGGTTCTATTTTTAATAATTATTTTCATTCTATTAAATTATTGAAATATAATTTTAAAACAATATTTTTAAATAAAAATAATAAAATATAAAATTAAAAAATATTAATTATTTTCTTAATTAGAATTAATTAATATATTTTTTATATGTAAGTTGAAACGATTTGCAACTCAAAAGAAGGTTATGGAAACATTGAGTTTAGGTGCAAAGAAGTTTAAGTCATTTTAATGACAATTAGGAGTAGGAGTGGTCATCGGCCCATCGAGTACGAGTAGTGTCTACCCACTATCTGTTCTCGAAAAATATTTGTGTTGGTAACCCGTTTAAAACCTATCCGATATCTGTTATAAAAATATTCGGAGGTATACTCGTAGATATCTACTGTTTTTTAAAAATATTTTAAATAAAGTAATATCAAACAAATAATTTATTTGTTGAAAAATCAAGAAATTAAATTATACTAGTTTTTACAAGATTAATTGGATCTAAAAATAGAGTAATATAATATATACTTACAAAATATTTAATATAAATAGAATATTTATTTTACATTACTGATATTTTTATGAAAAATAATTCTATGAATTATGCATTTTTCAATAAAAGAAAGTTAACATTGATAACAATAAAAGTTAAGAATTAATATTTTAAGTTGATTTAGTTCACAAAAATATTATCTTCTTCAAATTAAATATGTGTAATATTCTAATTTAACAGGTAACGGGTATGATACTCGTACTCGTTAAGGAGTTAATAGAAAAAAAACTTTTACTCACGGGTGACGTGAATTATGTGTGAGTATTTTCTTTATCCGCGACTATCCATAGACACAAATTTTTTTATCATCCCTAATTTATTTGTCATTAATGTAACTAAACCTAATCAAATCAGTAAGATGAAACAAAACGTGGAAATTCCTTATACAAATAATACGTTTTCTTTCATTTATTAACAAAAATCTTATGTAACAAGGGGGTGTCTCTATGATGTCACATATGACCTAATAGTTTAAAAAGCTTTACATATAAGATGTGTCTATTACTGATCCATCTAAAGTTGTTTTATTCAAAACAAAATTTCAACAAAGCAGGAATGTATTTTGACTCGGGTAAAAAAAGAGTTAAGTTGAGAAAACATAATAATAATCATAAGATTTCAATTAAGTTCAGATTAGAGATGACGAGATAGCAGCGTGTTAAACGTTTGTGGGAGAAGTTTATATTTGAGAAAACCACGTAAGGATTAACCTTATTTAATTAACAAGTCAATTTGAGCCATTTGTTAAAATTGTATGGTTATTACTAATTTACTATGTTTTCTCATTTGTCACTGTAATTTTTGTTTTCACCTTACTTGTCATCTCTTTGTACCCGTCTCTCTCTATCTCACAGACACAAACACACACACGTACACAACCACACGCACATAGAAACACATGCATACATACACACAAAGACACTAGTATACACACACACATAAACACATACACACACATAAACATAGACATATAACCACATATGTAACATTCCAAAATTTAAAATACAAATATTCGAATAAGCATTCAGTTAAGAGAAGATAGATTAAGTTGTTAAAAAAATCAATTAAAAGATTAAACTGTTACGAATTTTGAATAAACAAGATTAAGATAATATTCCCTTTAAAATAGAAATAAGATAAAACAAATAAAAAGATTTGATATCACTTTGAATAAGAAATTCAGATAATATTTTCTTTAAAATAGAAATAAGATAAAACAAATAAAGAGATTTGATATCACTTTGAATAACAAATTCAGATAATATTCCCTTTAAAATATGAATAAGATAAAATAATTAAAGATTTGATACTATTTTGGATTTAATCTGGTAAAATCAATCTTTTATAAAAAAAATATAGAAAGGGGAAAACTAACCCTAAACTATTATATATAGGGTTAACTAGTTTCCTAAGAATATCATAGTTTAGTTGATTATTCTAATCTTGAGAAAGAGGGACATAGGAGCAGAAGAATTAAAATGGTGGAATCTCGCGTCAAGAGTTGAGTAAAACAACCCTTTCAAAACTCCCATGATATGATCTTGACAATTTAATACATTTCGAAAGATAAACAAATTTCAGAATTTTATATTAGTATTTTAATCCTTCGTTAATGATATAAACTCGCAGTGTTGATAATTGTTACTCCTCGATTCTTCTTAAACTTCGAAAAGGCACGTACCTACGTAATCTTCCGAACAATTGAATAAGGCTTAGTCCATTTATGTTTAATAATGTATATAAGGATTATTAAAGAGAGATAAATATAGGTGTGCATGTACTGCAATTCAAAAATTTGGCCAAAGTTTGTTGGAAAGTAAATACTACCAAAGCCTAAGCCTTTAGGATCATGTATGTGAAGTTAATTCCCTACATATGAGTCATGTCGCGGAATTCCTATGGCCACGTATGCTTTCTCATATACTCTATCCGAATGAATTGCATAGTTTCAGGCATTTCATTTCAGATTACTTTCACATGTTACGCGTTTGTGTTATTACTTATAATAATTATGTATGCGGTACATTTGTTGTTTATTAATATTTAATGATTTATTGTTTTGTTTGAATGGTATTTATTTAATAGTTGGACGTGATACCTCCCTCTGGAATGGGGGTGGAAATTTGAGATACATTCATCTGGGATGTGGATGTATGAGATACTTTTATTTTATACTGGGAGAGGTTTTAGATACCTCCATCCGAGATGGAGAAGAGATTCTGAATACCTCCATAATAGCGTGGGGAAGACAATGAGACGCCATTGTATGAAATATGAACTCATAAACCTTTTCGAAGAATCTATTAAAAACCTTGGTTCTGGGAACCATAAAGTGGGAACAAGTGATCCTAAGCATCACTATATTTCGCGGTGATTGTGTTATGAGGGTGTTAATTAAAACACCCTTCTCTTTTGTGTTTATCCAATCATTCATATTAGAAATTATTTGAAATGGATTATATTTAGTTAAAAAAAAACTTCCTTTATTTGCGGATATCATGGTTGTTTTTCTGGATTCCGCACCGGCTGAGAACAACGTTATTTGCGAACTTTTTTTAAAACTGTTTTATTCACTGAGATTTTCATCTAATTTAAAAAGTGTTGTTTTCAGAGTTAGAAAAGCAGGAAGTTGTGAAGGCTAAGAAGGCGTGAAGACTTAGCCGTAGTTTAGGTTTTCCTTTTATGAACATTGCTACTTATAATTTAGAAGAATTTTTCTTTTTATG
Source organism: Psophocarpus tetragonolobus (assembly GCA_037954015.1). Taxonomy (NCBI): domain Eukaryota; kingdom Viridiplantae; phylum Streptophyta; class Magnoliopsida; order Fabales; family Fabaceae; genus Psophocarpus; species Psophocarpus tetragonolobus. Next base: position 32,355,459 of record CM075690.1, on the reverse strand, counting down.
AACGTTGTTATTATAATTTAAAAGATTTTTTCTTTTTATGAACGTCGTTATTTAAATTTTGAGATGTTCACATTTGAGAATGATACTTTGTAAGAACAATAAATTTTTATTTGTTGTTTAATTTTATTATTTTCAATAATTATTTAATTATTATACTTTGGGTGTTATTGTAACGGGGGACGTTACAACATACACTAACACATGCACAGGTACACACACAAACATAGACAAAGACATAAACACAAACACACCCGCACACAGACAAAAAACAGACACGCACATGGACATAAACACACACCATGTCAAAGACACAAACACACACAGAGACATACATACACAGACAAACACAAGCACACATATATAGACATAAACATAGACACGAACACAAACACAGACATATGCACACATACACTCACACAAACACAAACACAGACAAAAAAAAAATGCACACAGACACATAGATACACATAGACAAACAGACACACACATACACATAAATAGACACAGACATAGACTAACAAACACGGACACACATATACACATACACACTCACTCATAAAAAGACAAACATACATATATATATATACACATGCACACACATACGCACACAAGCATGCAACCAGACACAAACACACACAGAGATATATAGACATACAAACACATACATAGTCACACACACACAAACAAAAACCCATAGACACAGACATACGTACATAAATACATTCACACAAACACACACACAGACACATAGCGACACACACATACACAAACATATAAAAAAACACATACATATAGACATACTCATATACACAAACACACACAAGAACATACACAGACACACCAACACACACATACAGACACGCCGACAAACATAAACACACAAAAAGACACACATACACACAGATGCGAAAAAACACACACAGACACCAACACACACATACAAACAGGACAAAGACATGCACACACATAGACACATACACACAGACTAAGACACAGAGACACAAACATGCACACACATAAACAAACACATACACACATACAAACACAGAGATACACCTACACAAACATATACGCAGACACGCAGAGACACAAACAAGCGCGCACACACACACACAAAGATAAAGACACACACACAATAAGACAAGGACACACACATAGACACATACAAACACACACACACAAGGACACACAGGCCCAAACCTAGACCCAGACATACACAAACAAAGAAACACACACACTTACAAACACATAGATGCAGATGCATACAAACAAAAACACACAAAAACGTAGACACAAACACACACACAAAAAAACATTCATACACAAACACACATACATATAAACACAAAGACATACACACATAAAGACACAAACATGAATAAAGACATATACACATAAGCATACATAGACAAAGAGATAGACACAAACAATCAGATAGATACACATAGAAACAGATACACACACACAAACACACTCATTCATAGACATAGATACAAACACATAAACACACATACATAAAGAGACACACAGACACATACACACATAAAGGTGTTCAAAATCGAACCAAATTGAATTGAAAACCAAAAACCGAACCGTACAAACCAAAAACCAGAAAAAAACGCTTTAGTTTAGGATGATTTGGTTTTTATAATTTCCAAACCGTGAGGTTCAGTTGGTTTGCGGTTTGAGATATTGAAACCACACTAAACCAAACCAAATTGCTCATCCTTATTTTTTAAGTTTATAATCTTTAACTAAGATTTTTAATTAATATGAATTAGTTGATGAATAAATATTTGAGCAAAACTATTTTCTTTAATTTCATTGACTACAATTTGACAACAACCACTAGAATGTAATGTTTAAATGAATTGATTGTTTATACTTTAACTTTAATAGTTGCTACTTATATATAATTTTGTTGGGAGTAACTAAACTTTTATACAATTTTGGAAATAAATTTTTTCAATGTATTTTTTAATACTCACTAATATAATTTTTAAACCACAAAACTAAATCAAACCAAACCGCAAAAGATTGGTTTGGTTTGGATTTTATAATTAATCTAAATTGAACTAAACTACACCGTACTTTTATTATAGTTTGGTTCAGACTAGGTTTAGACTCAAAACAACACCAAACCACATCATGAACACCCCTACACACATTGACAAACACATAGGCACGCACACACGGATGCACACAAACACAGAGACATACACACACATACATACATAGACATACACACATACTTACACATACACATACACAAACAAACATACACACAAACAAAGACACACATACACAAACTGTGACACCCCAAATAAATATCTCATTTCTAATCAAAATTAAAGTTAACAATTTCAAATTGAAGAAAATAATAAGACAACTTAAAAGGAAGAAGAAAACTAGAGACATGAGTAAAACAAGGAAATTATTCAACATCCTAATATAGTTATGAAGTGACAATGACACCTCCATTAGAGCACAAAATCCCACAACAATTTCAAGCATTACTAACCTCTACCTCTTCATCATATTTCTGACCTATGGGTATTCAGCCCTAAGCAACACACACAAACAGGGAGTGAGATATTTCCTCATATATATTTAAGCAACATAAATAAGGAATACTTTCATCACAATAAATCACATGAAACCGCTCAAACCATATTAAACTCAAGTCATGCCAATGATGTTAATGCAATGTAATTCATGTATGCTCTCTCTCAAGTACACGCTCGAAGAGGTCTTCTTCTACGCCAGTAACACATAGGTACAACTATCTCACATAGGTCTACCCGAAGTGAATCCTCTTCTATACCAGTAACATGTAGGTACAATCGTGCAATGCAACACAACTTAAGAAAACATGCTATAGAGCATCACACAATGGGCAATCCTTACAAATTTTTTAGATTGCTATATTCATGCATCATGTCATATAATAACATAGCTCGCAATATCAATCATTAATTATATCATCACAATCCAACCTCAATCACAGCTGAGATGACACCTCGTTAGGCACATCCTGACCATCATCATCAACACAACATGCATCTACTTATCATTCACATCATTTTCATATAATGGGATAACTCCACAATTCATCACCCCCTCACTTATAATCATTCATTCAACCACCACCAGTAGAATTTATAAGGTATATCACTAGATATCACACCACCACAATCCAAATCATCACAATTCATAGAACATTTATTCTTATCTTACAATTTTGTTACGTTATGTAGTCTACATACCATATCTGTAGTTATGTTAATGGTATAAGGGTGATATAATTTTTTAAAAAATTTAATACAATTACCTAAAGTTTTTATGTTGAAGTCCAAACTTGATTTTATCATCCACTATTTTTTGAATTTACAAACTTGTAGCCATTAAACCCAAATTTGACAGCTAGACCTTTACTGACTACTTTCTTCATAACTTGAGTTATATATATCCTTTTTAAGTGATTCTAATTCTGTTGGAAAGCTAACATCGAGCGCTAAAAGTTTTAAGAAGAACACAGAGCCTAATAAGGTCATCTAGGTTACCTCACAGGGCTCACAACACACGAAGTTTTTTTTGCGCACTTTATGACAGACTCAACTTCCAACCCCTTATTCATACTTAGGAGCATGTTAGAATCCTTTAGCTTTGCTTTAAATTTCTTTATTTGCTTTCAAATTTAGGAAAGTGCTTAAGTTCCAAAGGTTTAAGTCACTTTTAGTTGAGAAAATTTCAAAAAGATAAGAGTGTTTCTTGCATTTTACTTAGTTCCCTAGGCCTTGCAAGTTTAAATGTCATCACAGACATCTAAAAGTGTTAGGATTGTTAATAAAAGTAGGGAAGATAAAAGATAAAAAGAATGGGAGGAATATATGAAAATATTAAGAAGAGTATGAAAAAGAGAGAAAAGAAAGAGAGGAGAAAAGACAAAAAGAAAGAGAAGAATATAAGAGACAAAAAGAAGAGAGGGAACGAATAAGACAAAAGAGAAAAGAGCAAGAGAAAAGAGAAAGAGAAGAAAGGGACCGAAAAGAAAAAGAAAGAGAAAAGAGAAGAGAGAAAGAGAAAAAGAGGAACGAGAGAAAAAAAGAGAAAAAAGCATTGGAAAAGAGAGAAAAAAAGCAAAAAGAGTTAGAAAGAAGGGAAGAAGAAAAGATACAAAAAGAGAGAGATGCCTATAAAAGATCTTATGGTAACATTTACACACTTCATAGGGACCTAGAAGAGCTTAGAATAACCCATGACATTCATGCTTCTTCTAGTAAGAAGGAAAACCTAAGAAAAAGACAAACCCTTCTAGTAGTAAACCCAAAAGAGAGTCGTACAAAAGAAAGCGTATTGAGAGAAAACCCTTATGTGAGAGTGACATCCCTACCACTAGTTTGAGCACTCGTTCTAGAAGTCCTAAATGTTTTAAGTTTTTAGAAAAAGGGCATATTGCTTTGTTTTGCCCAAAAAGAAAAAAGGACTTTAAGGGGAACATCAAATGAAAAGGGTACTCATTCATGTGATGATCTCTTCAAAGTGAAACAGCTTATTGGAAAGTCATTCTTGTAAGGACACCTAAACACAAAAAGAGAATGTTTTTCAAACAAGATGCAAAATTTTGGGTAAAACTTGTTCTCTCATTGTGGATGGTGGATTATGTTGCAATTGTTGTAGCACAAGATGGTGGAAAAGCTATCACTTGCTACTACTCCTCATCCTTCACCTTATTCTTTGCATGGATTTAATGATGAAGAGGGTGTAATAGTAAGGGAACAAGTGAAGATTAGCTTTTCCATAGGGAAGTATCACGACAAAGTTTTATGTGATGTAGTCCCTATGGAAGCTAGTCACATGTTGTTGGGAAGGCCATGACAACATGATAAGGAAACTTTGCACAATGACCTCTCTAATAAAATCACTCTCTCTTGTAAAGGAAAAAAAATTACCTTACTTCCTCTTACTCCTGCCGAGGTTATGGAGGATAGAAGGATCATTGATCTTAAGAGAGAAAGGGATAAAAATGAAAGTAAGGTTGTTGGTAGGAAGACTAAGTCTTAGGAAGATCCACCTTTGCCTTCAAAGGAGGTTCTTTACATAGAAAAATCTTCCCGCCAACCTTTACTAAAAGAACAAGTTGAATTTGAGGATGTGCCTATATCTTTTGAGCACCTTGATCTACACCCTCAAGTCCAACTTGATGAGTGCTCCATTCCACTTAGACTAGGAGGATTCAAGGAAGACATAACATGGATAAAAGATCATTGAAGATTGGAAGTCATAGTCTTCATTATTTTTAGCTTGTAAATATTTTATTTTAATTAACTAAATAGAAATGTATTTTTAATTCCCTTAAGGCCATGTATTTTTGGCCACCTTCTTTTTAGTTTAGAAGATATATGTGTATTTAGTTAAAAAGGAGGAGTAAGCTTAGAATGAGTGCATAAGTCAAGACATGATTTTGGGCTAGCCTATTCACTTTAGGAGATGCTAATTGCACCTATAAGGGTGAACTTAGGTGTCTCACTTAAGGCCTAAGACTTGGGTTAATTAGTCTTAATTCTAATTAAGCCCAAGTCTCACATTTCCTAGAAAAATGTGCCCAAGCTCTCCCATTGGGCTATATATACTCATTCCTCTTCATTGTAAATCTCACCTTTGAAGTTGAATGAAAATAGTCTCTTTGTGAGCATATTCTTAGTAAAAGGTCTTAAGGATCCTCTCTCTTAATGAACCTCTCCCTAATTGGTTTTTATTAAAGGTTCCTTCTCTTGTGGCAAACCTAAACACTTTGGTTTATCTCTCTTTGAGAGTGGAGCCCCATGTTTATTTTCCTTCCCCTCCATCATCCATTTCATGGTTCTTGAAACCTCAAGGAGAAAGATCAAGGGGAGTGCAAAAGCTTTTTGCATCAGTAGTAATAATAATAATAATAATAATAATAATAATAATAATAATAATAATAATAATAATAATAATAATAATAATAATAATAATAATAACCAAAACAACAATAATAACAACAATTCACCCCCATCACATTTTAGTTAATAAAAGTATAACATTTTATTAAAGTAAATACAAAAATATTTGAATGCTTATTTTATAAAATTTTAGGCTATTACACAAACACATAAAAAGAAATAGAGAAACACAGATAGACACACAAACACACATAGAGACATATATACACAGACACGAGCACACACATAAACAAAAAATAGACATACACACACATAGACGTAGACACATATGCACACAAACACACATACCCATACACAAATTTACACACAGAGAGAAACACACACAAACACAAACACATAAATACAGACACATAGAGAGTCACACACACACACACAAAGACTAGACACATGCACACATACACACTTAGACATAGACACATATATAGAGATAAACAAACACATACAAACATGCACAAACACATACACCAACACACAAACACACAAAAAGACACACGCAAACACAACACCAACACAAACACATATGCATGCACACACATAGACACAAACACACACACATACACATAGAAAGACACACATAGACATACACAAGCATAAACACACACAAACACAAATAGAGGCACACACAAAGAGACACATAAAGACACAGCACACAAACACACACTCATAGACACACACACGAACACATACACATAAAAAGACACACATAGACATACACAAGCACAAGCACAAACACACACAGACACAAACAAAGGCACACACAAAGAGACACATAAAGACACATGCATACACAAACAGACATTCATAGACACACACATAGACAAACACAAACACACAGACACACACAAACATAGACACGCACAAACATACAAACATAGACATAGACATGCAAACACATACACAGACAAACAGAAACACACAGAGACACATATACACACACACACACATAGAGAGACACACAAACATAGATACACCCACATAAACACACATATACGAACACAGACATATACACGAACACACATACATACAGACACAACATCGACACAGGCACACACATATACACATAAACAAACACAACCACACAGGCACATTACACAAACACACACAGAAATAAACACACATATAGACAAAAACATACACACAAGCACACAGAGACATAGACACACACATAAATAGATACACAAACATACAGACACAAAGAAAGACACACACACACACACATACACACAAACACATATCAATTTTGAACTGTGAATGTCTAGATCTGCAATAATAAAAAAAGTGCATAAGAAATATATTACAATTCATGATATCGTCAATTGTGTAAGGTATATTGCGGATCTCAAGATCCACAATTATGTAATTACATAATTGTTGTGCATTATATGATATGAAGCTCTCATGATAAATTTTTTGGAACCAAAGGAACTACATTGGCGATTAGTGAAGTTTTTGGTTTTGCTTTTCTCTCTTTGTTTTTGTTCTTAAATCAATTTTATGGTACCAAACACGTTTATAGGTGTGGTACTTGTATTGTGTTTTAGATAGGCTTGAAAATGTGTTTGGGATGGTTTTGGATAGGTTACATAGGCTAGGTTGTGCTGGAAAAGCTTCAAAATGAGTTTTTAGGTAAGGTAATCGATTACCTAAAAATGGTAATCGATTACCCTGCGAAAATTTTTTAGAATTGAAATTGATGCTCATTGTGGTAATCGATTACCTGATTTCAGTTATCGATTACACCCCGAGAACAAGCACTTTGGTCTAATTTTGTGCAGGATATCAGGTAATCAAGTAGGTAATCGATTACCCTGCATAAAAATTGATATCAAAGCATTTTGAAAATAGAGTTAACAACCTTTGATCAATCCAATCAAGTGCTTGCTTCTAACATATGATTTCTAATAATTCTCTCCAAGATTCATACCCATTTTTATGGTTTGAAAGTGCTTACAATTCAAGATTCAAGGAAGAGACTCTATGGAGCTCTAATCTTTCCGTTTGGGTATTCTTCACATAAGGTGATATTGTTCTATACTCTATCTGTGTTTTTGCACTAGGTTAACAATCTCTTGAGGTGTTCTTGAGATTGTGGGAAAATCTTGCAGCGGGGTGTTGCAAGTGAAGTGTTGTGAGTGACGGTGTGTCATGTGTAGTAAACTCTTGTGGGGTGCACGAGGAAGCCTCTTCTTTTGTGATTTAAATCTTTCTGGGAGTAAAATCTATATGTGTGGTGTGCATGTAATGAGATTTTAGCGGAAAACAGATTAGCGGAAGGCTAAGTTTGTGAACTAGATGTAGGTTAGTTGGACCGAACCAGTATAAATCACTGTGCAAATTCTCTCTTCCTTATACTGTTTTATTTCAATCTTTATTGAATTCTTGGAGCACAAACATTTGAGTTTTTGCAGCTGTATTTGTTTCATTTAGATTTCTTGATACATATTTTCTTGATTTTAAATTTGGGTGTTTGACCCATATTTTGTGGCTTTGATTTTTATTATTTCTACTCTTTTCTTTTGATCCTGAATTACTTTAAATTTATCTCTTGTGAAGCTTCTCAGCTACTTTGTTTGAAATCATTATTGAAGGAATTGATTTAATTGGTGCTTTGCCTTAAGGGTTGAATTATTGAAAACCCATTTTTGCAAAAGAAGGTAGATTTTGAAAATTTCAAAAAAGGACTGTTTTTTAAAATATTCTGATATTGTTGAATAGAAATCTTTGAAAAATAATTTGGTGAATCTATTCAACTCCCCTTCTAGATTTCCTCCTGGGACCAACAATTGGCATCAAGAGCGGGATCTTGAGAAATATTTAAGATTATATCGATCCATTTTTTAAAATTTCAGGGAATCAACTACCTTTCAGTGAAGGTGCCTCCATTAACAGGCCACCATTATTCATTGGTGAAAAATATGCTTTTTGGAAAGTTAGAATGAGAATTTTTATGGAGTCTGTAAATAGAAGCATCTGGCAAGCTGTAGTAACCGATTATAAAATTCCTACATATATGGTTGAAAATCAAATATTTGAAAAACCATATGAGTTATGGACTACTAATGAATTAAAACGTGCTGAGAATGATTCAAAAGCCTTAAATATTATACATTCTACCTTGAATAGTGATGATTTTTTCAGGGTGTCATCATGCAATACAGCTAAGGAAGCATGGGATCTAATCTAAGTCACCCATGAAGGTACACCTGAAGTAAGACGCGCCAAAAAGAACACCTTGATCCAAGAGTATGAAATGTTCCACATGAATCAAGGTGAAACAATCATAGATGTACAAAAAATATTCACACATAATCAATCTTTTGAAGGGACTTGGAAAGCTGTTTGAGGGAGAAGAGCTAAATGTAAAGATACTCAAATCTCTCAACCGAAAATGGCAACCCACCGTGACAGCAATCACTGAATCAAAGAACTTAGCGACCATGACAAATGTTGAACTCTTTAGAAAGCTCAGAGAGTATGAGATGGATATGGCTAGAATGGCAGAAGAAGAACAAAAGGAAAAAAAAAGGCAAAGGCTTAGCACTCAAAGTTCATGATCAATCAAGTGATGATGAAGGCAATGAAAGTAAATTTCCATAATATGAGGACATGAGTCTCATGGTAAGGAAATTCAAAAGATTCATGAAGACGAACAACAACAAAGAAAAGTTATCAAGTGGTAGAAAGAAATCAAAGAAGGGGAATACAACTCCTCCAAATTGCACTTGCTTTGAATGTGGTAAGATAAGTCACATGAAAGTTGATTGTCCTTCCAGAAAGTAGAACAGTGAAGAGTCTAGATCAAAATTCAGAAAGAATAAGAAGAAGAAGGCTTACATTGCTTGGGAAGATAATGCCTCCACCACATCCTCAAGTGAGAGTGAAAGTGACCAAGAAGCTAATCTTTGCTTGATGACTAAAGCCAAAGCAGAAAAAGAGACAAGTGATTCTGACTCTGACTCTTCTTGTGATTGTGGTTATGACCAACTCCAAGAAGCTTTTGCTGAATTGCATGGTGAGGCTAAAAGATTAAGCCACCTCAATATTGCTTCAAAAAGCAGATCAAGGCGTATGAAGCTAGCATAAATGACTTGAAAAAAGAAATGGGAGTTTTAAAAGATGAAAATTTGAAATTAAAAACCATTTCTAATTGTAATCATGCTTCATCCTCCACTTGTGCTAACTGTAAAGTGCTTGAAGGTAAAGTGGATTATCTTACAAAAGGACTTTTTAAGTTCAATGTAGGGAGTACTAACCTTGATGCTCTTTTGGGAAAACATGGCATTTCTTCAAAAGCTGGTCTTGGATATCATAATACCACAAAGAAAAATACCTTCAAAAAGACTTTCAGTTCTAGGAAATCTTATAGACCTTATGTCTCTTGTCATTATTGTTTTCACAAAGGACATACTACTTATAATTGCCTTATAAGGAGGATTGGAGTTCCAAGTGGGAAATATGTATGGATTCCCAAAGGATCCAAAATTGTTACTAATCCAAATGGACCCAACTCTATTTGGGTACCAAAATAAGCAATTAAATTATTTTGCAGGTGTGCCTTAAAGGAAAGAAGTCCTTGTGGTACCTAGACAGTGGATGCTCAAGGCACATGACGGGAGATAGAAGTAACTTCGTTTCCCCACAACCAAAAACAGGTGGTTTTGTCACTTTTGGAGAAAACAATAAAGGTCAAATCCTTGGTATTGGAAACATTGGTAACAAAGACTCTATTCAGATTAATGATGTTTTACTTGATGATCTCAAATTCAATCTGCTTAATATAAGTCAATTGTGTGACAAGAATTTTAAAATCAAGTTTGATCATGAGTGTTGTACTATTAGTGATGCATCAAATCATGTTTTGTTTGTTGGCATCATAATGAATAACATCTATGTGTTTGACATTGATCATTTTGCATCAAACATAACATGCTTATCTTCTTCTAGAGATGATTTATCACTACTTTGGTATAGACACGTTGCACACATTAATTTGGGTCAATTGAATAGACTTGCATCTAAAATTTTGTAGTAGACCTACCTAACTTAAAGTTCTCTATAGATGGACTCTGTGATGCATGTCAAAAGGGAAAACAGTCTAGAAAATCTTTCAAATCCATTAATTCAGTTTCTACCTCTAGACCACTTGAACTTTTGCACATGGATCTATTTGGTCCTTCTAGAACTGTAAGTCTAGGTGGAAACTTATATGGGTTAGTTTTGATTGATGATTATTCTAGATTCACATGGGTAGCTTTCTTATCTGCTAAAAATAATGCATTTCGTGCTTTTCTCAAAATTTCTAAAAGGATTCAAAATGAAACAGATTTGAAAATTAAGTCCTTAACAAGTGACAATGGTGGTGAATTTAAAAATGAGGAGTTTAAAAAATTTTGTGAAGAGCATGACATTGATCACAAATTTCTACTTCTAGAACACCATAACAGAATGGGGTGGTGGAAAGGAATAACAGATCCCTGATTGAATTAGCTAGATCAATGCTCAATGAGAATTGTATGCCTAAGTACTTTTGGGCTGATGCAGTAAGCACTGCATGTTATGTTCTTATCAGGATTCTAATCTGTCCTCTTTTGAAATTAACACCATATGAATTGTTCAAGGGTAGAAAACCTAATATCCCTCATATGAGGGTATTTGGTTGTAAATATTTTGTTCTAAACAATAAGGATAATCTTGACAAGTTTGATGCAAAAGCGAACAAAGTAGTATTTCTAGGATATTCTGCATGTAGTAAAGCATATAAAGTTTTCAATAAAAGATCCTTGAGTGTTAAAGAATCAGTTCATGTTGTATTTGATGAATCTAACCCCCAGAAAAAGGAGTTTCCTTAGTAGATGATGACGATGATGCAGGTACAACTGATATTCCTCTTGAAAAGTTAAAAGACACCATCAACATGAAGGAAAAGGAAGTCTAAAATAAACTCAACTTCTACCCAAAGAATGGAGGACACCTAGAGATCTCTCCCTTGACAACATACTTGGTGATATTGAGAAGGGAGTTACTACTAGACATTCTTTAAATCTTTTTTGCGAACATATGGCTTTTGTTTCTCAAATTGAACCATCTTGTGTGGATGTTGCTTTAAATGATGAATTTTGGTTGTTAGCCATGCATGATGAACTGAATCAATTTAAAAGAAATTATGTTTAGGAACTAGTGCCATATAGGAGTTGTATGAATGTCATAGGAACTAAATAGGTGTTTAGAAAAAAACTAGATGAAACAGGAACCATAACTAGAAATAAGGCTAGATTAATAGCTAAGGGCTATAATCAATAGGAAGGTATAAACTTTGGTGAAACATATGCTCCAATAGCTAGATTAGAAGCTGTTAGGCTCCTTCTCGCTTTGCTTGTGTGTTTGACTTTCACAACCTCTTGGTTTTGTAGATCACAGGTTTCCTCACCATGTGTATAAGCTTAAGAAGTCCCTTTATTGTCTTAAGTAAGCTCTGAGACAATGGTATGAAAGGTTAAGTAAATTTCTCTTATCTCAGAACTTTGAAAGAGGAAAGGTAGACAAAACCTTATTCATTATGAGATCTTCTGAAGATATATTGTCGGTTCAAGTATATGTAGATGATATTATATTTAGTCCTACTAACACATCTCTCTGTGAGGGCTTTGTTTCCAAAATGCAGGGGGAGTTTGATATGTCCATGATGGGGGAACTGAATTCCTTCTTAGGCTTGCAAGTCAAGTAAATGGAGAAAGGAATCTTCCTTCACCAAACCAAATATTCAAAAGAGCTACTCAAGACATGGAAGAGTGCAAAGTCTCCAATATTCCAATGGGAACCAACTACTACCTAGATGCTGACTTGAAAGGACATCCAGTAGAAGTGTCCAAATATAGAGGAATGATAGGTCCACTACTACATATAACTTCTAGTAGACCTAACATTATGTTAAGTGTTTGTCTGTGTGTTAGGTATCAAGCTACACCAAAAGAATCGCACATGATAGCAGTAAAAAGGATCATGAAGTACCTGAAAGGAACACTCGATGTGGAATTATGGTATTCCAAAGGTACAAATCCTTTCTTAATTGGCTTTTCTGACTCAGATTTTGCAGGTTGCAAGTTGGATAGGAAAAGTACAAATGGAACTTGTCACTTATTTGGGAAAATTCTAGTATCTTGGACAAGCAAAAAGCAAGCATATGTGGCTTATCAACTGCTGAACCAGAATACATAGCTGCTGGAAATTGTTGTACTCAATCCTTATGGCTAAGGCAACAACTTGAAGAATTTGGCATCACAATCAACAAAATACCTCTCAAATGTGACAACACAAGTGCAATAAATCTTATGAAGAATCCTATACTTCACTTAAAGACAAAGCATATAGAGATTTGTCATCACTTCTTGAGAGATCATGTAGAAAAAAGAGATTGTAAAGTCCAATTCATAGAAATGGAGTTCCAGCTAGTTGACATATTCACAAAACCACTCCCAAGGGAAAGGTTTTATAACCTCAGAAGAGATCCTGGTATAGTAAGTGCTCATGAACTATGACTTTGACTATGTTAATTGATCCTAGAATGCATAAATTGTATGGACTAAATGGACTTATAAGTCATTGCATGAATTGGCTGAAAACTTATGACATTTGATGATTATTCATGCATTATAAACATTGCATTTTGATAGAATGGAATGAGATTGCATAATTTGCATGTATAAGGGTTTTTGTTCTGTAGTAATTGATTACCACTGCAGGTAATCGATTACCCTAGAGGCTGGATTTTTCAAAATCAGTCCTAAACCTCGTGGTAATCGATTACCCAAAAGCAGTAATTAACTACCTGCACCAGTTTTTCAATTATGAGTTTAAAATCCTAAAGGGCACAAATCCAAATCATTCCAAAATCTCCAAATTGATTCCAAAAGAAGTCTCAGCTGCGAAAATTTCTCAAGAAGCTAGGGTTCTCCATCAACCCAAATCATCTCAATACTTCAATTTCTCTCATCTCAATCCCAAATCTGCTCATCCAAACCCTAACAATGGAAAAGGGTAGCTCTAGTCAAAAGAAGAGGGTGAAACACACAGCCATAGGAAGGGAACTCCGGCCAAAGCTCACTCCCGAGAAGCTTTCTGCTCCAAAGTGTCCTGCACGAGGCTCTCCAGCCAAAATTCGAGAATACTCCCATGAGTGATTCTCATCCCAAGAGCAACAGGACCGTTTCAATCGAAGTTATGCAAGTAGGGAAGTGATATCCCTGAAGGTATTCATTTTGTCTTGGCTTACTGAGAATGGGTTTAGTTTCCATGATGACCTAGAGTTCCAAGGGTTGTCAAAGTTGTCTCAACTTAAAGGGAAGTTTTACCCCGATCTGGTTAGGATTTTCTATTCTAACTTGAAGCAGGATGATTATGGAAATTTGATTTCTGAGGTGAAAAGGAAGAAGATTGTTTTGACTGAGGAGATGTTTTTTACTATTGGTGGGGTTGCTAATACTGGAATTAGTGCAAGTGTGGATGACCTCAAATAGAATGGGTTCAATTATAGGAAGATGGAGGTTTTTAAATCAATGTTGATCATCAGGTAGAAGTTGAAGAACAGACTCGAAGAAAAAAATTGTGTTTAACACCGGGAGAATGAAGGTTGATGATAGACTGCTGCATTACTCTATTGCCTGGATATTGGCTGCTCGTGGGAGTAATCATGCTCAGATCCTGGAAGAAGACATGATTCTGATGTGTGCTATCAAGAATAGTATCAATGTCAATTGGGTGTATGCATTAAGGACAACATGCTGAAGACTCGTCGTCTGGATGAGTACAAATGCCCATATGCAGTCTTTATCTCAAAAGCTCGGACAAGTTTGGTGTGGACACCTCTAATAAAGCGAGGGAATTTACTAGAGATGTTCACTTTGTTAAGGACCATGCACTGAAGATGATGAAGCTGATCAAAACCGATGAAGGATGGTTGACAAAAGAAGAATTGCAAGCTGAAGATGAAGATGAGTCTATGGAACCAAAGGTGCTGACTCCTTTTGAAGACATGATCCTGAAATAAACGGTGCAATTTCGGGTTTCACAGGAGAGATAGTTTCGGGATATAAAAGACTCCTTGGAATCGATCTCAGAGAGGCTGGATTTGTTGGATGTCCCTTTCCTTGGACCATAGGATTAGGACTATGTAATCTGATTAAGCTCTGTTCTTGAATTGACCGTGTTGAATGTAATATCATTTTCTATCAGTGGAAGCTTAATTCTTGGTTCTGAATCTATGTAATTGGCTGATTTCTTTACTGATTCACTATTTGTAAATTGAATTTTATTTGAGCTAACTTAAACCCTGTTTGATAAGGAACAAAGGTAGTTTACCTATCCTATATTTGAAGGACTATGAAAGTTCAATTTCTACAGTTTTTCTTTGGTTTATTTGTTCATTAGGCAACATTTTTTTTTGCATAATTCTGCAGAATATGTTGAGTGCAGAATATGTACTACACTAGTTGAAGTCTTTTCCTTGCAACATTTAGCCCTCCCAGCTATTTCTTTTTTCCCTAACATATCACTTTTTTGTTATATGCATCTTGCCTTTTTCACCTTTTTGTTTGAAGTGCCAAAAGAGGGAAAAGACTTATAGAAGATATGGTGAAGTCATAGGGAGAAGACTTGGTGAAGACATTGTTACATTCCTCAAGTTTTGATTCAAGAGCAAAGAGCAAAGGTACTAGAAGAATGAAGCTCAACTTAAGAGTGACTTGAAGAGTGGTTTGGTTCATCAAAACCAAAAAGGGGGAGATTGTTAGAACCAAAGGAACTACATTGAAGATTAGTGAAGTTTTGGTTTTGGTTTTCTTTCTTTGTTTTTGCTCTTAAATCAATGTTATGGTACCAAACACATTTATAGGTTTGGTACTTGTATTGTGTGTTTTAGATAGGCTTGAGAATGTGTTTGGCATGGTTTTGGATAAATTACATAGGCTGGGTTGTGCGGACAAAGCTTCACAAATGAGTTTTTAGGTAAGGTAACTAATTACCTAAAAATGGTAATTGATTTCCCTACGAAAATTTTTTAGAACTGAAATTGATGCTCTTATTGGTAATCGATTACCTGATTTTAGTAATCGATTACTCCCCGAGAATAAGCACTTTGGTCCAGTTTTGTGCAGTATATCAAGTAATCAAGTAGGTAATCGATTACCCTGCATAAAAGCTAATATAAAAGCATTTTGAAAACAGATTTAACAACTTTTGATCAATCCAATCAAGTGTTTGCTTCTCACATACGATTTCTAAGAATTCTCTCCAAGATTCAAATCCATTTTTTATGGTCTGAAAGTGCTTCCAATTCAAGATTTGAGGAAGAGACTTTATTGAGTTCTAATTTTTCCGTTTAGGTATTTTTTACATCATGTGATATTGTTCTATAACATATTTGTGTTTTTGCACTAGATTAACAATCTCTTGAGGTGTGTTTGAGATTGTGGAAAAATCTTGCAGCGGGATGTTGCAAGTGAGGTATTGTGAGTGACGATGTGTCAAACTCTTGTGGGGTGTAAGAGGTAACCTTTTCTTTTGTGATTTAAATCTTTCTGGGAGTAAAATTTGTATGTGTGGTATGCATGTACTGAGATTTTAGTAGAAAGAAGATTAGCGGAAGACTATGTCTATAAACTAGATATAGGTCAGTTGGACCGAACTAGTATAAATCACTGTGCAAATTATTTCAGTCTTTATTAAATTCTTGGAGTACTAACATTTAGGTTTTTGCAGTTGTGTTTGATTCATTTAGATTTTCTTGCTGCATATATAATTCTTGATACATATTTTCTTGATTTTAAATTTGGGTTTTTGACCATATTTTGTGGGTTTGATTTTATTATTTCTACACTTTTTTTTTGTTCCTAAATTACTTTGAATATAATTCTTGTCAAGCTTTTGAGCTACTTTGTTTGAAATCATTATTGAAGGAATTGATTTAATTGGTGTTTTGTCTTAAGGGTTAGATTCTTAGAAACCTATATTTGCAAAAGAAGGTAGATTTTGAAAATATAAAAAGAAACTGTTTTTTTAAAATACTCTAATATTGTTGAATAGAAATCTTTGAAAAATAATTTGGTGAATTTATTCAACCTCGCTTCTAGATTTCCCATGGGACCAACAAAATTAACAAGTTTGTATAAAGTGGGAGGGATGCTACAGGGTGGTTGGTTGGAAGCAATGGGTGGTGGCCATGAAAGGAGCGACACATGGAGGAAGGATAGGGTGAGGTGAGGAGATGTAGGGTGTTGCAGAAGTTGGGTTGGTTGAGTGTTAGGAGAGGTGACTATGGAGGCCAAAAAGGGTGGCGTGCAAAGAGAGAGAAGAGGGAGAGATGTTTTGGAAAATTAGGATTATGGGTTGCGAATAGGAAAATAAGGGATAAAAAAAAGGTTCATTCACCATATATCAAACATACCAATTTGAAAATTTACAAATAGAACTCCCAAATAAAATAAAACTGCTTGATACTTAATTGTGAACTCCCAGATAAAACTCAATCTATACTTGGCTTGCGGTAATGTTAAACTGAAGAATTTTTAATTCAACTTCTAAATTCGAATAGTAAACTTGCAAAAATTTACCTTATATTAAAATAAGAGTTTAATTGATATACACTATCAGTTTAAAGATTTTTACTCTAGTATTCAATCACAACCCTTTCTTCATGGTAAATTTGTTGAATTTACTTATTAACACTTTAAAAGTCACATAAATAAAAAGTCATGATTGAATATCAGTGTAAAAATCTTTTCCACTGACAATGTATACCAATTAAACTCTTAAAAAAAAAAAAAAAACTAAATTTGTGTTGAAGGTAAAAAACTATAATCTTACTGTTGCTATAGATCCAAACTAATCTTTGAACAAGTGTGGTAAATTATCTAGCAAAAGCGTCTGATGATCGTGAAACTAGTTTGCATCTAGTTAACTAGCATCCAGAGTCCAAACAATTAACATCCATACATTAACTTCTGTAATAATTAACAACATGAGTTTGCTTTTGCCTATATACCCCTTTTCTATCGGATATAATTTCTCTACTTTTCAACTAACTATTCTAAATCTCGTTTTCTTGGTATAATTTTTAACACTTTGTGAGTTATCTTGTAAGTTTCTTTTCAAATCCCAATATTTAATAAAAAAAACAAAATAACATTTTATTTGTAAGTAAATATTATCTATAATATAAAAAAATGAAATATCATCATATTTATAAATAAATATTATTTATAAAGATCAAAATAACAAATTATTACCAAATGATAAAATAATAATATAAGTATAGTAATAGATATTATATAATATAACTAACCTGATTTTAGTTTTCCTATTTTACAACTGCTTTTATCAAATTTACCCAAATTCAGAATAAAGCAAGTTTAAATGTGCTCGAACATATTTTACCTTTGTAAACTCATAAACTATCGTAGTTTAACATCGATGGCTTGCAGAAAGGAAGGAAAATTCAAAAAGATGGGATGGCAGTAACTTGTCATTAGAGGTTACTGTCAAGCATTGCTTTTACCATTCTTGGTTTTGTACAAGGACAAGGGAAGTAGCTATTCGGCTATACTATATTACTAATTACGAAAAGTGCATAATGTTTAGGAGACCCTAGGGACAAAAATCCAGACTACCTATAAGTCAGCCCAGTACATTGAATTATATCTTTTGATATACCCCAATAAAATAAAACAAAATGTTTGATCAATTTACAAGGATCACGAGAAGATAATAAGATGCTAAGCTAATCTAACAATTAATGGCTGGTGTTTAGCAGATAGACAACCTACTCCAGTACCGAGTAACACCGGCTCTCTAACATCTTGGATGTCATGGTGAACATCATTTACATTAAATACAAGTCAAGACAGTTTAAGAAGTTTATGCAGAGATTTTCAGGAATTAATGAGTGACAATTAATATAGGCTCCTAATATCTGATTCACCAGCAGCAACTTGTCATTCATTCTTACAGCCAAGGTACCCACATCAGCATGCATTAAACAGCAAGCAGGATACACCAGTGTTTTAAAGAGGATTGACAATCTGCATTATCAAACGATTAGCTTATAAAAACCATTGTTATTTTAGTAAGGAACAGGCTGCAAGACAAAAGTTAACGCTACAAGTCAAACGGATTTTGATGCATTTATATGTTAAGTAGAGTTATAAGTTGTAACTCGGCAATTGTGCATCTAATTTCAAACAAGAAGCCTCTTGGATGAACATGGGTTACTTTAGACAATGCTGACACTTTAAATAATAAATTTTGAAATATAACATTCTTTTTCTTTCTTTTCTTTTGTCTATACAGAAATTAAACACATTTCAGAAAATTTATAATAACACACACTCTTCTCCATTAACTGAGCTAGACTTCATTGACAAAAGAATCTAGCATTCTAATAGAATGGAAGGAATTCAAGTATTATCTATGTATTTAGAAAATGGTTGATGACGGACAACAGTCAACTATGAAATAAGAATACATCCTCCTTAAACAGAAGAAACATTCTTACCAGAAACACTAGTAAATTAGGCCTTTCTAGAAGCTTTGCTGGTAATGTAAATTCGATACTCATCAGTTAATATTTTAGTCCCTTTGGTTGTAAATTTATAATTCTAGTCCTTCCAGTTCTTTAACCAATTAAGTCTCTACTTCTAAAATTAAGAAAAATTAGTCTCACTATCAATTTTGTTATAATCAGGGAACTGATAGTGTGATAATTCTAGCAAGTGAAACTAAAGATTTTACTATAGGATGGGTTTACATAACAAAATAGCCTTAAAAATCCTTATTTAATTTAGTCTTGAATGTATTTACAAGGAAAACAAAAAAGATAATCCTTAAATGCATGCATTGCATAAATGTATAGTTTCGATTGAAGAATCAAGCAGGATAACTCAAAATTTAAGTTTCAGCCACATAGACTGGAATAAAAAGGTTTTCACTTAATATGACAGTATATGCATTTCGATTTTTACAGGAACAAAAGGAAAATGACAGGTAAAAATGAGATATCACACCTCAACTTTCAAGTTTAAGTATTTGGTCAATAGTACAAAATGATAGAAAAAATAATGTAGCTGTTGTAGATGTCACACGTTTTTAGATTTGTAGAAATTGAATTCAAGTACTAGTAGGTTTACAACAATTCATGCACATTGCTCAAGCAACTGAGTTACTCAAAGATGATTTGGACACAAAGGAAATCATTAGAGGCACCACTGATGAGAATAGACTGCATTAGTCATACGAAAAAGGCATAAGGAGACTAAGATACAAGAGAACTTTTAAGAGTTCTCATAGTAAATAATATCCTTAAGAATTTGGTTTTCTACTGAACCCAATGGCATGATGTAATCTATGTAGCCAACATCACCTAGAGAAATAAGGCCATTATTGTTGTTGTTAAATAATTTTCCATACGGTGAAATTTTTTTCTTCAAACAGAAAAGTAAATCTCCAAATGCATTTGTGATGGGATGTACTTCAATGATTTTAAAAGTAGAGAAATCTAAATGAGATATTACATACCTGCAAGGAGTTAACTACAACCATTTCCATAGATAAATTAACACCTCTTTGAGGAGTGATGACAATAATCCCCCTACCCCCACCTCCACCCCCCTAAAAAAATTGAGATCTGAAACTGATTTTCAAAAAATTGAAAGCCAGCAGAGTGATCAGAAGGAAAACAACTCAAGTCCAAGATAGTATGGTCACCAACTAACAAAATGTCGACAACCACCTTGTCAAGCAAATCTACACGTTTCTTCCTGTACAATCCTAGTTAGCACTCCATCAGATTCATTTCATAGCTAGCCAGAAACATATTCATGCCTCCCTTCCATGAAGTGAAACTCACATTATAATAACAAAATGAAGCCATTTATACAACCCGAGCCCATGTTCCTCCACACATTGGGCAGCCATATACCCAGCGGCTGATCCACGACATTTCCCGGTCATTCTGACTGGAAGAAGCAGTAGAATCTGGTGAAGCAAAAGCAGAAGTCTGGCGCTGACATCTTACACACTGCACCACGAAGTAAACACAAAAAAGGAAGATGCATCATGCTGTCCAATTAAAAGAACAAAAACAAGGGATAGAGTAGAAGAATACACTCAAGTGTCTTTTACTAATTAATGATTGACCAAGATAATGCTATTCTAATGCTCAGTCACCATCAATACTTCCACCTAGTTTCAGAAGTTCAGTAACCAAATGTTTGATAGTTTAACCTTACTACGATGTATTCTTGTAGCATGTATTACAACGATTCTGCATATCATTATTCTTTATAGAGTATTGACTCTAGATATACTTAGAGGAAATCATTCCCTAGGATTTGACAAGCATCACATCTTCTGAGGAATTAATAAAGATGAACATTTACTGCATCTTCACATGGAATATTAGAACCACACGCTCTTCTAACAATGAATGCCAGATATTTGAATTCAAATAAAAATTTGTCAATATAATAATCATTTTGAAATTCCTTAATTGAATGTAGGTTTTAGAAAAAGTTCTTTTTGGCCTGCAGGAAACACAAATCACCCAAATAATCAGCATTATTAAGTTATGCAACTTTTACATGTACATAATGACAGTAAACAATATAAACAAATGAACAAGATTTTTTCCAACCTTGTACCAGACCCCTTCAAGGCCAGTTTTCCACGTTGCAGTAACAACATCTCTACGAGATCCCATTATACCAAGATAAGCTCCCAAGCCCACAGAAGTGTTCAACCCAAAAGCTGCATCTCTTTCAGACATCCTACGTTTCCTTGGCCATAAGCGCTGAGTTCCATAGTAGACATCACAATGCTCCAATGAGCTGAAATCAAGTGGGTCAGAATTAACTAGTTTAGGTGCATCATTTACACAGTCCATATCCTCTGGATCAGACCAAGGTCCACCAAACATATTCCGTCTATGCCACTCTTCTGCAGGAGGGTGGAGTTCTAGTTCACGCAAAAGAAGACCAGCAGCATCTGCACCTCTGGGACGAGGCATATTCTGCAAATTACATTTTTTGATGGAGCATCCACAGAAAGGTTACACGCCCAGAAGAAAAAAACAGATCAAGATATCAAAAACTTAACTTCCGATAATCAACAGTATGTACATAATCTAATTCTAACAAACTGTGCTGTATCACTAAATCAGTTATAAACATTAGCTACATAAAGGAACCTTCATGTAAAGAGGTAACTAAGTGACTTTCCAGTCCTACTTAGTTATTAACTTTATTATATAGTCAAAGAAAATCACTAAGTAGTGTAAAAGCATGAGATTATTTCATTAAATATTAAGTACAATTAGTTCAATTTGCCAGAGAGAAATAAGAAATTTAAAAGACAGAAACCAACAAATTACCTGCATATGTGGACCAAGAGATGCTTCGACAACCTCTGGCAGTACAGTATAGTTTCCATCAATATAATGCAGCCGAACCTGAATGTTGCTGCTCCCTACTTGAGAAACTGGCAATGGGTGTTGCAGCCCTGCTGTTCGGCGGCATAGATCCATAAGCATCATAAAAAGCACCTTGACCTGGATTGTACATACAATGAGAAGTAAAATAACAGCCTACTTTGTAGGCACCATAAGTTACAAAGGAACTAGCAGAATTTCAAAAACACTTTATATAGGACACTAATTATGCAAAAAAGGAGCCTTCATATAAATTACAATATTTCTTAATGTATACCTCTTCAAAGGTATACCCCTGGCCAGCATTCCCACTACCCAATCTTGAACGTCCGGAAGGTACTTCATCAGCTCCTTTTGCCCCAGCTCGACCAGTCTGAACATCATCTGACTTAACCACAGCTGAAACTGGTTTTGCAATATCCTCCACCTTGCCAGGAGCAGGATTATTAGATAGAGGCTTTTGTATATTTGTATCTGAAGTTCTATTCGCAAGCCCCATATAACGAGGAAGTTGTGTTCGTCGGAAGAAAAAGCAGAAGAGCAAGAGTTGGCATAGTCGGTGAAGGAAATGGCAATCCCCGATAAGTCTAACTGCTGGTGTTCCCGGAAACGTTCCTGTGTTAATGCTAATAGGCATAAAAGTTGAAGGGCCACTGATGGGATTAGGAGTTGGATTGGACCCTCCATCAGTTGTGTTGCTGATCTTGGCAATAGCCCCTTGCACCCAGGTTTGCAACTGGGTGCTTCCCATAGAGCTGCTGGTCCCATTTTGACCTCCTGATAATATAATATTGACTTTATTTCAGTTAGATATGTAAATTACAATGTTATCAATGGCGGATGGCGGAACATAGCGGAAGGCTAAAATTCTGCCATAAAAACACGTCATTGCGTCTTATGACACCCTCACGGCGGACATTTCTTTAGAAATTTTATATAGCGGTTGGCAAAAAATCCGCCATGCCATGGCGCTATTGCGCCGCCATAGCGGTTATTTAACAACACTGGTAAATTATAGAACAAAGAGATTAAGCTAGTGACAAAAATTATCAAAACATTTCAGTGTAGGATAGTTTATCGTTTTCTATAACCATTTGAAGAGAAGCACCAAACCTAGACTTCCTATAAGAATATAAAATATCCAATAATATCCAGACTGTTTCTTTAGAATAATTTAGAGTACCTTGGATATTTCAAGTAGTTTCCATATTTCCTTATATTCCATAATGTTTCTTTGGTCAATTAGATTTTTAATAATATAGAACAAGATATATTAAATGTTCTCTTGAAAGTTATTTATTATCCTTGTAGTCATTATCTATACCATTATACAAAGGGAATACACTCTTTTGGTGTACACATTTTTTAGATCACTTTACCCCTTAACTGATTCTTTTTCTTTTTTTTTCCCAACTCCTCTAGCTAACTTAAAAACCACATTTTTTAAATTGATTTAAAATAATATTTGACTCAAACAATTATTTGAAAAAATAACTACCTAAATGCAGTTATTAGAACAATAACTCCTTAAATTTTTATTTTTAGTTAAAAACATAACATTACTAATTTTTATAAATAGATCACCTTAATTACTGAGGAGTGTAATCACTCAGCAAATTCAGAAAATAAGATATTTGTTTCTCTCTTTTCACAAGAATAAATTATTAGTCCCATAGTTTAAAACCTTTTCAATCTGAGGATGTACTGAATTTAAAAGAATTTTTTAAACCGAGCCCATTCATATTTTTTAAGTTGACCAATTTAAAAATTCATATAGACTAATGGATGGGCAGATCAATTTAAACAGCAAAAAAGATCCATCTGATCAGTCACACTGACCTTGACTTGTTGCAGGTGTTGCTGAACTTTGGGTAGGACTAGCAACCATATTGCGGTTGCTCCCAGTGCCAGCAGTCACAGCATGACTAGCCAATGTGCGACAGAAACTTGCATAGCGTCGCAATCGAGTAATAAAATGCGAAGCCAAATCAAGAACTGAATCCACATAAGCCTGCAAATATTGAAATAAATAAGAAGCATGAATTGTAGAAATAAATACAATCAAATGTATAAAAATAGCATAGAACAACTCATGAAAGAAGAAAGCCAAAGAAAAACCTCTAAAGGGTTTAATACTATATTACATATATACACATACAAATAGGTTGACAAGCATCTTTATCTACAAAATGCATGTTATATGCATCTCTGTGCTCGTGTGTGAGAATTTTTTTTGAATTTTCCCATCTCATTTCTGTTATCTACTACACTTTTGTACTGCAATTAATGATAGTTCCTTGAATTTCCCTTTCAACTCTGAAAAAATTCAGTTCCAATCACCAGCATCCGGTTCCTCTCCAGTACTAGAGAGGATTTTTATCCCAATCACCATCCTTTTCATTTGCAGCAAGACACATCCTCTGCTCTGGGCTCTGGCTCTTTTTGCTACTGATAATTAATTTCAACCCCTCTTTGGTGCTACCATGGCACCATCTCAGTCACAATTAACCCAACAGACCACCTCACTGGTCTCAGCCTCAGCTTCAATCATTTCTCACGTGATTATTGACCTGTTAATTATGCTGCATGGTGACAGTGATCGTATATCTAGGCTATGATTTTCAATTATTCTATGATGATATATGCCTGTAATTTTGATTTGTTTTGTTTTGTTTTTCAGCATTTATGTATGTGTAGTTCAAACTGCATATTTTCATTACATTAGTATAGCAGCCATCCTGCTATAGTATTTTCAGGGTCAGGCAGTGATTACCCCTATCCAAGATTGACAACTATGTTATGACAAAAACCAAAAATTGCAAATATGAAACATGCAGAAAGACAATCAGATAAGCACAACAAAACTACATGTTACATATATTGATTAACCAAAATTAGGTAATCAAGTTCCAAACTGTAACCAAAGCATACCTGAATACTAGGAATTAGAGCAGGTTCAACAGCCATTGATTCAGGGTCAATGTTGGATAATGTTTCACCGGATGCTTGCCACAGCTCAGGAACTAAAGCAGAAGAATTTATCAAGGCAGACTCAATTCCTTTCCCAAGCATATCCAATAACAACCTAGCTTGCATATCCAGAACCATTGCCCTCACCTCTTGGGCATTTGATCCTTCCAGTAACCTACACTTTATCCTGTCTAGACTCTGCAATCATTTAGCCAACAAAGCAGCAACACAGATACTATCACATGCCAGTCACAAAATACAACAATAAACAGAAAAAAGTCAAGAAACAAATAGAAGAAAGTCAATATTATTTAGACTACAATAAATAATAATAATAATTCTCCCATCTGAAAGACACAGTGAAAGGGTGGTGCAAATTTGGTTGAAAACTGATCCTTAGCAGATTTCAAGGAAGCTTAAAGATCATATTCTGACAATCAAAATTTCAAATTTATAACAGTGAACCAACCTCAGATCAAATGCAACCAACGAAAATTTCAACACCAAATTGAGCAATCATCCACATGACCGCAAGTCCGAGTATAATCAATGAATATAGAGTTTCATTTGCTGGTGGGTCCAAAATTCCATTTTATGTTATTATCCATGAAACATCCCCCCCCCCCCCGAAACAGTAAATACAGAACAAATCACTCTCATCATAGTTAACAGAAAAACAATGAGATCCCCCTGGAACTAATAATAAAAAAGTTGAAAAGCAGATCAAACTAAACTATAAAAACCAATGACAAATTCTGAAACAGTGATGGTTCAATAGTAACATACAGGACCATACTGTTGCCTGTGCTGAACAGAAGGGAAAGAATGGAAATCCGCATCTAAAACTGCAATGACGCTGTTAAGTGAAACTGAAAACAGGAAAAAAAAAGTCATTTGTTAATATACAGAACAACACCACTGTATATTACATAGATGCTTTCTAACAGAGTACAAATATGAACCAGGAAATCATACTCTCATTCCTCCGACACAAACTTGAGCATAAAACAAAAATAAACAAGGACTTGACGACAGCAAGAACTTCTTACCAATACCATCCTCCGCAGCACTCTGTGTACAGCCCACAGCATCCCACCAATCAACACCAACTAAAAGGCTCCACCAAAACCTGTTTCCCTAGCAGATGTTAGCACCAGGCAACCCATGTATATCATTACAAAGAAATAAATCACAACATACACTACCAGACACAATTGACAAAGAATTGAAACAGCTGCAACTTTACAGGGATATTAAGAAACATCCAACATATCAAACACATACTGGAAGGGACTAAAGATATAACCTTTCAGCAATTGCACGCTCCCAAGTTGATGAATTGGCCTTTACTTGACTAACGGGAATAGAAGGAGGAAGAACCCGAACTATTCTCAATATTGTACAATTTTTGCTAGAGTCATGCCAAACAGAAGCTGAACAGCAGCTTGTTGAAGAAAAAGCAGGAGCAGCAATTGCAGATCCAACATTAATCTGGTAGTTGTCTACAGGTGTAAAATTTGGACCAGAAAATACATGGACACCACCTCGAAGAAAAGCAATGGCAATTTCACCACCATGAGCAGAGTAAACAACTCGAGCAAGTGTCCTGACATCACTTGGAAGATCAAATGGATCAAAATTGACCCTTTTTGATTTATCAGAAACAGATTCAGATACCTTTTGCACATCAGAAGTCATTCCAGTTGCAGGTGATTGATGGTTCTTGAAATCATTTGTTGGAGGTATGCTCATGTCCACTTTGGACTGCCAAACAGTTTGCATAGGCGGTTGTCCACCCATACTAGAAGTAGGATTTCCAAAAATAGGATGGAGAACAACATGTTGTAAAGACGATTCCCAGCGTTGCACTCTCCAACCTGTAATTGATGGGCCCTCATCTGGATCATAAGGAGACATATACTGTCCTGTAAGATAAAATAAGCTATACGTCAATTTATTAGTTAAATTATCTCAGAAAATGAAACACATGGTGTAAAATCTTGACAAACTTACATCACAGCCAGTATTGTCACAAACTAAGAAGGCAAGACAGTTACAGGGAGCTTCTATTTTAGTGAATCTTATTTAAGCTTGCTCAAGGATGAAATGTGAAACATTGGAAGCACCGCTAAAAGGAGAATGGAACTTCATAATGCTTTATCCAGTTCAATATCAGTCACTTCATATAACATTTTTTCTGGTAAATTTAAGATACTTGTTTTGTTTCACACCAGATTAATTACATTTTAAATGACAACACTTATGGCTTTAACCACAATATAAGCATATTTAAATTTAAATAGGTTTACAAACCCCAGATTCTAAGCAGATTTGGTCAAATTAACTGTAACCATTTAAAAGGCATAGAGTAAAGATCTGCACTTGTATTGTGGCAGTGGGGGAAGGTTGGAACTTGGAACAAAGACAGCAGCTAGACAGGCTGCTCAAGACTAGATCAAGAAAGATATCAATATTGATGAAGAGAAACCTTATACCAAAAGATATACAAATACAGAAGAAGACAAAAACGAGATTGAAAACAAATAAAAACAAGAATAAATTCATTATCAATGAAGCCACACCTTAGCACCAACCAATTCGCAAAGTTTTTGAGGGGAAAAAAATAGTCAGAATCAGCTTCATACCCTCAACTATAACAACAGCTATCACTGAGCCAGCCCGAGTAGGATCAAAGGCCACTGCTGTTACACCAGAGCCCCATGTAGTGGTGGCTGCAGATTGAGCTGCAGCTTCAGGACTCACATATGCTGAAAAATTTGAAACTGGAGAGCAATATAGAGATACAGCATCAACAAGGTTTTGGTCTGTCTGTTTTCTCTCTTGTTTTGCTTCAGATAATAGATAATCTTGCCAAGTAAATAAATATGCAGCTAAAGGCGCAAAACCAGCCCAGTTGGGAGGGGTAAGAGGTGGTGGAACACCACAAGTGGTACTTGTCTTTGGAGATACCTGGAAACCATTTCCAGGCCCTGGTGTGACCTCCCAAACAACAATGGTGGACGGATTAACAATTGGTACACCTGCTACATGCATGGCACCACTGTCTGTTATGATAGCATCACCAGCCATAATGCCACTAGGCCCACAACCCAAAAGTCCTTTACTAGTGAAAAACCACTTTGGTGTTGTGCCATGCTGACTAGGAGGCCACTGGGACCAGTGAAGTTGAACTGAGCCCGATGAGAACACAGAACAAACACAGAGAAAATTGGGCCATCTTGCTGAAAAAATGAACAATTGCATGCATCAGCTACCATGAAAAGTATTGGTTAATAAATACATCAGATGATTTAAAATAAATGAACAATAAAAATGCAATCAAATAGTGGTAATTTCAGGTACCATCATGGCATATAATATCATAATACAAAATTTGCCCAAGTATTAACAAATCAATAAGATCGTTGGCTATCATTATTAAAAAAAAATGTCAATGAGCTTGTAACCCAACTGCCATAAATTCAATTATTCAGGACTTGAGTAAAGACTCAAGTGTGATGAAGATGCTAGATGTTAGGTTGTCCAAAAGCTACCCAGAGCCCTATCCTACCAGAATGTACATTTGCCTCAACGTACATAAAAAAAATCAATACACAAAAATATCAATAGAAGAAAGTTAAATGAATTTTAGATAACATATGGAATGTAGATAAATTTCACATAATCATTTTATTTTGTATGATTTGCCTCTAAAAAGAAATTTTATTCCCAAAATCACGATAATAAAAAACCAACACAAAAAGGGGTGCAAAAGCATAAAGTAAAAAAAAAAGTATAAAAATATAGCTGATGAGTTCTCATGGTTGGTCACTAAAACAAGGAAAACCATTGGCATAAAGTCAAAAACAATATAAAAGTGGCACTTCTAGACATACATTCAAGCAACTAACAAATTGGTGTGAAATAAAAGAGAGAATAAAAAAACAACACACAATCAATCAGAGTACTAGCTCAATTGGCAATGACCTGAATTCTGTGGCTTGGGTGTGATGTCAATGATTCAACCATCCAACAAGGTTGTCAGGAAGGTTATACGGCCAGGACCTTTAAGCGCCATACTGCCATGGCGGTCTATGGCAGACGCCATGGCGGACGAAATATATATATATATATATATATATATATATATATATATATATATAAAAAGCAAAAACAGCAAAATAACAACCAGATTAATCAAAACCAACAATTTAACAATTTAAAATTCATAGAATTCATAATCTAGTGATATTGTCATCATTAAAACTTAAAAACAAGAATTCCTAACCAAAACAAAAGGATTAAACAACCATTAAAACACATCCTTGTATTTGCTTTCATTTTTAAAAGATTTCATAATGGTTTCCTTCGCCTTGTCCATTGCTTCATATATGTAGCCCATAGCTGGTTTTTGCTCACTATCCACAAGTGTAAGCACTTTCACCAGAGGAGCCATCACTTTTAGAATGAAAACCACATTCTTCCAGAAACTAGGCATCAAGACAATTTTAGTGGCTTCTTTTCCCTTGGCCTCCTTTGCTAACCTATTTTCATTCCACTGTTCTGACACAAACATCTTTCTGAGGTTGGTTTTTTCTTCATGAAGTCTCTCCAAGGAAAGATATGATGTTGCAAATCAAGTGATGGCATGCCTCACTAACTCCCTTCCATCGGTAAAGAATCTTAACATGCTCAACGTGCTTGAATGGCTATATATGAAGCCAACAAGAGAGATAGTTCGCTGAATGGTCTTCTTTATAGTGGGCAGCTTACCAATATCCTCCAACTGTGCAGCACAAGGCATCCAATAAATCTTTGGTTTTTTCTCCTCTAGCAACTTACCAACAAGAACATAGTTACTTCCATTGTCCGTTATAACTTGAACAACCTTCTCCTCTCCAATCTCATCCACAATAGAATCCAATAACTCAAACATCTTTTCTCCGGTTTTTACATAGTCAAATACATCAACAGACTTTAAGAACATTGTCCCAAAAGACGAGTTCACCAAAAAGTTTATGATGCTTCTTTGTTTTCTATCCGTCCAAGCATTTGACATTAACGAACACCCAAAATTTGCCCACTCATCCTTTAGTGGCTGCATTAACTCATTAGTGTACTCCACCTCTTTTTGAAGAAGTGGTACTCTAGTGTCATGGTAGGAAGGAGCTTTCAAATGTCTCCCAAAATTCCCAACTTCGCGAAGCATATCCTGAAAACTTTCTAATTTTATTAAGTTGAAAGGTAGGCCAGCTTGGTACCAAAAGCGAGCTATGTATTGGTACACCCTTTCTAAAGCTTTTTTATCACAAAGCTCTCTTATGCCCACTTGCACTAGTTTTTCTTTCCTATTCTTTGCAGCTGTAGACTGAGTTTGAGTAAAAAGGTCTAAAGGTCCCTTCCTTGTATCTTTCAATCTCAAATCACCAACTGGAGGTAGCTTAGACGAAGCATCAGAACTTTCCATTTCCATGAACCCTTCAAAATGTTCTTCAATATCTTCCATTACTTTTTTAAACGTTTCAGTTTCCTTTTGCTTCTTTCCATCCATAATTGCCATTATCTCAGCCTTTACAACTTCAGGAGCCACAAGCAAGCTATAACATTTCCCCCTTTTCCAATCAAATGTTGTTTTCCCCTTGTTATACCTCCTTTCATAACCTTCCGACAATAATTACAATAGATTTCATTTATATCATTCTCTCTAACGGGTGTACAGCTTCTATCTCACGTCAGTCCTCTTAGAGCTGATTGAATTTTAGGATACATTTGGGGTTTGTTTTTGCTCCTGACATGATTATTAAACTGGAAAAAAAAAATTAAAAAATAGCTTTTATAAAAAAAATCAGAAAAAGAAAACAAAAAAAGGAAAAAAAAAACTTAATATCTCTTTTACAAAAAAAAAAAAGAGATATCAAAGATAGAGCTTACAGCAAGAAGGAGAGAATGGGTGAATAAAAATGTGAGAGATCGAGAACGCGAGGAGGAGAGAACACGAGGAGAAAACGCGAAGAGGAGAACGCACGAGAATGCAAGGGAGAACGCGAGCAGGAGAATGCGCAAGAGAACGCGAGAATGTACAGTCGAGAACGCGAGTCGCCGAAGGATGCGCGGTGGCTGGTCGATGGCCTCGGAGGATGCGCGACTGGGAGAGAGCTCGTGCTGAAGGCTGCCGAAGTTGCGGCTAGGGCTACAGATGTCCAAACACTATGTTTGGCATCAAACCGGGTCGGGTCAACCCGGATCCAAAACGTTAAAAAAGGCCCAACTGGGCGCCACGTCCGCCATGGAACCCGCCACACACTAAATGGCGGAACCACGCCATACCAAGGTGTCAAAAACCGTGATTTGTGCAGCAGTAATTGACGTGACTTAATTTTAGGATGTCTTCATATTTGATGTGCTGTATTCATGCAACAGTTGTGTGTTGTTTTTATTAGGATCATTTATGTTTAATTAATCCCATAATTATAGGGATCTGTTTCAGGATTAGCAGTCTGCATTTCCTAAAATATGTAGCTGACTCATGTATATTTACAGAGGTTAATAACCTCATAATAATAAGATAGGAAACTATCCTATTTCTTCTAAATTTCAGATGGTATCAGAGCACCCGATCCCTGGGAGTCTCTAACCGTGCCATCAAACCAAAACCGCAGCCTTCATTGCTGTGCGACCTATAACCTAAAATCGCAGCCTTCATTGTTGCGCTACCTTTAAGTCTTGGTGCTAGCCTTCATTGCAGCAGAATTCTCTACCTTAATCTTACCTTGTTATGGCTCAAGTCGTGAACCTGGAAACTGGGGACAGCCCTCAAACCATTGGAGAAATGCAGAATATTCATCCAACTTATCGGTTAAATGGGAAGAACTATCTCAAATGGTCTCAAATCATTAGGACCATCTTGAAAGGAAAAGGGAAGATCAGTCACTTGACCGGTAATGCACCTAATGAAACTGATCCTAAATTCAAATCATGGGATGAAGAAGACTCTATGACTATGGCATGGTTGTGGAATTCGATGATTCCAGAAATCAGTGATACCTGTATGTTTCTGAAATCAGCAAAGGAAATTTGGGAGGCAGTTGAACAAACTTATTCTAAGGCAAAGGATGCTGCTCAAATCTATGATGTAAAAGTGAAAACCGTGGCTGCCAAACAGGGAAATAAATTAGTCACGGAATATGCCAATCAACTCAAGTCTCTATGGATGGAATTGGATCACTATGGAGTTATAAAAGCAAAGTGCTCAGAGGACTCAGCAATTCTAAAAAAGTATATTGAACAAGATAGGGTCTATGATTTTTTGGTAGGCCTAAACCCTGAATATGACAAAGTCCGAGTCCAAATCCTGGGAAAAGAAAAAGTTACAGGGCTTAATGAAGTGGTGGCCATTATCCGGAGTGAAGAAAGCAGGAGAGGGCTGATGCTGGAAAACCCAACCATCGAAAGCTTTGCAATGATAGCCGAAGGAGGAACAATTATGATTGCTAACCAGAGAAAAAACTGGGTTCCCAGTATGGAGAAAAAACATGAGGAGGCTTGGTGTACTTATTGTAACAAGCCGCGCCACACAAGGGAAAAATGTTGGAAATTACACGGAAAACCCCCAAGCCGAGAATGGGGACTGAAAGATGGAAAGACCTCAAGCAGAGAATGGGGATCGAAAGGAGACACTCAAGCCGAGAATGGGGCCAAAAACCCCAAGCCGAGAATGGGGGCTGAAAGGAGGCTTACACAAAAAAGGAGGGCAAGGACAAGCATACATTGCTAATGGGCAAAGTGAAGAATCTGTACAATTGAATCATGAAGAAATAGAACGGGTAAGATCAATTCTTAGTAAATTGGAGAAGCCCACAAGTACAGGTACGTGCTCATTGACATATTCTGGTAAGTTTCCATTTTTGTTTGGGCTCAATGTTTCAGATACACCATTTACACATTACTGGATATTAGACTCTGGAGCCACTGACCATATGACACCCTTACCCAAATACTTCTCCACATATTCCCCATGTCCTAGCAACAAGAAAATTTCCACTGCAGATGGAACCCTTATAACTGCAGCCGGACAAGGAGAGGTCGAAATAAGCCCATCCATGACTTTAAAAAATGTCCTTCATGTCCCTAAACTATCTACCAACCTGATTTCTATACAAAAACTCACCAAAGATCTTTCATGTAATGTTGTCTTTTACAGCAATGCTTGTATATTGCAGGACAAGAACTCGGGGAGGACGATTGGACATGCTAGAGAATGGAATGGCCTATACTACATGGAGAATCCTAATCTGCCTACCAAGAGTCTTATATCTACATCCACCATGACCAATAAAGAGAAAGTTCAACTTTACCATTACCGGCTACGACATCCGTCATTCCGAGTCATAAAAGTGTTGTTTCCATTGTGAGGTGTGTGAGTTTGCGAAACACAAGCGTGTACCTTTTCCCATTAGCAATAAGATGAGTTCTCTCCCGTTTTCTCTTGGTCACACTGATGTATGGGGTCCTGCTTATGTTCCTAATATCTCAGGTGCTAAATGGTTTTTAACATTTATTGATGATTGCACCCGGGTGGACTTGGGTGTTTTTATTAAAACAAAAATCTGAAGTCAGCTCCGGTTTTATCCAATTTGTCCCAATGATTAAAAATCAATTTGGGGTTAGTATCAAAAGAATTAGGTCTGACAATGCCAAGGACTACTTTAATCTCATACTAAACTCCTTTTGCCAACGGGAAGGGATAATCCATGAGTCTTCATGTGTGAACACACCTCAACAGAATGGAATTGCAGAAAGGAAAAATGGGCACCTATTAGATCAAACTAGAGCTCTACTTTTTCAAAACCATGTTCCTAAGAGATTTTAGGGGGAAGCTCTTCTTACTGCCACCTACCTAATTAATAGGTTACCCACTAAAATTTTAAACTCAAAAAGTCCCATGGAAGTTTTATCCTCATTCTACCCACACTTAGACCCTACAAATAAACTCCAACCTAGGATTTTTGGGTGTGTATCCTTTGTGCATGTTCATAGTAATGAAAGGGGAAAGTTGGACCCTAGGGCTGTTAAGTGTGTCTTCTTAAGGTACTCTACCACACAAAAGGGGTACAAATGTTTTCAACCCCTCTCAAAAATATTCTATGTGTCAAGAGATGTCACCTTCAATGAACAAGAAAGTTACTTTAAACAGCCTCATCTTCAGGGGGAGACAGTAAAAGAGGAAGATGAGACTCTCAAGTTCCCAAATATGATGTTCGGACCTGAAATTGTACCTGAAACTGAGGGAAGTATTGAGCATTCTGCACCTGAACCACCTGAACCAGTGAGACCTCCTACATCTGCACCTGAACCTACGAAACAGCCTGCACATGCACCTGATGCCAGAGGAAAGTTGGGG
Organism: Psophocarpus tetragonolobus; assembly: GCA_037954015.1. Classification (NCBI taxonomy): domain Eukaryota; kingdom Viridiplantae; phylum Streptophyta; class Magnoliopsida; order Fabales; family Fabaceae; genus Psophocarpus; species Psophocarpus tetragonolobus. The sequence goes on along the minus strand of CM075690.1, from coordinate 32,320,631 downwards.
AAAAGCCTGGTATATTCAAGGAGAGAAAAGGCCATTCCAGGATCCGGCAATGTCCAAGAATCCAACCCACCGTCACTGCATGAGGTAACACCTTCAAATCCTATAAATTTAAGTGATTCTAATGAACTCTTGTCTGAAAATATAGAAGCACAGGTGGACCAAAATCTGGACTTGCCCATTGCCCTTAGAAAGGGAACTAGAACATGCACCCAACAACCACGTTACCCATTGTCAAATTTTTTATCCTTTGAAAAATTCTCTCCTACCCATAAAACTTTTCTCACTAACCTCCACTCCACACACACACCTTCCTCTGTATCTGAAGCATTGACTGACAGGAAACGGAAACATGCCATGGATGTGGAAATGGAGGCGTTACACAAAAATAGAACATGGGAACTTGTCATCTTACCTCCTGGAAAAAAACCAGTTGGATGTAAGTGGGTGTATACAATAAAGTATCGGGCCGATGGGACAATCGAACGTCACAAAGCAAGGTTGGTGGCTAAAGGCTTCACTCAAACCTATGGAGTTGATTACTTGGAAACATTTGCCCCGGTTGCTAAGATGAACACGGTCAGAGTAATATTGTCATTAGCAGCTAATAATGATTGGGATCTGCAACAATTTGATGTGAAGAATGCCTTTTTGCATGGAGATCTTGAAGAAGAAATATACATGGAATTGCCACCTGGTTACAACGGACATGTTGCTGCTAGAACTGTTTGCAAACTAAGAAAGGCTTTATATGGGCTGAAACAATCCCCAAGAGCATGGTTTGGAAGATTTACCAAGGTCATGACAGGTTTGGGCTACAAACAGAGCCAAGGAGATCACACATTATTTATCAAACATTCAGTTTCAGGGGGAGTAACACTTTTATTAGTGTATGTAGATGATATTATAGTAAGTGGGGACGACAAGCAGGAACAACAAGTGTTAAGTGAATGTCTTGCCACTGAATTTGAGATCAAGACGCTAGGGAGACTTAAATATTTTTTGGGAATTGAAGTGGCTCATTCCAAGAAAGAGATCTTTATATCTCAACAAAAGTATATTACTGACTTGCTTAAAGAAACAGGGAAGACAGGCTGCAGACCAGCAAACACTCCAGTTGATCCAAATACAAAATTAGGAAGTAGGGAGGAGGATATTGCTGTGGGCAGACTTATCTACTTATCTCATACTAGACCAGACATTGCTTTTGCTGTAAGTCTAGTTAGTCAATTTATGCACCAACCAAAGAAAGCTCATCTACAAGCTGCCCTTAGAATTGTTCAGTACTTAAAAGGAACCCCCGGAAGAGGAATTTTGTTCAAACGAAACAAGAGTGTAAGTCTTGAAGCATATACAGATGCGGATTATGCAGGGCAGTTGTAGATAGAAGATCAACCACGGGATACTGTACCTTCCTTGGTGGAAACTTAGTCACTTGGAAGAGTAAAAAACAAAGTGTAGTGGCTAGATCAAGTGCTGAAGCGGAATTTCGGGCAATGGCTCACAGAATATGTGAACTTCTATGACTGAAGATTATATTGGAAGACTTGAAGATAAAGTGGGACGAACCTATGAGATTATACTGTGACAATAAATCGGCAATTAGCATAGCCAACAACCCGGTGCAACATGATAGAACTAAACATATTGAAGTTGATAGACACTTTATCAAGGAAAAACTTGACAGTGGCATGATTTGCACACCATATGTGTCTACTCAGAACCAACTTGCAGACATCCTCACCAAGGGACTGAACTGCAGTAACTTTGAAGGAATTATATCCAAGCTGGGAATGGAAAACACCTATTCACCAGCTTGAGGGGGAGTGTCAAAAACCGTGATTTGTGCAGCAGTAATTGACGTGACGTAATTTTAGGATGTCTTTATATTTGATGTGCTGTATTCATGCAACAGTTGTGTGTTGTTTTTATTAGGATCATTTATGTTCAATTAATCCTGTAATTATAGAGATCTGTTTTAGGATTAGCAGTCTGCATTTCCTAAAATATGTAGCTGACTCATGTATATTTATAGAGGTTAATAACCTCATAATAATAAGATAGGAAACTATCCTATTTCTTCTAAATTTCAGACAAGGCATAACACCCATCGCGAAGAGCGTCCTCCGCCATTATGGCGCTGCCATAACGGCATTTTGACAACACTGCCATCCAACAGGGCAACTATCCCCTTATTCATGAGCTTGCACTTCCAATTTAACCAAGGGAAACAGAATAGAATGTAAATAGAATAATTTACCAGAAGTTTGAGATTGCTGCGAAAGAAACTTTTCCTCAAATGTCGACTTGGAACTGGTGGGAGCACTCGATTTAGATGAAAGCCACCTATACTATTAATTCAAAAAGCAATTGATTCAGATTAAAAAAAAAGTAACTGATGATATATGGAATAGACTTGGTTCTAACAGTCAGTCAAGTGATATTTGAGTTCTTTTACAGAAATGTGATCCATGTTATAATTTGAAACCATGTTCTATCCACCAAAAACTGATTAAATATAAATCCTGAACTATTTGTTCAGTGGTTCAATCAAGCAAAGGACCATTTTGGTCCCTGAAAGATTATAGCAATGGCGGGTGGGTCCTTGAAAGATTTTTTTTGCATATTTGTCCCCAGCTTTTCATTCTGTTAGCAAGTGTATCCCTCTGTTAACCTGGAAAGCTTTCTCTCTCTATTGATGATCTTCTCTTTCTTGTTCGGGTCAAAGGGACCTAATAGCAGACTACAGGCTATCAGGTAAAGTTACAATCCACTCAGCATGGTTTGACAACATTACTAACGGAGAGACAAAATTACAACAGAATGAAAAGTTGGAGACAAACTGCAAACATGAAAAAAAATCTTTCAGTGACACATCTATCACCGACACAATCTTTCAGGGATCAAAATGATTCTTCACTCAGGTTCAATCATTGAAAGGCCATGTTTGCAAATAACCAAATCAAGAAAGAGAGAATCCCCTAACCCTTACATATCAGTATCACATAAATTTGAGGCCAAAATTAGACAAATAAAATGCCTACTAGACTTAATAAAAAGAAATGAACAAAGGATTTTAACTTATCAGCAGAAGACTAACTAATATTATACCGGAGACACCCCTGATAGCCACTTTGTAACAACAGCAATATCTTGCTGCCACTCATGCTCACGTTGCCAACAGCTAGTATCACGGACAAGATTAGTTGGCCCCTGAATGGACAAAAAACATGTAAGGAACAAATATACAACACAAGCAAATATGTGAAGTAGAGAAAATGAGCAAAATCATCAATCATCAAATATACCAAAATAAAAGATAGCTAAAATAGGATTTAACACCTCCAAAGTGAGAAAGTGCATAAAATAAGAAAGTAAAAGTGTATCAACAATTGTTTGTAATTAAAGTACTGTAAATTTAACCCACTCTAAATCAACGATGGATGCACCCTAACTTTCTCACATTACATGCTTTCTCAATTTAGAGTCAAATCCTCAAAAATATGTGATAGACATACATTGAGAAGCTACCAGAACAAGATTGATAAATCACACTTACTTGAGAAGGTTGAGTCCAAATAGTTACCCTCCCGTGGAAATTTGCAATCAGTAATGCACGGGAACAAGAGGTTGGGGACCATTCTATAAACTGGACAGAATCACGAGGAGAATCTGCAGAAGATATGAATACATAGAATTAAACCTCCAAAAGAATAAAACAAAAAAATTGAAAAAAGAAAGATCAGAATGGGAAAAGAGATGAGAATGGACGTCAATGACACTCAATCAATGGAAATCCCATTAAATAATGTCAAACTCAGCTATCTGAGTTAGACATCAGTCACTTAGCTCCTCAAGTCTTCTAGGAAAACCTCAGAACCATGGCCCAGGCCAATAATCCTGTTTTGAATGCTTCAGATCAATCAAATGGAACTTGATCTACTTTTATTTGAGAGAAGGTTCTAAGCAAGCAGCCACTGATTAAACCAATGTGATGACATCTTGCTAAAGTTCTCTCTTCTACTCATTTTGTGAAATTAGATCCAAGCTCAGAGAGGGAGATTCCTCATGTGATTCCTCTGCATCACAATCCTCTTGAGCTTGCAGGAGGATCTAAGCATGAAACAAAATAGCTTATCTCCTACCAGCTGCTAAATGCTAATTAGTAAAGTTAAAACAAGCTGATAGTAACAGCCAGCAGGCATCTCAGCTAGTTACCTAGACTTGTATTTGGGACAGCTAGGAATCGCATGAAAAATGGTCGTCGGAGCAGGTAAATTGTGCTGCGCTCTATAAATCTACAACTTTTGCCTCATGGATCAAAATAAAAGACCCAATTCACAGCCCTAAACCTAACAACAGCGATTTGTGGATTTTTTTCTACAATAGGAACTTCAGTGTTTTAGATTTTTAAGTTCCAAGAAGACATCATTATGCGTCAGTCATCTATTGGACCATTTTATTCATACAACTTAGTAATCTCGTTTAATCAAAATATAGAAAAAAAATCAAGATTCATTAGCAATCATGTTTTATTTGAAAATCAAATTTCAATAAAATATTTTCTAAGCAAGATATTTTGGAAACTAATTAGATATCACTTTGTTATTTGACTTCACAAAGGTAATATATAGAGAGAGAAGAATCAAATAACTCCAAGAGTAAGTGTATGTTTGGATGGATGTTAACAAAATTGATTTTGAATAGAATTGGTTTTGCATAATTGATTAGATTAAAATTGATTTTAACTTTTAAGATAATGTGATTCATGTTTGGATCTTATTATAAAGGTAAGTTAAGAGTAACATCTAGTGTAAAATTCTTGATTCAATGCAAAAATTACTCTAAATTGCTTCAACCCATAATCAATTTTAGACCCGGAATCAATTATGAATTCTCCTCCAACGCGAAACCAAATATTTCAAAATTTATCTTAAATCAATATTGAGTCTATAATCAATTCCCCAACTTGAAACTAAATACGCACTAGCTGAGTTACTCCACATCCTCACCATTCATTTTCTTCAAATCTAATGGTTGTACAAAATAACCAAAACTAATAACTATATTAGTCATTAGATTTCAATAAAATGAATGATGAGTTATTTTGTACAACCATTAGATTTTGAATAAAATGAACGGAGACGGTGCGGAGTAACGTGATCCCTATATATATAGGGAAGGGATTCACTTACTTCAAGAGTAAGTATAAGAGACTTACTCTTCATCTCCACCATTCATTTTCTTAAAACCTAAAGATTATAATAAATAACTAATTTCAACCATTAGATTTAAAAAAAAAAGTGAATAATTAAAATGAAGAGTAAGTCCTTACCTCCCGGTATGTTTTATTTTGATCATGGTATGTTTTATTTTGATCATGAATCATATGATTTACCATACAATTCAATTTGCAATTTGGAAAATCGGCCTTCTAATTAACGATTTACATCCCGGTTCAACTACGATGGCTAGAAACATGAGAGAACTAAAAACATACCAGTCTAAAGCTCCTGGATTACCCAGGATGCTTTGGTACTAGATACAGCAAAAACAAAGTAATGACATCAAAATACCTGCTATGACATTGAAAACTGCACATTCAGTTGGTCTCTCTGGAATCACAATGTGTATAGGGATCCAAAATGGTGGATTGGCAGTTGAACTACGGGAAAAAAAACACTAATAAGCATTATAAATTGGCAATATAACTAAACACCCAAGTGGCAGCAAACCAGTTAAATGAGCAATAGCTACAAATGATCTGGGAAAGACAGCATCTGTTCCTATTGTAAAAATAAAGTTGTGTTTGATCTTTTAACAAGTATCAAGGATTATTAACAAAGACATGGATTTTAAACAAAATTAGGTAAGCTAAATTAGAACTTGAATAAGCTAGTTTGTATTTCAATAGTACATGCATTCAGTTCATGTCATTTAAACAAAATGTCTCTTTAGAGCTTGTTTTCTTCTACAATTTATTTAAGCTCATTAAAGGTGATGGTTTATGAAGGTGAAGCCTGTTATTTTTTGCCATTTATTTCTACAGCATAGTTTTAAAGTTGTGGTATTCTTATTGCATTTGAAGTCTTCATGAAAGGAGTGCTAGTGATATGGGGTTTCTCTAGTCTTTCATTGCCAAATTTGTCAGCCAACAAATAAGAAAACTGTCAGTAACCACAGAAAAGATATTATATAATCCAATTAATGAAACATTTTCAAAGACAATGTGAAATAATAAATACTATATACAGACCTAAATATAAGCAAAAGTAACTAATTAATGAAATATCATCACAATTAATTAGGTGTTCTGATACTATATAGAATATAGACGAAATCAGGAATTATAAGTATTAGGTCACACACACTAATGTATTTATAATCATATTTACAAGATAAATAAGGAAACAAAATAAAAATAAATTCCTACTCTATTTCCTCATTTACATATAATCAAATCATATCTTTAACAGAACTTTATCACTAAGTAGTTAAAATTTTGTCCATATTTAAGTCCAACAAATTCTTTGTTGCTTATAATTGAATCCGGTAGGAGTATTTTAAAAGAAATATCCACTCAACATAGAAAAATATAGATAAGACAGTTTGAGAAGTCATCAACTAAATTTAGTGCATTTGAAATATCATATTTACAGCTTATTTTAAGCTATTTTATGATAGAAATACCTGTATATGTATAAGTGTTTGGGAGATCTTGTGATAAGTTTATATGTAATGCGATGTTTTCAGCATAGTTCAATAAGCTCTGCACAATAGCTCATAAAAGCATCTTCTACGAGAACAGTTTAACCTTATTTCCTCTTTGATTATTAAAAGAGAATACTCTTATGTTTTCCTTCAATTATCATATGTACATACATAGTGTTGCTCTCATAATTAAACATACAGAACGTAATAAAAGATTTTCAGGTGGGAACATGTACAAATGGATAAAAAAAAAAAACCTTGGAATTCTGGCACACGTTTCTGCTGCACAAGCTATAGCATTCAGTTTTCCACACCAGGAAACGGCACTGCAGAAAAAACAAGCATGATAAAAAAATGAGATAAATGATAGTACCAAAATTATTATGCTGTAATAAAAAGTGTAAAATCATACATAAATAAGAATTTGAAGACCAAAAAATATGTCAGAATCTAATGGCCTGTTTGGTTACAGTTTTTTGAAAGAGATTTTAGTTTTTTAGAATTTAAAAAATCAGTTTGATGAATACAAATTAAAAAAAAAAAAAAAAAACCAACAGACTACTCGAATCAAACTGATGAAAAGAGAGGCTCTCAGAAAGTGTTTTCTGATTTTTGCAGCTGCACAATTCATGTCTCCAACTTCCACCCTGCTGAAGCCCTTGCTACTGCGATCTTTTATGAGAGAGAATTTGATTCACTTTGAAAGGAAGCCTTTACAATTCGGGTGAGAAAATCAAAAAGCAACTAGGAGCTGTTTTTGTTTCTTAAAACACTTTGAAAATAGCTTTCAAAATTTCACAGATTTTGGGTGAGAATTAACAGGCAAGTAGTGTAAAATTGTTTTAGAAAAAAAAAAAAATTACAATCAAAATCTGGAAAATGAATCAAACAGGCCCAAAATTTTAACTGGGTCAAACAGGCCAAAAATTTAAATTCTCCATAATTACATATAGGAGGAAAATTAAGAATAAAATGAACTAAATTTCTCCCGTAAACTAAGATCGACTTACGCATATAACAACTTTCATATAACCTCTCTCATCTAAATTCTCTGAAAATAGAAGCACATAAGTTGTGTTGGAAAAAGATCATTTAAGCTCTTCTTCTTATGTTCGTTTCTCATAAGTGCTTATGGAGCACTATCACACTAAGCTTCCAATTCATAACACTACCCCTCTTCCCCAGAAATTTTTTAAAAAAAAAGTACCCATTGCAGAATTTAAACTAGAATGAGTTCAATTTCCGAAGTACTGACCTAAAATTGCGACAAAGTTCAGGAACACTCATCTTGTGCAGCAAATTGGACCTAGGCTGCTTAAGCCTGATAGAGAAAACGGTGGCGGGGCTGAGAGAATCTTCCTCCATGGGAACCGGCGGCTTGTCCTCTGCTCCGACGTCTTGATCTTCGGCTGCGGCGACGGTGGCGGAATCGGTTTTATCGGAAGTGTTGTTTGGGGGGGTGTCTTGGGGTTGGGGCAGAGAGGGATCGCCCTCTGGGTCCTTTGTCCCACCAATTTGATTCATTCCGAAAAGCCCTAATTTTTATATAAGAGAGAGAAAGGGGGTTAGTGGTGGAAAGTCGCAATTGAAGGCGACAGATAGCACTGTTGTTGGAAATGTAGATAGAGAGAGAGTGGGGTTAGTGGGAAAAGGGAAGAAACAGAGTCAGAGGGAGAGAGGGGTTTGGGGTTTTCAATTGTTTAATAAAAGGGGATTGTTATAGGGTGTGTGATCTGGGGTTAGGGTTTTTTCGTGCTGGGCATGTGCTGGACAAACCAAACCCCCCCCCCCTCCTTGATTCTCCAGAATTTCTCTTTTTCTTTTGTTTCTTTCTTTCTTGTAGGTTTAGGTGGATTTGCCACTTTTTTGCTTTTCTTCTTTTTTTTTTTTTACCTTTTCAGCTGTCTTGGTGTGTGTCGTGACAAATAAGATTGAATGAAATGTTGTTTTACGATGTCGTGTCTATATATATATATATGAGTGAGTGTTCTGCTGCAAAGAAAATTCCAGTAAGGGACACCGTTTAATTGACAATAGGTGGCTTTTCTAATTGGCTTAGGAACCACAAATTGTTGTTTTCTTATACATTGGGTTGCAATGTTTTAAAACTCAGTTGGACCTGTTGATTAGGTTGAGAGCCGGTCATATAATTAATTTTAATTGCATTATGGATTGGAGATATATTATAACTGAATTGACTGGAGCAATCCGGTTAAATTTGACTTCAACTTGTCAATTTGTTGGGGTTATGGTTTTACTTTAAAAAAAAAAAAATAATGATACAAGTCATTTTACATGGAAAAAACTTCAAATAGCCTCTAAGAGTTAAGTTTCTTATCAAATCTTTGAAAGTATTTGGTTTTATAATTACAATTTGCGTTGCGAGTTCTACCTTTGACCTTCATCTTCATCTTTGTGTTGTTTCTACTTTTGACCTTCATCTTCATCTCCTCTCTCAACTAAACAATGGCGATATCACAACACAATTAAACAACCTTCATTTCTCAACGACTCAGCCAAACAATCTCTTTCATCTTTGTCTTTGTGGCTCATGCATGCTCTGCTTCTCCATCTTAAGTTATTGACTTCTCCATATTGAATATGTGAAATTCATTTCATTTCATAGTTTGTTACATTAGTTTGTGTTCTTAATTTTTTGTATAATTTAATTATTTTATGATTTTTTATAATATAAAACTATATAAGTTATAAAATATTTATATTTTTTAATACAATTGAGTCGTGTGAGTCAATTGTTGACCCCGTGATTTCTTATTCTAACCGAGTCGAGTTTGATAATATTGTATTTAGGATTTATTAATACGAAACTAAAGTTGAAATCTAATTTGGAATTTGTAATAGACCTAGTTCTACTTTCTGCTTTTAAATAAATTTAACTTTTTTAAGTTCATGAGATTTATCTCTTTTTTTAGGAGTGTTTATTGGGTTGGGTGATTCAATTATCCAATCCAACTCAATCCAATCCAAAGTGCTTGGGTTGATTTTTTGTTGACCGAGTGAAACATAATCCAACCCGATCAAACTCAATCCTTTACGGGTTTAGTGACGGGTTTAGCAAGTTGAACCCGAGACTCAACTTAACTCGATAATAATATTATATTATTATTATTATTTATTATTTCAAATTAAAAAATATTTATTGGTAGATAAAAAACAAAATAATAAACTCCTAGTCAATAGTTTAAACTCTTATGAGAATTGATTCTTAACACTATCAGAGCCACTAATTTATTGTTTATTTTTATGTTACAACAATGATATATTTTATTCTTTTAAAAAAATACAAAAAAATTCTAAACATTCAATTTATTATTTAAAAAATATTTTTTAAAATCATGACATAATTAACTCAAGCCAACTTGTTCAATGGCAGGTTGAGTTAAGTTGGATTTAATGAGAAATAAATAAAAACTTAATTCAACCCGTGGACATCCCTACTTCTTTAACAAACAAAATTTCAAAGATAAATTATGAAAAATGAATAAAAAGATTCTAATTTTTTTAAGAATAAATATTGGGAATTTACAGTTTATGAGATTTATCTCTTTTTCAACAAAAGAACACCCAATTAAAAACTTTCAATATTTATCCTTGAATTATAAATTCTAACCCACGCAAATTTTATAAAATAACATTGGGTTTCTTTCTTTTCAAATGATTTGCGAGACTTTTGTTAACCATTCTCCAATTGATGATGACAACATACAATCTAAACATATTTGGTTTGAGATTTATATATTAATCAACAAGGAATGGTAAAATTGGGCTAGTTTGGCTTGCTCGCTAAAAATGGAGCGGGTGGATTGACCGGTCATGCTAAGGGCAGGCTAAACAATTTGGTTTACCCCGTTTGTAGGTGGGTTATTGGGCTAGCAAGTTAGTTTGCCAGTTTTTCAACTTTTTTAATTTCAAATTTTTGTTTTTTATTTTTTTCTAAACCAATTTTTTTTACCAAAATATCAAAATAAAAATATATTAACCAAAGTAGTCTGAAAATTATAAAGTAAATTTCTAATTTTTATTTCTAATATAAACTAAATTTTAATATAATTTGATTAATTATTAAAGTAAAGTAGTAATATTAAAGTTTGATTGTTTAATTATGTTTTACACTTATAATATAATTAATATAAAAATATTATAATATAAGATGACGAGTTGGCAAGCTAGTCTATCTCATCTTTGATCTGACGAGTTGGGAGGTTAGGCAAAACAGACCAACAGAGGTCGGAGAGTCAAAATCCTAAGTTATTTCGCCAAAATTGTAGCAAGACAACCCATTAAACCTAGCATACTACGTCATCCCTATAATCAATGGGGCATAATAAGTCTTACAGTAAGGATTGATACTGGCCATTTTACATATTTTGCTTAGGAAAGCTGACAAGAAACTTTGGCGATTAATTTGTTAAGAAGAATACCAATTTTCAAATTATGAAAGAAAAAGTCACAAGATTGTAAAAAACTATCATATCTTGACATTTTAGATTTTGGTAATGGAGCTTAAAAAAAAATTAAAATTGGTAATGGATATTTTACAAGTCTGATAATCGATAGAATATGGAAAAAGTTATCCTAAACCCTAAACCCTAAACCTTAAACCCTAAACCCTAAATTATTATATGAGACGATCATATCATTTATAATCTCCTCAATAATAATTCATATTTGTAAACGCTATTTATTCAATTTATGAAATGAACAATTACTTTTTAGTTAAATTCAATTAAATTGATTTATTTATTATATGTCATATGATTATTGGTTAAAATATGAATGATGTCATTGTTTTTTACCATGATAGGTAGATTTCAATGAGATAATAAAAAATAATTTGAAAATTAGAAAATTGTCACCAATATTTATTAAGAAAAACTTTAAAAAAATTAAAATAAAACTAGTCTACAAAACTAGATTTTGAGTTTGAAATTTTATTACGTGTAAGAAAAATATTAAACGTACAAAATTAAATAACTTTAAAAATATTTATTTCATCCCTAATATTTGTGGTTAAGAATTGTATTATTTATGAAAACTCTTATTATTATAATTTTATCTTTTTAATTAACTCATTTTATTTTTATTGTTTTTTTGCTCAGGAAGAGTGAATTTCTGTTTCTATGTATCTTCTGGTGCAATACTGAATCAAAGTTTACACAATTCTTTAATATGATTTGAGTATTGGATACTTTTTATTTTTTATAATATAATTTGTTTATAATATAATATTTTAAAATTTTTATTATAATTACTAAAATTTATTTATAATAGTTTATATTTTACATTTTTAAAAGATTTACATTTTTATGACATAATTTGTTTGTAATAAAATATTTTAAAGTTTTATTAAATTTTATATTATATTTATTCATAATAATTTACTTTTTATTTTTATTTTATATTATATTTTAATTAAAATTATAAAGCAAATGCACATGTGGTTCGTAGCTTGCCTAGTGAACAATTGCTTTAATAATACGGATCCTTTGGTCTTAGGGAAAAATTATTGTTACAATTATAATCGTATAATTTTTTTAAGTTTGCAGAGCAATTAGTTTATAAACTTTAAAAAAAATTACACACCTTACGGACCAACTAATTTGTAAGGAAACTGTACACCTACCTACCAACTTATTTGTAAGTGTATAATTTTTTTGTGATACGAACCAGTTGGTCTATATAATTCTAAAAATAAGAACATTTTAGGAATTTTAATATAATGGTAGATGATAAAAGAAATATGGCAGTATTAAAATAATTTTTTCACTAAGAATAAATCTCATTTTTAAGATCTGTTAGCCACACCCTCAAACATACTAAATACACTGTCTTGTATTGCTTTCAGCCTAGAAAACTTCAATTCACAATTTTCATTATTTACAGCGCTCAAATTTGTTAAATACACTTTTTTTTTTTATCTTTCCATTGGGTGTACTTATTAAATAAGGTAGTGTAAATAGGAAGTGTCATTTTTATTTTTGTTTTTTTTCTTTATTGAATTATCTAAACAAACTTATTTTAAGAAAAAAAAAGTAAAATGTTAATAAAAAAAAATTGGACAAAATTGGCTGTCAGCACCTTGCAATAATTTTTTCCCTTAAAAATGTATTCTTCTGATTGATCCTTGATTTTGTATAATACAATAAAAGTATTATGTTGGCTCCGGCAACTATAATTAGTTGGTCAATAGAAGTATAATATATAAGAATATAAAGAATGTTGAAGAGAAGTATTTGCTCATGTTTACATTGAAGTTGCTTTGACTAACCATGATAAGCAATATAGTTCTAGTGTTTTTTACCGTGTTGATTACGAGGGCGTAAGTTGAACAAACATTGTATATGGATATTATGGACATTTGGTTCGTGATTATGTTAATGCAAGATCACCTTTGAAGGATTCTTCCATATGGTCAATGAGGGTTAATTATTGCTCCCACAAAATATTTTTTAATGAATGTTGTTAATAAGTTTTATTCTTTCCATAAAGATTAGTATTTCCTTGTCAAACATTTTTTATAAAATGAATGTAAAAATTTATGAGTTTAATTAAAATGCATTTTTCAATGTGAAAAATTTTACAGTAACATTTAATCATAATATTTTATTTATGGTAAATTTATTTACTAATATACTTTAAAAATCATAAAATGTAAAATAAAGAAATATGATTAAATGTCATTATAAAATTTTTTTATACTATCAGTGCATACTAATTACATTCAAAAGTTATAAGAGATAAAACAGAAAAATATATTGATTTACATGTTACATTTCAAATTTATTTTAGTATTAACAATAAAAAATAAAAAATAATAAATAATTTATAATATAAAAATGTATAGATAACAGATATCATTTGTAGAAATATAGATATTTTGAATTGTTTTGTCATGACATTATGTCATTACAATGTAACTTTTCTATAAAAATACAGTAAATTATTTTTGTTCCCCAACTAAGAAAATAATTTTTGGATATAATGTTGATCATCTGATCTTATAAAACAAGCGGCAGGAATGCATGTAAAGATTTTTACATTAATATTCAATTACAACCTTTTATTCATAGTAAATTTATTGACTTTACTTATTAGTACTTTAAAAGTCACACCAATTAAACTCATAATTTAAAAGGAAAAATATTGCCAACCATATTAAATTTAAGTAAAAGCTCACAATGCATCTTAAATTAAAGACTTAATTTTTTTTAATGGGAGACAAGACAAAAAGCCAAAAGGAAACAAAACAAAAAGAACAACAGGAAAATAAAAACTAAGCTCTAGCAAACATAGCCCTCTAAAAAGTGAGCCTAAAAACTATGAAGTATGTTACTTGGAGGTTCAAGCAAAAGAACATAAGTTGCTAAACCCTTGGCCCTCTTCTTTGCTAACACATTTGTTGCTAAATTCCCCTCAATGAACATGTGTAAAAGCTCAACACTCCAATCCCTTGAATCAATTCCTTCACATCATAGATAATTATTGCATACTAAAAAGAGAAATACACATCTTCTTGGATGAGAGAAATAACTTGAAGAGAGTCAGACATGCATTTAACCTTCCTAAAGTGATAGTTCCAACATAGTTGCAACCCCTTCATAACAACAAAGAGTTTACATGTAGAATGTTACCATCACCCAAATGACCACAAAAATCTTTGATCTAGCGACCATCAGACAAGTGTATATAGCTGCCAAACTAGATCTTCTTCAATGATGTTTCCATATGTATTAACAACAATCTAGTCCTCTATAGGAGCATTCCAACTAATCATTTATGGGTCCCTAAGCACATTAACAACATTTGTACATTAAACACCTTTAATAACATTTATTAAAAATACACTAACATAGATTATCTCCCATCCACATGCCTATTTCTGGTAAAAAATAGAGGCCATACCAAATCTGCCACATGATAGCCCAAAAAGAGATAGCATCTTCCTTAATATTGTCCAACACCCATTCTCTAGCTAAATTTGATAGATAGAAATATGACTTATGAGAATAGCCAAATCCTTCCCATATTTCCTGGGCTTTCATGAAATCTCTGTAACAGTCTGAAATTTTATAAAATAAGCATTCAAAATTTTTTGTAGTTTTATTTATTGATTTAATAAAATTTGATACTTTTATTAACTAAAATGTGACGGGAATGAAATATTATTATTATTATTATTATTATTATTGTTATTATTATTATTATTATTATTATTATTATTATTACTTCATTATAATAAGAACAAGTTAAAAAAGTTAGGTCTGTTGGGGTAGACTCATAAGAGTTAGAAATTAAAATGAATCAGGAGAGGGATATTGGCATTATACTCATTTTTTACACAAACTTTAACCCTAAATGTGAAACAAAGGAAACTGTTAAATAAGAAAACTCAGAGGGAGGCAATCTTCGCTGAGAACCTTAAAGAATCATTCTTACCTTCTATGTTCTTCATCTCTTTGAGGTAAGGGAGAATGAGATTAGCTTATACATAGACATATATAAGAAATAGGGTAGTGAAGACTAACTCTAAGCCTCCTAGGAGTTAAGTTATATGTGATTTATGTAATTGATTTGTTCATTTATTTCCATGAATGCTATTGATTATTAAATGATGAAGAATTTTAATTATATAATTGATTAATGTGGTGATTGAGGATTGTTATGTTCCTTGAACTACTCTCTATATAAAAAGAATTAGGTGTTAGGGGTTTTCTTTCATTGAGTATATAGATGGAAATATTTATTGTTATCATTGCAATTGTAGGTTATAATGATAATTAAGTATTAGAGATAGAAAAGTAGAATGTATGAATTATATTGTGATGTACCTTATAAATTTTATTGGTGGTGAATGAATAAATGCGCATTAGTTATTGAGGTGCATGAATTGAGGACTTGTCCCACTATATGAAAATTGTGTGAATTATAATTGAATGTATGATGTATTGATGATCATGGTCAGAGTGTGTGTGACGAGGTGCTATCCCAGTTGCAGTTGGCATAATTAAATTTTGATATTGTGAATTATGTTGTTGCATGAATTGATGTATGAATATGGCAGTCTAAGAAGTTTGTAAGGATCGCCTATTGTGTGACACTCTATAGCATGTCTTTTTAGGTTGTATTGCATTGCACAGTTGTACCTATGTGTTACTGACGTAGAAGATGACTACTTTGAGCCTGTACCTGAGAAAGCATACATGAATTGCATTACATGAGTATCATTAGAATGACTTGAATTTAATGTGGTTGTGTGGTTTCATGTGATATATTATGGGTGATTATATCTCTTATTTATGTTGCTTAATTATGTATGAGTAATGTCTCACGACTTTTTTAAACTTTTTTACCCAATTAGAGGAATTTCACTAAATCATGTTATATTTATGTATTTGGGATAAAAGAGTGTCACAAGTTTCATAATATTATATTATATGATTCTGACAATTTATTTTCTATTCATATAATGTTCATAACTTTAATTGTAAGTTAACCCGTTTAATGGATCTATGTGAACTAGTAGTTTTTATACCTTTGACATGTTTTTAACTCAATATGGAGATAAATTATTTTCTCTTTCATAACTTGTTTAGTAATAATCAATTTGTGGTATCATAATGTGAATTATTTTACCCAAATGACAAGTCTAGTATTTAAATGAACAAATTTCTATATTATTTTGTAAATTAAATAATAAAGCATTTGGGGTAGAAGAGTGTCATAATCTCTTAAATAAGGAAGATTACTTTCCTCGCTCTCACCACACCGAGTGCAGGTCCCACAAATCTAGATACTATGAGGAAGTAGAACTCCCTTCGTTGGTAAGGAATTGTGATAGAGGAGCCATACCAGAAAACGAATATTCTTAAGTGCCTTCAATTTCCAAATCCATCACCATGAGGCAGTGTTTGAAGCACATCGTTGAATAACCCAAGTGTATTCACTACGAGCTAAATATTTGCCTAACAAGGACACACTCCAAATTGAAAACATCATTAACAGCTACGTCAAAGAAGGGTATATGTTTTAAGATCAGTTCCGTAATCTCCCTAGGTAAATAAGTCCACAAGTTACCAAGATGCCATTCCTCTTCACTTCATAAATCTTCACCCTTTTATCCACATCAGTATGTTAACAAAAAGAGATCTTATCACATAATCTACCACTGCCAAGCCAATTGTGATGACAAAAACTAACATCACCATTACCTAGCTTAAAACAGAAACTCAGCAAAAGCTCCTTACAAATTTTTAAAATTGAGTTCCAAACAAAAAAGCCTCTAGAATTACAGGCTTCAGGAATCATATTACCATTGAGATATTTTCCCTTGAGAATTTGGACCTAGAGTTTATTACTATGGATAAGATCCCAAATAAGCTTTGTCAAGAGAAATATATTTTGAAGCTAAGCTACCCTTAAACCAAGCCCTCTATGCTTTCTGTGATGGGTGATTTTGTTCCAACCAACAAGATTTATACCTTTATTATCCATATTCTTCCATAAGAAATTACGAGCTATTGAATCTAATATGTTGCAAACATTTTGTGGGGGCAAATATGCTTGCATCAAGTAGGTACAAATGCAAAAACTAAGTTTACAAGTGTTAGCCAATCAGGTTTATTCAGTAACCTTTGCTTCCATGATGTCAACTTTGAATTAATACGATCTAACACCATGTCAAAATGTTCTTTTCTTGCCTCCCTTAAAAAACTGTGAATCCCAAATAATGTCCTAGATTGGAAGTAAAAGAAATTTCAGAAGTCCAGGTGAACTTCACTTTCTTCACATTAGTAACATACTTAGAAGCTAAAGTTCTAGATTTTAGCAAATTAATCTTCAAACCTGAAGCATTACAGAAATTCTTAAGAAGATTAGACATAAATCTCACCTGAGAATATTTTGCCTTCATGAAAAGTAAGCAATCATTAGCAAAAAATAAATATGAAATGTGGGATCCCTCCTTAGCAATCTTGAGAGGAAGCTAGTTACTTTGTTAGATGGCTTCTAAAATCATCAATCCTAATTTTTCCATACAAAAATACAATTATATGAAGAAAAAGGGTTGTCTTGACGGAGTCCTCTTTTTGGCAAAAAAAAAAAAGAAAATGGATTTGCTACCATTCCAAAGCAGCGTAAGGGAGGAAAATGTGACACAACTCATAATGAGATTAATTGTGAGTGATGAAAAACCAAACTCCATTAGCACTTACCAGAGGAAATCCCAATCAACATTGTCATATGCTTTTTCCAAATCTGGTTTAAAAATAAGGTCTCCATTCTTCTTTGATTTGTGCATATGATGAGAACTTTCTATAGAATAATCACATTATGAATAGTGCCACTCCTTGGGATGAAGCTGCTTTGAAGAGGACCAATGAGTTCATTAAAGAACAGTTTTAGTCTAGCTACTAAGACTTTCGTGATCAGCTTATGAATCACATTGCATAAGCTTATTGGACTAAAGTCCTTGTAGCCCATTGGTGGTCAATATAGGGAATCAACACGAGGAGCGTATCTGCTAGACAAGCATCAATTTTTCCTTTTTGAAAAGCATCCTTTACTACATTCCAAACACTGTCCCCAACAACATTCCAATAGAGTTTGAAGAATATAGGTTGGAATCCATCCGAATCCGGGACTTTGTAAGATTTCATACTCTTTAACGCATCATGAACCTTCTTCTTAGTAACTAGTCTAAGAAGTTCGTTAATGCAATCCTCTCCCAATCTAGGTATAGAGGGATTATGAATAAAAGGATTAAAGCTTCTTTAACATTAAATAGATTCTTATAAAAGTCAACTGATTCTTTATGAAGAATTTCATAATTCGTGCACCACTCACCAGTAGGAAGGTGAAGGCTATGAATCCTATTCTTATTTCTTCGAATAACTATCTGGGTGTGAAAGAAAGATGTGTTATGATTGCCAAACTTTACCCACTTCTCCCTGGACTTCTGAAACCAAAATACCTCTTTCTGAAAAAGAATATTATCATATTAATTTTGATTTGAAGTTGTGTTTGGATACGGAGAAGCTCTGACGAATCCACCCTCTCCAAGGAGCGTTTAATACCTTTAAGCCTGGACTATATCTTCCTTTTATCTGGGGTGGATATTACCGAACTTATCCTTATTAAACTGCAAGGAGTCTAGCTGAACTTGATGAAGTGCCAAAGAGACTTTGTAAGTGACTCCCTTGCATTTGTAACAACAGACTCGTACTCGTGATGGGTTGCCCAAGCAACCTCGAAATGAAAAGGTCTCTAGCCTCGATTAGTATGTAAAGGTCCACACTTTAGCAGTAAAGGGTTGTGATCAGAATGCAAGCGAACAAAGATGTTCTACCAAAGCCTTCGGGAAAGATAATCTCCATGCATTATCAGCAAGAGCTCTGTCTAGACGTCTATAATACATGCAGCTCCCCGGACCAGGACATTGCCAAGTGAAATTGTAGCAAAAAAAATCCTAGCTCCATTAACGAACAATTATCCAACATGGATGCAAAAGCCTCAACTCGAGAATGATAATAAATTCCCCTGCGTTGTTCAAAAGCTAGAAGAATATCATTAAAGTCACCAATGATAACCTATGGAAGATGGAAACAAGTACGCAGCAACTCTTTGATATAGCTCCAGAGTTGCATTCTCACGTTTGGAGTTGGATATTTGCGTAAACAGCAATGCATATCCAGATGCTAGACCCAGAAAAGACCAACATAGATATAGCTTGGGGTCCAGAATCAAGAACTTGAAATGTGAAAATATTACCCAACAGTGCAAGAATCCACACTCCCCCTGATTGATCACGTGCCTCTTCAATCACTGCTTTGCCATAGCCAATATGGAACCAAAAAGCCTCAGTTTTAGCAAAGATAGTATGAGTTTGAAATAACATCAGCAGACAAGGTTTGACACGCAGAAGAATATCCTTGATTTGCCTTTGACTTTTGCGATTTGCCACACCTCTTAACATTCCAAGCAATAGCTGAAAAACTTTTAAACTGAAACGTGAAAAAATAAAAAGGAAATTAAGACAAAGCTGAAGCTTCATCACGTAGGGGTCTCCTCTACCATCTCCGAGTCATCACTTGTCTCTTCCTCGCCCACCACTTCCTCCATATGCACATTGTCATGACTTTTTTGCATGTGTTAGTCTTCAAATATGCCAATACTATCACTTTACATGATTGGTTTGATTAGAATCAATACTTAACTCTACAAATCTGTTCAGTTGATTTTATTTCACACTTTCACCATTTACATTTTTGTTAGTTTTAACATGTGACTTTGAAGGGTTTTCTATTTGGAGAAATAATACACGTAAACTTCTTTAATTTATTTATATTATTAACAATCTTTTATTTTTATCTCTCTTATCTTATTACATTATAAATTTTATTATATCTATATATCTTTTTCTTTTTTCTTCTTGTCGTTAGGTTTGCAATAGCTCATGTATCTTTTCTTTCGGGAAACTACTGGTCAATCTTCATGCAATTCTTTCACCCCTGATTTTGCATCATTGACTATCCCATGATTGGAAGCGATGGCCATGTAGGGTTTGCTTGGTCAGGTTGCACTGTTGTACCTTCAATATGCGCTATTCCAGAACTCCCATCATTGCAGCATTTGCCAGTGTAACTTGGGTGCAATTCTGAGATACATGGCCATAATATTCGCATTAAGAGCATATGAGATGAAGCTCCTCACACTCCACTTTGTAGCAATGACCCCTCAACCATACTTTGCCTACTACCGGTTTGTTAAGTACTATTTCAACACACACCTTTGCAAAGCGACAACATTTAAAGTTGTCAAATCAACCTTTAAGGTACACCCACAGCTGAAGCAAGACTCAACAAAACACTCTCATCATAATACTCCATTCCAAGGCTTGGAAAACCAATCCCAACTAGAGTGCTTTTAATGGTAGCATGAGAGGACACAAAGTCTGGGACCCATGGTTTAACCGCCAAGTAGTAATCGAAAATCATTTAGGGCCCTCCAACGATCACCTTGTCTCTATCTTCCACAACATCAAATTATATATTTTATCTCTTAACTTCTGTAATTTTAAAGATTTTAACCTCATTTTTTACTTTAATTTTTAATTTGATTGGATGATACACATAGCTCAATACTGATAGATAAATCCTTATTTTCAAATTAAGAGTTAATATGACTTTTTTTAAAACAAAAAGTGAGTTTAAGCTACAATTAGTTTAATATTAAAAACTAATTATTTATTTATTTTTATTATTTTAAGCTTGACACAATAAAATTAGGTGAAGAAATAAATTAGCATTCTCTTTTTAATAATTGTTACGCTATTTAATAATTAGGTGAAGAAATATAAATGACTCATTTATATTATATATTCACATTTTTTCATCTTATCATTTATTTGCTTATGTTGGTTAGATATATATCAACATTTACTTAAATTTTTTCCTCCGACTTTTTTTCTTTTTAATTTTATGTCTTTTTTTTATATTTTTCATCTTTTTTATATTTATACTTATAAAACCAAAAAAATATATCATTCTACTGAAGAGCATGTTTTATTATTATTATTATTTATCTCATAAATAAAATCATTTTTGTATATTATATTTTATATTTTGAATATCATGAATCTATATTGATATTTATATCTAAATATATATTATTTTTAATTAAGAGACATTATTAGTGGAGAATGATGCAGCCAAGGAGAGATATATACATATATCCACATTCAAACGAGAACAGGGAAGAATACTCATAGTTTAAAAATTTAGTATGATTGATTGACTTGAGAACTTGTAATTTAATAGAGTCAAAGTAATGATTAAATTGATGAGTCATTAATTTAATGTGACCTAATTTTACTCAAGTAGTCGAACCGGGTATTTCAATTTTTTAACTAATCAAATGATAATTTAATTTTTATTAATTATGATGTTTTTATTAATATTGTCAATTGTGTTTTTCATTATTTTATGATTTATTTTCATGTTGCAAAATTTTCTTTTTGTTACTACATGATTTTTTATTTGGTTTTGATATTAGATATTCAATTTATTTGTTTTCGATATTAGATATTCAATTTATGTGTTTGAGGAGTATATATATTTAATAAGTTTAAATACTTTAGCTTTTGTTTATAAATAGTAATTTTTTATTTATTTTAATATAGGTGTGAAATTTTATATGATTTTATTATGAATAAGGAATTAGTGACTAATTTTTCTTGACCAAGTCAACAACTAGGTTGATTTTTAAAACTATGGACATACTCACAATACTTATATTTGTTCTCCTATTTAAATTCATCTTTTTTACATTTTTTATAAGATTAGAATACAATTTTGTTTTTTAATTATTTGTTTAAAATTAAAAATAAGTTGACTCATTCACATGTTTTATATATGTATTATATACAAAAAAATTTATCTTGTTTGTCTTTTAGGTATTTTGTAATAAAATAAATTTAAACTTCATCCATCACTATTCCTATTTTACTTGGTATCATATTTTTTTATATTCACTATTCCTATTTTACTTGGTATCATATTTTTTTATATGCACATTTATATCGTATTTGCTTCAATAAAAAAAAATCTCATTGTAATAATTTACTGAAAAAAATATAATTTAGACTTTTTGTAAACGATATATTTAATATAAAAAATTGATTCGTTGAGATAGTTATGTTAAGATAATAGTATACAAATATGGTTTATATACACACTGCTATAAGTAAATTTACATTCATTGAGTTGTAATTGCATTTATTTATAGTAAAAAATATATCTAAGAGAAATTAATATTTATCTTGAACATGTATCTTACTTGAAAATATTTTGATTTTTTTGTGTAATTTTAGACATTTATCATCATCCAATATTGTACATTAATACTATTTTTTTATTAAATAAAGATAATTATATAAATTTAATAAAACTATTTTAAAACATGTAGAATAATATAACAATATTCATTCCCATTAAATATATACATAACCTGGGTTGAATTAGGCTTCTTTGGATAAACTCATAGTATAATTACTTATTGAATAAGAGTCTTTTACATAAAAACTTATATTATAAACTTTTAAATTCAATGATTAAGTTATTTGTATTTGGATATACAAATTTAAAAACACTTATATATGAAAAAAAGTATTTATACATATAGTTATATATATTGTTGTATATAGCTTATAAAAGAATATATTGGTGTGTTTGTACACGTGTATGTGTATGTATGTATGTATGTATCTATATATATATATATATATAGAGAGAGAGAGAGAGAGAAAGAGAGAGAGAGAGTTGTTAGCAAATTTTAATCATGAGAGAGACAAAAAAATGTGAGAAGTCAGAGTCAAAGAGAGAACACATTTTAAATAAGCTGAAAATAGTTTATAGCTTATTCAAATAAGCTTGTGGACCTTATATAAGTGTTTTTATAAATTTATCTAAATGTTTCTATAAGTGCTTATAGGATAAGATGAGCTCAAATAAGTTGTAAATAAGCTCTTCTGAATGGGTTTTAACCATGCTTAGGTTAGTTTGTGGTGTTAGCAAACCAACCATAGTTGGAGAGATAATTTTTTTAGCACTTTCTCATTTGTTATTCGCATCCTACCAAGTTTAAAATAATATGGAAAACTCCAACATACCCTCACCCTATTTTAACTTACATTTAGGGTGTATATTCCATATCAATAGATCCAAAATATGTTATGTTAATTAACACAAGAGATGGCCAATTGTATTTTAGATTAACACATTTGGAGCAAAATAACTAATGTTCGGATCATTTAATCCAAACATAAATATGATATTACACTTCTAGATAAGCCAATCTGGAATGCTAATTGTGTAAAATTCAGGATGCATTTATTATGAATAAAAATGGATAGATGCTATTATAATTTTGGATCACTTGATTGGGAATACAATTGGTCATTACCTGTTGCTGCACTCTAGATCACCTAATTAAGAATTAATATAATGTATTCCGGATCAACTGATTTGAAATATATATTTTAAGGCATTTTAGATCAATTGATCCATAACACTTTAAAATGTATATTTCATATCAATTGATCTGGAATATACACCCTAAATATAAGTTAAAATAGAGTAAGAGTATATTGGGGGTTTTTCATATTATTTTAAATATTATTGGGTGCAAATAACAAATATGGGGTGCTAAAAAAAACTACCTTCATAGGACCAATGGTTCTATCAAATCCAGAAAGTCATCTCTAAGCATGACAATAGAACAGGGCAGGGACAAGTATGATATTCTCATCTCATCCTCGCTTTTGAAATCATATTCATCTTTATCTGCATGCCCAACGGATATGAGATTTGTGTCTACATCGGTATACCCATATCTGGGGTTAGGATCCTCTCCTTTTTTTTCTCTCCATTTCCTTCCATTACTAAACTTTTGAATACATAAATGTTACATCCTATAAAATTTATATCGTTTCTATTTAATTAACTTTTTCAAAAGTATAGGAAATGGAAGAAAATGGACAAAAAGAAAATGGAGAGGATCCATTTCCCCATATCTGTCACATACTCATAACAAAATTATAATAATTTTTCAATAAAAAATAAATTATTTGAATATAATTATATTAATTAAAAAATTATCAAATAAATGCAAAGTTTGTAATTTAAATATCAAACTTTTCTTCTTCTTTTTCAAATGTCAAACATTTCTTAACATCCAAAAATGGTAATTTATGAAGAAAATATAAATCTGAGGGCTCATTTGATTTAAAATTAAGTGTAATAAGAGTTTGAGATATGTTAGTCATAAAAAAATAAGTGTAGGGACAAGGACGAGGTGAATATGTATATCTCTATCTGACTTAACAAATCAGGTCTTCGTTGTACTCGATTAAATTAGAGATTTCCTTGTTAACTTTGAGGTAAATTTAAGAATTACCTACTGATACGAGTTTATTTTTCATCCCTAATTACCTTAAATCTCATTTTTAAAATTTCATTCATTAAGCACATTTGATGAAGTCCAATACCTCCTTTGTAATTTTAGCAATAATAAAGAATTCCAATTAGCCATATGAATCCTTTTTGACAAAGTCTCAAATGTTACTAAACAGTGATGTACATTACACAATCTCAAATCACTTACAATTTTTAAGTTTTAGGAAATTTACATCAATCTCAAGTTTACCATTGAGTTTAACTAATTTTATCGATCATAAGTTCAAAATAAAACAAACTAGCATACGTTTTATCACGTTTTTGCCTTCTTAAACTCATACAAGAATTCAAAATCAAGTTAAAAATTATGCTAAAAATAAATATTGTAATTTCCTTTTTACACTATTCTATTTCTATGAATAAATGTAATTAGTTTTCAGTTTTGACTCTCTTTGATAGTATTGACGATAGATATATAAGCTCTATATATGAAGGTAATTAAGGAGGACATAACTTATTTCCCTAAACATCAAAATAGAAGCAAGAAAAGCTAAACAAGGAATACAACCACGAACCATCAAATCTCTTTTACAGTTCATCTAACATGTAATAGGCAAAGTTATAAGCTAATTGTCCAACAAAATCACCTAAATAAAAAGATAGGAGCATGGTTATTTTAATTAAAATAAATAATAACGATAAGAACCGAATAAAAAATATACTGTGCACTCAGGATCAAAATCCTCAAAGACACAAAGATGTTTCTCTTGAAAGAACATAGATTATATTGTCTTGAC
This sequence comes from Psophocarpus tetragonolobus, assembly GCA_037954015.1. Taxonomy (NCBI): domain Eukaryota; kingdom Viridiplantae; phylum Streptophyta; class Magnoliopsida; order Fabales; family Fabaceae; genus Psophocarpus; species Psophocarpus tetragonolobus. Next base: position 32,295,157 of record CM075690.1, on the reverse strand, counting down.
GTAGAGAGATAAATAGTTCAATAACTTTTGATTTCAAAAGATAAAATTAATTTACGATTGCAATAAAATTAGATGAAGAAATAAATTAACATTTTTAGAAGAGCAATTTTTTGCTGAAGAAATCAGGGAAGTAGTTTGGACTTTGAAAGGGGAAGAAGTTTGGGACCGGATGGACTTGGCATGAATTTCTATGAATCCTTATAGGACATTATTGAGGATGATGTGGTTAACTTGGTTCAAGAATTTCATGGATTAGAGAAACTGCCCAAAAGTGTTAAGTCATATTTCCTTACTCAGATTCGAAGGTGGATAGACCCCATAATTTATCTCAATATTGACCTATCTCTCTGATTTCAAGTGTTAAAAAACTAATCTCTAAAATTTTGTCTGTGAGGCTTAAGAGAGTGTTGGGGGGTTATCTCTAAGTGTCAAACAACTATTTTACCTAGAAAATGCATACTTGATGGAGTTCTGGTTACTAACGAAGTCATTGATTAGGCTCATAGGCATAAAAAAATTTGCTTTTTGTTTAAGGTTGATTTTGAAAAAGTCTATGACTCGGTCAATTAGTAATTCCTAGATTATATGTTTTGCAGGTTAGGGTTTGGTGACAGGTAGAGAATGTGGATATCAAATATAATCCGAAACAGTCGCATATTTGTTTTGATCAATGACAATCCGACGTTAGAATTCCAACCGGAAGGGGAATAAAGCAAGGAAACCTTCTTTCTCCATCTTGTTTCTGGTGGTGACAGAAGGTTTGGCGGGATTGTACATAAAATCAATTAAAAAATAAGCCTATAAAGAGATCAAAGTGGATGAAGTAGAAAAATTCTCAATACTTCAATATGTCGATGATGCTATTTTGATGGGGAGTAGATTTTCAGACTATTTGTACTCTAAAGACTATCCTAAGGGGCTTTTAGATGGTGTCTGGGTTAAAGGTTAACTTTCATAAAAACCACTTTTATGAGCTAAATATGGATCCATTGTTCGTGCACGTTATTGGTTGTCTTCTAAATTGCTCGGTGAGTTCTCCACATTTCAAATTCTTGGGTGTTCCTGTAGGGGTTAATCCCATGTCGGTGGTAGCTTGGAGACTTATAGTTGATTAATTTAAGAAGTGGCTTTCATATTGGAAAGGGAAGAATCTGTCACTCGAGGGACATTTGGTAATGATAAATTCAATACTCTCAAGCTTTCATTTGTATTACTTTTCATTTTTCAAGGCACCTAAGAAGGTGATTAATATTCTAAAAGCTCTACAACATAATTTTCTGTGGGGAGGGAGTGTTGTGAGAGTAAAATTGTATGGGTGAGTTGGGAGAGGGTGTGTAGGCCTAAAAGTGAAGGGCGTTGAGAGTGAAGTGTCTGTTGAAGTTCAACCTTATTTTGTTTGCTAAATGGAGATGGAGGTTCTTGGATGATAAAAAAGTAACATGAGGTCCTTTGCTTCAAAGTAGATATGGTGACTTCTAAAATTTTCCGTATCAACTTGCATAGCAGGCTAAATGTTCAATTTGGTGGAAAGATATTTGCTCAATAGATGGTTTTATGGCAAAGAACCTAGGTTGGTTAAAAAACAATGTTAGAAAGCAATTAAGTGATAGAGAAGAGACTTTGTTTTGGAATCACAATTGGTTAGGTGGTGGATCACTAAGAGTGTTTTTCCCTAGAATATTTGAGTTGGCTATGAATAAGAGTGCAACAGTGAAAGAGATGGGTGGATACATGTCGGTTCGTGTGGTGGAAGTGGGATTGGAGAAATGGGTTGTTCGTTTGGGGAGGAGCAGGTGCTTATTTCTTTGGAGGAGTTGCTTCATAACTCAGTTTTTCATCAACTAAAGTGTGACTGATGGATTTGGTACTCGAACAGAAAAAGTGAGTTCTTTGTTGTTGATGCTTACATGCTCCTTCGTGAGGGCTTGGATCAAGAAAGCAAGTCAACCACAAATTCCCAATTGTTGAAAGTCTATGGAAGGATACGTTGCCTTCTAAAGTAATAGTGTTTTTGTAGAAGTTGTTCCTTAACAAGTTATGCATAGTTGATAACTTGTTGAAGAGATGAGTTCTTATTCATCCTAATATGCAAATATGCGTCTTGTGCAAGGATCATGAAGATGCATAGGTGTGTGGTACAAGGTTATGAAGTAGATTGAGATTAAATCACCTTTATTGGATAAACTTCGTCATTTGTTTCACCTAATTAGTTCTTGGATGATGGGGAAACACAAAAGAAAATGTAGGTATCTATTTTGGCACGTGGTTTGTTGGAGTATTTGCATATATAAAAACTCCATTATTTTCAATAATAAAATAGTGGAATATTTGGATATCATGAATACTATTCAGATCATATCCTGAAAGTGGTTACTGTATAAGTTTGATTTTAATAAGAGATGTGTTTTTTTTACTAGTGTATGATCCCTTTATGTTTCTTATGAATATGAAGTAATTTTTAGGGGGGCTTTTTATAAAAGTTAATTACCTTTAGATGAGGAGGTCATAGAATAATAGTGTTTTAGAGGGAATGATACCATGTGAATATCTATTTTTTGTGATGATTGTATAAGGTATCTGAAACTTTTTTTGTTTTGTTTTCGCCTTTATCTATATAATATACACAGTTTGCCGTAAAAAAGAAACAAATAATTTTAAGCTATAGACAGAGCATGATAGAGAGTAAACGGGTAAAACACTATGTCGGTCTGTATTTTATTAAAATTGATGATATATATTTATTTATATAAAATAAAAGAAGAATTTTTTTTTGTTATGTTATTTTTTAATATTTTAGTGTTGAATGAGTCTAACATAAAAAATATTAGTAATATTAACCTCTTATATTCTTTTTAATATATTTTTTATTAACAAGAAAAATTTATGTAAAATCTATTAAAAGAGTGAAACACATAATTTATTGATATATATATATATATATATATATATATATATAAAAGCTTAATTAGCAATATTAAGTTAATTAAAAGTTGTGAGAGCATGCTTGATTATTTTTTCTCTTCTTGTGAAATTAATTAAGTGAGCATAAATAAACATTATTGTCTCATGACTAATGAATTATCTAAAATTAAATAAATTTAATAATTATCGGTGAAAGAATTGATAGTTATTTTGTGCAAGGTAATTTTTTTATTATTAATTATATATAAGCATAATTCAAAATTACAGGTTAGCATAATTTTGTGTATTTAATAAAATATTTTATCTTTATAACTCCTTAATCTAAAGTATCATTCCTATATTTTGTATTTATGACAAAATTAGACTACTAACTAGAAATATAGATAAAAATTATTTAGATAGTATTTAAAGTTTTATGAGGTTTTTTTTTTTTGTTAGAAAATAGACATGATAATTTCACTAGCACTTCATGTTATCATTTTAATGCATGCTTGCACCTTTATTGTTGATGTGACCAATATTCTCACTATACCCGAAATTCAACACTATATACGCTTTGAAAATTCTACAACGGGCAATAACAACTACCTTAATATTGTAATTAAGGAAAATAATTTTCCTTATGGTAGAGAGTTCGATAGTCATGTGCCCATTGGTATACTTTTTAAGAGAAAATAATTGTTGACTTCCTTGCCTTAAAACTTAAAAGGCATTGTCCCTTCTTATTTTGATTCAAATCTGTAGAATGAAGAACTTTTAACAAGGGAGAACTTCGCATTTGTAAGAGTAGGCATCGATGATTTGACTGCAAATTCATTTAATGTTTTATCAATGTCCAAATAGAGAAAATAAAACTAAACAAATACTTAGACATGCTATTTCTGTAAGTACTAATGACTTTCCTTGCAGAAGAGTGAGAACCATTACCATTAAGAAGTACTATAAATATTTGCTTGATAGGTTTAAAATCTTCTTGAAGTCAGACTGATGCTATTTATTTTTATAATTAAATTATCAATGTTTTAAAGTCGATAATAAATTACATTATTATGTTAAATTGTTAAACTTAAGATTTTTACAATATTTTTATAGCACTTTTTATAACTGCTTTAAGTTTTTACATTTTTTACTACAATATATAGGTACATTCAAACATATAAAAATTGTAAAAGAAAAAACAAGTGCTTCATATAAAATATACTAGAAGAAACTAGTTTTTAAAGGTTAATGAAGCAAAAGTGTTGTTACAACTAAATCTTTCAAGCCATACTTTTAACACATTAGTCTAAGAAATATTTTAAATTTATTCTAAAAATTTTACTTTTGTCATGATGTAATGACATTGAATAAATGGATGGTTAAAATTTACAATTATTTTTTCCTTAATAAGTTTATTTTGAAATCAAGTGGCATAGTTCATCTTTATAAACCTTCTTAATACATTTTTAAAACAAATATTTTTTTTATAAACAATGTTAATTTGTTAATATGTTAGTTTTTTGTAGCAGAGAGATTCAAATGACTTCTCTCTCCTCATCTTTTAACTTTACTAACAGACCTACATTATAGATCCATAGAAAACAAAAATTAATTTATTAGGGTCAATAAAAATAATTAAGTGGTTAATTTTAAAAAATAATGTCATTAAATTTAATATCTATTCCTAAAATACTAAATGATTTAAGTGGTAGTGGTATTTAACAATACAACTTATATTCCAAGGAATAGTTTCTTAATCAATGAACTATAATTTTATATTTGGAAAATAATTGACAAATTTTGTTTCTTATATATACACAGACTAAGGTACTAATTTATAAGAAAAACCTTAAATAATCTTCTATATGAAAATTTTAATATATCCATTTTGCGTATATTAAATAAGTTTTAATGATTTTTATAATGTTATGTCAACTTTAAATTACTATCTACAATTCCATTGTAAACTTGTAATTGTGTTAAAAAAAGTTTAAAAAACTTATGTTTTTATATTTTTTATTTTTAATTAATTGAGTTTAAAATAAAATTATTAATACAAATAATTATTATTGAAAATTATAACTCTAATTCTAAAAAGTTGTATCTCATAGAAGATAAGCATCATGTTTTAAAAAAAAAAACTTTGTCACATAGAGCTCAAATGTTAAGTGCACAATATTTTTAAGATACAATGTTTTGGACTTAAAGCAATCCATAAAAAACTCTTATCAAATATACTCTTAATTATTAAAGGAAATAATATTACTATTTCAAAAAAGAAGAATATTTTTAACTATGTATAGAATAATGACGAGAAAAATATATAACAAGGCAATTCAACTTTTTAAAAAAGAAAACTTATAATTCTGTTGAGATAATTTTTTTTTATAAGCAAATGTTAATTGTTAATGTGTTAATTTTTTTAATTGAGATAATATTAATTTTAAATTTTCTATTGATTCATTTTGTTTGTCTCCATTTTTATGGTATGCACTTTTACATAACAACTATTTAAAAATTATTTTTTAATTTGTTTCTTAAGAAACTAAAAAAAATAATTATCTTATAAAAATATTAATTCAAACACACTTGTAATTAAGAACATTTTATGTATAAAATTGCAAGACTTATATAGGTAACTAATCACATTACAGTAGGTAATTTACACTGAGTGTTACACTAATAAATAACTTTCCTTGAATAATTTTGTCACAAAATCCACCATTGGATTAAAAATTCATTTTATATAGAGCATACTAAACTATATGTTAAGTGCTTGTTTGACAACAGTTTTATAAAATTGCTTTCAGTATCTTAGTTTTTAAAAACTAAAAAACTTGTTTAGGTAGTGTTTTCTGAAAACAGTTTTCAAAAACAGTTCTGGTTTTTTAGTTTTTAAAAACTAAAAAACTGGAACATCTGAAAGTAGTTTTACTTTTCAGTTTTTTGTTTTTGTTTTGAAAACTCAAAATACAATCAGAATATGTTGTTTTTTGTTTTTCATTAATGAAATTCTAATAAACATTAACAATTTTTTCTATTTTTATATCTTAATAGTTTTCAAATATCATTTGCTAAACAAGTTTTTTTTTTCTTCCCGAAACAGTTTTTAAAAACTCTTTTCAAAAACTAAAAAACAAAATCAAACCAATCAAGCTCTAAGTCAAAATTGTTAGAATATGGATAAATATGAACATATTATATACTTGTGGAGCTACACTAGAATATGAATCACTTAATTACCTTCTTATTCATATCCATTTTTTTATAAAAATTGATAGATATGATATATGAAAAATAAAATTTCAATCAAGCCAGGGCAAAGCTTTGAAGGGACAGGGGAGCCATGCACCCCTCCTCTTCCCCTATTTTTTTTTTTTACAAATTATATATATTAAGTATAAAATAATAAAATATAATTAATAAAAATATTACATTTTAGAAGTTTATTAATTTACACCTACATATTTTTTAGAATAAAAAAGTTAGTAACTTACACCTTGAGTATACTTAAATAAATTTATAGATATTTTTTGTAAACTTACTCTTTCTAAAATTTAAGAGGATGTAAGTTTGAAAACCCAATAATTATAAAGATTTGCTAATTTATACTCAATTAAACTTTAAAAAAGTAAATTGGCAAGTTAAAAACATATGGAGTATATTTTAAAAACTTTGTAGTTATAACTTGTTAATTTATTTTTTTTCTAACAAATAAATTGATGTAAACTAGAAAATACCTACATTTTAATATTTAAAATACTTTACTTGTTTATATCACACTTATGTTTCCTATTTGTAAACTTTTGGCAATGATAATAAAAATCTAGATATATAAATCCAAATAATAGATTTTAAAATTAGGAAAGCAAACTTATAAATTTTGAAGAGAAATAAAATTTCTATTTTAAATAGAAAAATCAAAATTATATTTAAATAAAAAAATTATATAATAGATATATAAATTAAATTTATTTTGACACCCACAAACTTTTGGTCAAGCTTCGTCACTAAATCCAACATTGAGTTTTGAGATAAAGAAAGTTATTTGATTGTAAGTTATTAGTGGTATAACACTTTGTGTAAGTTGAACAAAAGATATCTTCTTTTCTGTTTCTATATATAGTGGGTGAGGACCCATTTAGACAAGATGTAAGAATTAATCAACTCACATGTTCAAATAACTTTTTATGAATATAATAATAATAATAATAATAATAATAATAATAATAATAATATTCACAATCAAATATATCAATTTTTATATAATTTGGATTTTCTAGATATATTGTTTAATAATGGATATTTACATATTTTAAATATCATTTTATAAGTTAATGTTGATAAAGTATTAAATAAGTTTGAATTTATGTGAAATTTTGTATATTTGATCTAATTAAGAAAAAATTTAACAAATTATATTATATCAATAAATTTTTTAGCTTGTAAAAAAATAAAAATATAAAACTCAACAATTAGATTGATAAAATTTGAATTCTAAAACAGTTGTTGAAAGTTTAAGTTAACTCATTCTTAATAGGGGTGTTTATTGGGTTGGGTGACCCGATGGCCAAATCCAAGTCAAAGTGATTGAATTAGATTTTTTTTATATTGAGTGAAACACAACTCAACCCGATCAAACTCAATCTCTTATGGGTTGGGTTACGGGTTCAGTGAGTTAAACTTAAGACTCAACCCAACCCAATCCGATAATAATGTTATATTATTATTATTTATTATTTTAAATTAAATAAATGTCTTTAACAGTTTAATTTATAACTCTTGAGTTGAGACTGTCATGTACTAAGGGAAACACTCTGCATTGCAAGGACACACCCCTACTCTAACTTGCTAATGTTTATTGGTAGGTAAAAAACAAATAATGAGTTCTCAACCAATAGTTTAAACTCTTCCGAGAATTGATTATTCACACTATTAGAGTCAATAATTTATTTTTTATTTTTATGTTACAACAATGATATACTTTATTCTTCTAAAAAATATATAAAAAATTCTTTTAAACATTCAATTTATTCTTTAAAAAATATTGTTTAAAATGGTGACATAATTAACCCAACATAACTTGTTCAATGGCAGGTTGGGTTTAATGAAAAAAAAAAACCAAAAAGACCTAACCCAACCCAATGAGTTATGATTAAGTTAGGTTTTTTGGAGGGATTTTTATTTCACATCTGCTCCTTCTTCATTTAACACCTATCCATCTAAATAATTTTTGAAAAACTCAAAAATACTCTGCAACCTAATTATCTATCCTAACACCTACCATAATCTTATCTCTATAAACGCCTATTCTAATAAATTAACCTCACTCACTCACATTTCAAAAAATAAAATAACTTACTCTATGGAATAAGCTTTTTGAACAAAGAAAAAAATTAATTAAAAAAATTATTTAACTATTTACATTATCTTTATTAGATTTTATATTTTAATAATATCATTTATTTATAACATAATTTTTTTAAATTTTATTAAAATTTTATATTTTAACATATAGAATAAATAAAATATAAAAGTTTATTACAGAAAACCTTCTCCTAATAAACTTTTATATTCATAAATTTTATATTTTATTATTTTAATTTAGAAATTTGTATCTAATATTTATATTATATTCATAAAATTTTTTAACATTTATTAAAATTTTGTATGATAAAATATAAAAATAAATAAAAATATAAAATTTATTATGAAACCTTATCTTAAATTTTTTTACTTCTTTCACAATACATGACCAGAGAAGTAAAAAAAATTGGAAATTACTCTAATTACTTTGAATATAATTATATGACATTAATTACTCTAATTACTTTGAGTTTAATTTCTCTAATTATACTGTTAAAGAGTAAAAAATAAAGGGTATATTAGTATTTTTCCCACCAGTAGGTGGGAAATAAAAATGAGATAGGTGTGAAATAAAAATTTTGTTTTAGATTTACCTAAATTCAATCCAACCCAACCCTTAAACACTCGTAATTCTTACATTTTGTGTAAAGGGATATTGACCCACCACACACAATAAAAACAATATTATATAAGTAGAAGGAAAGGACCAACATGAAATTCACTTATTTCAAAACAAAATAATAATAAAAATAGTTTATCAAGGGGCAGAGAGATACAACTTTCTGATGGAGCATTAAATCAATATATATTTAAAATTTGTTCAAAATCTTTATGAATAACAAAATAATCAATATATTATTATTATTATTATTATTATCAATAATAAATTTATAAATCAATAAAATATAATTGAATAACACATGTTTCAATAGAGACTTCAAAGATTTGCAACACATGTCACAACACAAAGATTGAGATGGCACATAGTAAAACAAAGTTGTCTTATAATATTTGGTTTAATTATGACTTATGTTTTAAAAAAAATGAACCGAATCGATTAGAAGACTAGTGAATTAGACTAGTAGGTAATCCATTTGAATTTCAAAACTGGTCATGTAAAGAATTTGTCTTAGAACTGATAAAAATGGGTAGAACTAGTTTTCATTAAAAAAATTATTTTAATTTTTTTTATTTTAAATATATTTATATTTAATATAAAAATTAAAAATAAATATAAATGAAATATTTATAAGAACTACAAATAGGTATATATTGTTTTATCAATTTTTTCTTATAAAATATATGATTTACTTATGTATAATTTACAAATTTTCATATCTTAATTTCTTATAACTTTATATTTAAGGAATTTATTTTTTAGTTTAAATATAATTTTTTATGAGCAAAAGGATTGTCAATGTAAAATATTTTACACTAATATTCAATAACAATTCACAATCCTTCATTTATGATAAGTTTTGTTAACTTAACCATTTAACACTTTAAAACTCATATAAATAAAGAGTTGTGATTAATCACAACTCTTTTATACTATTAGTGCATACTAATTAAACTCAAATTTTATTGTTAATGAATATTTTATAATTTATTAATTATTCAAATTTTAAATTTAACTATTATGATATATTTTATTTGTACTTTGACTATAAAAATGATGTTTTTCTTTAATATTAAGCATTATAAAAATATGATATTATATTTACTTAATATAATTTATTTATTATTTTATAAAATATCAATTTAACCACGACTTAATCCTGATTGAATAATGAGTTTAATTAGTATGCACTAACATTAAATTACAATATAAGTTTATTGATTTTATCAATTAATACTTTGAAAGTTATATAAATGAAGACTTATGATTAAACGTTAGTATAAAATTCTTTTATACTGTTAGTGCATACATACTATTCTTTTCTTTTGAAAAAGGCAAAATATATTCAGCACTAAGAAGAACCCTTCATGTCATAAGAAATGACAATGGGGAACTACTAAGGTTACTAGCAAATAATTAAAGATAAGAGGCATAATACACAGAACCCCTCACTTAGCAGCAACTTACAATGAACCCTACATAAGGATGACAAAAATACTCATACACATAGGTACCAACCCGAACTTGTCCCAATTTTGATGGGTATTACTTGCTTTGATCGGTATGAGTACAGGTATGGGTGTTACCTAATGTGTTGAACCGAGTATAGGTATGTGACTACCCGTCTCGTACCCACTCCATTATAATTTTATAATTATATAATAAGTTTAAATTTATATATTTAATTAAAAATTTTAATTCTTAAACTTTAATATATAATTTCTTCTAATTAATTACTCTTTATATACTTTTAAAATTAAAATGTAATTAATAAATTAATATATATAATTTATTTAATAATAAATAAGTAAATTTAAATTGTAAAAAAATAACATAATGGGTAGCTGCGGGTATACTTGAATATGAAAATACTTGATGGGAACGGTGATTAAAATTTCATACATACTCTTTTTATACCCGATCATGCACCGCACTTTGTGGGGACGGGGACAGCAAGGGTCAAACCCGCATCTGCCCGCCCTGTTGCCATCCCTAACCCCACACACAAACCAGAATCCAAAAGGGATGTCTCCTTTCTAGAAACATGAACAACATTATGAAGAGGAATCTATTTGTTCCTAAACCTTATACTAGTAAGACATAACACTGGTTGGGAGAACCATTTGAAATAAGATATAGACGATATCTTATCAAGCTCTTTAACCCACAACCATGCTCTTTGCATAGATTTTTGCAAAACTTCTTCAACAATGAAGTTCTCACCCTTAAATACCATCGTATTGCTAGCAAGTCAAATTCCCTACAAGGTAGCCAGTCAAATAATAACCAGAACCTCGACAGAACGTTTTCCTCCTACATTGGTTATCCCTAGTAAAAGCCAGTAACTTGTTTCACAATCAGCAGACAACATAGATACATAACCTAACCACCTGTAACAATTCATTCAGACAAAATAACTAAACTAAACTTACATGTAAATAGAAAATGACTAACAAATTCAAGTGCCAAACCACAAATAGGACATATTTCATCCCCAGACAATAAAATATTTCTTTTTGTGAATTGTACCTTTGTAGGAATTCTATGCAAAACTGTCTTCCAAGAAAGGAGTCTTTAATTTCCATAATCTTTTAAAAAATTAATACTTAACTCCCCGAGAGAAACCACAAGCTAAGTGATATGCCTCATTTACAGAATATTCACCAGAATTTCTCAGATTATCACCCCACCCTCATCCATCCTGCACATCTCGCCTCATATGAACCTCTTCCAACTCCTTCACTCACTCCTTCTCCCAGCTAAATAACTCTCTTATGCAACTAAGCTTCCAAATCCATATTATCACACCACCCCCAACTTAAAAAATGATTGTCTCTCTCTGATTGGATAAAGTATACCACCTCGGAAACATGGACTTAAGCCCTTCAGACACCTTCCATCCCTCATCCCAAAATTTAAACATAGACCTATCCCCTACCAAGGCCTCTACCTCCCCAAAAAACCACTCTCCCATCCCCATCTCAGCAGTTACTTTCAGAATGTCATTCCATCATTGAGATCCTCAATCCTTTGCCTTACCTCCAAATCACTCCTAATGTGCTCCCTATATCTAGTCATCGACACTCTAATCCAAAGGGAATTTCCCTCTTGGAATACCCTCAAGCACCATTTACCCAGTAAAGCTTTGTTAAATGACACCACATCTTTAATTCCAAGACCTCATTGAATTTTGTCTTTGTAAACCTACTCCCATTTGATCCATGCCACTTTATTGCCCTCTTTCGAGCCACCCCATAAAAAACTCGTCTACGTAGATTGAATAGTTTTCGTCACCTTCTTTGAAACCATGTAAAAATAAAGAAAGTAAAGAAGTATATATGAAAGAATGGATTTGATCAAGCAAATCCGCCCTCCCAATGACAAGTTTTTTGCCTCCACGGAGATAATGTTGCTCTCATTTTATCTAAATTTGGCTTCTAAACCCTCTCATACCTCACATTAGCCCCCACAATAATCATTAGATAGAAAATGGCATCAACAGTATACCATAATTAAGGTTTTTGCAAAGGAACTCAACTATTGCCTATTCACTCTACTCCCCCAAACCGCTCTTATGAAAGTTGATCTTTAGCCCATATGCTAATTGATAGCATCTTAGAGCACTCTTAAGAGTGTAAACATTTTGAAATTCTGGCAAAACCATAAAAATTGTATCATCTGCATATTATTGGATCACAACCTGAAATTCATTTCCTAATTTAATACCTGATAGCAGATTAACATATTGAGCTTTCTTAACCAGCCCTCCAAGCCCTTCATCTGCTATTAAAAATAGGAAATAAGCCAATGGTCGCCATGCCTTAAACCTCTTTGTTGCATTTCCATTTACTAAAATGGAGATAGAGGCTAAGCAAAGACATCCTTGTATCCAGTCAATCCATTTCTCCTCAAAACCAAAGTGCTTCAGCATATAAATTAGGAAAGTCCAACTGAATGGATCGTATGCCTTCTCATATTTTGCTTTAAATACCAACAAAGGTTTATTTTGTTGTTTTGCCTCCTAAATCACTTTATTAACTATTACCACACTATCAAGCAATTGTCTCCCCTTTATGAAACCTGTTGGGGATTCTCAATAATACTAGATAACACCTTCTATAACTTGTGAGCTAACACCTTTGAAATACTTTTATAGATTACTCCAATAAGGAATATGTTCCTGTAATCCTCAAGGTTACATGGGCACTCCTTCTTGGGAATCAGGGAGATAAATGAAGCATTTTCACCCCTTGGAAGCTTCCCATACTGATGGAACTCAACTAAGACCTTTCTTATATCCTTCTTCGGCATACTTAAAAAATGTTTGACAAATTTCATATTATAGCCATCTGGTCCAGGGGCTTTTGAAGCATCACACTCCCACACAACCATTTTAATTTCATCCTTAGTGAACTCTTTTTCTAATTCATATTGTTGGACATATGAGAGATAATTGAATTCTACCCCGTCCAAACTTACACCAACCTCCCCCTGGGACTTGAATCTCATTAAAGAATTGATTGATCTCTTGTTTGACTTGCAATAGGTCTCCCACCTATTCCCCATTAACCCTCTGACCAAGGATTTCATTTGCTTTCCTCCTTCGATTAATGGAAGCATGGAAGAAATGGGAATTCACATCTACCTCCCTTCAACCACTTGAACTTTGCCTTTTGAGCTAATAAGATTTCTTAAAAGGTACTCCATCTTTTTAGTTCTCTAGTAACCTCCATTCTCAGCTTGACCCCCTCTTCCCCAAGATTCCTTCCTCTGCATTTTTATCGAATTCTGCAATTTTATTCTTTCAATCTTTTATTATGTCTTCCACCTTACAAATATTATTTTTGCTCCAACACTTGATCTCAACTTTAGGGACTTTTAATTTTTCTTTGAGCAAAAATGCATCCCACCCTTAAACTTCGATATTGTTATAACTTTGCGTGATAAACTCCTCAAAACCCTCAGGCTCAAGCCATCCAATAATGAATTTAAAAGGTTTAAATCCCCAGTTGGCTTTTGAATATTTCAAAATAATAGGACAGTGATTTGAAAAAAATCTATGTTTAGATTCAACTGGAAATTGTCTAGGACAAAAGCCAACCAATCTTGGGAGACTAAGAACCTGTCTAGAAGACTGCAACCTTTAATTTTAGCATTGAACCATGTGCATCAGTGACCAACAATTGATACCTCCAACATCTCTATATTCCGGATAAAATCATTTATTCTACCTAGTGTCATTTCAATCAATGCATTTTCTCCAATCCTCTCATCAAGGGATCTTACTACATTAAAATCCCCAGCTACACACCAGAGACACCCTTGAAACCATTATCTATGCTCTAATAGAGACAGTCACATAACTTTATTCTTGGATAGAGAATAAGGCACGTAAGCATTTACAATTATCCTGTTATCTCTCTCAAATTTGAATCTGCCTTTTACCCCAAGGAACCCTCAACATTTCCAATGCACAAGAGACCCCCTTGACCTATTATTAGTAGGAATTCCGCACAGCTCACATTAGAGTCACCCCATAATGCACAACATATACTTTTATCAATATCTGCTACCTTTGTTTATTGAATACAAATCATGTTTAATTCATGATTTACTACTAACTGGTTCACTGACCTCCATTTCTCCCTAATACCCCTTATATTATATTATAAAACATTAAATATTTAGATTTGGAATCTGCCTCTCATTGAATGAGCCAACAATTATCATGATATTAGCTTATTCTCCCTCTATACTTGTACCAGATTTTGCCCGAGCATATGCCCGAGCATCACTGATTGCCCGAGTTAATGGCCCATCGAACCCACTTGTTGCCTCCTTGTGTTCAATTCACCATTTAAATTAAGATGACCCCAAACCAATGGAACCTGAGATAGAACACCTTGATCATGATAGTCTGCTTAGTTTATTAGAAAAATGAGAAAAGAAGAATGTTGTAAGGTCTTTTACAGATTCTCTTGTAGCTTGTGATGGCATACCCCATCCTCCAGCACTCCTTTTCCTCTCTCTCATATAAAATGTTTTTTTTTTAATATATACTAATTAAAGTTTTGAAATATTATTTTCATTGTTTGATAACAGGTCTAATTTTTAAAAACTGTAGTAATAACCAATATTACTAAGTGTAAGATTTAAAAATAAAACGAAGAATAGAAGAAAGAGGAAAAAGACAGCATTTGTAGACATGTTGAGACAGCATTTGTAGACACGTTGAGACATAATAAATAAATCTAATTAACACAACACCATCTAGACGTTGACACATGATGATAACGGAACAAATTATAGATTATTTGTGTCTGAATTATAATTAAAAATATAAAATAGAATAATAGAAACTCCAAAGTCATTAATTTGTGCCTAAATATTAATTCATTTGAATATTATATGTAATATAATGTATAAAAAAAATTAAGAATATTTTGATAATTTTTTCGTTTAATTGCCGTTTCTTCTGTTAGAAGCAATTTTGTTCCCGAACATATCCAGAACTTGAGATAATTAGTTAACTTGATATAATCTTACTTAATGATGAAATATTTTAATGGATTAACCAATACAATTTTAATGTTGTGAAAAGGAGATAAGATTGTCATGTCTGACTGAAAAGTAGTCATAAATCCATCAACTTGCCCAATTTTCATTTTTTATCTAAAATAACTCTCACTTCTTTCTTTTCTCTCTCTCTTCTTACACCCTCTGTTGTTGTTTTCTTTTTTCTATACTTTCTTTTCTTTATTTTTCATTCTCAACAATCCTTCTCCTCTCTTCCCCTGCAGCTTCTTTTTTTTTTAATATATTTAATTTTTTTAAATTGATTACGATAGCTTCAATTAAACAAAGTAAGAAAAATACATTTAATTAAAATCAATATGCATAAAAATTAAATGTTATTGAATTTTATAATATATATATATATATATATATATATATATATAATATCACAACATTTGCATAATATAAAACTAACCTTATACACAAAAATAATATTAATATCAAGATTGGAGTAGAAAAAATCTTATCCAAACAACTCACACTCGATAATCAACTATATTCATAAATTATTTGAGATTTAAAAGTATTTGAATTAATGGGATCCATATTAATATATTTTTTATGTTAAGAACTCAATCTCCATTTAGATGCTTTAAAAATATTCATTCAACAAGTAAGTTTTAATTCCAAGAAAATTCAAATATCTTTGGTACTATTAAATAATTCAAGTATCTTTAAAAGTATTTGAATTAATAAGATCCAAATTAAAAACATGCTCTATGATAATTTTACATGAGTGTGAAATTGACCACATTCACCAGCATCTTCTTAGCATCATGATCCTTGCACACTCATCATTGAGTGGTATATAGAACTATTGAGGTTGTGCACAAACATATAGGATTTTGGTGGAAGAAAAAAGGATGAAGCCCTAGTGAGGTCTCATCTTTGAATTTTGAAGCGGAAAAAACTTGAACTAGATCCACATCATCAATACTAATTCTTTTTATCATATTTGGAACGACGACATGTCATAGAGTAGTTGTGATTGTGATTGGTAGTAGGGTGGGCAATGAATCGGGTTACGTAGATTCGGATTAATTTGATTCAACCTCACTCAACCCGTCCTTTTAAGTTAATAAACTATTTTTGACCGTTTATTTTTTTTTTCAGTTTGAAGGGTTGCTGGTTGGGCGGGTTTAGGTGATTTATCTTTTATTTTATTGTATTTTTTTGGGATTTTTTTTTGCAAGAATTACAACTTTTCAAACCAAAATTGATATATAAAAATAAAAAAAATGATGTCATAATCTTTAAAAAAAGGTTTTAGAGTAAAAATTTATATTTCAATTTAAAAAGATGAGTGTTAAATAATATTCTACCATTGGTTGAAAAAATTACAAAAGAAAAATATTGGATACATTTTTTTTACTAGTATAATTAGTGTGAATTATATTGATTGTTGAAGAATATAAAAATTACTAAAATTATCACTAATTTTAAAATTATAATAAAATATACATAATAGTTTATTTGAGTCAGGCTTTGATGGGTTATAAAAATCAAACTTACACCTACAATCCATTGGAAGTTGCTTTTTAACCCATTTTAGTTAACCCATCCAAAACCTTTTGAATTTAAAATTTTTATAATAGATTTATCGAGTCGAATCAAATTGCGTTTATGCTCACCCCTAATGTGAAGAATGTAATTGCCAATGGTCTAAAATCAATCAAGATAATCAATGTAAACATCCCATTTTTTTTAGAAAAATAAAATGTTAATAAAAATGTATAATTTTATATTAATAGACTTAAATTAATTTAATATTGGTATTTATTATAATAAATTAAGAATTGATTTTATAAAATAAATAAATAAAATAAATATTGTTGTAGATAGTAAAATAATCTAAAGGTTAAGTTTGGGTCTAGTGATAAAAAACTCAATCTAACTATTAACCTAGGATAATTCAGAGGGGTCAAGGGGGATTGAGCTACTCCTGCATAAATCCTATGCAATTTTCATAATCTCTTCATTGCAAATTTGTTAACTATTAGATTGAGCTTGAAATTGGACAGTAGCTTCCTGACGTGGGGATCTCCATTCCGGCAGTTCAGATCGTCATTTGGAGCTTTGGTTTGGAGAAAACGTCAATGAAATAGAAGCTTCAATATGTTTATGTATGTCATTAAAGGGTTATGAACACCATAGTTGAGTGCTGATAATATGTTTTTGTATTTGAATAACAAGAATGTTTTGGTTTTTCTAACTTTTGGCATTTGATGTTCATGAATATAACTAATGAAGATCTATATTAATTTTGTTGGATGATTGGTTTTAAGGTTATCATTGATTAATTATGGTCTGGTATGTTGATTTATTAGAGTATTCATCGTGTTCATAGTATTATGAATTATGAGATAAAATAAACTGTGTATAATGATTATGTTGACATTAAGATTTTTCCCATTAAGTGTTATGAAATTGATTTATTCATTGGTTTCTATGAATGAACATTATGAATGATTATAGATGAGTACTCTATTTATATGATTGATTAATTAATGTGATGATTGGATAACTCTTATGTTATTTGAATTGTTCTGTATAAAAAGATAGGAGTTGAGGGTTCCTTCCATTGATAAAATTGATAATTATTACTATAATTGTAGAGTGTGGATGATAATTAAGTATTATAGAAAGATAACTAAAATATTTGAGCGTTTGAAATTAGAATAATATTTTGAGAACCTTATGTAAGTTGAATTTTTGCTATCTGAAAATGTTTGGATGAATATATCTTAGCGTTTCTATCATATCTTTCTGTGTGGTTAACCAAATTGAGTTACGTTTTAATTTTTAGAAACTAGACATTTAGGGCTACAATTTAGACTCAAGAATAATGTAAATAGGTTGGAAGTTGAGTCTTTCATCTGTGTACGAAACAAAATTTGTATATTGTGAGCCCTGTGAGGTAACCTAAATGGACTTATTAGGATTTGTGTTATTGATAAGATTTTTAGCTCTCTATGTTAGCTTTCCAATAGATTTTGAATCAATAAAAAAAGGATTCATATAACTTAAGTTATGATAAAATTAATAACTAAAGTTTGAACTGCTACAATTAAGCGTATTACGATCAGCGTTCACAATTTTCAGATGAGAAAAGAGATAGGAAAACGATATATTTTGAGAAAGTGATCTTCATGAAAGTTGTAGCCCTAGATGTTATCTAACTAATTTTGTTTGTTTCACCCCAAAAAGATATCTGAAACTCAAGTTATGATAGGATTAGTAACTAAAGGTTAAACTGCCAGAATTAGGCGTATTACAATTCATGTTCATGATTTTTAGATGAGAAAACTTATAGGAAAAAAATGTGATTTGAGAAAGTTGTCCCCATGAAATTTGTAGCCCGAGATGTTGTATAACTAATGACGTTAGTTTCACCCCAAAATAATATCTAAAGCTCAAGTTATCATCAAATTAGTGACTAAAGGTCAAACTGTCAGAATTAAGTGATAGATTAATGTTTCCTCTAATTTTTTTAAAATAGTATATGTTTGTTTTAGCCCTTGAGGTAAACATAATAATTTTAGATAAACGTTCTAGCTTCTAAACTAGATAAGAAACAATATCATAAGATTAATAAATCTCTAGATATCGCGTTTATACTCAACAAAGCTCATAGAGACTTATTAGAAAATGAGTGAGAAAATCTTCAATACGTAGAAAATGTTGTGGTGAGCTATGAATATAATAATTCTATGTGGATATGTAAGAAAATTAATATATTCAGTATTATAAAGGATATTATGTGCATAAGAATATGTGGTTTAGATAATTTGTGCTGAAAAACTTATTTGTGCTAAAAGTTAAGTCTAAGTTGTTGCTTATTAGTGTGTGAACTTTGAATTGCTTGATCATTTGTGAAGTCTAGACTTCATCTAACGTGCTTAAGTATTTTTTATAGCCATAGGCTTAGATGCTTGATGTATTTTATAATTCATAGTGTTGTGGATGTTTGAATGTTTATAAGTTA
Source organism: Psophocarpus tetragonolobus (assembly GCA_037954015.1). Taxonomy (NCBI): domain Eukaryota; kingdom Viridiplantae; phylum Streptophyta; class Magnoliopsida; order Fabales; family Fabaceae; genus Psophocarpus; species Psophocarpus tetragonolobus. The sequence goes on along the minus strand of CM075690.1, from coordinate 32,275,709 downwards.
TTGAAGAGTAATATAAAAAGGAATAATTTGTGAATTGTGATGATTTTAATTATGGTGGTAAGAAATATTGTGATACATATTGTAAATTGTGTTGGTGGTGACTGAATGAATGATCATAAGTGAGGGATGCATGAATTGGGGATTTATCACATTATATGAAAGTGATGTGAATGATAATTAGATGCATGATGTGTTGATGATGATGGTCAGGATATGCCTAACGAGGTGCCATCTCAGCTGCGATTGGGGATGTTTTGTGATGACATAATTAATTATTGATGTTGTGAGTTATGTTACATGTTATGATGCGTGGACATGGCAGTTTAAGAGGCTTGTAAGGATTGTCCATTGTGAGGCACTCTATAGCAAGTGTTTTAGGTTGTGTTGCATCATAGTTGTACCTATGTGTTACTGGCTTAGAAGAGGATTCACTTTGGTGAACCTATGTGAGATGGTTGTACCTACGTGTTACTGACGTAGAAGAGGCCGCTTCGGGCGCGTACCTGAGAAGGAATGCATAAGTGTGAAGGTTGGAGAATTTTGTGAGGATCACCCATTCTATGGTGCTTTGGACTAGATTTTCTTTGTTCGTTTTGCATTGCACGGTTATACCTACGTATTACCAGCGTAGAAGATGATTCACTTTGGGTGGACCTGTGTGAGATGGTTGTACCTATGTGTTACTGGCGTAGAAGATGACCGATTCGGGTGTGTACCTAAGAGAGCATGCATGAGCATCATTAGCATGAATGAATTTATGTATATGGATGGATAATTTCTATCATGGGTGTGAGATGAATTTATATGTTTATTTGTGTTACTTTAGTTGACTGTTCATTCTCTTTATATGTTCCTTACGATGGGTGAGATGTATTCTCACCCCTTTGTTGATGATATTGTGGGTGATGAAACTTCGACTTTTCTGTTAGGCTGTTCTAATTAGATTGACATTAGGCTATAGAGGATAAATTAATAGTTTTGTCATGTATACGAATCACTTAAAGTTTCAGCATGAGTTGTATTAATTGAGAATCTTGTAAAGATTTTTTTAAAAGTCTAAGGTGCCTACTTATATGTTTGTTTTATAATATCATAGTTTGAAAAATAAGTGTATATTGAGTGATGTGAATCCTTTTACCTAAATGTCAAGTCTAAGATTTAAATGAAAAAGAAAATCTATATTATTTTGTAATTAAAGAATAAAGTATTTTAGGGATAGAAGGGTATCAAAATCAATGTCATATTATGCAATCAATGACATGTTTTTGCATATAACAATCAATGACATGTCTTTATCTCGGTCCAATTAATGTCATGTCCATATTTTTTATCGGTATTTTTATCATCAATATCATTTTTATTATTATTTTTTTTGTAATGTGACATTTTTTTGGAATGTACACCAACCACAAAAAAGATGCTCTTGTACATTTTAATATTTTAAAATATTTTTTCATTTTATTGTTAAATTAACGTAATTATTTTTTCTTTATCTCTAACAACATTTTATATTAATTTAAAATAATTCTTTCACAAGAAAATATTAATCTTTATTAAAAAATGTTATTGCAAGAAAAATATTATTAAATATATTTATGAAAAATATTTTATATGGGTAATTATCCTGCACCACCATATATATACGGATGTCTCATAGCATAACACAATCAAGAAAATATTCATATAATAATGTAACTAGGTACAATTAATGCAAGAATGTTGAATTTCTGAAAATATTTGAACAAGAAGCACAATTTAAATTGTATAGCATGTAGACAAACTTTCTAAACATAAAAGAAAATTTTCAAAAAAGATTTTTATAAATGAATGGCACAATAGAGCAAAACAACTTATTTTACCTAGTTATACCTGGTGCATCAAATATATATATTACAAACGTATCATGTCATAATTTTCATTAGAGATGCTTTAAAAGTATTCATTCAACAAGTAAGTTTTAATTTCAAGAAAATTCAAGTATCTTTGATAATATTAAATAATTTTTATAATTTCTACAATTTATTGTGGTTCTTGTAATATTAAGATACTCTTGCACTTTTTATTCTTTACGGAAAAAAAAATTAAAAAACTCACACTTTCATATTTTTATTTTCAATTAATTTAATTGAAACAATATCATCAATACAATTAATTCTTTCTTGAAGAAGAAGAAAATATTCATCTTATTTTAAGATCAATTTCAAATGGACAATTTTGGAAAGATATATCTTTAAATTAAGCTAGTCATTGGATTTGAACTTTTATTTATTTTTTTTATTTTAAATTATTTTTAAAAATATACATATAAAATCATTTTAAAATATTTTGTATTATATTAAAATTAATTAATTTAAATTTTAAAAAATAGTTTATTATATATTTTATTTAGCTTCAAAAACTACATATGGTCTGGATCTAAAAGCGTTAATTTGACATGAAAAACAAATCATTAATTTTATACAAAAAGAGAGAACTTGCATAATGGAATTTCATATTATTATTAAACTAATATGAAAAAAGGAGGAGAGAAAAGAAACGTAATTAAATTGTGTTTTTTTTTTCAAAAACACATCTTCTTTTTAGGGTATGTTTGATGTAAAAATAAATTTTAAATTAACTTTTAATATTTGTAAGCATGTATAATAGTTAACCATCAATGCGCCAAGCCATTAACTTTGGGTACAATTTTCAGAGTTTATAAAATAGTGACTAAATATCTTCATAAAAAATCTTTAAAATAAAAGACAAAATATGTATTTAAACTTAATGTTTAATATTTGAATAAAATAAACCAAAATATAAAATATACACAAACATAATAATTTATTTATTTATTAATCTTCACGCTAAATAATTAATTTAAAACAAAATCATGATAAAGATAGGATTGTTATGTAATATTAAAATTAAAAAATAATACATAATCATAAAATTATATATAAAATATGTTAATGTTGGTATTATCACACACCTAAAAAATTTTGTTAATCTTTTAAAACATTAAATATTAATAAACCATAATTTAAAACTACAAAATATATACATCTAGATGATAATTTATATATTAAGTTTAATTTTAATAATTGTTTTAAACTTAATTAAGTATTTCAAAAAAATTAATTTTTATTTGTATTTTTAATAAATTATATTTTTGAAACAACTAAATTAAATAATAAAATAAAATTATATGCACGTAACAATCTATTTTTTTATTTCTATATGAAGTTATAAATAAAAATAAAATATTATGAAATACTCTTATTGTTTTATATCTAGATTCTAATAAAAAATATATATTTAATATAATTATATTTACTTTATTAGAGATTTAATATATATATATATATATATATATATATATATATATATATATATAAAAGAATCCACTAACTATAAGACACTTACTTTTAATTCTTATATTTATTTATTAAAATTTAATAAAATAAATAATAAAAATAAAACATAAATATTTTATGCGGGATTGTTATAATTATAAATAAACTATGAGTTTAATTGGTATACACTATCAGTGTAAAAGATTTTTACACTAACATTCAACCATGACTTTTCATTTACATGACTATTAAAGCAGTAGTAATGAATAAAGTCAACAAATTTATCATAAATGAAGGATTGTGATTGAATGTCAATGTAAAATCTTTACACTGAATGTCAAACTATACCCAATATTATAGTTTATGAAAATTAGTCATTAATATATTTTTTAACTATATAATCCATAATATATATATATAATATAATTAAACTAACTTTAAAATCATTAAAGATATGAGTCTAATTTTATAAAATATAATCATAATAATTATGTGATTAAAAATCACACTTATTTGACTTAACCTTTTTATAATAAATGTAAAATAAAACAAAAAATATATTGTTTTTTTATCAATAGTAAAATAAATATTATTAGATTCAAACCTTATTGTGTTAAGTGTCATGTCATCTCATAAGATTGGTTAGTATGTATTTCTTAATGCCTTAATTATATATTTTTTGACACATTTTTTTTTTTGAAAATATCTTTTGGCACATGTCATTATGGAATTATTTTTTTCTGTATTTTTTAATATTTTTATTTCATTATATTTTAACTTACCTGATATTAATATTTATTTTAATTTTATTTATTATTTCCACTTGTTAATAAAAATATATTTTCGTAAAAAAATAATTATTACCATCCATGTTAAATTTATAACCATTTGGCTAAGATAAAAAAAATAATTAATATATTTTGCATGCCTTTGCAAATATTAAATTTAATCAAATATAACTTAATGTTTTTGCCATTTTTAAAGAAAAAAATAATGGAGACAATTATTTATTCCTTCTATGTATACATTGTTGTATTTTCTTTCGCTAGTATTGATTTCAGTTATCTTCTACTTTAAACTATACACATATTAATACATGTTTTTTTTAAAAGAAAAAAAATATGCATTTTATAATCTTTTACTTTAATATATAAATATTTTTTATTGATACAAATTATTGTTTTTTATCAACTAACTTTAAGTAACAAATCTTTGAAATTCAACCATCAAGCACGTGATCAATTGGGATGTGATTGTTTTGACTTATCTTATGATTTCAAAACCGAGCAGGTATGCCATTGCGTTAAATTATCAAATGAGAGTTTGCCTTCTATAATAATCCTACAAAACTTGAACATAGTTATTTTTAGTAGAAGAGACCTATAAATATAATTAAATAAAAAATATTTAAATTTGTAAGGACATATTTATGTAATAAGTTATAAGTATAAAATAAATAGTAAGAGAGTTAAATTTAAGCTCTACTTAAATTATAAATTGGATTGAGATATGTTAGATTTCATTAGTTATGTTAATGTTATGTGGTTGTTTTTAGGATGATAATTAGAAGGGCGAAGATGTAAAAATAATTATTATCTATTTGACACGAGGTGTTATGTGCTTTTTGTCCTTATACTTTTAGAAGCTTTGTCTATCTCAGTTAAACATTCTTGCTTTAACTTGTCAAAATTTCGGAATGTTCATGCTTGAAATCAAGCTCACGGATTCATACCACGAATTAAGTATCATTGTACTTAATTCATTATTTTATGGGCCTTTGGTTTCGTGGCTGTGTTTATGCAAGACCACCACCCAAGGATTCATATATATTGTTGTGGTTGGGTAGTATATAAAATATTTTTCCATGAATGTATTTAAATAGTTTTTATTTTTTTAATAAAGATTATATTTCTTTGTAAAACAATTATTCTAAATTAATATAAAATGTCATAAGAGATAAAAGAGAAAATAATGATATTAAATTTAACCATAAAAGTCAAAAACCATTTTCAAAATATTAAAATGTACAAAGAACACCCTCTTAGTGATTCATGCACATTTTAAAAATTGTTAGGTGAAAAATAATAAAAAATAAATGACATTGACGGTAGGAATGGAATAGGACCGCAAAGTTCACCACACATAGCTTTGCAAAATTGGTGATAAATCCATCTTTTTGTGTTACGAGGGTAGGATATAACTTGTGTATGCTTAGTGTTGACAATCAGGATGATTTATACCTAGGTCTTACTTTTGTTTCTTGTTATTCTTTTGTATTTTACATGAAAGACATGTCTTGTATTTTTTTATGTTAGCTCTTAATATAATTGCTTTGGCTTATTAAAAAAAAGTAAGGATAGAAAAATGGAATGGACTAGCTGTACTTGTCTGCCATAATTCTAAAGGTGGATTAATCTATATTATATGCATGTCCTCTATTTATCTTTCTCTTTCTTTAAATCACAAAAATTACAAAAAAATATGAATCAAAACATACTAATATGGTAAATATTTTTTATATTATTATCCAATTTCCATTTAAGCATAATTTGACATGGGCTCATATTATCAAAATTGCAAGTTAACTCATGAGTTTACGTATTTACAAGTTTCTTACTAGTTAAATTGCATATAGAATTAGAGCGGTGACAAACTTAAAGTAGAATTGGATAGAATTGAAACAAACTCGATGGAATCTTGAAGCAAACTTGTGAGCAAACTTCTCTGGTGATATTTTCATGACTCTAATTTAAGTGTTTTGATTGTATTTGTTTTTATATTTGAAAAAGATTTTGAATTTTTGAGTGTTCTAATTCTAATTTTATGTATTTGGACTTGTTATGTGAATTTGAACTTAGTATGTGGTGAAAATTTTCAATTTTTATATTGTTTATAAGGTTTTTTTAAAGAAGTAAACTTTAATAATTTTACAAGACGAGTTTACTGAACTCTCACAAATTTATATAAATTCTCAATTTTAACATCTTCCATACCGATGCATGTAGGTACAAGTATCGACTGAAGTAAGTATCATATTGTTTTTGTACTAAAGAGTTCAAGTAATGCTCTCTTTTAATCTAAAGTATGGGATACCTTAAAAGACACCTTCACCATCAATTCAAAGACAGGTTAGTAAGGTTAAACCTTATTAATTATTTCCTTATTTATTTAGTAGATGTAGGCCTTAGATAAGTTAGGCTTTTTTAATTAAGCATTCATTAATATTTAATTACTCAAAATTAATTAAGATTAAGCTAATCTGTCTGATAATGTCCTTATATACCTATAACTAGAGTCAAGCAAATGAGTTTGAACTCCTGGATTACTTATTTAACCTACAACTCACACGGTATATATACACCATTTTAAATGCAAGTCTTTTAGTACACAAATCCCGTATAAAATTAATTTATAAATATTGAAATAATTAAAATAAAAAATATATTAGATAATTTGAATGAGTTTTGAAAAATCACTGATTAAAAATGGTAAATGAGTAATTTCATTGTATTCAATATATCGATTAAAAAGATTTTAAAATATAATTTAATTGGTATACACTATCAGTGTAGAGAATTTTTACACTGACATTCAATTATAACTTTTCATTTATATGACTTTTAAAATAGTAATGAGTAAAGTCAACAAATCTACCAAATGGTTGTGATTGAATGTTAGTGTAAAAATATTTACACTGAGTATAGCAATTAAACTCTTTAAATTTTTATTTTTCTTTTTAGGTTGTTAGTCATTTAACTCGTGCACTATGTAAGCTTGTGGAATTGAAATTCATTAGAACTGTGGGCTTTGCAACAAGGATTGTGCGAGTTGCAAGCTTAAAAAGGACATACTATCCGTTTCCCAGCTCTACCTTACCACTGTTAATTTTACCAGTTAAGCAAAGGCCTTAGCAAGTTTGAAGCCTTGTTGGGGTTTTGCGGAGACTTTATATTCATGTGGTTGTGCGCCTAGACTGAGTATTTGTCATAGTACGGGGTATTATATTTGCTAAAAATTCATGGGGTTAAAGGATTTAATCGGGTCGATGGTTCTTACAGTATACGACCCACTAATTATTTTACCATGTTAAATTATATGCCTTAATTTTTTAAGGCTTCAATCAAATAATTTTTAAAAACGTCCTAATTGCATACTTTACTATTTACCAGATGAAAACATATTTAATCCCTAAAACTTATCATTAAGTTGTCACTCTTGGCTATTTGGGGAGTAGTTAGTAGTGCGTTATGAGCTGCTTAATTAGTTCCGCTAAAACCTACCTTTATCCCTTTGTTTAACCTTTCCAAAAAAAGATACTTTAGATTTATTGCCTTCTAAAAAAGAGAAGTTAACAATTTTAATTCCGAATGATTTGAGATAGAATATATAAAAGTGATATATTGTAGAGTGTAAGACAAAAAATGGTGAGTATTTTATATAAAGAAAAAATTGAATTACTAGCACTCTAAACTGATATTCACCCGCAAGAAACAGTAAAAAGCCACGTATTATAGCCATTGACAGCGACAAAAAAAAATTAAAATGCTGCTCGAGCTTTGTATACTCCTTTAACAATTCAGCATATTGCATACAAATCTTATGCATCGATGGAGATGGATTTGTCACACCTTAATATTAGATTAATTGCGTCAAAGTATTTCACAGTAACCTGTAAGAACAGTTCATCTTTCTATGGAATTTAGTTTAAAAATTTAGCAACATAGAATGATTTAAGATAGAATATATAAAAGCGATATATTGTAGAGTCTAGGACAAAAGAATCTAGCATCATAGAATGGGGGCATTAAACACCAGAGACATAAAAAAATAGACTGTTATATTTGAAAAAATGTTCTGCTTTTATTTATTTTTATTTTTTGAAAACTATTTACATTTTTAAAGTTTCAAAATTCAAAAAATATATTTGTTTCATCTGATATTTTTATTTTTAAAAAATATTATTAAATTTAATGAATTTTAATGAAAATATTATAAAATATTTTTATATATAGCTTTTATTATAATTACAATATTATTATTAAGGATTTACATAATTTTAATTTTTGAAAATATTGAAATTTTTTGTTCTATTTTCTGTTTTCAATTGATTTTGAAAATGCTTGCAAAAATATGTTTCTCAAATTATAAAAAAAAAATTTCACTATTTTTTGTTTGAAAGTGAAAGCAGAAAACATTCACAAACAAATGCCACCTTAACTATTTGAAAAAACTGAAAAATTATATTATTTTAATAATTAATTTTTATAATTAATTATAATCAGAATAAATTTTGTTAACTTTGTTGAAAAATTGTTTAAAAATAATCAATCTTGTTTATAATCAACAAAAAAACAGCTTTTATAGAGGAAACACGTGTGAAAACAGCTTCTAAAATTAATATGAATTCCCAAAAACTTATTTTACACATCAGCTTATAATCTAAAAAATATATTATAATCTAGATTATAATTTTTCCCGAAAATTTGTCGTCCACAGAATTATTATGTCAAAATTCACATTTAATGCTCTATCATAGGAACCAACAATAACTACTCAGAATTGTAGGGGGAATGAGATTGATGTTTAGATGGAATTGCTCAAATTCAAGGAGCTATGGAGTTGGGGGTTGTCTTATAACTGAAACCACTAATGGACTTTTACAGTGACTATATCGGGAAGAGATTGATGTTCAAATGGAGGAAATTTTACAACATACAACATATATAATCTTATGTTTTAGTCATACAAAGCTTGAATTTTTTAATTGTTAGTTGCATATTAACCACATTTATCTGAATACTTGAATTAATCATTCATTGCACTATTATTTGAATCAATCAATGATGAGTTACCCAGACTAACAAGATGTTGAAAAAGACATAGAAGTCATGATAGATTACTAACAACTAACAAATATTCAACAACAATGCATATAGGGAGTGATAATTCCAAAAAAGAATAGTTTGACAACACAAATTGTAAAATCCAAATTCTGACAAAAAGGATCTCCAAGCTAAAAGGAGGGTGACTATTTTCATCTACTCTTCTTCCAATATGGTTCCCTTCTCACTAACATAAATACCATCAAGGAACTTCCGAATATCCTTATTTTTAACATGGCATTTCTGTGGCAGACAAACAAATAAATAACGAATTAAAGGCTGAACAAGAGCAAGATTGAAAGAAACGTGTGTAGTGGAAAAGTACCTGGTTAATGAGAGCACAGGACCTAGAAACAAGCTCAATGTCGTTTCCATCCAAAACCAATTCATCCTTAACCTTCTCAGATCGCACAACGGAAACGCCATCAAGCATGTCCACTTTCCTGACCTAATTCAAATGACTAAGAAATTAGCGAATGAAATGAATAAAGTTGAGAGTGAGGTTGTGGAATACCTTTTTCTCCCCGAGGAAATTTCTTATCTCAATTGACTTGTTGCTGTTGGTGATGCTGGCGTTGATGGGGAAGTGAGCGTAGACGAACCTCATCTTGTAGCGGTATCCCTTGGTCACGCCGGTGATTAGATTCTCCACGTGACTGAGGGCGGTGCGAATGGCGGCGGAGGTTTTACGAGACCCGAACCACGCGTCGATCTTCAGCTTTCTTTTACCGTCCTCTTCGGTAATCAGTTGAAAATCAAGGTTCAGATGCTTGAAATCTCGCACCAATTTTCCTCGAGGTCCTTCAACCTCTATCACCTTCGCATGAATCTTTATGCTCACTCCCTCCGGAATGTTCATCGTCTCCGATGAAAGAATCGTCTTCATTGTTTGTTTCCGACTCTGCCTCTCACTCTTACCCAACAAAACAACCTCTCTGATTCTAACCCTAACGCCTCAACCCTAATGCACATTTTTATGTTTGGACATTGGGTTAGGCCCATGGACCTCACTGTTGGCCCATCAGACAGAATAATTGATATTTACACCTCCGCTTATTCCTTCTTGTACCCTCATTTCTTTATTATTAACCCTCTAATTAATCTAAGTCTTCTTGGAAGCACACCTTATCCCTTCTGAGTGAAGGTACATCAATCCACCAACCCCTTACCTCTATGAACACAACCCTATCCCATGATGTCTGATTAGGCTTTTATCATATTTTTATCACTTTCATTCACCATTTCAATTGCAAGCGTGGACACCAAAGAACCATCGTGAATGGTGGCTGCAACCCGGAGTGTTCAAAATTATTGAACTGAATTGAATTATGTATGAACTAGAAGAATAGATTGCGTGAACCAAAACTGAGCTAAAAATAAGTGCACTGCGGTTTTAAAGCTTAAATTGAATTGTTTTTATGAAGTGAAATGATTTTGAGTTGTTAACTCCATAATTATTTAATTGACTAATAATATTTTTTTAAGTTGATTTTTTACAAAAAGATAAAATTAGAAATGATATTAAATAATCTTTTATAGTTTTTTTTATATTTTTCACAAACAAATAGACCCATATCCATAAAAGATTTAAGTATTTTTTATAATATTAAATAATTTTTATAATTCCTACAATTTTTCATGCTTCCTCTAACATTAAGCATTAAGATATTTTTACAGAATTTTTTGCTCCAAGAAAAAAATTCATGAAGTTTTTATTTTCAGTTAGTTTAATTTGAAATAATATCATGAATACAATTAATTAGTCGTAGAAAAAGAAGATACTCTTTGTCATTTTTAAGATAGTTTTAACCTTAAGCAACTTTTATGGGTCAATATTTTCCACAATAGCTTTTCTAGTAGAGTTAGGTTGATGTGTCAAGCCTCCCGAACCGCTAAGCCTTCTAGGTTTTTAGAAAGAGTTAGGACTTGATTGGTTTGATTTTGTTTTTTAGTTTTTGAAAAGAGTTTTCAAAAACTATTTTTGGAAAGAAAAAAAAAACTTGTTTGGTAAGTGTTATTTAAAAACTGTTTTTAAGATGTAAAAATGGAAAAAAACTTGTTCATATTTATTAGAATTTCATTAATGAAAAGCAAAAAACAACATATTCTCATTGTATTTTGAGTTTTGAAAACAAAATTAGAAAATTGAAAAACAAAACTACTTTTAAGTGTTCCTGTTTTTTAGTTTTTAAGAACTAAAAAATTAAAACTGTTTTAGAAAACAATACTCAAACAAATTTTTTAGTTTTTAAAAGCTAAAATACTGAAAACAGTTTTATAAAATTGTTACCAAACAAACACTTATATGCTCTCAACCAACTATGTGCATAGTCTTATTAGTGTTAAAGCTACCCCATATGAAGTCTTACTTTTTTATTAATATTATCACATATATCACAAGGAAACCACCAACATTGCATGGAGTACACAAGGCAGTTTTCCTATTGTCGGGAATCTTCTTATAGCACATCATCTTCGATTTATTAACATTTACCTTCATACTCGAGTCCATACAAAACTCTTCTAAAGTATCAGTTACAAGCTGAACCTAGTTAGGAACTGGCTTTACAAAATAAGAGCACATAAAAGAAGAATAAATCAGATATATTTGGTCAACGGAAGGGACTAATAGTCACATTTATTTTATTTCACCATCATATATTGTTATTTTGTTGTTATCAATAAGTAAATATAAATATGTTTAAACTTCAATCGTACTATTTTACATGTTATGTAACATCTTCGCCTTACAAAAAATGTCACTCATCACCCATGACACGGAATTGATTTGAAATGTATCCCTTAATTATATATCTTTTGGCATTACTATGCAATTATTCTTTTCTCTATTTTTTATTACCACTCTTTTCACTATTTTTTTAATATTTTCTTTCATTTTTATATATTTTAAATTACTTGGTATTAATATTTTTTAATTTTATTCATCATTTCCACTTTTAATGAACAACTATTTTATAAAAAACAAGAAAATTACTATCTAGGTTAAAATTATAATCATATTTCTCAGATAAAAGAATAATTAATTTATAACTTCTCTATATATAACATAATTAACATGTCTTTAAAAACATTAAAGATATGAAGCTAGTTTTATAAAATATAATGTTAATAATTTTGAGATTGAAGTAAAAATAAAAATATATTATTAACCCCATTTATAAAGAATGTAAATGGGAAATGGGTTGACTCACTTATGACTCAACCATCTAAACTGAACTTGTGGTGGTATGGGTTTGTCGACCAACTCGCTTGCATTTGATTTTGTATTTTTATGTAATTATGATTCTTTTTTATTTTTTAAATTATTGTGTTGTTTATTTGATTTATATTCTATGAAAATATATTTCTTAGTTTAGTGAAATCACTTAACTATTATTTTATATTTTTAAACTAATACTAGACATGTTGTAAATTTAAAATTTTATTAGATAATATCATTTAAATAAATTTTTAAACTTATGAAATTAAAAATAATGCTACCATAGATCATTTTAATTTTAAAATTTTCTAAATACTTAAATTTATTTTTATAAAAAATATTTTTTGTTAATTTAAAATTTTTTTTTTTTTATCTTTTAGTGGGTTGGTAGGCTAATTCATATAACTACCAACCTGTGGTGGGTTCAATTGTTGATACTTATTTTTGGCGGGTCAAGGTGGAGAAACCTGTATAAGTCAGATTGGTCCATTTTAACAATTATAGTTTTAAGAATTTATTTCAGCTTCATCAAATATGAATTTCAAGGCAGTAAGATATATAATCATATAAGGGAAGAACATCATGTGAGAGACGAGATTGGAGTTTAAAATTTAAATTTGTTACTTCTACGTCTAAAAATTAGAAAGTAGGAATATGCTAACTATAAAAGAAAGAGAACACACAACTAATTTATGTATATGGCTTGGATATCTGTACCATTATAAGTGAATTTGCATTCATTGATATGTAAGTGTATTTATTTAGCCAAAAATTATATTAAAGAGAAACTAATATTTTATTTTGAACATGTATTTCATGTTGAAAATTTTTATTTTTTATCCCATTTTATTACCTTTACACTATCCAATATTTTATATTAATAGCATTTAATTTATTGTTAAATATAGGATAATCATGTTAAGCTAATAAAAACTATTTTAAAATATGTAGAATAATATAGTAATATTCATATTAATTAAACAATACACATAAATAATTTCAAAATATGTATAAAAATAAACATAGTCCTTCACCATAGCACAATTATCACAAAAAAATTAACATAATCATTTACCATATATGTCATTGAAGCACACAACACACTATTTAGAGACACCTTTGTCGGGGCAAACCTGCACACCACACATTGGAGCTTGCTATTTACATCAATTGATGAACACTATCCAAATTGATTTGATTGGTCAGTTGCTGGGTGTAGTAAAAATGAATTAATATTTGTCTGATAAGAATAAAAAATTATAACATATATACAGTTCATCTTATCATTTATTGTGTCTTCTTGGCCAACACAAACAAGACTATAAGTTTTGTAAATTTTATGTATTTCAAATCTTTGGAGTTAGACATATCATAAATATTAGTTATAAGGTGAATTTGGTTTTTTTTAGCTAGTTGAAAATTAAAAAAACTAGCCGCATTTGGTAAGTAAAAAGATAGTAGCTTTTTTTAGTAGCCACTAGTTTTTGTTAAGCTGCGTGATATAGCTTTTTTATAAGATTTCTTATTTTCAGCTTGTAACTGAATTTATTTTTGTACAGCTTTATTATTCCCTACAAATTGTCTCCTTAATGTCACAATCTCTCTTATTCATTTCTCACTCTTTCATTAATGTATTGTTGATATAATAATTAATTATGTTCTTATTTATGATTTTACAACTTTTAGTTATTGAAAAGCAAGTTTTACCGAACACTAACTTTTAAGCTAGCTTTGTGTAACTCGTAATCATTACTTTCTTTGACTTCTATAAGAAAAAAAATTGTTTTAAACTTAAATATAAGTTATCCAACCACTTTTATCTTATTTAATATTGTTTAAGCATATCAAGCATATCACCGTTCATTATTAATGTTCATTATTGCATAGGCGGGTCACAGTGTGGAAGTTCCTGTTCTCTGAACTGAAAACCCGTTATTCCTCCACTGCCATATCAACTAAACACTAGATAAGAATAGTGTGTCCTGAACCCATTCCCCCATATTCTATAGTTGGAAAAGGCATTCTATTGAACAGTTGAAGATCGTGTTTTCTCATGTTCATTGCATCTCGAGTACAGAGGAGAAGGCAGAATGTTTGAACAATAGAGAATAAAATTAGTTGCCAATGAGTCTTGGAGTACCTGATGGTTCCACCTTCTCCATGGTGTCACCAACTCTTCTCCAAGATGAGATGTTGAAATGGATATTCTTCAAGGGCTGAAATAGGTGTGAAAATGAGACTTATGAAGGGTGAAAGTGGTTAATGAAAAATGGAGACAAAAGAATGGTGTTTTGGGTGGTGGTGGTTGGATGGTTTCTCTTTGACTAGCGCACTTCACTTGGAGAGGGTGAAGGCCAATCCTAGGGAGACCCAAACTTCTTCTAAGATAAAGAAGAGAGGAAAGGGGCCAAGAGATCCCTAAATGACTAAGGAAGAAGAATGATGAGGAAAACTCTTTCAAATATCCAATATATCCAAAGTGACTATATGTAGTCTAACCTAGGGTATTTATAGAGAGGGTGGGAGGCCTCTAGGCCATTTGCACAAAATTTTGAGAGCTAAATGTCTCTCAAATGAACCTTAAATGGACCTCAAATGAAATGTAGGTCCCTCCCCCTTAAATGACTAAAATACCTTTGTGTCCAGAAAATGAAAGAAATGGACTTTTGACCTCAGAACTCAAGGTTTAAATCCCAAAATAAATCCTAAACTAATTTGCCCCATAATACAAAGGCTAAATTAAAATACACAGAAATCCTAAGTGATTAAGGTTCCCCAAAATACAAGGGAAAAATAAGGAAAACAAGCAAAAAATTAGGTAGATGCACCAAAGTCCGCACATGTGATCATCAATGCTCTCTTGGTGTGGTATGACATTCCTCTTCTTCTATTCTTCTTGCCATGGACCTTGTGATGAGTTCTATTTGATTCCCCAAGGATGGTCCTCCATCAATACCTTCGATAGAAGTCACTTAATCTTTTCTAGTGCGCTAAACTTCCACACCCACACCTACCTCCATGCTCCCAGTCTTGGTGTTGTAGTGTGCTGATCCTGAAGCCAACTATACCTAACTCTTGCTATATATGTAATTATTCTCTCAGGCTATCCTACTAGCACCAACTATCTAGATCCTTTAAGGGACATTGAGTATAAAGCTCATTAAAGTCCCAGTCCTAGGCTTGACCAGTCATCATACCATAGAGAAGAATTACTTGAACCCAACTGCATCCTGAAACCTGAAATAGGAGAGATTCTGGCTTTGAGAATGCTTCTCCACACAAAGGATGCTGAGGGTGATGTCTTCATGGAGGAAATGGATTGGAAATGGAAATACTTATCACTAAGTACTCTAATCCATAAGAAACTTTTATCGTTAGCATATTCCCCACAATAGCTTTTCTTTTATCGTGTTGGTGTGTTAATGTTATCACACATACCAGAAGGGAACCACCAATTTGGGAACCTTAGTAGAGCACATCATCTAGATTTATCAACATTTACCTTCATACCTCAGTCCATACAAAACTCTCTTCTAAAGTGTTAGTTACAAGCTGAAACTAGCTAGGCTACTGGCATTACAAAATAAGAGCACGTCAAGAAAAAACAAATGAGATATATTTGGTCTATAGGACAGACGAATAGTGACACTTATTTTAGTTCACTCTCATAAAATAAATATGAAGTATAAATAAAATATATTGTTTTTTTTTCGTTATCAATAATAAATATAAATATGTTTAGACTTTAATCATACTATTTGACATGTTATGTCACATCTTCACCTAAAAAAAAATGTCATTACACATATAACATAGACTTGATTTAAAATGTATCCCTTAATTATATATCTTTTGATAGAAGTCACTATACAATTACTCTTTTTTTCTATATTTTTAATATTTTTGCTTTCACTTTATATACCTTAAATTTGTTGTATTAATATTTTTTAATTTTATTTATCATTTCCACTTTTAGTAAACAACTATTTTAGTAAAAAAAAATAATTATTATCCACATTAAATTTATAACCATTTTCTGATATAAAATAATAATAATCTATAACCTCTCTCTCTCTATCTATATATATATATATATATATATATATATATATATATATATATATATATATAACATAATTAACCTACCTTTATAATCATTTATAATCATTAAAGATATAAAGTTAGTTTTATAAAATATAATCTTAATAATTTCGTGATTGAAAGATACACTTATTTTACTTACTACTCATATAATAAATATGAAGTAAAGATAGAAAATATTGTTGTTTTGTTATAATCAATAATAAATATAAATATACTTAGACTTCAATCATACTATTCCACATGTCATGTGACATTTTCATGGGAAAGAAAAATATGTCACATCATATATAATATGGAATTGATTTGAGATATATCCCTCAATTATATATCATTTGGCCATAAGTCATTATGCAATTATTCTTTTATTTTTTTTCATTTTTATATATTTTAAATGACTTTATATTAATATTTTTTTTAAATTTTATTTATTATTTCCATTTTAATAAACTAATTTTTTATATGCAATTATTTTTTTAAACAACTATTTTAATAAAAAAAATAACAATACTTACTATCCATATTAAATTTATAACATTTTTCTAAGATAAAAAAATAATTAATTTATAATATATATATATATATATTTATTTATATAACATAGTTAACCTAACTGTATAAACATTAAACATACGAGTGTAGATTTATAAAATATAATCTTAATAATTTTGTGATAAAAAGTCACATTTATTTTACTTAATGCTCATGTAATAAAATTGAATTAAAAATAAAAATATATTGTTGTTTGTCGTTGTCTAAATATGAATATGTTTAAAGTCCTGTCATACTA
The DNA here is from genome assembly GCA_037954015.1 of Psophocarpus tetragonolobus. Classification (NCBI taxonomy): domain Eukaryota; kingdom Viridiplantae; phylum Streptophyta; class Magnoliopsida; order Fabales; family Fabaceae; genus Psophocarpus; species Psophocarpus tetragonolobus. The sequence goes on along the minus strand of CM075690.1, from coordinate 32,258,381 downwards.
TTTAAGATATGATGTGACATCTTCAATGGAAAAGAAAAAAGTCACACCATATATAACAAGGAATTGATGGGAGATGTATCCCTTAATTATATATCCTTTGGCACAAGTCAGTATACAATTACTCTTTTCTCTATTTTTTTAATAAGTTCCCTTTTATTTTTATATATTTTAAATTACTTGATATTAATATTTTTTAATTTTATCTATTATTTCCACTTTTAATAAACTACTATTCTAGTAAAAACAAAGAACAAGAACAATCACTTATGACCCGACCATCTAAATTGCATTTGATTTTGTATTTTTATGTAATTATGATTCTTTTTTATTTTTTAAATTAAATTATTTTGTTGTTTATTTGACTTATATTCTATGAAAATATATTTCTTAGTTTAGTGAAATCATTTAACTAATATTTTATACTTTTAAACTAATATTTGACATATTTTAAATTTATACTTTATTAGATAATATCATTTAAATAATTTTTAATTTCAAACTTATTAAATAAAAAAATATTACTATCATAGATCATTTAAATTTTAAAATTTTCTAAATAGTTAAATTTAGTTTTATAAAAAATATTTTTTGTTAATTTATAAATATTTTTTATATTTTAGTGGGTTGGTAAGCTAATCAGTATAACTACTAACTTGTGGTGGATTGGGTCAAGTAGAAAATTTCACAATAAAAGTGAAGCTGGTTGGGTTGTTGGTTCCTATTTTACTTTAGGTAGGTCAAGGCAAACAAATCCATATAGGTCGAGTGGGTCCATTTTGACAATTATAGTATTAAGAATTTATCTTAGCTTCATTAAATATTAATTTCAAAGGAACAAGATATATAAGGAATGATATAAGAGAAGATTATCATGTGAGAGACCAAACTAAAGTTTAAAATTAAAATTTGTTAATTCTACGCCTGTAAATTAAAATATTTATATGCAAGATTATGCTAACTACGATAGAAAGAGGATACACAACTAATTTATGTATATGTTTTGGATACATGTACCATTATAAGTGAATTTGCATTATATGATATGTAAGTATATTTATTTAGTCAAAATTATATTAAAGAGAAACTAATATTTATTTTGAACATTATTTTATCTTGAAAATTTTTATTTTTTATCCGATTTTATTATCTTTACAACATCTCATTTTTTATATTAATACCATTTAATTTTTTGTTAAATATAGGATAATCATGTTAATCTAATAAAAACTATTTTAAAAGATGTAGAATAATATAGTTTCCTTCTAATTAAATAATATACATAAATAATTTCAAAACATGTATAAAAATAAACATAGTCGTCCACCTTAGCACAATTATCACATAAAAATTAACATAATCATTTGTCATAGTATGTCACTCGAGCTCGCAACACACCATTTAAGGACACCTTTGTCAGTGCAAACCTACATACCACACATTAGAGCTTGCCATTTACATCAATTAATGAACACTACCCAAATTGTCACCAGGTGTAGTAAAAATGAATTAATATTTTAAATTTACATTTTTATTAGATAATATCATTTAAATAATTTTTTATTTTCAAACTTATGAAATTAAAAAATAATGCAATCATAGATCATTTTAATTTAAAAAATTTTAAATAGTTAATTTTTTTATAAAAAATATTTTTTGTTAACTTAAAAATATTTTTTTATATTTTAATGGGTTGGTAGGCTAATCCATACAACTACCAACCTGTGGTTGGTTGGATTAGGTTAGAAAATTTCACAATAGAAGTGAAGTGGGTTAGGTTGTTGATCAGTATTTTAGGCGAGTGAAGGTAGGTCTTTTAAGTGTAGTAAAAATGAATTAATATTTGTCTCTTTAATAACCAGACTATTGATAAAATAAAAAATTATAATACATACACAATTCATCTGATCATTTACTGTGTCTTGTTGGTCGGACACAAACAAGGCTATAAATTTTGTAATTTTCATGTATCTCAAATCTTTTGGAATTAGACATATCATAAATGTTAGTTATAGAGTGAATTTGGTTTGTTTTTAGGTAGTTGAAATTTGAAAAACTAACCACAATGGTTCCAACTTCATTTGGTAAGTAAAAAATTAATAGTTTTTTTGGAGTTCGCCACTAGTTTTTTTTAAAGCTACCTGAGATAGCTTTTTTTTTTACAAGATTTCTTATTTTCAACTTATAGCTTATTACCTCTTTACCCTTAATTAATTAATGAATTATCTCCTCAATGTCTTCTTAATGTTCTTATTTATCATTTTAAAACTTTTAATTAGTTGATAAGCAAGTCTTACCAAACACTTAGGACTTGCTTTTCTGCTAGCTTTGTGTAACCCATAATCATTACTTTCTCTCTTACTCATAGTTAATAAAAAAAGTTAGTTTTGTTTTGGACTTAAATATAAGTTATCCAACTACTTTTATCTTATTTAATGATGGTGGAGCATAACACTACCCTTTAGGTTCATTATTAATGGTTCTCCCCTACAAGAACCATAAAGATCATATTGCATAGCCGGATGCTATGGATCACAGTATGGAAGTTCCAGACTTAACTAAAATCCAGGTTATTCCTTGACTGCCATATTCACCAAACACTAGATAAGAATAGTGTGTGCTGATTATCTTTGCTAACCAGCTAATGCAATTCACCCTCATTCTACAGTTGGAAAAGGCATTCCCTTTTCCTCATGCTCATTGCATCTCAGGCAGGGTAAAGGAGAAGGCAGGATGTTTCGATGATGAAGAATGAAATTAGTTGCCAATGAGTCACGGAGTACCATCCTGAAAAGTCATTTAATATTTTCTAGTGCACTAAGTTTCCACACCCACCTCCAGGGTCCTAGCCTCGATGTTGTAGTGTGCTGATCCTAAAGCCAATTATATCTAGCTCTTGCTATATATGTAATTATTCTCTCGGCTAACATAATAGCACCAACTATCTGGGTCCTCTGGGACACTAGGACAGAGATTCCCCAAATATGATCTTCTTTCTGATGAAATGGGATTTAAGTATAAAGCTGATTAAAGTCTCAGTCCCCATTTAACCATACATATTTTACACACTTCATGATATCAATGATATGAATACAAATTTGCCTAAAGGATCCAGGGTTGACCAGTTATCATACCATAGAGAAGAACTACTTGAACAGAACTGCATCTTGAAACGTGGTAGAAGAGAGGTTCTGACTTTGAGAATGCTACTCCACATAAAGGATGCTGAGGGTGATGTCTGCACATAAAAGATGGATTAGAAATTAAAATACTTATGACTAAGTACTCTAATGCATAAGCAACTTTTATCAATTAACATTCTCCACAATAGCCGAGCGGTGTGGGTGTGGGTGTGTTTGGCCTCCTGGATGGCCAAGCCTCCCAGATTCTTAGGAAGAGTTATATGCTCCCAACCAACCAGGTGCATATTCTTATTAGTATTAGAGCTATTCCATCTAAAGTCAGAAACTTTTTTATTAATATTATCACAGATATCAGAAGAAAATCACCAACATTGCATGGAGTACACAAAGGCAGTTTTCCTATTGTTGAGAATCTTCTTAGAACACATCATCTTAGATTTATCAACCTTTACCTTCATCCTGGAGTCATACAAAACTCTTCTAAAGTGTACTTACGAGCCAACCTAGTTAGGAACTCTTAGCTTTACAAAATAAGAGTACATAGAAAGAACACTTATTTTAGTTCAGCCTCTTACATTTATTTTAGTTCCCCTTATATAATAGATATGAAGTAAAAATAAAATATATTGTTGTTTTATGGTTATGAATAGTAAATATAAATATGTTTAGAGTTCAATCATACTATGTTACATGTTTCCTCACATTTTCACTAAAAAAACATAACACGTAACATAGAATTGATTTGAAATATATCTCTTAATTATATATCTTTTGGCAGAATATGCAATTACTCTTTTCTTTATTTTTTAAATATTTTTCCTTTCATTTTTATATATTTTAAATTACTTGGTATTAATATTTTTTAATTTTATTTATCATTTTCACTTTAATAAACAACTATTTCAGTAAAAAAACAAGAATAATTACTATCCACGTTAAATTTATAACCATTTTGTCAGATAAAAGAATAATTAATTTATAACCAATAAATAAATTTATATATATATATATATATATATATATATATAACATAATTAACCTACCTTTATAATGATTAAAGATATGAAGCTAGTGTTATACAATATAATCTTCATAATTTTGTAATTGAAATATAACCTACTTCACAAGTCCATGCTGGATGGCGTTGAACAATCTAAAAATGAGCCATTCATATGGGAAAATGGGTTGACGCACTTATGACTTGACCATCTAAATTGAACCTGTGGTGGTATGGATTGATCCACCAATGCGCTTGCATTTGATTTTGTATTTTTACGTAATTATGATTTTTTATAGTTTTTAAATTATTGTGTTGTTTATTTGACTTATATTCTATGAAAATATATTTCTTAATCTAGTGAAATCATTTAACTAATATTTTATATTTTTAAACTAATATTTGACATATTGTGAATTTAGATTTTATTAGATAATATGATTTGAATAATTTTATTTTCAAACTTATGAAATTAAAAAATATTACTGTCATAGATCATTTTAATTTTAAAATTTTCTAAATAGTTGAATTTTTATTTTTGTAAAAAATACTTTTTGTTAATTCAATTTTTTTTTCTATATTTTAGTGGTTGGTACGCTAATCTATATAACTACCAACATGTGGTGGGTTGTGTCAGGATATAAAATTTCATCAAGTGGGTTGAGTTTTTGATTCCTATTTTATGCAGGTCAAAGTGGACAAATCCATATAGGTTGGCTCAGTCCATTTTTATAGTTATACTTTTAAAAATTTATCTTAACTTCATCAAATATGAATTTCAAGATAATAAGATATATAATTATATAAGGGAAGATTATGATAAGAGAGACGAGACTGAAATTTAAAATTTAAATTTATTAATTCTAAGTGTGAAAATTAAAAAATTATGTGTAGGATTATGCTGACTATGAGAGAAAGAGGACACACAATTAATTTATGTATAGTGTTTGGGTACCTGTACCATTAAGTGAATTTGCATTCATTGATATGTAAGTGTATTATTTATTTAGTCAAAATTATATTAAAGAAAAACTAATATTTATTTTGAACATGTATTTTATCTTGAAAATTTTTATTTTTTTTATATAATTTTATTACCTTTACACTATCTGACATTTTATACTAATACCATTTAACTTTTTTGTTAAATATAGGATAATCATGTTAAGCTAATAAAATCTATTTTAAAATATGTAGAATAATATAGTAATATTCCTTCTAATTAAACAATATACATAAATAATTTCAAAATACGTATAAAAATAAAAATAGTCCTCCATCATAGCACAATTGTCACATCAAAATTAATATAATCATTTACCATGGTATGTCACTGGAGCACGCAACACTCCATTTAAGGAGATCTTTAATAAAGCAAACCCTGCACATCACACATTGGAGCTTTCCAATTACACCAATTGATGAACACTACCCAATTTGATATTTTGGTTGGTGGCCAAGTGTAGTAAAATTGAATTAATATTTGTCTCTTTAATAATGATCAGACTATTGATAAAATAAAAAATTATAATATATACACAATTCATCTTATCATTTATTGTGTCTTGTTGGTTGGACACAAACAAGACTATAAATTTTGTAATGTTAATGTATTTCAAATCTTTTGGAATTAGACATATCATAAATGTTAGTTATAGAGTGAATTTGGTTTATTTTTAACTAGTTGAAATTTGAAAAACTAGCTGCAATGATTCCAATTTCATTTGGTAAGTATAAAATTAGTACTTTTTTTCGGGGTTGCCACTAGTTTTTTTTAAGCTACCTGAGATAGCTTTTGTACAAGATCTATTATCCAGCTTGTAGTTTATTTTTTTTTACAATTTTATCCTTCATTAATTAATTAATTGCTCCCACTAATTGTCTCTTCAATGTCACAATTTCTCCCTTGTTCATTTCTCTCTCTTTCATTAATGTATTATTGAAATAATGATTAATAATGTTCTTATTTGTTATTTTATAATTTTTAGTTAGTTGATAAACAAGTTCTACCAAACACTTATGTCTAGCTTTTCAGCTAGCTTAGTCTAACCCATAATCATCACTTTCTTTGGACTCATAGTTAGAGCTGTCAATATGGGCAGACCGTCCAATTGAGGTTTTCAAACAAAATAGGTCAGGCTGAACCAACTCATATTTTGCTCGAGCTACATATTTCTAAGTCCAGTTTGGTCATATATCAGTCCACTGGGCTATGAGGCCAAAATGGGCCTTTTAAAAAAAAATAAAAATTCTAATTTTTATAATAAAATAAAACTTATTTTATAATACAAGCTCAAATCAATTCAAAACAACACACTAAATCAATAAAAAAACAAGTCATAAATAAGTCTAAAATAAGATAAAAATATGTTTATATGTATATTTTAATTTAATATACATTTTAGAACATCATAATTTTTATTTGCTAAACATTTATTTTTAAATAAACAGCAAACATACTTCTACATGAAATTTATATATATATATACACACACACATATTAACAATATGTATAATTGACTTCACACAAAACATACTTTTATGTGTATATTTTTTATTTAATATATTTTTAATAATATATTATATATATTATTAAAATATATTTTTAAAATTTAGGTATTTATATTTGTATCCAGGTCGGCTTAGCCCAAGTTCTTTTACATAGTTGGACTAAATGGATTAGGTCAAAAAGGCTCCCTTCTAGTTGGACCTCCTTTATTAGAGTTCAACCTGGCCCGTTTTGTAGGTTTATGAGTCGGCCCAGCGAGTCAGACCTATTTTAATGGATTTACTCATAGTTAAGCAAAAAAGTTACTTTTGTGTTTGTTTTGTTTTGGACTAAAATACGTTATTCTACCACTTTTATCTTATTTAATGTTCTTGGAGTAAACACTATGGTTTATATTCATTGTTAATGTTCTCCTAACAAGAACCATCAATGTTACGTGTCATGGAAGTCCACAAGACACTAGATAAAAATAGTGTGCCTGATTACCTTTGCTATTTCGTCATAAAGGAGAGCATGTGGAGAATGAAATTACTTGTCAATGAGTCATTGAGTATAATCCAGAGAATGATGGAAATATTAATATATTGAAATTAATACTATACTACACAAATTAAAGCATGTCAACAATAAATATTTTATTAATAAAACAGGGATGAATGCGTACGTGAATTGATATTCATATCCATGAGTTCTATTGGAAAGATTTCTAGGAGGTTCATCTAACCACCTTCAAAGGGGTTATCGTAGATAATTGATGCTTGTGTAAATTTTTTTAACAAATGACAAATTTATAACCCCAAGGTAGGCAAATACCTCTCTTAATTGGGCTTTTTTTATTTGATTGACCTAACTCATCACAGAGTTAATCTCACTGTAATCCTAGTTCAAATAACCATATTAATATAATAAGATACAATAATAATCATATCTTAAATTGCTGATTAATTTTAAAAAATATTGAGTGATACTAATCCATAATTATTTTCAACATTCTTCCACTTGTATAGTATCAATCAATAATCAAAATACAAATCGTTAAGCTAAAATAACAACCACCAATATACCATATCATATATTAATTAACAATATAAAAAAATTGAGCAACAAAACAACATTCGATAGGGATATATATCATGTGCATTTAGTTTATATTTTTATAAAATGTATGACATAATGTAGTCCCATAAATGACACTACAATGGTCCAAACATAAATAAAATGCTAATAAAAAACATGAAAATGACGTCAACTAGAGTATGTTTGTAAAGAAGATACGAATTCAGACTTCACTAGCTTAGGACATCAACTAAACCCATGTGAACTACATGAATAAGAAAAACCATACATCTTTTACACACTTCATGATATCAATGCTATGAATACAAATTTGCCCAGAGGACCAATGCTTGACCAGTCATCATATCAGAGAGAAGAATTACTTGAACTGAACTGCATCTTGAAACTCTAGAAACTTGTAAGGAGAGAAGTTCTGACTTTGAGAATGCTTCTCCACACAAAGGATGTTGAGAGTGATGTCTGCACAGAGAAAATGGATTAGAAATGGAAATACTTATGACTAAGTAGTCTAATCCATAAGCAACTTTTATCGGTCAGCATTCTCCAAAATAGCTTCTTCTCTAGCAGAGCTGTGTTGGTGCGTCTGGCCTCCTGGATGGCTAAGCCTCCAGATTCTCAGAAAGAGTTACATGCTCCCAACTAACTAGGTGTATATTCTTATTAGTGTTAGAGCTACCCATGTAAGGTCCGAAACTCTTTTTTATTACTATTATCACATATACCAGAGAAGGGAACCACCAACATTGTCTGGATTACACAAATTGTTGAGAACATTCTTAGAACGCATCATCTTAGATTTATCAACATCAACATTTACCTTGAGTCATACAAAACTATTCTAAAGTTCACATGTATCTCTTAATTATATATCTTTTGGTAAAATTCATTATGTAATTACTCTTTTGTCTATTTTTTAAATATTTTTCCTTTTATCTTTATATATTTTAAATTACTTGGTATTAATACTTTTTACTTTTATTTATCATTTTCACTTTTAATAAACAACTATTTCAATATGAATAATTATTATCCACATTAAATTTATAATCACTATCAAATAAAAGGATAACATTATTAACCTAACTTTATAATGCTAAAAAATATGAAACTAGTTTTATAAAATATAATTTAATAATTTTGTGATTGAAAGATCACTTATTTTACTTACTACTCATACAATAAATATGAAGTAAAAATAAATAAAACATATTGTTGTTTTGTCGTTATCAATAATAAATATAAATATGTTTAGATTTCAATCATACTATTTTACATGTATGATTACATTTTTACCGTAAGAATGTCACATCACATATAACATGAAATTGAGATATATCCCTTAATTATATATTCATTGGACACAGGTCACTAGGTAATTACTTTTTTATCTATTTTTGTTATATTTTTTCTTCCTTTTATATATTTTAAATTACTTGATATTAATATTTTTTTTAATTTTATTTATTATTTCCACTTTTAATAAATAAATATTTTAATAAAAAAAGAATAATTACTATCCGTATTAAATTTATAACCAATTTTAAGATAAAGTAATAATTAATTTATAACCTATATATATATATATAACATAATTAGCCTAAATTTACAATCATTAAAGATATAATATGATCTGATTAAATTTATAAAATATAATCATAACAATTTTGTGATTAAAAAATACACTTATTTTACTTAATCCTTATATAATAAATATGAAGTATATATAAAAATATATTCATTGTTTTGTCATTATTAACATAAGTTTATAATCATTAAAGATATGATGAGACTAGTTTTACAAAATATAATGTTAATAATTTTGTGATTAAAAATATATTTATCTTACTTAATCCTCATATAATAAATATGAAGTATATATAAAAATATATTTTTTTTTGTGGTTATTAATAGTAAATATAAATATATTTAGACTTCAATCATACTGTTCCATATGACACCTTCACCGGAAAAAAATAACAAAATGTAACATCATATGTAATATGTAATTGATTTGAGAAACATCCTTTAATTATATATCTTTTGGACACAAGACACTATTCAATTACTCTTTTATATATTTTTTTTATTTTTATATATTTTAAATTACTTATACTAATGTTTTTAATTTTATTTATTATTTTCATTATTAATAAACAACTATTTTAATAAAAAAAACAATAATTACTATCAACATTAAATTTATAATCATTTTTCTAAGATAAAATAATAATTAATTTATAAACTATATATATATATATAATTAACCTAACTTTATAATCATTAAAGATATGAGTCCAGATTTATAAAATATAATCTAGATAATTTTGTGATTGAAAATCACATTTATTTTACTTAACTCTAGTGTAATAAATATGATTTAAAATTAAAAATACATTGTTGTTTGTCGTTATCTAAACATGAATATACATAAAGTCCTATCATACTATTTGCAAGTAATGTTACATCTTCAATGAAAAAAAAAAAAAGTCACGCCATATATAACAAGGAATTTAAGATGTTTCTCTTAATTATATATGGTTTCGCATAAGTCACTGTGAAATTACTCTTTTCACTATTTTTTAATATTTTTTCTTTCTTTTCTATATATTTTAAATTATTTGATATTAATATTCTTTTAATTTTATTTATTATTTCTACTTTTAATAAACAACTATTTTAATAAAAAAACAAGAATAACTACTATATTTATTAAATTTATAGTCATTTCTTAAGATAAAAGAATAATTAATTTATAACCTATATATGTAACATAATTAACCTAAATTTATAATCATTAAAGATATGATGAGACTAGTTTTATAAAATATAATCTCAATAATTTTTATTAAAAAATACACTTATTTTATTTAATCCTCATATAATAAATATGAAGTATATATAAAAATATATTGTTATTTTGTCATTATCAATAGTAAATGTAAATATGTTTAGACTTCAATACTATTGTACATGTCTCGTGACATCTTCACCGGAAATTAACAAAATATCACATTACATGTAATATGAAATTCATTTGAGATACATTCGTTTATTATATATGCAAGGCACTATGTAATTACTCTTTTATATGTTTTTTAATATTTTTTCATTTTGATATATTTTAAATTACTTGATATTATTTTTTTTAATTTTATTTATTATTTCTATTTTAATAAACAACTATTTTAATAGAAAAACAATAATTACTATCCACATTAAATTTATAATAATTTTTCTAAGATAAAATAATAATTAATTTATAAACTATATATATATATATATATAACATAATTAACCTAATCTTATAATCATTAAAGATATGAGTCCAAATTTATAAAATATAATCTAAATAATTTTGTGATTGAAAATCACATTTCTTTTACTTAAATTTGGTGTAATAAATATGATTTAAAAATAAAAATATATTTTTGTTTTTCGTTATCTATGAATATGTATAAAGTCCTATCATCCTATTTTACAGGTAATGTCACGTTTTCAATAAAAAAAAATAAAAAAATCACGCCATATATAACAAGGAATTAATTTGAGATGTATCCCTTAATTATATATCCTTTTTCACAGGTTATTATACAATTACTCTTTTCTCTATTTTTTTAATGTTTTTCACTCATTTTTATATATTTTAAATTACTTAATATTAATACTTTTTAATTTTATCCATGATTTCCACTTTTAATAAACAAATATTCTAGTAAAGAAATCAAGAATAATTAGTATGCATATTAAATTTATAATATTTTTTTAAGATAAAAGAATAGCTAATTTATTAGCTTTATATAATATATATATATATATATATATATATATATATATATAATAAGAATATAATTAACCTAACTCTATAATCATTAAAAATATGAGTTTACTTTCATAAAATATATTATCTTAATAATTTTGTGATTGAAAGTCACACTTATTTTACTTAACCCTCATATAATATATATGAAGTAAAAATAAAAATATGTTTAGACTCTAAACATACTATTTTATATGTTATTTCACATCTTTACCGCAAAAGACGATGTCACATTACATATAACATGCAGTTTATTTAAGATGCATCTCTTAATTATATATTCTTTGGACACAATTCACTATGCAATTAATTTTTTTTTATTTTTTTAATATTTTTCCTTTCATGTTTATATATTTTAAATGACCTGATATTAATATTTTTTAATTTTATTTATTATTTCAAATTTCAATGAACAATTATTTTAGTAAAAAAAATTATTATTCACATCAAATTTAAACCCTTTTTCTAAGATAAAAGAATAATTAATATATTTTTCTTATCCTTGAAAATATTAAATAATAAAATATAATGTAATTTTTGGGTTAAACATGTTTCTGTCTCCATAAAATTAGTGAATTTTATTTTTTATCTTTATAAATTTTTTTAATGAAAATGTGCTTGTAATTCTTTTTTGTTTACAAATGGTGTTGCCCCAAATAGCGTGTTCGAAGCTTATTGGACATACTCTTATTCTAAATTTAGATTTTAAGAAAATGAAAGGTTAAGATAAAGTGTAAGTGTTTGTTTGACAATAGTTTTATAAAACTGTTTTCAGTATTTTAGTTTTTAAAAACTAAAAAACTTGTTTAGGTAGTATTTTCTTAAAACAGTTTTCGAAAACAGTTCTGATTTTTTAGTTTTTAAAAACTAAAAAACAGAAACGGCTAAAAGTAGTTTTCTGCTTTTTATTAATGAAATTCTAATAAATATGAACAAGTTTTTCCATTTTTACATCTTCAAAACAGTTTTCAAATAAAATTTTCCACACAAGTTTTTCTTTCTTTTCTTCCTAAAAACAGTTTTTGAAAACTATTCTTGAAAACTTTTTTCAAAAACTAAAACCAAACGCATCAAATTCTAAGTCTCTTAAACTTACTCTTAAACCTCCTCTTTTGTAAAATGTGTAATTATATTTAAAGGTGAATTACAAAATTAAAGTCCTATTAATTGTTGTTGGTTACAATTCATGAGAAACTCTCATTAGGATAACAAGATTAAAATTATACAAGATAATGTTGCCTTCTCCTTGGTTCCTTCATTGGCTAGCTTCCTTCACAATTTGTCATCTTCCTTTTTAGCTCCTCAATTTCATCTTCATAAAATTATCAATCTTAAAACCTGAGTTGTTATAGGTCAATCATTTTCCTATCAGCCATCTAAACAAGTTGAAGGGTAATTTGTTTCTGAAAACCTAGAAAAAAAATTCAAAAAACAAGGACGACAAAATAGCTCAACCCTAAAATGTAGAATAAAGAGAAAATCGATTCAATGAAAACTTACATTTCATTTAGGGCATCTTTAAAACATCCCCCCGAGTTCTTTGTAGATTTTCACTTCAACAAAGTGACCTCCTTACCTCATGAACAAAATATCCTTTGCATGATGGAGGATGAAGAAAACACTTACAAGAAGCGTTTCACTTGTCTCCAATATAATCAATCTCTTTCCCTTTCATGACTCGCTCATAAAAAAAACAATGGTTTTAGGTAGAGCTATCAAGACTAGCCGGGGGTTGAAGATCTAAAAATGAGCCAACCATATGGAAAAATGGGTTAACCCACTTATGACTCAACTCTCTAAATTGAACCTGTGGTGGTAACACTTAATCCACCAACTTGCTTGCATTTGATTTGTATTTTTATGTAATTATGATTTTCTTTAGTTTTTAAATTATTATGTTGTTCATTTTACTTATATTCTATGAAAATATATTCCTTATTTTAGTGAAATCATCAAACTTATATTTTATATTTATAAAAACAAATTCTTTATTTAAAAAATATTTTTATATATTTTAGTGGTTGATAAGCTAATTCATATAACTACCAACCTGTGATGGGTTGGTTTAGTTTAGAAAGTTTCACAATAAAAGTTAAGTGAGTTGGGTTGCTGGTTCGTATTTTAGACGGGTCAAGGTGAACAAACCCATATAGGTCGGGTAGGTCTATTTTAATAATTATAGTGTTAAGAATTTATCTCAACTTCATTAAATATGAATTTCAAGGTAGCAAGATATATAATGATATAAGGAAAGATCATCATGTGAGAGATGAGACTAAAGTTTAAAATTTAAATTTTTAAATTCTACTTGTGAAAATTAAAAAAAAATTATTGTAGGATTATGCTTACTAGTGACTATGAGAGAAAGAGGAGACATAACTAATTTATGTATATGATTTGGATACGTGTATCATTATAATTGAATTTGCATTCATTGATATGTATATGTATTTATTTAGTCAAAATTATTAAAGAAAAACTAATATTTATTTTGAACATGTACTTTATCTTGAAAATTTTTATTTTTTTATCCGATTTTATTACATTTACACTATATGATATTTTATATTAATACCATTGATTTTTTTGTTAAATATATGATAATCATGTTAAGCTAATAAAAACTATTTTAAAATATGTAGAATAACGTAGTAATATTCCTTCTAATTAAACAATATACATAAATAATTTTCACATGTATAAAATTAAACATAGTCCTCACCATAGCACAATTATCACATAAAAATTAACATGATATTTATCATAGTATGTCACTGGAGCATGCAACACACAATTTAAGGATACCTTTGTCAATACAATACAAACCTGCATACCACACATTGGAGCTTGCCATTTACATCAATTGATAAACACTACCCAAATTGATTTTGATTTTGGTCAGTTGCCAGGTGTAGTAAAATTGAATTAATATTTGTCTCTTTAATAATGATCAAACTACTGATAAAATAAAAAAATATAATATATACACAATTCATCTGATCATTTACTGTGTCTTGTTGGTCTGACACAAACAAGACTATAAATTTTGTAGTTTTCATGTATTTCAAATCTTTTGGAATTAGATATATCATAAATGTTAGTTATAAAGTGAGTTTGGTTTGTTTTTAGCTAGTTGAAATTTGAAAAACTAGCTACAATGGTCTGAACTTCATTTGGTAAGTAAAAATTAGTAGCTTTTTTTGGGGTGTTTTTGTTTTAAAGCTACCTCAGATATCTTTTTTACAAGATTTGTTATTTTGAGCTTGTAACTGATTTTTTTACAACTTTACCCTTCATTAATTAGTTAATTGTTCTCACTAATTGTCTCCTCAATGTCACAATCTCTCCCTTCTTTACTTTTTTCTCCTTCATTACTATATTATTGATATAATAACTAATGATAATTATTTTTCACTTTGCGAATTTTAGTTAGGTGATAAGCAAGTTTTACCAAAGATTTTCAACTAGTTTTATGTAACCCATAATCATTACTTTCTCTGGATTCATAGTTAAGCAAAAAAGTTAGTTTTGTTTTAGACTTAAATATAAGTTATCCAACCACTTTTATCTCATTTAATGTTGTTGGAGAAGACCACTATAGTTTGTGTTCATTATTAATGTGTTTTCCCTACAAGAACCATCAAAATCATATTGCATAGCCGGATGTTACAGGTTACAGTTTGGTAGATCTACCAACAACATCCACCAACGGGTTTTCAAACTGAACTGAAAACCAGGTTATTCCTCCACTGCCATATCCACCAAACACTAGATAAGAATACTATGGCTGATTACCTTTGCTAAACGCCTAAAGTCATTCACCCACATTCTGCAGTTGGAAAATACTTTCCTTTTTCCTCATGCTTATTGCATCTCGGAGATAAAGGAGAAGGTAGGATGTTTCGACAATGGAGAATTAAATTTGTACTTACCAAAAAGAAGATGATAAACTTGTTTGATAATTGCCTCTTTAAGGTGTTTTGGAACTATTGATCACGGTGGAAATGAATGACCCTTTTGGGTATATAACCATTTGTAATGTCAGTTGGGTGGGTTTCCTAGAACAATTTAAGCTTGAAGAGACTTGAGTATGATGCAATCTTGTAAGGGATGATATGTATAGTTGATGTGTTTGAATTATTTGAATCTATGGCGACCTTGAGAGAGGTGAGACGACTTGAACCCTAAGACAGCCTCAGGTGGGGAGAGTTAGCTGAGTTAAATGACTTTTTTTAGTGAATTTTTATAATAATTAAAAATGAGACAAATTTTTATAATTTTTTTTTATATTTTATGCAGCAGGTTTTTGTGAGGCGATTGCATATATAGAATTCGTTTAAAATGTTCATAGCTAGTAGCATATAAGGATAAAATAAGTGGACATTAATAACTCATAAAAATCACACATTTTTTCTCTTAACTATAAATAGCCATCCGTTACCATATTTGCATTTAAGGAAAGAAGAGCTACACATAAATAACACATCTTTTTCTCATAATTACTAGCCAAAAAATATAAATACAGACAACAATTTGATAGTATATAAAGACTTACGTGTTATTCATTTGGTTAAAAAACAGCCATAACAATGGCACTGGTTCTTTATCTTATAATTTTGATGGATGTTTGCACCTTTGTTGTTGTGAGCAATAATCCCACTGTACCCAATTTCAGTTCCATTATAGGCTTTGGAGATTCTATCATGGATAGTGGAAATAACAATTACCTGGTTACTGCAATTAAAGCCAATCATTTGTCTTATGGTAGAGATTTCCCTAGTCATGTGTCCGCCGGTAGATTTTCTAACTGAAAAATAGTTATCAACTTCCTTGCCTCAACGTTAGAGATTAAAGACATTGTACCTTCTTCTTTGGATCCAAACCTATCTAATGAAGAACTTTTAACAGGGGTGAACTTTGCATATGCAGGATCAGATATTGATGATTTGACTTCGGCTTCATTTAATATTTTATCAATGTCCAAGCAAATTGAACATTTCAGAACATATACAGCAAAACTCACACAAATTGCAGGAGAAAATGAAACTAAACAAATACTTGGAAATGCTCTTATTATTATTTCTATAAGTACTAATGACTTCATCCAGAATTTCTATGACTTTTCTCATAGAAGAGTGGCAACCACTACCATTAACTGTGTACCAGGATTATTTGCTTGATAGACTTCAAATCTTTATTAAGGTAAACTTATGTTATTTATTATAATTAAATTGTGAATGTTTTAAGGTTAATAATTGCCGATAAAAACACAAGGAAAAATTATAGAAAAAAATATATGTAGTTTATTTATAACTTTTTTATAATTGTCATTTCTTCTAGATAAACAATCATATTGAATCATTTACATTAATATGTTAAATTCAACAGTTTTACATTTTGGAAGTGCTCTACGTTTTTAAATTTTTATACTATAATATATAGGTACATACTAAAATGTTTTAAACATTATAAAAGATAAGGTTTTTAAGATAATTTATAAGAAAAATACCAGAAAAACTAATTTTTACGGGTTAATGAAGCAAAAATGTTGAGATAACATTAATTCTAATTTTTCTGTTGATTCCTTTTGTTTGTCTCCATTTTCCACTTATACAAAAAAATTATTTAAAAAAGTAATTTTTAATTTTTTTTAAGAAATTAATATAATTAATTATTTTATGGAAATAAATTATTCCAAACACTTAAAATTAAGAACATCATATGCGTAAAATTGTAAGAATTATATAATATTGGATGTCGAAATTTTGGTGTTGCTGGAGTTCCTTCCATTGGTTGCATGAGGTGCGAAATGTGTTGACTATCAGAATTATTAATATAATAAGAAATTGGTGCAACGCTTCTCTCAGTAACAAGTTCTTAATCAACCTGCAAAATATTTTAAGCATTATGAGTTTCATATATATATATATATATATATATATATATATATATGCATATGTATTTATTTAACTTTTGAAAATAAAAAACAAGTTAAAAATTTGTAATATATAATTTAATTCATATTAATAATAAATATATTTTTACATTTCGTAATTTTAGAAGAATATATATTTAATATGATAATATGTATTAAGAAATGTATAAAATTATTTCTCATAAACCTTAGCATTTTATATTTTCATAGTATTTTTTTAAAGTTTAATTAGTATACACTGTCAGTGTAAAAATTTTTATACTGACATTCAACGACAACCCTTTTATTTATGGTAAATTTGTTGATCTTACTCGTGACTACTTTAAAAGTTTTACAATTGAATGTTAGTGTAAAAATATTTTACATGACCATATATATCAATTAAACTCTTTTTTTTTATAAGAAAGAGTTTCTATATTCTCTAAGGATTAGTATATACTTATATGAAAGATAAAAAAGCTAATATAAATTTTTCTTATATTTATTTTATATATGTGGAAGGTTTATCTCATAGGTATTGAGGTAACAAATATTGGTTGTTGTGGGACTCTTTCAAATGTTGGTTGTTGTGGGACTCTTTTCATATGAGAGAAGTATTCTACAAAAATCTTGTTAAGTACATTGAAAAAAAAGTCCTGCCACAATTCAATTTTTAATAATCATGAGAATAAATTACAATATCTTTTATAATTTTATTTAGGGTTTACCTAAATTGTATTTTGTAGTCACACAATATTTATATAATTTTATGTATTTTTACGTGAGCTTAAAGGAGGTATAAGAGACTAATCCCAGATTCATACATGTTCAAAAAAACAAAGTTATAATTAGAAATATGCTTAAAAATTCGTAATTCTTAGAGTAACTATGATGTATGACCTATGAGTGCATCCTTTCACCTATGACCAAATTATAAAACCACTACCTAGATAATCAATGATGAACCAACCATCCAAAAAACATAATGATCTAGTATGTAATATTTTTCGTATTCCAAAAAGTGTAGTTTAGAAATGTAGGTATATATTTTAAAAATTTACTAAAATTAAGAAAATAATTTGTTAAAATTTCAAATTTAAGTTTTTTAAAGATGTATCATATTAGTAATTAAAAATAAATATAATTCCAATCAATAATTTATAAGCTTTGGAGATTCTACTATCGACATTGACAATAACTTATCAAATGACAATAAAATTTCAACGGATCTAAAATATAGAATATGAGAATTACTATACTGATTAATATAATTAAAAATCCTGTAACACTTCCTCAATTATGCGTTGTACTTCAAAGAAATAGAGTTATTTATGTTGATTTGTATTACATGGTATCGAACGTTCTCAATCAACATGCAAAATATGAAATAGAGTTATTTATGTTGATTTGTATTACATGGTATCGAACGTTCTCAATCAACATGCAAAATATGATAAATATATTTATGAGTTATTTAAATGTGTCTTGACAAAACTTAATCACTTTATATATATATATATATATATATATATATATATATATATTAAAATTGGTATTTGCCTTTTGAAAATAAGAAACTAAAAGATATACCTATTTTTAATTTAAAATAATTTAAAAAGTTATAAATTAATGTAATTTATATTAAGAGTTTAATTGGTATACACTGTGAGTGTAAAAGATTTTTACATTGACATTTAATCATGACTTTTCATTTATGTGACTTTTAAAATAATAATGAGTAAAGTCAACAAATCCACCATGAATTAAAGGTTGTGATTGAATGTCAGTATAAAAATATTTACACTTACAATATATACTAATTAAACTCTTATAGTAATAGTGAATTATTTTTACTTTTCATTCTTTTATATTTATTAATTTTAGAGGAATGAAACATTCAAATGTGTATTGATAAAAATATAAAATTGTTTTTTATAAACCTTAGCAAAATTCTTTATTTGTTTTATATTTTCATAAAGTTTTTTCTATAGTAAAAAATTTCTATTACAATCTTAGATTAAGAGATGTTTATGGAAAAAAAAAATTATGAAAAGTAAAAAAAAAATCATGTATTTGATTTGTTTAATCCAACATTTTTCTAATAGGTATCGAGGTAACAAACGAACGCGAGGTGTTGCAAACTTCAATTTCTTGCAATAGAATCACTTTGTAGTCAACTTACATCAATACATAAATATGCTTCAAAATATGTCACTCTCTTGATCTCTTCAACCAAGGTTCCTTTCTTTAAGAAAATGGAGGATGAAGAGGTTAGAAATGGGAGTGGGTTGACGCCACTTTCTAAGAGAAAGATGAGTAAAAAATTTTATGTTGTTTGCCACAAGGGAGAGGTCCTTGATAAAAGCTTTAAGGGAAAGATTCCTTAAGAGAGAGGATTCTCAAAGACACTCAAGAATAAATTGCTCAAAAAGAGTCTTACTTCATTCAATCAAGTGTGATTTGTACAAGAGAGACTAGGTATATTTATAGCCCAAAGAGGGAGCAAGACACTCAAAACTAGGCAATGTGGGACTTGGGCCTAATTAATATTAGGAGCACTAATCCCTCTTAAGCCCACTAAAAGTGGTGTCTAGCCTTAAGCTAGAGAGTGTCACGGCCTGATCAAAAGGGTGTGGAAAGAGATTCATACTCCTTTGGGTTATTAGGCCCTTTACTCTCCTCACCTCCCTTCCTAATCTAATTACACTCTAAACTCTAGAAACTAAAATAAATGGCCAAAATACAAGGCCTAAAAGGGAATTAAAAGCTAATTAACATTTATAAGAGGAAAACTAAGGACTATGGCTTAAAATATCTGTCTCCATCATGAGCTGAGGGTCTTGATGAGTCTTTCCATGCCAAGTCCTCTTCAATCCTCCTAGCCATTGCCCTAGTGAGAGGACCCTTGGTAGGTAGGATTGCATCAGATGTATTCATGTCTTTATTCCTTCCTCAATTGTTTGTAGTTACACATATTTATATATTTTATTTAAGCCTAATAGAGATAGAAAGAATTAATCAAAATATACAAATCACACATGTCCAAATGAGTAAAGTTTCAACAAAAAAATATGTTTGAAAATACATAATTCTCATAATCACTATGATGTATATGACCTATGAGTGCATCATTTCACCTATGACCATGTCATAAAACTACCTCCTAGATAATTAATGATGATTAGAGTAGAATACGAAAAATATTCATTTTTCACTAGTTTTCATGTATAGAGTTGGGAAAGGAATGGGATGCGAAAGAGATGAAATCATAGTTATCAATATCACGTTATAATTCATAAAATCGTACCATTTTACGAGCTCAGTCACCCTTATCAAGTTAAATCGTGAGTAAACTCGTTTTTGGAGTAAACTCGGTGTAATATCAATATCAATAAACTGGTGTGATATTGCGAGTTCATGCACGAGTTTACGAGATTATTAAGATGGAACTCTAAGGCACTGAACGATGTCGTTTCGATGCATAGGCACAAGCTAAGATCAATTTGTTCATGACCTAGGTTTTGCACAAGGTCGTGCGCTCATCTCTTTACTTTGTTTCTGCCATAGCCAGACTATAGCTTCATGACACTTTCGTGTCTCAGCCTTCGTTCTTGATGTCACGTTCGCTTGTAAGATTCCGACCAAACTCCGTTTATGCCATTGCACAAGCTCAGTTACAAACTCACCTTGCGAGTGCAACCCTTGCGATTGTGATTTGGAATTCACTTGTTTCAGCCATAACTTGCGATTTCAGTGAAGCTCTATTTTCACCATATCTTCCTTCGTTCTTGTGCCTTCATTGTCCTTGGTCCGACCTTGCTTCCGATTATGGGGACCTTCGTTTTCACCATAGCTTCCAATCGCTTCCAAACTCTTGATATTATTATTATATTTATGTGATTTTTATGAGTTTTGGAACTTATATTTATGTTATTATTATATTTATATGATTTTTATGGTTTGGACTTATATTTATATTTAGGTTTGGAACTTGGTGTAATTTGACTATGTAATTTCTTTTAAAGTAAACTCTTACGAGTTTACAAGTCGAGTTTACAGGGTTCCACGAATTTATGTAAAATCTTGATATTGATAAACTTGGATGAAATTAGAGGAAGCCATTAACGAAGAGGAGTTAGGTGAGAAAAAAATTAGGGAATACCATTAGTAATAATGGCGGTAGATGCCATTTTAGATAATCTGTTGGGAGAAACAGTTAAATTCTAATGGATTTTTTCATATTGATTCAACAAAAGAAAATTTAAAGGAAACAATTATAGAAGTTACCTTTGCTAATATAGTTGGCTCCCTAGGCTGATAATAGAATAACACAAACTATTACCACTAGCAACCAATAGGAATATATTTTTGCAACAAAAAGAAAATATCAGGAAAAGAAACTATTCCATACTCTGCTTTAAGAATGACGAACCAACAACCCAAAAAACATGATAATCTAATATGTGTAACATCCGTTTTTCTAAAATTTAATATATTAACAAAAATGTGTAATTTATATTAGTATGCTTAAATTAATTTATTGGAATAAATTAAGAATTTGTTTTATAAAATAACTAAAATGATAGATGTGGGTGTGAATAATAAGATAATATAAATGTTAAGTTTGAGCTAGTGTTTGAAAGTCCAATCCAATGATTATCCTAGAGAAATTTAGAGGGTTACAGTATTGTACTTTAATTTACGTTTTGACTAAGGAGGTTTGAGAAAAAGCTGCAGAGGAAAATTGTCAAAGAAAATTCAATGGAGTCTAGATAAGTATGGATCATCTCCTTAGTTAGTTTTGATTTTGCTAATTTTTCAGGCCAAACACGTTTCAAAGGGATGACTTAGTATTGATTGTTTAGTATAGGCATACATGAATCTTTTATCCTAATCAAGGTTTTTGAATAACTAATGATCTAAGTTCAAAGTTAGTTTTATAATAAGAAGCAAGTTCTATATCGAGATGATCCATTACAAGTTTTTGGTAATCTATTATATTGATCATAAACTTTAACAGAGATTGAACAAAATGCTAAGTTTTGAAAATTTAATCATGATAATCGATTACAACATTTTTGTAATCGATTACGTAATGCATTTTGGATTTTTGTTCAAAATCAAACTTCTTTGTTTTAATAGGTTACAAATTTTTGTAACAAATTATAAGAGTTATGAAACTAAACACAAACTGAAGAAAGGAATGAAATAATTGATTGTTGGCTTCTCATAATCAATTACATTGTTCTTATTTGTTATCTCAGTAGCTATTTTGAACACTTAAATCAATTCCCTGTTTTTTTAATCGATTAAACTCGTTAAAATTTGTTTTATTTAAATATCTATTTGCCCATTCTTGTTAGAGAATGTTCGAAAAATACTTAGAAATTCTTGGAAAGCATATCCTCTTTCTCTGAACAAGTTCCTGAGGCAAGATGACATTGTTTTTCAATAAGATCATGAGTCTTTGATTTCTTGGATATGGAATATTAGAAGAAAGCTTATATGTGGATTAATTGCATGTTAAAAGTGTAATCTAATCCATTCTTTCAATTTGTTTTTTTGTTAGAGTGCACATAGTTTGCATGTGTGGGTTGGTGATCATAGAGTTCAGTCATAGGAAAGTCTATCTTTCCTTGTAGAGATCAAGGGAAGGGTGTAGAAAATTTGTGTGGACATAGTGTTTGTATTTCACAAAGTTTTAGTGGAAGATTTGTCCAAAGTGGATAGATCAGAACTGGATGTAGTTCGTTTTGCTTTGAACTAGTATAATCTTTTGTATATCTTTCTATCTTTTCTCTTATCTTGACAATTTATTAATTCTTTGAATTGAAAGTTTGATGATCTTGGATTGAATGGAAATTGTTTTTTAATTGTGAAAAAGAAAATTTTTTTAGGAAATCCATTCACCTTCTCTGAATTTCCCTTTTTGCTACACTTGGATATAACAATTGGTATCAAAGCTTGGTTCTTGTATTTTACACAAGTCAAAAATCCAAGTGAAACAATTACTAGAAATCAACTTCCATTCGTTGAAGGCACATTAATCAATAGGCCACCCATGTTTTGTGGTGTCAACTATCCTTTTTGGAAAATGCGTATAAAAATCTTTATGCAATTCGTTGATCAAGGCATTTGGGAAGTTGTAGAGGAAGGTTACAAACCTCCAAAACAAATTATTGATGGAATTAGTGAAGATAAATCCTTTGAGTCCTGGACTCTAGAGGAAATTAGAAAATATCAGTGGGATTCTAGAGCCAAAAATATCATACATTCTCTATTAAACTCTTATGAATTTTTTAGAATTTCTACATGTACAACAACAACAAAAATGTGGGATCTTATTCAGGTTACATGAAGGAATGAAGGAAGTAATGAGATCAAGGAAAAATTCTCTAATCCAAGAGTATGAAACTTTTAGAATGAAGCAAGGAGAAAATATTGGAGATGTACAAAAATGCTTCACTCATATTGTCAACCATTTAAAAGGGCTTGGCAAGATTTTTTATTAATAAGAACTTCATGTGAAAGTGTTGAAATCTTTAAATAGGAATTGGCAAGCTAAAGTCACTACAATCTCTGAATCAAGAGATTTGAGAACCATAACAAACCCTGAACTATTTGGAATATTAAAGGAGCATGAGATGGATATGATAAGGATGAATGAGGAGGAAGAAAAGGAAAAGAAAAGTAGAGGGCTGACACTTAAGAGCTCAACAAATGAAGTGAGTTCAAAAATTGAAGATGAGGAAAACAATGAATCGGCAAGTGAAAATCTGAATTTGCTGGTTAGAAGATTCAAGAAGTTCCTAGACAACAAAAAGCTTAAAGGAAAGTTCCAATTACAAAAGAAAGGGAACAAGAAGAATGACCAAAGAAGCTCAAATTTTACATGTTTTGAATGTGAAAAATCGGGATACATCAAATCTAAATGCACAATTTACTTGAAAAAGCTTAAAAATGGAACAAAAAGGTCACTCATTCAAAGAAGAAGTGAGCCTATATAGCATGGGAGGATAATGACACAAGCACCTCCACTAGTGAAAGTTCAGAAGACGAAGATGCAAATTTATGTTTAATGGCAAAAGAGGATGACACCTCTAGTGTTGTAAGTGACTCTTCATCTTGTGATAGTGATACAAATTATGAAACACTTTTAGATGCATCTAATGAATTGCACGATGAGGCACAAAGACTTACATTGGCTAAAAAAACCTTGAGAGGCCAATCTAAGCTTCACATTTCAAAGTGGAAAGCACTAGAAGAAAAAGTTTCTGTTTTGAAGAAACCAAACGAATATTTTCAAAAAAAAAAAAATGAAACTCCCTCTTGTGATTGCAAATTTGAAAACATGAATGTGAGTAGTAATTGTGAAAGTTACAATATTTTGATGAGAAATCTAAAATATTTGGAAAAGACACTTGTAAAATTCACAATGGGAAAGACTAATTTAGATGTCTTTCTTAACTCACAAAAATGCTCGATGGATAAAGTTGGTTTGGGTTTTCAATCAAATGGCAAAAACAAAAATTTCAATTTTTTTTTAGGTTTTCTAACCCATCCGCTTCACCATACATCACATGTCACTGTTGCATACAAAAAGGTCATAGGTCACCATCATGTTTTGTTAAGAAATATGAAATTCCAAGTTGAAAAAATGAAATGGATTCCCAAAGGAATCAACCATGCTACTAATGTCAAAGGACCTAACACTACTTGGGTACCTAAATCTTCAAATTAAATTGCAGTGTAGGTATACTTGGCATCCAAGGAAAAATGTGGTACTTAAACAGCGGTTGTTCAAGACATATGACTAGAGACCAAGAAATTTGTATGTCTCAAAAGCAAAGCAGGAGGCTATGTCGCATATAGAGACAACACCAATCGGAAGATTCTTGGTATAGGTAATATTGGCAACAACTCAACATGTCTCATTAAGGAATTCCTTTATATAGAAGGTTTGGAACATAATTTGCTAAGCATAAATCAGCTTTATGACATTTGTTACAAAGTATATTAAGAAGAATTGTTGCATGATCATAGATTGCTCCTCCAATGAACTAAAATTGGTTGGAAATAGATTTGAAGATATTTACATGCTCAATCTTGATCATACTCCAAATTCTACTTTAACATGCTTGACAAGCAAAAGTAATGTTTCATGGCTTTGGCACAGAAGGATTACACATATCCATATGCATAATCTTAATAAGCTAGTGTCCAAAAAGATAGTAAGAGGTCTAACTTAAGTTCCAACAAAATGGTTTGTGTGATGCATGTCAAAAGGGCAAGCAAACTAGAGTTTATTTTAAATCTAAAAATCTTATTTCAACCTATAGACCGCTTGAACTATTGCACATGGATCTATTTGGACCATCTAGGACCATGAGTCTAGGCGGAAATTACTTTGCTTCCATAATTGTTGATGATTACTCTAGATATACTTGTGTTGGAGATTCTCTCAAAGGTACAATGAAGACAAAGCAAACATAGTAACAAAGTTTAAATTCTTATGATGAACTTTTAGAATTTAGTAGCTTGTTTGTTCATAAAACATTTCATGCATTCCTTTAGTTACTTCTTAGCTTGATTCATAAATCTTAGTACACCACTGATCTTGATACATGTTAAGCATCAATTAAGTCAATCATGAGTGAGATTCATGGTCCCTAAAAAGCTTTAAAAATCTGACCAAATCTCATTGGTGTTTTAATTGAAGTTATAAATTAAGCTATGAAGTTATTAATTGATTAAATAGTAGTTGTCACTGTTTTAATCGATTAAAAAACTTCATAATTGATTATCTGCTTAATTTAACCAATTAAATGGTAAATCTAATCGATTAAATTGATCATGTTGACTTAGTCCTTACTGAAGAATAATTTAACTGATTAAATCAATTAAATAGCTCTTATTTGTTCTGGGCCTGTGCAAAGAACAAATTAATTGATTAAAACTCGATTAATCGATTAAACTAGAGGGAAATGCTTTTCATGTAAAAAGAGAAACTCATTTTGAAAAAAAAAAACAGATATAATTTTGAAAATCATTAGTAGAACGAAAAATTGAGTTCTCTGGAGAACAAGGAAAAACACAAAAACCTCTGCAATATCAAGTCTCATAACAAAGATCAAATATCTATCAAAATTTATGGATAGACCAAGATTTGTGAAAGAATTTGTTGTTATCACCTTTATTCATTGTGTTAAGTAAGAATTTGTCCAGGTGATATTGTTCTTTAATTTGATTTGTTATTTTGTATAACTAGGTAGGTTTCCTAGGTAAGTGTAATCATGCATGGATTTGCATGTGTAGAAACAATAATCTTGAATAGGTTTTTCAATGGTGCATTTGTGGGCTTCATGTGCATTTGAGTTTTCGTTGTAAACTCTTATTGTCTCTAGTGCTTGGTTCTGTTCAAGGTAGGTTTCCTTTAATTAGGACAACTGGATGTAACCCAGGTCAAGGGTGAACTAATCTAAATTTGTTGTGTGTGATTATCTTTCTATCTTTACTCTTTTTACAAGTCTTCAATAGCTTTTGTTGCATGATATTAATATGAAATTGAGATGAATGTTAATCTGAATTAAACTAGCTAAAATCATCATGTAATCTTGTTAAATAAAAAGAGTAATTGGTGTTAATTTTTAGCTACAAACCAAATACGCAATAACCGTTTCTCTCAATATAAATCTCAGCTAAATCTTTTCAAAATAGTTTTTAAATAAATTTTTTCAGGATATATTCAATAGAAAAAAAAAATTGTATTCAATTCACCCCTATTGAATATTGTTTGTAATCATTAAAACCCCTTCTCAATTTGTGATCAGAGCTTTTCTTGATAGTCATTCAAGTTTTTTGAAAAAGATCCATAATGATTAAAAACAATCAAACTTTTGTTGAAGAAGCTTCCATTAATAGACCACCTCTTTTTAATGGAGAAAACTACGTGATGTGATCTTTGATGATCACGTGCCCAAAGGATCCTTTATAAGGTCACTTGGAAGGGAAATGGATTTATGGAGAGGAAAGGAATGGAGTGAGGCGCCACAAATAATAGGTTTGATAAGCCAAAGGGGAGAGGCCACAAGGGAGGGGTCCCTTGATAACTCTTAGAAGCTCTCACAAAGGAGAAAGGGGGACACTCAAAGGTAAGAACCTCAACCAATATGGTCTCTAGGATTAAATTCAAGTGTAAAAAATACAAGTGAGGGAGGAGCTCCTATTTATAGAGGTAGCTAACCTCTTGAACAAGATAACCTAAAAAAGAAGGGCTAGGATTAAAAGGAGAGATCTAAGGGAGGAGAATTGAGAAACAATTCCCTCCTTAGATCATCAAACTTGGTGCCCAAGTTTCTCAAACCAAGGGCCAAGATTCCTTCTTATTAGCTTAGGGGGTTTATGTAGGAAAAGAGGGGTGTAGATATCAAGGCTACCCCTTATTTCCTTCATAAAGACCCAAAAAGCTAAATCCACTCTCTAAATTCCTAAGACACCTCCTAAAAATAAAAAATGGACTAAATACATGTCCCAAATTAAATTCTTAATGCTCCTTAAAATTAAAATAAAGGAAAATTACATTTTATTAACTAAAGTCCCTAGCCTAATATCTTCACTCTCCATAGGAGGTGAAGTCTTCCTTTGTCTGCAAGGGCTAGGTCTTCTTCAATCCTTCTAGCCATGGCCCTAGTGATAGGTCCTTGGCTAGGCATGGTCACATTATCTCCTCCCCCTTGAAGAGGATTTGACCTCAAATCCATGGGGTCTTCGTCATTTTCAGCACCTACAAATGGAGACAAATCAGAAACATTAAAACTGGTGCTTACCCCATAATCCTCAGGCAAATCTAAAACATAGGCATTATTACCGATCCGCTCAAGGATTTGGAAAGGTCCATCTCCTCTAGGGCTAAGTTTGGACTTCCTTTGAGAAGGAAATCTATCCTTTCTCAAGTGAAGCCATACCCAGTCGCCCTTTTCAAAGATGACCTCTTTCCTCCCCCTATTGGAGAAAGTAGCATCTCTCAAGGATTGACGCTCTATGTTAACTTTAACCCTCTCATGTAATTGTTTTACAAAAATGGCTTTTGCCTCTCCTTCTTTATGCACAGCAACAGAAAAAGGAAGAGGTAAAAGATCTAGAGGAGTACGAGGATTAAAGCTATAGACCACCTCAAAAAGAGAATGCTTGGTGGTTCTATGAACCACCCGGTTATAAGCAAATTCAATGTGGGGAAGGTACTCATCCCAAGACTTATGGTTGCCTTTAAGGAGAGCCCTCAGCATAGTGGATAAAGATCTATTCACCACTTCTGCTTGCCCATCAGTTTGAGGGTGACAGGTAGTGGAAAAAAGAAGTTTAGTTTCCAGCTTAGCCCAAAGAGTTTTCCAAAAATGGCTAAGGAACTTCACATCCCTATCTGACACTATTGAAGAGGGTATACCATGCAATCGGACAACCTCTTTAAAGAAAAGTCTTGCGATGTTGCTCGCATCATCCACTTTGTGGCAGGGAATAAAATGGGCCATTTTTGAAAATCGGTCCACCACCATAAATATGGAGTCTGCACCTCGTTGGGTTCTTGGGAGCCCATGGATGAAATCCATGCTAATATCCTCCCAAGGTGCAGAAGGAGCAGGTAAAGGTGTGTATAGTCCATGACGCATTGCTTTAGACTTTGCTTGCAAGCAAGCTATACATTTAGAGTAATGTCTATTGACATCCCTACGCATATGGGGCCAAAAGAATTTCTCTTGTAAAAGCATGAGGGTTTTTGAAATCCCAAAATGCCCCATGAGCCCACCTTCATGACTCTCTTTTGTAAGTAAGTTCCTAATTGATCCTTGGGGTATACAAAGCTTACTCCCTTTGTAAAGATACCCCTCACTGATAAAGTACCCATCATGGGCCTTTAATGCGAATGCAGAAGCAGAGGTAGCAAATATGGGGCCGAAATCCTTATCAGACGAATACATAGCCCGAATGTCATCAAATCCCAAGATTTTTTCACTCAAGGATGAATAAATGGCATGACACCTAGAAAGAGCATCAGCCACCACATTTTGTTTTCCTTTCTTGTACTTGATGACATAAGGGAAGGATTCAAGATATTCCACCCACGTTGCATGCCTTTTGTTCAATTTACCTTGACCCCTCAAATATTTTAGTGACTCATGGTCACTATGAATGACAAACTCCTTGGGAGCAAGGTAATGCTCCCAAGTTTGAAGGGCCCTAATTAGAGCATAAAACTCCTTATCATAGGTGGGGTAGTTGAAGGGACACCATTGAGTTTTTCACTGAAATACTCAATGGGGTGCCCTCCTTGCAACAAGACAACCCCCACACCTACACCAGAGGCATCACATTCAAGTTCAAATGTTTTAGAAAAGTCAGGTAATGCCAAGACTGGTGCATGGGTCAATTTATGCTTAATTAGCTGGAAGGCTTTCTCTTGTTTCTTACCCCAAAGGAAAGGAACTTCCTTTTGTACCAAATCATTTATTGGTGCGAAGAGTGTGGAGACCATGAAAGCTTTTGATCTCTGTCACACTCTTTAGGGTGGGCCATTCTTGAATAGCTTTTATCTTTTCGGGGTCAACATGAACCCTTTTTGTGCTAACTACAAAACCTAGGAAAACTACACTATCTACAAAAAAGGTGCATTTTTCTAAGTTACCAAAAAGATGATTACTCCTAAGAAGAGAAAAAATATGCCTTAGATGTCCTAAATGATCATCTAGGTTCCTAGAGTAAACTAAAATGTCATCAAAGTAAACTACACAAAATTTACCAAGGCAATCCCTCAGTACATGATTCATTAAGCGCATCAATATGCTCGGGGCATTAGTTAGCCCCAAAGGCATAACCAACCACTCATAAAGACCAAATTTAGTCTTAAAAGCAGTTTTCCACTCATCACCCTCTTTGATCCTTATTTGGTGGTACCACTTCTAAGATCTATTTTTGAAAATATTTTTGCCCCATGCAATTCATCCAACATGTCATCAAAACAGGGGATTGGGTGCCTATATTTGATGGTGATATTGTTGATTGCACAACAATCAACACACATCCTCCATTGGCCATTCTTCTTGGGCACCAACAAGACTGGCACAGCACAAGGGCTTAGGCTCTTTTGAACCCAACCCTTCTCCAACAGCTCATTCACTTGAGACTCAATCTCTTGGGTCTCCATGGGGTTGTCCTATAGGCAGTTCTATTAGGTAGACTTGCGT
This sequence comes from Psophocarpus tetragonolobus, assembly GCA_037954015.1. NCBI lineage: Eukaryota > Viridiplantae > Streptophyta > Magnoliopsida > Fabales > Fabaceae > Psophocarpus > Psophocarpus tetragonolobus. The sequence goes on along the minus strand of CM075690.1, from coordinate 32,227,689 downwards.
CAGGCACCAAATCAATTTGATGTTCTATACCCCTCATGGGAGGAAGTCCTTTCAGAACCTCATTATGGAATATGTCATCAAATTCTTTTAAAATATCTTGAACCCCTTGAGGAAGGTGCTTATGTGCATGGGCTGTGGCAGTGCTCTCAGCAGAAGAATGCAAAATGGGAGAAGGATTTGATGCTTCTTTGCAAAATAGGAGATAAAAGGGCTTGTTAGTCAAAATAGCTTGTTTTAAATCATGTTTAGTAGCAAATAGGATCTTTTTACTAATATTCCCTTTCGAAGGGGCATCACCTTCCGACTCTCTCTCTTTACCCTTTTCAAGCTTTAAGGGTAAAGCTTGTTGTGCTTTTTTTTGTTTTTGTTTTTCCTCAACTCTTTTCTTTTTCATCGCAAATTGATCCTCAGCCACTTGAGAAGGTGACAAAGGACACAATTTGAAGCTTTTCATTATGGGTGAGAATTATTTGGTTGGAGTGACCATGGTTAATAGCTTTTTTGTCAAATTGCCATGGTCTCCCCAACAGGATATGACCAGCCTCTATAGGAACTATGTCACAAATAATCTCATCATTATAAGATCCTATGGAAATTGGAACCATAACTTGTTCATTGAATACCATCTCCCCTTGCTCATTGAGCCATTGCAGTTTGTAAGGTTTGGGATGGGGCATGGTAGTCAAGGCTAGCTTTTCAACCAACCTAGAGCTACAACAATTACAACAGGAGCCACTATCAACAAGGAGAGAACATACTTTGTCATTTACTTTACATCTTGTATGGAAGATGTTCTCTCTTTGTGACTGGCCAAGCTCTAGAGGTTGGCTTCCAAGAAGCCTTTGAACCATAAGGAGGTCCCCCTCATAAGGAAAAGCTTCCTCACACTCTTGTTCAAAATTATGTCCCCCTTCTTCCTCACTCTCACTAGAGGAGGAAGATGATCTATTCTCACTACAAATGTCTTGTCCCCTCATGATCATGGTTTTCTTGTTAGGGCATTGAGAGGCAATGTGGCCTCTCCCAAGACATTTGAAGCATTTGATACTACTTTGCCTCTCAGTAGGCTTAGTAGTAGAGGGTTTTCTCTCTACATGAGTTGCTTTTGTATCTTGGAAATGCTTGGGTTCCTCTTTAGGAAAACCCTTGAAAGAGTTTCCCTTAAGTTGGTCTCTCTTTGAGTAAGAGGGAGAATCTTTTTTAAAGCTTTTTCTCTTGAGTTGATTCTCAACTCTTACACAAAGTTCTACCAACTCATCAAGGTTTGAGTATGAAAGAAGCTCTACTTTATCTCTAATTTCAGAGCTTAATCCATACAAAAACCTAGCAAGGGTGGCATTGGGTTCCTCAATGATATTGGCCCTTAGTATGAGAAGCTCCATCTTTTGTCTATACTCCTAAATACTTAGGTTATGTTGCCTAAGTCTTTGGAGCCTATCCAAAAGATCCCTCTTATAATATGAAGGAATGTGCCTTGTTCGCAAACAAGTTTTTAAATCATTCCAGTAGCAAATGTCAGGCATTTGTTTATGGGCCCTATCCTTGACTAACTCATCCCACCAATGCAAAGCAGAACCTTGAAAACTAAGGGAGGCCAAAGGTACTTTCCTTTCTTCCCTAATTTCATAGCATTGAAAGAGTTGTTCCACTTTGACTTCCCAATCTAGGTAAGTCTCAACATCTTCCCTACCATGAAAATGGGGTAGGTCTACCTTTGGTTCCCTAGCATGATTTATGTTCTCTTGAGGAGAATGATGATTGTATGATGAATGAGAGTGATGTTTAGGTTGATTTCTATAGTATTCTTCTTCACTAGAGCTAAAATGACTAGATGGGGATCTTATGAGAATTCCTTTATTTTTTCTATCACTCTCTCTCCCATCTCTCCTCTTACTCTCTACTTCTCTCTTTCTCTCTTCTTCCTCTTTTTCTCTTTTTCTTTCTAGTTCTTTCCTTCTCTCCTTTCTTCATCCTCTCTTCTCTCTCTTTGCCTTCTCTCTTCTCGCTCTTTTTTCTCTTTTCTCATTTCCAACATCTCTTTTTTTAACTCTTCCTTCTCTTTTTGTTTTTCCTTTTCTTTTATTTCTTTTTTTCTCTCTTTTTCTTCTCTCCTTTCTTGTTCTTTAGCCATTCATTCCCTAAATTCTAAGTTAAGGTTTTCAAGAGTGTCTCCCTTAGAAGGTTTTCTTTGGTTGACACTCTTACTTGATGAACAACTATGTGCACTAGAATGTGTATGGGAAGTCATGGTGCTTGGATGCTAAAAACTAAAGGGTAGGCCAAAAACTTTTTTTTTTTTCAAGCAACACTCCTCTCTTTTTTTTTTCTCACCTAAAATGGCTCGATGAGTCTTTGGAACTCTTAGCCTCTACACGTTTTTCAAAATAACATAAAATAAAATAAAAGTGTAAGAATGTAAAAGAGAAAGGGCTCTAATCGTGCTCCTAAGGTGTTGAAGGAAGTGTACCACTTCTCCCTTCTTCACCTAATTAACGAGGAACTACGCTAAAATTAACCAAAATTATTACAAACCAAGGGAGGGCCTTAAGGGCACTCAAACTCCCAATCTAAAATTAAGTATGCACAATACAAAGAATAAAAAAAATAAAACAAAGTCTTCACTCCAAGCTTTTTAGTGTTTGTCTCCTTTTGATCAAGCCCCTTTGAGTTGCATCAACTCACCTGAAGAATGCTACCCTTGTTTCCTCTTGTTTGGACTTGCCAAAATTTTATATATGGAACCTTTCCCAACCTTTCCTTACCAAGGCCGAATACAACACAAGACAACAAACAAAGGTGAATAACAAAACAAGGTTCACAAATCCAAGTGGATAGATTAAACAATGACAAACTCAAAGAAGTAAAGAAGACAAGCAAGAAAACATAAGGCTCACAAAGGAAGGTAGCACACAAATAACTTTCCTAGATTAGCTCTAAGAGTAGAGATGAAAAAAGACTCAAACAAAAAAAATGAAACCAATAGTTGCACACTTAATAAAATTTAAGTGACCAAAAACTAAAAGCTTACTCAAGTAATTTTTTTTTTGAATCACAATTGGTTCCTCATATCAAATGTTTCTACTATTAGGTACACAACTTCAAATTTGTCTTTCTTTTGAGTTCTTTATCTTCTTTTTTTTTAACTTGAACTTTTTCTTTTTTTTTAACTTTTTCTAATCATTTTGCTGCACCTAATAGCTTGTTGAATTGAAATTTTAATGAGGATGCTTGAAATAATAACGCTTGAGTGAATAAGCACAAAGTAGGGTCACACAATTTTCAAGCAATGCATGCAACTAAAGGCAAAACAACTTAGTAGTTCCAAATACCACTGAACTAATGGTGCTTAAGGAATGATTTAGGGCTGATTTTGGAAGTAAATTGATTGCTCAAATTACTAACACAATTCACCCAAGCTAAAATTCCATAAAGAGGCACCAATAGTGAAGGCAAAACCAAGTGGAAAGCTACTAATAATTCAACATAAAACAAGAAACATATAAAGATTGAATTGAGCAAATAGTTAAGAACAACAAAGAGATTAATATGCTTGAACTAAAAGCATAAAAGACTTAAGAGACTCAACAAGAGGTTCACCTCTTAGGAGCTCAATTCAAAATGTTTTTGAAGGTTTTTTTGTAAAAATTTTAAGAGGCTAAAACCTATGGAATTTAAATGAGACAAAATAGGAAACTAACATGACTAGTATTTGACAAAACACAAGATTAAGAAAAAATAACACACCTAAAAATAGAGCAAAAATTTCAGCAAGAGACTCAAAACAAAAGGCACAACAAAGTGGCCAAAGTTGATCACCACAATGGTGTGGAAAAATCCTCAACCATGTGGGTTTAATGGTCACAACTTCTTAGGCACACTTTAACATAAAAAACCAAGGGAAAATTAAGCAACTTGAACACGAAAATAAGATGCAAAAAAAGGGACAAATAAAATTGCATCAAATTAAATGGAACATAGGCGCGTAGATAGAAAACAAAAGCGCATATAGTAGCAAGAATAAAAAGCTATACTACTAGACAATAAAGGAAATAGAGATGACAAAAAAATGAAGGACTTTAAAATAAAGAGATCAAAGAGATAAACAACAAAGCAAAAAAAATTGAGAAAGAATGTGACCTTTAGAAAGTGGCTCTGATACCACTTGATGTGATCTTTGATGATCACGTGCCCAAAGGATCCTTTCTAAGGTCACTTGGAAGGGAAATGGATTTATGGAGAGGAAAGGAATGGGGTGAGGCGCCACAAATACTATGTTTGATAAGCCAAAGGGGAGAGGCCACAAGGGAGGGGTCCCTTGATAACTCTTAGAAACTCTCACAAAGGAGAAAAGGGGACACTCAAAGGTAAGAACCTCAACCAATATGGTCTCTAGGATTAAATTCAAGTGTAAAAAATACAAGTGATGGAGGAGCTCCTATTTATAGAGGTAGCTGACCTCTTGAACAAGATAACCTAAAAAAGAAGGGCTTGGATTAAAAGGAGAGATCTAAGGGAGGAGCATTGAGAAACAATTCCCTCCTTAGATCATCAAACTTGGTGCCCAAGTTTCTCAAACCAAGGGCCAAGATTCCTTCTTATTAGCTTAGGGGGGTTTATGTAGAAAAGAGGGGTGTAGATATCAAGGCTACCCCTTATTTCCGTCATAAAGACCCAAAAAGCTAAATTCACCCTCTAAATTCCTAAGACACCTCCTAAAAATAAAAAATGGACTAAATACATGTCCCAAATTAAATTCTTCATGCTCCTCAAAATTAAAATAAAGGAAAATTACATTTTATTAACTAAAGTCCCTAGCCTAATATCTTCACTCTCCATAGGAGGTGAAGTCTTCCTTTGTCTGCAAGGGTTAGGTCTTCTTCAATCCTTCTAGCCATGGCCCTAGTGATAGGTCCTTGGCTAGGCATGGTCACATCAAATGGGGTGAGGTGCCACAAATACTAGGTTTGATAAGCCAAAGGGGAGAGGCCACAAGGGAGGGGTCCCTTGATAACTCTTAGAAGCTCTCACAAAGGAGAAAGGGGGACACTCAAAGGTAAGAACCTCAACCAATATGGTCTCTAGGATTAAATTCAAGTGTAAAAAATACAAGTGAGGGAGGAGCTCCTATTTATAGAGGTAGCTAACCTCTTGAACAAGATAACCTAAAAAAGAAAGGCTAGGATTAAAAGGAGAGATCTAAGGGAGGAGAATTGAGAAACAATTCCCTCCTTGGATCATCAAACTTGGTGCCCAAGTTTCTCAAACCAAGGGCCAAGATTCCTTCTTATTAGCTTAGGGGGTTTATGTAGGAAAAGAGGGGTGTAGATATCAAGGCTACCCCTTATTTCCTTCATAAAGACCCAAAAAGCTAAATCCACTCTCTAAATTCCTAAGACACCTCCTAAAAATAAAAAATGGACTAAATACATGTCCCAAATTAAATTCTTAATGCTCCTTAAAATTAAAATAAAGGAAAATTATATTTTATTAACTAAAGTCCCTAGCCTAATATCTTCACTTTCCATAGGAGGTGAAGTCTTCCTTTGTCTGCAAGGGCTAGGTCTTCTTCAATCCTTCTAGCCATGTCGCTAGTGATTAGTCCTTGGCTAGGCATGGTCACATCACTATGCTTTTTGGAAAATTAGAATGTGAATTTTTGTTGAGTCAATCGATAAAGGTGTTTGGAATGCAATTGAAAATGAACTTTTTATTCCAATGACTAAAATAAATTATAGATATGTTTAAAAATATTTTCTTAGTTGGACTGTAGAAGAAAATACGATAGCACAATATGATATTAGAGAAAAAAATATACTTGTATCTGCTTTAACACTTGATGAATTCTTTAGAGTTTTACAATGCAAAACTTCTAAAGAAATGTGGGAGATTTTGCAGGTCACTCATGAAGGAATGAATGATGTGAAGAGAGCAAGGAAAAACACTCTAATTCAAGAATATGAAATGTTCAGGATGTTGCCCAGTGAATCAATTTTAGAAGTGCAAAAGAGATTCACTCACATAGTGAACCACCTCATTGGGCTATGAAAAGTCTTTGAAAGAGAAGAACTGAATGTCAAAGTACTAAAAAGTCTAAATAGATCGTGGCAAGCAAAGAGCACTGCCATATTCAAATCAAATAATCATGGGGAGATGAATGTAGCAACCTTGTTTGGCAAGCTGAGACAATATGAGCTTGAGCTGAAACGTTTCCAAGGGGAAGAGGATTATGAAACAAAGAAAAAAGGTGTAACTCTGAAGACATCACAACTGGAAAAAAGTGATGTTGAATACACAGATAGATCTAAAGGTGAACAAATAAATCTATTGGTGAAAAGGTTCTCAAAGTTCATGAGAAAGAAGCAAAAAGGCAAGGGAAGAATCTAAAAAGTTTGTAAGGAAGAGTGAGGTTGCACCAACAACATACATGTGCTCTGAATGTGGGAAGTAAGGCCACATAAAATCTGATTGTCTCATCTTCCAAAAGAAGAAAAAAGCTCATGAGAGAAAAGGGAAATTCAGTTTCAAGAAGAAGAAGGCTTATATCACATGGGAAGACAATGAGAGCAACTCAACCACCCATTCTTCAAGTGAAGAAGAAGAAGCCAATTTAAGTCTAATGGCAAAGGAGGCTAATTTAGATTCAAATGGCACGATAAGTTTCATAAGTGTTTCTTCCTTTGAATGTTTCATAAGTTTCATAAAATGAGAAAACTCTCAATGGGATTTATTGCTTGAGAGAAAGTAAATACAATTGATCATCTTAAGCTCTTTTACTTAAAATAGGTTATTTAACTTTAGATTATGTGTAAGAATGATAGTCTAATACTCAAATAACTCAGTTCCTTACTTGCAAGAAATCAGAGTTAAGGATATTTTTATAGGTGATAAGAACATGAGTAATGAACATTATTTTGTGAGTCATATATATGTATTAGAGGGTTGAGATAGTGAGAACAGAACCTTACCAGTCTTTTCATTGTGTTAATTTTAGTTTACTTTTATGCATTTTATTTATTGCAACATTAGAATAGTTTCAATTAATTTCTCTATTATTTGCAAACAATTATTATTAGGATTTTGAGTACCAATCTAGTCCCTGTGGGATCAACCTGATACATATAAGATACTACATTACGATAGATAAACTTGCCGGGAGTATAGTAGAAAATTTATGCTCTATCAAGTTTTTGGCACTATTGTTGAGGACTGGCTTTGATACTTATTTATTTAGTATTTTTAATATATATTATTTTGTCATGTGCTGACATGTGGCTCTAGTTTCCATGTTTCTTCTTTATGCATGATAAACTCCACGTTGGTCAATTATTATTTGATCCTGCGATTGAAAGGACAGTCCAAAGAAATAATAGCTCAACAAGGAGAAGGAAGCTTCTTGAGAAGCAACTTAGCACAGAGACATCAATTCCAGAATCCCCTCTACTTGAATCCAGTGAAGAATCAACTATGGCAGACGGGGAAGAAATACATTAGCATGCCTACACTCTGGGGATTACACTACATACTTTGGACTAAGGCAGTTCAACAATATAGTCAAGCCTTCCATGAGGCAAGAAATCTTGAAGTGAAGTCTGCACTCATCAACTTGGTCCAAAACAACGAATTCTCTAGGCTATCTCAAAAGGACCCCTACATTCATCTCAACACATTTGTAGATATCTGCAATATAGTGAGGATCCAGCACGTTAATGTTCATGTCATCATATTAAGTTTTTCCCCTTTTCTCTAGCAGGAAAAGCAAAAGAGTAATTCTAGTTCTTCCCCTATAATGCTCAAATGACATGGGAGTAGTTGATGGAGAAATTCATCACCAAGTTTTTTTCTCCAAACAAGGTGAATCAAAAGAAGATTGACATATCTAGCTGCAGGCATGGAGCTGATAAGCCACTTTGTGAAGCATGGGATAGGTACAAGTCATTGCTTAAGAAGTGTCCAGTTCACAGTTTTGATGAAGGGACTTAACTAACCATCTTAATATCTGGATTAGCCCTTCAGATCAAGCTCCTATTAAGTGCCTTAGTTGAAGGTACTATTTTTAAATGACTTCTGAGCAAGCCAGAAAGACAATAGAGAATATGGTAGCCATAGATGCAAAAGCTCAATATGAAAGGGCATCATCTCAAGGAAAAGGTGTATTTGAATTAAATCAGTAGGATTCTCTTCTGGCTAAAAACCACAAGTTGGCTCAACAACTAGAACACCTCGTAAAGAAAATAGCTCTCATCCCTCAGCAACTTTAGAATCTTCAACTCAGTCCTCCTCAAAGGAATCAAACTATGTTTCAAGCTCAAAATTGTGAAGGTTGCGAGCTTTGTAGAGAAAGCCATCTCACTAGTCAATGCTTGGTTCATGGCAACTCTCATGAAGAGGTTAATTTATGGGCAATTAAGGTTGGCCCAATTTATATGGCAACAATCCTCCACTAAATTCTTTCAATTCAAATTGAAAGAATAACATATACCTTCCTTTCAGCACCAACATCACTTCCAATTAATATTCTAGGAGCACAATTAGTATCAATCTCTCCATAAACCACTTCAGGCAGAAAAAACTCAACAAGCACCCTCTTCTAGTTTTGAGGAGACTAGCAAGGAATTTATTAAAGCTTCAATGTCAGGAAAAAGCAGACAAATGCCTCAATTAAGAACTTGGAGACGCAAATAGGGAAGATAACCAATCAAGTGGTTGAGCTTAAAAAAGGATTATTCTCTGCTCATACTTAAACAAATCCTAAGGAGCACTATAATGCAATTATGATTAGAAATGGGACAATGTTGAAGCAGAAGAAAAACACGGAGGAAGTTGAGAGAAACAGCATTGAGAGTGAAAAATTTAGTGAGGTAGGTTTGAGTGAAGATAAGAGCGGAAAGGAAAAAGATGAGGAGGAGAAGGAAAAAGAGAAGGAATGGAAGAAAAAAGGGAAATTGAGTGAGGAAGAAAAGGAGGAAGTGTGGGACAAAAAGTGTAGGTTTAGGCACCAGGTGGCTTGGGAAGAAAAGAAGAAGAAATTTGAATTTGTCACAACCAAGGAGCTTTCATACCCACCTACTCCATCCAAGAAAGATACTGAAAGGCAATTAGTTAGGTTCCTAGATATCGTCAAGCAATTGGAGATAAATTTGTCCCTTTCTGAAGCTTTACAGCAAATGCCCCTATTCTCAAAATTCATGAGAGAGCTAATGAAAAAGGAGTGAAACTACACTGAGGAAGAGGTGATTGAGGTTAATGACAAATATAACGTCATCATGCAAAAGTGGCTTCCACCATAAGTCGAAGCTCTAGGAAGTTTCAACATCCTTGCACCATTGGAAAGTTGCACGTTGAGAAGGTATTCATAGATTTGGGATCACGCATCAACCTCATGCCTTTCTCAATGCTTAGAAAGATTGGGGATATGGAAGTGAGGCTTACCAAAATGGCTTTTCAACTAGCACATTGCTCTAATAAGAAGCCTTATGGAGTTGTTGAAGATGTGTTAGTGGAAGTGGACAAATTCTTCTTTCCAGTGGACTTCATCATAATGGACATAGAAGATGATTTGGAAGTCCCTCTTATTCTTGGTACCCCTTCATGAAACCACAAGGATTGTGATTGACATGGATGCTAGCACATTCAAGCTGAGAGTGCAAACTGAAGAAATCACTTTTAAGATGCTTGATTATCCAAGCAATAAGGAAGTGTGTTAATTAGTGAACTCTTCTAGTGGTGGATGCATCATTAAAGATCGCCCAATTCAGCTTCTAGCCCATCAAGAGGAAAAAAAGGTGGAGATTTCATAAAGACAAAGAAATTCAGCTCATCGTGACCCCCCTGCAGTGCAAACATGAAAAAATGGCTCATTATGGGATGTGGTTGATAGGCAGACCACCGCCAATGTTTTTTATGTCCACTAAGGGCATGTGGACCATCAGACTCGCAATGTTAAACAAGCGCTCATTGGGAGGCAACCCAATTTTCTATCCCTTTCTCTTGTCCTTACTTTTATATGGTTTTAATGATTTATGTTTGTGTAGTGAGTAGGTGAATTATGTATGTTTTGGCTTTTTGGAGTAATTATGTTTCTGTTTTTAGCTGTAGTTGTGCTTTAGTCAGTGCTTTGTTAAGTGTAGTTAGTATAGGTTGTTGTTGTTTTAGAATAGCTATTTACTTGTTGTTTTGGGTATTTGGTCTAGTAGTTTGGTGTTTTGTTGATTATAGTAGGTATTTGTGTTTGAGCCATATTAGGGTGTTTTTAGTTAAGTATTGTGAATTTTAAGTTTCAGCTATGTTTTGTCAATTTCTAGTGTCATTGTGCATGTTTAGGAAATTTAGTTGTGTTATTTTAGTGTGCATCTGTAGGGAATTTATTGTGTTATGTGTTTATGTGTAGTAGTGGTATTTCGTTTGTGTGATTGTAGGCAGTTTTAGTATGTTTTAGGGGTGAATTTAGACATGTGTGCTTTGTGAGTTTTAGTGTTCATTTTGTACATTTGAATGTTTGAGAAAGTTTGCTTAGTAGTAGATAGGTTAAGTGTGGTGTTAGTTGTGAAAATTTGTGTTTTGGGTGTGTCAATTATGCATTGAATGAATTTGCTCACTTTTGTTTTCGGAAATTGCATAGGCATTGATTTGTCATTTTAGTGTTAAATTTGTATATTTAGGATTTTGTACAAGTTTGTTTGATGCATCATAGCATGGTAGTGTTGTTAGTTTGGTCATTGTATGCATATTGTGCCTTTTGAGCATATGATTAGTGTTTTAGGCACATTTGTGCCTCATTTTATCATTTTGTTAAATCAGCATAATTCATGAATAGTGTTAATTTTGTGATTTTGATTGTTTAGGCATGTGTATTTAGGTTCATATGTGGTGGTTGTGTTGTTAAAATGTGTGAGTTGTGAGTATTTTGGAAGAAAATTTGGTTTTTTAAACCAGATTCTACAATCTGGTATACAACGTCCAACGCTCGTCAAGTAGTTGTTAGGCACCGGTTCTACAGAATTCTAAAGATTGCATTTTTTTAACATGAACGTCTAACGCCTATCTAGTGGCTGCTGGACACTCAACTTTGTTTCTGCATTCGCACATGAGCATTAGGCACTCGTCTCATGAGCATTGGGCACTCATCCTTATCCTGCATACATTTGGTTTTTGGTCTCTCCTGGTCACTGACTCACAGTGACCACTTTTCAACCCTTTCTTTTGTACTCTCATGCATCATTTTCATATTTTATTTTTATGTTTTTCTGTGTTTTTTCACCCTTTTATTCTCTGTGTTTTGAATATCTTTTGCAGGAACATCATCCATGATCATCACCATGACTCAGTCTTCAGGCTGGGGACCAATGATATAAATCCATAGGGGTTGGATTCGTTTTGCAGATCTATCTAGGTTGGAAGGTAATAAGTTAACAAAACAATGAGAATTAGGTAAACAAGAAAATGGAAAGGATGAAAATGGTTTAACGAAGGGATAGATGACGCCACTTCCAAGGATGGAAGATAAGTCATATGACGCCACAAGGGTGGTGATTTACCCTTGATAAGTCTAGTAGAACGCAACAAGGAAAAATTTCTTGATAAGTTCTAAAGAGAAATTCATTTCTCACAAAAAGGTAAAACCCAAATATAATTTCACTAATTCAATAGTTGTCCTTTGAGTATAATTCAGCCCCTATTTATAGAACTAGGTGGCAGTTCAAAATCATAACTTCCAAAAGAAAAATTAATTGCATGTTACATTAATTCCTAAGTTAACGAAACGTTACAAAAAATGAAAAGTCATTGTCTTTGGCATTCACATCAACAAAGCATTTCTGTGAGAGGGGGAGGGGTCCTCTAGAGCGATTTCAGAACACACTGTTTATAAATCTTTCATACATCTTATTACATTTGCAATTTTTGTTCATATTTGCATTATTTGTCTGTTGGGTAGTTTTAATGGACACTATTATGCATGGGCATTATATTTAAATTCATTATCTTCCCCTTTATTGTTGATTAAAATGCTCTTGTGTTATTCTTTATGCATTTTTTTACTTATGGTTGCCATAGAGTGAGTTAAGATAATTATGTATTGTTGATTCTTTTGGCAAAGTTGTATGGATGTGTGAAAGAGAGCATTACCCAAGTAAGGTTTTGGGCTTCATTGTTTATTACTGTGTGGTCACTATGTATTCTATATTGTTGATTTTGCTTGACTCTCCCTAACTAATTCTTTACATGCATGATTAAGGCCTTGTTTTTGTTTATAGCCAGCCAAATAGCTTACCTGTTAAATGTTTGATCCTTCATTCCCCTTTTTCGAGCTTTAAATGAATTAATTCTTGTTTTGATGAACCCTTGAGCTAAATCAATACATTACACATTCCTTTGTCTTAGAGTTAAGAAAATGTGTACATGAGATTGATTCTGTAACAAGTTTGGGGGGAATGTTTATAAAGAGTTAAGTACATTCTGAGGTTTAAGTATGTTACATGTTCATTAAAAAAAAAAGAACAAGAAAAAAAAGAAAGTTGAAATAAAAAGTTTGGTCATTGATTGATGCATATTGAAAATTTATTTGAATTAATTTTTTTAGTGAGAATTTTTAGGGTTTTAGGATTACTTTGAAAAAGGGAAGAATTGATCTCATTGTATATTTCTCTTTCAACACTTTTATTTGTTTTCCCAGAAAAACTATTTTTCTTTCTATCCTGGCCAAGTTACAAATTTAATAAAGCCCTTGTGATTTCAATTATGCATGTTTTGTTTTTTGTTGTTTTAAGATGAGCAACAAAGTTGATTTGTATGGGTGCATTGTGTGACATGAGTGTTAATTTTTTTTGTCCTAAATAGTTGTGTAGAGTGAAACATTTTGCCTGTGAGGTTACTCAAATTGTGTGATCTGCATGGCTTGCCTTTTGAGTTGATTAGTACATGATAAAACTCTTTTTACTCCTGTGGGCATCATGGTTGAATAATTTGTTGTGAGCATTCCATGATTTTGGGTACTAATGAAGGGAAGATTTTGGTTCTAGATTGTGTTGTTTTGCATTTCTTCATGTTGTCATAGTGCATTCTTTTTCTATTAATTTTGCGCTTGTGTTGTAGTAGCATGCATCATATTGTGTTGTGTGTCAAGTCCACTAAAGTGTCTTTTTGTTTGAGGACAAATAGAGCTTTAAGTTTAGGGGAGTTTGATAACTGCCTAAATGACCTATTTTTATACAGGTAAAATAGAGCAGTTATCCTCATTCCAACTTATTTAAAGCCTTGCTTTCTTCCTTTTTATATATAAATTTAATACTTAGAAAATTTTATTACAAATATACATTTTGGACATATGTTACTTCTATTTCCTTGTTTCCTATTATTTGAGTCGGGTTGTTGAAGAAGGGTAGAAGAAGTGAAAAATATTGAGGTGTGGAGCCAGCGTCCACCAACCCGAGAGAGGTTATTTTTCCCTGTTCGGCACCTAGTGACCACAAAGTGACTGCCCAGCATCGATGTGCTGACAGGGTAATATAAATAGAAAATTTAGAGCAGAGTCGGTGGGACGTAAGGAGAGATTGCAGCAATGAACCATAACTTTCACCATATTACACAATTTCTTCACCATTTTGTAGCCTAAATCCATTGATCATGTTTTCCACCTCCATGGATGGCTAGGTTCTTGGCTTGTGTTTCTTTTGTAACTATAACTGAACTTTATTGTATATTTTGATTTTATCAATATTATTGTTCATTATTAGAGTTCTTCTTTACCTTATGCTTTGAGTTTATATTTATTGTGGATTTTACCTGTTGAATGAGCTCGAAAGAGAATTTTAACTTGTAATATGAGAAGAGCGCTCAATGGGATTTATTTCTTGAGAGAGAGATTAAATACCATTGATCATCCCTTAAGCTCCATTACTTAAAGCAGGTTATTTGACTTTAGATTATGCGCGAGGGTGATACTCTAATACTAAAATAGCTTAATTCCTTACTTGCGAGAGATCGGGGTTAAGGATATTTTTATAGGTGATGAGAATGTGAGTAATGAACATTATTTTATGAGTCATGTGTATTCATTAGAGGGATGAGATAGTGAGAACGGAACCCTACCAGTCTTCTTCTCGTATTAATTTTAGTTTACTTTTATGCATTTTATTTTTTGCAAGATTAGAATAGTTTCAATTAATTTCTCCATTATTTGCAAGTAATTATTATTAGGATTATGAGTATCAATCTAGTCCCTATGGATCAACCTGATAATATCGGATATTACAATAATACAACTGGTACACTTGCTGGGAGTAGAGTAGAAAATTTTGTGCTTTATTAAGAGCATTGTGAGAGATCAAGAATTGAGATCAAGAATTCACTGGGAATTTTTCTTTGTAGTTTGGTTCTTTTCATAATAATAGAGATTCTTCTTAGAGCCAACTATCTTTCCTATAGTTATATTTCTTCGTCAAATACAATTCTACCATAACAGGTGTGTATTAATCTACTAGATTGTTGGAGTAGTTCTCTTTTGTGGTTTATTGTGATTAGTTATAACAATTGGGTTAGTCGGAGATGAGGTTATTATCTTTATTATTGTTTTATATTTTTTTATGTTAATCAGTGATTGAGAATGATTTAATTCCAAATATATGATTTAGAGTGTGTTTTGAAGGATTAACCAAAACTTATGAGATAGAGACAATGGAAAAAACATAGTGCATATTTTATTGACAACATTCATAATCTTCTGACGAGAAAACCAATAGAAAATAATGAAATTTGAGAAAGTAATATTCGTGAAAGTTGTAGACCTAGATGGTATCTAACTAATGTCGCTAGTTTCACTTCGAAAAGATACCTAAAACTCAAGTTATGATTAGATTAGTGACTAAAGGTTATACTGCCAGAATTCAATGATAGATTCATGTTTCCTACGAGTGTTGACATAGTATGCATTTGTTTTGGTTCTTGAGGTTAACATAAGAGTTGTAGATAAATGTCTTGGCTTTCGAACTAGATAAAAAAGAATGTCGTAAAATTAATAAAACTCTAGATATCACATTTATGCTCTACAAAGGTCATATATGTTTACAAGAAAATGAATGAGGAAATCCTCAAAACTTGAGAAATATTGTGATGTATCTTATAATTGTAAATGTGGTGAATGATTGAATGTTTGAAAGTTATTTGAGGGGTATGAATTGGGTATTTTTCACATTGTATGATATTGATGTTGATTTCAACTGAACGTATAATGTGTTGATGATGATGGTCAGAATGTGCTTGACAAGGTGCCTCAGTTTCAATTAGGGGTGAATTGTGATAACAATATTAAATTATTGTGATGTATCTATAATTGTGGGTGTGGTGAATAATTGAATGTTTGAAAGTTATTTGAGGTGCATGGATTGGATTTTATCCCACTATATGATATTAATGTCAATTACAACTAGATGTATAATGTGTTAATGATGATGGTCGTGTGTGTTTGACAAGGTGTCATCCCAACTATAGTTAGGGGTGGATTGTGAGGACATTATCAGATATTGACATGGCAATTTATGTTGTTGATGACATGATGCATGAGTATGGCAGTCGAAAAAGTTTTGTAAGGATCGTTCATTGTGTGATGCTCTAGACTAGGTCTTTTTGAGTTGTTTTGCATTACACAGTTGTACATATGTGTTATTGGCGTAGAAGAAGACCGCTTAGGACGTGTACTTGAGAGAACATGCATGAACTTGCATTTCATGAACATCATTAGCATGAACGAATTTATGCATATTGATGTTTAATCCTATCATGAGTATAGAATGAATTTATATGTTTATTTCTCATGTTTTAATTGACTGCTCATTCTCTCTATATGTATCTGTGAGACATATTCTCACTCCCTTACTGCTTGTTATTGCATTTTATTTAGGTCGAACGTCACTTTCAAGTGAACAAGATTTTGATGATATCATGAGTAGTGAAACTTCGACGTTTCCTTACCTTTATTCCTTATTATGCTATGACTAGATGTGAAATTTCATTAATTGAGAATTTTGTAAATGTCGTTTTTAAAGTTTAACGTGTTTACTTATATGCTGATATCTACTATATCATATTTTTTGGAGTAAAAAAGTGTCAAAGTATGTAATACTATTCAAATTCTGAAAAGTGTAGTTTACACATTTATTACAATCAAGAAAATAATTTAAGTTTATTAAAATGAATCATATCAGTAATTAAAATAAAGATTAAGCACACACACACGCATGCACACATAAAAGGTGAGTAATTGAATATACGTGTAACTCAAACCAAGTGTTACACTACTCAATAACTTTAATTTCATAATTTTATCTCAAAATCTACTCTTGAATTAAAAATCATTTTACATAGATCATATTTACCAAATTTTTGTTACCTCTTTCATATGGAAAAAAAAAATATTATATACTTATCAAAATACACTAAAATATTATCTTGACACCCGACTCTACCTAGGTATGTTCTATAAATGTGAAATTTTATTTCTTTTGTAAAACATGTTTTAATTGAATAAAAGAAATACTATATCAATATATTACGAATTACAAATATACTAAATTATGCATAATTATATTTCTTAATAGTAACAAAAGTTATTTTATTTTTAAGAAATAAAAAGATTAACAAAAAAAATCTATTTAGAAATTTGATTAAAAAAAATAGGTGGTGTGGACATAAATGTTGAAAATATAAGGTAGTTTAATGATGGATTCTCAAGTAGTTTAAAAAATATTATTAATAAACAAAACTAAATTAACCATTAAAAATACAATTAATTGGTATACACTGTCAGTGTAAAGATTTTTACACTGATATTCAATCACAACCATTTATTCATGGTAAATTTGTTGACTTTACTCATTACTACTTTAAAAGTCATATAAATGAAAAATCATGATTGAATGTCAGTATAAAAATATTTTAAATTGATAATGTATACAAACTAAGTTCTTAAAAATATTACATGTAAAAATATCATTTTAAAAAGGAAACACACGGTGTGGACATAAACGTAGGGGTCTCAATACAAAAATCCAATGAAAAAATCTATATTTTTAAATTCAATCTCATTTATGTTTTACTTTTGCATATCTTAAGATATAATATAAATGTGAGACTACTTTTTTTTAAAAGTCTGAATTTGCTAATTAATACTTTAAAAGTCATATAAACTAAGAGTTATGATTAAATTTTAGAATAAAACTCTTTTAAATTGTCAGTAGATGTTAAACTCTTTAAAAAATATACAATATATGTTGATGTTTATTAGAAAAACCAATTTGTTGGGTGATGTCTTATAACATGCAATCCATGAAGTGCAAGGTCAATTGTTCCTCTAGTTAGTAAAAAATAAGTTTCACACATAATATACGAAAAGAAACAAATAAAATATACGTTGTTAATGACATTATTTATTTGAAAAGTACTTTTAAATTAAATTAAATTATTAACATAGATAATTACGCTTACTAAATATAATCAAGAAGATTTTCTATTTACAGTTTAGACTTCCTAGAATTAAAAAATAACTGCACATATTAAACTGAATATATGCTAAGAATATAAGAGATTTATTCTTTATCTTCATCATTCATTTCTTTCAAATTTAATTGTTATAATAAATGATTAAACCTTAACAATAAAATTTCATGAAAATTAATGATTAGGATGAAAAATAAGTTTCTTATATTTACTCTTAGAGTAAGTGAATCCCTTCTCTATGAGAGAAAATTAGTATCAGAGTTATTCAATTATAATATTTGTTAGCCAAATGATTAAAAATATTTTCTAAATTAATTCACAAATTTTATTTAGTAACTAAGATCAATTTTAGTATGAACTCCCAAGATGATTATTGAGCTCCCATTTTTTAAGTGAAACACATGGAACTAGGTATGGCAATAAGTATGACATTTCCTATCCTTATTCCTACCTTTCAAAGTTATCTTCATTCTCATATAGAATTTTATATCTATTCTTGCCCTGTGTGGCGAGATTGTATACCAAGTAGAGCTTGTTGGAAGTAACTGTAATAACTTCGTTGTGGCCTAAAATAAAATAATAATCACCCACAACTAATTAACAATTAAGTGAATCTCATCCATTCATTTTGATATTTGATGGACGTATCAGATTAATTGTTGAACACATTTAAATTTGGTCCTCTCTCTGCCCAGTAGAAACATTTCTTCACAACTTACTTCTCTAAGTCAAAAAGAGAAGTTTCCATCCTTATGAGCGTAGGAAGGAGTGAAAAGAGATAGAAATCAATATTCATTAATTACATGGACGAGAATATGGTTGTTTCTTCATTTAATCCGGGTATGAAATTCATAAAATTTCAAGATCATGAATATTTGTATGTTTCCGCTTGAGGTTGTAAAATAATGAATGTTTCTGCTTAAGATGTTTACATGCGATATCAGAGCTAGGTTTTTTAAATTTGTGATTTCTCCCACAATTTTTGTGTTGAAAGCATGCATAAATGAATATATACTTACTGGTTGCATTTCATGAAATATATATATTAATGACCGAAAATAATGTTTATTATTATTGTATCTATTTTAGTTTGATTTTCATGAATGTTGTGCATGTCACATTGTCTTTACGTTTGGTGTTTGATATATTATTATAATATTGTCATTGTCAAAATGCATTGTGAATATGTGAAGAATCTATATTTCTAAAATTATATTTGATTATTGTGATTGCGATCAAAATCCGATAATAAAGAATTGTGAAAGTTTATCAATTCTTGTTTAGTTTAACACTTGTGTACACCAAAGTGACCCAAGTTAGAACGATGCTGATAATAATAATGAAATACCATTAAAGTATGAAATTTATTAATTTCAAAATTAGTTTTACCCAAAGGAAAATCTTATTCTATGATTAATAATAATAATTTATTAAATCAAATATATATATTTTATCCAAAGACTATATATGTGTTTGATTGAAAATGTTAATTTTTCCTTATGATGATAAACATGGTATTTATTTATATTAGTTTATTATAGTGTCTACCCAAAGGTGAACTATAATAGACTCTAATGTTTTCTTTAATCTGAGTGTATGTTAAATTAATATAAGCATTTTACGATTTAATTTTGCAGAAATTTCTCTTCATTCGTAAGCTTCATCTGTTACTATGTTCATTGGTTTGAACTTCTCTGAATAGAGCGAACAAGTCAAATTCCATTTAGGATTTTTGTATCTTGACTTGTCACTTTTAGAAGAAAAACCTACTATTATTGATGACAGTAATGAGGATGAGAAGTATAACCTTAAGGTTTGGGAACGCTCACATATTGAGTCTTATGTTTATGTGAATGACTATTGCAAACAACATTAAAACTACTATTCTACAAACAGAAAGTGCAAGGAAATATCTTGAGTCTGTGGAAGAACATTTTTGCTCTGCTGATAATTCATTCACTGATACATTAATGGAACAACTCATGACCATATGCAAGAACATACCATTGAGATGACTAACATTGTAGCAAGATTAAAGTCACTGGGTATGGCAGTAGATGACTCTTTTATGGTGCAATTCATTTTGAATTCACTGTCGTCTAAGCATGGAGCTTTCAAATTAACTATAACACTATGAAGGAAAAGTGGGATGTTAATGAATTGATTGGAAACTCAATCAAGAGGAGAATGGGCTTAAAAATTCAAATGGTCATTCTGTCAATCTGGTATAAGGAGTAGGGAAAGCATTGAAGCCAAAGGCTAAGAATTTTAAAAAGAAAGAACATATTAATGGAAAAGCGTGCCATTTCTGCAAGAAAGATGGGCATTTCTAGAAATAATGTCATAAACGTAAGGATTGGTTCGAAAAGAAAGGTATACTTAAAACATATGTATGTACTTTCAAATCAAATTTAGTAAATGTTCCAAACAATTCTTGGTGGCTTGATTCTAGTGCTACGACTCATGTATTTAATGTAATGCAAGGATTCCTTACGATCCAAACCACCCAAAGTAAGATGTTCTTCTACATGGGAAATCGTGTGAAGGCTCCAATTAAAGGAATATGGCCTTATCACTTGGTTTTGGGTACGAACAATTATTTAGATTTAACTAGGACTATTTATGTACCCTCAATATCTAGGAATTTAATTTCTCTTTCAATGTTGGATAATTATGGTTATTTATTTAATGGTGGACATGGTTGTTTTAATTTATATAAGAATTCTAAAATTATTGGTTATGGTGTTCTTATTGATGGTTTATATATATTAAAACTTCATAATCAATTTTCTGAATCCCAACTTATTGAGCATCAGAATATTGGAATTAAACGTAGCATGCTTAATGAAATTTTTGCATACTTGTGGCATAAACGTTTGGGTCACATATCCAAGGAAAGGTTAGAAAGATTGGTAAAGAATGAAATTTTACAAAATCTAGATTTTACTTATCTTAGTTTATGTGTGGACTGTATTAAAGGAAAGCAAACTAGACATAATAACAAAGGAGCCACAAAAAGCAACCAGCTTCTTGAAATTATACACATAGATATATTCGGACCTTTTGATACTCTATCTCTTTGTGGAGAAAAATATTTTATCATTTTTATCGATGACTTTTCACATTATGGATATGTTTATTTGCTTAAGGAAAAGTATCAAGTTGTTCAAGCACTTGAGATATTTATTAATGAAGTTGAAAGACAACTAGAAAAGAAAGTGAAAGTCATAAGGTCTGATAGGGGTGATGAATATTATGGAAAATATGATGAAATAGGACAATGTCCAAGTCTATTTGCAAAACTTTTAGAAAGGCATGGCATACGTGCACAATACACAATGTCATACACACCACAACAAAATAATGTGGCAGAAAGGTGTAAACACTAATGGATATGGTTAGAAATATGATGAGTAATTCTTCTTTACCAAAATTTCTATGGACGTATGCATTAAAGACTACTGTGTATTTGCTAAACAGGGTTCCTAGTAAGGCGATTCCTAAGACTCCTTTTGAGTTATAGACTAACACACCTAGTTTAAGACACCTGCATGTTTGGGGTTGCCTAGTAGAAGCAAAAGTGTATAATCCACAAGAAAAGAAGTCAAATTCTCAAACAATAAGGGGTTACTTTATTGGTTACCTAGAGAAATCTAAAGGGTATATCTTTTATTGTCCTAACCATAGTCCAAGAATTGTCGAAACTGGTAATGGAAAATTTCTTGAAAATGGTGAAGTCAATGGGAGTGAGGAACAACAAGATATAGACATAAAAGAAATGCAAGTAATACTTCCTATACCTGCAAGAATTACTTTGTCTATAGTTATTCCAAATATTGTTCCATCTATCGTAGAACGTTCTGGCAATAATGAACAATGTATAAATGATAACAGGACAAATGAAGAAACTAACTCACAAATGTCTGAAAGAAATGAGTCTCAAGAAATGCCTTTGAGGAGATATCAAAGAGAAAGAAAATCAGCTATTCCAAGCTTTTATGAGACTTATTTGCAAGAAACCGACATAGAAATTAGTGAAGATCCATTTTCTTTTTCACAAGCCATAAATAGCATTGAATAAAAAAAAATGGATTGATGCCATGAAAGATGAGTTGAGATCCATGGATGAAAGCAATGTCTGGGGCATCGTAGAATTGCCTAAAAGTGCTAAACGAGTTGGTTGTAATTGGGTTTTTCAGACCAAGTGAGACTCAAAAGGCAATATCGAACAATATAAAGCCTGACTTGTTGTAAAGGAATACTCAAAAGGATGGTATCGATTATAAGGAAACCTTTTCTCTTGTATCAAAGAATTGCATATTATTATGGCATTAGTGGCTCATTATGATTTATAGTTACATCAAATGGATGTGAAAACAACCTTTCTAAATGGTAATCTTGAAGAAGTTTATATAGACCAACCATAAGGTTTTCCAATTGAAGGAAAAGATAAAATGGTGTGTAAACTTAAGAAATCAATATATGGATTGACACAAGCCTCAAGACAATGGTATATCAAATTTCATGATACCATTACCTCTTTTGGTTTTGAATAAAATATTGTTGATAGATGTATACATCGAAAGGTTAGTAGGAGTAAGTTCATGTTTCTAGTTCTATATGTTGATGATATCTTGCTTGCAACTAATGGTTTGGGTATGTTGCGTGACATAAAAGAATATCTCTCTAAGAATTTTGAAATGAAAGATATGGAAGAGGCATCCTATGTGATAGGAATTGAAATATTTCGTGATAGATCACAAGGATTGTTAGGATTGTCTCAAAAGGCCTATATAAATAAAATTCTAGAGAGATTTAACATGACAAATTATTCTACAGGAATTGTACCAATCCAGAAAGGGGATAAATTTAGCCTTATGCAATGCCTAAAGAATAACTTAGAGCAGAAACCAATTGAGAGAATATCATATGGTTCAGTAATGGGTAGTCTTATGTATGTACAAACCTGCACAAGACCAAACATTAGTTTTGTGGTTGGAATGTTGGGTAGGTATCAAAGTAATCCTGGAATTAATCATTGGAATGCTGCAAAGAAAGTTTTAAGGTACCTGCAAGGAACAAAAGATTATATGCTCATGTACAAAAAATCCAGCCAACTAGAGGTAATTGGATACTCAGACTCGAATTTTGGTGGATGTATTAACACTAGGAAGTCTACTTTTGGCTACTTATTCCTACTTGGAAAAGCGGCCATATCATGGAAAAGTGCAAAGCAAGGTGTTGTTGCTTCATCTACCATGGAAGCTGAATTTGTAGCATGTTCTGAAGCTATAATTCATGCATTATGGTTGTGGAACTTTATTTCAAGACTTGGGATTGTTGACACTATCGCCAAGCTGCTGAAAATTTATTGTGATAACTCTGCAGCAGTATTTTTCTCAAAAAACAACAAATACTCAAGAGGTGCCAAACATATGGAATTAAAGTATTTTGTTGTTAAGGAAGAAGTTTAGAAACAAAGAGTGTCCATAGAACATGTTAGAACTAATATTATGATTGCTTATCCATTGACTAAAGGATTACCACCAAAGACATTTAAGGAACATGTACATAGAATGGGTCTTGGTTCTCCTTTTGAATGATGTAAATAGTGATGTTGACACTCTGAGCTCATTATGTTTATGTGTTTTTTAACAATGATAGTTTGTTTGTCTGTTCTAGATAATATGCACATAATTGCATTTTATGAATTATATCATGAATGCTCTAGAAACATTTATGGGACTATTATGGAATTTTATGTGTTATTTATGTATCTTATATGGAAGGAAATGTGTGTTGTAAATTAATACATAACCGTCATAACCCATACTTGGTATTTTATTAGTATTGGGATTGAGATTAGATTTTAGGCCAAGTGGGAGAATGTTGGAAGTAACTGTAAGAACTTCCTTGTGTCCTAAAATAAAATAATAACCACCTACAACTAATTAACAATTAAGTGAATCTCATCCATTCATTTTGATATTTGATGGACGTATCAGATTAATTGTTTAAATTTGGTCCTCTCTATGCCCAGTAGGCACACTTTTTCACAACTTACTTCTCTAAATAAAAAAGAGAAGTTTCCATCTTTATGAGTGTGGGAAGGAGTGAAAAGAGAAAGAAATCAATATTCGTCAATTACGTGAACGAGAATATGGTTGCTTCTTCATTTAATCCGGGTATGAAATTCATAAAATTTCAAGACCATGAATATTTGTATGTTTTCACTTGAGGTTGTAAAATAATGAATGTTTCCGCTTAGATGTTTACAGAGCTGTCAAAATAGGTCAGATTAGACTCTAAAAAAGGAAGGTCAAATAGAAGTGAGCTATATAAATAGACTTAGGTTGGGATTACCCGGCAGGTCACGAGTTGACGTGAATAAAAAGATAAATATATAAAATTTAAAAATATATATTAAATAGGTGACAAAAATATACATGAAAATATTTAACAAGAATATGCATGAAATATTAAAAAAAATGGGTGATTAACATTTATATTTTTTACTTATTTGTACACGATGCTTTCCCCCTGTCAAAATCTTTTTAAGTATAATTGTTTTTATTTTTTTGTACCACGTAAGCAAACATCAGTGCCTTCATAATTTATTCTTGAATAACTCTTAGTCACAAGCAAATCTAAGCATGAAATTCCTTCTTGAATAACTCCTTCATAATTATGTTTAGTGTTAATATGCTTTATAATTTCTTCTTAACTAAGAGTTATTCCCATGGATTTTTTTTAAAGTCCCATTTTGGCCCAATGGCCCGTTACAAGGCTAAACTGAACATAGAAAATAACAACCTAAATAAAATATGGGTTGGGTCAGCCTAACTCATTTTATTGTGAGCTTATGGGTCAAGCCAAGCTATTCATTTTGACAACTCTAATATCAAGCCTTGTTTATTAAAAAAATATTTTCTTTTTTAAGATTCAAATAAAATATTTTTTAATCATTTATTCACTAAAATCATAAAATACTTCAAATTATTTAAGTTATTTATTGATTAAATATAACTCAATAATACGTTTTAATTTGTACATTGTAGAATATTTACATGTTATGGTTCAACTGAAAGGGGAGGAGAAGTGAGGGATATCAATGGAGGGGAGGAAAAAAACCTATTATTGTTTAGTTCATGAGGAAAAACAGTGTATCTCACTTCTGTAGATTTTTCCATGCCTATGTGATGGAATAGTTGATGCAAATTGATACTTAGTCTTTTAGTTTGCCTCATCTATGTGGATTGTGTCACAATTTTGTAGACATTAATTTGATGTAAATTTTATTCTAATTCTTCTTTCACATTTATGGGATATATTTAACATTCTTATGAAAGAAACTTAAGATACATTCTCTTATACTATGCCCCCCACACGTATGTGGTATATTCTATAATTTTGTAGTCAAACCCTTTGTGCATCTTCTTTTACTCCCAAATAAATTTTTTTCTCCCTCCAATTATTCAATATTGGAGGGAAACTAGAATTGAGTGAGGAGAGATTTTTGTCATCTCTTAAAAATTGAACCAATTACAATTTTTTTTAAAATCTATCTCTTTGACTCTCCTTCTTTTCTTTTCATTCTCCTTGAACCAAATATGGTGTTAAGTTTTAAAAAAAAATATATTTATTTTTATATACTTTGAGTAAGAACTGAAAAATTAACAATGATACATGTATTTGATGAATTAAAAAATAATTGAACTTTTGATACGTAAGGAAATGTTTTACAAGGTATATTATATGATGCAATTTGTTTACTTTATATATCTATATTTTATTTCATCTATAAATTTTATTTTATTATAACACAAACAACTTTATTATATGTTTGAAAAATTTAAAAAGTCATATAAACAGCAGGTTATAATTAAATGACGGTCAAATTTTTTTATACTATTTATGTATAAGCATTAAATTAAAAAAATATTAAATAAAAAATTTTAAAAAAATAATATATCAATTTATAGATTAAATTAAAATAACATGAGGTTTTGTTAAGTTTTTTTTATTAAATTATACGTAAGAGAACCTTTTATATTTTCTTATAGTAGCACTTAAAAAATAAAAGATACATATGTAATTATCTATAATTTATAGTATTATATATGAAATTTTTAGTATTTTAAAATAAAATAAAAAATTGAAATGAATACCATGCGAAAAGCAGTAAAAATTTACAATTTTGAATTTGAATTATGATGACCCTCATGACCTGAGTTGTGCGCAAACAATGGCTTCACGCAACGCAACTGCAACTCCTCATGCGTTGTTCGCGTTTGGTGCTTGCTATTAGGTTCAGTTGTTAGACACAGTCGTTATGGGTAATGAAAGAGTGAGAGTGTTGTTTCTTCTTTTGCTATTGCCTCTGCCAACTGTTCTGTCTTGGGGAAAGGAGGGTCACTATGCAATTTGCGCCATAGCACAGGTAAATTAACTAACTAACCATACCACACTACTCTGTATTCATATTTCAATTCAGTTTAAAAATTATCGAGTATTGATGCTTAAATGCAGTATTAATAATAGTTGGTTTGGGAGTGTAAGCAGTTTTGGGGTTTTGCTAGTGTTTTTCAAGTGTTCTTCTGTGTTTCAAATTCCAGGGGTATCTTAGTGAGGATGCTTTATTTGCTGTCAAACAATTGCTTCCAGATTCTGCTGAAGGTGATCTCGCTGCAGTTTGCTCTTGGGCTGATGAGATTAAGTTTAATTACCATTATCGTTGGAGTAGTCCTTTACATTATGTTGACACGCCCGATTTCAAGTGTAACTATGAATACTGCAGTGAGTTTCTTTGCCTCTTTGGTACATTGGTCTGGATGAAGTTGTTGTCTATTTAGGTCCTTTTTGGATAAATGTCTCAATAAGTGTTTAAGGAGAAGAACATGAGAAGTAAAATGAATTAAACTTTTTCTATAAGTTAAAATTAGCTTACATATAAGTTAAAATAAGATTTTGAAGAGGTTAGGCAAGAGAATTTCTATTATAGTTTATTGCGTATAAGTTGATTTTAACTTGATTCGTTTTAACTTCGTATTTTCTTCTCTATAAATGTTTATTGAGAAGTTTATCTAAACAAGACTTTTAGCCTGCTCAACCCATTCGTTTTGCAAATTACTATGATGTGTCCCTCATGATTCTTATAGGAGACTGCCATGATTCTTCCAAACATAAGCATAGGTGTGTTACTGGAGCAATATACAACTATACGATGCAACTTAAATCAGCTGATGCAGGCACTTCATCTAAATTAAACTGTACTCATTCATAGAGTTATATACTTATGTTTTTTACATTCGAAGATAGGTCCTTTAATTTACTATTTGATCTGCCTTTAAAATTACAGATAATTTGACAGAGGCACTTATGTTCTTGTCACATTTTGTTGGGGATGTTCATCAGGTTTGTTCTTCCTAGTTCCAATTTAAAATCCTAAAAGCAGAAGTTATTCATGGTTCAAAAAGTGAATACGATTTTCAAATCTTTTGTTTAAAATATTATAAAAAACAGAAGTTATTCTTGGTTCAAAAGTAAATATGATTTTCAAATCTTTGGTCCTTGATTTGCATAATTGGAGAACTAGAGTTTGAGTTGACCTGTGGGTAGGTAAGTTGAGAAATGAGAACTTGAATTTTAAAAGAAGGATTGGTGAGAATGAGTCATGATATTATTTCCTATGTAATGAAAATTACAATCTCATGGTTGAATGTATATATATAATATATATTTTTTCTTCTTCAAACTTGAGCTTTAAAGTCTTATTTTGTTCCCATTTTTTTTCTTCAAAATTATAATATATTGTCAGCCCCTACATGTCGGTTTCATTGGAGACCTAGGTGGAAACTCAATAACAGTTCGTTGGTATAGAAGGAAAACAAATCTGCATCATGTAAGTATTTTGAATCCAATTCTTTTCCAGTTGATGACGTGATGCAGGCTTATTGCCTTCAGAAACTTGTTCATTTTCCTCCATTCTGTTTGCAGAGTATTTGTGATTGGCTAAGAATGTACTTTTTTTTTCATATTGTCTTTTTAAGTTTTATCAAAGATTTGCAGTTGTTTTTAACTTTTTTACCTTTGCTGGAACACCATATAATTATTGATTTTAGATGTGGTTGCTTTCTTGACTGTGGTCGAGAGAAACAGGCAATAGGGGCAAGGAAAAGATTTAGGATACCTATCCATTTATAAAAAAAGGAATGGGTTTTAATTTCAAACTCAATTCCATTTATAATTTGCTGTTTGCACTGATTCCTACACTTAGTATTTGATACTGAATTTAGAGAAACCATATTGTATTCTTGCATGTTTAGGTAATAGATGCACCCGCCATTGAAATTACTTCTTAATTACATTGTGACAATGTTTTTCTACATATTCCTTTGATTTTGATCTGTTGGTCACAAAGCACTTGCAGTCTGTCCCTTCCATTTCATTGATGCAGCACATTTGATTAAATACAGTGATTTTGGTTTTGGTCCAGGTGTGGGATACCATGATTATTCAATCTGCTCTAAAAGAATTTTATGATTCAGATCTTTCTATTATGATACAAGCTATTCAAAGGAATATTACGGTGAGTTTTGTTTTTCCCTAATCCCTATTTTTAATGCATTTACTCAAATGATAAAGATGCTCAGCATAGATGAAATGTTGTTCTTTCTTTTGTCATCATGGTTATCACATTCCTTGTATTTTTAATGTAGATATTATATAGGTTCCAGAGGCTGACTATTATTTTACTCGCTTCTGCAGGATAATTGGTCTAATGATGTATTAATTTGGGAACATTGTGCACATAACTACACAGCCTGTCCAGATCGGTATAAGCATAATATATTTCTTGTTCAACCTTTTTATCATTTTACTCCCTAGTTTTGTCTGACTGGTTTCTTAGTATTAAACTGGTTACATTTTTCATTGCTAGTAAGTCAATATTTTTATATGTATCTTTACAGATTTATATTCACTTCTTGTGTCTCATTGCCATAACTCTGAACCTTGAAAACATTGTAATTTGTGAATTGATATAAATGAAATACTTATCTTAATCGCAGTACTAATTGATCCATGTAGCCTACTTCATCTAATGAGGGATAAGGTTATTGTTGTCATATATTTAGTTAGCTAGGGCTTTCCTTGTTTTGCCACATTACCAAATTACCAGTAACTTCAATGTTCAATTCAACTGTTATAAAGAAATTTCACATCATGATTTGATTGCTTACAACTTACTATTCAGGTATGCTTCTGAAAGCATTAGCTTAGCATGCAAATTTGCCTATAGGAATGCTACACCAGGAAGCACTCTGGAAGGTATTTACTATCTTCTCATGTATAAACAAAATATTACTCAGAGATTCCCTCTTTGTTTTCCTTATCTTCAAGGGAGTTTCCTTGTTTAATATGAAATGCTGAAGGGCAAGGACTGATTTTTCCTTGAGTGAATCAATTTCTTTCTTTGTTTTTCTGTGTTGTGTTCTTTTCTGCTTTATATTATTGGTCCTATTGCATTGCACTCTGTTTTCTCCTACTGAATCATTCTTTATCAAATAATAATAAAATCTAAGTGTTTATCGCAATTTTCTCTGTACCTGGGCATTACAGCACATGATCAATGCAAAATATTAGATGATTGTTACCTCTCTGCATATTTTTTATTTGCTTTCCGAATATTTATTGGATGACCCCTCATTCTTTGTTGTTCTACTCAATAACGTAGATGAGTACTTCCTTTCTCGACTGCCTATCGTGGAGAAAAGGCTGGCTCAAGGTGGTGTGCGACTTGCAGCTATCCTCAATCGTATTTTTAATTCTAAGACCATAATTGCTCAAACTTGAACACACATCTTCAAGGATCACCCACGGTGATTATAGCTGTCACTTGGATGGACATGTACCAAAAGTAGGGACCTTAAGAGCTCTCCGCTTGTTAACTCTTCTAATATAAAGTAGCATGATTGTTGTTCTTGACTTTAATGCATGCCTAATGGCTATTCATTAATCCTTGTGTAAAGGACAACTTGTTTGATTTGGACTAGGCACTAGGTATGTGAAGCTGCCAAAAGCATTATACTCACATGTTCCCTACCAGTTATTATGGTCTCTAAAAATCCAGGGATCATCGATGGTTCCATAGATCAGACTCATTTACTTTGTATTAATTAATGAAATTAATTTTGGGCCATTGTAGAAGCCATCTTTCTTTCCTATTGGAGGTAGTATGATTTGCAAGTGGCAACGGGACTCCTGTGGAGAATTGGAGGTGAGTAATCTGTCTTCTTTCACCAACCATATTGTATATTCATTCAGTTTATTACAACCGAAGGATCGTCATTGGTCACTACCTCTCCATGGAACAAATGATACTTCTATCTCTAGGTGAGGCTCCATGCATTCTATCCTTTTTTTTATACTTAATTACGTCTTTGCTCCTATAAGTTGACATTTTTCAGTTTTAGTTCCTGTAAATTAATTTTTTTTAGTCTTTGTAATCCCGTGTTTTTTCATTTTTGTTTCCTAAAAGACGTTTAGATAGCGTTTATAAATTTAAAAGCACCATCTAAAGTGTTTTTTTTTTAAATAAAGTTTTTACATTTAAAAGCAATATCTAAAGTGTTTTAAGAGAAAATAAATATTAAATTACATTAACTGAAGATTAAAAAAAATTAACTTACGGGGAACGAGAACTGAAAAAATGTCAACTTATATGGACAAAAAGACATGATTAAACCTTTTTGTTTTTGTTAGTTGTACATTTTTAGAAGTTTTCTTCTGAATTATGTGTAATTTTGGGGTGTTGGTTTGGACTGTAATAATATGCATGCCTTTTTTAAAGGAGAGTTTTGGATAAATCATTTTATGCGTAAACATCTGATATCATACAACAAAAACCAATCCTTTCCCGTTGAGAAAGAAAGCTTGAAAGTTTCTATTTTATACATCTCATCCTGTATACGCACACGTGTTTTTATTTTTAAAATATTAAGATTGTTAACATAAGATTACATATAATTTTTTTCAAAACTGGAAAGAATCTTCTTGTGTCTATACCCAACAGTCGTTCCATTGGTTGGAAACTTGAAATTTATACCCTCAAGTTGGCTCGTGAATTTGACAATTTTTGGAATGCTTATTTATATGTGAAAATAATGAATCGGCAAAATACATGTTTACATCCTAATTTTTGTGAAAAAATAATTTAAGCAGCCTCTTAACAAATACGCCGTTACTTATGTACATACTTGAAGTTGCTATCTTAACTAAACATCCTAATCTTAATTTCTATGAAAATTTTATCCCATTTATAATAAATTTTTTCTTTTAAGCACATTTTTTATAGAATTCAAACGAAAACCGTTTAATTGATTTCTGTCATCTCAGACTAACGACATATTGATAGTTCAATTAAAGATTATATTTCTTGATTGATTTTTTTTAAGCAAACATATCTTTTCATTACGTACATTTTTTCAACCATTCGACTCATATTTATCCCCTGTTTTCAACATATCTTTTCATTACATATACTTTTCTAAGCATTCTACTCATTCATCTTTTACATTATCTAGCCCACTACACTATCTCATTCCATTACATACATTTACCCTAAACTTGAAATTTGTTGCATTAATTTTTTAGTTTGAAGGTCTTCCCCTTGAAAACTCATGCATTCATCTGATTCTACAAGCACCAAACAATTGTTATCCATACGACCTTCCAGCTCTGATTGTTATATCTCCCAGGATCCCAACTTGTGTGTTGAATGAAGTTAATTTGAGGTTCTTTGTGCTTCATTGTATTGACACCCATCCAAGCATAGCTTTTCTGCCAAATTTGATAAACCATTTTGCAATAGAAAAACAGGAAATTAGATGTCTTCTCATGAAGCTGACATCAAGGACATAACTAGTCGGTTGCATTTGTAACTACATTTCTCTTTGTTAGGTTTTCTTTAGTTGGTAACTTGTCCAGCAATAATCTTCAAGTGAATATTTTGGCTTTCAATGGTACTTTGAATGTTTATAATAGCTTTATTTTCTCTATCTACACTTGCCTCCCTCGGATCTTTTGCTGTAGTGTTAAATAAGTTACTTTAGTTCTTAATTGATAACAGGTCACATCAGTCTAATCTTTGATAATAAGAAGAAATAAGTTATTTAAAAAATATCATCATATATATAAATACTCAAGTGACACAACATACATAATACTAAAACTCTAAAATAAGACGTATACTGCTTCTTTATTACTATGAATAATATATTATATTTTGTACTTAAGCTACCTATAAAATAATTTCAAGAGAGCAAATCGTATAATTATATTAAATGTTATTGTTTTTAGTTGTTGTTTTTTGTCGATGAATCTTTGCACACGCAATACCTAATTAACATAATAAGGAGGTAGATTTGAATTATTTATTTATTTTTACAAATACTTATAGAGGAGAAATAGATTGGAGTATTGGAAATATTATAAAAAATTACCAACATATATAAGTAGTTTTTACTTCCGACTTTTGCATTAAAAAAAATCTCAAAATAAGTGTTGTATTTTAGTTTTTTAAAATGATATTAATTAATTATTTATTAATATCGCTAATAACGTAATATTAATATCAAGTAGTGTTATCAAATTATTAAATTTAATTCATTTTGCATTATATGTTTTCCACAAATATTTACCTAGCAATTTAACTAACCAAAGAATGCATGAGTACTGAAAATTATTGTGGTAGAAAGGTGATAAGGTATCGTGGTTGATTATACAAATAATAAAAGTGTGACCCTACGTGGAGCAAGCCATGCCTAATATTGAACTTCTTAATTGGTTAATACTAATATCGACCCATTGTCTTCCTTGACTTTGTTTCATTAACGTTTTGGAAATTACGTATTGTGGACTACTACCTGCTGTCAACAGATGATGAAAATTGACTCGGTGAATAGAACCAACATTTCAACACTTTGATCTGAACTAATTTTTGACACTTTATGCTGCTACTTAAAAAGAATTGCTAAAAGTGACATAGTTATTATTAAAATATAAAGAGTTTAATTAATATGTATTTTATATTTAAACTTTTAAAATATTAGCAAGTAAAGTTAACAAATTTATTGTAAATAAATAGTTGTAATTGAATATTAGTATAAAAATTTTTTATACTAATAGTACATGCTAATTAAACTCATAATTTATTTTATGATATTTTATAAAATAACAATAATTTTAGAAAGATAAATTATCTTTGCAATTTCATTGTTTTTCATGTTTGAGTAAAAAAAAATGTGAAACTTATCCTACATAAGTAACTAACTTTCAATTTTCCATCAAAATAGGATAAATGTTAATAATATTGGTGATTTTATTAAAACACATAAATTAAAAATAATTTATTGCTATATACAAATATTTTTTTAATTTTTTTTATAAGTCAAAATTCATTAATAGTAAAGAGAAGTGAGTAGACGCACAATATGTAAAAGAATATAACATCACCTTCAACCTAAAACCTTAAGGCATTTGGTTATAGGTCTTTCTCACTTATATATTACTCAACTTCCCAATTTCTTACCAATGTGAGACTTCAAACTCACACTTGCATTCCAACAATCTCCCCCTCAAGTGTGAGTCTCTTTCACATTGTAAACTCCTCCTCCAGTGAAGGCATACATTTAATGACAACCCCTTATTCACACCGCCCTTAAACACAAGGGGACACGCCTCCTGAAACCCTTGTCAAGAGGACTTTCGATGAAGGGGATCCACTGTCAACCTTAGCTGATCACAACCATCGTCTCTGATATCAGTTGTTGGGACATACAGAGGGGGTTAAACATCGGGGAGATGTACAACAATGGGTCACGAGACATATACAAGAGAACATGACACCACCTTCAACCCAAAACCTTAAGGCCACTCCAACAAAAAGTCCCCACCAAGCCTGTAATCAAGACCATAACCAAGATGAAATAGGGCATAACACAACCAAATGTTGACTAGTTTTCATAGGCACATCACAAAAAACACACAACCTGCTTTACTTGAATAACTTCTCTCTTAAGTAGATTGTCACACGTTGGTAATCTATTAGCTTCCAACTGTCATACTAAGGTTTGAGACTTGGAGGTATATATACATGTGCCCCACACAATATCAAAGAAAAAATCATTTTGAGTAGAGAGCAACAGAACCTTATACGTGAAAGGAATAAACTCTTTCTCCCTCCCCCTTAGCTAACTAACGCCAACCATCGAAACTCTCCTCCAATAAAGTTACGGATTACAGTCTTGCTAATAACTCCTCTAAACATTCCTCCTCTCATGCAAAATAAAAATTTTTTTGCTTGATTTTCATTAAATAGTTTTTTTAATGAAATAAATAATTGAATCTTAGGATTAGATAAGTATATTTTTTTTTTACATTTGTTATCATTCAATTCAAGCAATCATTGTAAATAAGATGGCCACAAATTGTAATTGAAAGGATCAATCCCTTGATGAGGTAGCGATTTAATTTTTTTAACAAATATTTCCAATTCTAGTACATTTTAAGATTCCTGATAGCGATACAGGGAAACTTAAAAAAAATGTTAGGGAAACTTTCTTGGTGTTTAATTATTATATTATGATATGTTTCTAAGGAATCCTTCTAGATTTTGTGTACCAAAGACTTTTCCAATTTCCATTTTACACTTCGAAACGATATGCTTTTAAATGAAAAAAGAAAAAGGAATGACATGACCCGTTTGAATTTCATCATGCTTAAAAAGTAATTATTTTATGCATGTTAACGAATATGCATATTTTTTTTTTAGGATAGCGAATAGGGATATTAATCACCATAACATACCCTTATTTCGAATGAAATTGAATGTTTTAAATAAAGTCAATTCTTATGAATTTTTTGACATAGACTAACCATCGACAAAATTGTAATATTTGACACTAAAACGTTGTTAAAAAATCAGCATAGAGTTATACTAGAATTTAATACATACAAAATCATGCAAAATATTAAGTTAACACGATAGATAATTTACTAAGGGGAAACGGTATAAAATTATAAAAAGTGGTTGGCAATTTTTCATAAAAGTCTTTCTATTTTGTTTATCGAACATAAGGTTTCTAGTTACTGGCATAAGAGTGAAATAATCAGATGTTCTATGAAATTCTTAAAAGTTTAATTGAAATATATCAAAATATAAAAGTTTTTTTTTACACGGTTGTCTAATAATGAATTGTAATATATAATAAAATTATTGATTTTTTTAATAATATATTTTAGGAGTCATATGTTGAGTGATTTTTTATTATTTATTTATAAAAAATTGTGTATTAAAATAAAATAATTATTTAAGCTACATTTATTTTTTTATTTTCACAAAATACATGATAAAAATTTACATATCCTAAATTAATATTAGTTAGAGTGTAAATTGGTTTCTATTTATAAAAAGTCACGATTTATAAAGTTATAATAGAGTTGCGTTTGAACATGATTAATTAAGTGGAGAAAAAGTTATTTTTCATTGCCCAAAATATGGACAGCTGATATAAATTAAAATGAATTATAATTTTTCCATATATCTTAATTAAGTGGAAGAAAAGTTGTTTTATTTTTCAAATCACTTTTTATTTTATTTTATTCATAGAATTCAAAGTTGAAATCTTCCTTAAAATTTTTAAAAACATTTTATTTCAATATTGTTAAAATTAAAATTAAATAAATTTAGTTTATTTGATTAAATAGTGCAGATGATATAAATCCCTGGATACTTATATTTTATTCATATATGAATTAAAAAGTGATGTGATTATCTAAAAAAATATTAACACACCTTTAAATTAATGTTATAAATATTTTTGAAGATGAAATTTTATAATTTTTCATGCACATATGATTGGAAACAAAAATCTTTAAAGTAATTTTTCCTACAAACTCCATGTAGCATGGCACCGCTTCTTCTCAATAAATAATAATAATAAAAATAAAAAACAGAAAAGTTTCACATCTTTTTAGAAATATTTATCTGGTTAGGTCAATCCAACAAAATCAATGATTTAAATTAAACAATTTTTTTATTTAATTTTTTACTTTATTTACATTCAAAACTCTAATTCAACAGACTCAAACCAAAAATATATATTATTATATTTATTTATATTTTGTTTGTATTGAAATAGTTTAAATATATATAATTTATTGTTTTTATTGTATTAGATTGTTTAAATAATTTAGTTTAACTAATTTAATATATATAAAATAATTAATATTTTATTATAAAATTATAAATTTAGTAGATTAATATATTTGATTAATTTAAGATATAAAATTATTTTTTATAATTTAATAAAAAAAATTTATTGATTTTTCTAGAATCTAAAATCATTAATTGAATTTGATTTGAGTTAAGGAAAAAAATAATAAAACCATCTAAATCAATTAAAATTAACTGATTCATTTATTTTTTGTTTTTCAGCGCAAACACACAAAAAAAATCGCCACATAAACTACTCCTAGAATTTAATGTTAATACATATCCCATATGCAATGCATGAGACAATATAGTTAATAGTTAGCAAACCAAAGAATGAGTGGTTGTTGTTGGTGTTGGTTGGAGACAGTCTTTAGCAGCCTGCTAGGATGTTTAACCGAAAGAAGAAGAAACGGTCATTTGTGTAAGTGTGACACACAGTTGGACCAAATGAGAAAGCAATACAAAGAAGCAGAGAAAGTCTTTTATGTTATGTTTTGTTATGTATTGTGTTGTGAACTGTGACCACACCGCGGAAAAACCAAACCAAGAACAGAAACAACTTCTTTTTACCATTATTCGTTCACCCTTTTCTCAACCCTCTTTCCCATCTCTCTTCTATTTTTCTACCCTTGCTATTTAACTACCCAACTCTCCTTAGTCCTTAAGACTTGTGAATTTTTTCTTTTTTAGCTTCCAAAGGTGATCATATTTTTTTACTTTTCTTTTTCTCCTTGTTTCCCAAAAGGGGTTCCTGCCCCAAATGGGGTTCCGGTGTGTTTCACATGTTAAAGGCGTGGTCTTTCTGTGTTGTAAGCTGAATATGAGCTGAATTTGCAAATGAATTTTCTTTTCTCTTGGTACTCCAATCAGATTGCGATTTGGGGTCCTTAAGCGAAATGGTCCAAAAATTTTTGGTGAATTGTGATGAAAATGGAAAATTTTTCAAACTAGAGTAATCCTTCTGTTTAGTTCGGTGGTTTTTGTCTGTCCTAAATCTTGTAAAGGATCTAAGGTTCGATCACCGATTGAGCAGAAAGGAATTATAACAATAAAAATAATTAACATGAAGCAATTGACTTTTATTGAAATTTCTGGTATTGAGTCCATGTAATTAGGTTCGGTTTCTCATAATTTTTAATATTCCTATCCCAGAATTTTGCCAAGTGCATAAATCCGTGTCAAGTTGTTAAGCAAAAGCCTAAACCATTTCAGTTGAGCATATTGTTTATTCTTCCTTGTCAAAGTGTCTGCTTGAGTTCCATGCCTTTGCATGGCTCTGTCTCTGGTGTTTGCAATTAAAATGTACAAATGGCATTTCACTTATGTTGAAATTTGGTATGTGATGCAGAGTGTAGTAGTCAGATCCCAGGATCATTATGAGTTGTGGCTGCTTTGGAGCCTCAACTCTCAAGAAGAAAAGAAATTCTTCTCATATTCCTAATGAGATTGATGGTAAGGGTCTGGTGATTACTTATTTTAATATTTTGTAGCCTTCAATATTTCTTTACTATTGTATAATTCCCTATTACTTTTATTGGCTTTACTAATGAGCCTATGCTTTCTGATGGAAAGTAATTATTACCCTGGTGACAATTAGAGAAAGGAGAGGATCTCCATCCTCCTGAATGATATTATCAATCAAGTCATCTTGCTTTGGTGACAGCCACTGTTAGGTCTGACACAGTAGCAACAGAAAGTCTTTATTACGTGTTATAGTTCAAAAGATAATAATGCCCATATAGTTTATACATAGGTGAAAACATAATCTTAGAAGTTGGAATACATACATGGGGGATTCTTACTAGTTTGATTGTTTTTTTATGTGGTACAATAATCATGTTCATAAGCGGTTCTGGTGTATAATTAGTAATAACTTTATAACTACTATTTTGCTCAGGTTTTCCACTTGATAATGTTAAGCATTTCTCTGATAAAGACCTGAAATTGGCCACTGATAACTATCATCCAAGCAAAAAGCTAGGACGAGGAGGTTTTGGAACTGTTTACCAGGTATTTAGTTCACGTATAAGTTGTAATATTAATATGCTTGTTAAACAGTTGAGCTTACCGAAAAGATTCTTCAGAGGTGTTTGTGCTAAAAGCGAGCTATTTTTACTTTTCTTTTTTAGTTAGTTATTTCTTTCTTTAATTGTGAATTAAGATTTCATTTGTGATGTAAGTGCCCATCTTAGACCAGTTTGGTATATCCAAAAGAAGACATTACTACATTGTTTCTGTGGCAGTAAAATACTGACGTTTAGCCTTAAAATCCCCGTTATTATGGTGACTTATTGTTCTATTTTTTAACTTACATACATGATCCACTTAGGCACACTCTGCGTTATCATACTTATAAATCATAGGTTGTTTCATTAATAAAGTTAAAAAGAATAAACTTCACATAAATTTGATTCTCATATTCGTATGATCTACAATAAAAAAGGTGCTATGTCCAGCATTGCTAGTTATAATATTTATTTCCTGTACCCTTTATAGACATCATAGAATCATGCTCATGTACTTTGGACTACAAGTTATAAGCAATGCTTCTATTTTATTTTCTGAGACACAGTGAAGAGGTTTTCTGATGTGGGAACAAGCAATGCTTCAATTTTATTTTATGCTAAGTCAACATAAATATTACTGTTGCATTAAATTGTAACTTCTACCATCATTCTGTATATGCTAAAATCTTAAAATTGAAGGATGTGTAGAATTGGTTACAAAAGAAATGCCTCTTCTTTAGCTTACCCTTTCCCTTCCCGGAGGCCCTATTAACCTCCTTTGTAACAAAAAGACAAATTTTGAATTTGAAAGTGTGCTTTAGCTTAGTTAAGCTGAGTAATAGCCCCAGGTATCAAGAAATAACATCACACTTATATAATTTTTTCTCCTGTTGATTGTTAAGCCAATACTAAATAGCTATGCTGAAATTTGCCAGGGAACCTTAAAAAATGGAAGAGAGGTTGCAGTGAAGACACTTTCAGCAGGGTCAAAGCAGGGAGTTCGTGAATTTTTAACTGAAATTAAAACTATATCAAATGTTAAGCATCCTAATCTTGTTGAACTGGTTGGTTGTTGTGTTCAAGAACCTAATCGTATATTAGTGTACGAATATGTGGAAAATAACAGCCTTGATCGTGCATTACTTGGTAAATTTGACATGCTTTGATGTGAATTATGAAATCACTAAATTAAGATCCTTATGCAGATGATAGGATGAAATATATAACCTTTCTTTTCTTTTTTCTATTCCACATCTTTTGTAGGCTCAAGAGGTTCAAGTATCAGATTAGACTGGAGAAAAAGATCAGCCATTTGCAGGGGTACTGCTAGAGGTCTTGCATTTCTTCACGAAGAACTTGTGCCACACATTGTGCACAGAGACATCAAGGCAAGCAACATACTACTTGACAGAGACTTCAATCCAAAAATAGGAGATTTCGGGTTGGCTAAATTATTTCCAGATGACATCACTCACATCAGCACAAGGATTGCTGGAACAACGTATGCTATATTTCATATTCATAGTTCATTTATATGGTTTTACTTTTTTTATTTTTCCATAGCATTAGAAGATAATATTACAAGTATGATATTTGAGGGATAAGAAACTCTTCATATTTGGTGATCCTTCATTCCGTGATAATCTTATCCCTGAAATATCAAAATTATTTCAAAAATATTCCTTGGCTAACCAACAGCTGACTGATTCCTCAACAACATATACTGTACATTTTTTTCAATTTTTATGTTAATCTTTTGATCTTCAATTTGCACAAAGGAGAACCAAGTAGTCAACGAGTTTTTCTAATTTATTCATTCGAAGGAGGACATTGGGAAAAATATTAAGAGTGGTGTCATGGTAAATAATATTTCTGAAAATCTAGTCTTTAAATGTGTTTAATAACAACATTTAATCAATGAAGCCGACCTCACCTAAAGAAAAGACTTTTTTTGCTGTTGTTGTTTAATCCATTCTTGGGCAGTGAAACTCACTAATGCTATGACCTGCCTGCAATGGTTTCAAAATGGCAGTGGATACTTAGCACCAGAATATGCAATGGGAGGCCAGTTAACCATGAAGGCTGATGTATACAGTTTTGGGGTTCTTATACTTGAAATAGTTAGTGGCAGAAGCAGTGCTAGGACTAACTGGGGAGGGTCCAACAAGTATCTTTTGGAATGGGTATGTAGCTCCCAGCTTCCTCCTTATATATACAAATTGTTTGCTCGTTCCTCTCAATGTGGGACATGATCTGGGTATAATGATCTCTATTTTTGCAATGATAGGCCTGGCAACTGTATGAAGAGGGGAAACTGTTGGAGCTTGTGGATCCGGACATGGTTGAATTCCCTGAGGAAGAGGTAATTAGGTACATGAAGGTTGCTTTTTTCTGCACACAAGCAGCAGCAAGTAGAAGGCCAATGATGTCCCAGGTTGTTGATATGCTGTCCAAGAACATAAGGCTTAATGAAAAGCAACTAACTGCACCAGGGTTTTTCCAGGATTCAGGAGCATCCTCTCAAAAGAAGTCATCCTTTGAATCCACAAGCTATCAGTTTAGCTCTAACCCTTCCAATATTACTCAGTTGGCCCCACGGTGAAGCATAAACCAAGTTTGTGATGTGTGAATTGCAAAGTTAAAAAATGGTAGGAAAGAAAGAGAGAAACAAAAGAACAAAGAGGGATTTTCTTCTTTTTTTTTATTTTACATTTTTCTCTTTTTTGTACATTATTTTTTAAGAATGTATTATAAGATGGCTTGTATAAGCTTTTTTTTCTTTGAAAAAAAGTGGTTTTGTAATATTGTTTTTTAATAGATTTTTCTAAGTAATTTTATTTTCTAATTTATGATTAAAAAATCATGTTTGGGCAACGCTGGATTATGA
This sequence comes from Psophocarpus tetragonolobus, assembly GCA_037954015.1. Classification (NCBI taxonomy): domain Eukaryota; kingdom Viridiplantae; phylum Streptophyta; class Magnoliopsida; order Fabales; family Fabaceae; genus Psophocarpus; species Psophocarpus tetragonolobus. The sequence goes on along the minus strand of CM075690.1, from coordinate 32,187,035 downwards.
AAGTAATTGACTTTTTTAGTTTAAAGCTATCTTAAATATTCAAGGATTTTTTTTTTATTATCATGGATATCTAATATCTTTTAAATTGAAAATCGCGTGATGAACATAAATCAAAATTATAAAAAAAAAATGTAATTTTACGTACCTCAATAAAAAAAATTCTCCTAAACTAGTATCTTAGCATTTTCTTATTATTAATTCAAGTCCTCCATCTTGAATGTGACAAAAGAACATGAATTAAAAAGCTATATTATTGTTTTTGAATTTGTTGTCAAATGAAATATTTTACGGGCTTACAGATAATTTTCAAGACAACGATATTTTTATTACCTAGAGCTCAATAAAAATATAGATGGGGAGATTGCCAGATAAGACATCAAATACACCAAGGCCAGTTGCACACATGGAAATGAATTTTATTTTTTTTCTCTATTTGACACGGTGAGCAAACTCATAATCTGATAATCATGTAAGAAAAAAATACTCTTATTTTCAGATGATGTATTAAACCCATGAACATATGAATTTTCAAGGTCATATAATAGTCAATGAAGGATATAATTGATACAAAACCTCAATGTTGAAACAAAATGCAAAGCCAAAAACCCATAAAAACTAATAGCATGACAAAAGGATCAGTAAAGAACTCCAGGGGGAAAAGGGATAGCAAAATAAAGATTGAGAGAAATCAGAATTATGTAGAAGACTGCTCCTCAGGGGGCGTTGGAGTTTCTTTCTGGGGCAAATCTGCAGTACCATTACTAGTGGTGGTATCCTTTGGTTGTGATCCAGGTGCAGCTTCTGGTGCAGATCCATTTGCTTTAGGTGCTGTTTCTTTTCCATCCTTCCCATTTTTGGCATCTTGAGCAGTTGCGGGAGGAGGTGGAATCATGTGAGCTGGTGGTGTGTGTTTCAGCTTCAACAATATCTGCCTCAACCTCGAAAGATCTGTGGGTTTGCCAGGCTTTGGGCCTTGGACAACTGTGATTGATGGCTTCTTCTCCTGATCCTTTTTGCCTCTTTTCTTCTCAATGTTCGGAACCTCCCGAGGAATGATCTCCCCAATAGCTTTCCAGTAATTTTTGTCAGCCTCTTTGTGGAATTTATCTTGATTAGCCAAGTATAACTGCTCCACAAACAAATATTATTTCTGAAATTAAAAGAACAGATAAATATCTGTGAAAAAAATTATACATATATGTTGTGTGTAAACTTTACCTTTTCCCTTTCTCTGTTTTGAACCTTGTTAGTCTCCACATTAACCTTCCTTTTCTCGTAGAAAGCCACCTTATACTCCTCGGCTTCCTCAATAATTTTCAATCTCATTTCCTTTTCTCTTTTCTCCTTCTCCTCAAGCTGAATGGCATTTTGTCTGCATAATGAATTTATTTTTGTTGAGTACTCAGTTCAGCAAACACAATGGATCTTAAATCTTAATTGGCCAAAAGATCAGATTGCAAGCAAAACACTTGAGTTACCATCAGGTTCAAGAATAATTTTGCCTCATAAAACCAAACAAATGAAATTTGTATTAATGATCACATCAGCATTTTTTATATAACATATTAATAGCATAAATTATATTTTAAACATTATCTTTTATGCAAAGTCAGTTTTGCCATCTTCACATAGGTGCAAAACATATTCGATGCCAATATCTCTAAAGAAAAAAGGCAGTACCAACTAATATTTTGTTCTCTGCTTTTACAAAACAAAATAGGTTTGGCATCATCAAGGAAATATGTATGCAATGCAAGAACTACGAAATGCAACAGGTTATGAAAGTAAACTTTAAAAAAGAACCCACTTCCTTAAGTGTTGCCTGTCAAGTGGTGGCACCATGTAATCAACAATTTAACATAAATATTTCATGTTAAATTAGAATTCCAATTTCACCATCAGCAACTTGATATTAAAGGAAAGATTGAATTATGCACTTTATGAATTAAAACATTATTAATTTATCTTGGTTCAGCCTACAGCAGGCTCTCAGTGAATGATGTAAAGGGAGAAATCAAACATCACAAACACTGCATAGAGTGAACTAAAGTATGATCATCTCACTTCAACCACTCAACAGATATAATCTAAGAAAAACGAGCACACAATGAAGATCAACGTACCTGTAGAATCAGCTTTGACTTGAGCGTAATAAAAAAGGTAATCTTTTTATGTATCATAAAATTTACTTTCTAAAACACTTCATCACTTAGATCCAACTTCCACAATACCAATAAAGGCCAAGATCAATTATACTATGTGGTGAATGCAAATCAATTCCTCACACCAAAGCAAACAATTAGACTAACTGGAATTATACAAATCAGCCACCAATTTTCTTTTTTATTGTTAATATAACAGCTCAAGTAACTATTCCAAGTGAAATTGGATCAAACAAGTTCATCAATTCGCTTCTTCCTATTCCTAATGATATCCGTTTAGATCTAAGCAAATTCAAACAAGATCTGAAAAATTCACAAAGAAAAAGCTGAGAGAGAGAGTTACCGGCGCCACTCACGAAGAACATAACCTTCCTCCGCCCCCATTTCTCCAGGCGGCGGAAGGACCGGTCCGTCGGAGGAGAAAACGCCGTCGCCGTCGCCGTCGCCGTAGCCGTTTGCGGTTCCATTTCCGTTGCCATTCTCGACGACGTGCACCTCCTCAAAGGGAGAGTGGGAGTAACCTGGATCGGGATCGCTGAATCCGAAGATCTCCGGCGAGGCCGCGGTGGAGAAGTCGCCGTAGCCGGAGAAGGTGTCGGCGGCGGCGGGGGCAGCGAAGTGATCGTCATCGACGGTGAAGGCGTCGAAGGTGGAAGCCATGACTCTTCTGTCTCTAAAGAAATGAGTGTTTTCTTTTTCTCTTCTTTTCTACGAAACGCTTTGAACGGAACAGAGAGAGAGAGCAGTGAGAACTGAGACACAACTTTGTTATTTCCTTGACTTTTTAAATACTTAACGGTGAAAAGAAAAAGAAATCAAGTAAATAAAAGGACTCTCTAGTTTGTAGTTTACAGCTCCCAAAAACTACAATGTTTAAATAAGTTTTTTTACTTTTAAAATTTTACCAAAAATTATTTTTTATTTTTAAAATTTTAAAATATTTTTTTAGTCTTAATATTAATTTACTTTTTATTAATTGTATCTGTTTATAAGTTTTATTGTACTTTTATTATATTTGATATGAAATAAAAAATTGAGGAGTTTGAGTTACGGTGAAAAAATAATTTATGAGTATAAAAATTATTGTTTGTTAGCAAATTTTTCAATGGAGTATTTTTTTATAAAACTTTATAAATAAAAAACTTTTGTGAGCAAAACTAAAAATATTTGGAATATTTTCTATGGACATTGTTTCGTTTCAATTGATATTCATATTCAGTTATATTAGGGAATATCCTGTTTGCCTTTCTTTTATTTTTAATATTTTTTAAATAACCATTCCGAGGGTTGGAGTCCATAATATGATTTTTATATATTAAATTATATTAGAAGGGAAATTTACATTTTCAAATTTTTTGACAGAATTTATTGTTTATACTGTATTTAATATAAATTTTAAGATAATAAAAAAATTATTTATTACAAAATAATTTTCAATTTTAAGGATTCTTTTTTGGTATAGAATGTAACTAAAATATGCTATTAATATCAAAGTTATATTATTATTTAATTATAACTTTCTTTATTATATAATAAAATAATTGGCTTTTATAATAAAAATCATTCATAAATATAATATAATACTATTTTTTCTATTATAAATTAATGTGAATAATAATTTTTTTATATAGATCAAATGTTAATTTGTTAACAAATAGATTTGAATTTCCAATCTCTTTCTCTTCATTTGTCCACTTTACTTACCATCATACCAACTTTATAATTCATAATAAAAAAATTTATTAATATTTATAGTAATTTACTTCAAATTCACATCAAGAAAATTAAAACAATATTTAGTAAATAATACTTTTTTACTATTATAATTTGTTTCAAATTTGTTCAACTAAAAACCATTAAAATTTTCTTGCATAAAAAATAATTCATCTTACAAAAGCTGCTAAAATGGTAAAAACAAATAATACTAATACATATTCAAAACTTATAATTTAATAATAAAAAATCAAACTAAATCAATAAAAAAATGCAATCATAATAAGCATAAAAATATACATATCACCCTTTAATGAAAATAAATAATAATAATAAAGACCAAAAATAAAAATATTATTTACGACCAAACAGTTAAAAAATTATAGAAAACCAAAAATAAAATTTAATCATATAAAATGAATAATAGCAAAGACCAAAAACAAAAATATTATTTAGGACCAAAAATTTAAAACATAAGAAACTAAGTAAAATTCAATCATATTTTCAAAACCGAAAATATATTTAAGTCATGATGATTATTATGTGATAAAATAATCAACCCATCGAGGCAAACAAATTATATTTCACCAACAACATATAATATTTATAATTAGTAATAGAGCAATATTATAAAATAAAATGCATTTTTTCTAAAAAAAATTTCGTCTGAGCAAGAATGTAATGAATCTTACAACTATTTACGAACTATATTGATATAGATAATTTTAGAAAACATTCATTTTATTGGTTTTAGTCATTAAAGTTTTTTTAATTTTAGTTCATATTCTTTAAAAGTTTAATTGACTTCCTATAATTTGTTTAGCTTTGATGTAATGGCTAAAATCTAAATATACACATGAAAACAACTATCAATTCTTACTACACAAATAAAAAATTATAAAGACTAAAATTGAAATCAATAAAAATAACAAATTAAAAACATCTTAGACGTTTGTTATGTAATAAATTAAATACACAGGAAAATAATTAAAGATTTATTATGTCTCACTAAGTCTTAATATTTAATAATTTTTTTAAATACAAATATTAGTTGATGTGTTAATTTTTATTAACGAACAGTGAAGGGATTCGGACATGTGTCATTTGGACTTTTGCCACTATACTAGTACTCTTATTATGTTTGTAAGACCTAAATGATAAATAACTTTTAAGAAGATCACAGCAGGTATTAAACAATTTAAACTTTCGAGTACATCGATGGTGAAGAAAAAACAATGGAAATACTCATTGTGCTTTTTTTACCATCCCCATGCTTCATAAATTTTTAAGGGTATATATTGGCTTTAGTCACATACATGTTTGTTTTATTTAACTCTTTAAATGTATGAAAATTGACTAAATACTACTTAATTCTGATAAAATATTTGCAAAAACTGAAATATTTTAGGCATTTAGCTTCAGAGCTTACATTTCTTCTCTTCGTTGTTCAACAAATAATTTGAGTTCATATAAGAATTTTGTCAAAAAGAAGAAGAAAGTTTGTATAAGACAAAATTAAAATGTATCCAGATTCTTGCCCGTGGATATCATCTCACCCTACTTTTATCCGAAGATCTGAATCCGATGCATATCTATCTGGCTTTGATTTTATTGTAGGTACACTGCAAAGGATATCAACAAATTATTGTTGCAATTACAAGAAACAAAACCAAACAAAAAAGGGTGACTATGGTGTAAAAAATCAATGCAATCCGTTTAGTTATTAGAAAACTGCTTATGCCCTCCTTTTGGACTTGGAGGAATATAACAGCTTGAGGAGTGAAATTACACAAAAGAAAAAATATTGCAAATACGGGTATTTTTACAAGCATTTTTATTTTTTACCCACTAACAATGTGGAACTTTTTACATTATCAATAAAACATGTGGTTTCTCACCTATTTAAAATTGCTAAAAGTGTTTACTGCAAGTAAAAAAAAATCTGAAGATGTGGCAGTTTCTGGTTTATTTGTTGTGTAAAAACTTTTACAGAAAAAACAACTGTATCACATTCCAATGTAGCCAAAAGATGTATCAAATTTATAATAGTTATGGGTATGGATAGAGCAAGAAAGGTTTTAATAAGGTACAAAATTATGTTGAACTTGTATGACAAAAATATAATCAACAGAGAAGTCAACAATGACCAATTTTGTCAGCTTTGGCAAAGGAGGATTTAAATTTTGTTCTCATCCCCCATCCACTGAAGGTATGAGTAACGTAGTTCTTATAATATGTGGGCGATCATCGTCTTGCAAGCTAATTTTGTGAAATTGAGTCAAGCCTTAACTCCAATTTTAATATGGTGTCCCCTAATCACAAAACATGCCCAAGTAGTGTGGATTTAAAAATGCAAGATGCCTTCTGCAATTTGTTTTAATTTGTTTCCTTTACAAATTAATTGTAGTTGTAGCCATTAGGAACTCCATCGCTGACATATTGAAAAGGAAAAGCAGATAGTAAAATAGGAACACCACTTACAAGACTTGACACTACAATTTGATCTGACAGCTCCTTGTAACTTCTATTAGATGCCTTCAAGTTTCTGCTCAATGCTTGCTTTTGTCACTTGTACAGTTGCACAAAAATAAACCTTATCAACTTATAGCATTTGTAGTCTTAAGTCTTAACTCCTAAGACATTTCAATACCAGAATCGGCCTCAAAATACTTGCATAAATAATAAATAAAAACACACAGGTTAGTGTAGAGAAATCAAATAGAAATAATAAAATTATTTTACAACATGTAACCAAACATCCAAGTGTGACTTCTCCGGAAACATTAATAGGGCGTCTAAAACAGCAAATAACTATAATGGAGATATCACTCTGGAGTCTGGTCTTAGTCTCTTCCCCTGAACAACAAAAGGAGGCATACTTCGCACCAAAAGCAACCTAAGACCTAAACATATTTAATAGACCAAACAAAGAAATAACTAGAAACATCATTTAAGAGATAAACATATTTACTAGACCAAACAAAGAAAGAACTAGAAACATCATTTAAGAGAAACCAGCATCAATATAGGATAATAACGCCAGGAGAAGGTGCACAATCCTCAAGATGTCCCAGTGCATACAATATGATAATCAAATAATTGGATAAAAATTATATACCTAAAAATCTGTGCTCGGCAGAATTGTATCCTTTTCTCCGTAACCCCATCAACAGTTGGTCCATATAGCCCAAAGACTGTCTGATATTGCCAGGACTATCTTGGAATGAATTAGTAGCTCCATCATTGTCAATGTCCATAACTTGATCATATTGAGTATGCTACTTCAATATATTCTTGTCATCTGGGTAGCAGTTTCCACTGCCATCACATAAAAAATTCACCGTCAATCCATCTCGCCCTTGATTTTTCTCATAGTTCCAATCCTTAAATGATCACAACAGATTTGTTACTCTGTGCTTCATCCATTATTACCAATTCCAATCATGTAAAGTTTAGCATCACAAGTCGGTAACTGTTACATTATGATGCAAACAAAAGATATGGATCATCAATGTTCAAGCTATTTCTTATATTGCTTAGAACACCACCACCTTCATTGCCAAATAAAAAAGATTGGGGAAGTCCCCCAATTTCCTCATCCTACTTGGACCTTGAAAGACATTAAGATTTAAGACCCACTTTATATAGGATTTGTCAGAGTCTGAGTTTCACATCATCTTATCTTCCATTAGACCATTTGTCACGAGTTCTTTTTCTGGATAAATACCTTCAATAACCTTCTGGCATCAGCCCTTTTTCCAGGCATCGAAAAATTTGAACTGATATACATGAGAGTGCTCTCAGATGGCACATGTCCTTTTTCACACATTTCTCTCAGCAATTTTTTTGCCTCATTCTGATATGACAGTTTAAGTGTCCTGTGCATCTCAGGTTGACAGGATAATTTGCACCATCCACTGATTAGAATGTCATAGGTTGAAGAATTAGGATTTCTTCCACGTATCAACATCTCATTTGAAAGTTCTCTAGCTTGGCGCATCTTTCCTGCTTTTGCAAAATCTTGAATAAGAACATTATAGGTTCCTGTTGAGGGAATAAAACCTTTGGTTACCATTTCGCAATAAAGTTTTATAGAATCCTGTTTATTTCCAACCCTACCATGGCCAGAAACCAAGATGTTATAAGTAGTGGCATTTGGAACAAGTCCTCTTTCCTTCATCTCACTAACTAATTTCGCAGCATCTCTCATAAAACCAGCAGTGGAAAGGCCTTCTAAAAGGGTATTGTAAGTAGTAATATTTGGAGAGATTCCATCCACCAACATCTGTGAATAAGTACTTAAAGCCTTCTCCACGTGACTGCCTGTACAGTAACCACGAATAAGAGCATTATAAGTAACAAAGTCAGCTGGAATTCCTTTTGTCACCATTTCCGTAAGAACCACATTTGCTTTTTTAGTCATCCCTAATCTGCATAATACAGTGATCAGAGTGTTGTACACCGTCTGGTTTTGCTTGAGGCCCATAGCCACAAGCTTCTTATGAATTTGCAAAATCACATTGGCTTTTCTACCCCTTGAATACGCTTTAAGCAGAAATTTGTGAATAATTGAATTTGGTACAAACCCCATAACCAGCATTTCGTTCAAAACATCCATTGCTTTTTCAATTGCACCAGCTTTACAAAGTCCTCCAATAAGAATGTTATAAGTGACCACATTAGGCATTACCCCATAGCTCTTCATCTCATTCAACAGATCCAAAGCATTTTCTGTTTTACCTTGTATGAAGTATGTGTTAATTACAGAATTATAGGTAACACAATCTGGAGTCAGACCCAACTCTATCATTCTTGAAAACACAGATTTTGGTTCATATTTTCCCAGCCTCAAAAGTCCCTTAATCAAAGCATTGTAAGCAACAACATCAAACTGCATGTCTTTCTCCGTCATTTCCTGTACTATGGAAAGAGCAGCTGATTCGTTTTCTTCTTTAAAGTAGCCAGCTATTAGAGAAGAGTAGTTAAAAACATCCGGGTAAATACCCTTAGAGCGAATATCTTCAATTAATGATGGAGCTTCCTTCATGCTTCCAGATCTTTTCAAGTGGTTCAATAAGATATCGAATATGACATTGTTTTCCTCCAATCCCCATGATTTCATTTCCTTATAGAAACCAGCAGCAGCCTCTAGTTGACCTGCCTTAAAATAGCCCTCGAGTAAAATAGCATAAATAAAAACATTTGGCATAATATTCATTTGGGTCATCATCCTTAACACATCAACTGCTTTTTTGAGCATTCCTTTTTTGGCATATCCATTTATGATAGAAGAAAAGGTAATAACATTAGGAAGAACACATTCCTTCTCCATTTTTTGCAACACTAACTCTGCAAATTCCACGTCTCCCAACTTACAATAACCATCAAGCAATGCTGAACATGTGACACTGTTTGGAACAAGATTGAGCTTTAAAATACTTTGAAACATTTCCTCAGCCTCTTTAGATTTCCCAGCTTTGAAAAGCCCATCCATCATAGTTGTACACAAAACTATATCAAAAGAAATGCCCCGAACAACCATTTGGCTTTGATGATTAAAAGCTTCCATTACCCTCCCTGATTTCAATAATGCATTGATAATTGTTGAGTATGAGACATGATTAGGATCTAAACCCATTTTATACATCTCTCTCAGCAACAGTGCGGCTTCAGTTAATTTACCATGCCTGCAAAGTCCATAAAGAATAGAACTACAAGTAACCACATCAGGCATGATTCCACTCAAAATCATTTGCTCATATAAAGAAAAGAATTCTTCAATTCCACGATGCTTACAGTATGCAGCAATTAACGTTGTCCACGTAACAACCGTTGGCTGTAAATCCCTTATCTCATTCCGAGTTTCAGCACCACGATCATTTAACAAACCAGATTCCTCATCCCTCTCAAAGCCCAAAATCTCATTGATAACAGACTCTGCCTTCGCAATATCACCCTTTTTACAAAAAGCATTAAGCAAAGTATTGTAAGTAACAATATCAGGCTTCACACCAGTCTTCCATCCATCCTCCACCAAATCCAAAGCACGACTCATCAACCCCACTTCACAATACCCATCAACCAATGTGTTCAAACCAATAACATCTAGTGGAATTCCCCCACCAACCAAGTTATCCATAATCCACTCTGCATATTGAACCAATCCAATTTGGCAATACCCCTTAACAAGTATATTACAAGTAACTGAATCAAAACATACACCCTTCTTAACCATTTCAGACAACAACCCAAAACCCTGATTAGTCAATCCATGTTTACAGAATCCCCAAACAATAGTATTATAAGTAACATGATCAAAAACACTGTCCCTGAGATACCCTAAAGCCAAACCCAAGTCCCCCACTTTGCACAACGAATGAACTAACACATTAACACTGAAAACATTAGGCACAACCCCACAAAGGACCATCTCAGAATACAGCACTTTTACCTGAGAAACGAGGCCAGAGGCATTGAATTCATACAAAAGATCATTCCACAGGGGCAAGGAGGGAACGAGAGAAAGGGCACGCATACGAGAGAAAGCTTCAGAAGCAATGCAGAACCTACCACAGGCCAAGTAGAGGCGAATGAGGGTGCAGAAAAAGGAAGCATAGAGATGGGTCTTCGTGGGGGGAATAAAAATCGAATCTTTGTGGATGGGGGAGGAGAATCTTCTGATGGGAATCAAAGGGTTGTTGTAGATAGGACGATGTAAGGTTCTGAAGGGTGAGAAGACGAAAACAAGGGTCTTGGTTTGCAGGTTCTTAAGGCGCATCATCTCTGCGCTTAGCACACAGCACAAAGAAGAAGTTCAAGCATTGAAGGACATGGCGGGGTCCGAATTGAACTTCAGCTGCACTGCTACGGCGTGGAGTGGACTATGGTGGAAGTGGAAGAGGAACAAGAATGGGATTGTTACCGCGCTATTTTTTATTTATTTTTTTAATCTCCAATTTCATGGCTTGGGCTTCATAAATCATGACCAACAACAATGGGGGAGTTCCTTTTCTTCCTGCACCTCCTTTTTTGTTAATTTTCATATTCTCTTTGCTTTAATATATGTAATAGGAGTTTGACTATCCGGAATCGATATTCAAGACGTTTTAACCAGGCCAGGGATAAGGTCCGGAATATTCTACCCATATTGGTCATTTAACGCATAATCTGAATGTAATCTTTTTCCCAAGCTGAAATTACTAACTCTAGATCATCTTAATGCCATATTGAAATCCTCCATAATATGTAATTTGGATGTTGTCTTTTGAAAATCTGAACTACGAAGTATTAAAATTAGCTTAAGCTACTCATAATAGGGAATTCGAATTTGAATTATCAATTCCAAATCACTCACTCTCCCCTTCATCCTTGCACTTTGTTTGTCCCCTCACTCCCACCCCATCCCCCCTTCCCCACAACAACACTCCTTTCTTTCATTTTGGACTCTAGTTGAATCATTTTGGACTTACTCATGGCTGCATGGATCAACCATTCCGAAAATTCAAGAGTACTCTTTTGTTTATTTGGAGGTGTAACAAGAAAATCATGGAGTGCAGGAGAAAAAGTCCAATATGAATCTAGATAGCACTTGTGTTTGGGTTTTTTATTTTATACCTACTGTTTTTTCATTTTCCACCTACTAGTGGAAAAAATACCAATATGCCCTCTATATTTTTTGCTTCTTTGGTAGTCCATAGTTAGAGAAGCAAAAAAAATTAGTAAACACCTTGACCCATCTCCATTGATTGCATGGGAGGTGGTTGATTGGCGGCATATAAATATTGACTCCACGGGGGGTGGTTGAATGCTTGGATTAAAATGTAGAAAAATGCAAAATTTAATGTATCTTTATTGGTTGCATGTAACGGTAGAAAAATGCAAAGTTTGATGTCTCCTCATTAGTTGCATGTAACGTTAGGGTTTGTTAGGTTTGTTTTATAATATGCATGTTAAAATTTGCATGTTAGATTTTATAATTTTTTATTTGGTTTTCACGTTGGTTGGATGGTTATAATTTTTTAACTGATTGCATGTTTTAATTGGTTTTATAATTTTAAACTTTTTTTTTAAATAATTTTATTCAATATTAAATTTATATGAATTATATAATCTATTTAGATGATTGAATTTAGTTAATAAATTCTTATAATAAATTTATTATTGAATATATAGAATTATTAAAATTGTTAAAACTAATTATTATATGTTAAAGTATATTAAATTTAATTAATTTATAAAATTATATAATAAATTATATTAAATTATTGAATATATAATAAATTATATTAAATTAATGAATATATAGAATTATTAAAATTAATTATTATCTTTTTAAATTATATTAAATTTATTTTATTTATTGAATTATTGAAAATAATTTATTACCTAAATTTCAAATATCATAAAATAAAAATTTCACAAATTACTAATATACCCTTACTTTATGTCTATAAAAGCAAACATTTTATGTTACATTCTTTCATAGTTGTTCCTTGTCTTGTTCTTGTTTTATTGTATATACTTTGTTTCTTGAGGATTTGTTCAACATTTCTTTTTCAAGTAAGTTTATTTTTTCATAATGTAATTAAGTATAGTAAAAATATAATTTTAGACGACTAGCATTTATGTTGTGTTAACAATTTATATGGGCTTTTTTGTCACAAAGCATTATATATATACCTTTCTAAAAAATTAGTTAACAATATAAATTAGATAAAATTAATTAGTTAATAATATAAATCATATAAGACTAATTTTTTATATTTAATTAATAATATAAATTATATAAATTAATTCATATTTACAAAAAAAATTACTTGATAAAAAATAGTGTATTCAAACTTACAGTATCTGTATATGTGGCATTAATAATACAATATCTGTATTTTAAAATTGTATTATAACTTACATTAATAGTATAAATTATATAAAATTAATTCATATAAATTTTATTTTAATATTTCATTAATAATATAAATTATATAAAATTAATTCATATTTAAAAAAAATACTTGATAAAAAATATTGTATTCGAACTTGCAGTATTTGTATATGTGGAATTAACAATACAATATGGCATTAATAAATATATTGTTGAGTAATTTTTATATGAAAATGAAAAACATAAATATAATTTTATAGTAAGTTGATGAAAAATAATTCATTGTGAGAAATATGAAGAATTGATAAAATTAAAAATAACATATTAGATTAAAGTAACTCACTTAATATCATATGTCTCACTCCACTTCCACCTCTACCACCACCATGACTGTTATTAAATATCCAAAATAATTTTTATGTTCAAATTTTTTTGGTTAATATAGTTTTTTGAATTAACAAATTATTTATTGTTAAAAATCTTCTAAATTAAATTTTATTTTCATTAAACTTTGTACATAAATTTTTTAATGAACTTAATATGTAATTATGAAGTTGAATTCAATTTTAAATTATTTTTGTAGGTTTTATGAATTTTTTTAGAAATAATTTCAACGAAATAAATACGGAAAACAACGATTTAAATTTGAATGGTGGTCAACAACTGTACATTGATCAAAGACAATAAACTCTTCAGAATGTCATTGATTTTAGGAATACATTTAGCAACACAAAAGTACAAATCAAATTAATATTTGTGTTACTTTAATTTTATTTAAACATTTAAGTAAAATATTTGAAAACTATTATTCATTGAACTAGGTTTTTTTACACGAGACGAGTTATTAAAGTGGGTTAGAGGGTAGCGTTTGAAAATGACTTTGTCATCGTAATATTTAGGTCATGTACAATCCACGATAAAATATTTGTGGATTCATTGTGTGAGCAAAGTGGCAGGTATAAATTGTACAGTGTAATTGTCCAGTCAGATTAAAAGGACGACCTCTAAAGAATCAACATGGGCGGAAGTTGAAGGTAGTATTGTGGCTTTCACAATCATCCATTGACGAAAACATTAGTTGGTCATCCATATGTGGATCGTTTGGTAGATGAGGAGAAAACATTACTTTATGATTTGACAAAAAATATGGTCAAACCAAGAACATTATTCTCACCTTGAAGAACCATAATGAAAATAATGTTACAACCATTAATAAAGTGTACACTGCAAGGCACACTTTTCGTAAATCTCAAAGAGGTCCTAAAATACAAATCCAACATTTAATTAATTTACTAGAGTGTGATATGTATCTTCACTGCCATAGAATGAACGAAATCATAGAAGTTTTATTTGATATATTCTGGACACACCCGAATTCAGTGAAACTGCTTAACACATTTAACATTGTTCTGTTATTGGATAGTATGTATAAAACAAACAAATATCGACTACCTTTGTTTGAAATTGTTGATATGACATCAACTGACATGACATTTTCTGTTGTCTTTGCCTACTTAGAGTCTGAACAACAAAGTACCTTTGTTTGGGCACTTCAACATCTTAGAAGTTTTTTCCTCAAAACTGATGCAGTGCCCAAAGTGCTTGTTACAAATAGAGATTTACCTCTTACGAAGGCAATTGAAATCGATTTTCCAGAAACATTTAATTTGTTGTGTGAGTATCATATTGAAAAAAATGTAAGGGTTAAATGCAAAATGTATGTCCATTCGCAAGAAGCATGGGGCCAAGTTATGCAGTCATTCCATGATGTTAAAGAGTGTGACACTAAAGATACATTTAAAGGATATTTGTGCAACTTCGAATGTATTTGTCAATCTTTGCCTCTATTCATTGATTATATGAGAGACACTTGGTTGACCCCTCATAAGAAAAGATTTGTTAAAGTTTGGACCAATCAGTTCATGCACTTAGGGAACAAAACTGCTAACAATTATGATTTATGTTAACATTACATTCACATGTTTAACTGCCTATAACCTGAATCAAAGTTGCGTAACATGCGCATTGTTTGGTTTCATTGTAACTTGCCTCATCAAGATGATGATACAGATATGTCAATGCAGTCACACCTCAATAAATTGCAGATGTATCCTGAAGGTCACTAAACAACGCCAGATACGTTACGCAAACAGATGTGTTTCTCTTGTCTATAAAGATGGTGCACCCAACAAGGTGCGATATGTATGCTCGAGCAGCATGCTCCTAGTTGCTAGTTGAACTTCTTTGTTGATATTCCTCTCTTAGCCAAGACAGTAGTACAGACCTGCATCTACAAGAGTAACCTCATCAAAGGCTTCCTCTAGTGATACGTCCAACAAGTTCATTAAAACGAGAATTGTTGTTTCCATGTTCAAGTAATTGTAGTTGCAAAGCACACCAATCACAGGTAGATGCAATAAGCACGACACATCATCAAGTGTGATGGTCATCTCCCTGATAGGTAGATGGAAACTACATGTTTCCTTGTGTCATCTCTCAATAAAGGTTAGGTCTATTATCTCATATGTACAACTAACTAACGGTAATAACCTAAAGTGGCTAACATATTCTTGAATTCCAACTTAGGGTTGTCCAACCATCCGTAGTTTCCGTTTGTGTGTTATGCATTTAATGTCAGTATGAACCTACAAAAAAAAGTAAACTATTAATTATACCAAACATATAATTAAGTAATTAAATAACTATGTTAAAAATAATATATTAAGTACACTAAAAATTAATTAAATTAATGTGCTAAAAAAATAAAAATTTTCATTAATTAAATTACTATATGAATAAACTACATGTAATGAACTACACAAATCACATATATAATTAAATTACTATATGAATATACTACACGTAAATAAAAAATAACAAATTAAATTACTATAATAAAGATTTAATAAATTAAATACATGAATATACTATATATAATTAAATACACAAACCAAATATTTAATTAACTAAGTATACTAAACACATAATTAAATAAATTAATATAATAAAAATAAATTATTATAATAAAAATTTAATAAATTAAATATCGTAGACATACTTCGTCATTTCATATGTCATGTGCTACATGATCAGCATATGATACTAAAAGAGTATTATTTTCTAGTCCTTGTGGATAACCCATTCTCAAGGGATCTTCATGCATAAAAGATTGATTTTCAACCGCGTCATTTTGTGTCGGCATTCGCCTTCTACGTGCATATGCAATTGGTCGTACACGTTCATTATTGACATGAAAATTATAAATAATTTAATGTGTTTTAGACATATATGTAAAAACATTATAAACAATATAAAAAATAAATAAAATAATTTTTTTTACTTAAAAAACATCTTAAACAATTAACTAAAAGAAGACCAACACTAAATAAATTTTCAATCGAAAACCAAAAAAATAAAAACACACATATTTTTAAATTTTAAACATCTTAAATAATAACATTAATTAACATTTTAAACAACTTTAACATATTTAAAATCATCAACAATAAATATTTCAAAATCTATTTTTTTTTACATATTTAAAATAATATTTATTTCAATTTTTTTATTTTGAAATCTGAAATTTCAAAATATTGTTTTAATTTGAAATTTTAAATTTAAACCCTAAAATAAATATTGTTTTAAGTATTGGTATAAATTTCAAATTTAAAGTTTCAACGTTCAAATTTAAAATTACAAGTTTCAATTTTAAATATTTATTATAACACATTTCTCTAAATTTCTAAGAGTTCAAATTTCAAATTTAAAATTTTATTACATATGATATTTTAACATTTTTATAAGTTATTAAATTAATTGTCTATTTTTTATTATTT
Organism: Psophocarpus tetragonolobus; assembly: GCA_037954015.1. Taxonomy (NCBI): domain Eukaryota; kingdom Viridiplantae; phylum Streptophyta; class Magnoliopsida; order Fabales; family Fabaceae; genus Psophocarpus; species Psophocarpus tetragonolobus. Next base: position 32,170,443 of record CM075690.1, on the reverse strand, counting down.
TAAACATCTTTTTATCTTAAAAAACATGTCTACATATATAATTTACATTTCACTTAAATTAAATACATATCTCTTTTTTGAATAGTTTTTCTTTATGATGAAAAACTAGAATAATATACACAATATTTTAGATTCAAAAGTTAATGTCATTATATATTAATGATAAAAAAATGGTTTTTTTCTATATAACGTGCACTTTTAGCTTTTTTTTCTTTTACATACAAAAAAGGGAAAAAAATACTAAAAATAACAGACTCCATATTATTTATTTAAATAACTTCTTTTATTTTTCACGTTAAAAAATTGGTTGCTGGATAATCAATTTGCTTTTTTTATGTAAAAATTCTTTAAGAAATTATTTGTCATTCCTTATACCACTTTTTTTTCAGATATACTATTTTGGTCACTTTTTTTAATTTTTTAAATTTATTTTTTATTAATGTATATTTTTTTAACTCATGAATATTAAATTATTTTTTAGTTAATTTATATTTTATTTTATTGTATGCTTTATTTTACATTGTGCATCTTCTTTCGTTGTTTTTATTTTTTTTAAACACTTTGTAATTTATTTTTCAATTTATATTTTTAAGTTAAATTTTTTAAATCTTTTTAACAAAATAATTTAAAATATTAGGTTTCAAAATCTTAATTTAAAAACCTTAAGCTAAAAAATAAATTACAAAGCATTTAAAAAAATAAAATAACAAAAAAAATATTCAACATAAAATAAAACACATAAAAAAATAAATGAAATACGCATTAAGTTTTAAACAAAATTTAAAAATATGCTTTTTAAGGTTAATTTGTATTTCATTTTATTTTTTCATGTGTTTTACTTTTATGTTGTGTATCTTTTTTGTTATTTTGAATTTTTAAAATTATACCTTTTTAAAGTTAACAAGCATAATATTATACTTTCAAAATAAAATGAATTTAAAATTTTTTTTAACTTAATTTGTATTTCATCTGTTTATGTGTTTTATTTTTATATTGTGCATCATTTTTGTTTTTTTTTTTTTTTTCAAATGTTTTGTAATTTATTTTTTAATTTAAAGTTTTTAAATTCAGATTTTTAGAATTAATATTTCAAATTATTTCGGTAAAAATGTTTAAAAAATATAAATTAAAAATATAAATTAAAAATATAAATTGAAACATAAATTACAAAGCGTTTAAAAAATATTATACATCACGTAAAAATAAAACACATAATAAAATATAATATAAATTAAATTTAAATTTTAAAATTTTTACTTTCGAAATTCATGATTTAAAAAATATAGATAATAAAAATAAATTTTAAAAAATTAAAAATTGACTGCATTTTTTTTAGATTTTTCTAACATTTATTTTAATTTATTTTTAATTTGTTTTTTATGTATCTATGTTTTTCTAAAGTGTGATTTTAAATTTTCTTTAAGTTAATATTATTTTATTTTTTTTATGTGTTTTATTTTTATGTTGTCTATTGTTTTCATTATTTTATTTTTTTTAAATTCTTTGTCATTTATTTTTTATTTTAAATTGTTTAAATTAATATTTTTAAACCTAAAATTTTAAATTATTTTGATAAAAAAATATTAAAATAATTTAAATTAAAAAAATAAACTGAAAAATAAATTAAAAATCATCTAAAAAAATTGAAACAACAAAATAAGATACACAACATAAAATAAAACATATCATTAAATTAAATTAAATTAAAACTAAATTTAAAAATTTAAAAGGTTTAATTTTAGAAATAATTATTTAAACCAGTATACATTAATAAAAAATAAATTTTAAAAAATTTTAAAAGTTGGCTAAATGTTTTTTAGATTTCTTTTCTAATTTGTTTGAATTTATTTTTAATTTTTTTATATACATATATTGTTCTAAAATTTGGTTTTAAAAATATTTTAAAATTAATTTTTATTTATTTTTGTTTTTTATGTGTTTTATTTTATGTTGTATATATTTTTTTTGTTATTTTAATTTTTTTTAAATGCTTTGAAATTTATTTTGCAATTTAAATTTTTAAATGGAGATGTTTAAACCTAATATTTCAAATTATTTATGTAAAATGTATTTGAAAAATTTAACTTAAAAATAAATTATAGGACATTTAAAAAAATTAAAATAACAAAAAAAGATACACAATGTAAAAATAAAACATATAATAAAATAAAATATAAATTAAGTAAATTTTTTAAAAAAATTTATTTTTAAAATTCGATTTAAAACAATATACATACATAAAAAATAAATTTAAAAAATTCAAAAAATTTACTAATTTTTTTTAGATTTTTTATTAAAATTTTTTAAATTTATTTTTATGTATGTATTTTTTTTCTAAAGAATAATTTTAAAACAATTTTTATGTATCTTTTACATTATTTTAATTTTTTAAAATGCTTTGGAATTTATTTCAGTTTAAATCTTTTAAATTAAGATTTTTAAACCTAATATTTTGAATTATTTTGGTAAAAAATGTTTAAAAAATTTAACTTAAAAAATATAAACTGAAAAAAAATTACAAGGCATTTAAAAAAATTAAAAAAAAATTATAAAAGATAGAGAATGAAAAAATAAAACACATAATAAAATAAAAAAATAATGTTAAAATTCGTGATTTAAAACAATATATATAAATAGGAAATAAATTTTAAAAAATTTTAAAAATGAACTAAAAAAGTAATTAAATAAATGTTTTATAAGAAATTGGTTAACCAACAATCAATTTCTTATAGGTTTTTTACATGAAAAAATTCACGTTGAGAAATTGATTCTCCAATAACTAATTTTTCAACATGAATAATAAAAAATATTATTTAAGTAAATAATATGAGGAATGGGTCATTTGGATAAATTTTTTCGGCCACTTTTTTTTTAATCATAATGTGCACTATATAATGTAGTCATGCAACAAACAATATCTAGTAAGATTTGTTCTAGTTTTAAACTCCAAAGTGACATTAATAAATTTAACATAAATAAAAGGTTGTGATTGAATGTGTGTAATTTACGGTGTATACCAATTAAATTGTTAACTTAGACTATGAAACACAAACTACTAACACTTGTTTTAACAATGTTAGTTTATAATGTAAAAAATAATTTTTGTTCCCCAATTTTATTTACATAAACTTTTTTTTTTTACTTTATGTAAAGAAATAAAACTTAATTTGCATTTTATACATTTTCGAAAATCTGACTTTCATGTTTTTATTGACTACTACAAAAAGTCTGGACTCTATTTAGTTTACTAATTAAAAAAAAGGAAATATCATTAGATGTTTCAAAGAAAACCTTCATTAAAAAAAGAAAGAAAGAATTATGTATTTAAACACGACATATTGTTAATTATAAATTGTGAAAGAGATCTTTTTTAATGATCATAAATAGTGTTTTACCTATCCCTCACCCTAGTTTGATGTGCAATAAAGACAACATTAAAGTCATGCAATAAAGACAACATTAAAGTCATTCATCTTGATGTATCTTTCCAATCTCAAAGTTATTCATGAGTTGAAAGAGTTTAATTGGTATATTGACACTTAATCTGATTTGGAATTAGTAGAAATATAAATCTTCTAATTAATGTACCTTTTTAATAATGCACATATCAATTCTGACTCATATATAAGTAAAATAATTAAATTTTGTAAGACTTAAATATTAATAAATTTAATTAATTTTACTTTATTTAATGTTATTATTCATAAAACAACATCTATTAATTATAATTATGATTCTTTTTTATTCATAATATCAAAATTAAAAGAAAAGTGTTTTCAAGATAACCTTATTTTGTATTTGAGATCAACAAAATTAGATGATAACTATTTTTTTCCTTCTTAATATATGTAAAATTAGATACTTTTTATTACATATAAATCCAGAGGGAGCATTAAGTTGAAAATAAAAGGTCAAATTGTATATAAATATAGGAAAATGCTAACTAATACGGGCATGGATTAAATATTTCAATTAAATAAGTAAACTTATAATCAATTATAATTTTGATTAACAAAATGCATAGATATATACATATTTCTTTACACCCATATAAGTATACTTAGATCATCGTAAATTGAATTAAAACCCGTTGACGGTAAGTTGGTAACAGCAACACAGCATGTATTAAAAGCGAACCAACCCTCAATCACATTTAGGCAACTAGAAACTTATCGACTTTCAGCCATTATCATTACCATCACCTAAATCTAAATTATTTATCCAGATATGATCTTATTTTAGATCTTATTCAGAAAGCTCATACATCACTATTTTCGGTAACTATTCAGTCAGATATCACCATATTTTATCATCCCATTCAGATAACTCATTAAGAGTTGTGTTATTCTGTTATTCATATAACAGCTGATACAACAATATATTCAATATTTTCTTTCTTATCTCTCTTCATCACATCTCTCAGAAACACCTTATACTTGTCTCTCCACTCTTTCTGACTGTCTTTCATTGTAAAATTATCTTACCCTTCTATATTTCTTTGTCATTGTTGTAATGTTTATACTATAAATAACATTCGTCTTTCGAGAAAGATGTTTATTGCACAACTCTCACCTGAAGACTTGGGAACAAAATTCACAGATAATCACAATTAAGAAGTGAATTACATCAAGAGTGAGTTACAATACTATGCAAATTCACCAACCTCAGACTCCGCAAATAACAGAGGGGTGAATGGCGACAGAATTAGTGCAATGAAAAACTATTAGCCGGTTAGGTTAGTGAAAACCGGCTTCCATGCATAAAAAAAGAAAAAAAGACCTGTACTAAAAATCGTTGCACCATTACTTGAGTTAGAAAAACGCTGAATCAATTCTCAATTCCAATAAGGTTACTCTGTCTGAGTATGCTGCATCATGTATATAAACACCACAGAAATGCAAGCATTGGACTTGCCTCATCATCTTGTCTTGTGAAACCGATTTCATGGGATTTCCAGGATACACAACCAATACTGCATTGCTTGGGAGGACCAATGTGAGCATCTTACAACATCTTTGACCAGTATGGCATCCTACTTCAGTGAGGAACTTATATTGGTACAAAAAGTGGGTGCTGTATTTTGGCTTTAGTCAGTGACAAAATGACTAAGGCCAAGCACCCACTTAAATGGAAATGGTCCAACCCAACAGCCATCCTCCATATTGTTGAATCAGTAACATATACACAAGCCCCACTGCCCCAAACAGTCATCAGTATGCGAGATTGAAAAGTCCAGTTCTCTTTCAAGGAATTGGTGGAGCATTCCTGGGATATCGAGCTGATGAGGGAATCCGCTGCATCGTTCGAGGGTATTCTTGCTTTAAACGTTTATTTGAAAATCCCTGATGTGGCCTGATTTTCAAAGTAAAAATAATGTGTTAAGAAAAAAAGTTATTTAAAGGGGATACGAAAACAAATGAATTTTAAAAAACTGGCATATTATTGTTAGAACCTAGAAAGCAATTCTATCTGTATTTGACTTGTCTTTTTCTTTTATAATATTGACCAAAAGCAGATAAGATAGCTCGAACTGTGCCGTATATACTTCAATTTGAAGGAAACCAATAGGGGTTGCAATAGGGTATTGCTTGTAGGTTTTTCATTATCACTGATACCTAGTGAAGATGGAGCTAAACCCAAAACCCTAATGGGTGCAAATCACCACATTCAACAAGCTAGATCAAGAATGAAGAACAAGGGAGAGTATAACCCAAAGTTCATCCACCATGCAATAAAACAAGTAGAAAATCAAAATCAAAGTCAAGGACCTGGGAGAGCTCTGCCGTTTCTGAATGCTTTGGCCAAGCTTTGATCTTAGACTTGCAAGTGCCTTCTCGGCAGCCTAAAGAAAAAATGCATATTTAGTGCTCCAACACCATATGAAAAGAAGTTAATGAAATTAATGGAAGAAGGTATAATAAAAAAAATCATAATTAAAGAAAACAGACCTGCATTTTAGCCTCATCCCATGTTAATCCGATACCTTTACCAAAGACCTTTCCATCTATTTCAACCTAAAATATAGAAAACAAATTATTTTAGACACTGTCAGAGCTTTTCTATTAAAAATACCAGAAAGGGTAATGTCAAAATGCAAAGTCATGGCAACAGAAAAGCATTATAGCAGAGAAAGCTTCCTAGTAGTATAGTTTATAGTCACCCCTGGCTGCAAGTACGTTAGTAACCACTACTACCCTGTACACCTATGCCTAGATTCCAGATAGTAAAAGAGAAATACTACCATTTAACACTAACCCTTCACCTTCCCTAAAGACTAAAAGAATCATAAACCACATAAATAGGAGAGGAAGTAACACCATTTCTGATATTTCACCCTGGAGACACCAAACTGCCAAGACACCTAGTATGTAGAGAAAATCAAAGTAGTAGCAAAATGTCTCTCTTAATGTATCTCTCAAAAGAACAAAGAACTAAAACACATAAACAAACAAGACGAAGTTTAAAAACAAAGTATAATCATTTTGTAATGCAAGAAGTAATATTTTTAACTCAATCTATTCAGACCACCGGAGCATTTGATTACAAACCTGTGCATGTACTTCATCTTTCTGAAGTGAATTTGTTGACACTGGAGCAGGTGTAGATAGAAAATTGACACCAAGACCCTCCATCATGCACTGAATAAATTGAGTGCATATGTGATAGCATACAAATAACACACAACTAAATTTAAGAAAACTATTTGGGATTGGGGGGCAAAGGTTGATCAATTTAAAAAATCATACCAGTTCTTTCAGGGCAGAGATTGAATTCATTGACCTCTTAGAGACTTCCAACCTAGGATCTAAAACCCTTGATGAATCAGATGCAGTAGAAAATGAAGATGAATCCTCTTTAGGCAATGGCTGATTACCAAGAGAGCTAGCAATACCCATGTAACCATTGTCATTTGCATTAGGAAACCCACTCAAATCGCTATATGTGGAACCAGCCTCTTCCTTAGCAGTAGACAAATATATATCTACCAAAACATCCAAAAATGTCAAAATTTATTTATTATTTATTATGAAAACAACTTTTTTAAAAGGATGGAAAATATTTGTTTAATAATATCAGCTTTTTTTTTTTGACATAGTACTAGAGATCGTAGTTGGTTAAAATTTAAGTCAAATTATAATTTTCATTTCTTATTCAGGTACCTCTAAGCCTAACCATTTCTCTTAACCAATTTACTTACTTTCATCACAGCTAAAATGATCATCCACCCAAGATCTTTTAGACCACTATCCTAAAAGCTCAATTGTTGGAGTGATGCTCAAGAATGATTTTACCAATTCAGATCTCTAAAACTCCTCATCCAAGACATTTCCAAGCTAGAAGCATGTATAATAGGGCTACTTTACCTTATGCTTAATTTTATTTTAATGGCAAAGAACAGGCAACATGGTTCAAAATCTTGACCACTGGGTTATAGAGAATGTTATACCATGTCAAAATATTAAGATCATCACTCTTAAAAAGCTAAAGTTAGCAGGACTCCTAAAACTTGGTTTTAGATCTCTAACAAGGTATACACTGAATTTTTATTGATGACAGAACTAGACATGAGTTTGTAAGACTCAATATCAAGTTGATAAGTTTCATCTCACAACGCAGGCTCCACTTTTGATGTTTTATTTATGTTCAGTTTAAATAACAATTGGCGGCTATAAAAGACTGTAATTTTATTTTAATCCATTAAATACTTTTTTTTTCTTTTAACCTCTGTAAAAAAATATTTTTTTTAGACTTTTTAGTCTTTGCTATCAAATAACCACATTAATTGACATAGTAACAGAATGTTGGCAGCCTATTGAGTTGCCACATTATCAAAGTTTAACGAGATAGCAGCAAGCAATTTTTTTTTGTTAATTGCATTTAGTTATCAACTTGTCTATTATCATCAATTGTTTTAAATAAATGAGAGGTGTAAAACAATATACTAAAAAAATACATGGGTTGGCTCGTTAGACTTCACTCCTTGGTGACATGAAAAATCACTGTGTTGCTAACTACATGTAATAAAATAAAATATTTTACCTGCCAAATGTTTGATGGAATCCTCAGCAGCCTTATGTTGAGCTTCCTTTCTAGTTCTGCCAAAGCCATGACCAATTTTTTTCCCAGAAAACCATGCCTACAAAATAAAAAGACAATTATGAGTTGACCAAGTCAAATCAATAAATTCTAATTAAATAGAATGGCAAACATATTTTAACAAGAACTTTGGTCTGCAGGAAGCAAGATAGAACAGCTTTGAGCTTCCAGCCTAAAGATCATTAAATTTATAAATTTGTTTCCAGAAAAAACAACATCCATTCACCAAGGTACCAAACCTTGTCTTCAATACGTAAAAGTCAAACAATCAGCGTGTTATAAAACTTTGCAGGGAAAAACTCAATTTTATCCCATTAATTAAGTGCATGTGCATAACAGAAAGAGATTTTATAGCACTGAATGAAAATTAAACTAACATATTATTCCAAATTCCTAGAGAAAATACAAAATTCAGTAATTCATGTAAACATAATAAAGAAATAAGCATGAAGTCATGCAGTCCACACTCCACAGTGAAAGATACCTCAATAGAGAACTGTAGTTCTGTGCTTGCAACCAAAGATGAAATAAATTCCACCTGTTCACATTAAAGCATAGAAACTTGAGAGAGTGCACGGAGGAGTTAATATATCAAATGATGACCCTCAAATTATTTATTAGCAGATAAACATCTTTCTACTCACCTTAGTTCCACACTTTAGTGCAATATCCTGTAATACTACAACTGGACTATCCGCGTGCAATACAGAATGGCCAGATTCAGAATCAAGATCCCTGTGGCTGGAAGATGACCTACTAAAGGGGATATCATCACCTTCATAACAACCACAACATGATGTCATTCTAAGTTTCTGATGAGTAACGTTAACACTAGAACAAAAAGAACTGAAAAAAAAAATCCATAATCATGCATAACAAAACAAAAATAGACAATAAAGCTGTATTTGTTTCAAGTTTTGAATTCTTATTATGTCCAGTTAAAGAGTAAGACAAAGGCAATAATCTCAAGAAATATATTTATTGTGAAGAAAAAGGACACATGTGTGAGAAAAAATAGATCTGTGAAACATCTAAAAAACAACCTTAAGAACCTAGAAAAAAAAAATATGTATAATTCAAAGAGCCAACTTAAACACAAGTTGATTCCAATTAAATTGCATTTCCGAAGCACCAAGTAACTGTAGCCAAGCACTATTAGTACATGAGAAGAGCATACTCGAAGAAGAGAGTAAAGAGAAACAACCAAACATGTAGCAGCAAGTGCTACAGCAGCTTACCAGATAAAGAACGATAGTTAGAGAGCATATGGTTTAATCTTGGGCGATCATCTCTATGATAAATCTGCAAAGAAATTATCTTAGTACAGTTAATTGACTAAAGAAGCCAAAAGTATAATCCTCCTGTATAACCTCAGATGATAGACTCAAACATAGTCATTACCTCCTTTGGCAATCTTTGGTGACTATCATGGAGAATTCTATCAGATGAAATAGAACTTTCAACCTTGGAGAAAAAGGATGGATGATGAGACCGGTGCTTTTCAATACCCAATGGACCAGAATCTACAGGATATTCTTTAGGTACTGCCCGGTTTAATGGCTGTGAACCAATCTCCTCTTCAACAGGAAACCAACCCCCTCGTGATGATGGTATACGAGGAGCAGAGACTGGCATGGGATGTCTAATAGGAAATGGAGGCTCAGCTGATGCATGATCCCTAGTATCTTGTCCATGTTGCAATATGAGAAGCCTACGCCTTGTATCAGGGTCTAATTCCGACTCTGGTACTTCACCTTCTTCCCTAGCAGGGGAGCTATGCAAGCTAGATTCAGAAGGGGCAGCTTGACCCATTGGCTTTACTAGGGTAGCAGGTTGAGAGAACTGTACATGGGGAAATGGCATCATAGAGGCCTGTCCTGTTGGAGGAGGAACTGAACCAGAAGACACCATTGCATACTGAAGAGAATTGAGCCTGGGATCTAGATTAGCAGTTGCCACAGGGATAGTTGAAGCTGCTGATAGTGCATCCTAGCAGCAAGTATGATTACAAAAGATGATGAGACAAGCTTTATGTTTAATCATGCATGTATCAGGGTTCTCACATATTCATTCAGAGGTCAGGTCAATACCTTTAATTTTCTTTCTACCTCAGCATCTGCCATGCCATCAAACAAAAAAGGATCTCTGTTTCCGTTGGAAATAGAACCATCATCCTGATTAGCAATGGAACATCAACAGTCAAACACTACTTCAAAATTACATGATTCAGATACTGCTTCAACTTCAAACATAGTATATATGTCCAACTGATAGGAGGCAACAAAATATGTATGTTATACATCAAAATACACTAACCTCTGAAACTAGATAATTGCTCACATCAGGAGGAGAAGGTATATCTTTGATATCATCTTCATAGGCAACTTGAGGAATCTTTTGTAAAAGACCATCATCAAAATCCCTGTCACCAAATCAGAAGCCATGATCAGGTCCAAGCATCCATTTTAGTATTAGATGAGTAAACTGCTAAAAAAACTGAGTTATCCCAGATAGGCAAGGAAAATCAGTGAATTTGGGCATCTTCCCCTTTGCTCAAAATTACTTTTAGAAGGTTTAAGTTTAACTTACTTAAAGAAGCCACCCCTCACATTACAAGCAACATTTCTTGCAACACACAGGACAGGGATAGTATTGCTTGCCTACAATAGCACACAGGTCTAATAAGTTGATAGAGAAAAAAAAGGTAAAATTCAACCAGTTGAAAGTACTGCGCTTCCAACTACATAAGAAAATTTACTTCAGCTTGAGGAGCATAGTATGGAGCAAATGCAGGGACAACATGCACCCGAGGTTGATCCTTCTCATCCCACACTTTCAAGCGATCATCAATTACCAATGCCATCTTTGGATGGCATAAACCATCTTGGAAGACATTGAACAAAGACTTCTTCAAACCTATATTATATTAAATTATTGATGAAATTCCATATAAGTATGACATGTAAATGAAATATAAGCAGCAAAACACTGGAATATAGTATATGGTACAATAATAAAGCATAGACAAGTTACATCTCAGATAGGTGAATTTTAAAATAAATGCTGCCCTCATTCTCACAATTTGCTTCTATAAGTGCTTCATTACAAGTATACAGCTTGTCATTGAAAAAAAAATGAACAGAAAAATAACCATGCAACTTACCAGACTTAACACAAACAATGCGACCTAGTAGCTCTTTAGAATTTATCAAATTTGAATCTGGATCAAGAAGTCTCCACATTTCTAGTGCATAGTCCCTTTCAGCCATTGTGCAGACATAAACCTCAAATCTCTTGCGCCCTCTTGCAGTCAGGTAGCTCCGAAGATCTTCCCATGCAGGTCTCAACCTCACAAGAACACTTGTATCTCGAATCTTTACAAATGCACAAATTTTTGTAAGATTAATGATTCTGACAAATCTATCTGGCTGTATAGAATAAACAATAGATAAAGCACAGCTTATACTATTTAAGTCTACATCATCAAATTAAACATTTCCACCTAGGATAATATAATACACCATAACATGAAAAGTGAAAACCACATTACTTTCTTGTCCAAATAACTGAATAAGGCATAAGTCACATCATTGGCAATAGAAAAGTGTCTCCAGTGTTTACTTGAACCAATCCATGGTTAGAAATATCATTTAAAAACAGGACCAAGGTAAAATAATAAATCTAGAAGAAAATACAAAACACCATGTGGCAGTATATTAAAGTAGGCGAGTGGGTACAACATTAAATACCTGTGGATTTATGCGCGTCAGAATAATGTTCTTATCCTGTAACCGTATCAACGGCCGAACTAGAGGCTGATGACTGTCAGATAACGCTTGAACAATTTCAGATTGAACTTTTATCACTCTCCCATTATCAACAACTTGATCATTTTCAGCATATTGCTTCAATATATTCTTGTCGTCTAGATAACGCTTGACCTCTGCCTGCATGCCCGAAATTCGTTGTGGATCTACTTCGGTGCTTATTTTTCTCTGGAGTGCATCAATTCTATCCTCAAATGAACGCATTGTATTAGCTACTATAAGTGTTTCATCCAGATCAAACACTATACCCAAACATCTAAGATTTAACATCACAAGACATGAATCGTAAAGTCCCAAGACAACAATAAATCCCCAGAAGCATGGTCTATCGTCATTCCTTGAATGCATTGCAACCAAATGTATTTCTTCTCCACCCAGTGGCATTACAGCAGTCTGCAGGGCCCAACAACATAACCATGGTTAAAATTTGATGAGACAATTATATTACAGGTAGCTACATATAGGTAAAGAGATAAACATGAATGGTCCATGCTCACAAAAGAAAACTACATATCTTGAGTAAACCATACATGAACAAATTTGCAACTCTATTCAAGCTATAAAAGCCATATTACTACACTTTAGACCGCATTTGAAATATTCAATAAATGTTAAGATTCTTTCTTCAACTACAATCCTAGCAGCATAGATACTATAGTTCAGTATGATCATGTATTTTTCGATGTAACAACTAAGTCTAGCAACAATTGCTAGAAGATCAAAAAGAGACAAGAGTCTATCATCAAATAGTCTCATTTAATATCTCGAAACTCAGTTCAGTTTTTTGAAGTAATGCCAAATGCTGGTCTCTGTTAAGTGACCAAATAGCCACTTCCTTCATCATCTGGGTTCAAAACAGCAGATTTGTCAAGTCCATGCAAATTATTAGAAAAATTGTGACAAGATTAACACACAAGTCATAAGTGGGGTTATCCAAAGATTGGAGGGCAGTCCTCTGAGATTAAGTCAGATTAAGTCCAGAGTCAAATTGTCATGGAATATAGTGCTTTAGTAGTTCAATTTTTAAGTGCCTTTTTCATTTCTTTTTAAAGTGTTCATATATACCTTGTTCTCTCTGACACACAAGGAGTGCAAGTGAAAGAGGCCGTCCTGCTGCTGAGTCTTTGACTCCATTTTGAAGCAAACACCACATGAGGTAACAGTGTGAAGCACAGCAAGTGGGGGACACCTCTCACTAGGTTGCGAGAAGTGGCTTATTCTGATTTCCTTCACATGGAAGTTCTTGTAGTTGTTCTCTTCCGGGTATACCTCTACCTCACCCAACACCACCTCCCCCTGGTACACCACCGATTTATACATTCTCTTTTTTTGTTCTTCAAATCAAATCACAAAACACGCAAAAGTCTTTGGAATTTCGTCAAGATTCCGTGTAAGTAAGGGAAAAAGTATTCATCATCATCATCGACGACAACAACATAGGCCGTGTCAACAACATCGCTTTAAGATTCATCTGATTTTTGCATTACCAGCGAGGGAATGTATATATAAAATAAAAAAAATGAAAAATTAGGGCGTTTTGTTTCAGGAGAAAGTTTTAGATCCGTGATTGAAGGTGATGGCGGGTAAAAAATAATGTTCCGAAAATCGTAGGGCTTGAGGGATCGTGAATCTCCGACGCGGTGGCCGGCGACGAAAGGTGATTTTAACGCGTGAGAAAAATGCGGTGGTAGCTAGGGTTTGATGATGGGTGTGCGCGTGGAAGATGATGATGATCACAAAGAGGAAACCCTAGATCCGGAAAACGAAAGGTCAAAAACTGTACTTGGTTCCCAATGCGTAAGCCACTGCCAATAAATAACACTAGCGATATAAAATTAACTATTATCATGTTATCTTTCCTTTTTTTCCTTTTTCCAAATAATTAACGGGAAATCAAATACTCGTTTTTTTTTTTTTCTTTTTCTGTTTGACTATAGATAGCTGTACGTGGATAATATATAATACTATGCTCATAAATTAGTAAATTGTAATTATTATGCTTGTTCATATATACTTGTTGTAGTAGGCAGCATGCATCGGGATATCTTTTTAATCCAAATATTGCACTTTATTTATTCCTGTCACCAATCTTATGAAATTATAATATTGTTGGTTTTGGAGTTTGGTGACTGCATCATAAATTTATTCTAAAAAGATATATCTTAGTTTATAAAAGGACCACCTTTCGTTTTGAGTCTTAAGTAATGTAGAATTTCGGGTATATTAGAATAGATCTTCAATCGTGACTAAGGGGTGTGAGAGTGTAGGTTGGTCTCCATAAACTGTGTCAATGATCCTACTGTTAATCCTAAGACATCGTTAGAGTCACTATTCTGAGGTATTGTCCATTTTGGAGTTCGGTGTCTCTATCTTTATTTTGCCCTTGAAAAGGCATCTCAAGAGGTTAAGGAATGACGACTCATGATTTTGAATCCTAAGTTATGTGCGACTTTAGGTGTACCAAAATAAGTCTCACACCTTGAACAAAGAAGGTCAATAGCATTAGAGGAAGTTACTTCACAAAGGTGATTCAGTTTGATTATTTTTCTAGTAGGAACATTCATATTAGAGTAACTTTAAATTAATTATTAAGTTAGACTAAGTTATATGAGCAAAATGTAAGATATAAAAAAATCATATTTTGAAATTATGAGTTATATAAAGTAAGTCATTGGTAGATATTAAAGTTGTCAAGTATTTTGAAATTATGATATTAAACTAAGTTGTTTAAATGATCTCGGATCATAAAGCAAATAATATATAATATTTTGGTAATAAATGATGAAGTTGTGTGTATTAAATAGAATAAGATAAAATGAAACGTTCGGCTTAAAATATGTTTTGCCTAGGGTTGATAATGTATCACACTTCGTCTTCAAGCAAAATTCTAAAGCAATTCTTCTCTAACATTTCTGGCTGGTTGTTTTTAACTATGAATTAAACATATTTCTAATATTGAAGATTTGAGTCTAAATAGTATACAAAAGATGTTAGGTTTGAATCTCAGTACTGTTACTCTAAATCATTAAAACTTATATTAAATATATGTTCAAATTTTAAGTTATTGTATCATCAACAATTTTAATATTATCTTACAATTGTACTTTAAGAGAATCTAGTTTCAAAGTTGTTTCAAACAAAATAATTGCATTTTTTGGGAAGAAAAACAAAAAAATATGAAGTGCCTTGAAAAAAAAAAGAACCAAACTTTGCTTATATTTTCAATTTGTATCTCATTTTTCTTTCAAAATTTTTATAGGCTCCCGTATATTTTTGTTAACTTTTTTGTATTTCATTTCTTATTTTTAAAATTGACATAATTTAAAATTAATTACTAAAATAGAATTATTCAGATGACATCTGGCCTAAGAATTTGTTAGAAACTTGGGTGTATTGAATATTTTGCAAACAGAACTGGTACATGTGTTACAAGTAGTGATTTTTTTTTTAGTAAAAATATTCATTATTAGAGTAATTTTAAATTAATTATTAAGTTAGACTAAGTTATACGAGAAACATGTAAGATATAAAAAAATCATATTTTGAAATTATAAGTTAAATATGAGTTATATAAAAAGTAAGTCATTGATAGATATTAAATTGTCAAGTATTTTGAAATTATGACATTAAATTAAGTTGTTTAAATGATCCTTGTTAATCAAACAAACAATATATAACATTTTGGTAACAAAGGATGAAGCTGTGTGTATTAAATAGAATAAGATAAAATGAAACGTTCACTCTAAAATAAGTTTGGTCTAGGGTTGATAATGCATTGAACACATAAATCACACTTTTTGAAGTAAAATTTCTAAAGCAACTCTTATCCAACTTTTCTGTTATGTTGCTCTTAACCCTGAATTATTTATACGCGTAATATTTAAGACTTAAGAGTTTAGATAGTATACAAAAGTTTGAATCTCAATATTGCTATTCTAAATCATTAAAAGTTATATTAAATATATGTTTAAATTTTAAGTTATTGTATCATCAATAATCTTAATATTATCTTACATTTATACTTTAAGAGAATATAATTTCAATAAAGTTGTTTCAAATAAGAGAATTGCATCTTTTGGAAGAAAAAAAAAAAAGAACCAAACTCTCTTAATATTTTTAATTTGTATCTCATTTCCCTTTCAAATTTTTTATAGGCTCATTTCCTTTTCAAATTAACAATAAGCGAGTACATTTTGGTTAACTTTTTGCATTTCCTTTCTTATTTTCTAAAATTGACATAATTTAAAATTAATTACCAAAATATAATTATTGAAATGTTAATTGGCTTAGGAATTTGTTGGAAACTTAGGTGTATTAAATATTTTACAAACAGAGCTAGTACATATGTTACAAGCAGTGAAGCTTGCAGACAAACTTCAATATGATGTATTATGTGTCTTTGATTAATTGTAGGTGATTAATTTTGTTCAACGACACATGTTAATCCAAGGTTGTCTTAAGTATGCTACTTTAATATAACACAACAAAGGTTTTTATAAGAAAGATTGCATATTACAGTTTATTCATATTTTACATGAAAGCAATCAGTATGTTGATTTTATTGCTAATTGATTTGAATGTTGATAGTTGGTTTGTTATTTTGTATAGTCATCTTATATTGATATGTTTGAATTACTTTTGGCAGAGGTAGAAATCTTCTAAAATCTAAAATATGACTTCCCTTTCTAAAAATTGTGTGAAACACAAGTATCAAACATTTCCCAAATTCTCTAATGTTTTGATGAGAAATTTTAAGAAGGATTCATTTCATTAGGGAGTTAATTTTTTTTATGAAATATATTGTTTGAATGCGAAATTTGAAAAGAATTTAAAATTCTAATAATTTGTAAAAGCATTTTAATTAGTTAAATTTGTAGAATTTTAAATTCCTTAAAAAGTTACTACTTGAAAATTTCCAAATTCATTTTCTTTTTCATAAAATCAATTGAGGTTATGTTTTCTTAATATCAACTTCTTTTCTTTCTTTTTTTTTTTACATTCAACATGATTACTTTTTTACTAGTGTAATGTGGGATAATTTTTCAATTAATGTTCATAAGGGTTTTTAGCATATGTCCATTTTTTTAACTATGGCTATTTTCAATAGAGGTTTTTTTATCAATGGCAATAAAGGTTTTTTTTTTTAAGTTGGTTAAGGTAATTTACCAACTTACTCTAATTACAATTTTGTTAGTCAAAATTGACAAAAGCTATTTTCAAATTATGTTAGTTAGCCACAACATTGTGACCTAATACATTGTTGTGGGAGGCTTGTCTTAGATATATCAAGTTTTAGTTGTAATTTTTTATCAATAACCCCCAACATCACCAAACAATTGTACCGTAAAGGAATATAGTCCTACTATAATCATTTAAAAAAAGAGACATGCCCCTTTTATTAGGTAACGTGGATCAAAACAACTATAAAAAAAATCACTTCTCATTACGTTATTGAAAAATAGCACAAATTATGTTTTTGAATTTTCTTTTTGAATGTGATACATCTACAATAATTAATAAATAAAACAAAACACAAAATAAGAATAATAAAACTCATCTAGGATTTGTAAAAGAATGATACAAATTTATTTACAAAATTTGCAACCATTTTAACTAAATAATAAGAACTCAAACTAACTACAATTTTCTTAAGTTCCTTATGTCGCGTACTCTATCCATTAAAAGAAAAATAAATGAAAAAAATGAGGGACAAAGTAATACAAGTAATAATTTTGACATCTTTCATATACACATTTTTATTTTAATCAGTTAAGCAATTATTTAACATATTTTGATCTGAAATTCAAGGTTCTTTATAATGTTATTATACTCAAATACCGTACTCACCTTGTAAAATGAGTGACTTTTGTTGTTACAAATGTCATTCTAACAAGAAATTTGAATTAAATAATATTATTGTTTACAAAAAGTTTAAAAATCATTTTTATAGGAAAATATTAGTTTTGTTAGTGGAAAGATTCAAACTCACAATCTTTCATCCGCCTTTTCCCCTATATGTGGACTTTTTCACTAGACTGATTTTATAACCCTGAAAATAAAAGTTTTTACTAATATTGTATCACATTTAATTAAATATGATTTTCATTTAGTCACTATTAACAAACATATTCTACAAAGTTTATGCTTCAGTATATTGGATTAAGGACTTGTCTTTTCAAACAATATTAATTTCCTTATAAAGTAATAACAAAGAAACCAAGTTTATATGAGATTGTTATCTTGAGTTTATAAATACTTAAATCAAGAAAAAATATATTATTAAAGAGAAAATTAAATTACGAAAAATAAGTTTATACAAGGGAGATATTCATCAACATTGAAATCAATAAAAAAAAAACTTTATTTTCTATTATATATGACTTATAACAAGATGTTTGGAGGATAAATTGATTTTGTTGTCAACAATTTCAATGTAGACTTGGTTTTGTGAATAAGTCATTACGGGTGACTAAAATAAAAATAAATTTTGTATGATTACAAATAAAATAAATAATTGTTTCAGTACATACCCAAAGTTCTATATTGCTTAAGAATCAAGGACAATGATTGTTTATAAACATTCTCCAAAGCCAACAATACCTCGAGCAGTGACCCTAACGATGTTCATTCTTAAGCGATGTGAGACTTTGGGTATGTATCAGGACAAGCATCCAATCAAGGTTAAGGGGCATGAGAGCGTGACACACTCCCTACACACGATGTTAATGTTGCTACCGCTAGTCCCAGACATTGTTAGAGTTACCTACCTGAGGTATTTTTCACTTTCGAGGTTGTGGCTCCATCACGATTTTGCCTGAAAAGGCATCTCAGGAGATTAAGGGAAGAGAGTGTTTATGAATGACCTTTGGCCTCGATTCCTAAATGATGTGGGACTTTGGGTATGTACCTGAACTAGCCCCCCAATAGAGGCCAAGAGGGGTAAAAGTGTGGCACAATCACCATAAACGGTGTCAATGTTCCTACCACCAGTCCCAAGACATCATTGGGTTTATTACTAAGAGTGTTTTAGATAGATCTATCCTCTTCTTTTTTGTAAGTACAATAACAACTATGAAATATTTGAAATCTAAATTACTTATATATTTGAAATCATTGATGGTATATCCTTTAATAGGAGCGTTTTTTTTTATACAATTAAGTTGGGATGAAAATCCTTTTTTTCGAATTTGTGTCCCATTTTCTGTTTACTAATAAAAAAAAGTCAAGTCATTTAATGAATTCTCTTTTATAATTTTTTATCTCTTATCTAGCTTATTAAATGACATGACATTTTTTTATTGTTGGGGGATAGGAAATGAGATGCAAATTGGGGACAAAAGGATTTTTCATCATTAAGTTGGTGCTCAACTCAACTTTTTAAGAATGAAAATTGTCTGTACCATGTCTTATTTACTATTCCAACCAATTAATAAAAGTCATGTCACTTAATGAGCTATATAAAATATAAAAAAATTATAAAAGAATGAAATGCATTAAATGACATGCGTTTATTGATTGATTGAAATACAGAATAAGACACGAATTTGAAACAGAAAACTTTCATCCACTCTTTAACCAATTTTGTCTCTTTGAACTAAAATAAATAGAATTACACTAGAAAAGATTGAATAGTGTAATAGAATAAAATTACACTTTCCACAAACATAGTTTTCACAACTAAGTTGGATACATACAATTATTGTTCAAAAGAGAAATAACTAGTTTAGTTTTTTTAAATATGTTTTACAAAAAAAACTTGAGTAATACTCAAAAAGACAAGAGAATAATAGAAGAATATTAGTAGACAACTCGGTTTTTATGCTGATTCATTCCAACTCCTATGCTAAGATCAATTCTCCTTTACCATTCTAAAAGGTTTCACTAATTACAACACAAGTATCTTTTGTATCACTATTGGCTAAAATTATTTTCTATGTTACTTTTGACACTATTAAGTAGAGTCTCATTGAATATAAGATTCTTCCATACTCTTTCTCACTAAATCAATCATGACTTTCACAAACAATAAAGTTTGAAAAGAAAAACACACATAGGGTGAATACTATAAAATAACACTTTTTTAAAGCATTGTTTTTCAAAGGTTACAAAACTTTTAAATTATGAAGTATTTAAACAAGACAATAAGAAGATTTTTTAAAATGTACAAAAGTTCTCCTCTTATTGACATTGAATTTCTTATTTTTATGTTTTGTCTAATAATGTTTTCTATTTGTGTAACTATTTTTTGAAGACAAATAATAAGTTACAAGTTAAGAAAATTAATCGAATATAAACATTGCACATTCTTATTTATTGACTATCAAGTGCTATATTTGACAAAAATAAATATTGTGTGTTGTCTAATGAAATTGGTTTTTCGTAGTAATGGGCGTGGATTATATATAAGGGTTTCTATAATTCGTCCTCAAGAGTGTGCTTAAAAAAATTTAATCTTGTTAACTTTACACATCTCATAAACAACTATTACTATCTCATAATTTATACATCATAGTTATTATTAAAACAATTGTTGTAGTCTGTCATGCAATATGGAGTCGTTGAGATCTAACGTGAATTAGATAATTTTTTAAAACCCTTTGACTACATAGCATCATGCTTGACAAATGTTAAGTTGTTATGACGACTATTAATTTTTTTATTGAGTTGTGAATATTTAAAAAATGGCTAATTGTTAATTTTTGTTCATTATATTTTATTATTTTTTCATTTTGGTTAATTAAGTTTTAAAATTTTCATTTTGACATTTATGTTTTTTGAAAATTTCATTTTGGGTCACAGATATGGATTAATTCATGAATTCGATAATCCAAATCAATCCAATTAAATTCATGAACCAATATGAATATAATAGGATACAATTTGATTAAATTTAATCATAATTGGACTGATTCACAAATTTAAACTTTACAAATATAATGATCCATTAATTGATATGACCTATTTACTTCTTTTTTTATTTTATATATTTAGTTATTAGGGTGTAATAGTGAGATACTCCACATTTAGTTTAAAATTTTATTTTTAATTTAAGAATTTTAGTTTTAAACTAAATTAATGTGTTTTTATTTGATATTTTAAAAAAACACAATGTGTGTTGAATATTTTATTTATATACTTTTATGTTAAATTAATGTTTTTTTCTTGTATTTTATAAAAAAATATATATAATTTTTTCTTTGTAATCCATTAATTTTATTGGATTGGAATTCACTGTATCAAATTTGATCCCATAAACATCCCAAACCCTTCTCACATCTATTTTTCAAAATACATATTCTACTCTTATACCTAATTTAAAATTAAAAAACAAATTACTTTATTGTAAGAGGAACTTAAACCCACAACCTCTCACTCCTAAGCAAAAAAAATTACTTTAAAATATTTATATCCAACATACATAATTGTCCAAATATATCTATAATGTATAATATATGATATTATATTATATACTATATATTATATAATGGGAATATGATCTTTTGGTGTCCATATTTTATGACTATTTTACCTTCTAAATATTTTATAATTGTTCCTACTTTTGTAAATATAACGCATTCCTATTGATATATGCATATTTTCAAAATGTTTACCTTATTACAAATCAATCTTCTGTAAACATAATTAATATATGTATACATTTCATGATAAATATTGTTAATAAACATGCAAATACACATGTGAGACAATATTTTGAACTCTATTCAAAGTCTTTCCTCTTTCCATTTTTTCATATTCATTGCAAATTTGACATATCCATTGATGATCAGGCATATTTGTATCATGTTATCATAAACAAAAAAATATCAAATTAACAAAATATATTTCAAAACATGTCACATAATAATTTATATTTCAAAATATAAAATTTTACAAAATATATTAAATTAAAATCCTAAAATTGTTATAACATATTAAAATAGAAATGCAAATACACAGGTGTAGTAACACCTGTGTTTTTGCTAGTTTTAACTATGTTCGTTCATTTATTCAAAGTTTTTGTTATTTAGGAATATTAATTATGGGTGTAACTCGAGTTGTTCTTTCTTTTCAAGTTTAAGATGTATTGTTATTCCATTTTAGACTTCAAAATCTTATTTCTTTTTCCTTCATAGATCTATGTGCCTTTTTTATTTATACCTCTCTTCTCACTTTTAATTATAATTATACTTATTGGATTGAAATTATTTGTATTGATTAACTATATTTTGTTTAGAATATCTAACTTGTTATGAGATGTTAGTTGATGATAACTTCATCTTCTTCCACTAGAGCAATCATATTAATTTTATAGCAAAGTATAATCAAATTTTAAGTTTTATTTTGTTTTAAATTATTCGTTTTTTTTATTCTCACAATGTTTGGAGAAGAGTTAACTATCAATCATGATTTAAAGGTAAAAGTCCATTTGGATAAACAATTTAATTAAGTACTTATTCAATAAGGGCTTTTTACATAAGAACTTACATTACAAACTTTTAAATTCAATAAGATATTTGTGTTTGGATATACAAATTTAAAAACACTTATATGAAGATAAAGTGCTACGATGCATCCCCATAAGCAGTTATAAGCATTTGCCTATTTAAAAAAAATATACTAAATGAATATATGATAAAAATGATTAAAAAAATCACTAATGTCTAAAAAAATAAATGACCATTACAATCTTCAAAATATATATATATATATATATATATATATATATATATATATATATATATAGATAGATAGATAAATAGATAGAAGATCAAACAAGTCTAAAAATGTAATCATCATAATATTTATAGTTATAATTAAGTGCACAAGTTTTAAAGTTTAACTTCTATGTAATAATATAAACATGAAAAATAAAGCTAAAAAGTTGTAGGCATTTGGTCTCTAATGGTGTCTCAAATTCGCTCCATTTGTCTAATACTTTCTTGATTTAGTTCATCCCATGTGATATTTTAAAGCCTAACATCATGTACTTCAAAATCACCCTCTAACTCAACATTCTGATTAAATAACATAAAATTTTCATCACCTATGTCATTCCTTCTCATAAAATTATGCAAAGGCATACAAGCAACAATAATGTGACTTGTAGTTTAATTTCAATGGAAAATACGACATGTTGCCTAATATTTTCCATCTAGCTTTACAACACCTAAATGATCGTTCAATGGTGCTTCAGAGACTAAAGTACAAATAATTGAACACTTCATGTTCCTTTATAGCTCTAGGCCCCAATCTAAAATAGGGAAGATGATACCTTGTGATTTTATAGGACCTTAAGTAGCCTGTAAAGTTAGGAGAAGCAACATCAACATGATGATATTTACCTGTGAAAGAGAGTACAAAAAATATTAGGCACATGTTTTATTGTAATATTTAAAAACACACACAAGTTAGTAATTTGGAGGGGAATGCAAAAAATATAATCTAGACATGCACAATGCATTCATAAAAACCCTAGTATCATGTGTAGAACTTTTCCATTCAACTAACAAAATGTGAAACACATATTGAAATCACATGCAACCATTACATTAGTTATTGCGTACCTTTTTCCACGTGTTACATAAGTTGTTCAGCAGAGGCTATAACTTTCACATGAGTCCCACCTATAGCACCAATACAATCCTTAAAGTGAGAATAGTATCATTCATCATTGACATCTAATAAGGAATATGTTTAAAGGTAAGGTCAGAAGGCTTTACAATATCTTTATAAATGCCAAGTACTGCATCCAAGACTTTATGAAATTGTTTAGAAATAGTCTTTCCAAAATGTTGAAATCTCTCACCTGCATTACAAATTGAACCTACTTGTCCCAAGATATATAGAAAAATTCCAACCTATTCATGAATTCTCATGCCCTCTATTGTTTTTAGACCATAATCCTTTCCAAAACATTGCACAATTATAGAAACACATGTTTTCTTATCTTAAACTGTTGATAACAACATATATCATGTTCATTGATAATGTCTTGAACTCATTCATGACTTGTTAATGTTGAAGTCCTACATGAACTTTTTACCACACAATTTAATAAATAGCTAGCAACATGCATTGCATTAACAATAATAACCTTTTTTTTCTCCTTTTACTTTGTGATAAATGAACACTATCACATGAATTGTTACTATCTGACTCATAAGTGGTATAATTTGTAATAGTAGTAGACATCTTGTGAAATTTCCAAATATAAGAATAACAATAATTACTTTGTAGTTTGCTCACCCCACTTACTGAGTGTGTGACCTATTTCTAAATTATTATTGCTCAACACATACCTTGACAAATATGTCATCATTTTTTTAGTCCAATTAGCCTTTGGTTGTTTCCCACTACAACTATTATTTCCTTTCCCTAAACTTGGTTGGAATCCATTTTATGGGTATTCTAATACAATACAAAAAAATTGGCAATCAAAATTCATTTCAATTATCAAATAGGTCACAATGTGCTTTCCAAGTATACAAACAGATAAAACTTTGATCAAACAGAGACATAAAAAACATTATACAAAATTCAAATAGATGCAACAATATATACACACATATATAAGCTCCTATTTTATATATATATATATATATATATATATATATATATACCAATACATATATAAAAAAGGAGAAAAGAGGCAAACTTCATAAGTTTTATATATATATATATATATATTTTTATAATATGGGTTTTCACGAGCATTAAGAGAAAAGAGGAATAAATCTTAGTCATTAAGAGAAGGAAGAGAACAATATCTAAAAAATCTCAATCATTAAGAGAGGAGAGAGAAAAAAAGTGAGAAATAATAAATCTCAATAACATGTTTTCTTATGAGGAATTCAAGGACATGAAGATAAGCTAGATAAAAAAAACTTTAACTCAAGTTCAACTGATATAATTGTTTAAAGTCAACAACAAATGTGATTCTATTATGAGTATGTCATATGTTGTCCTTAAATATTGTCATTCTTATATTTTTGCAATTTAATAATCATGTGTTCTATTTTTAAATGCATAAAACATTGTTTATCTTGATTTTTTCTTAAGTGAAACTCATTGTTGGTGGTGGTGTCATTTATTCCAAGAAACTATTCATCAAGAAAAAATAAACATAAATATATTATATGAAATTTGGTATGAATACAAGAAAATGTGGAATAATGTAGTTGTCATTGTGGCAACTAATGCTAGGGTAGTTTATGAGATCTTCAAAGAGAATTTACTTATAAAGTGAACACACACACACATGCATATACATATATAATATCTCTCTTTTTAGGGTCTGACTTTGTTCATTTTACATTATTGTCATCATATTAACTTTTCAATTGTAAACTTTATTTTATAAATTATATACTATTTCATAATAAATGTGTAATGAAAATAATTATATTTTAAAAAATAACACTAAAAAAAATAAGATGAATAAGTTGTTTCAACATTATCTTTATATTTATATGTTTAAGTGTTTTTTGCATTTCTGCTATTTTGAACTTAAGTTAAAAATATAATGTTGTTGATAGGGTGTGGAGATCATACATACATATTAAAAAGTTATGTTGATTGTTGACAATCCACTTGAAAAAAGTACACAAAAGATTATAAATAATGCTAACTAAAGGAGAAAAATGTGTGTTGGATGGAGAAGAATTATATATTTGTCAATCATAAACCCTAAACCTTGACTCACTTAGTAAACAGGTTGACCTAACCTGACTCATATTATTTTATATTTAAAAAAGTGAGTCAGGTCCAACCACCATACGTTGGTGGGTTAAACAAGTTAGCCCACCAACCCACCAAAAATTAAGAAAAAAAAATTGACTATTTTTAAAATATTAAAATTTAAATAACTTGTAATAGCCTTAATTTTAAATTTTATGAGTTTAAAAATAAAATAAAAATATTTAAATAATATTCTCTACTAAAAATCTATATTTACAATGTGTTAAATATCAGTTTAAAAATCTTAAATGTTAATTAAATAATACTAATAAACTAAAAAATATATTATAATGCAATAGGTCAAATAAGTAATATAATGATTCAAAACTTAAAAAAATATAAATAAAAAATCATATTCACATAATAATAAAAATAAATTTTAAGTGGGTTGGTGGCTTAACCTCACCCATCACAAGTTCAACTCGTGTGAGGTGGGTTGTAAGTGGACAAACTTGCCTATTTGATAAGGTGACAAAATGGGTAGACCCATCTTGTTTTGGCACGTCTCGCCTTTGCCCCACCAAAACTGGGCTGGCTTGTCTTGTCTTTAAGCAAGTTGTCGGGCCAGCGAACCGGTCTGCTAGGATTTTGAATTATTTTTTTATTATTAAAAATAATATAAAATTTTATTTTAAAAATAAATTTTTATTTTCTCGAAAAAGTCATGATTTAAAAAAAAATAGAAATATTAAAAAAGTAAACCTTGCATAATTAGTTTTAATTTTTTTATAATATTATGCTTTTACACAAATAAATTCATGGCAAAGTTTATTTTATTTGCTTAACAAATTCATTTTTATAAATTATACTTAATAATTCGTTTCGTATTTTAATTATTATAATTATCTTATTAATTTATATACATTTATAATTTTGTAAAAATATATTGGCAGACTGGTAGGCCGACTCACCTCGTCTCGCTTTTGGCCAACCATATTGGCAAGCTAGGCAAGGCAGACCTAAATGGGTTGATAAATTGAAAACACTAGTCCAATTCGCCAAAATTAAGATAGGTTCCACCAATCGGCTTGTCGGGCCCCATTTTGTCATCACTAATATTTGGTATAATAAGCTTGTTTTTTAATTTTTGAACATGGCCTACCTGTGGTGGGTTGAACAACTCATGAGTCCAAACTTATTTTGACAGCTTCAAACATGAAGAAGTTATATAGATGCTGACAATCCACTTGATTTTTATTTTACAAAAATAACAAAGAATACTAACTAGAGGACAAACATGTGAGTTGGAAGGAAGAAAATTATGTTTATTAGATATAAATATTAATAAGTTTTGTAGATTGAGGGTTATAAGTGGTTAGGTTCAATGTATGATGATAGGTATTATTCAATACACACATTTATAGGTGATACAAGTCATGCATATCTATTTATTAAAGAAGTGCAAGATAGTCTCTCCATGATAGAATTGTGACTTAATAATAATATAACGAATGATAGTTTGTGGTTGAGTGAAATATAGTTTTGAATGGGTAAAATGATGTAATTAATGCGTATAAAAATTAGTTTAAATTTGTATGTCTTTTATGCATTCATATTTTTGTCCAATAATAATAATAATAAATTTTTCTATTAAAAAATAATTTAAATTTCGTTACATTAGTAAGTCAAGATATCTATCCAAAATAACTTTACTCAGTCAAGAATGTCAATTCATGAATCAATCACTATTTGCATACATGGATGCACAACATCCCCCAAATAGTTTTGAACCATGATCATCATCTTAATTTCCTATTTTAGGTGCACCAAAGTATGAATTCTCATTCTTTTTAGAATTGATGATTATCGGTTAAGCTTATGTTTAGGTTCACGGGTTAACAAAGAATTTCACTCTCATGGGAAAGCTTTTTGGCTTAAGTGACTAAATCCTCAAATCAATACTCTGATAATTTCATTATGTGCACATACAATCATTAAGGAGATCATGGCAAAACCAGATAAAACTCGCTAACATGCTTTTCAATGAACAATTAGGTTCAAAACTCACATGGCTAGTCATACATCCATAAGCCTCCAACTCATGCATTTCAAAGTCTTAACCATAATCATACATGCAGTCCAACTTACCTCAATCCTACAATCAAACCAAAATTTTCACTAAGGTGAACCATGCACTTTGATTATCCAAGGTCAAATCAATTCAGTTCAAGTGTCCAAGGTATGTAAAAATTATGCAAAAAGATTTTGCATTCCCCTTGATCTTCTCCTTAAGGTTCCACACACTAAGAAACGAAGGATGAAAGGACGAAGAATAAGTTGGGATGATACCACTCCTTAGGGAGATAAGCCAATAATTTATTAAGCTTACCACAAGGGAAGAAACCCTTGATAAAAGCCAATCTAGGGAGAGCTTCCTCTAGAGTAAGGATGCTTAATACTCTTTACTATGAAAACGGTTCAAATGAGACCTTATTATTCAATTCAAGAGTGAAGAATACATAGACTAAGGAGGGCTATTTATAGGGGGAGGGTGGTTAGGTTAGGAGAAGAAAACTAGCTTAGGGCACCTAATGTTGGACATCCAACTAGGCCCATTTCATAAGCAAGTTTCAAGCTAATTAACCAAGGGAACAAACCTATAATCTCATGCCTGTAATAATGCTAAATGGATTCCTATGTTTGTCATGCTTTGGTGTTAGAAAGAAGGGTGCAAAAATGAGTTAGGGGGTGTCAAAATGAACCATACTTCCAAATATGGGTTGAATCTCTTTCTACACACATTCCACACAATTACTTAAGGAACCACTTAGTTTTTACAAGGAAAATGGCCAAAATACAAGATCTTCAAAGTATGCTAACCTCACGCCCTAATTTACTAAGCTCACGAAAATATTAACAAGCTAAATGCAATGATGACAATGACTTCAAATCTTCAATAAGCTCTTATCCATATCATGCCTTCTTCTAATCCTCCTAGCTATGGTACATGTTAGATGAGATTGCATCATCTGCTCCCCTTGGAGAGGATTTTACCTTAAATCCCGAGGACCTTCTTCCTCTTTTTCAAATCCTGTAGAAAAATAAGTAGAGCGGTAAGTTCATGCAAACAAATCATTTTAGGAGGAGTAAGAGGTCTTGGGTGAGCCCCTTAGGATTGGGGTAGTGGAGGTTGAGACTAAGGTTTGAACAAATTTTAGTGTGCATGTGCCTCCACACAATAGCTCCCCATCCTTCTCCTATTGCACTAAATTATAGCCTCAAAATTTTTGAAATGGTTGCCGAGACTAGTCTAGGTGCAATTGAGCACTCATCAAGTTGGACTTGAGGTTATGACTCAATGTTCTCAAAAGGTTCAAGCATAACCCAAAATTCAACTTGTTCTTTTTGTAAGGGTTGGTAGAAAAATTCCTCTATGTAAAAAGCAAAGATGGATCTTCCTTAGGTGTGGTCTTTTCTTTCGTCTCTTTTTTTCTTTTTGCTCATTCTCTCTTCTCTCTTCCCTGTCTAGTTTTTCTTGTTCTCTTTTTCTCCTCTCTTTTGTTTTCGTTCATTCTCCCAAAATTCCTCACTTTTTGTTTTTGTATTTTCTCTTAATCAAATGAGTATGAATATAAGGGCAAGGTGGATTTATAACTATAGTAATAATCACTCATCTCACCCTCCTTTGTTCACACTCTTCTTTTTCTCTTTTTATTCTATTCTCATATTACTCTTTTTGTTTTTGTCTTTTATTTTTTCTAGTTTTGTTGCTACTCCTAACACTCCTAAATGTGTGTGAAGAAATTTCAAAGTGCAAGACCTAGGAAACTAAGATGCAAAACTCCATTTTTTTTAAAGTTTTCTCAACTAAAAGTGACTTAATCCTTTGGAACTTAAGCACTTCCTAAACGTGAAAGCAATAAAAGAATTTAAAGACAAAGATTAAGGACTAACATGCTCCAAAAGTATGAGTTAGAGGTACCAATCTCTCTCTCACACTTAAACGAGAAACTAAAATTTATTACAATAAAAAAAGGTGACCCTTTTGGGCATCCAACACCTTTATTAAAATGGTTTTTAAAATACACCCAAATAAAAACAAAGAAATTAAAAGAAATCTTGCACGCTCCTTCTTCCAAGTGCCCCCTCATGAGCATTTCACTCAAGCCTTCGCCTCCTCTTTGAGTCTACTCCTCCTTAGCTTATACAACACTTCGTAAGGATGCTACCCTTGTGGAAGCTCAACAATATGGCCACCTACCACAAAGAAGAAAAATGCCCAACAAAGAAACCAAGAAAAGTGCAACAATTGAAAGCAAAAAGCAAGAAACGTACTTAACAAACAAAGGAACACATCCAAGTGGAAAGAGTTATTAAGGGCAAACTCAATGAATGCCAAAAAGGACAAGCAAAAATTAAAGATGTAGAGAGAAAGTTGAAAGACAAAAAAAAAATCCTAGAATGGGCCTAAAATAGAATGAACTAAAAATAAAAGACCGAAAAAAATTCAATGATTTTCACAATTAAACAAGAAATGGTTGAATCATATACAAGCATATTCAAGCAATTTTCAACAACTTTTAACACTTGAAACAATTTTGAGGTGCACTAAAATTTTTTATGCTGTTTTACTTTTCTTTTTAACATTTTAAATTTTTTTTATTACTTTTCCTTTTTTTTTTAAATACTTTTGTTACACCTCTTTAAGCAATTTTGAAGCAAATATGGTGAGGAGTGAAACAATACCAAACGCTTGAATCAATTGAGAAGGAATCAGTGATAAAAAAAAAACACTAAAAGGAGATTTTAGGTCAACATGATTACTTAAAGAATCAGTCCAAAAACATGTCTAACATAGGTCTCCAATCAGCCAATGCAACAGAACAACAAAAAAAGACTAGCACAAAATTAAGCTATCAAAACAGAATAAATCAAATGGACTCTAAGATAGAATTGAGCCTCTTTTTTCGAAATTTTTTTGAAACATGCTATGATCTAAAACATGTGAGACTCCTTGGACATGAACTCACACAAGAGGATACTCCTCTTGGATGCTTAATTCCTCAATAAGCAAATATACTTGAAGAAACACAACACACTTTTTATGGCAAAATTGAAAGGTAAAACTACATAGAATTCAAAGACAAGTAAGGAATAAACATGACCACACTAATAAACAACTTTAAAGAGTAAAAATTGAAATTAAAATGACTCAAAAACTGTTGTAAAGTCATGCCCAAACAAGAATAAAGGTGAACAAAAATAGAATTGAAACACACAAAGAGAAGAACAATGTGCACCCAAAGATCAACACCACAATTGTGTGGTTTCCTTCACAAATTTTGTTAACTCATTACAATGATCTTCTTAGGATATTAATTTATGAAGTTTACCACAAGGGAAGAAACTTGGATAAAAGTTAATAGGAAGAGCTTCATTTAGAGTAAGGATGCTCAAGACATTTTACTATGAAAATGGCTCAAATGAGAACTTAACATTAAATTCAAGAGTGAAGAATACATTGATTAAGTGGGGCTACTTATAGGGGCAATGATGGTTAGGATTTGGAGAATAAAACTAACTTAGGGCACCTAATGTTGGACGTCCAACTAGGCCCATTTCCTAAGCAAGTTTTAAGCTGGCTAACCAAGGGAACATGTCCCTAATCTCATGCCTATAATCATGCTAATTGGGTCCCTATGTTTGTCATGCTTTGTGTGTTAGAAAGAGGGATGCAGAAATGAGCTAGGAGGTGTGGAAATGACCCACACTCCCAAATATAGGTTATACCTTTTTCTACACACATTCCACACAATTACTTAAGGAACCACTTAGTTTTTACAGGAACATAGCCAAAATAGAAGGCCTTCAAATATGTTAACCTCACACCCTAATTTACTAAGCCTACTAAAATATTTAGATGCTAAATACAATGAAGACAATGACTTCAAATCTTCAATAAGGTCTTATCCATGCTATGGCTTCCTTGAATCCTCCTAGCATGATGCATGCTAGGTGGGATTGCATCATGGTTAGTCATCCATTTGCTTCTCTCTCTTTTTTTTTTATTGATGGGTGCAAAAGGAAAAGGCTTGAAACAACAAGGGCAATCTCATTCGTTGATATTTACTTCCTCCCACATTCCACCATTAATCACAAAAAAACACCTAATCATAAAAGATGTAAAAATAAACTAACTAAATCTACAAGTGAAAGATTGAAATAACTAAAACGAAATTATTCTGAGTAAACCCATGTCCTAATCCTTCATATCTAGGTCTCCTTCCTCATATGATGTTGCTACTCAAGCTCTCATGCTTCACTTGTACTAGTTGTACCTGCATTGGTACCAATTCCATCACCTCTAGGTAGGCAGAATATCCTCCATTCCCTCCATACCCCCAAATGAGAAGGTAAGCACCCCAAACCACTGAGCTTGAGAGATAAAATCCTCCTAGAACATAAGCAATTGGTTTAGGGACAGTTAATGCATGATTTTCAATAAGAGTTGTTGGTCTCTATGTATGGAGTCTTCTCTAGCTCTTATTTCTTGAATATGTTACTAGAAGACATCCATGGTAACAAAAAGTAGGGGCCTTATGACCGAACCACTCTTCTGCCCCCTGTTTTGCCTCATGGGGCTCTCTGGACAGGCTCGACTTACTCACTTTCTTCAGCTTCAACTTTGTTTGCTCTAGGAGTGAAGTATATGGCAATGTAGTGCCTGTTAATGGGCCCAACAACTCGATATTGAATGAGAGCATCAATACGGGAATTTTCCTTATGGCATTAGGCAGTGATCAATGTAGGGAATCCTAAGTCTGTGATGAGTGAAAAGTTTTCTATATTACTACCAGCAAGTGCATCAGTTGTATGTAGTAATCGATAAATATCGGGTCGATCTCACATAGGCTTATTGATACTCAGAAATATCAAAGCTTTCTACTTACCCAAACAAAAGGAAAGAAATTTAACTAACTACTCAACATAAAGTAAATACATGCGAAAATAAATAAAAATGGTGGCTACACGTATAATATTCAGTTGGGTTTGATTTTACTAAACCATCCCTCAAATGCATAAATGAACTCAAAACCCTTGTTCACTACTCATATTCCCATTACTCATGAAAATCTCCTTAACCTGAATCTATCACAAGCAAGGAACTAAGTTATTTTAGTATTAGATTATCGCTCTCATGCATAATCTAAAGTCAAACAACTCACATTAAGTAAATGAGCTTAAGATGACGAATGAGTTTTATTCTCTCTCAGCAATAAAACACATTGGGAGTTTTTCTCGTTTTACAAGTCAAAATCCTCTCTTGAGCTCATTCAACAGTTAAAACCCATGTAATATAAAGACAATAAAGAGTAAGATAAAGAAGAGAATTGATATTGGATAATAAACTTAAAATTAAAAGCACAAAATACGAATAAGTTCAGGTAAAACTTCATCAAATCCCATCTAAATAACAAAACCTAGCTAACCATTGGGATGGATGAACGTGAAGATGGACAAAGATGGATCTAAAGCGTGCCTTTGACTACCAAGGTGTGTAACCCCTTTTTGATGAACAAACGATTCATATAAAGACCTTAGATTGAGACATCAATACTAGGCAATGGAGAAGTGGGTGTTGGGCACCGCTTTGGACACAATAACCCTACTTTAGTGCCGAGCGTTGGACGCTTATTTTTGGACACACGACCCTACTTTAGCCAAGTGTTGGGTGACCATAATTTGGGTGCTGAGTTCCCATGATTGACATTTTTACCACTCTTTGTTGCCACTGTTGGGTGCTTGGCACCTGGAAGCTTTCACAACACCTAAGCTTATATCTATTGCCATTTCTTCAATCATTCTTACCACCTGTCTTAAAACACTTAAACAAGAAAATAACTGTAAAATATGCACAAATCTAAACCTAAAACTAAATCTCTAATTATATCTAATTTTAAATGAAAATAAAGGAAAACAAGCCCTTAAATAAGAAGGAATTGAGATAACTACTCTATTTGACCTATGTAAAAATAGGTAATTTAGGCAGTTATCAGACCGTCTTCTTCACCGATTTGGCAACCAAATTGATTTCCTGAGACAAAAATTTCTCCTAGGTCGATAGCCGTTCTTTTTATCAGTCCATATGTAAGATACACTCTGTCCAAGTTGAAGTCTGATGTATGAGAAGCAAGAGCCATGATAACATATAAAAACATTGTCCACGTTCTTGCAAAAGGATTCAAATATTTTCTCTTAAACCTCAGTGAAGCTTTATATTGGTTTCTTTCAAAATTTCCATCGAGAAGACATAAAGTGTCCTTCAACTGGCTCAAATTCTTAATACTATTCACGAATAAAGTGAATTCTAGGTAGCTTTGTCTAAGCTTGATGATTAATGGAGTTTTTAGGAGGCAATTAAGAGTATGTCTGCCATATTTGACCGTCTGCCTTCTGACCACACATTTTGTGGGCTTAACCTCTAATGAATTCTCTTTAGGTAGTAAGCATTGACATAAAATTCTCTAACTACTCTCTCATCAATTAAGTCTAGCATATTTGCAAAAACCTTGTCCTACCCGTCTAGATGATCTCATATCTAAACTTGTCATATTCTCTAGGAAACAGTTCCACTCTTCTTTCAAGGGGAGTCCCCTGCCATGGTTGCATCATATATTTGTGAAGTTATAAAAGAGGAAAATTGCGTTCTATCATAATTAATTTCTTCTTCCTCTTGTGGTGCACCAGAGAAAGAGGAGGTTGTGGGTATAATGAGCTACCCTTGGTGTGAGTCCTTTTGCTTCTGGAGGCCATCTGTAAAACTAGCTCAGAAAAGACAATAAGCAATGTATAAATGACTCTCGTCCAACGACATAGCTTGCCGAGCGACATTAACTCACTCTAAAAGGACCCTCGCTCAATGACCCAACTCGTTGGGCGCAAACCATAAAATTAAGCCAGATAGAATGTTTTTCACGTTGGGCGACAAGTCTTACCCAACCCCAATGTAGTGTAGTGAAGTGGTCTTACTAAGTGAGAGACCTAGCTTAGCAAGATAATGCGCATAACCTAACCAAAGTTCACATTTTTCATACAAGCATTTCACCAAATAGTTTATGGTCACCCTTTTTTCAAAACAAATTTAGTGCAAAAACGTTCCCCACCACCACACATTAAAGTTTAACAACAAAACAACAACCAATATTTACAAACTAGCATGGATCAATGCCCACACTTACAAAGCAAAATCAATTTCATAACCAAAAAAAGAGAACTTTTAAACAAAACATTCCAGTCCTAGTAAGGTATGTACACAACTTAGAAAAAAATAGGAATCCATTACCAGAATGTGTGCGTAAGAATGCTAGGGATACTTGGTTGGGAGATAATACGACTTCTCTTTGCATAGATGAGTGGGAAGATGAGTGAAAGAAAGGGTGTGAGTGAGGAAAAAACTTCAAGCATTAGACAAAGCGGTGCACAACTCGCTCAATGGTGTGCAATATAAAAGGGAATAACAAATGCAATTTTAGGGTTTTGCTTCAAAAAGTGGCCACGTAGACCATGTGGGATTATCTTACTTGCGAACTATCACTCAACGAGGGGTCTCACCTAGAGACTTTCGCTTAGTACTTTGCCCAAAGATAGTGCTCACAAGACACAAAGCAAAAGTGTGTGCCTCACAGAAAGAACTTTTCGCTTAACAAGAGACCTCAGCTAGTGAAAAGCTTCACAATAAACAAACAGAGGCAAATTATCATAAGATGACGTGTCTCGCTAAGTGGTATTTGCACAATTTTCATTCAACTCATATTAGTAGCACCTAACGACATGACTTACTTAGCGAGAAGAACATCAATACTCTTTTAAGAATTCACTTCCTTACCCAGCAAGGAGGATGCAAAATATGCAAAATGATGGAGGACCATCCTTGGGGCATCAAATAGGACCCATCACAAGGTCCATGACAAGAAAAATAGAAGAAAAGGAAGTCACACCACACCAAGAGCATTGATGATCACATGTGCGAACTTTGGTGCATTTACCTAGTTTTTTTCTTGTTTTCCTTACTTTTCCCTTGTATTTTGAGGAACCTTAATCACTTAGGATTTCATTGTGTATTTTTATTTAGCATTTGTATTATGGGAAAAATTATTTTAGGATTTATTTTGGGACTTAAACCTTGACTTGTGAGGTCAAAAGTCCATTTCTTTCATTTTCTAGACACAAGGGTATTTTAGTCATTTAGGGGGGAGAGACCTACATTTCATTTGAGGTCTATTTAGGGTTCATTTGGGAGGCATTTAGCTCTCAAATTTTCGTGCAAATGGTCTAGAGGCCTCCCACCCTCTCTTTAAATACCCTAGGTTAGACTACATGTAGTCGCTTTGGATATATTGGATATTTGAGAGAGTTTTCCTCATCATTCCTCTTCCTTAGTCATTTAGAGATCTCTTGGCCCCCTTCCTCTCCTTTTTACCTTAGAAGGAGCTTGGGTCTCCCTAGGATTGACCTTCACCCTCTCCAAGTGAAGTGAGCTAGCCAAAGAGACACCATCCAACCACCACCACCCAAAACACCATTCTTTTGTATCCATTTTGTATGGACCACTTTCACCCTTCATAAGCCCCATTTTCACACCTATTTTAGCCCATGAAAAAGATCCATTTCAACATGTCATCTTGGAGAAGAGTTGGTGAAACCATGGAGAAGGTGGAGCCATCACAAAATGCTGAATCAAATTAAAATCTAAACATGAAATGCATGAGTCACAAAATATAACCAATGCAAAAACTACAAACATATTGTAAAACACAACAGATCAATGTTCTTTGCAAGAAAAACGCAATGCTAAACAAAATTTCAAGATTTGTCCAACAAGTATAACTAATTCAATGCATGACATAAAACTAATTAATATGAATTCAAGAATCAATTTTTCCACTGTGAATTCCTCGACAATGCAGTAAAAATTCAACTCAAATAAACCAAAAACAAAAGTGTAGGCATAGAGAAAATAACATTGTTGTTTATATTGATTCAGCCCTCAAATGGACTACAATAGAGTGTCTATCTAACACCCCACTAAACTTGCTTTCACTACGAATCGAATACCATCATATTGTACACACAATTCAAGAAAGACTTCAAATAATGCAACAAAAATGCCAAAACTTTCACACCCCCACAAGAGCCTATTTATTAGTGACACCTGCCATCTAAACATAAGCCTCACTCATGACACCGTTTCACAATATTTCACATAATCTCACTAATAACCAATTCAAGAAATTATGCCAAACAAAGAAAACAAGATTTGGATTCAATAAAGATATCACATTGTAGTGAAGATTACCCAAACATAGAAATCAAATGCTCTTGCTTTTTGTAACTTTCAATCACAAATCTTGATGAACATTCATGCCTCAAATTAGGTTTTCTTGGTTTCTTTGAAGGTTTTCTCTAAAAAATGGAAAATTTTCTCACATGAAAAATTATTTTCCTTTTTGTTCTTACGCAAAACTGGTTGGTAAAGTTGTTAAAAGTTTGTTAAAAAGCCGAGGTAATTGATTACCTTGCATAGGTAGTTAATTACCTAGATGTTTAAGAAAGACCCAAAATGATGCAGTCTCTATGGTAATCAATTAACTCTATAAGTAATCGATTATTGCAGAGAGCATACAATAGAATGCTTCAAGGTTTCACATGGTAATCGATTACTTAAGTGGGGTAATTAATTACTTCACATACAACCTGAAATTCGTGTGTTTTTTAGTTTAAGTGAACTAGGTAATTTATTACCAACTTACGTAATTAATTTTCATACCTTTGCTTTACAAACTTTAAAAGAATATACTTTCAATCAAATGCTCTTGCTTTTTGTCACTTTCAATCACAAATCTTGATTATGCCTCAAATTGGGTTTTCTTAGTTTCTTTGAAGGTTTTCTCTGAAAAATGGAAAAGCTTCTCACAGAAAAAACTATTTTCCTTTCTGTTCTTACGTAAAACTGGTTGGTAAAGTTGTTAAAAGTTTGTTAAAAAGCTGAGGTAATTGATTACCTTGAATAGGTAGTTAATTAGTTAGAAGTTCAAGAAAGACCCAAAATGATGCAATCTCTATGGTAATCAATTAACTGTATAAGTAATCGATTATTGCAGATAGCATACAATAGAATGCTTCAAGGTTTCGCATGGTAATTGATTACTTAAGTGGGGTAATTAATTACTTCACATACAACCTGAAATTCGTGTGTTTTTTAGCTTAAGTGAGCTAGGTAATTTATTACCAACTTATGTAATTAATTTTGATACCTTTTGTTTTCCAAACTTTAAAACAACACAATAAATTCAATTTCCATATGAAAATGATCTACAACAATAAGTCAAAAATTAAAACACACACTCATGTTTATCCTATAAACAATAAATACAAGTATCACACTTACAAAAGAATATGAGAATTGAAAGAGCTCTATCAAAGCTTAACTTCAATCTTCTTCAACAATCTCAACATGACCAACATATCTTCTACTATGTTGTGCAAATATTTGACTGATAGATCATTAACTATAGGGTCATCCTAGTGGGTCAAATTTCTATGTCCCTTATCTTTTGGATCATAGACAAAAGCATTATATTAATACTTCCTCCAAGATCTAACAATGTTTTTCCTACAAATAATTGCCAATGAAACAAGCTAAGTGAAACTTTCAGGATCCCTTGACTTTTGGGGTAAAGATTTTTTAATGATTGCACTACATCTAGCCTCTAACAATTAAGATTGTAAAAAAAAAAAGGATTAAAGATCTAACTATAAAATAAAAAACTAATTTTACTAATACACTCTCATATTGCTAAGTTAGTTCCCATTTTTATTAATTTTTTAAATAAAAATGGTTGATTTAGGAAAAAAAATGTGCATTCAGCAAAGTCTGAAAATTTAAAAAAGAATTATAAACTAGTTGAACCATCATTCTTACCAGTTCATGACCAATTCTACGATTTTAACATTGCTTTTTATTTGACTAATTTTCAGTATTGATCAGATTGGTTCACCGATTTTCTAGTTGAACTAACTAGTCTGATTCTTAAAACATAATTTCATAACTTTGTGTCTTATTTGAGATGCATAAAACATTGTTTATCTTTATATTTTCTTAAGTGAAATCAATTGTTGCTGGTGTCATTTATTTCAAAAAACTTCATCAAGAAAAAAGATAAACATAAATATACTTATGAAGTTTGCTTTGAATATAAGAAAATGTGGGATAATGTAATTGGCATTGGGGTAACTAATGCTAGGGTGGTTTCTGATCTCTTCAAAGAGAATTTACTTAAAAAGTCTTCACATGCACACACAAGCACGAAGGATAAACATGAGTTGGAAGGAAGAAAATTATATTTATCAAATATAAATATTAAGAAGTTATGTAGATTTATGGTTACAAGTAGTTGGATTTCAATTTGTATTGTGTTAGGTATTATTGAACATTCATATTTATAAGTGATATAAGTCATGCATATGTATATTTTGTTAAAGAAGAGCAAGATATATAACCTGCCTACATGATAGATTTGGAACTTAATGATAACTTAATAAGTGATAGTGTGTAATTGAGTGTAATATAATTTTGAATGGGTAAAACAATGCAATTAATGTGTATAAAAACTTATTTCAAAATACTTATTCTATCCTTTTTAAAAAATAAAAAGAAAAAAAACTATTTTGTTAAAAGAGAGATTCAAACCCACAATCTTTTACTCTTTCATATATGGACTTTGTCATTAGATCAACCTTATAAATTAAAGAAAAACAACTTTAAAATATTTATATCTAAC
Source organism: Psophocarpus tetragonolobus (assembly GCA_037954015.1). Lineage (NCBI taxonomy): Eukaryota > Viridiplantae > Streptophyta > Magnoliopsida > Fabales > Fabaceae > Psophocarpus > Psophocarpus tetragonolobus. The sequence goes on along the minus strand of CM075690.1, from coordinate 32,131,001 downwards.
ATAAATAATTGTCTTACTATATCTATAATTTATAATATATAATATGATATTATATACTATCTATACTATTAACAAAGGAAGTTCCCCTTTTATGTCAAATTTTCAAAATACCTATTTTATGTCTTTAAAAAACAAAAAGAAAAAATTATTTGTTAAAAGAGAGGTTTGAAATTCAAACTCATGATATCTCCCTCCTCTATATATGGATTTTAGTACTAGATCAACTTTATACCTTTAAGAAAAAACTATTTTAAAATATTTATATCCAACATCCATAATTGTCCTATTTTATATATATATATATATATATATACCTTTGATTATAAGTACACATGTGTGACAATATGTTGATTTCTATTCAAATTTTCTTCTCTTTCCATTTCCTCAATTTTATTTTCTCAAATTTATTGCAAATATGACATATTTATTGATGATATGACATGTTTCTACCATGTTATCATAAACAAAGAAATATAAAAATTAACAAAATATTTCAAAACATACTAAACTAAAATTATTATATATAAAATGACACAATAAATTATTTATATTCTATTATGTTATTACAAACATATTAAATTAAAACCCTAAAATTGTTATAACATATCAAATTAGAAATGCGAATACATATGCCCGACAATACCTGTGTTTTCATTAATAATAATAATAATAATAATAATAATAATAATAATAATAGCTAATTATAAATATATTCCTAAGATTTAGTATAATTACATATATACCTTATGCATTTTTTTAAACATTACTTTTCGCAATCTTGATGGATGTTAGTGTAAGTTTGAGAGGATTAGTGTTAGTGTAATAATATAAAAAAAGAAGGTATGCATATTCTACTACTACTACTACTACTACTACTACTACTACTACTACTACTACTACTACTACTACTACTACTACTACTACTACTACTACTACTACTACTACTACTACTACTACTACTACTACTACTACTACTACTACTACTACTACTACTACTACTACTACTACTACTACTACTACTACTACTACTACTACTACTACTACTACTACTACTACTACTACTACTACTACTACTACTACTACTACTACTACTACTACTACTACTACTACTACTACTACTACTACTACTACTACTACTACTACTACTACTACTACTACTACTACTACTACTACTACTACTACTACTACTACTACTACTACTACTACTACTACTACTACTACTACTACTACTACTACTACTACTACTACTACTACTACTACTACTACTACTACTACTACTACTACTACTACTACTACTACTACTACTACTACTACTACTACTACTACTACTACTACTACTACTACTACTACTACTACTACTACTACTACTACTACTACTACTACTACTACTACTACTACTACTACTACTACTACTACTACTACTACTACTACTACTACTACTACTACTACTACTACTACTACTACTACTACTACTACTACTACTACTACTACTACTACTACTACTACTACTACTACTACTACTACTACTACTACTACTACTACTACTACTACTACTACTACTACTACTACTACTACTACTACTACTACTACTACTACTACTACTACTACTACTACTACTACTACTACTACTACTACTACTACTACTACTACTACTACTACTACTACTACTACTACTACTACTACTACTACTACTACTACTACTACTACTACTACTACTACTACTACTACTACTACTACTACTACTACTACTACTACTACTACTACTACTACTACTACTACTACTACTACTACTACTACTACTACTACTACTACTACTACTACTACTACTACTACTACTACTACTACTACTACTACTACTACTACTACTACTACTACTACTACTACTACTACTACTACTACTACTACTACTACTACTACTACTACTACTACTACTACTACTACTACTACTACTACTACTACTACTACTACTACTACTACTACTACTACTACTACTACTACTACTACTACTACTACTACTACTACTACTACTACTACTACTACTACTACTACTACTACTACTACTACTACTACTACTACTACTACTACTACTACTACTACTACTACTACTACTACTACTACTACTACTACTACTACTACTACTACTACTACTACTACTACTACTACTACTACTACTACTACTACTACTACTACTACTACTACTACTACTACTACTACTACTACTACTACTACTACTACTACTACTACTACTACTACTACTACTACTACTACTACTACTACTACTACTACTACTACTACTACTACTACTACTACTACTACTACTACTACTACTACTACTACTACTACTACTACTACTACTACTACTACTACTACTACTACTACTACTACTACTACTACTACTACTACTACTACTACTACTACTACTACTACTACTACTACTACTACTACTACTACTACTACTACTACTACTACTACTACTACTACTACTACTACTACTACTACTACTACTACTACTACTACTACTACTACTACTACTACTACTACTACTACTACTACTACTACTACTACTACTACTACTACTACTACTACTACTACTACTACTACTACTACTACTACTACTACTACTACTACTACTACTACTACTACTACTACTACTACTACTACTACTACTACTACTACTACTACTACTACTACTACTACTACTACTACTACTACTACTACTACTACTACTACTACTACTACTACTACTACTACTACTACTACTACTACTACTACTACTACTACTACTACTACTACTACTACTACTACTACTACTACTACTACTACTACTACTACTACTACTACTACTACTACTACTACTACTACTACTACTACTACTACTACTACTACTACTACTACTACTACTACTACTACTACTACTACTACTACTACTACTACTACTACTACTACTACTACTACTACTACTACTACTACTACTACTACTACTACTACTACTACTACTACTACTACTACTACTACTACTACTACTACTACTACTACTACTACTACTACTACTACTACTACTACTACTACTACTACTACTACTACTACTACTACTACTACTACTACTACTACTACTACTACTACTACTACTACTACTACTACTACTACTACTACTACTACTACTACTACTACTACTACTACTACTACTACTACTACTACTACTACTACTACTAATAATAATAATAATAATAATAATAATAATAATAATAATAATAATAATAATAATAATAATAATAATAATAATAATAATAATAATAATAATAATAATAATAATAATAATAATAATAATAATAATAATAATAATAATAATAATAATAATAATAATAATAATAATAATAATAATAATAATAATAATAATAATAATAAATAATGATAATAATAACTTTGCCTATATATATATATATATATATGTAAACATGTTATATTATTTAACAATTTATACTATTTAAAAATTTTAATAAATATAGTAGTTATTAAATTTTGTTTAAATAACTCAGTATTAATTTTTTGATAGTTTTTTGAATTTTTTATTCTTCTCCATGTCAAGTAGAAGTGCATTTGTTTCACATATTAAACTTATACTTTCGTGAATATAAACATGAGAACGTTACATTACATTCCCATATTTATTATAAGTATTCTGAAATTATTTTTTGATTTTTTTTTAAATTTTTATAAATGTTTTATATTTTCGATATTTTATTTCTACAATAAAGAAATGAGCATATAATGTTGCCATGAAAATAAGATATGTTTTTCAAAATATAAAATTCTGATTATAATATGGGTAAGAAATTATGATTCCTGAAAATAATATATATTATGTGAAACAATGGCGAGTGTAGAACAAATAGAAAGAAAAGTGATTTTTCATATTCACTTCACGTGAGAAAAGGATGTGTGAAGAATTTAAAATACCGAAAGCACCCTCGGTAGATATTGACTTGAAAGGGTTTATATTTCTTACTGGATAAAATAAACCACACTGGCCCATCGGATTCAAAATCGCACGGAATTTGATAACAAGAAAATTCAAATTCACCCAACACTTGTTCATCGATTCAATTCTAATTCTTCTTCTTGTTTCTTCGTTCTTCGTCTTGTTCAGTTCTTGAGCGAGCAATTCAATCCACCTACTTTCAATTTACCGAAAAAGCCCTTTTTCTCATCCCGAAATGGCGAACCCCTAGCCGCCGCCGCCGATCTCCGCCGAAGATGATCGTCCGCACCTACGGCCGCCGCAAGGGAGCTCTCACGGGAACGTGCTCGGGTTCCTCCTCCTTAAACGACGACGTTTCGGAGCCCTCTTTCAGGGACTCCCTCTCCCAAGAGAGCAGCGACCCTCTCTGCGCCTTCGCCTTCTCCTCTCAGGACTCCTCCTCCCAACATTGGCCCCTCTTCGATTCCGAGATCGACGATTTCTGCGCTGGCATCGGAGGGAGGGAGTCCAAGCGGGCGCGCCGCGCGGTCACGCCGGCGCTGGGGATTCCGGCCACCTCCACGCTGATGGAGGCGCAGGAGTTCGGCGAGATGATGGAGCACGTCGACGAGGTCAATTTCGCCCTCGATGGCCTCCGCAAGGGTCAGCCTCTGCGGATCAGAAGAGCCAGCTTGGTGTCTCTTTTATCAATTTGCGCCACCACGCATCAGAGAAGGCTTCTCAGGACACAAGGGTCTGTTAAGTTCTCTCAATTTCTCTTTTTTCTTCTGAATCTCTGATACCAGTGTCTGTGTGTGGGTGTCTTGTTTTCTTTTATCTTTTCTTTACTTTCTTTTTTGAATTTTGTTGGCTTTGGTTTAAAATTTTAAATTTTAGCTTCGCTGGATGTGTGTTTTTTTGAATTTGTTGGCGCTTTTGAACGTTGGGGATTGGTCGGGAGCTGTAGGTTTCTTTGGATTTTAGTAGTTATTGCTTATTACTTCCGCCTGAGATAGAGAGTTGAACGGGTTGGTAAATTTCTTGGTGAATTTGTTCGTTTCATTATACTTTCCTTTCAGGTAGATTCGATCTTGAGATCTCTATGGGTGTTTTTTAAGTGGAAAACTGCGACTTGAAGGGGGATTAGATTTTTTCAGTTTTCAGGAATTGCGCTTGTTTATTCCAATTAATTGACATTGTTGTCCTTTTTTTTGGTTAAATTCTACGAGGTATTCCCATACCTCTTTTGGGTATAGATATGATATTAATCATCGCCATGCCCCATGTTATTGACGCCCTCCTGTTCTTTCTTTTCTGTGGTCGAACCATGCATTGCTGCTTACTTTACTTCCCGTTTGAGCCACCCGATGTGGGTAACTTTGTTGTCACATGATACAGTAGTAATCATGTAAAATTTTCCATATAAGGATTCATTCACAAGATAAAAAAGATTCATAATATTGCTGTCATCATTTGCCCTAGTAGTATTATGTAATTGTTAGTGAGTGAGGCAGGGTAGAGAAAACTCTCAATTAGGTCCTTCCAAAAATTTGTGAAGGTATGTCTGTCATGGCGGCATCATAATGGCGTGTTTTTATGGTGGAATCTTGGCCTTCCACTATGTTCTGCCATCCACCATGGATAAGATTGTGATTGATTCAACCTTCAATGTACTAATTTGGTCACAATCATTGGAGCACTAATGTGGTGACAACTTAAACTTGAGTGACTTAGACCGATGGGTGCTATTATACACACAGCATTTGAGAACTAAATTGAGTAGTTGAGTGTTTATTCTATTTCTATAAATTCATTTAAATTTGGAATTTTAAACTGAGTTTCTGGATTGAACTCTTTGTTATATTGGGAATATTTAGTGGATAATCCCAGATTTTTATGCTTTCTAGGATGGCAAAGACAATAATTGATGCTATTTTGGCCCTCAGTCTTGATGATTCTCCCAGCAATCTTGCAGCTGCTACCCTTTTCTACATTTTGACCAGTGATGTAAGTCTTCTTTTGTTTGTGGAATTGCAGTTAGTGGATCATGAATAATAAAGGAAGCTATTGGCAATATGAGCCTCAGTATTATTTTCTAATTTACTGGATATGCTTTTTTTTTTCCAGGGCCAAGATGATCACCTCCTGGAATCACCTGGTTCTGTTCAATTTCTAATGAAGTTGTTAAAACCAATTGTCTCTACAGCTATTAAAGACAAAGCACCGAAATTTGGCTATAAACTTCTATCATTGCGTCAGAATGATGACATGCTAAAAAATACTATGGGACAATTGGACTCCAGTTCTGCAGAGGTTTTTTCTAGAGTTCTAGAAATTCTAGTAAATTGCAAAGAGCTAAAAACATGTCAGAATAATGACAGTAGGGTGGAGAGACCAGAGTTATGTCCAAAATGGTTAGCATTGCTGACTATGGAGAAGGCTTGTTTGTCTGCCATTTCTCTTGATGGTATTGTAAAGAATATTCATTTCTGCTGTTTGTATTATTGTCCGAAGATGTTCTTTTCCCTCTATTATATCATGTTCTTTTAAATGCAAATATTGGTATGTTTGCAAAAAAAATAAAATAATAAGTAATCAAATCTGTTAATGTATCACTCTTGTTGTTTTATTTCTTTTCTCTTTTGGAAGGTGTCATCTTGATTTTAAAATACAAATAAAATTAGTAAGTTCTCAGTGCAGTGGTGCTTCATTTGATGGAATCTAGTTTGTATATATATAAATTCTAGGGGCCTGATATATTCTGAATTGTATTTCAGTGGTATATGTTTATGTCAATTTCCTTCTCAAATTAATCAAGATTTTGCTGTTTTCACTTGTAAATTATGATTTCTGTGGTATCCACAATAACTTATGATTTCTATAGGTAGTTTATGATAATGTTCTGTGGTCCTGGTGACTATATATTTTATGGAACCTCTCTATGAGAAACATGTTGAGTATTCTTTTATATTTTTTTTGTTGGATTTTATGGGGGATTGGGGGGGACTTCTTGTATTCAGAAACCTCTGGTGCTGTACGGAAAGCTGGTGGAAATTTCAAGGAAAAATTAAGGGAGCATGGAGGACTTGATGCAGTGTTTGAAGTCACCATAAATTGTCATTCAGATTTGAAGGTGTGAGCTTGTATGTTAGTTCATATAGTGCATATATATGCCATACTATATTTGTCCTAGAGACTGTAGACATAACTTTAGCAAAAATAAATTGAAAGAGACAGTGTAAAACAATGTGTTTTCTGATTGATATTTTTTATCTGACATGAGATATTGTTTTTCTTTTTTATAAGCAAAGAGAATATTTTATGAATGAAAATAAGTGTGTGAACACTAGACATGTCACTACTGATTACACACAAACAGTAGCACATCTTAGGTCCAAATACATACTAGATTGCTAGGCCAAACCCTTCTCCAAGTGTATTCCATGATCCCACTGTTATGATAGGCACCACCAAAAACCATGAAAAGAAATTTTTTTGAAAGAGAATATTTTTAGTATTTCTGTTATCTGTTAAATAGATTCTTGGTGTGGGACTCATTATAAAGAATATATATTTACTCTTCAAGACTGATTGTACCTTTTCATTTTTAAAATATAATTCTTTAACACAAATAAATTTAACTTTAATTCTTTCAACATTACTTCTGAGATAATGATAATCAAATGCACCCTATATTGCTTCCTCTAATAAGAAGTTATGGAAATAATTACCTGAAAATATTTGCTTTCAGAATTGGAAGAAGAATAGGTCTACCAAAGATTCAAGAAATGACAAACGAATAAAGAACCTAACTTTACTTCTCAAGTGCTTGAAGATAATGGAAAATGCTACTTTCCTAAGCAACAACAATCAGGTTGATATCTGTTCTTTGCCTGTTTACAAACTTGTTTGTTTATTTATTTTTTAATTATAGGTGTAATTTTTGCGGTCTTGAATTTTACATTGGTGACTTTCTCCACCTGTATTGCATAGTGCATGCTGCATGGTTTGTTGCATTCCTAGCTTGGTGAACTTGTTAATTATCTGTCAATTCAATTGTAACATTTACTTTCTCATTATAGACTCATTTGCTTGGAATGAAAGGAAAATTGAGTTCTCAGGGACCCCCAATTTGTTTTACAGAGCTGATTATAGCTGTCATAAAGATCCTCTCAGGTAATGATCACTCAAATGGGCAACTTCTTACTTTTGCTTCCTTTTCCTTATTATTTATTTTATTTTTAGTAGTCATGTTATTTTCTTCAATTATTTTACATTTCTGATGGTTCTAAGCTTTTCTTCCTTCTCTCATTCCTGCCAAAAATCTTCTAACTTGTAGATCTATGTTTACATCGGTGTGCCTCTGCTGCATCCAATGATAACAAGCGTTACGATCCCTTCTCTATGGTCAGTCATGATTCTGAATTGGATCAGCTCGGAGACCATAAAGGTACTAGATTTTTATTATTTGGTTGGAGTTCTATGCAGAAATTTGCCAAACAATCATTGTAGAACCCTCATAAATCTTATCCTTTTATCTGAGACAGGACTGATTTTCTTGAATTGTTTCTCTCTGTTAGGAGATAGCTTATCTCTTGCTCTGTAACTCTGTTTAATATTAACCTCTGGAATTGATAGACCTCCATTGGTGGCCACTTAGTAATGTAGAAATAAATTAGTGCTTGTTTGGTAACAGTTTTATAAAACTGTTTTTAGTATATTAGTATTTAAAAACTAAAAAATTCGTTTGGTTATTGTTTTCTTAAAACAGTTATAGTTTTTTAGTTTTTAAAAACTTAAAAAAGGAACAACTATAAGTAGTTTTGCTTTTCAGGTTTTTATTTTTGTTTTGAAAACTCAAAATACAATAAGAATATATTGATTTTTGCTTTTTCATCAATGGAACTTCAGTAAATATAAATAAGTTTTTTCGTTTTCACATATTTAAAACAGTTTTCAAATAACACTTGCCAAACAAGTTTTTTTTTCTCTTCTTTCAGAAAACAATTTTTGAAAACTCTTTTCAAAAACTAAAAAACAAAAACCAAGCCAATCAACCCCGTAGTCTTCAGATTTTGAGTGCTGCTTCATTTGAATTTGCAGAGAATGAGATTTTATCCATCAGTTCCAGTAGAAATTACCATGGTGCGGAGAGAGCATCTTCTGTTAAGAGTTCTAATGCTTCTCAGATCAGCCGAATATTGACATGTAATTGGTTGGAAAGTTCTTCATCCATTTCTGAAACTCCCAGCACTTCAACTTCTAATACTTGTTCACTAAAGATGAGGGTCAGTTCTTCCACGTCTGGGTCTTGTAGTGGTGCATCAAAGAGTTCATACCATAAAACATCCACGATTCAAAATAGTTTCAGGAAGAATGTTCGCTTTATGGAAGATACCCCTGTTGTAATCTTGGATGATAGCCAAGATCCCTTTGCATTTGATGAGGACGACATTGCACCGTCTAAGTGGGATTTATTATCAGGAAAACAAAAAAAATCTCATTCCAAAAAGCATGTGGTAGCAAACAAAGAGTTTCAAAATGAATGTCAATCTTGCATCAATGTGAGCCAACAAGAATTAAGTAATGGAGATGCCAAGTCTTTCAGTTCTGATGTTGCTGATGAAAAAGATTCCAGCCTTCTAGCTGACTGCCTTCTTACTGCTGTAAAGGTATTTTGTCTGATTTACTTTTGTTCTGTGTTATTTTGATAATTGGTAATTGAGTGAAAGTCTGTTAGATGATTTGAGAAATATTTTTGTTTAATGTGTAATTGCAATCTTGAGTTTTCTGTCAGTGTTATACACTACTAATCTTTTGGAGAGATATCTGCCGGATATAATTCTTGTTTTGTTTATATATACTGATAGACCTATCTGTAGAATTAGGATGTGTGCGTCGTTCTGCCCTCTTCTTTTTTATAAGGTATTCTATCATGGTTTTTCTTATGCAGTAGTTGCAATTTGATCACTAACTAATGTCTTATTTTAGGTGCTGATGAATTTGACCAATGACAACCCTGTTGGTTGTCGGCAAATTGCTACCCATGGAGGGCTGGAGACTATGTCCATGTTAATTGCTGGTCATTTCCCTTCTTTCAGCTCGTCGTTGCCCTTTGCTCAAATAAAGGAAAATGGTGCAGGAACTACAGAAGATCATCAACTTGATAGGCATCTGACTGATCATGAGTTAGATTTCCTTGTTGCTATTCTGGGCCTGCTTGTAAACCTGGTCGAGAAGGATGGTCATAACAGGTAATTTTGAACAACTTCTGAACAATTGACAACAGGCAAAGGAGAAACCAAATACCAAAGAAAAATAGAATGTGTCCTTAATTTTTTCTTAAGAAAACCCTTTCAATCATGCTATTGTTTTTGGCAGATCACGGCTTGCAGCAGCCAGCGTTCTGCTACCTTCCTCAGTAGGTGTGCACCAGGAGGTTCAGAAGGATGTGATTCAATTATTATGCTCCATTTTCTTGGCTAACCTGGGTGAAAGTGAAGGAGCTGGGGAGGATAAACATTTGCAACTGGTGGGTAGCATATTAAATTTTTTCCTTGGAATTCATGTGACAGTTATTATGTTTATTCACATTTTTATTCCATTGATGTGATTGTGGGAAACTTGGAATAGCATGAAATACTAGAATTGCTATTTTGCTTCGGAAAATACTGTGGTTATTATATACTTATATCCACTAAGTGGAAATCTACAGGTAATCTTTCCAACTTGTTTACTATATCCTGTGTGTTCGGCATTATCAGGTGATGAAAAGCTGTTTTTATTCAACTGAAATAATTGCAAAGGAAAAAAGAGCAGTTAATTCAAATGAAAAAGCAATGGGTAACGAGAAATTGAAGTTGGAATCTAGCTTTAGAAACACTTAAATAGAAGTTGGTGTGTCTTGATTCTGGAATGTAGGGGTAGATATATGTGAAGTTTGGTTGAATAATTATGTTTCATCATGCAGAATGACGAGGCAGCTGTTCTACAAGGTGAAAAAGAAGCTGAGAAAATGATTGTGGAAGCTTATTCTGCGTTGCTTCTTGCATTTCTTTCTACTGAAAGGTTGATTATCAATGCTCACTTGTCTCGTTACATATCTTTTTAAGGCCTATAATTTACTTTTCATTCTACAGCAAGAGCATCCGTGCGGTAATCGCCGACAATCTTCCAGGCCAGAACTTAACAAGTCTTGTACCTGTGTTGGACAGATTTGTGGTATGTAGCCTGTCAAAATTGCTATTACGGTGAAGATGAAATGTAGAGCTAGCTTTATATGTTTGTTAGATGCTAATTTTGTTTGGAAATGGTAAACCAGGGTTTCACCTTAACATTTTGGATACATGTGGTCTCATTACTTCTTTTTTTTTGCTTTTAGAAGTTTACTATTGATGGCTTTTAAAACTCATAATTGTGTCCTCATTTGCAGGAATTCCATCTATCGTTGAACATGATTTCGCCAGAAACTCATAAAGCTGTTAGCGAGGTCATTGAATCTTGTAGAATTCGATGAAAGCACAGAGAGAAAACTTTGTACAGCCACAGCATAATTTAGGGTTTGTTGTTATTCAGGAGGAAATGGGACTCCAATACAGAGTCTGACCAACTTTTATTCTCTGTTCGCAGCGCTTATACCCTTATTTTTATTATATCACCATGCTGGTGATGATGATGCTGAGTTGCTTGTATACAAAAATTGATAGTGATCAAGCATGATGCGTACGTAGCATAGTTTGTGTGTAATCAATAGTGATAATTTTTTTCAATATTTTTGTTTATTCATTCATTTTCTTGTATTGGAAGCTTTGTAATCTTGTTTCAAGTGGCATAAATCCTTTGTTTCCAAAGTCAGCTGTAGTCTTGTTAAAATTCAATATTAGTGAAAATCTGTGTTAACATTAACATTTAGAACATTTCTCATTCTAAGCTAAGTTTATTCATATAATATCGCGATGGTGATGATGATGCTGAGTTGCTTGTATACAAAAATTGATAGTGATCAAGCATGATGCGTACGTAGCATAGTTTGTGTGTAATCAATAGTGATAATTTTTTTCAATATTTTTGTTTATTCATTCATTTTCTTGTATTGGAAGCTTTGTAATCTTGTTTCAAGTGGCATAAATCCTTTGTTTCCAAAGTCAGCTGTAGTCTTGTTAAAATTCAATATTAGTGAAAATCTGTGTTAACATTAACATTTAGAACATTTCTCATTCTAAGCTAAGTTTATTCATATAATATCGCGAACTGTTAAAGAAAAAATAAAATTTGATGTAATTATTACTGAACCCATATTATTAAGATTTTGTCACATTTTTTAATTGTCACATTTTTACTGTTTTTAAACATATAGAAAAATTAGCATATATAAAAATAAAATGAAATATTTTAGAATATGAATTAAAAATCATAAATTTTGTAAATAATTATGACAAATGATATTCAATAATAGTGTTGAGTGCGATCTATATATGTTTTAATAGAAAAATTTCATGATCTTTATTTATTTAATTCAAGAATAGTGTTGGTGGTACAAATGTGAATTAAAAATTGCCAAGGTTTGTTCAATCATTCTTTTAATAACAATAGAGACTCATCTTATTTCTGATAAAAGATTAAAATACATGCTAATGTCATAACAAGGAGAATGAAGCGCCTTTGTCTACGGTTTCAAATCTTATTCTTCATCCATCTTTATCTTCGATTACTTGAAAATGTTTTCATACTTAATCCTTGCTATTTCTTTTAATTTAAATGTATTTAACAACTTTATTAGCAATGAATTATATCTTATTGGCTTCTAATATTATTCTTGTTTAATTTTTATCTTATCTTTTATTATTCCTTTAATTGTAAATTTACTTAACAATTTTATTAGCAATGAATTACATCATCAAATTATCTTATCTTATCTTCTATTATTCTTGTTTAATATTTATACAAGATGGAAGTTATTTTTACTTACTATTATTTTTACCTTTTATTTTTATTTTTAAAATTAAAAATAAAAAAATATATTATAAAAAATGTCAAGTATTTACTAAATATCTTAGTAATAATAATAATATTTTAAATAAAAATATTTTAAAATATTATTTTTAAAGATATAATTTAATCTATAAAAAACGTCATAGTTAGTGATGGATGGAAGTGGAAACTTAAATTGCAATTGAGTTTGATTTCTTCATAATTCTTTCCTATTGTTGTTTTTTCAGGGTTAGTTTGATTAAGGAAAAAAAAAAAAACTAGAAGTAGGTAGGTGAAAAAAAATGTCAAAAATAAAAATAAAAATGACTTTTATTCACCACACAATCACAATGATATGGTACTTTTTAAAGGAAACATATAATTTATAACTCTTAGTTTTAAAAGTTATTTTGATAGAGAAGTTAAATCAAACATAATTTATACTTAATTTTTTAAGAAAAAGTTTATTTTACAAAATAAATTTTGTTTTATAAATATGTTTTATTATATAATAAAACTAATTTATACTTATTTTTAATTTAACTTAAAAGTAATTTTTAAGTCAAAAATAGATGGGATCAAACCAAAGAGAAAGGTTTTAATATTCTCACTATATTTTTTATATGAATATTCTTACTATCTAGTTTGATTGATGTATTATATATTTTTTTTTCTATTTTATCATAATAAATCTAAAATATATTTTATTTTAATTAAAATTTTATCTTAAAATTCTTTTAATCTATGTAAATAATGTAAAAGATATATTAAAAAAAAATCAAACTTTATTATATTATAGAGACTATAATATCAAATATTATTAATCAATTTTCTTGATGGAGCATGATTATTATTTCATACTTTCATACTTTTTTTTTTATTATGATCTTACTTTAAAACATGGTGATTGATTTTAAAAGTGACATAATATGCATCCATTTTTTTATAGAGGAGTTGAAGCTTAAATACATCATTAAGGATAAAATGGCATGACTAATATTTTCTAATTTCTGTTATATAGAAGATTAAGTTGCACGATTTAATTTCAAAATTGACATGATCAATGTGAACATATTTTTTTTATGTTGTGTAGAAGGTGAAAATACATGATTCATTTGAGCATTAGTTTAATATGTATTTCATACCTTTTGGTGCTTTTGAAATCTTGACATTATTAACATGCTCTTTTATATTATAATGTTTATTTCACTAGTCACTACTTAAAAATGAGAGCGACTACCATTTAATGTTAACAAACATCTAATTTAACATACAAGGAAAAATCTAATTTTTCATCAATAAATACTACTTTTTGTTAGTGAGATGAGTATAAGTAGTATTTATTAAATATAATTTGTGCCTTAAAGTAGTAAGTTAATAAATATAAATACTACTTTCTGAAAGATTTTTTATTAATACTACTTTATTTTTCCTTTCTGCAATCAAGTCAACCTATATTATAATTATAATTTATTAAATATGATTTAAAATAAATGAGTGTAAGTTAATAATTATGCTAAATAATAAAGATTCATAAATTTTAACATAAGTAAAGAAGTCTTATATTTTTTTGAAAGAAAAAAAAACTTATATAATCCGTCTATTAATTGAAACGCTTTAGTTTTTTTCAGAAATAAATTTTGTCTAGCTTATAAAAAATAATTAATATAATATTTTAGAATTAATTAAATACTATTTAAAAATATATAACTATTATTATCCAAAAATAGATTGTTAAATAATATAAATTTTTATAATTATTATTTATAATATTAAATATTAACTCAAGTCAACCACATAGAAAGCATATGATATGACAGTAAAATTATATGGAAGTTATTAAATATACTTTTCACACCTCTTCTACCAAAAAAAAAATAAAATCCACATAGTTTACGTTTATGTAATAAATTATTGGAGGTTGATGTTTGGTCCTGTTGCAATCTATAATTGTTCTATATAAATGAAAAGATAAGAAACAATTGACAATAAAAATAAATTTCTATGAAGATAATAGGAGGGTATCGCTGTATACACATAAGAGAAAGGAAAAAAAAGTAAAATTTTAAAGAATTTAAACTTTGGTGATATTTATTTTAAGAGTTTAATTGGTATACATTGTAAGTGGAAAAATATTTATACTCATGTTCAATCACAACCCTTCGTTTAGGATAAATTTGATAACTTTACTAATTAGTACTTTAAAAGTCACATAAATGAAAAATCATAATGTATACTAATTAAACTCTTATTTTAAATATTTTTTATTTTTATTTTTATATAAAATAAAAAATAGTAGTAAAATATATTTGGTTATAATATAGAAAATATTTTTTTTTATAAACATTTTTAAAAAATAAAGGAAAATAGAAAACAGAAAATTTTTTTTCCAGTATTTTCAAAAATTAAAACTATGTAAAAATTTAATAATAATATTATAATTATATAAAAACTATATACAAATATATTTTAAATTATATATAAATAATTTATAATATTTTTACTGAAATTGATGAATTTAAGAGCATTATTTTTTAAAAATAGAAAACATCAACTGAAAACAAATATATTTTTTAAATATTTAAAACTTGAAAAAAAATTATTTAAAAAAAACAAAAACATTTTCTGAAACAAAAGCTTACTAAAAATTTGAGATATAAAAAACAATGTTATAGATAGTTAAGATATGATTAAAACAACAAGCGTTTAAATCACAATAATAATATTTAAAGGAGAGTATTGTGAATTACGTGTGAAGAATTCGAAGGCAAATACATATACAATGTTTCAAACTTAAAAATAATCAAGGAATAAATATGAACTAGCTAGCATCATTAAGACAAGAATTTTCAAATAAAACCATATAAATAAATAACTAGATAGTGACTATACGTAGAGATAGTTAATATACCTACATTCATTATTAAATACTCTGCAGCGAATCCCCGATGTATGATTTGAGCAATCGTTAACCATGTTTGATAGGTTCTCAAAATTTGACATAAGTGTGAAATACAAATATATCATAACAAATAAGATTAAAAAGTTGCAAGTCATTTTTATCAATTCAATATTACATAACAATCTGAAGGGAACATGTGATTTTGGTGTCACATTTCTTTAGATATACTTGTTTGTTGATATTCCAATTATTTGTATAATTAATTGATTAATAAGTGGTTGAAATATAAAACTGTCAACTAAAAAAATGTAATTGTATCTTCTTTTTTTAATATTTAATTTTAAGCACAGTTCATTCTCATTATTTATATTAAATAAAAAATTTAATATAAAATTAATATTAATCACACTCACTCATAAGTGAGAAAAGAAGGTTAATAAAAGAAATGAGAATATTTAATAATAATCATATAGTTAAATAATTTAACAGTACGTATTTCTTCTTATTAAAAATAATAAAATGTTTAATCCTTATTACTCTTAATAA
The DNA here is from genome assembly GCA_037954015.1 of Psophocarpus tetragonolobus. Classification (NCBI taxonomy): domain Eukaryota; kingdom Viridiplantae; phylum Streptophyta; class Magnoliopsida; order Fabales; family Fabaceae; genus Psophocarpus; species Psophocarpus tetragonolobus. Next base: position 32,114,625 of record CM075690.1, on the reverse strand, counting down.
AATGTTTAGTGGTATGTTTATTATCAATTCCTCTCATTTCTTACAAATTTTTTCTCACCTCATATGTCTTGTATATATGTACAAAATGGGAAAAAAACCATTAATTTTTTTAAAAAAAGCAAAAATAAAATATACTTTCTCAAAAGTTAAGTCTCACATTTTTATTAATTATATTGAATATATAAAATTTCATACAATTTTAAGAAAAATAGAGATTATGAAAAATAAGTACATTTAATTTCATGTCTTAAAAAGTATGTATTAAAATTTTAATATTTTTATTTTAACTATTAAAAAAATCAAGATATTATATAATTTTAAATTATTAATTCACTATCAAAACATGCCACCAAATATGAAGATGGAATGATAAAAAATTTTTATAATTTAATAAAATTTTGATAATAGAATTTTAGGATAAAAAAAAGAGAAGAGAAAATAGATATGCACTTCTTATTTTTTTAATATATTTTGATAATTTAATATATTTTGTAATTGATTTTGTTGTGACTTCTTATTTTTTTTACTATGTTAACAGGATTATTAAAAATATTAATTACTTTGTATTACACCAAATCATGTTATTATATTTATATGAAGATTTCATTTACTTTTTTGAAATTATGTCTTGAGAATGCTAACTATGCTATGCGATGAGTAGTTATTTTTATTGAGATGCATACAAAAAGGGAGTGTGGTTACTTGTTGTGGAGATAAGAAAAATGATAAAAATAAAATATAATTAGTATTTAATTAGTATGTATTATCCTTAATTTATGGTAAGTTTGTTGACTTTATCAATTAATATTTTAAAAATCGTATGAAGAAGAGTTATGATTAAAACGTTAACATAAAATTCTTTTATACTGTCAGTGTATACTAATTAAACTCATATAATTATTAAATATATTACACATTTAAAACAATAGAATTTGAGCATATACAATAGTGGTTAATTAAAAGGAAAATTTTGAAATAACAAATGTATATACCAAATGATTAATTTCCTTTATATATTGATATACATTACAACTCATAATTTATTATAAATTTGTTGACTTTTATAGTAAATAGTTTAAAATTTATACAATTGATAAATAGCAGTAAAATGATTTTAATTTGTCAGTTGAAAAAAAGATTTGTTTGGTTGAGAGGAAAAAAATAAAGTGAATGAAAATAGAAGAAAAATGATTTGAAAATAGAGGAACAATTTGAAAATAGAGAAATAATATAAAAACTGTGTTTTTTTTATGAAGAGGGGGATAAATAGATAAATTTGAAATGGTATTATGAGTCCCATTGTTTTAAAATTAATTTTAACAGATATAAACCTTTCAGATTAATTAAGGAATGACATTAGCCAAAATCACAAATTATTTGAAAATCCAACTAATGAAATAGGTAAAATACATTTTAAAATGCTTAAACCATGCATAGTCCTTAAACCATGCATAGTCTCTTGGCAAGATTTTGCATAACAAGTTTTGGTATAAACCTACATCTAAATAAGATTAAGCTAAACTTAACCTAAGCTCAAGTTAACAAAAATTAACATAGTAACAATTAATATTTGCCTTTTTTTTTTAAATTAGGGATAATTTTAGATTAATTGATTCTTAATTAAAAAAGCCCAACTTCACTTCCAATTTATAAATATGGGGTAATTAATGAGGTTTGACTAATTGTGTATTCTTTTACTTGCATTTATTGCATCATTGTTAGGATATTTTTAATGTCGGAGAGATTTTAACCTAAGATCTGATAATAGGAAAGATCTATTAAAAAGTTTGTTCTTATGTAAAAATTACAACTAAGGCAAAAAGTTGTTTTAAAAATTACAACTATCGAAATCATAATTATAAAATTTTATTTTATTAATTTATTAAAATTATAAATATGTAACTATGAAACTACCACTAGCGGAAAAAGTTGTAACTACCATATGCACTTTGTTTTCAGAGGTTACGGTAGAGTATGGAGAGTAGGGGCAAAGTTTGAAGTTTCTTTTAAAATGAAGTAGTTACATTAACAACAAATTATATTACATGTTATTTCAAACTAAAATAAAAAGTTAGTTGGGGAAACTTCCTCCACAGGCCACAACATATATTCGTCCTTGGTTATCATGTAACCTTAAGCTATTTCTCGTGATAGCTCAACGCCACAAACATCATGAAGTTAACCTTATCCTTGATTATCACCACCTCTGATTATCGTCACCACTTTTGAATCTCTCCAAGCTTAATTCAAACCTGCAACAACAAAAAATCCAAACAACCCACATACAAAATAGAGTATATAAAAGAGGGAGAGAGATGGTTTGGGAGATGGATATTCACGCATGCTGGCAATAAAGGAGTGCTATCTATGATAGTTTTAATGTTTGTAAAAATAGTATAATTAAAATCATAATAGTATATGAAAATATTTAATTTTTTTTATGATGTTCTTATAATTACTATTCATGGATTGAAGTAGTGGGTTAGAGTAGTAATTCATAACTACAATCCTCCAAAAACATTCATAGACCCCTTAAGACCCACCAACCTTAATAGTCACTTACACCATTCTTTTTAGAAGAAAGGAGGAAAAATAAGTAAAGAGAATAATGACACTTATAAGCGCCATTTATCTTTTTCCAATGCATTACAAAATTTGTGAAAATGCGTTGTATGAGGCAAAACAAAGTGTCTGCTTAAGAAAAGCTAGAACTTTCTTTCAGTTTGAGACAACAAATTAACACAATTTGCATTAAAGAATTGAAGAACTTGAAGAAATAAGGGAGACAAGTATTAAATTTAAAGGGAATTGAAATTTTTGGTTGTATAAGTCTTGGACTATGCTCAAATTTTCTTTATAATTGTGTTGATGTATGATAGAGAGTTCTATGTGTGAAAAAGTATAGTACAATGGAGATTGAGATGATCATCATATCATCATTTGAAAAGAAAATAGAATAAAGACGTACATAGAGTGTAATCTCAAAATAAGGTGGGTTTGCTTTTCATCTCCTCCAACATACATTATATAGTAAATGTAATTGAAATCCTTCAATTCAAACTACTTACGTGTATATAATTTAATGAGTTATTAAATGATTGTTTATTGTTTTAACATTAAATGATAATCTATTAGTCTATTAAATGAATTATTCAATACTTTTTAGAAAATATATTATAACTAGCATTTCAAGATTTTGGGTTTTTATGCATAAAACATCATCCATGTGAAGTTATAAAGTTCATATGAGGGAAAGGGGGGAAGGGGGGGTTGAGACTAGAGGTGGTTGCAGGTTCAAATGTTTTCACTAACAAAAAACTAACACATTAACCCTTAATATTTGGTCTAAAAAAATCTTTCATGTCTTTGGTTCCAACAATAAACATTAAATTAAGAGGAAATAAAAGATTGCTATGAAAAGTAATTACTTTAAAGTTACTAGTTAATGGATCCCTCCTGTTTACCCATTTAAATATGCAAACTGTAAAACTAACAACATGCATAACTTGCCCCAAAAGCATGCAATTTTAACGGGTTTCAATTTCTCAAGCTTGCATTCGTAATGCATACTTTGCAGATTAAATTGATTAGCCACCAACTGCAAAAATATATATAATTTAAAACTTTTTTTTTCTAATCAATTTTTAAATATAATTAAATTAAATTACTCCTTTACCATTTTTAATTAAGAATTTTTTCAAAAGTCATCTAAATGATGTAATATCCTTTTTATTGTAATATTTTCAATTCTAAATTAATATTCAATGAAAAAATGTTTAAAAAGTTAAAATGTATATTATTATTTTAAATAATTTAAGGGCTTGTAGATTGGATTCGCTTAGCTCCTAGGCTAAACTGATAAGACTAAAAAACCTGCATTTTAAATGAGCTAAAAAAAAGAGAGTTTTCCATGTGATTTGAAAGTTGACCGGGTAGTCCGCGGGTCCAAATCTATTTGCCAAAATCTAAAAATAATATATTTTAAAATATTAATAAAATAATTTCCCATTTTATAGATCGATGAATGGTAATTAAATAAAAATTGAGACAATATAGAAGCAATAAGTGATAATTCAATATATCATTAATTATATATATGTTGGTGAGTTGGTCTTCAAGGTTTCAGTTACATTTGCTGTATAATGTACGTTGGAGAAGCCAAAAAAGACACCCATATATTACTATACTACACTCTGTGTAGGGATGAAAATGGGTTGGGTTAGGTTGTTCATTAACTAAGTATGATCAGCCTAGTTTATAATTTTATAACTCAAGTCTGGGCTGAGCTTTTTCTACTTACACCCTATGATTTTATCCTACAAACTCCATAATAAACTAAAAGGACAAAAATACCTTTTAGTTCTCTTAAAGAATGGTTGATCTAAGCACATTCAGAGTGAATAATCTAGAGAAGAGAATTCTCACATCCATGAGCATGTTCGGAGTGACTAACCGAAGTAGGGAAAGGTCACCTCCACGAGCATGTTCGGAGTGAGTAATTCGGATGCGAAGAGGTTGATTGTAGGGAGGAGAAGATGGGTTTTAGGGGTTGGACATGCAAGAGGGGTGTTGTTGCCAGGAGGAGGTAGTGATCATGAAGGGAGGTGGTAGTGTCGTAGTAATAGGGGGCAAAGACAAGGAGTGAGGAAGATGGGTGTTGAGGTTGGGGGCCGAAATGAAGTGCAGGGGTGAAGAGTGTGTGAAAGGAAGGTGTGGGATAGAGGGCAAACATAATATGTTCGTGAGGGGCATCTAATGGAGTATGGGGGGGAGGAAGTGCATGGAGTGCAGAGGGGAGGGAGTGCATGGTACTTTGAAATATATAATCTAGACTTGGCTTTTGACAAATCCAGATTACCTATTACATATACATTAAAGTTTTCTAGAATACAGATTACTTATTCCAAAACTCAAATACAAATTACTAAGGTGTTCTAGAATAGGTAATTTAGATTTAGCAAAACTCAAATACAGATTACTTATTCCAAAGTACCCCAACCCTTGTTACATATATTAATGTAAGGGAAATATGAGAATTTACAAAAAGAATAAAGGTGTAGGAAGAAAAATACAAGTGCATAGAGAAAAAGTCGCTTAACCCGAACTCTATCTAATCTTTGTTTGGCTCGTTATCATATTTCATATATAGTATACTTTTTTATATATAGTATATTTTCCCATCACAAACACAATGATAAAGAAAACTGAGCATAGCCCAAGACATGTAATACCAAACATTTCAATTCCCTTTTAAGTTTAATATTTTTCTATCTTCTTTCTATTAAATATATGAGTAGACCCACTTACAATCTAGCTTACCCGGATTGCACTCTTGGTAGGTTGAGTTGACTCACCAATTCACCTAAAATTGATTTTTTATTATTATATGAGTATGATTTTTTTATTCTTAAATTTTAATATATTATTTATTTGATTTGTATTCCATGACAAGTACATGACTTATGATCTGTTGACTTCTAATTAACATGAATCGTAAAAATTACTTGCTACATAAATTTAAGCATTTTTTATTTTTTTAGTGTCATATGTATGACTTAGTTAAAATGGTTATATAAAATGACTATTAGTAATTAATATTGAATTTAGTTATATAAATTATTATAAAATATTTTTATAAGAATTTATTTATTTTATACATTATCTTAGTCATGATATAAGAATTATAAGGTCGGTCAAATGACAAACTTTGTATAAGAAGAAAAATGGAGGGTTCAAATTTTTTTACTAACAAAATTAGGAGAATAAACTAATATGTTTCCATTAAATTCTAAACATCTTTTTATCTGAATAACTGGAAAGCAATATTTTAGGACAAATCATTTAGGTAATTTTTTTAATGATAAAATATGATTTAGGTTCTAAAAATAATTTAAACATTGTTTTATTGAAAAATAAAAAATAATTTAGACGTTGTTTTATTGAAAGATAAAAAATAATTCAGACATTGTTTTTATTAAAAGGTAATTTAGACGTTGTTCTAAAAAATATCTTTTCAAAATTCTTTGGTCCTTTAATTTTAAAATAATATAATCTGGATCCTTTAAGTGTTTTAGACATTTTTTTGGTAAGCTAAGTGTTTGAGACATTGTTTTATTGATAGGAAAAAATAATTTCGATAGTTTGGAGGACAAAAATGATACATTTTAAAATAGAAGATCAAAATAATAATAATAATAAAATTTGAAAAACGTATATTAAGAATTTTATAGGGTCCTAGAACATATTTTATATTTTTAATTCTATCAGTATTTTTTTTCCTTATTAGAATTTGAATTCAGAATAGTCTTCATTAATTTATTTTAAGAGAAAATGACTTATCACACTTATATAAAACCTTTTTAACATTAATATCTAATTACAACTTTTTCTGCAAAGTAAAGTTTTTTAGTTTACTAATTAATATTTTAAAATTTATATAAATAAAAAATTATAATTTAACGTAGTGTAAAACTTTCTTACGAGTGTATAGAAATTAAACTAAAATTTTAATATGGGCAAATTGTATTGAACCAGAGATTTTTATGAATGACTTTTATACTTCTAATTTGTATGAAGAAACTTAAAATTATTAATTTTTCTTGAGTAGTATGGTAGTACATAGCATTGAAAATAATTGAAGGTGTTCATTATATTTTTGTCTCTACAACATACAACTTCTTTTAAAGAGTTTTGAATTACAGATTTGAAAAAGAAGCCCTGAGTTTCTTATTATCAGAATACGTTTGTTATTTTGTGGGATATGTGAATGTCCCTTGATTAATTAAAAGAAGAGGTATATTTAGAATATAAAGATGACATCAAAACTTAATATTTAAGACTTTGTTATTTTAATTCTTCACCAATAGATCGACTCAAGTGATTTATACATACCCGTTGGTTAAACAAATGAAAGAGAAGTGTTTGTTTAAAAAAATGATGCTATTTAATTAACGCCAGTGGATTAATGTTACAAAGTTGAGTACAAAAGGTAAATTTGATAACCTTAAAAAGTTAGATTAGATTTTTTATTCAAGTTATTGTTTTAAAATCTAGGCGTGTTTTGAATTTTTTGTTGTTGTTTTGATGACAAAATTAGTTCTGATACGGATTTTTAATAATTTTTGAAACAATTTTCATCTAATTATAAAAATAATAGGTTTTTTTATTTTTGTTTCTGATTTTATTTAAATTCATCACTTACTTACTTGTCGTCACTTCTAACTACCATCTTTGACTAATTGTCACCATTTCTAACTGATGATCAGTGACCGTTATTTTTGACCGACAATCATCATCACTTTTGATCAACAGTCATGACTGCCAACTTTGATCGATGCTTCACCATCTTTGACCGATGCTCACCAGCTACCATATTTAACCGACACTTATTTACCACCACCTCCAAACCTCTAACCGATGTCGTTACCTCTGACCGATGGTCATCCGTCGTTGCCTTTGATTGACGGTCATCTGTAACTACCTTTGGCCGTTACCTTAAACCTACGGTCATAGACTGTCACCTTCAACCTACGGTCATCAAGTAACACCTTCAACTAACAGTCATTGATTACTACTTTCTACCGACGATCATTATCAACAATCATCTCTCATTAGCAATCACTGGGTGTCACCTTTAACACTCACCGACTGCCACTCTGACTACCAGTCACCAGTCACCTCTAACCGATGGTCGCCAATCGTTACCTTTGATTGACCATTCACCATCTTTGATCAACAGTCATTAATCGTCACCTCCAACTACAGTTATTGATTTGTAGGAAATAAAAATTCTAATATCATTAACATCCGAAAACAATATTTTAAATTTTAACCAAAATAATGTTTTTAAAATTTTAAAAACTTAATACCCAAAACCGGAACGGACATTAACTAATCACATTCTTTGCAAATTTTTTTAATGAAATTCTTTTCTTACTCAGCGGCAACATTTTTCTTGTTTAAAAATTAATTAGTGATGTGAGTATCATTTAACATAAAGTAATGATTGATATCCCCACTATCCTCAGCCTCTTGACTTGTTACCCATCACATATTTGTACTCTTGTCTTTTTTTTTTTTCCTTTACCTTAAAACACCGACAAAAAGAACCGGTTATATTGAAGTTGCCGGTTATAGCGTGTTCCATACATCATAACCCAGGAAAATTTGCATCCATATATTCCAGATGCTTCTCTTATCTCTCTTTCTTTTCTTCGTTTCTCTAATATTCATCATCAAAAGGTATTTCAATGAAGCAACCAACACAAACACCCCTCCTTCACCTCCAAGGTTACCTCTACTTGGTAATCTCCACCAACTTGGTTTGTTCCCACACCGTACACTCCAAACTTTGGCTCAAAACTATGGCCCTCTAATGATGCTTTATTTTGGGAAGGTACCAGTGCTTATAGTCTCATCTGCTGATGCAGCACGTGAGGTGATGAAAACTCATGACGTTGTCTTCTCAGACAGGCCACAACGCAAGATGAATGATATCCTCTTGTATGGTTCCAAAGACCTGGCAAGTTCTAGGTATGGAGAATACTGGAGGCAACTGAAGACTCTTAGTGTGTTGCATCTTCTGAGCACCAAAAAGGTTCAATCCTTTCGCGTTATTAGAGAGGAGGAAACTACTAGAATGATGGAAAACATTAGACAGTGTTGTAGTGATTCTTTGCATGTGAATTTGAGTGATATATGTGGTGCGCTTACTAATGATGTGGCATGCAGAGTGGCTCTTGGAAAGAGATATTGTGGGGTAGAAGGGAGGGAGTTTAAGAAGCTGATGTTGGATTTTGCGGAGTTGTTGGGTGCTGTGTCTATAGGGGACTATATACCTTGGCTTGATTGGGTGATGAGCAAGGTTAGTAGTTTGTCAGAGAGAGCACATAGAGTAGCCAAGCAATTGGACCAGTTTATAGATCAAGTGATTGAGGAACATATTAGGAATGGAAGAGATGTGGATGTTGATAGTGAGGAGCAGAATGATTTTGTGGATGTTTTGCTTTCCATTGAAAAGAGTAACACTACTGGCTCCTTGATTGATAGAACTGCAACAAAGGCTTTGATACTGGTTAGTAAGAACATCATTTTTTTTGTATGAGTTATTATGTTCATGATACACCTGGTTTCTCTTCCATCCATGATCCATCCCATTTTTCTTTTCTTTTTCTTCTTTTTTTCATCATATTATTATATGCCTCGTTAATTAGTTTTTTCCTTTTTGTATTCTGTTATGGATCTGTGAGGTTTTGCACATGTAATATTGCTTGTCCTTTACTGCTGCCTTTCCTCAGGGTGATTCTGCTTCTTAATAAATTAGTAAGTGGAGGCAGCATACATTAATTGAGTCACATGTTTCTTAAAATTTGAATTGATTAGATCTCAAATATCTAGTGCTATTTTGGATTAGTTCAACTATACTGGCTTTTGTTATTTGACAGTGATGATTTATTATTAAAATGATATTGTAAACACAAGGATAGGAGCTGGAAATTGTGAATAAGGGTAGTCAACTGCAAGAATTGTCGACATGATATACAACAAGAAAGGAGAAAATAATCCAAAAGCTAAGAGTTAAAAATTTGTTTTTAATTTATGCAGTAGATAATATTCATATTTAATTCTACTAAAAAAAGTATATTTTTTTGTCTTTATTATATAAAAATGTGTGATATATCTCTATAAATAAAGATAGAAAAAAATATGAAAGACAACCGACAAAAATAAATATATTTTTAAGGACTAAAGTTGAACAATTTTATATTTATAGGTCATGTAAATTGCTTAACCGACGTTTCGGATCAAGTGTTATTAATTTTTTTTAAAGACAATGTCATTGGTAATGCGTTAGTTTTCTTCGTGGAAGTAATAGAATCTATGTTTTTGTTGAAAAAATAATCTAAATTATTTTAATTTTAAATCTTTCAGTATTATTTAAAAACAAATTATTGATTTATAAAGATATTATTTAAAAAAAAGTTAATATTTATGATTTGTTTTATCATTTACAATACATAATTTATTTTATCATTTAAGATTAAAATGATAGGTTTATAAATAAGTTTCTAGAATTGCTAGTTTTCTATTAATCCTTAAAAACTTGATATAAATTTAGACATGAGGGCAAACTCTATAAACAAAAAATAGAAAAATTTATAAATTTTTTAATAATTCTTAAAAACTTGTATAAATATATACATAAGTGCGAATTTCATAAACAAAATATAATTGTTATGTTATTTTTTATTTTATTATAATTTTTCTTTTATCAACATCATGATAAATATAAAGAAGTCGGTTGATGACGTGTTTTTTGTCCAATAAACTTTTGATTTTCAAGTGTAGCCTTTGTCATTAATTAACTAAATCAACCTTATAATTATTTCATATTAATTTTATTGTTAACTAGAAGGATTGATAACTATATAAGTTGTCTTGTAATTATTTTTATATTTTGTTCAGGACATGTTTGTAGCAGGCACTGACACTACACACACAGCCCTGGAATGGACAATGTCAGAACTGCTGAGGCACCCAAATGTGATGCATAAATTGCAAGATGAAGTGAGAAGTGTGGTGGGTAAGAGGACTCATGTACATGAGGATGATTTGGGCCAAATGAACTACTTGAAGGCTGTGATCAAAGAAAGTTTTCGCCTTCATCCCCCAATTCCCTTAATAGTCCCTCGGAATTGCATGGAAGATATCAAAGTGAAGGGGCATGACATTGCAGCAGGGACTCAAGTACTAGTGAATGCATGGGCAATTGCAAGAGACCCTTCATCCTGGGATCTGCCTCTAGAGTTTAAACCTGAAAGGTTTCTCAACAGTTCAATAGACTTCAAAGGACACGATTTTGTGCTTATACCATTTGGTGCTGGAAGAAGGGGGTGCCCTGGAGTAACCTTTGCCACAATTATGATTGAGGTGGTAATAGCCAACCTTGTCCACCAATTTGATTGGTCATTGCCCGGTGGGTCCACTGGGGAGGACTTGGACATGTCTGAAACTAATGGTCTTGCTGTTCATAGAAAATCTCCTCTCATTGCAGTAGCAACTGCATATAAGAGAAATTGATATGTAAGGAAATTATGATGAAAGGATGCTATTGTGTTGTGGTTGCAGGATTTGGGCATTTCCAATTGTGGTTTAATGTGATTGCACAAGCTTTGTGACTGTTTAGTAGACGATTATGGGTTAATTATTCTGGTAATTTGGCAGGTTATAATATAAACTATTATTGATGTACATGATTTTGGATTGTTAGAGATATATATAAAACACGAGTTTGACAATGTTGAAACAATTAGTTAACTGAGCCACAACAGCTCTGAGTTAATTTGACAATGTTGTATGTATTATTATTTCTGTCTTCGAATAATTCAACAGGGAAATTTCTTATATACAGTTTAAGAGATAAAGTCTACTAACTGTACCTAACAAAAGTTGTTAAAAACTTACAATACAGCCAGTACGATCCTTCTATAGAAAACAACCAATAAATCTTCAAGTCCATTATACCTAACTTCGTTGCGTGGTGGTTTGGGTGTCTGTTCAGCAATAGAGGTTAGTAGTTCCCTTCTTGGCAAGCATGCCTGACCAAGATCGTTTATCAGTCCAGATAATTAAAGCAAAATACCCTGGACCCTCCCTTGATTTCAGTGTTGGTCCGTCACCGAGTCCCAGTGACATGCAGAAGACTTTAAGAAAATAAATAAACAAAAGTTGGAGAGCAAGGCTTAAAGTTCACAGAACTTAAAAAGCAACAGCAGTTGAGCAGTGTTTAGCCAACTTTGTAAGACATGAGACGTTTGAAGCTGGATGGATGTACAGAAGAAAAAGTTAAATAGAAGTGTTTGTGCGTATCACACTGAGATAGAAAAGTGATGATTGCGAATATTTTGTATTTAGTATGTGAAAGAAAAAAAAAATCATTCTAACATGGGGATGTTAAGGACATGTGGTAAATATGGTGTCAGTTTCAATTCTTATATACTTATCATGCAGTAATTAGTAATACAACATAAGAATAATAGACAGTAACAATAGATACATGAGTGTAATGTATCTACTTTGTACCAAGAGCCACACACCTATTTTGATAGTAAGACAAGTAACCATAAGTCCAAGAGGACTATCATACTTTTTTATTGGGTTAAGGACTACTATTAAGTTCACCTCTTGCTTTCTATTCTGAATAATTTCAATTTCTTAAAATGGATTTTTGTTGGCCTATCTCAAATTTAGGTTAAAGTTATCTTATATTTAAAGGGTGTAGCTGTATGACACCGTAATGAAAAAGAACGTTATTTTCTTTGTCTGGAGTATTCTTTTCTTATCTTTTTAACAAATTGGTGCTTTCATTGCTCCTATTATGCCTCCCAAGAATTCTTCTAAGGATTCAGAACATGCTCTTCAAATAATCACAACAAAACTTTCCTCTCTTCAAACTTAACTTGAGGTACAACAGAAGCATCATGAGAGCCGCCAGGATGCTCTCCAATCCACATTAACGGGACTCAAAGACAAGCTTTCTACTTTGTCCGTTCCTTCTCCCTCACCAACCACTGGTACCACCTTTCCTTTTTCTCCTAATGTCTCCTTTCCTTATGGTTTGCCCTTTCCTATTTACCAATGCCTTTAACCTCTACTCCCTTCACCCCTTCCCAGCAACCCCACATACCTACGTCCTACCTGCTGAAACTACCCTAACCAACCTTCCCACCCCAATACCCAACCCCCCAACCTTTATGTCCACCTATAGTTCCCAGCTCATCACTTCACAACACCAGACCTTCAATGTTATGCCAATTTTTACCAACTTACCGTTCCCCGCACCCTTTTTTTCCACACCACAACCATTTCAAACACCTCTGTCATTCCCCTTTCCTTTTCCCTCTTCCATTCCCCCTAACCCTTATAGCCCCTCCACATTTCACCCCCCAAAAATCATTCTCCCACCTTTCGACAGATCCGCCCCATTAGATTGACTATTTCAAGCAGAACATTTTTTTGACTATCACCACATACCCCTATGCCAACGACTTCCCATGACGTGTTCCTACATGCAAGGCGACACCCTTAGTTGGTATAAATGGATGTCAAAAAACCACCAGTTACATGATAGGGACTCTTTAACTCAGGACATTGAATTGCACTTTGGTCTTTCCACCTTTGCAAACCATGAGGTTGAGTTGTTTAAACTCCGCCAAACAGGGACTGTGGTTGATTAGTAAACCACACTCGAACGTTTAGGCAATAAAGTTAATGGCCTTTCGGCAGAATTTGTTTTAAACTATGTCATTTCGGGTTTAATCCTTGATATTACGCATGAACTGACCCTTCGCAAACCCACCATCATTTCACAAACCATCAGGATCGCTAAGTTGGTGGAAGATAAACTTAGGGATAATCGATTTCGCGGCCCTAGACTCCAGGGTCCCTCACTGCCTAGTGGTCCTAAAACTTCTCCTATTATCAACTCTTCTTCCACTTCCCTAAGGCCTATTAAGCGTATTTCAATTACACAAATGCAAGAAAGAAGAGCCCAAGGTTTATGTTACTATTGTGATGAGAAATTTGTCGCAAGTCACAAATGCACTAATAATAAATTTCTCTTGTTATTAGTAGATGATGAGGACATAGACTTCATCTTCACTAACCCAACTGGGCAGCTTGACCCTACACTTGATGATATCATTGACTTCCAACTTTCATCCCAACTCTCGGTCTCACTTCCCCTAAGGCTTTTAAATTTCATGGTTTCATCGTTGGGCTCTCCATTACTGTTCTTATTGATACTGGTAGTTCACACAACATCCTCCAACCACGCATTGCTTCCTACCTCCATTTGTTCACTCGGCCAACACCTCGATTTAGTGTTATGGTGGGCAATGGTGCTCATATCCACCGTGAAGGATTATGCCCAAAGGTACCTTTAAAACTTCAAGGTCATTCCTTTATGGTTCTCTATTACCTATTTGCTATTGAAGGTGTTGATTTAGTTTTGGGCCTGGAATGGTTGTCATCATTAGGCCCAGTCTTTCTTGATTTTTCTACCCCATCTTTTTCCTTCACTCACAACCATTCCTCATCACTTTTTCCCAAACCCAGCCTGACCTACCCACTTCTTCATCTTACCATCAATATTGTCAGCTTTTACGAACAGACTCCATTGCAGCTACCCACCTCCTTACCTTTCTTAACCCCAAACCCTATTCAATACCCAAAAATATTGATTTCACTACAGATCCTAATTTCACTTCCTCACCCCTTTTATTACAGGATTTGTAATGTGACTACCCAAACCTATTCCAAAACCCAAATGGCTTACCTCCCCCACGTCCCCATGACCATCGAATTACACTCCTACCAAACACCCCCCTGTTAATGTCAAACCTTACTGTTACCCTTATTCCCAAAAGGAAGCTATGGGGCTTATTATTCAAGATATGCTTCAGCAGGGCATCATCATTCCTAGCCACAACCCATATTCCTCCCTTGTAATTCTAGTGAAGAAAAAGGATGGTACATGGCGTTTTTGTGTTGACTACATAGCCCTAAACGCAGTGACAGTTAAGGATCGATTTCCCATTCCTACTGTTGATGAGTTGCTAGATGAATTAAAGTTAGCTTCCATTTTTTCAAAAATTGATTTACGATCAAGTTATCATCAAATCAGGGTACTCCCAACAGATACCTACAAGATGGCTTTTCGCACATGTGATGGACATTATGAGTTTCTTGTGATGCTTTTTGGGCTAACCAATGCCCCCTTCACCTTCCAATTCGCCATAAACGACCTTCTCCGCCCCTATTTACGCAAACTTGTTTTGGTCTTTTTCGATGACATCTTGGTTTATAGCAAAACCTTTGAAAATTATTTGACACATTTAAAGGTGATTTTGGACCTACTAGTTTCTAACCACTTTTATGCAAAAATATCCAAATGTGTTTTCGGAGTTTCATACGTTCACTACGTGGGACATGTTATCAATGTAAATGGTGTTACCCCAGACCCAAAAAAAGTAAAGGAAATTCTCAACTGGCCTGAGCCACGTTCTTTCACGGCACTTTGGGGCTTTCTCGGTCTCACAAGTTTTTATAGAAAATTCATCAAATCGTATGCGTGTCTCGCTTCTCCTCTTACCGGATTGTTATCAACTAAAAGTAATAAGTTACAATGGTCATCAAAGGCTAGTTCAACTTTCACAGACTTAAAAAATAAAATTATCAATGCTCCAGTGCTTGCCCTACCAGACTTCATGCAACTTTTCGTCATTAAAACCGACGCTTCTCAAACTGATGTGGGTGCAGTCCCCAGCCAAGTGGGTCAGCCTATTTAATTTTTTAGCAAAAAAATGTCTTCTCACATGCAACTAGCCTCCGCCTATGTTCGTGAATTATTTGCTGTCTCAGAAGCAATAAAAAAATGGTGTTAGTATTTGATTGGAAAGAAGTTCCATATTTTCACGGATCGAAAAAGTCTCAAAGATTTAATGACACAGACAATACAGACACTAGAACAACAATGGTGGGCATGCAAATTACAAGGTTACAATTTTGAAATATTTTACAAACCTGGTAAGATGAATGTGGTTGCTGATACTCTCTCTCGCTGAGATAAGGAACCAGTTCTACTCTTGTCCATCACTTCCTCTCTGATGACGCAAATACTTGACTCACTTCGTCAATGTTATGCAACAGACCCAGTGGGAAAGAGACTCTCGATGCACACAACACTAATGTTGCGGCTCCAGATCCGTTACAGTTACAAGATGGGTTGTTGTGGTCCAAAGATTACATTTTTATACCATCATAGGATGACCTCCGACATCAGCTCATTGCAGAATATCATTCAACCACAAGCTCGGGTCATTCTAGCCTCAAACCCACTCTAGCCCGGTTAGCCGCCTCATTCACATGGCAGGGCATGTACAAAGATACGAAACAGTTTGTCAATACATGCATTGTTTGTCAGCAAAATAAATATGTTCCAAAAAAGAAACAAGGTTTATTGCAACCATTAGTGTCCATGCACGCATTTGGGAAGAGTTGACTATGGACTTCATCACTCATCTGTCAGCTTCTTTTGGCCACACAACCATTTGGGTCATATGTGATCGTCTTAGTAAAGCGGTCCACCTTGTTGCTTTGCTTACAAGGTTTACTACTAAAGACTTGGCCACTCAATTTGCAGTTGAAGTTTTTCGCCTCCATGGTATACCCAAGACCATTACATCCGATCGAGATCCTTTGTTTTTAAGTACGTTTTGGAGAGAGCTGTTTAAATTACAAGGAATCAAACTTTAGTTTAGTACTTCTTACCATCCTGAAACGGACGGTCAAACTGAAGTAGTAAATCGCAGTTTGGAGACGTACCTTTGATGCTTTACCAGTGATCAGTCTCGCACTTGGTTCAAGTATTTATACTTGGCCAAATATTGGTTCAACTCTAGCTACCATTCTTCCATCGGAATGTCACCACTTGAAGCAGTCTTTGGTCGTTCCCCTCTGGCGTTGCGTGACTTCCTCCCAAGTTCTACCACCCCTACCACCTTCAATACATCACTGGAAAAAGGAAAAGAGGTTTTGAAGCAGCTACGCGTGAATTTAAAAGCACAAGGCAAAACATGTGGATCAAGCCAACAAACACAAAAGGGAGGAAACTTTCTCACCATGAGATTTTGTGTGGCTGCATCTGCGTCCTTATCGTCAACAAACGCTGGCCCGCCGAGTTTCGCAAAAATTAGCCAAGAGATTCTTCGGTCTTTTTGAAGTGTTGCGTTGTATTGGATCAGTTTCTTATGAACTCCACCTTCCTCCGACTGCAAAGGTTCATCCGATAGTCCATGTCTCCCTCCTCCGTCGTTATCGGGGTCCAACTCCTCCGTCTTGCACTCGGGAACTGGCCTTGGAACAAAACCCCCTCTCGGACACTCTCCCACTCAACCAAAACAATACTCACTTTCTGAAAGCCCCTAGTACAAACAACCCTTTTAAGTCCACCTTATCACTTTCTTTCTCCTCCTAGCAAATAAGTCAATCCTCACCATCCACTTCAACTTTCCCTCTTCCTATACCATCCCAACCTTCCACGTGTCCTCCTTATTTTCCCACCACACATTTAGAAACCTGTGCACCCACCTCCCTAAGTCCTCGCCAAAATCAAACCAAGCTCACCCAAATGCCACTTGCTTTAACGTCTCCACAATTTCAGCCATCCTCACAGTCCAATCACACCTGTCATTCCCCAACAAGATCTCACCCTTACACGTGTCTTCGCGTGCCTATTATTCCCAACGCAAGTGCGTCTCTTTCACTCCCTCAAATTCCAACCGTTACCCCATATTCCACACCCATCCCAACATGCATTAACAGCTCCCCATCACAACCATTAATTCTTCCTTTTCCTATACCTGAGACTACAACTTCCAAGATTGACAACAACAACTCTCCTCTTTCCACACGTGATCCAGTTGTCCACCACTACCGCCCCTCCACTTTTCCAATGCCCCATGCATCATCCCAACCGTCCAACTTGCCCATTTTTCATCCTCACCCCTCCCAGCCATCATCAACTAGCACAATCCATACCCAACCTTCTTTCCCAATGTTACTTAACCACGTCACCAACCACCTTGCGGACAAGGTTTTGTCTCATGGGGATGGCCATGATAGTGGACCAAGTAACCATAATTATAATAGAGGTGGTAATGGCAAACCTCGTTCACCAATTTGATTGGTCATTGCTGTTGGGAACAAGGCACTAAAGGAGAGAATAGAGAAATAAACAACACTAAGAAGTATTTGTTTTGGTGCATTTGTAAACCTTACATAAGCTTGCTTATATAGCAAAGTGAAGAACATCATCTCACAATACTAAGCAATGTGGGACTAAAAATCAAACTACAAAATTTAATCAAACTACAAAACTAACAATTCTCCCACTTGGAGTTTGATTATCACTTATTGTAGTTGCCTTCATCATCAATCATTCTTGAAGGCCAGTTGAGACACTGCAAAGCCTTAACTTCTCTATTGTGACAACGTTTGTCAACGTATCTGCTGGTTTCTTACTTCCTAGTATCTTCTTCAACGTTAGTACTTAATTCTCAAGTAGAGATCTGATGAAGTGATAATGAAGATCAATGTGCTTCGTTCTGGAGTGAAATGTTGAATTCTTAGCCATATGTATTGCACTTTGACTATCACTATGCAAAACACTCTTTTCCTAGATGAATCCCAACTCTGTTAACAATCCTTGAAGCCATATCAATTTTTTGCTAGCTTCTGTTACTGCTACATACTCAGACTCTATAGTGGATAGAGCAACGATCTTTTGTATTTGTGACATCCAACTAACAGTTGTAGTTCCAACAGTAAATATGTAGCCAGTGGTACTTCTTCGATGATCAATTTCTCCAGCAAAGTCTGCATCTACGTAGCCTTGTACTTTTAATTCACCTTTACTAAAGCACAAACACTTCTCCTTAGTGCATCGTAGATATCTCAAAATCCATTTCACAGTTTCCTAGTGAGCTTTACCTGGATTTGACATAAACCTGCTTACAACTCCCACTACATAACCAATGTCTGGTCTTGTGCATACCATCGCGTACATCAGACTTCCAATGGCTGAAGCATATGGAATTTTAGCCATTAATTCTTTTTATTCCTTCGTCTTAGGAGATTGGTCTTTTGATAGACGAAAATGAGTAGCCAAAGGTGTGCTAACTAGTTTGGCATTGCCCATGTTGAATCTTTGCAAAACACGGTTGATGTACTCTGTCTGAGATAACTGCAAGGTTCCCTTTTGCTTATCTCCCATGATTTGCATTCGTAGGATCTTCTTTGTTGGTCCTAAATATTTCATGTCAAATTCTTTTGACAACTGCTGCTTCAAGTTTCTGATCTTACTCATATATGAACCTGTTACTAACATATCATCGATATAAAGTAGCAAAATGATATAACTGGAGTTGTACCTCTTGAAGAAACAACAATGGTCAGCATTGCACTTCTTAAAACCTTCCTTGTGCATGAAGCTCTCAAACTTCTTATACCACTGTCTTGGAGCTTGTTTCAGACCATACAAGCTCTTCTTTAATCTGCAGACCATGTTTTCTTTTCCTTTCTCTAAGAAACTTCAGGTTGATGCATGTAGATTTCTTCATCCAAATCTTCGTGAAGAAACGCAGTCTTCACATCTAATTGCTCTAGGTAGAGTTCTTCACTGAAAAAAATACTTAACACGGATCTGATAGTATTGAGCATCACAACTGGAGCAAATATCTCGGTGTAATCCACTCCTTCCTTCTGTTGGAATCCTTTTACAACTAGTCAAGCTTTATATCTTTTGGAGCCATTATGTTCCTCTTTCACACGATACACCCATTTGTTGTGAAGTGCCTTCTTTCCCATAGGTAACTTTGCTAGTTCTCGTGTTTGATTTGAGATTAAAGACTTCATTTCATCTTTCATGACAAGCTCCCACTTGCTCGCATATGTGGTTTAACATGCTTCTGAATAGTCTTCAGGCTCTCCTCCATCTGTTAACAACATGTAGTTCATGTATCTCCTGTTAGGCACAGGAACTTGAGAAGACCTTCTCAATTCAGGAGTTGAAGTAAATTGTTGCTCTCTGCCTAATTCAATTACTTCCTGTGATTTAAGAACTCTTAACTGGTGGACTTTCTACAGCATCATCCACCTCTACATAAGTTGACCCACTCGGTTTTTAGTTGCTGACACTTGTATTATGCTTATCCTTGTACATGACTCCTTCATTGAAGATCACGTCTCTACTGCAGATTATCCTTTTGTTTTCATCATCCCACAGACGGTAGCCAAACTCATCTTCACCATAGCCGATGAAAGTGCACCTTTTTGATTTTGGATCAAGTTTGTTCCTTCCTTGATCGCTAATGTGCACATAAGTTGTACACCTAAAAACTCTAAGATGTGAGAGTTTTACTTCTTTTCCGCTCCATACCTCTTCTGGTATTTTATGCTCCAATGGTACTGATGGACCTCGGTTGATCAAGTAAGTTGCTGTATTGACTGCTTCTGCCCAGAATTGCTTCGGTAGGCTTGACTACACACGCCTGCTTCTGGCTCTTTCAATCAATGTTCGATTTATATGCTCTGCTACACCATTGTGTTGAGGCGTACCTGGCACGGTTCTCTCCATTCTGATTCCGTGCTTATAGCAAAACTTCTTGAATCTGGTGTCTACATATTCACCACCATTGTCGGATCTGAGCTTTTTAATCTTTAATCCTGTCTCATTTTCTACCATAGCTTTCCAAATCTTGAAAGCTTCAAATACTTCAGACTTGTGTTTCAAAAAGTAAACACATACCTTTCTGGAGTGATCATCAATAAAAGTTACGAAGTATTGCTTCCCACCAATGGAAGGGACAGTCGTTGGTCCCTAAACATCAGAGTGGATGAGTTCAAGCCTCTCTTTCTTTGGGATATTTCTACTTGTCTGAAAGCTGACTCTTTTCTACTTTCCAAGTATATCTTCATACATGTCAATTTCTACTGACTGAAGACCTGGTAATTTTCCTTTTGAGTGCATGACCTTCATCCCTTTCTCACTTATATGCCCAAGTCTTTGGTGCCATAGATTAGGACTTTCATTTTTTCCAACTGCAATCAAATGACATGCTCCTATTGTCTTATAAAGAGTACCACTCTTTTTGCCTCGAGCAATTGTCATCACACCCTTTGAAATCTTTCAATCATCACCGTGGAAGATTGTCGTATAGCCTTCACTGGCTAAATGGCCCACTGAGATTAAGTTCTTAGTCAGGTCGGGAATATGTCTGACATTTTTCAATTCCCATGCAGACCCCTTTAAGTTAATCTTTATTGCACCTTTACCTACAATCTCACATGATTGCTCATTACCAAGGTAAACCTTACCAAGGTTTCCAGGAACATAATTCTCGAATATTTCCATTTGTGAGGTAGCGTGAAAAGATGCTCCAGAGTCTAATACCCAAGACTCCTCTTTATGTTCAAGAGAGCAGATCAACACCTCATCTTTTCCTGAGGTGGAGCAACATTTGTTTCGCCCTGTCCGCTTTCTTTGGTTGAACTTCTTCCTCGACTCTGTATGCAATACTAAAGAGATTGATGCTTCACCCGACAAAAGTATTAAAACCTGTACTTCCTGATGAGACCTGCTGTCCAATCTTCCTCCTTCATACCTTGCACCATAGACTGAGATCCCTAAGAACAAGAGAAAAAATCTTATGTGGAAGATCAAACATCGGGGAGATGTACAACCATAGGTCATGAACCCATATATAAGAGAACATGACATCATCTTCAACCCAAAACCTTAAGGCATTAGGTTATGAGTCTTTCTCAGTTATATATTACTTAACTTCCCAATTTCTTACCAATGTGGGACTTCAACTCATACTTGCACTCTAACAATTGCCTGGTAGGGCCACTGGGGAGGACTTGGACATGTCTGAAGCTAATGGTCTTGCTGTTCATAGAAGATCTCCTCTCATTGCAGTAGCAACTGCTTATGAGAGAAATTAATTAGTATATAGTGACCCGGGACAATAAGTTAAGATAAAGTTGTGTTACATGTCGCGACACATGACTGTTATGCTATGGATGCAATTGTGTTGTGGTTGCATGTTTAAATGCTTCAGTCATTTTCTATTATGTTTAATGTAAACGCACAAGCTTTGTGATACTTTATCGGATGATTGTCTGTTGTTTATCTAATTAGCCCGGTTATAGATGTAACTATTAAGGGTATGTTTGGTTTTATGTTCAAATTCTTTAAACTGGGTTCCGTTTAATGACATTACTCACGTGGATTAATTTCAACGTGTTTTAAAATGTGTGTCAACCAAAACCAAACAAATATTAGTTGACAGTAAGTTGTATATCTTATTATTTCTATTTGAATAATTCAACTGAAAAATTTATTACTTATTAATAAGGTAGTTAAACTAAAAATTTTATGTAAAATTGTAAACTCAATTTGTAAGTTTCATTGAATTTACCATGAATTTACCCGTTTACTGTCCAATTTATTCCGAGTTTAGAATAAAATGAGTTTATAGACGCTTTAATAAGTTTTATCTTTGAAAACTCATAATGAGTTAATAATAAAGCTTAACCACCATGTTTATTAATAGGTAGCGCATTTTTCTCTGTAAACAGAGTACAGTTATACTGAGATGTTAATGTTAACATAAAACATTGTAGTAATATAGTGAAAGCTATAACATAATTTATGTTATGCAAAATTGCATGTTCAAAGTAAGCTCACCGTATAAGTTATTGTGAAAGGTGATGTAGCAGATAAGTTATTGGTAAAGCTAAAGATAGTAGAAAAATTCTAAGAAAGTAGCAAAATCAGAATAGAAGAAAAATATAAAACTTGCTGTAATAGACACAACATTAAATTAGTAAAAAAACTGAAGTTAGAATTCCAGAAAGGTAAAAGTATTTCGTGTACTTAACAACAATTGCAGTTTTAGAAACAGCCATCAAGGGTGTTTCAACCAAATACTCAACAGATCACTAGAGGAAGCACAGTTTTAAAAATTCTGCCAAACACATTAATTTTCAAGTTTGGTGTTGTCAAGGAGCTCCAGAATGGAAAGGATTCCCAAAGGTGTCAACCTTTGTGCAATATTTACTCAATGTTAGACAGAAATATCTTCTCAAATTTCATATATCATAACGCGAGACAAATTAATGCTGTGTTCAAATTTCCACAACTCTCCTAATTCTGGAATGATTTCAAAACGCAATTGATTGATTGCAATAACAACAATTTTCAATTCGGTGGCACGCTCCAATGCACAAGGCAAACTTGAGCTCGAGATTAGGATTGCAAAATGGATTAAAATTAATCTATTTAGTTTATTAAATTTTCAAGAAAAAAAAAATCCAATCCATCTTTAATCTAATTAATAAAATCCATTCAATATATTTTATCAGCAAGTTTTTATGGTTATCTAATTTAAATTTTTTCCCCTCATCTATCCACTAATCAAGATAAATATTCTAAATAAAATAAAGTTAAAATTACTATAATTGAGACCTAGTTAAAGGTATTATAACTTATGTGGAGCACGTGAACTTTTTTCTCAGATAGTTTATTGGATTAGTTGATGGAAAATGTATCAGTTAAGAAACCTAGTAATTGACAGGACTCTTTAATTTGTTTTGACCTTACATAATCTCTGGTTTAGAATGAATGATTTGGTTTTCAGGAATGGCTGAAAGAATGTTGTGATGGAAATAAAAGAAAACCTTAAATCAATAGATACAAGATTATAGTATGTATAGAGAATTAAATATAAAAAGATAGAGGAAAGAGAATTTGTGTACCTCAAATATATTGAATTGAAGTTCTTGATCTTCAAGAACAAAAAAACCCTAGGAATGATTATTGTAGAGATATGAGTTCAATAAGAACTCTTGAGGATTTTACTATCTACTTTCTAGGAGATTATTTTAGAGAATGTGTATTGTTGTTGTTGTAATTTGCTTAATGGGATGACAAATTTATAATCCCCCAGGGTAGGCAGAGACCCCTCAAATGGGCTTTTTTTTATGATTGACTCAACCCATCACAGAGTCAATCTTACTATAATCTCATTCAAATAATCATAAAGATATTATAAGATATGATTATCATCAAATCTTAAATTGCCAGATAATGATAAAATATAATTGATTAATACCAATCCACTATTATTTCCAACATTCTCCCACTTGGATGGTATTAATCAATAATACAAAGATAAATCATTAAGCTAGAATGACAATTATAGACAAATCTTATATTAGACAATGAGAAATTTGGGCTACAAAATAATATCCGATAGGGATATATATCATAAATATTTCTCATAAAGTATATAGAATAATGTAGTTCAATAAAATGATACTACATGGTCTCAAGCATCCAAAAATGCTAAGAGATATGTTACTAAAATGATATTACTTCACACATATCTCATAAGAAAAATTTCAGACTCCCACTGATCTAAGACATCAAAACTTAACCAAACCATATGAGTTATAAAACTCCAAAGTTAAGTATTTGATGAGTGAATAAAAAAATGTTTAATTAATAAAAAAAATTTTTACTTGAGTCCGAAAAATTATATAGGTGAGAAAGCATAATTTACATGCATCTAATTATTCATCATAGCCCAATAACATATGTAATTACATATAGGCTACATAAATGCTCTATAATATTTGACATTTAACTAATTTGAGTTTCAAAAAAGAGTGACTATGTAAGAATCCAAAGATAAGTAAGAAATCCATAAATTCCCTACTAAAACCACATAGACACCTAGTTTATATAAAATGATACTCAGATTATTGTGGCCACAAAATGTCAATTGAGCAAACACTTAGATAATTGGTCCAAACAAAAAAAATTCATAAGTACTTCAAAAGTGCAAAATTGTACTCAATAGGAGTACTATCATAATAAGCATTTTTTTACAAAGTAGAAAATCATACTCGATAGGAGTATTGCATCTACAATATACTTATAGAATTTTGACCAAACAAAATGTGAAATTTTGGGTAAAGAAATGCACAATACTTAATTGCATACCAAACGAATTAATGTGCAATGCCCAACAAAATGCTCTTAACATCCATTAAAGATGTCTATTAAGATACAATGAATTATGTATCTCAATTAAAATAGGACAAAAATAAATAGTCAAGTCCTATAAAGTATGTCATATCACAATTAAATGTGCACAAGAATATATGACAATACAGATAGATAAGTCTCGAGACATGATACAAAATTATATACTTCTAAAATTTTGATCAATATTAAATTTGGGTAAAAGAGATGCACAATGCATAATTTTATGCCAAAAGGATTAATGTGCAGTACCCAACAGAATGACCTTAACATCAGTTAAAGATGTCTACAAAGATACAATGAATTTTATGTATCTCAATAAAAATAGGACAAAAATAAATAGAGAAGCCCTATAGAATATGTCATATCATAATTAAATGTGCACAAGATTATATGACAATAAAAAATATATAAGTTTCGAGAGATAATACAAGATTATATATACTCCCACTAATCCTTAATATACCAAAAAAATATTAGGATTATCATTAGGGTACACTAGTATTAAAAGTTCTAGTGATAGTGGGATGATGACTTTATAAGATAATAATAAAAGTGAATTAAAATTCACTATTATTCTACTTAAGGAATTAGAAAGTAGTAGAATAACAAATGATTAATGAGAGAAGTGGTTAAAATAACAAGAATATGAAACCTACAAATTCATCCATAAGAATAAATAATTCTCACAAATGGTTTCATAATTAACCACATATTAATCAATTTTTACAAAAATATTGACCCCTATGAGGATCTTGAAAAAATAATTACATGAGTGAGAAAATAGATCACTTGATAATTTTACGTAGAATATGAGATCATAAGCAAGTTCTCAAGTAATCATAAACAAAAATCAACTGCTACAATAAACAATATTACACACACTTGAGAATAAAACATGATTACACGCAGCAGAAGAATGAGACCTATTCTTGCATATATTAAGGATATAATAATAAATAGTCTCTAACTCTCATCACAATTTATAATGGACATAGGTTTATTTATATATCCCAAAATAAAGCCTCTAGCTTTTACAAGAATACCATTAACAATATTATAAAATATGGTATGGAGAAATTAATCTCTTAAAATTTGGGATTCCTATATTGTCCTTACAAGAATTTCATACTAATATTGCAAATCAATAGAGAGTTTGTTATACAAGAAATATTTTACAAGAGACCAATATAAAATTCTTAATATAGATCCCAACAATGTGATCACAAATAATGTGATAAGAAAAAATAATTTTATCAAGAACATTTGTTTTTTCACATGTATGATTAATTGAACATTTAAGGTAAAAATCTTATATCACGACAATTTATTTTATAAGATATTAATTAAAATTATAATATACAAAATCTTTCCACTTGATAAAGAAAAAATAAGTTGACATAACAAAAAAATACCCAGAGGAATAAATAAAATTCAACTATTTCTTTATCAATATATATATATATATATATATATATATATAGAAAATTTGCACCACAAAAAATGCAATATTTTTTTTTTGTTTTGAAGGAAAAAAGTCCAATTAAAGGTTATAAGTCAATATGGAACAAAAGGAAATGAGAGTGTAAATTTTGGTTCCATATAAATATAACTAAACATGATCAAATGAGAGAAATAAACTGAACATTACAAAAATAGGGAAACATTATGTAATTCTAAAAGTTCAGTTAAAAGAGAATCCCTAAAGAAATTACAATGTACTATAACTTATATCAATAAAATCCTAATACCGATAAAGTATTAAAAAATCATTAACATAAGCCAAGAAAAATACATTGTATAACACCAAATTACATTAATAATAATACACCGATAGAGTATAGTTATCATCAATGCAATAAAAAAAATTATATCACAAAATTCACATAAATGCATCCAAAATAGTGAAATTATAATTATGTAAATGAAAAAAGAAATTATGCATATTGTCCAATAAATTTGCATAATTTTAATCATATATATTATATGACCAACATACAAAATTCACATTATTATACCCATGATAGACAAGTAATAATAATGCAAATTAATAAAGAAAATTATGCTCATAAGAGAAGGACAATTAAGATTGTGCATAATTAATAAAATAACCTAAAATAAATTTATAAATGATAATTCAATATTAAAGAGAGTACAGTATAATTGGAGAATACAAATACTGTAAAGAATTATCACAATGAAAATAGGTAAAAAATTCAAGATTATAATAGTAAAAAAAAATTAATTTAATCTTGAATTAATCAAAATTTTTTTTATACTAAAAAATACCAATAATATAAAAATATTAAATAAATATGGTATTTTTGAAAAAATAAGAATATAAAAAATTAGCAACAACATTCAATGCTTTTGAGAATGAAATTAACACACGAATCATCATACATGATTGTATCAAAACAACAAAGTTCTCCCTTGACCAAATCACAAAAATATGGGTATAAAAATGAGTCCATGCAACCCTATTAATACTTTCCAAAGTAAAAGTTAACACAAATATATTATGTTGCCCACACAAATGACTCATATTGGTCAAACATAAAAAAAGGAAAACCATTAAGTAATTTTAAAAACAATTTACCCCATAATTATTTAAAAGAAAACTAGATTTTAAAGGGGTAGCACTTAAAAAAAAGTTTCAATATATAATTTACCCATGTAAGAGTAAGGGAATGAAACTTTAACATGTTATTTTAACAATAACAAGTAGCGTAAACCCTCATTTTTTTTGTCAAAAACTAATAGTGAACTATATTATAAAATTTCACTAATAACACAAAAAATCTTCAATTCAAATTTAATTTTCTAATAGAAAACAACCATAATTCTCTAATAGAAAACAACCATAATATGTATCTAATTTGGCTCTGATACCAATTGATGGAAATAAAAGGAAACCTTAAATCAATAGATACAAGATTATAGTATGTATAGAGAATTAAATATAAAAATATAGAGGAAAGAGAATTTGTGTACCTCAAATATATTGAATTGAAGTTCTTGATTTTCAAGAACAAAAAAACCCTAGGAATGATTATTGTAGAGATATGAGTTCAATAAGAACTCTTGAGGATTTTACTACCTATTTTCTAGGAGATTATTTTAGAGAATGTGTATTGTTGTTGTTGTAATTTGCTTAATGGGATGACAAATTTATAATCCCCCAGGGTAGGCAGAGACCCCTCAAATGGGCTTTTTTTATGATTGACTCAACCCATCACAGAGTCAATCTTACTATAATCCCATTCAAATAATCATAAAGATATTATAAGATATGATTATCATCAAATCTTAAATTGCTAGATAATGATAAAATATAATTGATTAATACCAATCCACTATTATTTTCAACATGTTGATGATCTAGTGGGGAAAGAGTCATTAAGGATATCCATAAGGTAGCAGATGTGCTAGCCAACCATGGGTTTGAATTAGTGTGGATTTTAAAACTGTTAATTTTCTGTCTGAATTTGTTTAGTTGACTCCATTGGAGTTCATCAATTTAACAAAGGATCCTAGTTCAGATTATTTAGGCTCAATAATTCACCAAAATAAAATAGCTTTGACTTTGATTGAAACTAGACTTTGATAGACTCAATTTGTTTTTTAATAAAAACTATTTTTAAGTATGTGAAACCAATATAAATAAAACATTGCTTAAGTCAAAATAGAAAAAACAAAAATTTATAAAACCACATTTTGTTTTTGTTTGGTTTGATTTTTGAATCTTAATATAAAAAAATTAACAAATTGAACTAAACGGCATATTATAAGAATATTGGTTTTATTTTATAATATATGTTTTTTGTTATGGTAACTAATAATAAAGATTAAATAATTTATGATATTTAATTTTATAATAAAAAAATCATATATTAACTTCAAATGCTAAAAAAATGTCATAATATACTTAAAAAATAGTATTGAATATCAAACAATGCATAATTTACTTATTATCTTATGAAAAGAGTAATGTCAAATAGAAATAAAAAATAATAATATTCAACTAATTAAAAATATATTTTACAAAATTTAATATGATAAAATTAGTGTTTAATTTGAATTATGATAATAAATTAAAAAATAAAAAAACTAATATACTAAATCAATCGAACCGTAAAAGATTGATTTTGATTTTATTTAGTATCTTTATTTCACTTTGAGAATTAGTATTTTTACATTGACTTCTTCACTTTATTTCTATCAAAACAATTTCAACTTGGCCACCATGACCAAATTATTTTTCACTTCTCTTCTACTAGAGTATTTATATCAACTGTTTGTCTATTTATATAAACTAAAATACATAATTTGAAGGGTGATTTTTTCTTGGTGAATTAATAATTTAATTTTACTAAAATTTGTAGGAAAAACAAAAAGCTAAATCAACTTGCACAGTATTGCAAATAAAATCAAGAAAAAAAAATACAAAAAATGTAAGATTGTCTATCTAACTAAAACCCATGATTGGCTAAAAGATGTGCTACTTGATTTGCTTCATGTAGTTGTCTCAGACACAAATGTTGCTGTTCTTAAATACTCAACCAAAATGGTCTTGCAAGTCAACAGAAACTTCTCAAGCTATAGAAATTGGTTGGAGAAGCCAGAGGGAGAGAGAAACTGAATTAAAGTTGTAATAGAAAACTGGATTGTAATAAAAAAATTAAATATAATTAATTACACGATTGTAAATTAATTACATTTAATATACAATAAAGATGAAATATTACATTTAATCTGCAACAAGGATCGAATAATACACTTAATACGTAATAAGAGGTGACTATTACATCTTATAAGTATTAAAAACTACCGATAATTATACATATTTTAATGCATTTTTAAATTCACGCATTACGTAATTAATTTGTCTATTAATAATACACAAAATTTTTCAGCATTTTGTTGAAAAAGACGCTTCCAACTCATCGATATGTACATCATGAATACGCTTCACTAATAAGAGAAACAAGAATGGTGTATATTGGACCTTTGGCTAAGAGATTAATAGACTTTCACTTTTAGCATCTCAATATTCTCTTTTTCATATTTGTATTTATATATTTCACGCATTGCTCCCATAATTAGTAAACTAGTAAAAAATATTTATTTATATTATTTTTAATGTAATTAATATTAATATAAAAGTAATCAAACTTATTATAAATAGTAATTTATTATTAGATAAAAATATAAAAATTTCACCAAAAGTATATGCAAAAGTAAAACTGTTTTAGAGAGTATAGTATTACCTTTTTATTTTTTATTAAAATAAGGGACTAAACTTTAAAAGATAACGAACAAAAATAAAATAAAGGAAATATCCACAGTTTATACTAGTAAAGGAAACTGAGTAAATACTTATTTTAGTTTATTTTTTTTTAAACAATAATAATCCATAAAAGATTTTATCACTGTACAAGTTGGTATTTAAAAAAATTAAATACCATTTTAAAACACATTATGAAACTACTTTCAGCCATAAAAATGGAAGAATTCTACTGTTTTCTAATCCTTCAATAAGTGCACATGACATTTGACGGGAGTGGGACTTCATTAATTTCAGTACTAAAATTTTTCAGTAAAAAGGAGAAAGACTCATAGATTATTAGATTATATGGGTCCAACACTGTTGATGGATCCACATGGGATTTTTCTTTTAAAAAACTCAAGTTACTGGTGTGTAGTGAATCAAGTGTTGCATGTAGGTACTTGATGTATAGAAATAGTTTTTCACGTAGAATATTAATATAATGCAGTTGATGCAGACAAGACGATGCTTTAATTGCAGTGGATGGAGAAGACAAATTCAAAAGTGTTTCAGTTTTTTTTTTTTTTTTTTAAAAGTACTATATATTGTTTTTTAAAGGTAGTTTTTGAAGATACATTTCCTTCGCCAATAATCGGGCTCTCCATCAAATATATATTTCCTTTGCCAATCGTGGGTGTATCTGCACTACAATGGTGTTCAAGTTATGTGATTTTTCTCTTACTAACTTTTTTTTAATAAAGTTTTGTTAACAATTTAAAATATAAATATATTTTAAATAGTCATCTTAAGTAATATGAGACTTTACTTCTTTATAATATTATAGAAACAATAATATTTCAATTCAATAAGATGTATTATATTTGGTTGATTAACAATATTGTAATGACTCAGTTCGAGATTTAGTTATACTTAAGATTCTCCACTATTCTGTAAGAGTATATTGTGTAGGGAATCGAATTCAGGTTCTCTGCACAAACTCAATGTGTGGTACTAACTGAATGACACCTATTGGGTAGATGTATTATATTTGTGTGTTATAGATTATATAAACTTATTTTTTTGCTTAATATATTACCATATTAGTAAAAAAATATATAAAAAAATATTTTATTGAATCTGCTTCAATTTCAGATGAAGCTTTAACCTTAAATTCATATCTTCGTCAGTTTAATGATGAGTCTGGTCTTAAAAACCTTATTTATTCCTTAAAAATTATTTTTATTAATTAAAAATAATAAATAATTATTTTTCAGTAAGAGAAAATAAAAAAAATTACAAGTTTATAAAAGAATAAAAATAATATATGTTTAATATTTTATTTTTGAGAGATCTAAAAGGAGAGCTTTATTTTTCCTATTATAGAGCTTTATTTATAGTAAAGACACATGTCTTTTAAAATAAAATATTATTATTAATAAATAAAAAATAATATTATTATTTTTTTAGAATAAAGATATTATTGTTTGTTAGTTGTATAATTGTATTTTAGGATGATAAAAGTATTCGTACTTGTAGGCAATGTTATCAGACTCGGCTGAATCATTGACCCAACCAACTTATGGAGTCATAAAGTCAGAGGTCAACTCAAAGGGTCAAGAGTTAACTTATATGACTCAACTCATATTAAAAGATATGAAAAATATATAACTTATGTAGTTTTATACTTAAAAGTCATAACAAATAATAATTATTATTTAAATTAAAATGTATAATTTAGTGTTAAACATATAATATTATTGTTAAAATTAAAATATATAGTTTAGTGGTTAACCATATAATAATTATTGTTAAAATTAAAATATATAGTTTCGCATGTATATACTTACATGAATATTTGTCCTAGATATATTAAAGAAATGAATTAGTTTAGTGATTGAGCATTTCTATCTTATGCTCATCGACATGGGTTCAAGTTTCATATTATCATTATTTTTAAATAACACTAACATTTGGAACGAGCCTTGAAAAAGGATGTACATGTTTCTTAGGTCCCATCGTTACCGGTTGAACCAAGAACTGGACCAATGTTCAGTTTATTGTTTCCAAAAAATCGAACATGCTAGGAACTAGTCAAACCGGTCAAAAATCGGATGAGAGATGTTTTTGATAAGGTATTACGAAATAAAAAATATTTAAAAGAAATTTTTGCAAATTACGAAATATTGATTACAATTTAGAATATAAATATTTCTCAAAAAGTTATTTTAGGAAACGTGGAATTTTACCTCTTTGAAATATTATAAAGACAACAATACTTAAACTTAATAAGATGTATTATATTTTTGTATTATAAATCATATATACTTTATTTTTTGCTTAGTATATTATTATATTAGTAAAAATAAATATAAAAAATAATATTTTATTGAAGGCATGAGTTCAGGGTTCAAAGGTTCAACCTCCAATTTTGAAAACCTTAGTATTACACATTTGATCGGATGTATATGATAGAAAAACCGGTCACTATGAATATCAGTGATTTATTCTGCGACTAATTGTGCAAAGTTGTTATAACCTTAGTCGCTGACTAATGGTTAATGTTCTGCAATTGGTGTCAATGACTGAATCTATGATTAAAATGGGCAATTGAATATCAATCATTGATTTTGCAACTAAAAAATATTAAATTATAACATGATTATTGAACTGAATCTATGACTGATTATGTGTGATTGTTTTGGCAACTAACTTTTTTGTGACTGATATAACAACTGATTACCTATATGAATTGTTTTAGCAAAAATAAATTTCATTAAATTAAGAACATAACACAACAATTGATTTTGTGACTGTTTCGTGTTTTAGTCGCTAAAACAATCACAAATCATAACATTAATTTTTTTAATTTCATTTTATCACAATTTTTCCTTGTAAAATTGTAAGGAATATATTGGAAAATAATTATTTTTAAAAATTTATTAAATAAATATCATAACAAATAAAATAATATTTTAAACATTTGCAACAATAAATGACAATGTAAAACTACAAGGAAGATAAAACTATTGAAAATGTAAATAATATTCCTTAATATTATCCTTCAACTAGTCACATAAGGATTACAACCATAACCAAATGTTTTAAAGCAAAATTGTATTTTCTTAATTGTCAACCACAAAGAGTACATTTGAATTCAAGTAACAAGAATATGAGAAGGGCCTTAAACAATAGTATACAATGAAAAAATAACTATAATATTATACAACAAATACAAATTAAAAAAATGATAAGTGCTAAGATTGTATCACTAAGAACATGCAATAGGATGAATTAAAATAATCTATTTTGTAATAATGGCCTGAAAATTAGATAAAGATGATCAAATTAGCCTAATCTACCTACATTTTCAACAATACTGAAAATAAATTTGGGCATAAATATCTAAAACAAAAAAAGAAATGATAATTACCTCTAAATTTTTGTTGGAAATAGTCTTTAGCTATTAGGAAAAAATATCTTAATGTTATTTTATTTTATTTTATATTTATTTCATTATTTGTATTTAGTCTTTATTTCCTTTTTTGTGTGAGTTCAATCATTATAAATTCACAAGCTAAGAATGTAATTTATATGAATAAAATATATAAAACTACTTTTGTTTTCCCATGTAATTCAAGTGTTTTCATTCTACCTCTTATAATTCGTTCAATATCTAGTTAATCTTATTTAAAGCACCACATTGCTTTGTGTACTAGTGTTTCATGGAAATATAATTAATTTAAAATTAAAAACAAAATATCTTAAAAGAAATAGAGCATGAACTACTTTTAGCAACATAATTAACCATTTTCAATATGACTTACCATTGTCCAATTATTCACCTTTCTCCCTCTATCCTACATTCTATTATATTTAAAGGTTTTATAAACTGAATTGGTAGAACAGAAATTACTATTAAATATTATATTTTAACATATTTTTTAATGTATGATTTATTTAAGTACTATATATTATACCAAAATTTTTAATGTCAATTGCTATATAAGTTTAAAATTAGATTATTAGTAATGCTTAAAATTACATATGCTTAAAAATGGAGAATCATAATGAAAAAATATTTATAAATAAAATTTTAAATTAAATAAATTAAAGTATAAAAAAATATTAAATAGACTAAAATACAATAAATGAACTTCACACAACTATTCGGAATCTAGTCATGAGTCCAGCATATAAGAAAAATATTTAATAATATTAATAAAATTACCTATAGGTAGGATGGGAAAAAAAATGTGTCTGTGGATACCTATGGATAAACTCCGCAAAAAATATCTATACGAAGATTATAAATGGGTACCTGCAACTCGTGGATATGAGTTTTTTTCTATCTACTTTTTAATGGGTACGAGTATCATAGTACCTGTACCCGCTACCCGTTAAACTAAAATACTATATATATATTAGTTAAAAGAGATAATATTTTTTAAAATAAATCAAATTAAAATATTAATTATCAAAATTAGTTGATATCAATCTTATTTTTTTATGAAAAAATCATAATTAATAAAATTATTTATTATAAAAATGACGACAATATAAAATAAAAATTTTATTTGTGTTAAATATTTTCTTATAATATATTACATTAATCTACTTTTAGATCTAATTAATGTTGTAGAAACTAGTATAATTTTATTTCTAGATTTTTCAAGAAATAAATTATTTATTTGATCAAACTTCTTATAAAAAAAAATTTAATTCTAAAAAGATGATTTGATAAACCCTAAATGTTATTAATTTTACTGAGGAGATTTTAGACATTTATTGATCTTACTTAAACATGTATGACATATTAACTTTCCACATCTCAGAACTTAATAGTAACAAATGATATTAATAATAGAACAATGGTCAAGTTTGTTGGTCCCACGACAATCAAGAAGAAAGGTTGGATAGATTCCAAAATTATTTTCACAAATTTCTTTTTCAAATATAAGAGTTTCAAAAATCACTCCTTAATGAAATTTCCAAAATCAATTTAAAAAAAACTTGAAATTATGTTTAAGAGTCAACTTTTTTCTAAGTTTTCAAACACCAAGTTTAACTAAGAACAAGTCCTTCAACTATGATTTCCAATCCAACACTTCCAATTTACAACGTATAATTTCAAGATTCAATTTATCCAATACAAATATTAATTTACTCAATTAATGATTCAACTTTCCAAATAACAACATTAATATCTAATAAAACACAATTTCAAGATTCAACTTTATTTTGCTAATAACAAGATTCGCCTTTTACTGTAGTAAAAACCAACACAATTCTTTCAAGATATCTATTTAATCAAACATAAAGAGTTAAGAGATAAAAAGTATTTGCACAGTTATTTTATACTGGTTCAATTAACCTAACCTACATCCAATACCAGACTTAGTCTTCCGCTAATATGTTTTCCACTACAAATACATGCACACTACACATACAAATTTTTATAGAAAGATTCAAAACAACACAAAGATAAAATACTTCCCCTTGGATCCCACAATCACCCCGTCACTCACAACACTCTATTGCAAGATTTCCCAATAACCTTAAGAACTCATCAAGAGATTAGCAAAACATGTAAAAAAATACCAAGAAACGGGTAAAGAACAATATCACCTATTTGTGATGAACACCCAAAACAATAAAACACACTTCCAATATCCTTTCTCTTCCAATCTACAAATCTTGAGTCTTAACACATTGATTTCTAGGTTTTTTTTTTTAATTCAAAAGGGTTCTTTCTTTGTAAAATCATTTTCTCTCTTTAAAAACCTATAATCCATTCATTCTTTTTTGAAAAAAAATGTTTGAAAATGGTTTTAATTGAGTAACAGGCCGTGGTAATCTATTAACTTTCGTAACACTTAATTATCTAGTAGTTCTCTCAAAACAGACCCAGAAATGCATGTTCTCTATTTTAATCAATTAACATTTTAGGTAATCAATTGAGAAACCAATTTTTTTGCAGGTAATCAATTGTCTAAAAAAAATTGATTAACATACTACAAATTTAGATTTTATGATTTTCGTACTTGTTCCAGCTTAGGTAATCTATTATCAACTTAAGTAATCTATTACCATGAGGTAATTCAATTCTTAACACAGTAATTTGCTTCATTTACATTCCAAAAAATACACAATCATAAAACTCAAGATTCAATCATGGAATTAGTACTCATCCACACATCCAAGCCTAACTAAACAATCAACACAAGTACCACAATTATAAAATGTATTTTATACCACAAAATGAATTAATATGAACAAAGTTAAAACTACAAAACAGAAACCCCAAGGACTTAAGATGTTTCACTAAAATTTCTTTCCAACCTTCAATCTCAACAAAGTTTAGCTTAAGAAATACATAAAAAACATGTATGTCCCAATACCATTAACAAATCTAAGAATCATGCACAAAAAAAGTACAATTAGCTCATGTTGCAAGGCTTACCGAAGACTAAATGCAAAAAAGCACTTATTGGTACCACAAAAGTTGTGTATCTGGTATAAAAGGAACTCTGTTTTAGCAAGAACATTGATTAAGGGTAAGTAGATCTATAAAATGATCTAACTCAATGGAAAACTCATATTTATAAAATTATTTATAAATATCATTTTACATTAAATAAACTAAAGTATAAAAAATATTAAATACACTAAAATACAATAAATGAATTTTACACATTTGTTTAGAATTTAGTCATGAGTAAAGCATCTAAGAAAAATATTTAAGAATATAAATAAAATTACTTATAGGGAGCTATGTAATATAAGCTTTAATAGAATTTAAAGTCAACCCTTTTTTTCTCTGAAAGAACTTGTGTTAATACCAGTCTTAAAGCTTCTGCACAAATGTTTGGTAAACTATATCAACTATATTAAAATAAATTTTTCCATATAAGGAAATGACAACCCCAACATTGACCAACAACTTGTTCAAGAACACATCACACCTTGCTTTGTCAATACCGCACAAGCCATAATAAAAGTAGCCATTGGCACTAAAATGTCACAAAAAAGAAAAATTAAGGAAATTCAGCTTAGATGGTAAGAGAAATATGAAATTCATAGAAACATACTTCGTGCCTTGAGCATTTGGATAAAAGCCACAAATATGTGCAAGTAGGTTGTGTTACCAAACTTGTAGCATCCAAAGACATTACATATTGTCATATAAATACTTATTTTTTGAACAATTATTGATATTAAAAGCATGTGTAAAATCAAAAGAGAATAATGTTTGATATCAAAATAATTTTTAAAATTTTAATACTATAAAAAAGGAACCTTCATCTATTCTTAGAAAGACAATACTTTAAAATATATAGTTCCCTAGCTGATCTTTCATTTAGTACAAAATAAATAGTAATTCTAGGCACTCGATGATGATGATCATGAGTATACTATGTTCTCTGATGAGTATTGATTATTGATAATATTGAACTTCAAACTAACAATATCCATCTAATAGGTTTGAATAGTCAAATGCATAAATAACAACTCCAAATTTATAAAACATTATAACGGGATATTGAGAGAACATTTTACAAAGATGACAAGTATTAGAAGTAGAAATGTCCTTAGTTGCAGGTTTCATGAGCAAAATTCCTGCAATCAAACTTAACCACTTAAGCTTATTCATACCATCAATATTCATTCTAACATAACACAAATTGAACAAACCACACATGATTTAACAAACTCTAGATGTTATTAATTTTATTGAAGGGTTTCAGACATTTATTGATTTTACTTAATGTGTGACGATATTAACTTTTCACATCAATAATAGAATAATGGTCAAGTTCAACTTAAGAAATACATACAAAACATGCATGTCCCAATCCCATTAACAAATCTAAGAATCATGTCCAAAAAAAAGTATAGTTATCTTATGTTGCAGGGCTTACCAATGTATAGATGCAAAAAAACACTTATTGATAACACACAAGTTGCATGTTTGCTACAGAAGGAACTTTGTTTTAGCAAGAAGATTAACTAAGGACAAGTAGAGCTATAAAATTATTTAAATCAACGATAAACTCATATTTATAAATATCATTTTACATAAAATAAAATAAAGTATAAAAAATATTAAATAAACTAAAATACACAATAAATGAATTTTACACATTTGTTCAGAATTGAATAATGAGTTAAACATCTAAGAAAAAATATTTAAGAATATCAATAAAATTACCTGTAGGAAGCTATGTAATATAAGCTTTAATAGAATTTAAAGTCAACCTTTTTTTTTTCTACATAAGACCTTACATTAAGATTAGGTCTTAAAGCATGTACCCATATACCTGTGACCTGGTAAATTGTACCAACTATATTAAAATGAACTTCCCCTATGAGGAAATGACAATCCTAACACTGACAAGCAACATGTTCATGTTCACGAACACATCATACCTTGCTTTGTCAATACTGTAACAAAACAACCATAATGAAAGTAGTTATTGACATTGAAATGTCATCAAAAGAAAAATTAAGGAAATTCAGATTAGATGGTAAGAGAAATGTGAACATCATAAAAACATACTCAATGCCTTGATCATTTGGATAAAAGCCATACAGATGTGCAAGTAGGGATGTTACAAAACCTATAGGATCTAAATGACATTACATATTTTCATATAAATACTTGTTTTTTAAACAATTATTGATATTATAAACTTGTGAAAAAAACATGTATAAAAAAAAATAGTGTTTGATATCAAAGTAATCTTTCAATTTTAATACTATACAAAAGGAGCATCCATCTATTCTTAGAATGACAATACTTTAAAATATATAGTTCAATATTTGACTTTTCATTTAGTACAAAATCAATAGTAATTCTAGGCACTCCATGATGATCATGAGTATACTATATTCTTAGAGGATTATTGATTCTTGATAGCATTGAACTTCAAACTAACAATATCCACCAAACAAGTTTGAATAGTCAAATGCATGAATAACAACTCCAATTTTATAAAACATTATAATGGGATATTGAAAAAACATTTTACAAAGATGACAAGTATTAGAAGTAGAAATGTCCTTGGATAGAGGTTTCATGAACAAACTTCCTACAATGAAGCTTAAATGTTTAAGCTTATTCATACCATCAATATGCATTCTGACACAACACAAATTGAACAAACCACACATAACTTAGCAAACTCTAGATGCTAGACATTATTAATTTTATTGAGGAGTTTCAAACATTTATTGATCCTACTTAAACATGTGTGACCATATTAACTTTTCATATCTTAGGACTTAAAAGTGACAAGTTCAACTTAAGAAATACAGACAAAGTATGCATGTCCTAATCCCATCAATAAATCTAAGAATAACGCCCAAAAAAGTACAATTAGTTCATGTTGTAGGGCTTACCAAACACTACATGCAAAAAAGAAGTTATTGCTACCACACAAGTTGTGTATTTGCCACAGAAGGAACTTTGTTTTAGCAAAAAGATTTAGAAAGGACAAGTAGAGCTATAAAATGATTTAAATGAACAACAAACTCACATTTCAAATGTCATTTTAATAGGAGATGCAACTTGTATAACAAAACAAATTAGCATTGTTAAATGTACTAAAAAT
The DNA here is from genome assembly GCA_037954015.1 of Psophocarpus tetragonolobus. Classification (NCBI taxonomy): domain Eukaryota; kingdom Viridiplantae; phylum Streptophyta; class Magnoliopsida; order Fabales; family Fabaceae; genus Psophocarpus; species Psophocarpus tetragonolobus. The sequence goes on along the minus strand of CM075690.1, from coordinate 32,075,075 downwards.
ATAATATGTCAAGATATGCAATTAAGCAAAAGGGTTATGGGATTTACATATGGTATATAGAGTATAAAACCCTAGTGAAAGTAAAACTAGTATGTACATGTGCATATATGTGAAAATAAATATAAAAATTCAGAAAAAAACCATTTGAACTACCTAGAAATTCATATAAATAAGGGGCTTTAAGGATGCAGATCTAAAGGTACTATGGCAAATGTGTAGGACACAGTGAGGTTTGGCGCATTGGACATTTTGATGGACATATGGCATAGGAATTCCATGTGGTCTAGGGTGTGGTGGCTTAGACACTATGAGATAGGGGCTGCAAACTAGAGGCGACAATGTAGGATGGACAAAAAGGGGCTAAAGAACCCATACGAGTGGAGGAGGGTTGTAGTGAAAAAAGAGTAATGTGTGGGTGAGTTATAAGATTATGGCAATTGAAAAAAAAATGGCATTAGATGAGTGAGAAAGATGCAAGAAAGCGCGAGTTAATTTAGGTTTAGATAGAATTACAAAAATAAGAATGTGTTAGGTTTTAGGTAAATGAATTTTAGTGGTTTTCGGTCACCTTAGAATGTGACCGTTTGATCAGTCACTAATTTCTAATATAACAATTTTTATTTGATGTTATATACAATGACTAAATGATCAGTTTTTTTTAAAGTGACGGTATAATCAGTCACATATTATAATATAAAGTATTAAAATTAAAGATTTAAATTATAGTGACTGTTTTTCAATCACAGATATTAAATTGTAAAATTAAATTAAAATTTAAAATTGAAAATTTCAATTACAAATCATTTTCACATCAAATTATTAGAATATTAAATTTAAAATGTATAAAAAATAAAAACCAGTTTGCTTATGGTTCCTTTACTCAATGACTGATTTTATGACTAGATATTATTTCTAAGATAATTTCAAATATTTCAGTCACTTTTTTTTACCATTATAATGACTACAATTTTCAGTCACTATTAAGCTGTTTTTCTTGTAGTATAAATATGAACGTTAGTATATTACCAATAGAGTGAATTAGGTACGAATATAGATCTAGGGATAACAAAGTGGGTCAAGCTCATCAAACCAACTCGCTACAATTTTGGTGAGATAGAATAGGGATTTTGGCCCACCTCACCTAGCCTGCCAACTAATTGGGATTATCCGTCACCCTAAATATATATTATTATAAATATAAAATATAATTAAATAATTAAAATTAAAGATAAAAATTAAAAGTATAAAAATTAATATATTAAACCATCAAACTTTAGTATTACAACTTTATATTGTATTAAATGTTAGATTAGAAATAAAAATTACAAAATAGAAAGTTGATAATTGAGAATTTAGTTTATACGTTCACTGAATTAAAACTAAAAACTTAAAAGTGGCCAAATGGCAAATTGAATTGAAGAACCGAGAAATAAAATTGAGAATTTCTGAATTTGAAAGAATTAGCTGATTAGAATTAGAGAAAGTCCCAGACTGATAAACTCACTAACTCCAAAAAACATGCAAAGTGTTGAAATTGTTTGATTTTTAGAACTTTGGTAATATATGATTGGTCTTATTATATTATTTTTTAGATTAATTTGATTAAGATATTTGTAAGGGTATATAGGACAGTGTTGTGTTGACAGTTGAGTTTTCACTCTGAGTCCGAGACGGAGAAGAACACTTGCTATATTACCTCCTCATAACAACTCACACCACAATTTATTAATACTCCTTATCAATGAATTACAATTATCAATCACCCACAAACACAATTCCAATAACTCACCATATCAATATAACATCTCGTTTCATATGTATCACTACAAATGAATAATCTATAAAAAAACACTTGCCAGTGCTCAAAACAAGTATCAACTCAATAATACAGTTAATATCCACGTTATTCCAAATAGCTCAACTATGAAATCGAAATATATGTTATCTCAAATAGCTCAAATCACAATTAACAAATACGCTAACTCAATTAGCTCATACCACAATCAACAAATATGCTAACTCAATTAGCTCAAATAACAATCAAATGCACATTATCTTAAATAGCTCAAAACATAATTAAAATACACGTTATCTTGAATATCTCAAAACATAGTCAAAATGTTCACTATCTCAAATAGCTCAAACCTCTCAACTACCAAATCATTGATAAAAATCAACGAAAGAACTTTCCTTACCTATTTCTTCCTTTAAAAGCTAACTCAAATAAAAATGGGAGAACCAACTCGAAGAGATCTCTCAGAACCTGACAAAAATTCCAATTTCAACAAGAACATAAAAAATTAGAATTTTTTAAAGGAAACCTCCTTTCAACGAAACAATAGGATCGAAAACGAACGGAAAAATGTTCGAGAAAATATGATCAGACTTACCTATAATAGCAATCACTTAGCGACAAGAGCTATGGAAAAATGCGTCCAAATCTAACAACCAGAAATTCACCATACAAGGCAAACTTCCCACAACCAAGAGAGAGAAAACGGTAATCGCAACGAGGAAGAAGAAAATTTCAAAAGAGAGAGTTCTCAATAAATAAATATATATATATATATATATATATATATATATATATATATATATATATATATATATATAGAGTGTTGAGGGTGTTTTTAGTAAAATTAGTTTGCTAAATGAAGCTCTTTTCTGAACAGCAGACTTTTAAAAAACTTCCAAAAACTCAACTAAAACCTTCTTACATCCTTCTTCCATCAACCGAATACAACTACATGGTCTGAACACAACTAATAAATCAATCAATCTCAAATAAATTAATAATTTAACTTAAATTTAATTTTCATTACTATTTATTCTGCAAATTTATAACCTATTAAATAAACAGGTACTTAGAGGAATTCACAGAACGTCACCTCCAACCTCTACCTCCACCTCCGACACTAATCGTCGGTCATTGATAATTAGCTTTCAATTTCTAATGAGGAAATGTTCTTTTTTTTTAAGATTTGAAATCAATGTTTTAAATTTGGAAATAAAAACAATGTTTTTTTTAGTAATTTTACTAATATCAAAGAAATTATTTAATTTTGTCCAAACACCATTTTTTTATAAGTTCTTGCATATGTATCATCTAACACTAATTAAACTTTTTTTAAATGTGCTTTTTGTATTAAAGTTTTTAGAAATAACTATTTTTATAAGCTCTACTACATAAATTGATCCAAACAAGATCATTATATTGTCAACTTGTATGGTGTTTGTATATGATAGGTTGATACAATGTGAGGACCAACCTAACATGTTTTTGGGTCTAAAGCAAATCTTGAAGTAAGATTGTTTAAGCATAAAGTGAGACCTTATAAACTAACAATAATATTTTATTAGATTAACTTAAAATTAAAAAAATATAATAATAAATTAAGAAATATTTTTATTAATTAAAACTAATAAGTAATTATTTTTTAAGTAAGAAAAAATAAAAAAGAATTATGAGACCTAAAAATATTAATATTAAATAATTTCTTTTAAGGTACCTAAAGTAAGAGTTTTATTTTTCTCTTAATAGGGTCGACCTTGAGAGAAGCACACATTTATTATTTTTTCCCTTAAATATAATTTTTTAACATATTTATATATTTTTTATTAATAAAAATTTTAGGGTATTGATTTGTCTTTTAATTTAAAATTATTAACTTCTATAGTACTTTATAATTTTTTGTTGAGATATTTATAAAATTTTAAATAAAATTTGTGAAAAATATTATAAAGTTAAAAAGTTCTAGTTATTATAGATATTAAAAATATTATTTTAAAAAAATAAAATCTTGGTGAAGACTGTTATATTATGTTCTATAAATACTTTACAATTTTTTAAAATATATTTATATTATTAAAATAAGGAATATGATGAAATTAATATTAAAAATTAAATATACTGAGTTATTAGAATTTTGAATTTGATATAATTAAGTTAATAATATGATAAATTAAAACAATTTAAGTTATAATAAAACTTATAAATATTAGTTATTGGAGATAAAATCTATTGAAAATTATTAATTTTTATAATTTTATATAATTAATTTATAATTTTTTCCTATTAAAATATTTATATTAAAAATAACTTAAATCGAATTAGTTAATAATATTATAAATTAAAATAATGATTATAGAAGATATATTTTATAGGAAAGAAAATCATGATAGACTACTAATTTTATATTACTTTTTATTTTTTGAAATATTATAATAAATTTTTAATATGATTAGTTATTAAAATATATTAACACAAAAAAAAATTATTCAAATATTATAATTTTAAATAAGTTTACTTATGATATGTATTATAACTATTATGATGGAAAAAAATTTACTAAAAAATAATAATTTTTTATTATTTTATAATTTATTTTTTAAATATTTATTCTAAAAATAAGTTAAATATAATTAGTTAATAATATTATAAACTAAAATAGTTTTAATTATGATAGAAACATTTTTTTTGTATACATCACGTGTATCTTTGACAGGAGGTAATCTTGGTGGAGTCTTTGTGACTATTATAAATGAAAACCTCTCAAAGTATTTAACACAATTGCATATCTCAAATAGTCAAACTTTAAACTACTCGAACAACTTTGTGTCTAGGGGTGTACAAGGATTGAGTTTGGTTGAATTTAGTGAAACTTATCACTCAATCTAATTAAAATTGTTTAGGTTGAGTTGTGTTAGATTTGGATAATTTTTACTCATAACCTAATCCAATCGTACCTACTTACGAAGGGTTAAGTTAATTAGGTTGAACAGTTTTTTTCATTAATTTGAAATTCTAAAATAATATTTTGTTAGAATTTTTACAACAATTTCTTTAAAAATAACAATTATTTTAAAGTAAAAATGAATAGAAAATTATATCTACAATTAAAGCATTAAACTAAAATAAATTAAAATCAACATACAGACAAAATGTTATCAAAATTCAAACTATAAAATATACCCTAACATTGATGATTGAAACTAAAAATAAAAATAATAGTGCAATGTTGAACAATTATAAGATTTCATCCAATTTTGTAGCTTTATATTTTTGTATTTTAATTAGAGAAATGCCAACAACACCCCCCCTCATACATTCTCTTGAACACGTGTATGATGAGTTGAAATTGATAAAAAAAAAAACACAAATTCACATGGATTTCACTTATTATTAAATAACTATCTCTTAATTTTATACTTTTTAATAAATTTTAACCCATAAAATGTGTGTTACAAGAGGTGTGTTGCTAGCATTTCAATTATTACCATATTTATGATTACTATTGATTTGGTAGGATTGGGTTAAATCTTGAATTGAAAATTTAAAATTTATTACTTAACCTGTAAATGATTGGGTTTGATTGAGTTGGTGAGTTTGACCAAATTGCTAAGAAAATCAAACATAATCTATTTGGCTTTGTTTGAATCAAATTGAGTCACTTGGTTATTCAACTCAATCACTATACCTATGTGTGTCACTTAATCAACACGCTAAGGGGTTATATACGATAGAAATTGTAAAATTATTTAAGAAGAAAAAAACTTACTAAAGACTATTAATTTCTATAATTTAATGTCATTACTTTAAAATTTCTTTTTGTTGAAATATTTAAACTAAAAAAAATAAAATATATAACTAATAATATTATTAAATTAGTTTTAATAATAATAAACACTACAAATAATATTTACAAGCAAATTTTACTTAGGATTATTAATATAATTTTAAATATTTTTCATAATAAATATTTTAATCAATACTTATATTCTATAGTTGAAACTTTTGTTTAAAAAATTATTTTATCTATAAAATCTTGACATTCACATTTCCTACCAATTAAACTCTAATATTTTTGTGTATATACCATTTATTACAATATCAATAAATAATTTATTTGTTAACATTATAAATTTTTCATTGGCAAAGGGAACGGTTGTGTGAAGAAGTAAGTATACTAAAAAAATGGAAAATCTGTAGCAGAAAACCATAGACGAGTTCTCTGGTAAGAGAGAAAGGCGAAAGACGATTGGGCATAACCTAACGGTCGTCTTTATTATCACGTGGGACCAACCTCTGGCCATAAATGTACACCGTGTCAAAAACAATCATAAACGTGGACTTTTATTTTGTAATGTCACATAAGGAAGAATTCACACCGTCCGATGTCACGGGTTCCCATCCAACGCTCCACAAACGTTTTCCCATGGTGGCAGACATGTCCCTTGTAAGACTATATGTGAGTGTTGTGTTGACAGTTGAGTCTTCACTCTTTGAGTCCGAGACGGAGAAGAACACTTGCTATGAGTGATGGATCGAATCCAACACAAGTTCGTGGACGTTGGTGGTATGAAGCTTCACGTGGCACAAATCGGAACCGGTGAGGATCAAATGAATCGCTGTATTTTTCATTCTCTAATTACCAATCTCACTTTTCTTCATTACATTACTTATGATAAGGTGAAAACGTGGTGCTATTCTTGCATGGGTTCCCTGAGATATGGTACTCATGGCGGCACCAGATGATAGCCCTCGCTGATGCCGGTTTCAGAGCCATCTCCTTCGATCACAGAGGCTACGGTCTCTCCGACACCCCTCCGCAACCCGACAAAACCGGTTGGTCCCATATTCTCAACGACATCCTCGCTCTTCTCGACGCACTTGCTCTTCCCAAGGTAACTCTCTCTGTAACTTTCCGTTTCCACTCTTTTCAGTTCTCTATACATAAACTTTCAACTGTTGCATGTGTCTTTACTTTTTGGTAATTTTGATCTTGTGTTTGGCATAATTCTTTTACGTTGTTTTTACCTTGCTAGCTGAGAAGATGTTTCACTGATTTCTATACACAAGCAAACAATTTTACCTCTTGAAAGGAAATTTTATGAGTGATCATGGGTCGGGTCGGGTCGGGTCGGTTTGCATTTGATTTACCGGAATTCTAAAACCAAATGAGCAAGTGCATTGGTATTAGTTGAAAAACATTTATGTTTTGGCCCCAATTGCAGATCACAGGATTCATTTTTGAAGTAATAAAAATCCAAATACTAATATAGGCATGAAGAGATGCCTACATGACTTAGGACTGGTGAAATGTTTATATACTTAATTTGTTGTCTAATTGATTCCCCAACTTATGCAATTTTAGGTTTTTCTTGTTGGGAAAGATTTTGGAGCTCGTCCTGCATATCTATTTTCCATTTTACACCCTGAAAGGGTCTTGGGAGTTATCACTTTGGGAGCTCCATATGCTCCCCTAAGACTCTCTGCGTATTACGGACTCCTTCCTGAAGGCTTCTACATTTCGAGATGGCAGGTAATTTAAATGATAAAGCTTGGATTCACTTTCTTAAATGTGGCTTTGTCAAAAGCAAGAAAAATGAAATTTCACCTTAATAACTCGTAATGACCTTTAATATAATACTAACTTTCACAATGCTGATTATCTCTAAAACAATAGTGAGCATTCCTAAGAAATTTTATCTAATCTAAGTTGTATACCTTTTAATTTCCTTTGCTCTCAGGAACCTGGAAGGGCAGAAGCTGATTTTGGACGCTTTGATGCAAAGACTGTTGTGCGAAATATTTACATCCTCTTCTCAAGAAGTGAACTGCCAATAGCTAATGAAAACCAGGAGATCATGGATTTGGTGGAACCTGATACTCCTCTTCCTGCTTGGTTCACAGAAGAGGATCTTAACACATATGGAACTTTGTATCAGAAATCTGGATTCCGAACTGCATTGCAGTTCCCATATAGGTGCCATCCTTTTTCTTTTTTACCTTTTTAGGAAATGCTGCTTCTTAATATAAAGGAATGAAAAGCATGATCTGTTGAACTCCAAGCTTTTCTTATGTATGGGTGAATTCTTGTTAATGGTTGGTTGGTTTTGTTTGTATTTGTAGGTCACTTGGTGAAGTGTTAAACTTACCGGATCATGTGGTTAAAGTTCCAGCATTTCTGATAGTGGGAGGCAAGGATTATGCTCTGAAGTTTCCAGGGATTGAGGAATTAACAAAGGGAAACAAAGCAAAAGAGTTTGTTCCGAATTTGGAGGTTTCATTTATCCCTGAGGGAACTCATTTTGTTCAAGAACAGTTTCCCGAGCAGGTGAACCAGCTTATCCTTGGCTTCCTTTCCAAGCACACTTGACATTGAACTTTGGTCATGGATGGTTTATGTCGATTATGAAGTGTCGGAAATTTACAATAACTTTTTATTCAGAAGTATGTAATGTTTTACAAATAACCAAGAGTTGGTTTAATGTTTATGGGAGATCAATATAATTTTGTTTACAAAATTAAGGTATTAGAATAAATTTGATGAAGCTTTATGAAATATTAGTTTTTATTTGACTAGTGTTGGGACTCATATATTAGGTTCGGACTCTAAAGTCTAGTCTAGTCTTAGTATGGAAATAACCAATTCACCGATTTATATCTTTAATGACCTTTTGCAAAAAATAAATTTAGATTAATCCTATGATATTAGTTATCACAAAGTGGATTAAGATTTTAAATTTTCTTATTGTTTAAAAACTAATTGATATCTTTTCTCAACTTTATTTTAAAACATTATCAATTTGTTATCGAAAACTAATATTTTTATGAAATTGCCAGTATGATATTTTATTCTACAATTGTTTTACTTCTTCGATATTTAGTATATTTATAACTCAATTAGGGACGGGAACAGTGTGCCGTCTCTGCAAAAGGTGGGGCGTGGTCAATTCGAATATAAATTATAAAAGAAATAGATAATTTTAATACACGAGTACGAATTCGGATATAAACTAATATTTACTTTTATTTGGATTGAGTTTGTTGGAGTTTAGGTATATATAAGGTAATTTAATATTTTTTTAAATTAAGTTATTAATTATATTTTAATTTAAATAGTGTAATAATTATAAAAAAAAAAAGTTAAAGGTAAAACATTAAAAAGATGAGTTTAATTAGTATGCATTTTCATTGTAAACAGTTTTATACTGACATTCAATTATAATCATTCATTAAAAGATATTGAAAAATTTTACACTATTAATGTATACTAATTAAACTTATATTATATTGTATTTTTATTAAACATAGAAGTTTAATTGTCAAAACTTTGCTTTTGACACCTCACTTTGTTTTTTATTCTTTTAATTTCTAAAAATGTAAAATATCTCTTACATTTGTATTTGGATGAAGCATTTTAAGATTTTAAGGAATTGAAATGCTATCAATTTGAATTGTTTTTATTTGATTTTTTTTCATTTTGTAAATGTTTTGTTTGAACAAATCAATTAAAATTTCTTAAATTTTAAATTTCTTGTTTGGATAAGACAATTCAATTTCCATATTAACAAAATCAATTTAATTTCTTTAATTTCAATTTTTTAGTTTGGATAAAGCAAATCAAATCCTTAAATTTTTTAATTTTCAAATATATTTTTTAAAAATAGAAAATTTAATATTAAAATTATAAAAAATATATTATATTATCTAATTTATAATTATTTAACTAAACAATATCTTAAAATATTTAATAGTTCAAAACTATAAATATTGGTACTTTTTATTACAGTATTCATAACATTTAAAAAAATATAATATTATTGTAAATTAATTTATTCTACAACAATACAATCACTTTTGTGTTTGATTAGAGCATTTTAACAATTCCAAAAATTTAAAATTCATGGCATTTGAATTGTTTATATTTGAATTCTCCTCATCATCTAAATAATTTGTTTAGATGAAGAAATTTAAAATTCTTTGTATTTTATTTTTTAAAAATTTAATATTAAATTTTACAAAAAATTGAACAATATAAACATTATTAAATAATTTTTTTTTTGTTTTCCTTTCTCATAGACTTGGCGTTCATCTACATTTTGTGACTTGCGTCCTGGAAAGACTTTTTCCTTCACTAAATTCGAAAGTGTTGTGAGTTTTACCACAATCCTATAACCTGTTTTTTAAGTCGTGTTTTATTGCAATTTTTCATCAGGTCACTCACAGGTTTGAGGTCTTAACACATTCCTATGACATCCTCTTCATATAGAACTAAAAAAGCTAAACTAAAATTTTATATCAAGACACACAACTACAAGCATGTTATTGCTCTTTAAATATAGCTAAAGCATAGTTGAAAAATTAAAAAAGAAACACCACAAATCAATGCTCTTGAAACAAATCATAGTAGAAACATTATAGTAATATCTCATAAAATTTTTCTCACATTTAATCACAATGTTTCAACAATCAAATCAGAAAAAATACTAAATATAGTACATAAAAGTCTCTCTTTAATAAAAAATTACATCAAGGAAACTCTCCCTAGACGGTGTTTCTTCTATCTTAATATTGGAAAATATATTCATTGCCAATATATCCCAAATTAGTTTTCAACTTAACCTGCGTCATTAGATAGGAGCAAATGGTCTTATCTTTAAGCATCAGTACAAGAACCAGAATAAGAAAGAGACAAAGGAATATCTTTCACCTATCATGATAAATCCAAATATAGTTAAGCATGTAAGACACATATTTAGGCATGTAAGACACATGAATAAAGTAAAACTACATAAAAGAAATCACATTTAATTAATGATACATTTGCAAACATGTATACCAAAAGGGAACATTTATCTCATTTACTTATAACAATCACATAATGATAAGGCTCCAACATCAAGGATAACTTACACCTTACTGAAGGGATAAGCTTTCCCATGTTTGCTGTGGAAAGCCCGAATAAAACAACATAAGGAAAAATTGTAGTCAGAAAATATATTTAATGAATGGCAAATAAAAAAAAAATCATCGCAAAAGAATTGAGAAATGAAAAGGACTGAAATTTGGAAACGCTTAACAGTTAACACTATCAACATATAAATCTTCTTTCAAATATAAGATCCCCATTTGACCATATATCAGGCAGCCTACATAAGAAGGACATAGCAATCAATCCAAATGGACTTTCATCATGCACCACTCATAACAGAAATATAAGAAACATTAGTGTAACAAAAATGTGATTATATATAACAAAGTCAGACAAAGCCCAAAGGCAACAAGCTCCTACACATAAAGATGCAAAATGAAGACGATGACATAACTGATACTTTGGTCAATTGAAATACTACTTAACAAAGGGGTTCAAATTCTATGCAAGAGGAGAAACAATGCCCTTCATGAGAATACTTCTGCATGTCAAGAGTCAAGGAGGCCAAAAACTTTGTCGCCTATGCTTTATTTGCACATCTATTTAGAGAATTATGAAGAGTCAAAATTTGAATAGCTTGGCTTTTCACAACCCCTTGTGAAATAAACCAAACCAGCTATAAGACAGTGGTTAGCAAATTATGAAAAGGCCATCCTCTTCCTTTGTGCATACATAGATGATAAAATCAGTAAATTATCCCCTTCCTCCCTCTATTCTTTAGCAACGTAAATATCTAAGAAGATGCAACAGAGAGTTTATTATACAGAGTTAAACCAACAATGAAAATTATATGACTTTGCAAGCACGACATGATTCTTAATAACACAAGCAAGCTACTAAAGAGCTAACACTGACCAAGGAGGAGCACTAATTAACCCAGAAAAAATTATGAGATCATTACAACACATATGAGCACCGTGATATATTGATTCAGATTCAAATCAATTATGGTATCATTACAACGCATATGAACAAGATAACAACTTAGTTCATTCACACTACTGACCTCCTAACCTTGCGATAGAGCTGTTTCCTCTTCTTGGCAAGATGTGACATTATGCCCAAAATTTAAAAAATATGTGAATTTTTTATACCTCTCCATGAGTTGTTAACGTTGACTGTTAACTTTGTTAAGCATGCTGACTGTTACGTGTAAGAAACTAGGTGATGTGATAGGAAATCATTATAACATTCTAAAATCTTAATATTATTTATGTAAATAATTTACTTAATCCAAATATTTTCTCATGCAACGCATTCAATTTAATTTCATAAATATTATTAATGTAGTCGAAAGTGAAACAAATTATAAGATAATATATACCACAGCAGTTCGCCTAACAAACTTCGTTGCCTGACAAGACTTAAGGTAGCTCGCCTAGCGACAATTGTCATCTAGCGAGGACCTTATATCAGATTATCCTAGTAAAAAAGGGACATTACTCGGTGAAACATGTCGTTGGACGAAAACCCTCTTTAATTCCAAACAAAAAGTAGTTTACGATGAGCAAGGCCTCTAACTGGGCGCAAATCCAATTATAATTCAATCTGAGATAACTTTGCGTTGGATGATACATCTCACTAGGTGCAAAGCTGCAAATATACCTTACAAAGGCTAGAATTCGCTGGGCGACACTTGCTCCCTAGCGAGACCCTGCAGAAAGCAGAACGTCAACTGCATAAATTCCACTTTCTCTAATAGATATAAGACTCATTTACCTGTAATTTTACATCATGCATACTTACATTCAAACCATACATACACTACTAATATTACCCATACATCCAGTGTACTAGTTACTTAGTTTCAACATACAAACATATGTACTCATGGTCAATATCATTTAAGTAAATCGCAACTCATACTTAAACACAACTTTATAAGTTTACATAACCTATGTACATAAACTATACAATACAAAATGAATTCTCTAGTCCCTGTTAAGTCATCATACTTTTCATTCCCAGTTTTACTGCTTCTAAGATCCACCATTTCCATTTACTCTCGTGCAAAGCACAATCATCATAGTCATAACAGAATAAGTTAATTTAATGAAACATAACAAAGCTATCAATTTAACATACTATAGTTCAATCATTAAACATGATTCAATTCACAGCAATTATGCCATACATGTTCATATTTCCTTGAACATAAGCAAACGTCTCAATAAGACCATAAGACTCAACATTTTTCAAAAAATACGCATTGAATTTGAATATTGAGGTGACTTAATTAGACTTCCTTTTTCAAGTAGTGTTAGACATCTACTTGATCCATCAGACAACTAGCTAGACCTGGGTAATACTTAACAGATACTTCCGACTAATGTCAAGCATCCATAGGACTCATAAAACATACACTCTCTATCTGAGTACATACTTTTTGTATTAAACTCCAGGATCACAATAACCTACATATATCCCTAATTCAATGCACACGACTTAGCTACCACAGGTAACAACCCTTAAATAAATCATGAATAATCATATAGATATTAACACAATCGACATACACGTTATCTCAACTAGTGTTAACATGCACACTATCTCAAATAGCTCAATTATGTAATCTATACATACATTATTTCAAATAGATTAAATCATAATCAACATATACACTAACTTAGGCCCCGTTCGGAGTGGTTTTTGGTTTCCAGTTTTGAAATTTATAAAAACAAAAACTAGTTTTGATTTTAAGTTTTTAAAATTTTAAAAACAACATTGTTTTCAAATCTTAACCAAAACACTAGTTAGAGGTAGCAATCAAGACAATTGTCGAAGGTGATAGTTGGTGATTAGTGGTCGGAGATAGTAGTCGGTGACCGATAATCAGAGGTGACGGTTGGTTATCACGGTTGAAGGTGACGACTAATGACTGCTAGTTGGAGGTGGCAGCCAGTGATCGCTAGTTGGAGGTGACGACTGGTGATCGCTAGTCTGAAGTGGTGGCCGGTGACTGTTGCTCAAAGGTGACAGTCGGTGACTGTTGGTTAGAGGTGACAGCTAGTGATTGCGGATCGAAGATGGCAGTTGATGACCGTCGGTCGGAGATGGCGACCGGTGACCATTGATTGGAGGTAACAATTGGTGACTGTTGGTCAGAGGTAGGGGTTGGGGACTGCTAGTCGGAAGTGACGGTCGTGACCGTTGGATGAAGGTAGCGGCCAATGATTGCTTGTTAGAGGTGGCAGCCTGTGACTTCCAGTCAGAGTTAGTGGCCGGTGACCGCCAATCAGAAGTGATGGTCAATGGTGACAAGTACCGTCAAGTAATGAACTTAAATAAAAACAGAAACAGAAATTTGAAAACCAAATTTTATTGTTTTTGAAATTAAGTGAAAACTATTTCAAAAATGAGTAAAAAACCAAACAGAACCATTTGTGTCGAACATGTTTTTGTTTCCAAAATACATTTTAAAACCAAAAACCAAAAACTTAGAACCACCTCGAACGAGTCCTTAATTAGCTCAAATTAAAATTAACACATGCGCTAACTCAATTAGCTCAATTCACAACTAACACACACACACTATTTGAAATAGCTCAAAACACAATCAAAATATTGTAATTTGATTTTAAGGATAGAGGAGAATTCACCCATAGAAATCGCTCAAAAACCTTTAAGGATCAGCTCTTAGAATCATGGGTAATGAAACAGATTGTGTCAAAATCTGACACCTCTAGGTGTCACATGCAAAGGAGAGAAGTTTAAAAGAGAAAAGAGAAACGTGTGAGAGAGAATGTGTGTGAAAGGAAAAAAAGTGAGAAAGAAAAGGAGACCAAAGTCACATATAATTATTCTGATTTTCTATATGAAATTTTCTTATAACTTTAATTCCAAAGTAAATTATAATCGAAACATATATATATATATATATATATATATATATATATATATATATATATATATATATTAAAAGTTTCCAACATCCAACTAATTTCTTTGAATTATTCCAACACAATTTACTTTCCCGATTAACTTAATATTTACAACCAAAATTATATTTAATTTCTCTTTTTATTTAATTACATCTTTTTGCCTATTATTAAAAACTAGGATCTCATAGTCATGGCTTAATAAAAGGATTAAATTAATGTCTTGGATGCAAGTTTTCGATAAACATATACCTAACACATTACCTTTTACGCACAACCAATCACAATTTAACAACTAATTAAAATAAAAAAAAAATACTGTGTGCAAAATTAAAAAAAGAGGCGCATGTTTCAATTTTGCTTCTCATTATTTTCTTTCATGAAAATTTAAGTTGCACCTTTTGTCTTGTAAATCAGACTTCTCTTTATCATTTCATATATACAAGTCGTGTTGTTAGGTACGTGAGCATCCACAATGTTCTTTTTTAATTATTTGTGATGCAATTTTGTGCTGCCATTTTTTTTGTTAATCACGTCTTCTATATTATTTTTCACAATGCCATCATGCTACTGTGCTAGGTTTCGTTTTTAATTTTTCTTCTTGGAAACAAGTTTTTGAAGATGACGAATTGAATTATTGAAAATAGAGTTGTGTCTTTTTAGCTTTGGTTTTCTTGCTCTGTTTTATAAAACTCTTTTTGCGGTTTATACATGCTGCATTTATTTTTTTTTTTCATTAAGGGTAGACTAGTTATTTCATTTTTGTCATTAAATTGTGATTATCGTGTCCAAAAGTAATATGTTAGGTACCTTTTAATTGTTTATCCAAGATTTACTCATGTTAACTTTTTCTTTAAACAATAATTTCCTTTTATTAATCCTAAACTCTTACTTAACCTTTATTATGCAATAATTCTTTGTCACATTAAAAATGTCTTACACATAGCAGTTAATAACTCAATTTAAGAGTATAATTCATATATTTTTAAAATTTAAAAACACAATATCATAATTTTAAACTTGAGAGTACAATGTTTAAAATTAAAAAAAAAATAGAGGATCAGTTGTATTTAAACCATTACTTTAAATATTTGTAACTATCAAAACTTATTTATTTTATTTTCCCTCATGCTCTGGCCCCCATTTCATTTGCCAGAACAATTTAATTGTATAAAGAGTTTCAACGTAATAAAGTCTTGAATTACTTTTTTTTCTTATTTTGAAATAAGTCATCAGAATGATAATATTGTTTGGAGTAAATTATGATGCATTTCCTTATGTTTAGTGAAAATATAAATACACTTATTTTTTTTAATTACACAAAAAATTTCTTATTTTTATATATTCATTACAATGATATCTCTTATATATTTATAAATGTTACTTTAACACTTTTATCAAACTTTATACTAACATTCTCTTAAATGTACAAAAGTAATAATTAAAAAAATAAAGATACATAAATAATTATACTAGCCATAAAAAATACTAAGTAATTAGTTCTATTGTTTAATTCCAGATAACTTTATTAGTGACTTGAACTGGAATACAAATATTTTATCACTATTTCAGATCATGCTATATGAAATTAATAACTTCAATATTATGAATTTTAAAAAAAAAAATATTAACATAAGATGTTACATTTTGGATCATTCTAGCTGAAATTATTTGGTACTATTATAGATCGATTAACTAATCCATCCAAAAATGTACTAAATTTTACATATATTCCCGTTAATATGATCCGGAATTCAACTTCATATATCTCGGATTGTTTTTCACTTCCTTTGTTATCATTGCATGTTGCATGTCACACGACTTTGTAAGGGACAAGCTGTTCGATTTCCATTAAATTTTTTTATTTTTTTTATTTTATTTTTTATTTTTTTTTGTGTGTGTGTGTGATATTGGCAAAGTGGGAAAGGATACATGATGAAAACTCTGTTGCTTGCCCTGTTATTCATTACATTTTATATGGTTTGGGTTAATGGGAATATTTTTTATTCTAAGTGTAGTCTTGTGGGATTTGCAATATTGTGCATGCATGTTATGCTCTTGTCATCCCTGATTTTATGCTATATGACTGACTCCTGGTTTGCATGGGATAAAATTATTAAAAAGAATAAATTACGGATATTATTAAAAAGAATAAATTACAAATACATTTTTTTTCTTTAAATTACCAGAACTCTTTTATTTTTATATATTGATTATAGTTGTACTTTTTTTATGTTTGAAATCATTAATACTCTTTTCAACCTAAACCTAAAAGAGTGTATGCTTAACTAACTCAATTAAAAATATTCTATGAATAATTTAAATGGATATATATTATATGTGGATATAATTCTAGAAAATTAATAGAATTTTAATTAAACTATTTTAAAAATTTAAAATTATCAGAAATTAATTAAACATAAAAATTGGACTAAAATAAAATTTTTAAAATAAAAAATTATAATAAAAAATTTAAGACTTAATATATCAAAATAAATTTAACCTTAATTTTTTTTGCACACGTAGTAAATTTTTTGCACATGCTGTAAAGGCGTTAATGTCCGAGGAAAAGAAAAATTAGTTTTATATATTATCAGAAATAGTAGATACCATAATTTTTATATTCAGTAATGCCATACAAGTTAGTATACATAACACAGAATAATTGCGTTAAACGATGAAACTCAATGCTACAATATAATTGGTTAAATTTAAATAAAATTAAAATTAACACTTAGGCAAAAATCAACGGGTTGATCATTTAAATTTATTTAGTGCAAGTACGAATCTTAATAATGATGCTAATGACTTTGCTAAAGTAAAAAATTGATTTCAATCATAATTAATTTGTAATTTTTATCACATATATAATTATAATGGTTAAAAAATAAGTCACAACACAACATACTCAAAGTCGTAAGAAATGGTAGGTAATGTTATGATATATATATTTTAATCAAATATTTTCATAATATAAACTAAAATATTTTCTTATAATCATAATTATTCATAAATTTTTCGTAGTTTTAATCAATAAGTAATTTAAAAAATTTAATTACTAGAATTTAGTTTTTTTAAATAAATAAAAATGTTAATTAAATTACTATATATCATATTTTTATTTATTATAGATTAATTAAATATCTAAAATATTATTTTAAATATTTTATATTATTTTAATCAAATAATTAACTTAAAAATTAAATTACTAATATTTATTTAATTACTATATAGCATATGTGTATTTAATTATGAATTACTAGAACTTTAAATAATTTGTAATAATCAAATCATCATAACTGTATCTACTAAACACAATACAATAGTGATGGTGTTTACTTAAATTATATGTAACAAACGCAACACATTTTATTTAATTGATTTATCTTGTAACATATTTTTAATAAATATAGATTAACTTTTAAATGATTTATTTATTTAATTATTACACCACAAATGAATATTAAAAGGTAAGAAAAAATATATACCTTAATTAAATATTTTCATAATATAAACCATTCTCTCATAATCATAATTATTCATAAAATATTTTATCTTTACTAGTTAAGTATATCAAAAAAAATATTTTACTAACTATGCACTAAATGCATAGAATTAGAGTTTTTAAAGATAAATAAATAAACATTGAATTTTTTATAAAAGTAAATAGTTAATTATATTATTAAATAGTCATATGTGTACTCAACCTCTTTCACAGAGGTCTCATAGCTAGCTCGCTCTTTCAGAGTTTTGAGTTTCCTTGGATTGAATGTTGTAGTTTTCTAGTTTTCTTTTTGTCTTCTTTTTTTCTCCTTGTTACCAAAATGATGAATTCTAATTTGAATATTCATTGATATGTTTTTAGTTTATTTAAAATATAAAAATATCCATTAATATTTTTAATTGATATTTTATTTGATGTACAAAAAAATATAAACAAATAATTTTAATGTTGTTTTATTATTTCTTTTTCATTTTAATATTGGTGAAACTTTTAAAAAAATATAAATAAAAATAAAGAGTAGAAACCGTAATCAAATTTAAAAATAATGAGATTTATTACTTATTTATTTTATTCTTATACTCTTATTTTTATTTAATATTTTTTTAATTTTACTTTATTATTTATCTATTTTAATCTAGTTTTATATTTTTATCCTCTTATTTATTCCCTTTTCACCCTAAATCCTAAATATATCGATTATTAGTAATTAAAAATTTAAAATATCACAATATCAATATTAATATAAAAAACCTTTCAATTTTTTTCAAATTTAATTGAATTCTTTACTTAAATAAGAAGTCCATTAAGGAATCTCTTTTATTAAACAGGGTAATTAATAATTATTTACACCAAAGGAGAAATTAGAAAAGGACAACCTGAAACAGCATTAAGAATTCACACGTAAGAGGTAAGAAAAAAGAAAAAATGTAGACATACTCTCACACTGAAACTGAACCCAGCAAGAATTTGAACGTTGAAAAAGAGCGTCTTTTCTTTCCTCCTCTCACACTCTCACTTTGTTTTGTTCTCTTCCTTCTTCCTCTGCTGTTTCTGTAAGGTATGTTTCACCACCTTATTTTATTACTACAAGCATTTCATTTTCATTTTTGGTTGTATTCACAGGCATGTGATATTGTGAAGGTGATCCATCATCCTAAAAGCATAGAATTCTTATGGTATCAGATTTTTACTATCCCAACTTTGGTGGTGTTGAGAACCATGTTTATTACCTCTCTCAATGCTTGCTCAAGTTAGACCACAAAGTTAGCAACTCCTTATATTTTTTACAAAATTCATTGTTTCTTAATTTATTTATTTTTTTTTCATTTTAAAAGGGTCTGTTAAGAGGAAAGTGTACTCTTTTTTTTTTTTTTTTCGGGTAGAAATTTTAAATCCTGATTTGGGGAAAGAATTTCCCTTTCTAAGACCTGAAATTTAGATACAGCCTACTGGGGGGAAAGAATTGAACCTGACTAATAACTTTTGACTAGTCAGTAGAAAATTATGTATGATTGTGTTTTTGTTTTCAGTTTTTAAAACTATTTTACATTTTTTTTTTGTTTTAAAACTATTTTATAAAATTATTTTAAAGTTTATTTTCAAAAAGTATTATAAATAAGGGAAGGAGATTCAAATGTACAGTGTATTTGTTTATTATGTTATCTTAATTGATTTCGAAAATGAAAACATGAGAAGTTCACATTCCCGACATATTGTACACGTTATAGAAAAATATTTGCAAGCATGGTTCTTTTCAACAGTACGTACATTTTCATCATTGTATTTCCATAAAAATCGTAATAGTTACTTTCTACTTTTATTCTATTTTATATTATATTTTATTTTTAAATAAAATAAATTTTCAAACATTTCAAAGAATACTAAATAGAAAAAAATGTTTGTCCACTATCATATAAAAAGTTTAAAATTATAAAAAATTTTGTCCATTTATATTTGTCATTTGAATTCTTTATTTATAATAAGCTTTTATTACAAATTATATAAATAAAAAGTTCTAATTAAACTTCAATGCAAAACTATTTTTTTTAATACTATTAGTTGACAAATTAGTCACGACCAATTAATCAAGTCATGGATTAATACCTTAAATTTTTATTTTCTAAAACTAGCAAACAACCAAGCAGTAACTTTTTTCAGTAAACCATTTTTAAGAATAAAATGATACACAAACACAATATCATAATCGTCCCTAGATTAATTTTTATGAATATTATATAACTATTTTAATTTAAAAGATTGTTCTCAACTATTAATTTCATGAAAAAATAATTCTATAATTTTCCTCTTCTTTATCATACTATAATATTGAGATTTTTCTCACTTATATAATAACTTATAGAGATAAAAGAATATGAAATCATTTTCATCTCAAAACTTTAAAGCATTAGGTTTAGAGATGTTTTTTCCTTATATTACTTAACCTTTCAATTTCTATTACACAATATAAAATTTCAATTCAGTATGGGAATCACATACTTGTATTCCAAGAATTGATATTTTATCCTAGTATAATTAGCTTTAATTTTCTTTGTTGCTATGCTATCGGTATAATTTGACAGTAAAATTAAGATTGAATTATACCTTTTTTTTCTATTTTAAATAATAAATAAAGGGAGGATTTATATTTTATGCAGTGAATGCAAAAATTGTTCAAGGAGTGATTTTCCAATTTTTAATAACTTGTGCTATGGTAATTTTTATTGATTTTGAAATTTGAACTATGGAATTGTGAGTATTCAGGAGGTGGTGGTGACTCATGCTTATGGAAATCGCACTGGGGTTAGATATATGACAAATGGTTTGAAAGTTTACTATGTTCCATGGAGACCTTTCTATAATCAGAGTACATTTCCAACCTTGTACGGGGTGCTACCAATTATAAGAAAAATTCTCATTAGAGAAAGAATTACTGTAGTGCATGGACATCAAACATTCTCAACACTTTGCCATGATGCACTCTTGCATGCAAGGATCATGGGATACAAGGTTGTGTTCACAGATCATTCACTGCATGGTTTTGGGGATGTTGGAAGCATCCATATGAACAAGGTGATGCAGTTTACCTTGGCAGATGTGAGTCAAGCTATTTGTGTTTCCCACACAAGCAAGGAAAACACTGTGTTGAGGTCAGGTTTGGCAACAGAGAAGGTTTTTGTCATTCCTAATGCTGTTGACCCTGCCATGTTCAAGCCAGCATTGGAGCATCCAAGCGGATCGGAAATCGTTATTGTTGTTATCAGTCGATTGGTTTACAGGAAGGGAGCAGACTTGCTTGTTGAAGTCATTCCAGAAGTATGCCAGTTACATCCTAATGTGAGTTGTTGAAATTTGAAAACAGTGTTATTTTGTCTTGCTTGATGCAATATGAAATTTGAAACAATTTCTGTCTAACATAGAGTAAATGGCACAAAGTTAATTAAGGTTCTTTTAGGAGTATATTGAACTCCTTTCCATTCTGGTGTCCTTGACAACAAAGTTGCACCGCTAGTCTTCTGGTGCCTTGTTGAATATTTGCTTTCAAATGTGAATTTGCTGTTAAGACATGAGTTTACTGTGTATGCAATTATGCATAAAAATTAATGCCCTCTCAGTATATTCTTACAAGTTACAATCATTTATGTTAAACTTAAGATCTTGGTAGAACTCAATCCCTTTGAAGCCAGCATCCGCACCAATGATTCGTTATAATTATGGTCTCTCAGCATCTTATGTATGCAGCATTACTATTTTAATGATTTCATCATGTAGGAGCCAGAGTAAATTGTGCAACAAGAGAAATATGCATATCCAGAATAAATTACATAATTTAGAGTTTTTACAGAATACTTTCGAAGAAATATTTTGTATATCTATTTGAAGGTTCGATTCATTATTGGTGGTGATGAACCTAAGCGTGTGCGGTTGGAAGAGATGAGAGAAAAACATTCTCTTTTTTATCAAGTTGAATTATTGGGAGCTGTACCGCATGCACAAGTTCGATCTGTTCTAACATCTGGGCATATCTTCTTAACCTGGTTCAGTTCCTCCAAAACTTTACCTTTCTTGATGATGAGTTTATAATTCTGGTATTATTTGTAGTAGTTGGTCAGATCTTCACCATTTATTTTCACTATTGTTGTAACTTCCCTACCCAATATTCACTATTATACAACATTGCCAGTGTTATAAGTGAAGGACAGGGTGTACAATACAATTTCCATCAATAAGAAGGACAATAAAGCTGTTCTAACATGCATATTTCGTGCTTTTTTAAATCATTGAGGGGATTTTAGAGAGAAGTTAAATATTTTAAGCCACCCTTTACATAGGGTTGAGAGTGATGGTCCATTCACACAATCTTCCTTGAGGTTCAAAAATTGCATTGTTTTAAAATCAACAAGTACGAGGTGCTAAATATACTACACCATGACGATAGCTATTTTTAAACTAAGGATTTTTTTTAATAACGCCTAATGTTTTTATCAACCATTGACAAACATCTCAAATTCACCTATCTTTGTTTAAAAAGAGGGACTTGACTGGCAGATAGAAGGCAAGAATAAGTGTGCACCTATCTTTACGGGAGGAGGTTATTTTTACATCCAATCCAACGTAGGGGAATGGGAACATTAGTTCACCTAAACTTGGTGAGCATGAACCTTGAAGAACCGCAAAATAAGTACAAGCTACTTTCTACCGTCTGATTATGTAACCCTGGTTGGCTTACATAGCATAAAATCAATGTGAACCATGCACATGCTGATCTACGACATGAATGATGAATCTAAAAAATATCCAAGCTATTTCTAATTTGATATTACTGATTTAACTCAGTACTAAGGACATGAATTTATCTGCTGGCTGCTACTACGTTATCTGGGCTTTTAATTCTTTATTTTGATTTGAGTTCTGTCCAATATTATTTCTGTTTTAGCTGTTTTCTTGTCTGAGCTTTTCATTGTTATAGTTCCTTGACAGAAGCATTTTGCATGGCTGTATTAGAGGCCGCTAGTTGTGGATTGTTAACAGTCAGCACAAGAGTTGGAGGTGTTCCAGAGGTAGGTGTCACACATATTCATTCAGTACCTGTTTGGTATGACCATAAAGGCTCTTTATATAGTTTCTTTTTTATATAGACTATCATTTGAACTTCCATTTCTTACCAATTTCATAATTGGGTTTAATGCTACAATTTTGGATTACTATAATCAAAGGTTGATAAAGATTAATTCCCTTGTTACAGGTTTTACCGGATGATATGATTGTGTTGGCAGAACCTGAACCAGGTGATATAGTGCTTGCAATCCAAAAGGCAATAAATATGCTTCCCAAAATTGATCCTCAAGTCATGCATAATCGAGTGAGTTTTGTAGTTTAAATGGTCTTATTCTGTTCCTTTCATTGTGAAAAGTAGTTACTCTTCAATTCATTTATTTATTTTCTGCAGATGAGAGACCTATACAACTGCCATGATGTTGCCAAACGGACTGAAATTGTATATGATCGTGCTTTGATGTGCCCCAATCAAAGTCTATTAGAATCTCTCTCACGGTACATACTTTCATAGATTCAATTTGATTCTATCAGCAATATGTAATTGTACAGGAATTGAAGGAAGTCAACTGTTCATTCTGCTTCAATCATTTGATTTTGCTTGTAACATAAAATTATTTAGTCTACTTGTAACAAAAGCAGGTAATCAATGTATTTTGGGAAATTTATTTGACTAAATTACGACTTTGCTAATTGTGTTGTTGGCATAATTAGTTCAAAAGGTTTTAAATTACGTTAAGTCACAGTTGTGGTTTTGTCACCACACATTCTTAATGTCATGGGAACTTACTCATAAATATGCTCGCATTGCGGTCAGTGGAACTTCAGAAACCTTGATGTCGTGGCCGAAATTTCTGTTGCATACTGTTTTTCAAAATTTTGATGGTTTGTCTGTAGAACCCATATCTAATTTAGATAGGAGTAGGAACAAGAATCTGATTATTATTTATGGATTGTCTGCTTTATTGAAGTTGTGTCCTCTTAATATGAAAACATGTTTGCCTTAATGAATAGGAACTTACAAATGTCTGTTTTCTTTTAGATACTTGACTTGTGGAGCATGGGCAGGCAAACTATTTTGCTTGGTTATGATCTTGAGTTTCCTAGCATCTTCTGGAACTGTGGCAGGTAGGTTGGTGGTCTTGAATATGTTACACATTTTCTGCTTATTCATGTTTGGGAGATGTGATACATTTATATTTCCATGATTAGCCTGCAGATGATATTGAGGAGGTTCCAGATGTTATCTTTTCACACAACTGTGATGAAGAGAGGATGCATAAATCCTGACAATGTTATTTTGGTGAACCAAATAGCTATTGTTTGTTGACTAATCTGAAATACTAATGATATTCCATTAGCTTCCTTCAATCCAAGTTCCCACATCTTGAAATGGAGATAATATCATATGTCATTTTCTTTCATACTATTGGAGTCTATACATGTAATTGTTATTTAGAGGTACTAAAACATAACAGGTGGGGTAATCCAGAAAGGAAAATTCTGGGCTCACTACAAGCATTCAACTTTACTACAAGAATCCAGGATTTAAAGAGATCCCTGGCACTACAAGCACATCGCTCTTCCATCTTAGATTGTAAACTTTTTTTAAAGTACTGCAGGGGAGATCTGTAAGTGAGCTTTGACAACACTCTTCAACTAAACCAAAAACCTTAGGCATCATCTCTGTGGGTGACCTCAACTATACAATGTTCAATCCAACTATTCCTATCCGATCTAGAACTTCCCATCATATTTAAACTCAACAATATGCAAATATCACGTAAATTTTGCCAAAAACAACGAGGGGGTATTCTCTGGATTCTCATTCAGTTCCACTTTAGACCATGAAGAGTTTAATCATATTTGTGTATCAAAGATGAAGAGTTTAATCATGATCATGGATGAAAAAGCATATTTTAGGTTTAATATACACTTGGCATTTGCAAAGCTATTGGAAAATTGTTGACATTGTTCTTGGATTGGAGGGAAGTGGAGAGAGCAGAGCAGAAGAAAATTGTAGGCATGACAGTTTTCTCAATCCTTATTTGAATGGATAAAAAATTAATTGAAAAGTGAGAATAAACAGTAGTTCAATATTTTAAACTTTATTACCTATTGCTACCGTCATAGTTAATTTTTATTACCTTATTATATAAAAAAATTATTCCCAAAAATCGAAATATCTAACTTAAAAATATAATGAAAACACTCAGCATATGTTTATTTTAACTTAATTCAGAGAAATATTTTTTCTTTTTTCAATATAAGATATACTTATTTTAAAATAAGTTAATTTAAGCACATATGTAGCTTAAATTAATTTATTTTAATTTTTAAATTCAATTTTTCATTTTATAAAAAAAAAATAACTCTTCAAATTATTTTTTTGGTCCAACACGATATTAGTATTGATACAAAATACATTGAAAAAAATATTTTTCCTTTTAAAAATCACACTTTAAAAATATATTTTATTAAATAACCATGTTAACTAATTTGAATAGGCTGAAGAGTCTAATTGAGTTGACTGAGCATGTTAAATTGAATTATTACATAGATTTTTTGGTTTAACCAAGTGTATCCTTTATTGGAGACAAGTTTTTTAAATAGATATAAAATTTGATGTTGTTAATATGTAAAATCATTTATTTTTTTTACATTTTATAATATAAAACTCCAATTCTAACATGATAAAACGGTACATACAAATACAATACAAGATACAACAAAAGCAAGCACTTTGTTCAGTGCTGCTCACTTCTGGTTGTTCCACACACAATTCTTGTTTTCTTTATCTGTAAGCTCTCTCTCTCATGATATTTTGTGCTAATAGTAACAAACAACATAGGGTTTAAAATTGTAATCTTCCATTCAGAATTCAAGTTTCAAGAATCAAACCCTAGTTTTAATTTCTTTACCGATTAAACCCTCTGTTTTCATTGCAGACATTTTCAAACTTGAAGTCAAACACTTTCAGCTTCTCCTTTATCTTTCTTACCCATATCCTCAAAGTTGGGGAATTCGCTTCCACGGCAGCAGCTTCTTTAGCAGTAAGCTTCGCGATCTATCCATTCTTTTGTTTCCTACTCAGATCTTGCTGTTCTTGAACACTGTTTAAGGAACTTTTCTGATTTGGGTTTATGAGAAAGTAATCAAGTTTGCTTATTGATTTTAGATATGGTTTTAGTTCGAATTCAATGAGCTTAGTTACATAATTCTCTTGATAACTTTGTGTCTCAGCACATCTACGGCTTTTCGGGTTATCTTTAAAGGAAGTCTTCTAATTGTAACCTAAAAGATGACAAACCGCTTACTTCAATGAACCGACTTCTCTTTAAACATGTTTTGTGGTAATAATGTAAAAGATGGCAAACCGCTTACCTGGATGAACTTTGTGTCAATCCTTATCTGAATTCTACTGCCCAATATAGAATATTCATTAGGATGCATTAAACATTGTTGTATAGAGGAATGTTAGCAACACACAACACACTCTCTCTATTGTATTTCCTCTTATTGATTAAATATTGTATTTCCTTTTATTGATTAAATTTTATTGAAAACTACACAATCAGAAGAGATACTTGTAAAAAGCGAAGTGAGACATGCCAAAATATGTGAATTCAAATAAATTTCAACCAAGTGTGTTAGAGTGTATATGCTAGCATTTCTCGTGTTGTAAAGTATAACTATTACTTGTGGGTTTACATAATTCTCTAAATAATCTTGTGTAGTGTATACTAAATTCACAGCTCATGTACTGTATGTGGGGTGGGTTCTCTTTAATCTTTAAGGCTTTGGTTGATAGAGAGAAGGGAAATAGAGTGGATTGAAGGAAGTATTGAAATAATAATGCAGAAGGTGACAAACTGCCAACCTATGCTTGAACAGCATGTCAATCCTTATCTGGATTCTACTCCCCTTCGTAGATTATCCACACAGATGCATTGAACATTATTGTATATCGTAACTACTACTTGTGTGGCTTACATAATTCTCTCAATAACCTTGCATAGCGTATACTAAATTCATGGCACATGTACCCCTTACCAATTTCTCTTAAAAAAACTCTTATGGTAATAATGTAAAAGATGCCAAAGTCAAACACAAACCACTTACCTACACAAACTGTGTCATCTTTATCTTAATTTTACTCCTTTATGTTAAATATCCATGCATTGAATTTGACTATTATTCTATATCTAAACTACTACTTTAGTACTTTATATGGCTTAAGTTAAGATACACTCAAACACCAATTTAAACGTTCTCTTTTTTGTATATGCTATTCCCATCTGTAGCTTTCTCTGTGGGTTCTTGTGATGTATGCAGGATATAGGATTTACGTTGAAGCTGGGAAATTATGGCCGATTTGGAGAATTTGCTTTTGGAGGCTGCAGGGCGAACTGGTACAGCTGGGAGAAATCGCCATTCTCTTCCACCTTCAAGGAGACGACATGATGGTGCTTATTCTGATGGTGGGAGTGATTCTAGGGATGATGATTCAGACAATGAACTTAATTATGCGAGCAGAAAGCCCTCTGGATCTCAAGTTCCTCTGAAGAAAAGGTTAGATCCAACAGAAAGAGATGATGATTTGGGAAGTCAGGAAGAAGCAGATGATGATGGCCGCAGCGACCATGATGGCGATAGCAGCGATGAATCAAATATTGGTGATGATCTCTACAAGGATGAGGATGACAGGCGGAAGCTTTCTGAGATGACTGAACTTCAAAGAGAGATGATCTTATCAGATAGGGCTACAAAAAAGGATGATAAAAATTTATTGGGGAAGATAGCATCGAAGCGTGAGAAAGGAAAGGTACCAGTGCCCAGAAAACAGTCTCCCCCTATGTCTTCATCGCGCATGCGTGCATCTGCCAGATCTGCAGACAGGTCAGCCAAGAATGATGCACTAAATGAATTGCGTGCAAAGCGATTGAAACAGCAACATCCAGAGGCTCACCACAGATTGAGAGAGGCATCAAGAAATGCAGGCCCCCGGCATTTTTCTCCACCAAAGCGCAAAACGTTCACATCAGCAAGTCTCAGTAGTTCAAGTCATAGTGAGAGTGAAAGTAGGTCCCACAGTGATGATGATGCGTCAACTGGGGATGGAGGAATTGTTGACAGTGATGATGATAGGGCACTAGCTGGGTCTGAGGGTCCATTGTTTCAGGATATAAAGGAAATAACTATTCGCAGATCTAAACTTGCCAAATGGTTTATGGAGCCTTTCTTTGAGGAGTTAATAGTTGGTTGCTTTGTAAGAGTGGGCATAGGTAGATCAAAAACTGGACCTATCTACCGACTTTGCATGGTGAAAAATGTTGATGCTTCAGAACCTGATCGACAATATAAATTAGAAAATAAAATGACATACAAGTATTTGAATGTTGTTTGGGGAAATGAAAGTTCTGCTGCTAGGTGGCAAATGGCTATGGTTAGTGACTCTGCTCCACTTGAAGAGGAGTTCAAACAGTGGGTTAAGGAAGTAGAGCGCAGTGGTGGCCGGATGCCAAGTAAACAAGATGTGTTAGAAAAAAAACAAGCTATACAAAAAGCCATAACATTTGTCTACTCAGCAGCTACTGTGAAGCAGATGTTACAAGAGAAAAAGTCTGCCTCAACAAGACCACTAAATGTTGCTGCTGAGAAGGATCGGCTGAGGAGGGAATTGGAAATAGCACAGAGTAAAAATGATGAAGCAGAGGTGGAGAGGATCAAGACAAGACTGCTAGAATTGGAGGCATCCAGACAAGCAAAGCAGAAGGATGCCAAGGCATTGAAGTTGGCTGAGATGAATAGAAAAAACAGGTTTGAGAACTTCAAGAATGCTTCTGAATTGAAGCCGGTCAATACAGGTTTGAAAGCAGGGGAAGCAGGCTATGATCCATTTTCAAGGAGGTGGACTAGATCAAGGAATTACTATGCTTCAAAACCTGGTGAAAAGGCTGCAGCTGGAAATAATAGTGTCAATGGCCTAGTGACTGGTGCTGGCAGCAATGGAACAGGAGCACCAGTGACAGCTGAGGCTGGCATGGTGGCTACTGCTGCTGCCTTGGAAGCTGCTGCTGATGCTGGGAAGTTGGTGGATACAAGTGCTCCTGTGGATCAAGGAACAGAGTCAAACGTGCTGCACAATTTTGAGCTGCCAATTTCATTAGCATTACTTCAAAAGTTTGGGGGGGCACAAGGAGCTCAAGCAGGATTTATGTCAAGAAAACAAAGAATAGAAACAACAGTAGGATTTAGAGTCTTGGAAAACGATGGCAGGAGACATGGATTGACGCTGACAGTCAGTGATTACAAAAGAAGAAGAGGGCTTCTTTGAAATTTGTTGCTGCTCTTTCAGTAAGCCAGTTGAGGTAAGTTCAAGGTTCTATGAGCCAAAGGTGATTTATGTTACTGTAATATTATGTATCTTAAATTTTTTAAGTGCTCATGTAATGGACTAATGTTTCCATATATTTTTTATTTCTTTATGCTCAAACACTGAACAATAGATATTTGATAAATGTTAGTGAAGAATGTGTGATTTAACAATGATATTTTGCCAGCTGTTTGAAAGCTAAAGAGAGAGCATGCTAAATGAACTGAAAATATGATATCGTGGGGAAATATTAATACAGAAATCTGTCCTCATGAGTTGGAAACATTATTGTACAGAAGAACTTTTTTGTTTCAGTTTCAATTTCAATTTCCTGTGATCTTGTCTTCTGGTATAGTAAGGTTCTCGTACGATGGCTGTAGCTGTCACGGCAATAGTAGCTACCTCATTGGCTCATTGTATTGACGACAAAATCATAAAAAATTAATGGCATGTGAAACTACAATGTCACTTGTGAAGCAAAAGTAGAGAAATACATGGTCAAGGAATTCATGATATGGTTCTTATGGAAGATATGAACCTTGTTATTTGCATAATATCTGCTATGTGGACAAGAGAAACATCTGAATAGGAATATACCTCGTAGTTACCACTTTCCATCTAAATTGTGCTTTTTGGGGAAGTTGAAGAGGCAAGGAAAGGTTATCGGAGGTTAAGGTGGAGGGCCTAACTGTCTCTCATCATGGGAAATATATTTGGACAATTTGATCTCTTCAATAGTTTAGATTCTTTTTTCCTCATCCTCCTTTCCAATTTGTCTCCCGGACAAACATCCTTTTCTCTGTGATCACTTTCTATTGCTGTTACAAACTGAAGATTTTTTTATACTAATTTCGAAGAATATTTTAGTTTGCAAAATTGGACTAGATTGAAAAAGAAACTACAAATCAGAAATAAAAAGGAGAAACCAACGATAATCGGTTGGATAAGTGGTGGGATCCAGTTAGCAGAACGCACAAGCCCACAAAATGAATGCAACTTTCATCTACTTCCACTTTTGTTGTGGATATTACAACCATTTCACCCGTTTAAGATAATCTTCATTATCGGAGGAGCTCTGCTGTCATTGTGCTTCTGCACACGAGATCCTGGTCATTGTGTTTGCATTCGCAAAGACACTAATCTAACTTTTGACCCTGTTTACATGACCTGCTATTCGTTTGCAACTAACAGTGAAGTTTGGTTCAAAATCGTAAACCTCAAACCTTTTCGCTACGCTTGCCTTGACCTTTGAGGGGACCAATTTCATGATTCAAAATCTGTTTTTCCAGGTTGATTTGCTTTGGAAAATGTTTTACACTTAAATAATGAATTCTGTTTTTTTAAAGAAAATTGTTGCCTGTTAGTTATGAAGATAGAAGACTGAGAAGAGGAAGATAGAAGAAAAGGAACGACTTAAAGTTCTAAAGGTGGTTTAATGTCTTTTCCTTTTGCTCTAAAAACGAGGGACCTGGAAGTTATCCATTCATCAAATTGTCATTTTCCATTAAGGGAGCATTGGTTGTTAGCTTTGTTGTATGACACTTGTATCACATGTAATTGTCTGCAAGTTGCTTTCATTGTTTTGGTTGTGAATGTATATCTCGTATAGTACGATGAACACCTTATACAGTGCTGATGCTATAGTTGGAAACAAATACAATTAATCATTACTAAGATTGGTATTCGGAGACCGTTTAGGAGGCAGATATTTACATAACCGCGCATTATAATTCCCTAATTATGACATCTATGCTTGTTGGTGCATACAGGATAGTGAAAGTATATTCACTTGTATCACCTGACGTTTTCAAACTGAAACTTAAGATCATTTCTCGTTTTTCAAAATTAGGTGTTTAACCTGATCACAAGTAGTTTTTATATAAAGATTTTTCCAGTTTTTGACTTTTTGTTCCTAAAACAAATTTGCTTATTTAGGACTTTTTCTTTAGCTGTGTTTAACCTTGCGACTTTATACACTCTTTTTGTTTTGTTGAAGGTTTGAATCACATTTGACTCCTAAGTTGAAGGGAAAAAGTATTTAATAAGATAAATAGCCTTGATTAAAAAATTAGTTAGTGAGATTTCAACTTCTATAGATATACATGTATGTTTTGTCAGTATATGTGCATATCTTCACTTTAAAATAGCTAAATCTTCACAATTGTCATAAACTTGTGGATGGGGCAAGTGCCTTAGTCTAATTAAGAAATGAGAGAAGTTTGATTCCCTGGTATAAGTCAGTGTGATTCTATCCCAAACCAAGCCAGGTGAGGTACAGTAACACTGCACCTAAAAATATAATTATCATGTCAGTCGCAGACTTTGTTTACTTTTATTTTGTCAATTTATGCTTGGTACTATTTGCACGGTAATTCAATTGACGTAAATCACAAGAGTTATGTTGTGCAATAACCGCTACTGAAATAAATTAAGTGATAATCCTTTGATCATGCAGAATCATTTCCCACTGATAATATGAAATAGTGATGCCCTTTGCATCAGACCAAACAATAGAAGAAGAATTATTTATTTTTGCATAGAGCCTCGGTCCTCACTATTTAGGTATTGACATACTAAATTTGTTCCATCAAGATTGTTTATAGCTAGAAATTATCGGAGGCCATCCAATCCAGTGAGTGGTGTGACTTATGCTGCATGCCATTATTATTCTTGTGGCAACAGAGGTTGGCTCCACTGAGAGTCAAATCTATTACTTCTTCCTTACTCAGTGTAGAACTACGTAACCTATTATGCTATATCATATTCTTTGTCCCACCGCCATCAGCGCCTATACCCATCAAAGTTTTCAAATGGAGGGTTCTCATTGGTTTTGGCTTTTGAGAATGTAAATGGATGCATGTTACATGCAACTATATATTCTGCCTCATTTGACAGGTGACAACTACTTTTCATTTGGCAACAAAATGTTCAATCTAAGGGTCAGAAATGGGAAGCCATTCGTCATGGCATGGTGTCCTAATTTTCTAGATCTAGACCCACTTACTTGATGGCTTTTCCCCACCATATATGGTACGTATCAAATGGAAGATTCTTCTACTGCAGTGGCATGGCATCATTAACATGCATTCTCTCCTCATAGGTGTCTACGTCTAAGTGCTACACAATTAGGTGGAGGGTCCTTTCCGAGTCACCTATTCTAACCATGAAGAGATTATGGGGATTAGACTCAAAATCACACACACTGCACACATACCAATTTTTTGGAATTTTACAAAATAAAAACCAATCAGACCAACTATAAGAGCAAACATCCCATCAAATATCTCTACAAAATTGCTAGATTGTCACAAGGGTGCGGCTTCAGGTTCCTTAATGTTTACATATCCAATTTGTCTATAAATATATATAGAATGACTTTGATGTAACTGTTTTCACAAATTTAGAAACAATTTACTTTTGCAAAAGACATGGTTTGTTATAATAAAAAATTGTATAAATACCAATGTGTTGTTACTTGGTTCTAGATGTGAGTCTTGGAGCACAAGTTATGAAATTTCTTAGTAATTTTGTTCCATGACACCAATGTGATTGGATAGTACACAAGTAAAGAGAGTCTAACCACTATAATGTATAAGTAAAAATGTTTGATTTTGAGCCTATAAAAAAAATGTTTGATTTTGAAATAGATTGTCTAGCTTAATTAATTGAGGTCAACCCCGCTTATATTTGAGAGCCAAAAATGATTAGAATATGTATCTTAAGAAAATTAGTTGTCTCTTAATGAGGCAAAGAAATTGGGGAAGTATGATATTTTGTGTCACTAAGTGCTTTCATATAAATTTAATTTCATTCATGTAAGATTCTTTGAAGAATTTTCAAGATTACGCTCCATTGCACAAAGTACTTTGGTTACCCTCATTTTTGTACAATAGACTATTGAGTTGAGTTTATTAGTAGTTCAAGTAAAGGTCGTAGATTTATTCGTAGTTAGTGCAGACTCAATGTAATGCACTACCTGTCACTGTCACACATAGCATCAAAACACAAATACAAGTTGGAATATAAATTAATAAAACTCTTGATATACTACTGATTAATAGTATTAATTATTCAATGACTTATTTTATAAAAAAAAAAATGTTAGTTGTTTTTAAAGGAGTCAAATCTACTACTCTCTCCTCCTGTTCTTTTTAATCATCCAATTCACCTTATCACTTCTTAATTATTCAATTACACATTAATAAAAATTAAAAATTCAATTTTTAAATTGTTTTTAGTTTTTGTAATAATTTAAAATTAAATAATATAGAATTATCGCTAGTGCTTCAAAATTAAATCCTTAAAATATATTTCAATAAATTATACCATACATATCTCTGAAACACTTTTAGTTAAATAGTACTTTATTTTTTTTAATTTTACAAATTACACTCCTTTTTGTGACTAGGAAGAAATTGCACTCCTCTTTCTTAAGAGATTAATATGCACTATATTTATTGTAACGTAAACAGATTTGTCAGCGGAGATATGGACAACTATATGGATGAGTTTCATAAAGGGATTTATATTTTAATTTCTTAAACTTACAAGATCATTATCAATTAATTTTAATCAATATAACGATTGCTTTTTAAGGATATAATTAATAAAATGATTGTTTGAACACCCATAGTATCAACTTTGTAATTTCACTCAAAAATTTCATTTCATATTTTGAAATCTCAAAGTCAATAAAGTAACCGCTATTAATATTAGCAAATATTCGAAACTAGTAGTTCTAAGAGATTCATTATCGTTAAAATGGAGTAAATTGTACTAATTTCAAACATATATTAATATTTACGAAAAAATATTTTTTTAAAAAAAAGCAATATAACTTAAGCATTTTTTAAGAAAAAAATATAATTGACTCTCAAAATATTAAATTTTAATTATACTAGTGGATAATACACATATTAACAACTCATAGGTCATTTCCTTTTATAACATTAATTTATTATATGTTTGGATTAAGTTTGCAAAAATTTAAGTGTGGATTAAACTTTAATGTATTGTAAAAAGAACTCAAGTCTTGTGTTTATAAAACTGAATTTCGAAGAAAAAATTTATTACAAAAATAATTTTAAAAATAACAAAACATGTTATCAAAATGAAGTTAGTCTCCAAATTAAATTTAAAACATTTTCACCTAAAATACCCTTATATTTATCGGAAAGAATTAAATATGCTTTCTATAATTTCCTTATAGATTGTTTTATCTCACTACAAATTTAATGTGAGAGTGTAAAATAAATGAGTGTGGCAATAATATGGCACTTTTGATGATGTGATATAAATTTGAATTGACGCACGACAAACCCTTGCCCACAGTTGAATAATAGGGTACACCAGCATTCTGCATTGGCAATGACAATTTTTGGACGCACAAAGGTGGCTTTAGGTCAAAATGTCATTATTTACGGAACCCTCTGAAAAGACTTCTAATATGTCGTTACTTTAAAATAAAACCACTTTAGTTCTCTATAAAATTTTATTTTATGAAAAATATCATGTCATTATATTTCATCAAACTATAGAGAATTCCGAACTCTTCAAATAGTATTAATAATAACTATTTGATTAACATTTAAGAATGTAAATGCAATAAAGTTGAAAACTCATCAGGAAGTACTAAAGTCTCTCAAACAAATGGAATCAACACATTAAAATTGTGTTTAAAAATTTTTATAAATATGAATTATATGGTTGGTAGAGTGCTAAAGTATATATACAAGATAAGGAGATGTGGATTCGAATTATTTTATTAATAAAAACTAACTTTTTATTTAAAATGAATAGTTATGAATGAATTAAGTAATTAACGTACTTACTTATAAAAATATAATATTTTTTTATAAGCAAGAGGAAAGTATAGTTAATTAGATCAGCATGTACTGTTATGTATATGTAGGAAAGAGAACAAAGGACAAAAAAATAATTAGTGAATTCATATACAAAATTGAATATTTAAGTGTAAGAAAGGGATTAAATATATTTTATATTATTATTGATTACAATGTCTAAATATTTTTTTTTATAAATCAACGTCCAGACTTAAATATAAACAAAATATAAATTAAGTCATACTAATTAAGAATATTAATTAACTAGCGTTGTTTAATTTTCTTAATCTTATTAAAAATTATTTTTATTTCTTAAAATAATATTCATGCTATTTGATAGAAGAATTTAATTTCATGAAAATTGCTTCAAATAGTAATAGTTTCTCATCATTTTAAAAGTTAAAATAGGTCATTAAAAATAATTTTTGAATCAAACAAAAGGTACTTTTTGGATTATTTATTTAAATAATGAGATAAGTTATTTTTTTGTTTATCTTAATGTTAAATAATTATACCTAAGTTAAATAGGCTTATATATATTCAAGTTAAATGGGGATATTTTAGGCTAACATTTTTCTAATCTTCTCTTTGGTTTTTCATTTTGTAAGAATGATTTATTTTAATTTGTGTAACTTTTTTTACTTTTTGCTCCAAAAAATATATAAAGTGAATGATATTTGAAAATTATAATTTGAAAGACTAAATTAAATATTTATTTCAATTGTTATTGCTATTAAAATATAGTCCAAACTTCTAAGGGGTTTCTTTCAATAGTTCACAGTTTCAGTTTCCTTGTTGTATGTTAAGGATAAATAGATAATAGATTCCCATACTCAATGCAACCATTAATGTAACTTTCACACTTTTGTCCGTTGTGTTGTACAAAATCACTATACATCACTTTCATTTTCCTATCACAAAAACTTCAAAGAAATATGTGCATGTTATGAAAATCACATATGCTTGTACCGGGCTAGATGGCTTGTTCCCATATTCCACTTTACCAATAAATTAAATTTGTTCAGCGAATATATGATCTTCAATCTTAAAAAAAAAAAACATCACACGGAGAATAACATCATTTTCACATGGTTGGAAACCTACGAAGTGATGAATAATTCTTTTAAAATTAAAGTAGCTCACCACACCAAATTCTCCTTAAACAATAAATAAATGGATGTAGCTGAGAAACTACCTAGACATTAAGCAACATATTCATCAAGTCACAAAAGAAAAGCAATAGGGAATGTCAAATATATTCATGTGGGACATACCCAAAAGGATAAACAAAACCAAAAATAAACATCACAATCTTTGTTCCAACCTGGAATAAGCATCAATTGCCTAAGTGGTCCAAAGTGGACCCCACTACCCCCATTCATACCCTTACATATATACTCGTGATTGTTAGCAAATTATTCCTTCAATTAACATAAGCAATGCAAATTGACTAAGAAATATGGATTCATATTTTTTTAATTATGAAACTGGGAACCATGTGGTTGCATGGCTCCACCAGCAACAGCAAGAGTCACCAAAACACGGCCACGCGAATCTGTTCTTGGGATTCTTAATCAAATTTTTTAAAGGGCTAATAATAAGAGTGAGTTATTAATGTAAAGTAGTTTGATGGACATAAGTGGCATCTTAGTTGGACATAATAGACTCCTCCCTTACTCAAGAGTTCAACTTGGATTTAATTATTATAATTCTTACTGTGTCATTTTCAAACTTGTCCAACAAACATTCTTTGTTTTGTCCTCTTCAATCTGATGCAATACACCACCCCATACTCTTTACCTAACCAACCGACCAAGATCCATTTCCATGCACATTCCTCTCATGAGAGTTCGGATCAACCTTTCAAAATGGTCAAGTTTAATCAATTGTTTTTTAATTGTGATTTCATATACCTTAATCGTGGCTTAATTATAAATCTGCATGTGCCTTTAGTGGTCCTGAATTCTTAATCCTTGGAGCCAACACGCAGAAATTATGATGTGATTATTTCTCTTTAATTCTTTTTTTTTACTACGTTATTCAGATTTATAATCTTATTTAATTTTTTAGCCTTTTTTTATTACCATGTCTTAGTTTTTAAAATATTAAGCTTGAAATAAAAATATAAACAAAATACTATAATTCACAGAAATAAAATTTGAGAGATGAAATTAAAATTGAGTTCAGACTTCATAAATAAGAATACATGTTTATAGGCTTGCAACAAATATGAAATTTACTAAAGAAATTTTAGCTACTATAACATTAATTTTATTGAAATTACAATAGTTACATTAATATATAAAACTAAAGTTGGCCCTTAAGATTATGCTTAAGTAAAATTTTATATATGTCAATGTTTTATTTGTATCAGCTTCATTCATTTAACAAAACTGGACAACAATCATTTCTTTGTGTGGAGATCGACATTCTTTTGTTTGGCTTGAATCATTCATTTTGAGACTTTGACATGAATTGCTCAATTAGAATCTATAAATGAAACAAAACATTAGATGATAAAAATGTAGTATTTATTATATTTTTGCACAGAGCCTAAATAAAAACTTGATCACATATTGTGTAGGAGAAAAGGTTGTAATTGCATATGAGAAAAGGTGATGATATTATATATGAGAATTATAATGAGTATGAGTGATATAATAATAAGAATAAGGACCCAATGTAGTAGAGGTATTTCTCGGCATGAAAAATTAAATAAAGCTATGTGTTTTTTGTAGTGTGTTTTTGCAAATATTAATAATATTTTGACTTATAAAAAAATAAAGCTATATGTTTCTAAGTGAACTAGACATCATGATAAGTGTTATTTGGATGGTGTGCACAAATAATCTTATAGGTTAAAGTATTTTTACAAAGTCAAGTAACCTTGTGTATGTGTGTATTTTACTTGACTTTGTAAGGATACTTATAGGTTACTTTCGCAAAAAAAATAAATAAAAAATGATGCTACATTTATACCAGACTAAAAACATAAATTATATTGTGTTGCATAAGTATCTTATTGTGAATGTATAGAATATACATGTATTTGTTTAGGCTACTTATTTCATTTTCATACACCGATTATGGTAAAATGTATCTGAATCTTTTTCTTTTTGTTTTCTCGTATATGTGTTGTTGGTAAGGTGATGTCACTTATAACTGCAAGGATGATGGTAGAGAGGAAGCATAGACTTTCTTGGTTTCTTTTATTTTTCAATCTTGTTTTGGGTTGTAAAGTTTTGATAGATTGTGACAATATTTAGGTTAAATTAATAATAATAGAATCTTATGTTTGATCTATTCATTTTATAAACTTGTATGGCCCTTAGTGAGACAAATTTTAATTATTTATGAAATGAAAGTTTTATGTAATATTCTTTACCATGCGAGATAAAATAATTTTACATCTATCATATGTATTTTTGCAAAAAATATATATATATATATATATATATATATATTATTTTTTACTAAATTTATTATTAATGTAGTTAGGGTAAAGGGTGTTAGACTATTAACAAGAAAAATATTTGTTCATAGGAAATTATAGTAATTGTGATGCCATAACTCACAATTATTATTATTTTGTACCTATCATACATGTTCGTAATCTTAATTGTTGTTAACATGGTTTTTTCCTCCTTCTAGAATACTTTTCAATGGCAAATTTATTAGAATGAATCAGACTAATTAATACACCATCAGATCTTGTCGAATTATACATATTATTCTTACTTATTTTTACATATTTTTTATGGTAGTAAAACGGGACGGGTTACATAAATCGGTCCACGAATCTGCTAATATATATTTTTAAAAAATTATAATATTTATATAAATTAATAAAATAATTATAATATTAAAATATAAAATAAATTATTAAATAAAATTTATAAAAATAATTTTGTTAAGAAAATAAAATAATTTTTCATGAATTTATTTTATTTTTTTAAAATCCTAATATTATAATAAAAATAAAATCAATTACATAAGATTTACTTTTTGTAATTTTTTTATTTACTTTTGTAAAATCATACTTTGTTGAGAAAATAAAAAAAAAATTATAAATAACATTTTATATTATTTTTTAAAAAATATAAAAATATCTTTCTAAAATTTTGTGCTTATGACAAAGCAGGTAAACCCACCCAACCCGTTTTGGCCTGCCAAAGACGAAATATCAGGACTCTTTTGCATAGAAATACACAATAATGTTCTTTTAAATTTTAAAGTGTATTTTTTTATAGATAATATATTAATTATTTGTGTGTTAATTTCTACATTAAAAGTATTTGAATCAACCACTTCTTCTTTCTCTTCTCCACAAACTTTTAAACTGTGTGTTAATATAAAAGAAGTATGATGTAATGTTTTTTAAAAAATAAGATTTGTGTGGATAAAAATATTATAGATATTTTTATGTGATTAGAAAAAACTTTTAATGTTCAACTTATTACAAAAATTACAATAACAATTAAGTCTATCTTTAGTAACATGATTGACTCTTTCATAATGATAACATAGGCAAAATATTTCACTCAGAAAACCTTGAACTTTCCGTTTGCTTTTTCTCAAAGACCGGTCAATTGCAAAATCTTTGTTTCAAACTTTTTACTTTGGCAACCTTTTAAATGGAAAATCCTTTACCTAATTAAGCCTTTTGGTTTATGACATCCATTAATCATTACGACACAATGAGAGAGCTACCCTGCGTTAATTGCCAAATCCCTTAAAGAATCCTTATAGATTCGTTAGTATTTATCTTCGTCAACTCAATTTTATTTTTATTTTTTTTAATAAATGAGAGAGTGATAGAACGAATACAATATTTCATAAATGAGAATTTATATAAATTTACAACTAATCTTAATTTTGTTAAAACAATCTTGATGGAATATATGATATTATGTACTTAAACATAATACAGTATTTAGGTTCATAAATTAGTTATCATACATATAGTTTAGGATATTTACTATTTTTTAAAGTAGTTTTATATTAAAAATAGTATATTTGATTTTAGCAGATTATCTTTCATGTAATAAGATATATAACTACAAAACTGTTAATGGAATGGTCACGAAATTATCTTCCTTTATGGTACCAAAGCTAAGAGATTGAAATCCTCTGTTGCTTCCATCACTTTCTAAGACTTTTCTCTACCCTATTTTTTTTTTTCTTCTCCTCTCCCTTGTCTATTTCTTGCGTCAGTCACCATGACTGACTCTAAGAAATTATACCTAACTCTTGTTGTATCAAACTTCAAGAACCATATCTCTATCACCCTGAAGATGGAAAACGTCCAATATGTGACATGTATAGAATTGTTCAAGATTCACGCACA
Source organism: Psophocarpus tetragonolobus (assembly GCA_037954015.1). Classification (NCBI taxonomy): domain Eukaryota; kingdom Viridiplantae; phylum Streptophyta; class Magnoliopsida; order Fabales; family Fabaceae; genus Psophocarpus; species Psophocarpus tetragonolobus. The sequence continues at coordinate 32,034,356 of CM075690.1, read as the reverse complement.
TTGCCACAAAATGTTTCACCACATCATTCCATTGAAGTCAGGCAAGGAGACAATGTTGAACATTGATGCTGAAAAGAAATTGTGGTCAATCCTTGATGCTATGGTTCTTAAATGGATCTATACAACAATCCTCCACAAACCTATTGCATATGATTCTTGAACCAGATACAACGGCAATGAAGGCATGGAATAAATTGTGTGATATATTCCAAGACAACAAGAATGTTCAGGTTGTCACTCTTGAGCAAGAATTCTCCCATACAAACATGGAGGATTTTCAAATGCATGTGTATTGTCAACGACTCAAGGAGTTGTTGGATCAACTCAAGAACGTCGGTACACCAATTTCAAATAATTGTTTTGTTCTTCAAATGGTGGTTGGCCTTATTGAGGCTTCCAATGGAGTTGCGACACTCATTCACAAAAGCCATTCTCTCCCATCATTCTATCAAGCTCGCTTTATGCTCACTTTAGAAGAAGTTGGTCTTACGAAGAAGGTTGTAACTTGTGTGGGTTCCGCCATAGTGGCTTAGGATACTGACGACTCTCACTCTCCCATCAAGACTTCCCAAAGTCGTAGCAACCATGGTAATAAGAAGGGCAAAAAAAGTAACAACAGTGGCAGAAACAATACAATCGAGGTGGAGGCAGGAGCGGTGGTGGTGGCCATCGTGGTGGCTGCAATGGTGACTAGTAGAGGCAGTCTGACCGCAACAACAAGTGCACCAATACCAGTGGCTACTGGACAATGGATGTGGCCATGGATGCCTTGGGCTATTCCACCTTGCCCATACCCCTCATCACCCTCTTCACCTTGGGTCAAACCCGAGTAAACCAGCAGCCTAACCAAGCATCATCGGGCCAAAACTACCACAAGCATACACAGTGGCATCAACTTCACAACCTCAAACCGACATGGTAGACGCAATGAACACTTTTGAACTTAATCCTTCATATGCAAATTGGTGGATACTAGTGCCACTTCACACATGACATCTGGCAAGGTACTCCTGCACCTTTTTTTAATTTGAGCAATAATCGTGGTATATTTGTTGGTAATGGTCATTTAATTTCAATTCATGGTTATGGTCACACTAGTTTTCCTCCCCCAAAGCTTCCCTTAGCCTTGAAAAATGCACTTAATGCACCTAAAATTATTAAGAACTTAGTATTTGTTTGAAAGTTCACAACTAATAACTCGATGTCTGTTGAATTTGATCTTGTTGGTTTTTCTATGAAAGATCTCAAGACGGGGATGCATTTAATGAGATGTGAGAGTTGGGGAGACCTTTATCCAATCACAACCACTACCACCACTCAAGTCACTTCACCATCTGCTTTTATTGTTTCAACTTCATCATTATGGCATGCTCGTTTAGGTCATCCAGGACCATCTGTTTTAGACTTTCTTAGGCAAGATAAATTTATTGAGTTTCATAAAAATCATAATTCTCATATTTGTCACTCTTGTCACTCTTCTAAGTATTACATTGTTATGCCTTTTGATATTATACATACTAATATTTGGACATCTCCTGTTTTGAATTCTTTGAGACATCGTTATTATGATTTGTTGTTGGATGACTACTCTAATTTTTTGTGGACATTTTTGTTGTCTAAAAAGTCTCAAGTTTTTTCTATTTTTCTATCCTTTAGAACATTCATCCACACTCAATTTTAACACATGTAAAGAACATACAATGTGATAATGGTAAGGAATTTGACCATTTTGGAAGTTTTGTACAAAAAAAAAAGGTTAGTCTTTCGATTTTCTTGTCCACATACATCATCACATAATACGAAATCTGAAAGAAAAATGTGTACCATTAATAATATTTCTCATACTTTACTTGCACATGCATCTTTACCACCTTCATTTTGGCATCATGTTTTGCAAATGGCAACTTATCTTCTTAATATTCTTCCAAATAAACAATTAGAATATGAGTCACCACTCAGGATTCTTTATAAAAAAGACACCTCCTACGCTCATCTTAAGGTGTTTGGTTGTCTATGTTATCCACTATTTCCCTCTACTACCATAAAGAAACTTCAAGTCTGGTTCATTCTGTGTGTTTTTCTAGGATATTCATCTCATCATCGTGGTTACAAGTGTTATAATTTGTCCTCTTGTAAAATCATACTCAGTCGTCATGTGATTTTTTATGAGACTCAATTCTCATTTGGTAAATTACACAATCAACAACCTCACTTATAATTTCATGGATGATAATCCTTTTCCTTACATGATCAACCACTTAACCTCTCGAACTACCTATACACACTAAAAGGGAGAAAAAAATTTTGAAAAATCATGGTTCCCGACTCCTATAAAATTCTGTATGGATTAAATATTAAATTTAAATAGTTATAAAATGTATGTCAAACACTAACTAAGGTTAGGGATTAGTGCAACTATTTTTTAAAATAAAAAATAAGATTATATAACTAAAAGATAGAGAAATAATACCATATATGTCATTCATTCGATAAATTACAATAAATTACAACCATGTTACTTACAACAAACATACAAAAACACCCAACCAATAAATAAAAGCTAGATGTTCTTATTTTTTTACAATAAAAGCTATCATCTTAACTAATATAATGTTCTAACTCAATCTATATTTTATTCGGGGTGTTATTTTTTAAGTCCAGACTTATAATGGGTCACCAAATCAAAATGGACTTTTTAAAAAAATATTTAAACTTTAAATCTTATAAATTGTAATATTACTAAAGAATTAATTTAAACTATTTTTTGCACAAAAAAGCTCTGCAAGTTATCTTTATTATTATGTGACTGAGAAACTCGAGAGTCCATTATAATTGAGGCTGTGATTTCACACAACTTTTCTAATCATGCCTTTTCCTGGTTGTCCATTATATAAACTTTTTCCTAATGTAAAATTTGGAACTCGGAAGTATATAGCTTATGCCTTTAGACTTTAGTGGACAGAACTCAGAAGATTCACGCATGAATACTCCAAATCCTTTCCAATTTCAATTTGAATTTTCAATTCGGTAAAGTGAAGTTACATAAATATTTGAACTTATATTTTTTTATGGCCCAATTTTTGTTTTTTTTAACAATGTATAATATATTCCTAGTTTTAATATATATTTTTAAATTTTATATATTTATATTTTTATTTGGGTCAGTCCTGCCCAAGACCATTTATATAGTCAGGTTAAAAAGGTTCACTTCTATCTAGGTTTCTCATTTTAGAGTTTAACTTAACCTATTTTGTAGGCCACAAGTCGGCCGACGGACGAAACTCATTTTGATAACTCTAATCTCAACCAATAAACCAGTTAATAGAGAAATCAAATAATATCAAGTTAAAGTCATTATAAATGCTACTAATTATTGCAATTGTTTACTCTTTCCTTCAATATAAATATTTAGTGGAAATTATGTTTTTTAGATGAAAATTTTTAAATTTATAGTTTTGATATACAAATTTTTTTTGTTCATCTATCAAAATACAAACATTTTTTATTTAAACAAGAAAAATTATATCTCGTAATAATCTTCAAAAAGTTGTGAGTGGGTGACATGTAGAATGAGAGTGGGGAAGGACACTTAGGGATGGAGTAATTGAGGTAGTAGGAGAAAGAGGGATAGGAAGTGTAGAAAAGATATAGTAATTTTTTTTTTAATTTGTAATGACTAGAAATTGTCACAAAATATGATAAAAATTACAAAAAAATAATAAAATAATAAATAAAGTATATCATCCCTTAACTGCTAAAATAAATAAAATAATTAAAATATTACACTGAAAAAATATTTTTTGACTAAATAACAAAAAGTATATAAACCAAAATCATAAATTTAAAAAGTTTATGCATTAAAAACATAGTTTATCCATATTTAATTTATTAAAGAGAAGGAAAATGTTAACAACATTTTACATTTACTAAAATTTATTAAAAATTCTCAATTTTAATAAAATCTATATCCGAGATATAGAATAAATTTCACCCGATAAAGAGAATATCTAAAAGAGAAATAGTCAATGAATGAAAAACAAACCTGATAATTATATCAATATTGGCATTTAAATAAAAAGATATATGTAAAGGTAATGAAACGTTAATAACGTTCTCTTTTAATATATTTTTTATTTCCCTTAAAAAATAGAAAAACCTTTTTTTTTTTGTTATTTGGATTAAATCTCATACTGATCATACACTAATAGAGAGTGGAGTGACCCCTGCATTAAACAAGCATAAAAGTTTACCTATAATAAAAAAAAGAAATGTCAAACAACATATTAATAATAACAATGTTCATAAGGTAAACAAAGAAAATCACCTAATTATATTTATCGTTAATTTGTCGTTATATGTATTAATTATCCTATAATAACTTTTTATAGGATATCCAATGGTAACTTGAACTTAACATTTCTGACAAATTCCTGTCATACTGTGTGGAAATCAAATGCGTCTGTGTAACACTTTTGGTTACTTTGACTAAAATTGCCGACTGCTATTGAATATTGATCCATTGTACCTAAATTTCTGTTCTGACATTCAAAATTGACAACACCTCGTCATTCAAAAAGTCCATTTTCCATTGTTTGCTTACACTATGAATTTAGTACGTACCTGGTTTAAGTGTATATCATAAACAAAAAATGTGAGTAATATATTATTTCCTTACATAATTTTTTTCTATAAAATTAAAAAAAGATTATTTTTAATTTTTAAAATTTAAAAATATTTTTTTAGTTTTAAAATTAATTTATGTTTTGTATTGATATTGTTCGTTATAAATTTTGATGTATGAAATTGAAAATTAAAAAGATTATAAAATTATAAAATTTAAATAAATTTAAATTTAAATTATGGTTAAATAGGAAAGTGAGCTACAATTATAAAATTTAAATTTTTTTATCGGCATTACGATTAAGAAAATATTCTTAAATTTTAAAAATAAAAATTTTAGGAAAAAAAATTATTTAACCTTGTATAATTTATAATTGGGTACACACTAGGCGCAGTGTTTTATTTCATTATCTATACGATAAAATTAACTCTAATTATTAAAGAAAATTCCTAATTTTAATTAAAAATACAAAAAATATTTAAAAAGTGACGTATAAATTATTTTTTTCTTAAAGTGTGTACATTCTTTAACATATATTTTATAGGAGACACTTATCTTGATTTATTTTTTAAAAATTTAATAGTTGAAATTAATTATTTATTATAATTATTAAATTTTAAAAAAATAAATAGAAAAATAAAAAGTAGACAGATCTTTTTTCATATTTTATTATCATTTATGAAGATAAAAAATTTAATAATTAAAATTATTTATTACAATCATTTCTGATTTATTAATTACTTATTATCCCTTTCCATATTTTATTATCATTTATGAAATTATGTAAATCTTATTCAATATATATTTAAACATTAATCAACACACTTTGTTTTCTTCTATCCTTTTATCATTTCATATTTTTATCATATATTTTTTCTCTCTCTTGAGTGCTAAACAAAATTTGAGGTGTTGAGGTATATTTTCATTCTTTTTTTAATTGATAAACCTATAGTCACAATATGTTATGAGTATTAAAATTGAAATGTCAGATAATAATATAATATATAAAGTAGCGTATTATTCTTTTCATGGTTCGAATTATTTGACAGTGGTTATGAACCATGTGGCAGCTAATTATCCTTGACGCTCACTTAAATAATTGCCTTAACTTCAAATTATCCCTATCTCTAACATCCAAACAAGTCCTATAAGCCGCATGCACCTATGTTTTTAGCAATTAACAACGAATTATATGAGGGCCACACACACCCACAATCCAAACAAGTCCTATAAGCCAACATATTATGGGTGCAGAAAACAACACCCATATATCCAATCCACATTCCACCATAGACATGAAATGAAACTTAACACGTGCATGCAACACATACGCATCCCCAACTTGCTACATGTAATCACATGACATAATATCATAAATCTCACCATCACCTCTATTCTTGCCCTTGGGTCCCACTACAAACCATGCGTCTGCCAACTGCTTTTACAAATCACAAACATCATTTTACATCAAATAATCATACTTAAACTAAGTTACAATTTAATGATGACCCACAGTTTCAAATAGTATTATGTTTTCTTTTAATCATATAAATGTGACTATTATTCTCACTAGGTGTAATCCAATTCAAACTTTCTAGAGTCCATATATGGATATTAAACTGCACTTCCGACTATTTAATATAATTATATATTTAAGATTTTTGTTAAGTTGAAATGCTTTTTTATCAATTAATTTATGCTCTCAGATAAAATTTGTGTGATTTAAAGATAACAATTATCATGAAAATTTATATGTTTATGTTATAAATATTTTATAATGTGGTGCTCGTGTATATACAAATATAAAACTATTTTAATTACGTTATCCACATATAACTCTTTTTCTTATAAAATTATTATAAATAGTAAAACTCTTTATTTAAATATTTAACAAAGTTAGATATTTATAATACTTAAACTCGAAATCTATTTATATATAAGAAAATTTAAGTAATAACATGAGAATTAAAGAAATTATTTAATATTACTGAATTTTATTAAACTCAATAAAAATAAAGTTATTTAAAAAATACATTATTGGAATTTGATAACATAAACAAAAGAGTTATTAAAAATATAACCTCAATTAATAAATATTATCACTAAATAAAATAAAAATAGTTCATTTTTGTTTGTCTAAAAGTATTTTTTTTATTGATACTGCTTAGTGCTTACATTTGGATTTGGAGAAAGTATATATTACGGTAATATAAAAATATGTTCTAGGCTGATCGACAAATGAGATTTTCTATTAACTAAATTAATATATTTTTTATTAGAATTTTGTTCCTTTAACATTGTAATTCTCTTTAATTTTATTATGCATGAAACGTGATCCATTATAGAGTTAAAAAAAATGTGATGGTAATTGATCAAAGTGTTGATTCGTGTCTGGCAACTGTTTTTAACTTTAGTGAGAATCTTTGGGCCCAGTGGCCCCACAGTTACCGCCACCCCCGTTTCCCCTAATGAAAATCCATTAGAAAAACAAATTTAGCCCATGGACCGTAGTGTACTTGTCTTCTTTTTCTTTTGCCAACTTTGTATTTGCATTGGTGGCCAAGTCTATCTAATTAAATTATTATAGCATCATGCACATCTACGTTCATTTCACAGCCAAACTCATACAGCACTACCAACGGCCTATAAACTTCCACGTGGCAACCACCCACCTTCACCTTAAGAGTTAAGCACTTCTCTCTCTTTCCCATTCTATAATAGTAGCATTTGAGAAACAAGAAAACTGAACTCCTAGGTTATTACCAAAGACTGCATTAAATTTTATAGGATTGGCTCCTCTACAACAACTACGCCCCCACAAACAGGAATCAAACCCTTCACTTCACACAACCTTCAAGTAATTTTTAATAAGATCATAAATAGGCATTAGATAAAAGACATGCTCACTTCTTCTCAGCTTCATAGGCCTTATTATAATTTCCTTCCAATAAACCACTCCAAATCCTTACACTTGCACACCCTTTGGCCTCTAACTTGCAATCTCATCCTCTTGTTATCCTTATTGATTTCTCTTCTAGCACCTCGATCAAAGGGTTAAATTTTTGCTACTTCAATTTTTCTTTCACGGTTTTGATCTATCTTATTGCTTCTAAGCTTTCAAGGGGTGAATTTAAGAGATGGGTTTGAGTTCTAAGCAGGTTTCTAGCAGTGGACTTGATTGGAAGCAGACCTTATTGGAGGCTCAAAACTTGGAACTCCCGAAGCCTAATCTCATGAGGAAACAACAGCAGCAACAAAATCAACCTTCGGAGTCTTTGAAGTGCCCAAGATGTGATTCTACCAACACCAAATTTTGTTACTACAACAACTACAACAAGTCTCAGCCTCGCCATTTCTGCAGGGCTTGCAAGAGGCACTGGACTAAAGGTGGAACTCTACGCAATGTTCCAGTTGGTGGTGGAAGGAAGAACAAGAGGGTCAAGAAATCTATCACTCCAACAACATCTTCCATCAACACTACCACCCCAACAACAATAACTTCTTCTACTTGCACTACCACTGTCACAACCTCAATTGCCAACATGGATGCTATGTTGGCTAGTAGCCGCATGACAATTCAAACTCCTCTTGCAGATGATCAGAAAAACGTGGCTTCCTCTCTCTACCAAGCTCTAATTCGTCCACCACCTTTGCTGCTACAGCAGAATCTGATGAACACAAGAGACATAGAAGGCAAAGATTTTGGTATTGGTATTGGTGTTGGTATTGGCAATGGTATCTTTCCTAGTTCAACTTTGCCACTTCCTCATCAAAGCCAAAGCTTACTCTTCCCTTTCCCAACCTCAACCAGCTCTTTTGACACCAACCCTTGTTCAGTGTCAACCTCTCTGAGATCCTCCAATGTTTATAACTATGGGCAGGAGTTTAAAGCAATGGAGGAGCCAACCATCAACAGTACTACTACTATAGTGCCTTGCACAAGTGGCACCAACACACATCCATGGGAGATAGCAGCAACAAGTGGAATAGGCTTGGGAACTTCAAACTATTGGAATTGGGAGGATTTTGATTCATTGGTCTCGACTGATCTAAAAGATCCCTGGGATGATTCTGATATCAAACCATGAGACCAAACAATAAGCAACATATGGTAGTGTCCATAGATTAGTTATTTAATTTAATTGGGTTGTTTTGTCTTTCATACAGGTTAGTAAGTGGTCTTGTTTTTCCAGATGGGGCATATTCTGTGCTGGTCTTTCTGCACCTGTAATTCTTTCAAAGAGAAGTATTTGGAGCTGTCATGTTTTAGTTTCAGCTTCAGCTTCAAGCAAAGGGTCCCAAATTCCTGATATTAGTTGTAACCCACTCTGTTTGCCTCTTTGTTCATCTCTCTATCATTTCCTCTAATCTCTAATAAAGTGGTGTATTAATGTATGCAAGTAGTCTAGCATTATTTATCAATATAGGATTTTGTTTTCTTTTTTTTTTTGGGGGGGGGGGGGGGGAGTTTTCTGAGTGCTTTGTGATGGGAGTGATATAGATATGGGGTCTGCTCCAGCACTGCTGAACTGACAGAATGTGATTGGAAGATTCTTTGGACATGTATATATCTTGGAATGATATTATCATACGGATTTTATTGCTCATGATTCATCATCATCACCACCACCACTACTTCTTGAAAATCATTCTTTGATTTTGGGGCTGAGAATTCTGGTTGTACATTAACTTTATTATACTATTATTATTCTTTTCCTATCATATGTTTCTGGATCATGTCTCTGTGGGCTTATGTCTCACATGGTGTTTTCATCTTTGTTCCAATTTAATAGAATAGACAATAGTGTACGGTATCTTGTGCCATCAAATTTTCAAGGCATTGTTTCTGATTAATTGTCAGTTTCTTCTATTATTGAAGAACTGTGGAACAATAGTAGATACACATTGAGTGTTTTGAAATGTTATTGGATCAAATTTAGATCTACCTTGGTGAATCACGAGCAATAAATTATTTAATTCGATTGGTGTGAGTCATACATTTGAATATTCTGATTAATTGTAAACACTAGCAGCTTTGTACTTTTAGCATGTGAGGAGTCAAGCTTAATCAGCTGCCACAATCATTTTGATGGGATACGCATGCTACATATTATAAATATGGCCTTGAAAATATTGAGTCACCTTGCTGGTTAGTACAATAAACGACGGCACAACAGCCAGTCTTTCTCTTAAGGAGTTATATTGTACCTAAAATATTGCTAACATGGTAGTGGTGGGGTGGGAGAAATGAACAAATTGACCCATAAAGTTGTAGACAAATTTGCTTAAAAAATAAACTTGGATGTATAATTATCCAAAAACACCTTTGAAATTATTGAACAGCATTGTGTTCCATCACTGTTATATTTTTTGTGAAAAACTCTATATTAAATAGAGGGAGGTAGATGGATGGCTAATGAACGATCTGTTTAATTAAGCTATGATTTGGGATGGTGGTGTAGCTTAAAATATGCGATTCATTTCAGAGTTGTTTTTTTTTACTCTATAAATTTCAGGCATCACTCACTTTTTTTTATTAGGAAAAGAATAATTATGTAACTTTACATTTGACATCATCCTTTATGAAATAGAAATGGGTGATGCTTGAAACTTTTATGTGAAAGAAACTGCAATCCTCATGTAAATGAGAATTTTTTCAATTTAAAGGGGTTTGATTTGTAGATTAGTATATGGGTTTCCGGTCTTTATTTTTTAGTATATTTGTCATATTACTAAATTTAGTTAATCATTAATAAGTAACTATCAATAAAAAGAAAATAAAATTCCAATGGTTTTTAGATTTCTTATTAATTTTTTATTTTTCATAGTTTTGTTTTTACATGATTGGCAGATCAGTATGCTTAACGACAAACTATATGATCAAGAAAATATAACTAGTTTTTCATTGCAAGTTTGCAACCTGACCAACATATAGATCAATGCAAACTAAACCTAAATGGGTAGATGTAATTCATATACACAACTCTAACTCTATTCATATATAATTTATGCAAACATGTTTTTCTTGCCAATAATAGTTGTATATTAATTATTACCAAATGCAGAGAGTAAAGGAAGTTGGCGGGACCATATTCCTCCAACCCTTAGAAAAGTATTATACTGATTTTGTTAAAATTCTTGGAATGATTTATTTAGTACTGCAAATGGTCTATTTGGTCTATAAGAACTATCAATTTCCTACTCTGGTCCCGTAATTATTAGAAGCAAAGCCAACCACGGCTGCAAATATAACCAAATCGGTATTGAACAAAGTAAAAGATATACATAGGACCACCCAAAACTCATGCAACCATGTGTTTAAAAGTTAAGGTCATAGTATATTAAAATGACTAGTGTGAAGTTTTGGTAAATTAATCAGCCCTTGAACTAGCCAATTCAAACATCATATATATGAGAATTTCAATAGTTGATGAGGGGCAAGGTTGATGGTTGAAGTGGAAAAAGCTGTGTGATATGTGATTAGTGACTACAGAGAAGATGGTAATTGAATTGAATGGTGTGGAAACAGGTACATGCATAATGACTGGGGCAGTTAAAAAGAATGGACCATTTTGATAACACACTACTGGTATCAATCACTATCCACTCTTTTTTCTCATCCTATAACAGCCAGAGGCGGCTCCGTGGGGTAGTCATGGCTACCACAGAGAGGAAAGAAAAACTTTATTATGTTATGTCACTCTAAAATAAAAGTATAACTTCTCCCCTTAAGGCATCTTTGATATTATCTTAAAACTTTAATGTAATCGTATTAAATAGAGCATTTTTATCCTTTTTTTAGGCATTAATACGAGATCTTCTTTACTGTAAGTAAAACTACATAAATTAAATAATATTTGGTAAACTAATAACATTTTTTTTTTATAGATTTAGCTTTACTCGTATAAGGTAAAGCAAGTAATATCAAATACTCTATCCTCGTAAAATGAGTTTTAGCCTAAGCTATTTTATATAGAGGAATAAAATTATTAAATTGATGAAAAAGAATTAGAATTTTATAAAACTAATTTTAATATTAATATTATGTTAAAAAATAAAATATTATTATAAAAAATATCAATTAATATCATACTAAAAAGTGAAATATAGCACTTATTTTGAGACGAATTCTTTTACCGAATGGAACCCTTAATCACTTATTTCCGGACAAGGAAATATTAGATAAATAATCAATGTTGATACTTTCATATATTGATTAGTTATTATGTTCGTTTCTTTTTAAGTGTCGTGTCTTAGATTTGTTTTCATTTATTTATTATTGGTAAAGTTTAAGATTACATTAATTATATTTTTACCAATTATACCTTTACTCTTTGGTGAAGAGAGAAAAAAATTATTTTAGAGAAGATAAATTATTGTAAGTAATTTTCAATGGAGGGAGAGAATAAGAAATGGGTAGATTTAAAAAAAACTAACAAATTCATAATATGAACCATTAAATTGTTTTAAAACTAAAACATAGGAGCAATTGTAAGTAGTTTTATTTTTTTAATTTTATATTTTTGTATTGAAAATTCAAAATATAACGAGAATATGTTATTTTATTTTTCATTAATGACATTTTTCATAAATATAAATAAGTTTTTCATATTCACATTTTCAAATTAATTTTCAAAAACCCTTATTAAACAAGTTTTTTTTTTCTCTTCTTCCAAAAAAATATTTTTGAAAACTCTTTTTAAAAAATAAAAAACAAAATCAAACCAATTTACTTTTCAATTTTGTATTTTTTTTTAAACTTAAAATACAAAAAGAATATGTTATTTTTTGTTTTTCATTAATGACATTTTGCTAAATATGAACAAGGTTTTTTTTTTCATTTTCACATCTTTAAAACAATTTTCAAATGGAGTTATAAAGTTGGTCTCGTAGTAAACTGGAGAGATGAGAAAGGAAAATGTTGTGGGTTTGAATTGCTTCACTAAAAAACTAACACATTAATAACTAAAATTTGACTTATAAAAAAATAGTTTTCAAATAACACTAATTAAACAAATTTTTTTTCTTCTTTTAAAAAACAGTTCTTGAAAACTATTTTCCAAAACTCTTTTAAAAAATAAAATCAAACCAATCAAACCCTAAAATACTAAAACAATTGTATGAAGATTCAACCATTATATCGTGGTATATCCAATAAAGGAGTGTGGGATACACAAGGAGCAAACTTTCTCTTTCAGTGTGTTTCACACCTTTGTTGTACATGTCATAGAGATTAGGGCAAATTCATAATAATTTTTCTAATTTTCTCTTTTCGTACCCTACCTACACATTTATTGGAATAGCCATATAGTTGTAATGAATGTCAAAAAGTAGAAAGTTCAACTATTCTACAAGTAAGACGTGAGAAAAAAACAACAAAAAAATAAGTGTTTGCAAATAGTTATTAAAAAATTAAAAAAAAATAAATATTTCATAAAATACAATATTCTATTCTACCTTATCTAAGAAATAAATTAATCTATTTCTTTTCTTTCTGTATGATGATTAATGATTCTTTGTGTTTTAAATATGTATAGTATTTTAAGTTGTAATTTTTCTATAATTATTAGAAAATTTTTACATAAAATTATTTTTATTTTTAAAATTTTCATATCCTAAAACATTAGTGAAATTTGAAATACTTTATTGGTGACTCTATATATATTTTTAATTTTAAAAATTCAAATAAATATTCAATTCATATTCAATTAATTGGATTTGATGTAAAATAAAAAAAATAGATTTAGACATAAAACCAATTCATTAAAATAGATTTAAATAAATTCCGATAAGATATAAATTTATTTTATATATTTTAATTTTTTGCAGACTCTTAATTAAAAGAAGTTTAGAAAGACTCAGACAATTGTAATATGAAAAGGGGGGGAAATAATAAGCTTTTTTTAAAAAAAAAAAATCAATTCCTAAAATACAATTTATTTGAGTATAAAATATGGAAAAAACTACTCTAAGGTTCGTTATTTTAATTATTATATAAACATATTCAAACATTTCTTTTATCTTTATATTTAGTTTTCTTAAAGAAAAATTGTTAGCTGCCATGGGGAATAACATTATATATCAAAAATGAAATTGCTCTTAGATGAAAAACATTGAAGGGACACATATAGAACATCATTAATTCCCCATTTAGTGTGTTTTTTTCCGTAGGCTTTCTCATTTAGTGTGTATTTGAATAAGTGTTGGTAAAATTAATTTTAAATAAATTAATTTTAAGTAAATTTGATTTTGAATTAATGTCATTTTATTTTTACTTTTTTTATAAATTTTTGTTCCAAATAAAATTGGTGTAAAAGTTTGGATCAAACACAAAATCTAATAAAAGTAACATTATTCAAATTACTACTCCAATTTAAAACATTTAAATGTGAAACTAAACTTACTCTTAATTAATTGTATTTAGATAGCAAATAGTAAGCTCAAGGTTGGTTGCTTACCTTAAATAAAAAGAGAATAGGTTGGCTTACACATTTGGTACTCATATTCATAATATTTTTTTAATTGCATTTTATTCACAAAAATGCAATTTTAGTATATTTACATTCTAATTTTTTCGATTAGGTCCCCAAATATTGCAAGTGTAATTTTAATTTGTTGCACAATTTTAATACTTGGACTCAAATTAGTACAAATAAAATTGAATGGTTAAAATAATATATTTACAACATTTAAAAAATCTAGCTGATACAATTGAAATTTAAAGAAGTAAAATCATACCATTATAATACCTAAAAGATAAAAAGTGTAATTAAATTAATTTTTTTTCAAACAATTGAAAATACAATTGGATATTAAATGTACATTTTTTTTAAGTAAAAAATTCAAATAATAATTCATTTTAGGGTTCAAGGTGAATTTTCATAAAAGTCTCCTCTAAAAAATGTGAAAGATCAGTGGCGGGCATGACCTTCAGTTCTACTAAACTGCAAAGTGAGAGGTATGTCTTTTAAGTACTTGGTCTGTCCATTGGAGTTGCAGCCCCAAAATTATCTTTGTGGAAGTCTATTGGGGATTTGGTTAGTAAGAGATTGTCCTCTTGGAAAAATAGGCATGTGCCAATGGCTGGTAGAATTGTGCTCATCAAAGTTGTATTATTTGCTTTACCCGTATACTTCCTATTTTTTTTCAATGCTCCCAAAGGTATCATTGCTAATATCTAAACTTCATTCTTTGTTTAGAAATTTTCTCTCGGGTGAAAACAAAGATAGAAGGAAAGTTTTTTATATAAGTTAAAAGATTTTATTAAAAAGTGTATGGTAGTATAAGAAGTATTTGTCACACACACATAAATAGAAGGAAAGTACATTGGGTAGCATAGGATAAAGTGTGTAAGGGAAAGGATGAGGGTGGTTTAGCCTTGTAGAATATGTGGAAGTTCAATTTGGCACTATGGGAAAATGAAAGTGGCTGGTGCACATGAGTCAGATTATGGGTTGTTGTGTTGAAATCCAAGTATGAGGGGTTGGACAATTGCTAGGATGTGGAACCAGTGGGTGCTCTCAATGATGAATTGATTTACACTCCATTAAATCGGCGGGCAAGGGGTAAGGAACTGGTGGTCACAACATGTTAGACACATCCTAGGTGATGGGAGTGAGGTTGAGTTTTGGTAGGATAGGTAGCTAGGAGAACAAAGTCTTCATAAGGATACAGTCAATTTTATGGGCTTGCGTTGGACAAGAACATTTGAGTAAAGGATAAACAAGTTGGTGTGTTGAGTTGGCACTAGGTTTGGAATGTTCTCGATGGCCTCAAGTTATAAGTTGCTAGATTTGAAGTGTAGTCAAGTATCTGATCAATTCTTCAAACGACCATGGGTGAAAGGGGTACCTCGAAAGATACAAAGGCCTCTTAGCCTAAATTGCAAGCAAAGATGTTGCCTACTAGAACGAGTTTGCTTTAGAGGAAGATTATCCAACCTGAAGATGAGACATGTGAGCTTTACAGAGAGGGATGGAAATAGACACACACTTATTCTTGACCTACATAGTCTCCTACAGGGTGTGACAACACCATTGTTAGTGGTAGGAGATATCCACAACCTTATCCAATGACAACGTGAAAATTCAATGCTCTCAATTTGGGTGGGCAGTTGATAACTGGCCACTAGAAAGGGAGGAACGTTTGACATTCTATTTGGTTTGTTGGACTTTGGCAATTATGGAAAGCGGAGAATGTCATAGTTTTTAGGGAGAAATTACCACACATTCAAGAGGTCGTCCAAGCAACACAATTATCTTCATAGGAATGGTGTCACGTGACAAATATCACATCTCATTCCTTTGCAAAATAGGTCATTAACCCTTTCTTTTGTCTGTGGATGTGTCTTCCTAGTAGTTGTTGGTTTCTCTATGTTTTCTCTTTTTTCTCGTGTACAGGATCTTGGCTTATTCTCGTATACTTGGATGAAAGGTATCCCATATCTTTTCCTTTGGTTTTCAAATTAATGCAACTCTTTAATTTATGAAAAAATAATAATTCATCATATTTAAAATAATAAGTCTCTCTATTGCTAGATCCAATTCTCATTAGTATTCTTCACACTGAATATCTAAGTATTCACAACCTTAATATTTGAATTTTCATGTCAAATTGGCTTTAAATACACATTGAGCTCAGCAGCCAAACTTACGTCATGTTGAATAATGTTGAGAAGAAACAAGCCTTACATCATGTTTCCTACAAAACCCCAATTTTTTTACATAATAAATAATAGATCAAGACCGACCTAGGAGTGAGATTATTAAAATTCAGATTTAAAAAATATTTACTTTTCTGTCAAAAATTAAAAATATAAGTATTTATTATCAATTTCTATATATAAAACCAAAAAACACACATAATCCTCATTTAAAGTAAAAAGAAAAAGAAAAGCCTTTGTGTAAATTTATTTTACATATAACCCTTAACATTGCTAATATAAGAAAAAGTTATATATTTACTAAGCATTTTATTTTGAAAAGTTAATTTATTGAATATAGGGGTATACCCACAGCGGTGAGCCACCACCTATTGTGACATGATTGAAGAGTCAAAAGAAAGGAAACAGTTAGAACATATGGGGTGTTTTTTTCAACCAAGGTTCATAATAATTTACAAGTAGGCTTTCACATCCACAGTAGCTAACTTAATAATATTACAAACAATTTCCCCACACTAAGTATTACAAATTTCCCATCCTCACACCAGTGTCTCTAGCATAGGGAGGGGGACCATTGTTAGCTTTTGAAAAACTAACATAATAGAGCTCTGAGGTTATGCCTGTGAGAACAATGAAGGCTGCTCCAGCTCCAAACACTCCCTTCCTCAGAGTCTGACATGAAGGGGCACTCTCTCCCATCAGATCACGGTACTTTGTGTGGTAAGCATTTCTCACTGAACCAGCTAGGAGGCACGAAACCGCAATGATAAACATCACCCTGGATCATTCATGTAACAACATAGCAAAGTTAATGATTTTAGATGTGGGAAAACACCTACCATTTCAGGTCTTGACTAAGTGTTTTGTGATGTATGAAACAGATACATGCACTTCTCTTGTGTTTGAAGTGTGGACATAACACTTCTCTGACACGATGTTAAATACTTCTAATTAGATATATAATAAAAAAATTCGTTTCTTTTCTACTTAACATTTGATTCGACTCGACAATTTTTGTGTCACACAATGTTGAACAGTGATGCATGTTAAATACTTCTCATTGGGTATGTAATTTTTTTTTTTTTTGAGACAATATCTTTATATTACTTGGACAATTGAGTAGTTTATATGGATGGATGAATCATTAATATTATTAAAAACAAATATATTTTTGTCTTTTAACTCTTAAAGAAGTCAACTTAAAATATAATGTAAAAATTAAAAAAATATATATACATGCTGTGTCTGTGTCCATATCATGTCCAATGTCGGCATGAGAGTCCATGCTTCATAGTTTTAATCTATCTTCGATTTTCACTATCTCGTGTTATTTTCATTTTGTTTACTGTTTCAAATTTTTGTCCTAGAACTGGTAAAAGCAATGTTGTTATAAGGTGATAGAGCTAAAATCATTGAGGACAAAACGAAAATAAGGTGATATTTTAAAATGAAAAGTGTGGGTGCTAGTAACCTACTCTCTAAAAAAAATGTTTAAGAGAGCTTGTTATTAACATTTTTCTTTTACAATTAAAAGAAAATAGAAAAAAGTTTCTTAAATTAAATAGACAAAATGTTTCTATGAATTGAAATCATCTAGAGAAAAATTTAGAGCAAACATATGATTTCTGTTTGTAAGACTAGGATTTAAAAATAAACACATACCAGCTAGTGATGAACAAGCAAATTGCCCATGATCTGGATCCGCTTGGTCTCATAGCTTTCCCACAGCACAGACATCTAGTTACAACCATAATGATCACTTGACTTGCAACTAGGATAAACAAGGACCCCACACCTAGGCCGGTTGCAATATCAGAGTCATATTGACAGTAGCTTCTACCTGCACTGTCTTTAGTCAACGTGGCCTGTCAGAAGAGCAAATAGTTACACTTAAGTAAACCCATTTCAACAATGCAAAAAATCTGTTTCCAATTTTGACTTTTCCCTTCACACCCGACTATACAAGGAAACAATACACCCTAAGCAGATCCATGGCGAAAATGATGAACTAGTAGTTAATTAACTGTGTATTGTACAATGAAGAAACTGATTCTAGAACTTGTTTTATGGTCCTATCTTCATTGCTAAAGGAAAAACAGTTGCTGAGATACATAAACAAAATTTTAATCCATAGAACTTGTTTTGTTAACCTCAAATCACAAATAATGCATCTAGGAATTGCTGAATGCATTGCAACAACGTATTAAAATGCAAATTTGCATTAGCTTTGCTCCCTCTATCTATTACTGTTGTTGGACAACAATCATAAAGCTCTACTTCCCATTGTGTAGAAGTACAATTCAGGATCTAATCATGAGGGAATAACATTGAAGGGAATAAGACTCCCACGTTATCATAGCTTATTTAACTTATTGTTTTCTTATCTACTGTTAAGGATTTGTTTGGATAAACAAATTAGTATATGTTTGGAAAATTGTTTTGAATGTATTTTTGAGTGGTGAACATACTTTTGGAGGACATCTTTTATTCTGAATCTACTTTTAGATGGAGAACAACAATGATCCAATTCCAAACATGTCTTTAAATGAAGTCTTATTGGACAAGAACTTATTATTTGTTTTTATATCCAAGGAAAAATAGGATTTAATTGTTTTTATACAATTTGTTAGTTTTTTTCGTAAATTACCTTAAAGGGCTTATGGAAATAAGCTGATCAAAATAACTTTAAAATATATTATATGTTGTTTCTATAATTTTTTCTGAACACTTAGACAAGACCTTATGTCATAAAATATCTCTAAATGAAATAAGTTCTTTCAAATTGGATTGAAGTCTTTTTAGAGTTTATTAATTTAGTATTTTTAGTAGACATCTTTAAAATACAAGATGAAGTAAAAAGAAAGGAATAGAGTAAAGGGCCTTTTGAATATTAGAGTTAAGTAAGTGGTACATAGAAATAAGTAAAATAATAATTCTCTATATAAATTATAAATTACATAGACTAATAGCAACCTATAAATTACATGTTATATCTGTATTTTTCTTTGGTAATTTTTTTTTTTTTTGTCATTGAATACAAACATAAACAATTTGGGCTCTTAAAGTTAAGTCTATAAAACTTGGGCCTGACATATTTACATAAGGACAATTGCTTTTAATACCCCCTATCTTCTATTCGCACCCCCAGGCTTTACAATTTTTGTCAAAACCCAAAAATACCCTCCCCTTTTCTTACCCTACTTGCGTAACGAAGTACATTCTGGACAATATGATTCGGAAGACAAATGAGATTCAACTAGTATATTCCGGACCACATGATCCGGAAGGCAAATGAGATTAAGCAAGTATGTCCTGGACAACATGATCAGAATGTATTATGTATATGGAGATCAACTAATCCAGAAGTGGATCAAATGCATATTCTGTACTAGGTGGTCTGGGATAAATATTATTAGTTCCGGATCAACTGATCCGAAATACTGTAACACTCGACGTAGTACGAATAAAAACACAAACAAACCCTCAATCATAAATCCCAAAACCCTAAACTTTAAATCAGAAAATCATACCTGAATAAAATTGTGTTTTCCTTTTCAAATAGCACTTAAATCAACGAATAATACCTTAAAGATTTATAAGAATGATTAGGGATTTACAATAGAGAATTTGTGTTTGGCACAAAAGAGTAGCAAGAAAAAGCACAAAAAGACAAGAAAATAAAAAAATAAATTCAAAAAATTTAAATCAAATAAAGATAAGGATATATTAGGAATTTACAAAAAAATATTAACTTTGGGGGTGCAACTAGCAAATGGAGGGGTGTTAAAAGAAAAGGTCTTATATAAGTCCAAAACTAGGCTTTGGCTTGTTTGTTTAGCCTGATTAGGTAAATAAGAGAACTTGATTAAGCATGTAATGAATCCAGTTAGAATAATTTACCAATAACTCTACTCAACCCATGTAGACTATCAAAAGATAAGAAGAGATAGATATATAGTTCTCACGTATAGGTTTTCTCGCTAAGGATGTGATTTGTAAACAAAAGGATGGGACTGCACATAAAGATTTGTTCCATGTTTGATTTTGAAAAATAAAAGAAAATATCATTACAAATCACCCCTATTTCTCCATCATTATATCATTGCCCACTCCCTAATATTAGATAAACTACGCAGCAAGGGTAACAGCGGATTACAACATGGATCAACACCTCTTTTTTTAAAAAAATATTAATTAAAAATATAAAAAAAAAAAACAAAAAGCATTTAGCATTCATTTCTTTTTATATTTACAACACTCATTCAACAACATATTCATAAAGCATTAAAAAAAACATATGAAGAAGAAAGGATTAGTGTCTTCCACGCATGTGTAGCCAATTCACGTGGATATAACTGCTGCTTCGTTGTTAAGGAAACTATTGATAGCGAACTATACCGGTACTACAGTGAGGCATGTCGAAAATATCCTTTTTGCCCCCAAAATTGCCTCATTTTGAGGGATGGACAGAGAGTTAAAACTAAAATTACTTTAATTTGGCTACAATGCAATAAAGATCATAAAAAGGAAAAAAAAAAGACTAAAATATATCATCCATTGATTGTCTGCTCTCTTCCGGGATTAATATAGATATATAATTCTAATGATATCATTTGATAATAATTAGAGTTTAATTAATATACACGGACATTGTAAGATAGTTTTACATAATGTTTAATCATAACTCATTGTTTATATGAATTTTAAAATATTAATTGGTAAAGTAAATAAACTTACCATAAATAAATGATTGTGATTGAATATTAATATAAAACTAGTTACTTAGTGCATACTAATTAAACTCTAATAATTATCCATCAACATTCTATTGTTTTCAATAGAAATAAATAAAATATCTAACTCCATCTTATATATTCATCTTGTCATTTGAGTATTATAATATATTTGTACCTTCTTAAGTTTATCCTAACAAACTTCTGGGAGGCAAAGTTAAAATCTCTCCTTCCACTTTTCAAAACTTTTCAGACAATGCCGTTTATAGGTAGTTTCCCTTGCTCCTCTCTTTTGGGCAACCAACACTTACCCATCTTTGGTAATATTTTGGATCGATATCCATTGTTACAATTTCTTAAGAGTAAGATTTATGATTTTTATTGTTAATTATGAATGTGTCATGAATTTTGACTAATTTATGAAGTTCTAAGTATTTTTTATGTGTTTCTTAGAAAACAAAGTATTTATATGTGCATAGTGTAAATCACTTAATCGATCAGTATAAGAAATTTTCAAAATAACATATCAATAAGTTAGACTACATGGTTTGCCTCTTCAAAACAGAGAGAATTGAAAAAACAATAAACTAAAAAAAATAGTGAAATCTAAAATTACAAGAAGTATAAAGTATTTGGATCTTCTAGTTCAGACAGATACCAATTTGGAACAAACGATTCTCATCCTATATAATACATCTTCATTCCACTTAAAAGGGTGAAACCAAGGAGAACCTAGAATGTTCCATTCTGTTATATCCATGGGACAAATGCTACTTAAGTTTTTCAAGTATTAGATATTTCAATAGGAGGTAAGAAATTTAAATTTTAGGAGCCAAAGATCATATGTAGAGGATTCTATAATCTATACAATTGTAATATGATTATAGATCAGATTCTGCTTTTCTAGTCACTGATATTTCCTATTCATGACATATTGACATGTAAGAGCAATCATTGTGAATTATCTGACCCTTTACTAAGCTAAGTGCTATATATACCTCTCAATGGATGAAAGCCAACTTATATTTTGATTATACGATCATAGACATGACGAAGATATATCAAAACTTAGTTAATACTAACATCATCAGTTAAAAATTCATATACATTCATCTTTAATTTAAAATTAACTATTTAAATAAAACTTAATATTCAAGATTCATTATTCTAGTTTCTCATGACATATACGAGAAGTTAGTGAGAAAAGCATTTCTTTATAAGATGTGAGAAAGACAAATTTGAATTTTAGACAGTACACCTATATCTCTAGAGGATTAATATTTTTAGAGAAATAATTTAAATATGTTTTTTAAGTCTCAATAACTCATTCTATGCTTTTTTAATTTTTATATAATCTTTCTTACAATTTTGATTTTGTAAGGTTTTATTTACATTAAAAAAAATATATATTTTACTGTTCAAAACTTTTCACCGATAATATGTTAAAGCATTTATTCTTTGGTGGGTAAGTTTAGATCGTTTTTAACAGGCAAAAATAGGATGCCGGGCAAAACACCTCATCTTATAACAATGTAAATAAACTCTATATTTAAACCTTCATTAATCAAATATAATTTAATATTTCCAAATTTATAATTTACATTTATCTGGTCAACGTTTCATAGTATTACTGTCCTTGCCCTGTACATGAAGTCAAGGAAAACTAAGCAAAGAGAGACAGACTAAACAAGCACTGAATTAACTAATCTTTTCATACTAAATCAATAATATCTTTACCAACATCTAAGAAGATTAATCACAATCACTTTACTACTCCAAAATTTTTCAATTAAACATCATAATCATTCTTTGTTTCCCTACTCAGATGGTACGTGAACAGAGAAGAACTCATAACTACTAAACCAACTAAATCCAGATACTAAAGAAACAAGCATAGGATCATAGCAAAAGCAAACTCTAAGTCAAAAAACAATGAACCAACAAAAAGGACCAAGAAAGAAAGAGAAGAAGAGAGTGTGACTAACAGTATTCCTCCTCTGCTCAGCAGCAACAGCGAGAGCAAAAGCAATCAGATCAAACACAAACACCACCACCAGTAACAGAGACGAAGCCATAATACCTGACCCACCACTTAAATCGGAATATTTTTCTAAAAAAAGAAAAAAAAAACACATAAGAAATGGGTTAAAGCCACAAAGACGGAGACTTTATCTTAAGTTCTCGAGATTAGAACAAATAAAAAATAAAAGGAGAAGAGCAATAGAAACATACCAGAAGGCTTGGATTTTCAGCTGAAAGTGATTTTCCTTGTTCAGAAGCAAATGGGAGAGTAAAGAAGAAAAGCAATTAAAGTGTTAAACTTTTGGCTGCGTTTCTAAGCTTTCTGGCGTTTTAATTCGACGAACCGCGCCTACATTTTCATCATATCAATTTTTTTATTATTAAGTCACATCTCATCATTATGGTTTATAGTTCATTCAAACCAAATAAATGGATAAACTATAAACTAATATTAATTAATGTAAAGATACATTTAGCAGTAATTTAAAATTGGTCAAAATTATAAAATGCTTTAATTAAAAAAGAGTGACATGTATTTTTCTATTTGCACAATTATTTAATTTAAAGGAGCTAAATCCGCAATCTAACCACATTGGATTAGTAACGTTAGTTTGATACATTTGAATATTGCGTGTCCCTAGTTGGGGCATAGTGGGGTTTGCGCTGTCAGAATTTTCAATTTTGTTGTGACACGGTGTGCGATACGCATGATCATGTGCCCTCGTGCGATAAACACGTTGTTAGAGACATGATGTAACGATGAGTATGGTCATCTATGTTGTTCATCATTATTATGATATTATTTTCAAGCTACTCTCATGATACACTTCTTGATTCAAATATATCATTCTTTTACACTTTTTTACAATAATTAAAAAATAAAGTGTTTGTTAAAACATGTTTTTTTTAGAGGAAAACATGTATTTTGATGGAACGTTTCTGGTGATAGAAAATGGGGGAATCGTGAAATTTCAAATTTCTGGGAGAAAGTTGAGGACACAGATCACAAAATTTCCGTGAAGAGAAAGCCAAACACAGGATAAGGATTCAAGGGAGTTAAACCGAAAGGAAAGTTGATGAAAAGTTGCACAGCACATGATTGATAAATGAGAAGATTTGATTTAGGAATGCGTTTCACTCTCGCCGTTTTTGAAAAGTTCTTTTGATTTAGGAATGAGTTTAATCATCTCCGTTTTCAAAAAGTATAGGATTGGGTATTAAAAAAATTAATATGAAATTTTAATTGCCATACTGTAAGGATTTATACGACGGTAATCCGCACAATACCAGTTATTAAGGGCACACCTTATGAGTTTAAGCTGGATTTATATGGCGGTAGTCCGCGCAATACCAGTTATCAACTCGACCAGGCTTACAAATCTCAGGTTTTCAAAAATCAAGGGCAAAAACACAGGTTTTCAGAAGAATATGAGAAAGATGGTGAATATACAAACATATGATAAGCCTTTAAATGATTATCGCATCTTTAAATATTTATTGTTTTAGGCATCCGAAGATACCTTAACGGATAGACTACTCCATAAATTAAATTACATAAACATAAAATGATAGAGTCTGGTGTTTCTTTTAGATCCCATGTTCTTTTTCCAGTACAGCTTAGAGTCTGGTGTTTCTTTTAGAAGAATCAGGGTTTCTGAATCATGTTTTGAAAATCCCCAATTTGAGCCTTCAGTATATGACTTCCATAAATTATATTGGTAAGTTTTATTTTTGTTTAAGGAGAGTCCTTTCAGATCATCATGTTCCATAGACAGGAAAGAATGAATTTCTGGGTTTGACTCAATGTATAATTTAATGACGTGTGTAGGAAAACTATCCTGAGAATGTATACTTTTTGGAGAAGTGGTTATTTGCAAAGCCACTTTCTGCATGTGTTCAGCTTGAATATCATTTATCATAGAGTTTATAGGGGCAGAGAGTGAATTGAATCTGTCTGTGGGTGTGATTACTATTGAATGGAGGCACCCTACTTCTAATAAAGCTATGGGTGTTATAAGAAGATCCCTGTATAGAAGTTGTTCAAATTCTTCCAAGTTTATTTGTGCTTTCCGGACAAGAAACCTTAACTGACAGGTGCAGTCTTTGGTTACTGTTTTACAATAATCAGAAGATACTAGACAAACAGTCTTATGGTTGAAATAAGTTTGTAGTTTGACAAACAAACCATTGTGTTTTAAGACTTCTGAATGTATTTCAAACAAAAATTCTTGAATAACATTAAATTTACTCAAAAGAATGTATGGGGAATATTACTTGTGATTCCAGCATAAGTTTGTGTTTGAGCTCGAGGCTCCATTTGTAAGGCAGATTTGATTTTTTCATCATCAATAGTTTTAAGTCGAACTGTCATTTGTGCTTCTTCTCGTGAGTAGAAGCCTTTGTAGGTAGACTAAAATTGGTCTTGTTTGGCTTCAGAGAGATCTCTGAATGAGGTGTAAACCCCTTTGTTAGGCCCATCTATTAGGGCAAAATGTGTAAAACCTTTTCCAGAAGGAGAGGCTGGAGATGTTAAAACAACTCCTTGATTGTTTTGACCACAAAAGTTGTATAAGGCGCAAATGATGCTTTGTTTTACTTTTGTTACTTGTGATTCATTTTCTAATGTGTAATTTGGAATATTCCAAATATTGTCTATCAAGACATTAAGCTTGATATTTATGGAGTCTCTTCCAGGATACTGGTAGATATTTGTAAGGATAGGTAATTCTTGTTTGCCATATTTTGTGTATTGATCAACCCGGAAGGGTGATCTGACTTGTTTTGGACCACTAGGACCTTTCTTTGTAGGTTCCATAGATATGGATATTTGTGTATTTGACCCAAAGGTCTTTGTAAGTAAGATTAGAATAACCTTTGTATGAAACCTCACAGGCTTATATTTGTAGGTGATCAGAAGATCTTTGTAGAAGTTACTTGATGAACCTGGATAAAATATCAGCAAAAATATTATCAGATCCTTTTATGTGTTCGAAATGAATATTTTTTCCAGAAAAATTTATATAATCTTTTAGTAATAACCATCTTTTGTGAGGTTTTTTATCATTATTGAGTTGATTTTTACCATAAGAGACTATGGCTTCACAGTCTGTTCTAATGGTTATTTCTTTTTTATTTATTAAAAATAATTTGAATGCGTCCATTGCATGTATTATAGCATTAACTTCATAGTCAGTGCTTGTTTTATAAATTTTAGGTTTTGTTGTATATTTTCCAGAAGCATATCTACAAATTTGTTCTTCTGTTTTAGTTAAAAGTTTATTTTTCTTTCGTTTGAGGATTGCTCCCCATCCTAGTTCTGATCCATCACATTCAATTATTAAATAATCTGAATCTAATGGTAACTGAAGAGTGGGTAGGTTTATTACCATTTGTTTTAATTTCTAAACTAATTTTATATCTTCAGAATTAAATTTTCTTTCTCCTTTTTTAGAGGTTTTATTATATAAAAGAGATGTGTATTTTCCTAGATTAGGAATAAAGTTCCTAGCATAATTTAATAATCCTAAGAAGGATCTAAGTGTCTTAATATCTTCCATTTTATCAGGAAATTCTTGTATTATTTAGAAATGTGAGGTTGGAGTTTTATGGTTCCATTACCTATTTCTGTTCCTAAGAATTCAATGAAATTTTTGCAAATTTCCATTTTTGATTTAGAAATTATCAAACCATGATGTTCTAATTTGTATAAAACTTGTTTTAAATGAAGAAAATGTTCATTTTTTGTTTTAGAAAAGACTAAAATGTCATCCATATAAACACAAGTGAAAGATTTTACATCTTTAAAAATATTGTCCATTTTGCGCTGAAAAACAGCCGGCGCATTTTTTTAAACCGAATGGCATAACATTCCATTCAAATAGACCTTCAGAACATGAAAAGACCGTCCATTTTATAGAATCAGGATCCATTTTTACTTGATGAAATCCACTTTTTAGGTCAAATTTAGAAAACCATTTAGTATCTTGAATTCGGTTTATTAAAATATCCTTAGAAGGAATTGTGTATCCATCTTCAACAGTGTTATCATTTAGTCTTTTATAATTGTAAATCATTCTAGATTTACCACGTTTTTGTTCTGAAGATTTATTAACTATAAATGCCGGACTTCTATGAGGACTAACACTAGGTGTTATTACTTTTAATTTTAAAAGATTTTGTATGTGTGTTTGACATTCTTCTTGTTCCCAATTGTTAAATTGAATATCTTTTGTTTTTATAATTAAATCAGGATTGATTATTTCTAATTTACATGTTACGGGATCTCTATCCCAAAATTTTGTTGGATCTTCTCCTATTATATTTGTTTTGTTTAGCCTATTAAGGATTTGTTGAATACTTTCAAATTTTATTGATTTTGAAATTTTTATAGAAGAGAATACTTCAGCCGTGTCGTCTAAGATATTATTTAAATAATTTTCATTTGTTTCATCTAATGTGTATAAATATTCTGTTGAACATTTGCATGTTTTTGAATTTTTATAGCTACAGTCATCAGTAATAGTTTCTTGTTTTACTGAATCACCACTGACTATTGGTGTCATTTGTGTTTTATCACTTATTAAAACATAATCTTTATTTATTGTAATTGATCGATTTTGTCCTAAGATAAAATCTAAACCAATTATCATATTTTGTTTAGAGGGAACTAAGTTTTCTACCCTCATTGTTTTTATGAAAGTCTTGTAACCAAAAATTTCACAATTTGTACTAAATTGAAGAATAATATTATTAATTTCTTCATCATTTATCATGATTTCACCGGACATAGTTCTAGTCTTTTGTATGTGTTTACTTTTAACTATGTTTTGTTGTGGAGTTACAGTTTTACAGATGACTGTTTCTGAACAACTTGTATCTAGTAAAGCTTGTATAATTTTTTCTGTGGAAGGTTTATTATTTATTTTTGGAAAAGTTATTTTTACTAATACTTTTAAAGTTATTAATTGTTGTTTATTACAGACTAGTGGGATATATTCTGTTGTTCCCATCATATTATTTTGTATAGAAAGCTGACTAGTCTCAGGTATATCTATTTTAGTTTTTCCTTTTATTAATTTTTCTAAAAGAATAACTTTTTCTTCTAGGTAATTTATGCGAGTCTCTAATACAGAAACTCTTATATCAGTTAAATCTTTATTACTAGATTTATTTGTATTTTCTCTTGTTTCAAAAGAGGGTATATCTTGTTCTTGTATGTTTAAATGTTTCTCTATACATTTAATACAAAAGTTTTTGTAACAAAGTGGACAATGAGCCATTTTTTATATATGAAAATAACGTTCACAATATGTGCACAAGATTGAGTCTGTCCCTGAATAATATTGGATTTTGTGAGAACAAGTTTTTATTTCTAAGGTATTCATTAGACAATATCCTAAATCATCTAATAATTGACCCATTTCATTGTATTCTTCTCCCATGGGAAAGTTATTTTCATCAGTATTAGAATATAAATGGTTATATTCATTATTTGTAAATTCATTTATTAAATCATAATTTTTTTGTATTTTGTTAAAATTTGGTTCATCAGTGTATTCTGTTATGCTGATTACAGATAAAATTTCTGAATCTGTTGATACGTCTTCATCTATTGGAAGCAAATTCATATGACAAGATTTTATTAAGTTTGCTTCTTTAGTGTAAAGATTTGAAATGTTTGTACAATCTCTTGAAAAATGTCCTGGTTGATTACAAGCAAAACATTTTAATATTTGTTTGTAAGTTTTATTATCTCTGTATTTCCTAACATGTCTACTAGGATTTAGTGTAGGTTTTCTAGCGTTAGATGCTCTTATTGTATAAGTTTTTCTAGGATTTCTTGGTCCTAAGTATTTTTGTGTATTGATATTTCTAGGCTTACTTCTAGAATTATTTCTTTTATTTTTATATCTATTTTTTGAATATTGTTGAGGTGTATATATTTGTTTGCAGATTCCTGCATCAGAATGTTTAAGTTGTTTTTGTATGGCTATACGTGTACATGTATCTTCCATAATTTTGATAATGTGTTGTATACGTATTGAGAGATTATTCAACATGGGAGTAACCTCATCATTTTTCCAATTTTCTCTAATTTTTTGTCCTAACTTGCCTGGCAATTTAAGGAACATTTTATCTCCTATATTCACGTCATGAAAACATCCAGCTATAGACGCGTATAACAAATAATCTTGACAATATTCTTTTATTTTTCCAAAGTATTCAATGGACAATCTTTCTAGGTGTCCTAAATAAATTTGTTGTCTAATAGTATTACCATCATCGGCAGATTGTGAAGTGAACAATCTTTGTATAAGGGAACAAAAATTGTAAATGTTTGGACCGGGTTCTATGACCAAAGTATTCAGATCATTAGGGAAGTTTTTCTTAAAGGATTCCCAACCAGATCGAACAATGTCGCCGAGATATGTTTCTCTTTTTGCAATCATTTTTTGTGAAGACTGTACATCTTTTTCATGATGTATGCCATAATCACGGATTACAGCAGCAGTCCATTGTTCGATGTATGTAGGAAGGAGTTGTGGATCTATTCCTCCTAAGTTAAGAAGTAAATTTGGAATTTGAAAATGTGGTTCTATTGGTAATCGTTTACCATGTGAGATATATTTATTATCACTAAGAACAATATTTTGAATTGTTTCTCTAGGTAAAAATCCTGGACTATAATTCTGAGTACCAGCAGGATCTAACCTATAATTTGTAGCAATAGATTCTTCATATTCATTGATTAATCCTACTTTTGTGTTTTCAGAGGTAGTAGACAATTCATCATCTTCTTTGTCTTTAAATTTTTCGTGAAGTTTGTAAAAATATTCTTGTTCTTCAGTTTGTTCTTCAAGTTTTAAATTTTGTAAAAAGATATTAACTATATCATTTATATCATTTTCTGAGGTATTATAACCTCATTATGTTCTGGGGGGAAATTATCCCATGGTTCCAAATTTAGATCCCAAGGTTCTAAATTTAGGTTGCTAACCTGACTTGGTTCTGGGGAATTTTGTTTAGATATGGTTTCTAAAGTTCCTTGCCTAAGCATGGCTATGTTTGCTTGATGATGATTCCATTCTTCTTCAGTCATGTCATCATCTTCTTCATCATCACTATCTATGATATTCATCATAGCAATATGCTCATTGTCGGGAATAACAGATGTATTATCCCTTCGATCTTGTTCTAGATCTATTAGAGATGTGTTTCTGTAATCAGTAAAGCTCAAACTAAGACCTCTAGATCTATTATGTAGAATAGCAGAGTTTGGATTTGTAATGGGATTTCGTTCATCCCTTTGTAAGTGAGTTTGCCATAGATGACCCTCATTTCTCCGAGTAAAGGCTTGGGCTGGCAAAAATTGTGTACCAATAGAAC
Organism: Psophocarpus tetragonolobus; assembly: GCA_037954015.1. Taxonomy (NCBI): domain Eukaryota; kingdom Viridiplantae; phylum Streptophyta; class Magnoliopsida; order Fabales; family Fabaceae; genus Psophocarpus; species Psophocarpus tetragonolobus. Next base: position 32,003,932 of record CM075690.1, on the reverse strand, counting down.
TAATGGCTTCTTCTAATGGTCTAGTGTTTATTCTATACATAGAAGAAATATAATTACTTATTCTTCCTATGAAGGTTATGTCTAAGTGTAGGTTATCTCCTATCCAATTTGTTCCAAATCCTATGGTTTGTACTTCTAAACTGATGTGGTTTACGAAGTCTAGAAGAGTAAGTATAAAGTTTGGGGCAAGGTATATCAGAGATATAGGTTGATTTAGGTCAACTTCTAGTATTCCTATAATGCTTTGGGAATCATTGTTTTGGAATCTGGTGTCATGGAGAACTATTAAGGCTCTAGCACCAATCATATGTCTAGCTAGGGATCTTACACCAATAGTAATTAATCCCATATGAACATGTCTTCCATGTTGGTTTAGGAGTTGTGTGGCTGTTTGTTGAGATATTAATGGTATTATCTCATAAGTATTGTCTGGTAGGTGAAAGTCTTCTATTCTCCTATACCTATAAAGGCTAGTTCTTTCAGAGCTTAACCAACCTATGTTGTATAACTGTCTAGGATTTAAAGAATCTATTCTAGAATTAGATCCTATTTCAACATTTTCTTGTATATCTACTAAGTCTTCTAGTCTTCTAACATTAGCAGATCTTCTTCTGTGTAGAAATCTATCTAAGATTCCGGGAAGTTGGATGAGATCTTGTCTCCTAGTATTGTGTTCTCTTAATCTTTGAGAAGTTCCGGGAAACCTCTCTGATGTTTGATTCCTATTAGATGTACTATCCATAGAAATTTCTTGTACTTGTGTTTGTGAATTATTATTTGGTGTAAAATTCATATTTAACTGATAGATTTGTCTTTGTTGGAGTTATTGTTCTCCTGTGTAGGTTGATTTCTATTACTAGATTCAGTTTTGTTTGTTGCAATAACTTTAACAAATTTGTGAGTATTTTTACATACTGTTTTAGTTTGTGTAGTTGTTCCTAAAGATAACTTAGAAACTTTATTGACTAAATCATTTATGTCATCAGTCATATTTATATTTTTGTGTTGCTGATTAATAAGAGTAGATAGTTTTGTAGAAACTTCTTCTAGTAAAGCTATTATTGTGTTGTTTTGTCCTATTAATATTGTATGAACAAAATCTGTGTCATGAGTGGGTTTTATGTATCCTACGGGAGGAGATTTTGTAAAAATTTCAATAGCTGAAAGAGCTGATTGATAGTCTTTCCCTTTTATGGGTTGTATATTTGTCATTTTGTAAAATTTTGTATTATTATTTTTAATTTGTGAGAAAAAAAAATAAACAGAGAGCAGTAAAATTACTAGAAAAGACAGTAGCGCAAAAGAGGGCAGAAGCAGGGCAGAAGCAGAAATTTAGATAATAAAAGTAAGGTATCCACGGAATACACTATAAAACAATAAATATTAAAGAATATAGAAAATCATAAGGCTTATCAGAAAAATAATTTTTTTTATTATTATTTTTTTTTAAAATAATTACAAAGTTAATAAAAAATAAACATCTGTACTTGTTGGCGCAATATGCACGTGTTTCTCAACTTATCTAAGTAGGAAACTAGGGACTTACACCGGCTTTCCACTGGCCATCACTGCTCTTCAACTACCATGAGTATTCTAGCAAACACTATCCACTCTTGACAGATTTCTATTTTCGATTAAAATTAACATGTACAAATTTTTTATATAAGAACTGTCCTTGGAAAGAACTGCTCTGATACCAAGAAAGAAGAAAAAGGAAAAATAATGAGCTGGATTTATACGGCGGTAATCCGCACAATACCAGTTATCAAGGGCACACCTTATGAGTTTAAGCTGGATTTATACGGCGGTAGTCCGCGCAATACCAGTTATCAACTCGACCAGGCTTACAAATCCCAGGTTTTCAAAAATCAAGGGCAAAAACCCAGGTTTTCAGAAGAAGATGAGAAAGATGGATATTTTTTAACTCAGGTGTATCTGCCATACTGTAACATTTTTATTTTATTTATATTTAATTTAAATATTAAAGCTAAAAATTTAGTTATGCATGTGAAAAATTTATAAAAATAAATTAAGTATAATATATAAAACATTTTTACTAATATTTGCAAATTTTTTTTTTAGAAATTCGCTTAACGGATTTAACAATAACAAATATTTTTTTAAAAGAAGAAATTCGCTAAGCAAACAACTTGTCGCTCACAAAACCTAGGTCACTAAGCGAATATAACCCAGACCGAAATTGCACTTAGCAAAGTGAGATAAAAAGTACTTGAATTTCGCTAAGCAAATCTTACACTGCTTAGTGAAAGTACTCCATGGTGTGAAATAAGAGAGAAGGGAAAAAGGAAGCTCTAAAGAGAGATGAGAAGGGGAAAGCTTTTGAGAGAGGGATTAAGGATTCAAAAGTTCTTCATCACTCTTCATTAAGCTCTTACTAAAGTAAGAGGATATGTAAGATTTATAAATATTTATGGTGCTAATTTTAATACACTTATATGTTTTTGCTACTCTTATGGTTATTATTAATCCTAAAACTAAGTTTTGTATTAATATAATCATGTTTAGTTGATTTCTCAATAACATTTAATTATGCTAACTTTAATCTCTCTAAATAATATTTCTGGTCCTTTGTTTATTTTCTCCAGATATTATTTCTGATCCTTTATTTATTTTCTCCATATGTTACTTCTGGTCTTTTATTATTTATTTCCAGATATTACTTATGGTCCTTTAATTATTATCTTCATATGTTATTTTTGGTCCCTTACTTATTACTTTTGGTTCTTTATTTAGTATTTCCATATATAATTTTTTATCCTTTAATTTTAAGATATTGTAGTTTGATTTTTGCTATTATTATTTAAGTTATTCCTCAAATATCATAATATGATTCTATGTAATTATTTGTCAATTGTTTTATCATTCATTTTTCTAAAAGTTATATTTTAATTTTTTCTACAAAGCTATTTTGTATTATTTCAGATAATATGTTCTTATTCGATGATATCATTTCAAGCTTTGCTTTGAATTTTAAAATAAATTTTTGGATTGGTTGATAACTATCCTATAACTTTATATGTATTTCAAAGGATTGTTGGTTATATATTAAATTTTATGGTAGAATATATTCAAAGGATTTTGTGAAAGTTTAGTTGAGAAAATTTTATAATAAATATGATATTTCTTAAAACCACTAAAGACCATCTAAGTATGCTCTGTGGTTGCAGTTTAATCTGATCTTTCACATCAGAAAGATGTTCTTTAATATTAAAAATTTATTAATATGACTATTAATATTATTTTTTAAAATGAGAAATTAATATTTATATGATTTTTTGAGGATGATTCATAAACGATTCTGTAAATAATTATTGAAGTATTTATGTGATTGTGATTGTCTAGTTTAATAACCTTTAGGACTATGTTGAGATGTTGTGAGGTGAACTTAGCAAAGTCCTAGGTTCCTTAGTGAAGGTACCATGTAGGTGTATGAGTGTCATGTTTAGGAAGTCACAACTTAGTACACTGCGAGAAAAAAGTCAGGATTAGGATGAGTCATAAGATGGTTTTAAATTAATGAATATTCAGGATGATCCATGTTGACACTTAGGCTGAGGATGTTCATCAGGTGGGCAAATATTCAAGGTAATCCATGTTGGCACTTGGATGGGATATTCATAGATTTATAACTTTCCATAAATGTTCAACATCTCATAATAGGTACGGTATATCCTTTTCGGGTTGAAAGAGTACCCGTTTATGTTTGTGTTATGATGGGCAAACAGCTCGATTGTGATTTGTGATGGACAGAAGGCCCGTTTGGCAATTAGCTAAAGGCAATTGTTTTTAATACCCCCTATCTTCTATTCTCACCCCCAAGCTTCACAATTTTTTTCAAAACCTAAAAATACCCTCCCATTTTCTTACCCTACTTGGCTGATGAAACACATCATAACAGTTGCGCACGCCACCACCACACCTCTTCAATCATCGCTTCGACCACCTCTCCGGTCACTGCTTCGAGCACCTCTCCAATCACTGCTTCGAGCACCTCTTCGATCACTGCTTCAAGCACCTCTTCGATCACCGCTTTGAGCACCTCTCAGCAAGTATGTTCTGGATAACATGATTTGGAAGGCAAATGGGATTCAGCTAGTATGTTCCAGGCCGCATGATCTGGAAGGCAAATGAGATTTAGCAAGTATGTTCCAAATAACATGATCCAGAATGTACCTAATGCATTCCGGATTAGTTGATCTGGAATGCATTATGAACATTCTGAATCAACTAATCGTAACTAGATCAAATATGTATTCCGGACTAGGTGGTTTGGGGGTTAATTATTGTAACTTCCGGATCAACTGATCTGGAACACTGTAACACTCGTAAATCGACGTTAGTATGAATAAAAAACAAAAACAAACCTTAAATCATAAATCCTAAAGCGCAAACTTTAAACCAAGAAAATCATACCTGAATAAAATTGTTTTACTTTTCAAATAGCGCTTAAATCAACGAATAATACCTTAAAGACTTATAAGCATGATTAGGAATTTACAATAGGGTAGAATGTGACAATTGGTGTTTGGCACACAAGAGTAGCAAGATAAAGCACAACAAGACAGGACAATAAAAAAGTAAATTCAAAAATTTAAAATCAAATAAGGATACAGGTATATTTGGAATTTTCAAAAAAATATCAAATTTGGGGGTGCAAATAGCAAATAAGGGGGTGTTAAAAGAAAATGCCTTAGCTAGATTATTGTGATGGGGCAAGTAGCCTATTCAGAAGTTGGCCAGAATTTTGATATAGCAGATGACCCGATTTCTCGAGAAAACTATTGTACCAATTAGAGAAAGATATACAACTACCAATTACTTTTCAAACAGATCCTTAATGATTGATGTGAATCATCATGAATTGGTTATGAATACATACATAGAGTCAAGTGGGCTTAAGTTCAGTCTTTGAAATGAGTATGTGGAGTTTATATATTGAGTCATGTGAGACTAAGTCATAAGTCAAATCTTAGGCTCTATTATTTTCTAAGTTTATTAAGATTAACATTGATAGTTTATAAAAATGTCACACTTTTTGTCTGTTTTATTTCATGTATTTCCTTTCATTTATGATCATGGTACAAATAGAGGATGGATCTAACCAGTTGAATATGTAGCAAAAATCATATGATTTCCTCTGAATATGTTAAACTTCTGAGAAAGTTACTCTCTAATGTTTGAGTAGATTTAGTTTTGTAAGAAGTCTATTGCTCTGAGGATTTTTAAGAGGGTAACTATGTCAATTAATGTGTTTTTGTTTAAATGAAATTTGTAATTAACTATATTTCAATTTACAATGTTTACTAGAATATTATGGTTCTTTATGTAATAATTACTTTTGAAGATCTCTCATATTTTTATGAATATTTTTGGGGTGAGAATTAAAGGTGTTACAATATTCGTTATATTATCTTTTATAATTTAAATTTACTTATCTATTATTAAATAATTATATATATTAATTATATTTTAATTTAAAAAGTATATAAGGAATAATTAATAATAATAAATAAAATTTTAAGAATTAAAATTTTTAATTAAATATATAATTTTAAACTTATTATATAATTATTAAAATTATAACGGGGCGGGTACGAGTTCAAACACAAGACAGACAGTCACATACTCATACTCGTAGCCTACAAGGTTCATCATATCGGGTAATACGTGTGCTCATACCTGTCAAAACAGGTACTATTTGTCAAAATCGAGACTAATTTGTGGAGGTACTCATGAATATGAACATTTTTGTTATTCTTAATTTGATTGCACGACTTGAAGAGATATCTAATTAAACACACGACTAGGAGGCCAACATTTTCTTTTTGCACCCTATTTTTCTTTTTATCACCCCTTTTCCTTTTAAATTCAATATTGTAAAAATTTTCAAAATATCCTATATTGCAAATTTTTTTAGTTACAATGTATTTTTTTTAATTATATGGCAAATTTTAGGATTTGCAATGTTTTTTAAGGTTATTACAAATTTTAAGATTAAAAATGCATTTTTTAACTGCATTACAATTTTGTAATTCGTAAAGTATTTTTTATTACATTTTCGATGTTGAGATTTGTAATGCAGTTATTAGGACTATAATGTTTTTTGTTGCAGATCAAATAATTCACAATTATGTTATAATACATTGTGAATTACTTGATGCACAATTATCTAAATACATAAATTGTTCACTTAATACAAATTATGTAATTACAAAATTGCGAAATACTTGATTCACAATGAATTATTAAACCAACAATCTAAAAGACTTATGGCTAACTAATTCGACTTCGTTGCTACCCACCAGATTGTCAATCCTGCACCTGAGGTCCAACACACCTTTGCCAACACATTTGTCGGATGTCTCAAAAATTGAGTTTTCTGCTGGACAAAATTTCTAGCATTGGTAATAGCACGTTTATGTTATATCATTGTTGAATGTCTACAAAAATTTACACTGAAAAAAGCAAGGTTAAATTACAATTGTGTACAAGAGGTACACTTACAAAACTTATCACAATAATAATTCTCATACCCCATGTGTAGCTTTGAGCCTCACCTTTAATAAAAATAATTATTTTTGTGACGAGGAAAAATATTTTATGCCTCAATGCTTACACGTGAGAAATGAAAATCCTATAAAGCCTAAGGTTAACTTGGCTAAAACAGATGATAATTTTGTTGCGGTCATCCCCTTGATAAATATTGTAACTAATGTGAGTAAATGAGTGGTAGACTTTAGGGCTACCAGGCACATATGTGCTAATAATATAAATTCGCTTCCTCTTACACTTATGTGGGAGATGGAGAAGAACAAGTTTTCTTTGGAGATTCTAGATCTACTCCTAGTTTTGGGAAAAGAAAAGTTCTTTTAAAACTCGCATCTAGAAAAACACCAGCTCTAAGTGGTGTGTTGTATATATCTACCATCAAAGTAAACTTAGTCTCTATGGCACTGTTTGGAAATATTGGTGATGTGATCTTTGATGATCACGTGCCCAAAGGATCCTTTCTAAGGTCACTTGGAAGGGAAATGGATTTATGAAGAGGAAAAGAATGGGGTGAGACACCACAAATACTAGGTTTGATAAGCCAAAGGGGAGAGGCCACAAGGGAGGGGTCCCTTGATAACTCTTAGAAGCTCTCACAAAGGAGAAGGGGGACACTCAAAGGTAAGAACCTCACAACCAATATGGTCTATAGGATTAAATTCAAGTGTAAAAAATACAAGTGAGGGGAAAAGCTCCTATTTATAGAGGTAGCTAACCTCTTGAACAAGATAACCTAAAAAAGAATGGCTAGGATTAAAAGGAGAGATCTAAGGGAGGAGGATTGAGAAACAACTCCCTCCTTAGATCATCAAACTTGGTGCCCAAGTTTCTCAAACCAAGGGTCAAGATTCCTTCTTTTTAGTTTAGGGGTTTATGTAGGAAAAGAGGGGTGTAGATATCAAGGCTACCCCATATTTCCTTCATAAAGACCCAAAAAGCTAAATTCACCCTCTAAATTCCTAAGACACCTCCTAAAATAAAAAATGGACTAAATACATGCCCCAAATTAAATTCCTAATGCTCCTAAAAAATAAAATAAAGGAAAATTACATTTTATTAACTAAAGTCCCTAACCTAATATCTTCACTCTCCATAGGAGGTGAAGTCTTCCTTTGTTTGCAAGGGTTAGGTCTTCTTCAATCCTTCTAGCCATGGCCCTAGTGATAGGTTCTTGGCTATTATGGTCACATCATCTCCTCCCCCTTGGAGAGGATTTGACCTCAAATCCATGGGGTCTTCATCATTTTCAGCACCTACAAATGGAGACAAATCAGAAACATTAAAATTGGTGCTTACCCATAATCCTCAGGCAGATCTGAAACATAGGCATTATTACTGATCCGCTCAAGGATATGGAAAGGTCCATCTCCTCTAGGGCTAAGTTTGGACTTCCTTTAAGAAGGAAATCTATCCTTTCTCAAGTGAAGTCATACCCAGTCGCCTTTTTCAAATAGGACATTTTTCCCCCTATTGGCGAAAGTAACATCTCTCAAGGATTGGCGTTCTATGTTAGCTTTAACCCTATCATGTAATTGTTTTACAAAAATGGCTTTTGCCTCTCCTTCTTTATGCACAACAACAGAAAGAGGAAGAAGTAAAAGATCTAGAGGAGTACGAGGATTAAAGCCATAGATCATCTGAAATGGAGAATGTTTGGTGGTTCTATGAACCACCCGGTTATAAGCAAATTCAATGTGGGGAAGATACTCATCCCAAGACTTATGGTTTTCTTTAAGGAGAGCCCTCAACATAGTGGATAAAAATCTATTCACCACTTCTGTTTGCCCATCAGTTTGAGGGTGACAGGTAATGGAAAAAAGAAGTTTAGTTCCCAGCTTAGCCCAAAGAGTTTTCCAAAAATGGCTAAGGAACTTCACATCCCTATCTGACACTATTGAAGAGGGTATGCCATGCAATCGGACAACCTCTTCAAAGAAAAGTCTTGTGATGTTGCTTGCATCATCCACTTTGTGGCAGGGAATAAAATGGGCCATTTTTGAAAATCGGTCCACCACCACAAATATGGAGTCGACACCTCATTGGGTTCTTGGGAGCCCAAGGATGAAATCCATGCTAATATCTTCCCAAGGTGCAGAAGGAGCAAGTAAAGGTGTGTATAATCGATGAGGCATTGCTTTAAACTTTTCTTACAAGCAAGCTATACATCTAGAGCAATGTTTATGGACATCTCTACGCATATGGGGCCAAAAGAATTTGTCTTGTAAAAGCAGGAGGGTTTTTAAAATCCCAAAATGCCCTATGAGCCCACCTTCATGGCTCTCTTTTGTGAGTAAGTTCCTAATTGATCCTTGGGGTATACAAAGCTTACTCCTTTTAGAGATACCCCTCACTAATGAAGTACCCATCATAAGCCTTTAATGTGAATGCAGATGCAGAGGCAGCAAAGATGGGGCCGAGATCCTTATCAGAAGGATACATAGCCCAAATGTCATCAATCCCAAGATTTTTGCACTCAAGGATGAATAAAGGGTATGACGCCTAGAAAGAGCATCAACCACCACATTTTGTTTTCTGTTCTTGTACTTGATGACATAAGGAAAGGATTCAAGATATTCCACCCACGTTGCATGCCTTTTGTTCAATTTATCTTGACCCCTCAAATATTTTAGTGAATCATGGTCACTATGAATGACAAACTCCTTGGGAGCAAGGTAATGCTCCTAAGTTTGAAGGGCCCTAATTAGAGCATAAAACTCCTTATCATAGGTGGGGTAGTTGAGGGGGGCACCATTGAGTTTTTCACTGAAATACGTAATGGGGTGCCCTCCTTGCAACAAGACAACTCCCACACCTACACTAGAGGCATCACATTCAAGTTCAAATGTTTTAGAAAAGTCAGGTAATGCCAAGACTGGTGCATGGGTAAGTTTATGCTTAATTAGCTAGAAGGCTTTCTCTTGTTTCTCACCCCAAAGGAAAGGAACTTCCTTTTTCACCAAATCATTTATTGATGCGAAGAACGTGGAGAAATTAGGCACAAAACGCCTGTAAAATCCAGTGAGACCATGAAAACTTTTGATCTCTATCAAACTCTTTGGGGTGGGCCATTCTTGAATAGTTTTTATCTTTTCGGGGTCAACATGGAGCCCTTTTCTGCTAACTACAAAACCTAGGAAAACCACATTATCTACACAAAAGGTGCATTTTTCTAAGTTACCAAAAAGATTATTACTCCTTAGAAGAGAAAAAACATGTCTTAGATGTCCTAAATGATCATCTAGGTTCCTAGAGTAAACTAAAATGTCATAAAAGTAAACTACACAAAATTTACCAAGGCAATCCCTCAGTACATGGTTCATTTAGCGCATGAATATGCTTGAGGCATTCGTTAGCCCAAAGGGCATAACCAACCACTCATAAAGACCAAATTTAGTCTTAAAAGCAGTTTTCCATTCATCACCTTCTTTGATCCTTATTTGGTGGTAACCACTTCTGAGATCTATTTTTGAAAATATTTTTGCCCCATGCAATTCATCCAACATGTCATCAAGAGGGTGGATTGGGTGCCTATATTTGATTGTGATGTTGTTGATTGCACAAAAATCAACACACATCCTCCATTGGTCATTCTTCTTGGGCACCAACAAGACTGGGATAGCACAAGGGCTTAGGCTCTTTTGAACCCAACCCTTCTCCAACAGCTCATTCACTTGAGACTCAATCTCTTGGGTCTCCATGGGGTTGGTCCTATAGGCAGGTCTATTAGGTAGACTTGCTCCAGGCACCAAATCAATTTGATGTTCTATACCCCTAATGGGAGGAAGTCCTTTCGGAACCTCATTAGGGAATATATCATCAAATTCTTTTAAAATATCTTGAACCCCTTGAGGAAGGTGCTCATGTGCATGGGTTGTGCAGTGCTCTCAGCAGAAGAATGCAAAATGGGAGAAGGATTTGATGCCTCTTTGCAAAAGAGGAGATAAAAGGGCTTGTTAGTCAAAAGAGCTTCTTTTAAATCACGTTTTGTAACAAATAGGCTCCTTTTACTAAGATTCCCTTTCAAAGGGGCATAACCTTCCTACTCTCTCTCTTTACTCTTTTCAAGCTTTAAGGGTGAAGCTTGTTGTGTTTTTTTTTTCCTCAACTCTTTTCTTTTTCATCGCAAATTGATCCTCATCCACTTGAGAAGGTGACAACGGATACAATTTGAAGCGCTTTTCATTATGGGTGAGAATTATTTGGTTGGAGTGAACATGGTGAATAGCTTTCTTGTCAAATTGCCATGGTCTCCCCAACAGGATATGACCAACCTCTATAGTAACTATGTCACAAAGAATCTCATCATTATAAGATCCTATGGAAATTGGAACCATAACTTGTTCATTGACTACCATCTCCCCTTGCTCATTGAGTCATTGCAATTTGTAAGGTTTGGGATGGGGCATGGTAGTCAAGGCTAGCTTTTCAACCAACCTAGAGCTACAACAGTTACAACAAGAGCCACTATCAACAAGGAGAGAATATACTTTGTCATTTACTTTACATCTTGTATGGAAGATGTTCTCTCTTTGTGACTCGCCAAGCTCTAGAGGTTGGCTTCCAAGAAGCCTTTTAACCATAAGGAGGTCCCCCTCATAAGGAAAAGCTTCCTCACACTCTTGTTCAAAAGTATGTCCCTCTTCTTCCTCACTCTCACTAGAGGAGGAAGATGAGTTATTCTCACTACAAATGTCTTGTCCCCTCATGATCATGGTTTTATTTTTGGGGCATTGAGAGGCAATATGGCCTCTCCCAAGATATTGGAAGCATTTGATACTACTTTGCCTCTCAGTAGGCTTAGTAGTAGGGGGTTTTCTCTCTACACGATGTGCTTTTGTATCTTGAAAATGCTTGGGTTCCTTTTTGGGAAAACCCTTGAAAAAGTTTCCCTTGAGTTGGTCTCTCTTTGAGTAAGAGGGAGAATCTTTTTTAAAGTTTTTTCTCTTGAGTTGATTCTCAGCTCTTACACAAAGTTCTACCAACTCATCAAGGCTTGAGTATGAAAGAAGCTCTACCTTATCTCTAATGTCAAAGCGTAATCCACACAAAAACCTAGCAAGGGTGGCATTGGGTCCCTCAATGATATTGGCCCTTAGTATGCGAAACTCCATCTTTTGTCTACACTCCTCAATACTTAGGTTATGCTGCCTAAGTCTTTGGAGCCTATCTAAAATATCCCTCTCATAATATGAAGGAATGTGTCTTCTTTGCAAACAAGTTTTAAATCATTCCAGTAGCGAATGTCAGACATTTGTTTATGGGCCCTATCCTTGACTAAACCATCCCACCAATGCAAAGTAGAACCTTGAAAACTAAGGGAGGCCAAAGGTACTTTCCTTTCTTCCCTTATTTCATAGCATCAGAAGAGTTGTTCCACTTTGACTTCCCAATCTAGGTAAGTCTCAACATCTTCCCTTCCAAGAAAATGGGGTAGGTCTACCTTTGGCTCCCTAGCATGATTTGTGTTCTCTTGAGGAGAATTATGATTGTATGATGAATAGGAGTGATGTTTATGTTGATTTCTATAGTATTCTTCTTCGCTAGAGCTAAAATGCCTAGATGGGGATCTTATGAGAATTCCTTTCTTTTTTCTATCACTCTCCCCCCATCTCTCCTCTTACTTTTTTCTCCTCTCCTTCTCTCTTTTTCCTCTTTTTCTCTTTTTCTTTCTAGTTCTTTCCTTCTTCTCCTTTCTTCATCCTCTTTTCTCTCTCTTTGCCTTCTCTGTTCTCGCTCTTTTTTCTCTTTTCTCGTTTCCAACATATCTTTTTTTAACTTTTCCTTATTTTTTTGTTTTTCCTTTTCTTTCATTTCTTTTTTTCCTCTCTTTTTCTTCTCTCCTTTCTTGTTCTTTAGCCATCCATTCCCTAAATTCTAAGTTAAGGTTTTCAAGAGTGTCTCCCTTAGAAGGTTTTCTTTGGTTGACACTCTTACTTGATGAACAACTATGTACACTAGAATGTGTGTGGAAAGTCATGATGCTTGGATGCTAAAAACTAAAGGGTAGGCCAAAAACTTTTTTTTCCAAGCAACACTCCTCTTTTTTTTTCTCACCTAAGGTGGCTTGATGAGTCTTTGAAACTCTTAGCCTCTACACATTTTTTCAAAATAACATAAAATGAAATAATAGTGCAAGAATGTAAAAGAGAAAGGGCTCTAATTGTGCTTATAAGGTGTTGAAGGAAGTGTACCACTTCTCCCTTCTTCACCTAATTAATGAGGAACTATGCTAAAATTAACCAAAATTATTACAAACCAAGGGAGGCCTTAAGGGCACTCAAACTCCCAATCTAAGATTAAGTTTACACAATATAAAGAATAAAAAAAATAAAACAAAGTCTTCACTCCAAGCTTATTAGTGTTTGACTCCTTTTGATCAAGCCCCTTTGAGTTGCATCAACCCACCTCAAGCATGCTACCCTTGTTTCCTCTTGTTTGAACTTGCCAAAATCTTATGTATGACACCTTTCCCAAGCTTTACTTACCAAGGCCAAATACAACACAAGACAAAAAATAAAGGTGAATAACAAAACAAGGTTCACAAATCCAAGTGGATAGATTAAACAATGACAAACTCAAAAAAGTAAATAAGACAAGCAAGAAAACATAAGGCCGACAAAGGAAGGTAGCACACAAATAGCTTTCCTAGATTAGCTCTAAGAGTGGAGATGAAAAAAGACTCAAACAAAAAAAAATGAAACCCATAGTTGCACACTTAATAAAATTTAAGTGACCAAAAGCTAAAAAGCTTTCTCAAGTAATTTTTTTTTTGAATCACAAATGGTTCCTCATATCAAATGTTTCTACTATTAGGCGCACAACTTCAAAATTGTCTTTCTTTTGAGTTCTTTATATTTTTTTTTAAGTTGAAATTTTTTCTAATATATATTTTTTTTAACTTTTTATAATTATTTTTGCTACACCTAATAGCTTGTTTAATTGAAATTTTAATGAGGATGCTTGAAATAATAACGCTTGGTGAATAAGCACAATGTAAGGTCACACAATTTTCAATCAATGCATGTAACTAAAGGCAAAACAACTTAGTAGTTCCAAATATCACTGAACTAATGGTGCTTAAGGAATGATTTAGGGTTGATTTTGAAGTAAATTGATTGCTCAAATTACTAACACAATTCACCGAAGCTAAAATTCCATAAAGAGACACCAATAGTGAAGGTAAACCAAGTGGAAAACTACTAATAATTCAACATAAAAAAGAAGCATATAAAGATTGAATTGAGCAAATATTTAAGAACAACAAATATATTACTATGCTTGAACTAAAAGCATAAAAGACTTAAGAGACTCAACAACAGGTTCACCTCTTAGGAGTTTAATTCAAAATGTTTTTTAAGGCTTTTTGTAAAACTTTTAAGAGGCTAAAACCTAAGGAATTTAAATGAGACAAAATAGGAAACTAACATAACTAGTATTTGACAAAACACAATATTAAGAAAAAAAATAACACACCTAAAAATAGAGCAAAAATTTCAGCAAGAGACTCAAAACAAAAGGCGCAACAAAGTGGCCAAAGTTGATCACCACAACAGTGTGGAAAAATCCTCAACCGTGTGGGTTTAATGATCACAACTTATTAGGCACACTTTAACATAAAAAACAAGGGGAAACTAAGCAATTTGAAAACGGAAATAAGATGCAAAGAAAGGGACAAATAAAATTGCATCAAATTAAATGGAACATATGCGCATAGATAGGAAACAAAAGTGCATATAATAGCAAGAATAAAAAGCTATACGACTAGACAATAAAGGAAATAAAGATGACAAAAAATGAAGGACTTTAAAATAAAGAGATTAAAGAGATAAGCAACAAAGCAAAAAAAAATTAAGAAACAACGTGACCTTTAGCAAATGGCTCTAAATACCACTTGATGTGATCTTTGATGATCACGTGCCCAAAGGATCCTTTCTAAGGTCACTTGGAAGGGAAATGGATTTATGGAGAGGAAAGGAATGGGGTGAGGCACCACAAATACTAGGTTTGATAAGCCAAAGGGGAGAGGCCACAAAGGAGGGGTCCCTTGATAACTCTTAGAAGCTCTCACAAAGGAGAAGGGGGGACACTCAAAGGTAAAAACCTCACAACCAATATGATCTCTAGGATTAAATTCAACTGTAAAAAATACAAGTGAGGGGAAGAGCTCTTATTTATAGAGGTGACTAACCTCTTGAACAAGATAACCTAAAAAAGAAGGGCTAGGATTAAAAGGAGAGATCTAAGGGAGGAGGATTGAGAAACAATTCCCTCCTTAGATCATCAAACTTGGTGCCCAAGTTTCTCAAACCAAGGGTCAGGATTCCTTCTTATTAGCTTAGGGGGTTTATGTAGGAAAAGAGGGGTGTAGATATCAAGGCTACCCTTTATTTCCTTTATAAAAACCCAAAAGGATAAATCCACCCTCTAAATTCCTAAGACACCTCTTAAAATAAAAAATGGACTAAATACATGTCCCAAATTAAATTCCTAATGCTCCTCAAAATTAAAATAAAGGAAAATTACATTTTATTAACTAAAGTCTCTAGCCTAATATCTTCACTCTCCATAGGGGGTGAAGTCTTCCTTTGTCTGAAAGGGTTAGGTCTTCTTCAATCCTTCTAGCCATGGCCCTAGTGATAGGTCCTTGGCTAGGCATGGTCACATCAATTGGGGTAAAAGTTACTTTTGAGTCTGGCGAGATTTTCATGACAAAAAACAATATGTTTGTGGGAAAGAGTTATTGTGTTTAGGGTCTTATTGTACTTAATTTTTTTTATAAGGCATCTACTTCTTCTGCTTATATGATTGATTCGTATAATATGTAACATGCTAGATTAGGACATGTTAATTCCTCATATGCTATTAATTTATATTAACTAGGCCTAATCAACTTGCATGATAAACAAAATAGAAAATATGAAATATCCTAGAGTATGGGGGTGTTTAGCTAAGATTATGTTACATGATCTCAAGAGAAAAAAAATAGGACCTAAGACTTTTGATTGCATGTTTATTGGTTATGTTGAGCATAGTGCAACCTATAGGTTTCTTGTTATTAAAAGTGTGTAAACTCTTGAAATCTTTATATGGTTTAAAACAAACACCAAAACAATGGCATGAAAAGTTAATAAAAGTATACTTGCTGATGGTTTCTGCTCTAGTGATGTTGATAGATGTGTGTACACAAAAACTTGTGAATGGTGAATATGTCATTATCTGTTTGTATGTGGATGACATGTTAATCTTTTGTACATGCAATTATGTAGTTTTTGAAACTAATTCCTTCTTAGCATCCAAGTTTGATATGAAAGATATGGGTGAGACAAGTGGAATTTTAGGAGTTAAAGTCATAAGGAAGGGAGATAGTATATTATTACTATCCCAAGAACATTATATGGAGAAACTTCTTAGGAAGTTTGACTATTATGATTATAAATCTGTGAATACCCCTTATGACGTTAACTTTCAACTAATGAAAAATAGAGGAGAACCAGTTTCTCAAACTCAATATGCCCAGCTTACTGGGAGCTTACTACACTTAATGAATTTCTCAAGACTGGATATAGTTTATGCAGTACGTAGATTGAGTAGATACACTTGTAATCCTAATAAGGATAATTGGGAAGAACTTGTAGACTCATGAGGTATTTGAGAGGTACCATGACTATGATATTGAATACAGTGAATTTCCCTCTGTATTGGAAGGGAACAATGATGCTAATTGGATCTCTAATTCACATGAGACAAAATCCACTAGTGATTATGTATTTACATTTAGTGGTGATGCAATTAAATGGAGATCGACCAGACAAACTATTATAGCTAGATCAACAATGAAATATGAGTTTTTTGCTTTAGAAATGGCTGGTACTAAGGCTGAGTGGTTGAAAAACTTCTTGGCTAATATTGCTTTAGGAATGAAACCAACACCATCAATGTTTATGCATTTTGATTCATAAACATCAATATTGTAGCAAAAAATAAAACTTATAATGGTAAGAATAAACATATACAATTGAGACATAATGTGATAAAACATCTGCTAAAATATGAAGTAATTTCCATAGATTTTGTGAAGTTAGAAGAAAACTTAGTAGATCCTCTAACAAAACCCATGGGAAGAAAAATTATATTAGAAACATTGAGGATAATGAGAGTTAAGCCACTTGAAAATAGATAATGATGGTAACCTAACATTTGTGATTGGAGATCCCATAAAGAGGTTCATATGGGTAAGAACTTGTCATTTGTCAGTTCTGTTAGCACTGAAATTGATATCAATGATTTCCTTTTTTAGTCCCTTCCTATGATGTGAGAAGGTGCTAGATGTTGCATTAATGAGATACTAAACTTTATAGTTAAGCTTTATGAGAAAGTTTAGCATTTTATAAAGGTTTTATTGAATTTGATATCTCTTATGGGTAGTGTATAATTTGCAGCATACACTTGATGAAATAACCTATATGAGTGTCAAGTTGGGCTGCTTGCATGAGATATTGGCAAATCCCTAGAGCACTCATGAATATTGGGTAGGAGCATGACCTAAACGTGCACAACACAGCGAAAACAACAAAAGATTGTGAGGATATATTATGATTAGTAGACCACTGTCATACTCTACATGTTTTTTGTTTATATAGCATCACTACACCAATTGCTTTATGTGATAAGTACTATTAGTCTAGGTTTGGTTCATATAGTATAGCTACAGTAGGTCCGATGCAACATATCACATTTGAGAACCTAGCTAGAGATTTCTTCTTTTTTATTTGCTTTTGTAATATGTAAGAGATTGTTGAAAATTTTAAGTATTATAATAGGCAAATTAATAAGTAAAATGTGATTTTTAGAGCCGTTAGAAATCAATATAGTAGTTGGACTAATTTTTCTGTTGTTTCATTAAACACAATTAAAATAGATATCATATTTATTATAATCGTCGTATTAATTGTGTTTAATGCAATTGTCATATTAAATAAATTTTAACGCATTTTATTGCTTCCAATGATTATATGGATGTTGGACGTGCAGCCTAAGCACTATAAATAGTGCCTCTGGTTCTTCCTTCCATATACACCTTGTCATTCTATTCTTTCTGCTATTTGCTTCTCTCTTTACCTTGCTAGTCTGTAACATCAAAATATTATTGAGAAGTTCTTGTTATATCTTGAAAAAACTTGCGGGTTACTCAGATAAGTCTTTTAAGACATTGTCATGCCTTAAGAAGTTTATTTTGCACCAAAGTTACCAATACACACCACCGCATGTACAATATATTATAGAAAAATGTTTAAAATGAAAGCTCATATGAGTTATGGATTTGATATTTTAATTATAAAATTTTTATAATTATAGATTTGATGACCTGAAAAATAAATTTGTATATGCATAGTGTAAATCAATAAACTCGCAACATATATGCAATATGTATACACATATTGCTAATTATAAAATATGTAATATGTGCATGTCGTATTATGGACCTATTGATTGATTACATTTATGAATTTCTTACATCTCTCATAATATATTAATATAAAATTTTTACTATATCTAAATTTTTACAATTTTTTAGGGCATTAAAGAGTATAACAAAATGAGTTAAATGTTTTTTTTATAAATTATATTTTTAATATCTTATATCTTTACACACACCAAACTTATTGATAAAGATGAAAAACCCAAATTTATAAAATGAAAAATACAAATGGTATTATCGTTGGATTCCTTAATGATATACTTAAAAAAATGATTATTAAGTCTACAAATTCCTTATTTAATAACAAAGAGTAAAATTATTACCAGAATAAATGTAATGTATAGTAAAAAACTAAAAAATTTGTTTAGATATTAAAAAATTGAATAAAACAAACATTTAGTAATTCAAAATAGAGCAAACTAGGAATAGTAAAAAATACTAAAAAAAGAAGTTGTATTATGTAAGAATGTATAAGAAAAACTTATGTTTTGAAAATCGGATTGGATTATCCAGTTCAATCGAAAAATCGATAAACCAGTCTGATAACCGATATCGGTTAATAGTAAAAACTGGTCAAGTAATGAACTATTATTAAAATTGGAAAAAGTCATAAACAGTAAAATCGATGAAAACTTATGGTTCAACTAATTCATAATATTTTTTAATTTCTTTTATTTTGCTAAATGCACTCTTCATTTTCCTAAGTTAACCTTTTTTTATTAAAAAATTAATGAAAATGGGAGTTAACCTAGATTTTTTATATTATTTGGTAAAATCTAAATAAAGAAGGGCAACTGTAGACACCGAATTTTGTCCACTTTTGTTATTTTTAAACTTTTTGTGTTGTGTAAAATAATGACATTTTAGTCCAATTCTTAATATATATATATATATATATATATATATATATATATATATATATATAAACCAAAGAAAAAGGAAAATAATAAAATTCATGTGAATTTAGTGGACCAAAAAGTCATAGAGGTGTAAATAGAAAAAAAAATGAAAACAATAGAGCAAGTCTATAAGTCATCATCAACCAAAGAAAGAAATGCAATAAAAGAAAAGGAAATACAGGGAAAGTTATAAAAAGTATACAATTAAATTAAAACAAAAGAAAGAAAATTGAAAAATAAAATAAAAAAGCCACTTGCTCACCCCTCCCACCCAATTTCAATTTCAATTGCTCTGCTACATATTATTGTTAGTATATGTCTTTGTCCATCACCTTATTGATCTGCTCAACTCAGGATTCCTTTATTCACCATGAAGGAAGATTATACAAATACCTTATAAATAGGAGAAAAGGAACATTTTTAAGTGACTCTAAAGAAAAAAAGAGGGAAAATATAAAAGAGGGAAAACATTTTTTAGTACCATAACAATACAATGCAGAAAAAATTTACCACCAGCAATTTCCTAAGGAGAACTAAAAGTTTATAATATGATATGTGTGTATCACTTACGCTTATTATTATGAATTTGTGAATAACAACCACACACAATATATTCAAATTTTCTATTGTAGGTCATTTTATGTTATACATTTTATTTGTGATTTTGAAACTAAAATTAACAATTAAAAGATGAAATTAAAATTTAAGGGTTAGCGACTAAAACTAAAATTTAGTTATATTAACAACAATATAAAATTTAAAATATAATTAAAAATAAAAACATAAATTAAAATTGAGAATTAAAATTTAATATTAAAATTTCTCCATTTAAAAAAGTTGTAAATTTTAATATACTTTTAAAATTAATCTTGTCACGATTAGTTTAATTAAATTTGAATCTCACAAGAAAATTAATATTGACTTTCGGTCTTGTGGTATGACTTTAACATTTAAACTTCTAGATGTGGGTTCAATTCTAGCCTTCTCAAATTTTCTATATTTTTAAAATTAACACTGCTATTGATTAGTTTAAATACATTGAAATTGTAAAATAAAATAGATTCTTACCTTTGGTCTAGTGGATTAACTTTAGTTTTTCTTTCCCCAAGACCTGGGTTTGATTCCTATCATGGTACATGTTTTTGATATTTGTAAAATTAACATTTTCAAATAATTAATTAAACTTTAATTAACTCTTAATTACAATATAACCATACCATGTCACTTAATTACGTAAGTCAATATTCATTTTTAACAGTCAATTCCCTAAATTTGACGGAAGGGAAAAAATTAAACTTTTGAAAAAGTTGAAGGGCAAAAGGTGCCCAAAAAAAATTGAGAGGCACAAAGTGAGCTATCCCCTAAATAGAGGGGCACCAGTGGTAATTTAGCCTATTTTTTATAGAGATAAAATGATTAATTAGATGTGACATATTTTATTTCCAAGATTTTGAGATATAAGTTATGACAACTTCTATTTGAAAATCTCATCTCTAAAAAATACATATAATAAATAATAATAAAAAGTTTTTTTTTACTTTGAAAAATAAAAATAAAAATGATATTTCAATAAATTGATTTGGGTGCACACCAATTTTAATTCTTTTTAGGACGTATGAGTTGTGACAGTTTGGAAATACTAAATCTTAATAAAACTAAAAATAATAAAAAAGCATCAATACACAAATTTAATTCAAGAACTATGTAAACTCTGATTCTCTATTGCACTTAGAGATATGTAGGAGGAGGAGCATGCTCCTATCGAGACCAAAAATGTAAAAATTAATTAATTAGAAAATAAAAATGAAATAATTAAAGATAAAAAATATGATAAAAATAATTCTTTATAATAATAAATTCTCCTTAGTAATAGAATATAAATAATTTTTATGTTTTTAGGGGTGAAATAAATATTTTAAAAAAATTATTTAATTTTGCACGTTTAACTAAAGGTAATCGTCTTTATGACAGACGTTGTAGGATGTTAATATCTTCCCTCACATAATTAACTCTGGGACTTGAATCTAGTTTTGTAGACCATCATTTTTGTTTTTAAAGGTTTTTCCAATATTTTCCCTTAATAAATATTGGTGGCAGCTTCCATTGATTTTCAAATATTTTTGTCGTCTCGTTGAAACATCACGTGTCGATAGATGAAAACTCCACTAAGGACTTTCGAGAGTGAGACCTAAAATAATTGAATGTATTATTTTTGCATTTGTCTCACCCTTGTTGATTTTTTTTTTTTTTGTAAATAGTTAATTTGGTTAAAGTAATTTGTTACCTCCCTTTTTGTTTTAGTCTCTTATTATTGTGAATCATTGTTTGAATTCAGACCATAACATAGATGACATATATTGTACATATTTGTATTTTGACAGTTTGAGTAATTAGGAATTATTATGATTCCCACACTACACACATTTTTTTTCACGCATTTATGAGCGAGGTCCTATACCTATACCTGAGTGGTAATCTTCTAGAAGTAAATCCTGCTTGGTTATCATAAAAATCACACCTAGAGTTTTTTTCTCTCTGAGACATTATTGCTTTTGATAGTTTACCTATGGGTGCAATTAATGTTCTGACATAGGATACTTGGCTCTTGGAACCTTTTGTTAGTGAGTTTATAAAACCATATTTGGGAGTATATCACTATTATATGGCTTGTAAATGCTCGTGCTAAAATCCAATAGTTTTTTAAATCCTTTTTCTTTAAGGATTGTGGAGAAAGTCCTTTTAAGTTTACATTCTAAGGAAAGAGAATAAAAAATGAAGAAGTGAAGACTCTCATGTTTGTTTTTAAATTAGTTTGGTGCATAATGCACATCCATGTTAAAAATTGCAATTACATTTCTTGAGTGCTCATGAATGTGGTTCTATACCCGGTTTGAGTGCAACCTAGAGGGTAAGAGACATTAGTGTTACCATTTTAGGTACACTTCTAATCTGGTTATCATAAAAATCTCATCTAGAGTGTGATTCTTTTGTGGATGCTCACACTTTGGATGCACGCTCTATTCTGAATGAGTATAGATCTCTAGAGATCTTTGGGCAGGTAAATAACCATATATGTTGAGCATATTTTTATCCTGAGCATGTAGGCAAAAAAAATATCATTACATTCATTTTAGAAAAATAAAATTTAGGCTTAAATATATTTTTAGTCTTCAAATTTAGCCCTCTAACTAAAAACAAGATGTTCTTTTTAGTCCTTATAGCAAAAAAAGAAGAGAAAAAACATATATTGAGTGAATAAAGGCATCTTATGCATTTCAGGGACATAAAATGTAACAAAAAATAAAAATTGAGTGATTTATAACCATAAATTACTAAATACTAAAAACATAATTAAGTCGAATTGCATTAACAAAACACAATCATGCATTTCATCATGAAGAAAAATATAAAATTAGCGTTTTTAATCATGCATTCTAAGTGTAAATATATGTTTCATTAAACATGCATTTGTCATATAAAAAAAAAGGAGGAAGTGTTCATCCTATTCCCTTTGGAATCATGTTACCATTTCATTCACATAGCATAAAAATAAAAAAAGTAAGGACAATTAAAATAGGATAACACACACACACACACACATATATATATATATATATATATATATATATATATATATATATATACATCCATCACACATAGCATTGTTTCTATATGTTTCTTCCTTCATGTATTAAATCTCATAGCTCATAATCATGATTACCCTATGTATTCTCGGTTCATCTTTTACAAAACTAAAATATTTCATTCTCATTTTATTCATTCATTTCTAAATTGAAAATATCATATCATTGTTGGGTATTGGGCTTCCTTCCTATGTGGATAAAAAACCCAAATTGATTAACCCACTTGATATCTTATTTAAGTTAAGTGGAGAAGGTGCTTTGAAATAAGAGAGTTTAAAAGAGAAAAAAAGACATGATAATCTGCAATTGTGAATTCTCCACTGCAGATTCGTTCACCGTTGGATCAGGCTGATTTTTGGGCAGCACGTTCAGAATGTTTGTTTCTTCATTCTAATCATTCGGATCGTTGAAAGACTTCTGTGTTCAGAGATATTCAGTTCGTATGGCAGCAATGTGTCTGGGGGTCTTCATCTTCCATGTTCTCTATTTATAAGCTTATTGCTTTATTGGTGTTGACAATGATATTGTTGTTGACACTTGATTGAGACTCTTTTGTACTCCTTATTGATAATAGTGGAGCTATTTCTTTGGTCTGGACGACCTGTGGCTTTTACCCTTGCTTTGAGGGGTTTTTCACATTAAAATTTTGGTGTCTTATTCTAAAAGAGCGTGATTAGTTAGTGTTATATTTTGTTATTGCTCCTTATAGATTCTTGCGAGATAGGGGGATTTATTTCTGCTACTTTGTTTATATTTGTTGCTAACTTATCTTATTGCCCCCGTCAGAGTAGTATCAAAGCTCTTTGGTTTTGGTCTAGGGACTATTTAACTTGCTTGAATGATGGAGGCAA
Organism: Psophocarpus tetragonolobus; assembly: GCA_037954015.1. Lineage (NCBI taxonomy): Eukaryota > Viridiplantae > Streptophyta > Magnoliopsida > Fabales > Fabaceae > Psophocarpus > Psophocarpus tetragonolobus. The sequence continues at coordinate 31,980,489 of CM075690.1, read as the reverse complement.
ATACAAAATTGGTTGCCTTGAATGGAACTAATTATCACTTGTGGAAGGGCAAGATGAGAGACTTGCTATTTGTGAAGAAAATGCGTATTCCTATTTTTGCTACTCAGAAGCCAGATTCTATGTCTGAAGAAGAGTGGGATTTTGAACACCAACAATATGTGGTTTTATTTGGTAATTTGTAGAAGACAATGTTTATAATCACATTGCTAATGAGACACATGCAAGAACATTGTGGGAGAAGATTGAGTCCTTGTATGCTTCTAAATCAGGGAATAATAAATTGTATTTGTTGAACTATCTGATGAATGTGAAGTACAGGGAGAATTCTTCTATTTCAGATCACTTGAATGAATTTCAAGGGCCCGTAGATCAGTTATCTAGTATGGGTATCAAATTTGATGATGAAGTTTTGGGACTATGGCTACTGAATACTTTACCTGAGTCTTGGGAGACATTTCAGGTTTCTATTACAAACTCAGTCCCTAATGGTGTGGTCTCTTTGTAAACGGCAAAGAGTGGTGCTCTTAATGAAGAGATGAGAAGGAAAGCACATGGTTCTTCATCTCAGCCTGAAGTACTTGTCACTGAAAACAGGAGGAGAAGTTAAAGAAAAGAATTGAAAAGAGGTAGAGAAAAGAGCAGGAGTAAGTCCAAGTCCAGATACAAGAATGTGGAGTGTTACTATTGTCATAAGACATGGCATATACGAAAATAGTTTTCTGAGAAAAAAGGAGAACAAAGATAAAAAGGGTAAGCAGAAAGAGAATGATCATGATGATAATCGTGTTGCTACTGCTACTTGTGGTGACCTTGTTAATCTTCGTGACAATGAATAAGTTAATCTTGTGTCAGATGAGAGCATGCGGATTGTTGATAGTGGTGCTACACTGCATGTTACACCAAGGAAGGAATTCTTCACGTCTTATACTTCTGGTGATTTTGGAGTATTGAAGATGGGTAATGATGGTGTGTCTAAGGTGATTGGTGATGGTGATGTTTGCTTGCAAACCAACATGGGAGTGCATTTGTTGCTCAGAGGAGTCAAACATGCTCATGATGTTCATTTTAATTTGATCTCTGTGCAGATGCTTGATGATAGTGGTTATGATAATCACTTTGGTTCTGGAAAGTGGAAACTTACCAAAGGTAACTTGGTTATGGCTAGAGGGGAGAAGATTTATAAACTGTATTGGACAAAAGCTTTGGTTACTAAAGATAGTGTGAATGTCGTAGATATGGAGGCATATTTGTAGCACCGAAGGCTTAGTCATATCAGTGAAAAAGGGTTGAATTGCTTAGTCAAAAAGGATTTTCTTGAAGGGCTAAAAAATGCAGAATTGGAGAGATGTTTTCATTGCATGGTTGGCAAGAAAACTAGAGTATCCTTCAAGAAGCATCCTCCCTCAAGGAAGTCAGAGTTGTTGCAATTGGAGCATTTTGATGTTTGTGGTCCATTTAAGGTAAAATCCTTTAGTGGTGCACTTTATTTTGTTATCTTTATTGATGATTGTTCCAGGAAGCTATGAGTCCATGTCTTGCAAAGAAAAGACTAGGTGCTAGAGAAATTTAAATAATTTCATGCTCTGGTTGAAAGAGAGTAAGGCAAGAAGCTGAAATGTATTCTTACTGATAATGGTGGTGAGTATTGTGGACCCTTTGATGTTTATTACAAGCAGCATGGTATTGCACATGAGAAGACCCCTCCTAAAACTCCTCGGCTAAATGGTTTAGCAGAGAGGATGAACAGGACATTGCTTGAGAGAGTGAGATGTATGCTCTTAGATGCTAAATTACCTAAGCATTTTTGGGGTGAGGCATTTTATACAGCGGTGCATCTTATTAATCACAATCCTACTATTATTCTGAATAATGAAGTTCCAAATAAAATTTGGTTTGGGAAAAATGTGAGCTATGATCATTTGTGTGTCTTTGGTTGCAAAATGTTTGTGCATCTTCATTGGTTATGGTGAAGATGAATTTGGCTACAAGTTCTATGATCCTATTGAGAAGAAGCTTATTAGAAGTCGTGATGTACAGTTCATTGAAGACCAAACCATTGAGGACATTAATAAGGTGGAGAAGACTACACCTGAAAATGATAGAAATCTGACAGATGTTGATCTTATGCAATCGCCTAAACACGATCTAGAAGGTAGTGTTGAACATGGTAAAAAACAAAGTGATGGTGTTAATCAACAACTTGGAGATGAATTAGATGTTCCTATTAATGATAACCAGGAGAAGCATAAGAGATCACCTGATGAGAATGCTTATGATGTACATGAATCCTCTCAAGCCCAACTTAGGAGATCTAATAGATAAAGACAGCCATCTACCAGGTATTCTTCTGATGAATATGTGAATTTGACTGATGATGGAGAACCTGAGTACTTTGAAGAGGCTTTGGAGAGTGAAGAAAAGCAACAGTGGCTGGATGCAGTGGAAGATGAGATGAAATCCTTGCATGATAATCACACTTATGACTTGGTGAAATTACCTAAGGGTAAGAGGGCATTAGAAAATAGGTGGATATTTAGGGTGAAACATGAGAATAATTCTATGTCTCCAAGGTATAAAGCTAGATTAGTTGTGAAAGGCTTTAGACAGAGAAAGGGTGTTGATTTCAATGAGATTTTTTCACCTGTGGTGAAGATGTCATCCATTATAGCAGTTTTGAGTTTGGCAGTTACTCTTGATTTGGAGGTAGAGCAAATGGATGTGAAAACTGCTTTCCTTTATGGTGATTTGGAGGAAGAAATCTATATGAAGCAACCTGATGGTTTCCAGGTTAAATGCAAGGAAGGATATGTGTGTAGATTGAGAAAGAGTCTATACGGTTTAAAGCAAGCTCTGAGGCAGTGATATAAGAAGTTTGAGTCTTTTATGTGTGAGCAGGGTTACAAGAAGACTACTTCTGATCATTGTGTCTTTGTTAGAAAGTTTTCTGATGATGACTTTATTATGCTATTATATTATTGTATGTTGATGACATGCTTATTGTTGGGAAAAATGCTTATATTATTAACAGGTTGAAGAAGCAATTGGGTGAGTCATTTGTCAGGAAAGACTTGGGAGCTGCTAAGCAGATTCTTGGTATAAGAATCATCCGTGATAGAGAGAAGAGGAAGTTGTGGCTATCATAGGAACACTATATAAAAAGGTTGTTGCAAGATTCCAGATGGAAAAAACAAAGGTTGTGAGCACCCTCTTGCGACTCATTTTAAACTAAGTATTAAACAGAGTCCTTCAATGAAGTTTAAAAATTAGACATGGAGAAAGTTCCTTATGCTTCTGCAGTGGGTACTTTGATGTACTCTAATGTTGTGTACAAGACCTGATATTGCTCATGCTGTTAGTACAGTCAGTAGGTTTTTATCAAACCTAGGTAGAGAGCATTGGAGTGCTTTGAAATGTATTTTGAGGTATCTTCATGGTACTATTGATAAGAAGCTTTGTTTGGGAGGTGATAAGCTTATTTTGGTGGACTACTCAGAGTCAGATATGGGTGGAGACATTGATTCCAGAAGGTCTATATCTGGTTATTTGATTAAGTTTGCAGGGGGAGCTGTGGCTTAGCAATCTAAGTTGCAAAAGTGTGTTGCTTTATCTACTATTGAGGTAGAGTTCATTGCAATTACTGAAACATGCAAGGAGTTGCTATGGTTGAAGAAATTCTTGCAGGAGCTTGGTTTTGTGCAAGATAGTTATTCATTACTAGTTGACAATCAGAGTGCTATCCATCTTGGTAAGAATTCAACTTTCCATTCTAAGTCCAAACATCATTGGATAAGTGATGTTTTGAATGCTAAGTTGTTGGAGCTGGGTTAAAGTTAATACTGATGATAATAGCGCTAATATGATGACTAAAACACTCCCAAGAGGAAAGTTTGAAGTCTATTGTGAGATTGCCGGTTTGGCGGTTCTCTCCACATAGTCGTGAGGGGAGATTTGTTGAGTATTGGACTCCCTTCCTATGTGGAGAAAAAGACCAAATTGAGAAGTCCACTTGATATCTTATTTAAGTTAAGTGGAGAAGGTGTTTTGAAATAAGAGAGTTCAAAAGAGAAAAAGAGACATGACAATCTGCAATTGTGAATTCTCCACTACAAATTCGTTAACCATTGGATCGGGTTTATTTTTGGACAACACATTCAGAATATTTGTTTCTTCATTCTGACCGTTCGGATGGTTGAATGGATTATGTGTTGGGAGATATTCAGTTCATATGACAACAATGTGTTTGGGGGTCTTCATTTTCCATGTTCTCTATTTGTATGCTTATTGCTTTATTGGTGTTGACATTGATATTGTTGTTGATACTTAATTGAGACTTTTTTATATTGATAAAAGTAGAACTATTTCTTTGGTATGGACGACCGTGGTTTTTACCCTTGCTTTGAGGGGTTTTTCACGTTAAAATCTTGGTGTCTTATTCTAAAAGAGTGGTGATTAGTTAGTGTTATATTTTGTTATTACTCCTCATAGATTCTTGCGAGATAGGGAGATTTATTTTCACTGCTTTGTTTACATTTGTTACAAACTTATCTTATTACCCCACCAATCATTACATGCATTAAACAATAAAAAAAATCTCATGTTTCATTTCATCATATTTTTAGTTAAAGAAAAAGGAAAAATGACAAGGAACTCATGCATCATGCATATTCAACATTTTTGTGTTGACTCATTTTCATTTCATCATTAGCATAACCAATATGCATTTCACATATTAGTTGTAAAAAGATTTTATTTTTTTTTGCATAAGTGGGTTAAAATTTTTATTCATAAAAAAAACAAAATATGAATAATTATCTTGTAAATGATAATTCGATGAGAAATTGAATTTCATTTTGTTGCTATATAAATTTTCATACCGTCATCATGCATAAAAAAATAAATATTTTTTTAAAATTTTATCTCATTGATCATGCATCACAAAAAACTATATAAGTTTTCATCATCCATGTCCTACTTCATGCATAAAAAAAAATTTGTCTCATGTATTTTGATAGGTTAATGATTTATATTTTTAGCATGAAATATAACATTCATTAAAAAAATTTTTGGATTGATTGTTTTTTATGTCAAATTACAAATTCATTACAAATTTGAGTCATGAGATAAATAAATAAATAAAATAGAGGTTATTATCATACTTGACTCATTTTCAATTTTGAAAATAATTTTTGTCACAGTTTGAAGTCCTTCAATACTTATAATTGATAAAATTGTTCTATCAAGTGAAACATGTTTTCACGTGCTTGGTTTGAAACATTTTATTTGAATAATTAGTAATTTTGTGTCTATGTTTATTCTTTTTTTTTCACACTGATGGCAAAAATAGTGTTTGTACGAAAGACATCGAATTTATAATCTCATAGAAAAAAAAAGGGAAAGAACGAGAGAAATATGTCAACTAGGGGGACAATGCAACAATAGTGAATATTTATTTAATATGAAAAAATAAGGAGAAGCAAAGAAGGAAAAAATAGAGAAATGAGAATAAAAATGAGATAAAATACTTGGTGCAAAAAATACATTGAAAATACTTGTTTGAAATAACCCTGTAAACATTCATTTGACCTTCATATCCTTCTTTTTATAACTTTGTTAACATTTAATCATGTTACAAGCCTAAACAAAGTCCACATTGATAAAAAGGTTGATTGTTATTTTTCTCATGAACTTTGATCTAAGATAAAATAATTTGATTTGTTTTGTCAACATGCATGTTAGCTAAAAAAACAAACAAAAAAAGGAAAGGAAAAAAAAAAGAAAAACTCAATTCACTTTAGCAAAACATTTCCATTTTCACTCTTTTTTGAGATTTCACCTTGAAATCTAATTGTGACTTGATTTTTATCTTTAATCTCACTTTCCAAGTCTATTTGGGGTGGTTATTCAAATGACATCCCAAGTTCAATTCATACCCTAATGTTACATTCTACCATCATCATTTTTCTCCTTTGATTCCATCTTTCATGATTTTGTGTCTAAAATGTGAAATCACTTCCCAAGTTCATTTCATCTCACACCCTGAGTTGGTTGATGATTTTACTATCCTCATTACATTGGAGCCTGGGGGAAAATTGTCAAACTTTCATTCTTGTTATCTTCATTTTAGAGATTGAGACAATTCATAGTCTTTTCATACTTGAGCAAACCAAAATTCATGAATCATATTATTTCCTAGTCAATCCTTGCTTTTTATTAAATCCCATAAAAAAACTCAATCTTTTCCAAAAACCTCCATGGCACAGTGATGCTTGTCATTTAAATACTGCTTCAAACCCAAATAACAAACCGAGAAAATAATTTTCAATTAGTAAGACAAATCAAAAGGTCAATAAAGTGGCTTCAAGTTTCACTTGCAAGACAACATTGTGAGAATAAAGGTCAAATGACAATGATTTTAATAAAAATCAAAGCAACAAAAAAGGGGTTTGTATGAATTTTCATTTCTCAGAAAAATAATCAATTCAAAACATTTCTATTTTACAAAATTATAATTTTGTCGCCATCATTTTAGCATTGCATTTGGTGCATTTGCATTGTTGCCTTGACATCTCATTTTGTTGGATGTTGAACTTTTTGTGCGAGTCTCATACATATTTACTTCCATATTTGCTCGTACATTCAAGTAACATGGATTTTCATCCATCTACATTCAAGTTAGGGCGACTAAGATACACTTACATCTCATATCATCTATTTGTATTTCACTTTCCATGTATTGATTACAACGGCTTATTCTCATCGATTATTTCCATCAAATCCAACACTTGCATGTTATCAATCAAAGTCATGTGCATTTATTATGTACAGTATTTGTCTAGCACCTTGCACCCTATATCTAAGTACAAAGCAACTTGAAACCGTACGTCAAGTTCTTTATCTTCTTGCCACATTTGCATCAAGTCCTATATTTGTCTGACATGAACGTCATATGTGTCCAAGTTGAACATTCTTATAAAACTTTGCATTCAAAGTCCAATAGTTGGTTAGTATCAACATCAATGCGTACGAGTCCCCATGTCTGCAATGACATCATTCTTGAGTCTTTACACTCACCATGACTTTAATGCATAAGTTATCATTCATTCTAAAAACATCATCTATCTTTGCAACCATTGCATATCAAGTCCTCAAACTCACAATAACACATTTCTAGTCACTACTCTAATGCATATTGAGTATGTGGCCCCAATATATCTTCTAAAATCCCATAAGCATTGCATATAGTGATGGCTCCACCTTCTCCATGGTGTCACCAACTCTTCTCCAAGATGAGATGTTGAAATGGATCTTCTTCAAGAGCTAAAATAGGCGTGAAAATGGGGGCTTATGAAGGAAGAAAATGGTTCATGAGAAATGGAGACAAAAGAATGGTGTTTTGGGTGGTGGTGGTTAGATGATGTCTCTTTGGCTAGCTCACTTCACTTGGAGAGGGTGAAGGCCAATCCTAGAGAGACCCAAGCTGCTTCTAAGGTAGCGAGGAGAGGAAGGGGGCCAAGAGATCCCTAAATGTCTAAGGAAGAGGAATGATGAGGAAAAATCTCTCAAATATCCAATATATCCAAAGTGACTACATGTAGTCTAACCTAGGGTATTTAAAGAGAGGGTGGGAGGCCTCTAGGCCATTTGCACGAAATTTTGAGAGCTAAATGTCTATCAAATGAACCCTAAATGGACCTCAAATGAAATGTAGGTCCCTCCCCCCTAAATGACTAAAATACCCTTGTGTTTAGAAAATGAAATAAATGGACTTTTGACCTTTCAAGTCAAGGTTTAAGTCTCAAAATAAATCCTAAACTAATTTGCCCCATAATAGAAAGGCTAAATAAAAATACAGAATGAAATCCTAAGTGATTAAGGTTCCTAAAATACAAGGGAAAAATAAGGAAAACAAGCAAAAGACTAGGTAGATAGTCCAAAGTCGCAATGTGATCATTAATGCTCTTGGTGGTGTGATATGACCTTCCTCTTCTTCTATTCTTCTTGCCATGGACCTTGTGATGAGTCCTATTTGATGCCCTAAGGATGGTCCTCCATCATATAGGGTCCCTACCTACCATATCATCTTGAGTATCATGATCATTATGCATTGGGTGTTTGTCAAATCTCTATGAACATTTCATATCATCCATCACATCATGAACATTGTATGATGGGTGAGACCTACCCACTATTGTGAAAGTCATAATCTTTTTCCAAAGTTTCAATTATTTTTCTTAAATGGATTGCGTATTATGTTTCAGGTCCTCACACCCACTCTATATTGCATTCGGTTCCCCGCCTACTTTATTTTGCATTCGGGTCCCCTTACCCATTGCATTTTATGTTTTGGGTCTCCATGCCTACTATATTTTCCATTTATGTATCCGCGCCTACTACATTTTCATTCGGGTCCTTACACCTACTACATTTCTTTTTCGAGTCCCCGTGCCACTGCGTTTTGCATTCGAGTCCCCACGTCCACTACATTTTTCATTCGAGTCCCCGTACCCATTTCATTTCTCATTCGGGTCTCCATGCTCATTGCATTTTATATTTAGGGTTTCCATACTTACTACATTTTATGTTTTCGGTCCCCATGCCTGCTATATTTTCCATTTGAGTTTCTGTGCCCACTACATTTTTCATTTGGGTCCCCGCACCCACCACATTTCTCATTTGGGTCCTCACGCTCATTACATTTTTCATTTGGATTCTTGCACCACTACATTTTTCTTTCAGGTCCCCACACCCATTGCATTTCTCATTTGTATCCTCGTGTCCATTACATTTTTCATTTGGATCTCTGCATTTACTACATTTTTCATTCAAGTCCCTGTGTCCATTGCATTCCTCATTTAGGTCCCATGCCCGCTGCGTTTCTCATTTGGGTCCCTGCGCCTATTGCGTTTTTCTTTTGGGCCCCTACGCTCACTCATTTTTTACATTTGGGTTCCTGCATCCATTCATTTTTTCATTCGAGTTCTCACGTCCTCTACATTTCTCATTCAGGTCTCTGCACCCATGATATTTCATTTGGATCTCTGTGCCAGCTGTGTTTCATTTGGGTCCTCGTGTTCGCTTCGTTTTTAATTAAGGTCTTCACACCCATTGCATTCATTTTGGTCTCTGCACCTGTTTAATTTTTATTTTTTTGAGTCATTTTGTGCCAACTTGTGTATATTCTGAGTTTTGTGCTTACTCTCTCTTATATTTTGAGTCCTCACACTCCTTACTATTGTATGTTTTAAGTGTCCGCATTCATGTATTCATTTTTGTCTCTTATGTGGCAAAGTTGGGGTCTATATCTTTATTTATATTTTACTAAAATAATATCAAACCTAGGTTTTTTATATTATTCGATAAAATCTAAATAAAGAGGGACATTTGTAGACACCCAATTTTGTTCGCTTTTGTTATTTTTGAACTTTTTATTTTGTGTCTAAAATAATGACTTTTTAGTCAAATTCTTAATATATATAAAAAGAACAGGAAAATAAGAAGGAAAATAATAAAATTCATGCGAAATTTAGTGGACCAAAAAGTCATTGAAGGTGTAAATAGAAAACAAAGAAAAAGGAAAATAATAAAATTCATGTGAAATTTAGTAGACCAAAAAGTCATTAGAGGTGTAAATAGAAAACAAAAAAAATGAAAAGAACACAAAAAGTCTATAAGTCATCCTCAACCAAATTTAATACAATGTAAATAAAAAACAATACAGTAAAAAGAAAACTGAAACTGAAAATTAGGATAAAAGTTAAAAAATAATCAATAAAAGAAAAGGAAATATAGGACAAGTTATAAAGATTATACAATTAAATTAAAACAAAAGAAAGAAAATTGAAAAATAAAAACAGAGTCACTTGCTCTCTGCTCCACCGCCACTCCCAATTTGAATTTCAATTTCACTTGCTCCGCTATAGATTGTTAGTGTTTGCATTTGCCCTTCATCCTATTGATTTGCAAACTCAAGATCCCTTTCTTCACCATAAAGGAAGATTATACAAGATCCTACAAATAGGAGAAAAATAACATTGTTGAGTGACTCTAAAAAAAAAAAGAGAGGAAAAATAAATAGAGAGAAGTAGGAAAAATATATAGGAGAAAAATATATTAGATAACACCTAAAAAAATACTCAGAGAACATCCAAAAACAATTCAAAGAAAAAATTTACAAGAAAAAATTTACAACCAACAATTTCCTAAGGAAAACTTAAAGTCTATAATATCATATGATTCTATCACTTTGGCTTATTATTATGAATTTGTGAATAATACCCCTACACACAATATGTTCAAATCAATTTGTAAGTGTATGATTGGAGTTATATACATATAACAAATAATGAAATGAAGTTGTATCTTTTAATTAGTGACTCATTAGATGTGATATATTTTTATTTCGAGATTTTGAGATATAAATTGTGATAAATTCTGTTTTAAAATCTCATCTCTAAAAAATATATATAATAAATAATAATAAAAAGTTTTTTTTTACTTCAAAAAATAAAAAAATGATATTCTAATAAATTGATTTGGGTTTACACCCTTGTCAATTTTAATTTTTTTAGGATATATGAGCTGTGACATTTCAAAGATCCTAAATCTTAATAAAACTAAAAATAATAAAAAAACATCAATGTACAACTTTAATTAAAGAACTATGTAAACTTTTGATTCTCTATTGCATCTGGAGAGACATATGCTCCTATCAAACAAAAAATGTAAAAATCAATTAATTAGAAAATAAAAATGAAATAATTAAAGATAAAAAATATGATAAAAATAATTCTTTATAATAATAAATTCTCCTTAGTAATATAATAGAAACAATCCTTACATTTTAAGGGATGAAATAAATATTTTAAAAAAAAATTTATTTAATTAAAGGTAACTGTCTTTATTCTTAAAGGTTTTTTCGATATTTTTCTTAATAAATATTGGTAATGACTCTCATTGATTTTCAAATATTTTCTCCGTCCTGTCCAAAGATCACGTGTCGATACCAATGAACCGTGAATCAGTATTGTTATTTGTTTAATCGCCAACTCGATTTTAAAAACATTGAAAAAAAATTAAAATATTGAATAATTTTTACAATATTATTGATTATAATAATAATTCCTGAAATTTTATGTAATTAAATAAGTATCTCTTTTTTTTTTTGTTTTAGGATGCAATATTAGGAGGAGTATTAGTATAATATTTTTAAACATATAAAAACATCAATGTAATATTTTTAAGAGTCTTGCTAATTATGCAGTTATTATGAGAAAATTTTTAACAAGAGTTATACTTGAACGCAATTAAAAAAATCATAAGTGAATGCAATTCTGTATTTTCAAATAAATATTTTTTTCTTTATTAATTCCATAACTAGTAAAATACTTTCTTCCAATAAAATGAGTTCGTCATTATTTTGGTGAAGCGAGATAACATAATTGGTATACCAGTCCTATAATATATTTTTTGAAATATTATTTAGATAATAGAAAAATATGAGAATTAATTACTTTTTATGGTAAGAAAAAATCATGAAAGATAAATAATAAATTATACAGTGACTTTTGAAGAATTATAATTAATTATAAATTATGCAATGATTTTGTGAAAAAAACCATGAAATAAAACAAATTAATTTTCAATTTATCATCGTAATTTAAATCTTTAATTTTAAAATAAATTTGTATTGTTTTAAACTTAAAGTTATATAAATAAAATAAAATTTAATATTATTTTATAAAAAAAAGACAAACTTAATTAAATCAACAAGTCGACCCACTAGCCTAAATGGACCTATTATTAAACTTGTGGTTGCTGTAGAAGAAATAAATGAAAACTTCCGGGTGCTTGATCAAATAATATTACATGTAATTAACAAAAAAAAAAAAAAAAAAGTCCACAGAAATAAGAAAAGGTGAGACTATGGTTGTTTGATAAAAACTTAAGAAACGCATGAGTGTTATTTCGAGTCCTTACAAATATTATTTCGAGTAAAACGAGTCGTTAGGAGGCTAGAGAACCCCTACAAACCCCTTCTCTTCCATTTTGGACACTGCGTATTGCGCGGCCGTGCCTAAACCACCACCTCACGCTCCATCGTCCGCGGTGAGTTCCTTTCATTCCTTTCGCGCTTTTACGTTTCATTGCTTTCTTCATATTTACTTGATTTTATTCTACGCCTTTACATTGTTTTACCTAATTTAAACCCTTCTTGAACCACTTCGTCCCAAGAGTTACTCAAGAACGGGATTACGTTGGTTGATGATTCATAGAAATGGCTACAAAATTTATTGATACATCACGTACGCTGTTTATCTACCATAGGAAATCAATCACCTTATTGCAAAGTTTATTTGATAGATTAATTGGTTTGTTATTTTTCTGAATTCTGGGCACTGTAGATTTTGTTATCTTGGCACAATCTGATTTCAATTTGTTATTTGATGGTGCTTGATAGAACTGGCCAAGAGGACCGATGGCTTACCGGCGTTGCCTCTTGATAAGAGGGAACCTCGTGGATCGAAGGTGTCATCCGTCTTTCAGTTATGTTCTCCACAGCGGTGAAGGGAAACGAGAGTGCTCTGATGAAAATTCATCTTCACCAGGCATTAGTAATTTTACCCAAATAAGGTCCTTCAGAGGCTCTCTGAATGGAACAAGGGGGTTCTTTACTCCTTCTCGAGATAGATTTCTTTCTCCAAGTGCTGGATATACTTTCTGCCGATATATGTCCACCAATAATTGGGGTTCGGATAGGATTGATAGTGACATAATGACTGATGTACCTGTCCTCACTGGCACGACTATGGACACTGTAGCTTCTCAGGCTTCTGTGGTTAATGAAGTTGCAATTGCTGCTGCTGATTCTTTTTTGCCTGTAAAGGGCTTGCAGTATCTTATAGATGCTGTACACTCCTACACTGGCTTAAATTGGTGAGCCTCTCTCTCTTTATATTCTTTATATGTATAATCCCATATTCTAAGGGGATGCAGTTTCAGAATTGGTATTTATGCTTTCAAGTTTTGAATGTCTATTTTTTTTTTTCTTTTGTTGGGGTTTGTACTAGCAATTCCTTTAGATTGTCTGGATAATTACAAAACTAGTTATAAGTGTAACAAATAAGTGTATCATTAATGATCAGATCAATAATGAAATATTTAAAATAATTATAATATATTTTAATGATATAAAATTTCTTAATATAAATTGATTAAATATGTAAATTTTAAATTTTTATAATTACATTTTTAAATTATAAATTACTATAATTATATATTAAATTATATTTTTCTATAATTAAATATTTAAATTTTATATTACATATTTGAATTATAATTTCCTATAATTACATATTTAAATTATAAGGAAGGAGAGAGAAAATGAAGGAAAAAAAGATTTTGACATGTGAGAAGAAATAAGAGAGGATTAGTTTGGACAATTCATTAATTAATGGGGAAAAAAGTTGTAAAAGAAAATTTGTTAGTAGTTGAATATAGGAGATTCTTTAAAAAAACTAACTAGAGTAGCTTTTCAGAAAAAGCTAGTACCTACCTAAAAAAGCTTATAGTTAGCTACCTAAAAAAGCTAGTAGCTTTTTGGTTACTAAATGGAGCTGAAACTGTTTTAGTTATCATTTTAGTTAGTTTTTCAGCTTTCATATAGCTGAAATAACAAGTTAAACACACTCGCAATCTTAGCTTCTTTTATATGACTTCAAAATGTGTAAGGAATTTAAGGTTTGCAAACTATGCTATTGCTAGCAACTAGCAAGGTACTTGTCCTATGTGAATGCATATTCTGGGATTCGATTATCCAATCCAATGATTTATTCATTCATAATTCATACATTCACAAATTCATAGATTACACATATAGGATTTGGTGGCATATTGGTTTTGAATAGAAATTGTAAATCATATAGCTTCTTTGTTTCAGGTGGGCAGCCATAGTTATAACAACCGTGTTGATTCGAGGTGCTACGGTTCCACTCTTAATAAATCAACTCAAGGCCACATCTAAACTTACGGTATATTATGTTGCTTTTAACTTCAACTTTGTTTCTTGCTAAAATAATGTAACGGCAATGACTCTTGCTTGTACCTTTGGCCTTCACATGTCCCCTGATTGGAGTGAACACAATTTAAACATTTGGAGGGAACTGTTTCTCTTAAGTTCCCTTTCTCTTTTTGGATTAATATCTCCTTAACATGGCTTGGAAAGTTAATTCCCTTGCTTCACAAGTATGTTCCCTCTTTTTTATTGCATTTCCCATAAAGGTCCTAGAGCTTGTTATCTATATCACTAGTACACTTTTTCCATATTCTAATCTATCTTGTTAGCTAAGCTTACTGTTTCATGTATGTGACAGATAATGAGGCCTCACTTGGAAGAGATAAAACAAGAAATGGAAGGGAAGGTAATTATCGAGTCATTTTTAATTACTGATGATAGTGCTATGCTATTATTATATTGATATGCAAGTGAACTAATGGGACCTCACATGTCACACGTTCTGTTGTCTTGATTAGTTGATCCCTATATTTTAGTTTGGCTCAAATTTGTTTGAAGAATTTAGTTGGCTTGCCTGTTTTGCATCTGTCTTGTCCTGGACTCCTGGTGATCTACCTCTTAGGTGAATCTTTGGGATTCAAAGCAAGCAATTGCTCTTAACTAATGTCCTTTGCTCTACACACCATGTAATGTGACTAAATTCTTTTTCTACAAGATAATTTAGATCATGTTTTGGCATAGCTTTCTTTTGGGGCTTAAAAGCTACTTTAAAATTAAAACTCAATAAGTTTTAAAAATAAAGTAGAAGCTGTTTAACTATTTTCAATTTTTTTAGCTTAAAAGAGATGAGTTGAGTGAGTGGAGAGAAACTAGAGAGAAAAGAGTGGGAAGAGAGAGGAGATAGACATGACAATAAGAGGAGATCGGGAGAAAGAGAAAGTGAGGATATAGAGAAACTAACTTTTATTTTCTAACTTTTTAAGAAAGCTTTTCATTTTCCTTTTTCGTTTTAAAAAATTTGCTAATTAATTTTTGAAGTGTTTTTCAGAGCTAGCTTTTGAAGTAGATGAAAAACTTTAAAAAAAACTTGGCCAAACACTATGTTGGAGGAAATAGTATAATGGAAGGAAAGGATGGAAGAAAGCCACAAGAATTACAGAAATAAAAAGAAAACTCAATCCAAATATTATTATTGCCTCTTTAGGCACTTAGAATTGGCACAATATCTGAGCTTTAAAGTGGAATTTGGCTATCAAATTCTAAGGTTATGTCTGGATTAATGGAAATATATAAATATAAAGGGAATGAATTTCAGGTTCATTGTTTGGATTAAAAATAAAGGATGCAGTGAAATGATAAGTGATCTACCTTGGAGGAATAGTATACTCCAGGAAAGGATGGAAGAGAGCACAAGAACTACAGAAATATAAAGAAAGCTCAATTCAAATATTATTATTGCCTCTTTTGGCAATTGGAGTTGGCACAACACCGGAGCTTTAAATTGGAATTTGGCTATCAAATTCTAAGGTTATGTCTGGATTAATGGAAATATAAAAAGGGAACGGATTTAAGGTTCATTGTTTGGATAAAAAATAAAGAATGGAGTGGAATGATAAGTTATGGATCTGATTCCGTCCAATTCCATCATTATAAGCATTTTCTCTTGCCCCCCAAATTGGGGTGTAATGTGATGGAATGGATCTTTTTCCCCCTATTTAATTGGAAATTTATTATTTTACCATTTTTCTATTCACACAATGGAAACTACTACCACCTGGATCTAACTTTGTGTGCAATGTACTCTAGTTTCTGCTTGCACAATTTCAGCTTCTTGCACAAATTTTGAATGCAAAAACCTTCCAGCACAATGTACTGTTTCTTCTTAGCAAGATTTATATAGGATCTTATGCTTTGACTGGTGTACCATAGATGCAGTGGTCCAGTAGAAATGTACTTTCACGTGACATAAGCTCCAAAATCTAACATTTGCTGAGAATTCCTCAAACTTGTTAACTACTTTTGCTTCTATTAAAATAAAAAAAGGCCTCTTCTTCTAAAGGCACCTATCTATTTCTCATTTATGTTCTTTGACAATATCTTATTTGTCATGTTTTGTTAGTGAGAAACATTAATGGGCATTGCCATGATGTGGCTATCATTATGTGTCATGACAATTACTCTATTAGAACAATATTTTTCTTTTGATATTTTTAAGGTGTGTTTCGCAAAACTAAAAGCTGAAAGCTAGTTGTAAGTGTTTGGTAAAACTAGCTGATTAACTGGCTAAAAGTTGTAAAATGACAAATAAAGACATTATTAATCATTAGATTAACAATAAGGTATTTAAAATAATTATAACATATTTTAATAATATAAATTAATTATATATTTAAATTATAAATTATTATAATTATATATTTAATTATAAATTTCTATAATAACATATTTAAATTATAATTACATATTTAAATTATAAATTTATGTAATTACATATTTAAATAATAAATTACTATAATTAATATTTAAATTATAATTTCTATAATTAATTATATAAATTTTAAATTACATATTTAAATTATAATTTTCTATAATTATATATTTATATTATAAATTACTATAATTTTGTTAATGAAGGAGAGAGAAATGGAGAAGAGAGAGGTTGTATAATGTGATGAGAGCAAATTAGCAGGAACAATGCATTAATTAACAAAGGTAAATATGTAAAAATGAAATAAGCTAGTGGTTGAAAATAGAAGATCTTTTGGAAAAGCTACTTGGAGTAGCTTTTTTGAAAAAACTAGTTGCTCCTAAAAAAACTCTTAGATTTTTGCTATCCAAACAGAGTTGAAATCATTGCAGCTACTATTTCAGCTAGCTTTTCAACTTTCAGTTAGCTGAAATGGCAAATCAAACACAGTCTTAATGATGGTTGATTTTCTTATAAATTCAAATAAAAAAAAAGATTAGTTTTTTCACCAAATAAAAGACTTTGTCATGTTTTCTTTCAAGAATTTGATAAAGAGAAGAGGAAGAAAAAAATATACTATTACATATTATATTTTTAAGATGTGTGCAATATCGTAATAAAAAATAATTTATACAGCTCCATTTATCATCCAATTCCAAATAATAAAATGAATTTCATTACATCTCAATGTACAGAAAGTGTTTTATTCCATTCCACTCCATTCCATTACATCTCATTTATTTCCATCAATTTAAATATATCCTAAATTTCATCTTTGGAATGCCTTATAAAATTGAAATTCCCATATGGAATTGAGAATCAACTAAACAAAACTCTCCCCAATTATTATTAGCATAGATCTTTCATTTCCAAGAGAGCATAGAATTCTGAAGATAGACTCTGTACACAAACCCACACTTGACAAGTCATTTCTTACCTGAATCTGATAAACTTTTGCCACAATCATTTTGACCATTGCTGCCAGTGCCACTGCCACATTCACCTCCAATATGACAGCCCCTATGATCCTATTTCTGTTGCAACAACCGCTGTCTTAGCAACATAAGACCACGACCACCTCTAATGCCATTGCCACCACCACCGAGTCTATCTTGTTAACCACCTGTCCTACCACCATGCTGCATTCACTTCATTATCAGCATTGACTAATGCTATCACTGTCTTCATCCCAAGTCACAACCATTCCAAACATTATTGTTACCACTATCACAACAACATATGCCACTTTCGTTTCTGCTCCCACCAAATATTTCACCATTGCTGCCATTGCCACCATCAATTCCCATACCTCACCACTACCATTGTTTTCATAATAACCTTTTTAGCTATGTAGTTGATTTATGGTTAACAGACCGATGTTTTACTGAAAAGCGATGTATCATAATCAATTTATCTAGATAATTACTAGATTTGTATTAAATGGATAAATATTTGATGTTACAAAAATATGTTCCATTCTATATAAACAATATGTGAATTTATCGTGAATTGTTGCGTATTTATTTATATTTGTATGTCAGAAGTACCTAGGTTGCTGAATGCTGATGATCATTCCTTAATGTTGTGGTTGTTCCTGTTGACAAATGATATTGCAATATATATAAATTATAATGTCTAAACATCGAACTTTCCCCTATCTTTGGTTTGTTGGAGAAATATTCAAGTTTTGGATTTTCATACATGTTTTATCAAAAGCAACTCTCTCTGATCACAGTAACATCCGAATTTCAGACTATGGATCCTGTAGCTGTTGCTAAAGGTAAGCAACGGATGAAGGAGCTATTTAAGGAGTAAGTGGATTCTTAATTTTCTTGTAAAGGATACCCTTGACATTATTTGTGGTTTCATTTATTCTATTCTTTAGTTTCTAATAGTCATTTTTTATCCTTGCAATGATGTAATTATTACATTTAGTGAGATAATATTATAATTTGTTAGGGGGGCAATCTTTGTGGTGATTTGTAAATGATCGGCTGAAATCATTAAATAACTGTGTTTTGTTTTAACTTTTATCAACAGCTAATGGCTTCGTCTTAAACCCTAAGACTTAAGTGGTTCATGGCTTTTAGGAAATAGTGTTTCAAGTATTAAGTCAGTTAAACTTCATAGTTCATGGATCTTTTTTAACTAACATTTTCTTCCTTTGATTTTTGATAAATCCAGATATGGTGTGAATCCTTTTACACCATTGAAGGGACTCTTTATTCAAGGTCCTATTTTTGTTAGTTTTTTACTTGCGGTAAGCCAAGTTTCAATTTGATATTTTCCCTAATTGTAAGAGTCTCAGAAGCCTTTATATTGTTTCTGTCTATTCTCATTTGTGTGTCTAAAGATAGATAACAAACATGGCTGAAAAAATGCCATCATTCAAGCATGGCGGAGCTTATTGGTTTCTTGATCTCTCAACTCCTGATGCCTTGTATATTTTTCCAGTTTTGACTGCATTGTCATTCCTAATAACAGTAGAGGTGAGCTTTCTTCAGAGACGGACTTTCTTTATAATTCTCTTTCTAGATTGACTTTCTTTATTCTTGATTGAATGCTTTGTACTTCTGTTTTGTATCCACTTTATAAGTGGTCAATTCTAAAGAAATGCAGACGTTTTAAATTGAGTTGGCAATAGTGGTTTATCTGTTATATTTTTGTTCCAATTTAGATTAATTGTTTTCATATTGTTCCTCAGTGTAATATGCAAGAAGGGATGGAAGGAAATCCAGTGGCTGGCACGATGAAAAATGTCTGTAGGGGTTTTGCTATTCTTACAGTTCCTTTCACCATGGAATTTCCAAAGGTAAACTTTCTTAGCTTAGAAGGAACAACTTCCCATTACTTACACTAGTTTTTGCATTTGAAATAATTGTTTTATACTTGCATGAACTGACAAAGAAACAGTAGTTCTGTTTGAAGTTTCAGTATAGTTTGTTGCATTCTATCTGTGTGTGCAGAACCATGTTCCAGCACAGCACCATGTTAAATGGGGTTTGGATACAAAAGCTACACTGTGTTGAATTTATTTTTACTCGTGTCTGTATTTGTGACCTGGTTCCAATCACATTATACAGTTTTCTTATAGACTGGTAACTTTGCAAGTGTAACTTGCATTTCATGAAAGAGAAAGTTACCAAAAGGCACTTATTATTTATTAGTACTCTTTTTGATATCTTAAAATACTCTGAATAATTTAATATCAAAATCTGCTTTGGCTTTAGGTAGCATGCCTCATGTGCTGGTGTGGTTTATATGACTCTAGTGTTTAGAAATGTCAAAAACTACTGAAAATGTGTCTTTTATTTGTTAATGTTAAATATAAGTTTGTATTTAGTGTTATTTGTTAATGTTAAATATAAGTTTGTATGTCAGAGGTAGGTGACTGTAGGTGACTGTTGAGCTCACTCTTCTGATTGTTATGTACTCTTGTTTTATCTCTATTAATACAATGTCTGAGCTGAGTGTAATCACTCAAGCTTTTTCCTATATTCAAGTTGGTATCAGAGCAGGAACGATCTTGCTGTTAAAGTCTGAAGTCACAATAGGCTGTCCGTCATTGTTCGTTGCTGTTTGTCGTTGTCCGTCGCCAGCATTTGTCCGCTGCCGTCACCGGTTAACCTTTTTGTCAGGCAAGTTTAGGGTTCAGTGTGTCTCGACATGCAAGTCCAACCCTAGTAATCGCTCCTCCAACGGAATCTTCACGTGTTCTCACGTGTCGCCAGACGTCTCGCCTTCTAGTAGCTGCGTGAGCTCCATGCGCCAGCCAAACACAATCCTTACGTTGCCATTATGCCATCGTTTAGGTCGCCAGAGCCTACTGGTTCCATTTCTGATCTTCATTTTCCAGTTCGAGCAAGTTTTGTTAGGTTTAGCTCAAATCTTTCTCTCGATCATCTCTTTGACCCTGCTTCAGATCTGCAACGTCTTTTTCTACCTCCTCTGGTGTCAGTTTTGGTCCTGTCCTTCCTATTTCTGGGACTGCCATTATCACAACAAAGAAGTTCAACAGTAAAAATTATTTATCATAGGTTGACTCTGCGGAACTCTCCTTCCTTGGATAGGGATACCATGAACATTTACAAAAGGAGGAAAATACCGAGGGATCAACTGAACAGAAAACTTAGTGAAAGAAATTAGATTTTCAAATCTAATTTGTGGAACCTAAAATATTAGAACCTCAAAGCATTCAAATCCTGTTATTCTTTTTGGAAGGAAACTCATTATATCTATTCTAATGACATTCAACGCTTGTTTGATTGTGTTTAGAAACTAGCTTCCTTGAAGCAAAATGATTTAGATATGGTGTCATACCTTTTCGATGCTCAGGCCACTGTAGAAGAATTGAAGCTTATCCTAGGGGTTGACTCTATGGAAGAAACAAGGAAACGACTTGATAATCTTTACATGGTTATGGTTCTTCATGTTATGAACCCGACATTCAATCAAATCCGAGATCAAGTTCTGATAGGACAAGATATTCCTACCATGGAGAGTTTAACTACACGACTCCTCTGTGTTCCTACCTTAAATAATGAGAGTACCTCTCTTGAAAGTAATGCAGGATTTTCTGTTATGATATCTTCTAGAGGGAGGGGAGGACGTGGAAATAGAGGACGTGGTGGAAGAGGTAATCGTCCTCAATGTACTTATTGTAAAAGGATGGGCCATACTCATGAAACTTGCTACTCATTGCATGGTAATTATTTGAAGAAGAGTACCAAGGATATCTAAAGTACTTGAGGTTGAAGTCTAACAGTCTTGCTAAAGGCTCTTTTGAACCTAATATCTCAACAACTTGCATTTCTCAATCTGTGGAAAGTCAAAATCCATAGATTGTTGACTTTGACGCTTCAGACCATATCTCTGGTAATAATTCTTTGTTTTCATCTTTGTCATTTCCCGAATTTTTTCACCTTGTCACATTAGCCAATAGGTCAAAGGTTTCAGCTCAAAGAGTGGGTTCAATATATCTATTTCTCCCTCCTTAAGTTTAACTTTTGTTTGTACATTTTTCTTGTCCCAATTTACTTTCTCTGAGTCAGTTAACTAAATCTTTAAATTATTCAGTTACATTTAATTTTGATTCATTTGTCATATAGGAATGTGGTACAGGCTTATAGATTGGTGCAGGAGATGAATCATTAAGTCTATATTATCTGGAATCTAGTCCTTCAGTGTCTTGCCTTGCATCCATCTCTCTATTACGCGGGTTTAACCAAATTAAAGATAATTGCTCCTAGTAGTAAGAAAATCCAAACTTTAGAATGTGAAGCTTGTCAACTAGGCAAACATGTTAGATCTTCTTTCTCTAGTCAAGATGAGCAAGATGTAATTTAGCCTTCGCTACTGTTCATTAAGATATTTGGGGACTAGTAAGGTTACTTGTTTTGGATTTAAATATTTTGTAACTTTCATTGATAAATATTCTTGTTACACGTGACTTTATTTAATGAAAGAAATGTTTGAACTTTTGTCTATATTTGTGTCCTTCCATGAAATAAAAAATCAGTTTGGAAAATCAATTAAAATATTTAGAAGTGATGATGCAAATGAATACTTTTCTTCTGAACTTTCTGCTTTTTTGTCCTCTCAAGAAATCTTACACTAGTCAACTTGTCCCCATACTCCTCAACAAAATGGGATAGCAGAAAGAAAGAATTGCAACCTTGTTCAAATGGTTCACTCCTTAATGCTTAATGCAAAGATTCCATTACATCATTGGGGAGATACGATTCTTTTTGCCTCTTATCTTATCAATAAGATGTCCTCTTCCTCTCTTGATAATCAAATTCCTCATACAATCTTGTTTTCTACTAAACCTTTGTATCATGTATCACGACACGTATTTGGTTTTACGTGTTTTGTTCGTAACCTGTCTCTATGCATTGATAAGTTGTTGGCTAAATCTATCAAGTGTGTCTTCTTGAGATTCTCTTGTCTTAAAAAAGGTTACAAATGCTATTCTCCAAATACTAGGTGATATTACATGTTTGCTGATGTTACCTTCTTTGAGAATACTCTCTTCTACTCATGCTCT
The DNA here is from genome assembly GCA_037954015.1 of Psophocarpus tetragonolobus. NCBI lineage: Eukaryota > Viridiplantae > Streptophyta > Magnoliopsida > Fabales > Fabaceae > Psophocarpus > Psophocarpus tetragonolobus. The sequence goes on along the minus strand of CM075690.1, from coordinate 31,957,965 downwards.
ATATCACTCCATTTCCATCCAAGAGGTACTGTCCACTTCCACCTCTAGTTTGAAATTGTTGTCTCTTTTGGCATTTCTTCTCAATCTGACCATGTAGATATTCCTCCAACTCCTAATTTCATTAAAATTGATCCATCACCCTCTGTTACTAATCAAGGCATGATACCTAAAGCTAGCTCCGTTGTACCTGACTCTATTGACTCATCTCCCTCTCCATATGCTTCTTGTTCAACAACTCCTAATTCTTCTTCTATGGATGATAACAACTCAAGTTGACCTATTGCTCATTCACTCCTCTCGAAACTCACATTCTATTTACAATTTTTTGAGTTATCATCGGTTGTCTCCTTACTATTGTTCTTTTGTCACTTCATTATCGTCTATCACTATTTCCAAAAATGTTTGTGCAACACTTGATCATCCTGGATGGCGACAAACCATGATTGATGAAATGCAGACCCTTGATCATTGTTAAATCAGATTGGCGAAGGAAATGAATCAAGGGGTCTCTATTATCTGGAATCTAGTCTTTTAGTGTCTTGCCTTGCATCTATCTCTCCTAAACTGTTGCATGATTGTTTGGGGCACTCAAGTTTAGTCTAATTAAAGATAATGGCTCCTAGGATTAAGAAAATCCATACCTTAGAATGTGAAGCTTGTCAACTAGGCAAACATGTTAGATGTTTCTTCTCTAGTCAAGATGAGCCAAGATATAATTCAGCCTTCTCTACTGTTTATTAAGATATTTGGGTATCTATTTGGGTTACTTCTTTTGGATTTAAATATTTTGTAACTTTCATTGATGAATATTCCCATTGTACGTGACTTTATTTAATGAAAAAAAGGTCTAAAATTTTGTCCATATTGGTGTTCTTCTTCCATGAAATAAAAAATCAGTTTGGAAAATCAATTAAAATTTTTAGAAGTGATAATGCAAAAAAATATTTTTCCTCTAAACTCTTCTTTTTTGTCCTTTCAAGGAATCTTACACCAGTCTACTTGTCCTCCACACTTCTCAATAAAATGGGATAGCAGAAAGAAAGAATTGTCACCTTGTTGAAACAACTCGCTCCTTAATGCTTAATGCAAAAGTTCCATTATGTCATTGGGAAGATGCGGTTCTTTCTGCCCGTTATCTTATCAATAGGATGCCCTCTTCCTCTCTTGATAATCAAATTCCTCATACAATCTTATTTCCCACTGAACCTCTGTATCATGATCACCACACGTATTTGGTTGTACGTGTTTTGTTCATGATCTGTCTCTAAGTATCAATAAGTTGTTAGCTAAATCTATCAAGTATGTTTTCATGGGATACTTCCGTCTTAAAAAAGGTTACAAATTCTATTCTCCTATTACGAAAAGGTTGAAAAAGGTTACAAATCCTATTTCCCACTGAACCTCTGTATCATGATCACCACACGTATTTGGTTGTACGTGTTTTGTTCATGATCTGTCTCTAGGTATCAATAAGTTGTCAGCTAAATCTATCAAGTATGTCTTCATTGGATACTCCCGTCTTAAAAAAGGTTACAAATGTTATTCTCCTATTACCAACAGGTATTACATGTCTACTAATGTTATCTTATTTGAAAATACTCCCTTCTACTCATCTTTCATATCACACTCCATTTCCATCCAAAAGGTACTGCCTACTTCCATCTCTAGTCCTGAAATGGTCATCTCTTCAAGCATCTCTTCTAAATCTGACCATGCAAATATTTATCCAACTCCTAACTTCTCTGAAACTGATCCTTCACCCTCTGGTACTAATCAAGGCATGACACTTGAAGCTAGCTCCGTCGTACCTTATGACTCTCATGGCTCATGCCCTTCTCCATCTACTTCTTGTACAACGACTCCTAATTCTTCCTTTATAGTCGATGACAACAAGTTGGCTTATTGCCCTTTGAAAAGAGTTCGCTCTTCTCGAAACCCACATCCTATTTACAAATTTTTTCAGTTATCATCGTTTGTCTTTTGGTTCTCTATAAATTCATTGTCGTCTATCAGCATTCCTAAAAATATTTGTGAAACACTTGATCATCCTAGATGGTAACAAGCCATGATTGATGAAATGTAGGCCTTTCATCATAATGTGACATGAGAATTGGTTCAATTTCCTCCTGGGAAGAAAGTTATTGGTTGTAGATGGATCTATGTTATTAAAGTTGGTTCTAATGGTGAAATTGAACGTCTTAAAGCTTGTCTTATAACCAAAGGTTACACTCAAATCTATAGACTTGATTATGGAGATACTTTCTCATTGGTGGCCAAGATCACTACCATTCGTCTTTTTCTTGCCATGGCGGCTATTTGCCATTGACCCCTGTATCAGATGGATGTTAAAAATACATTCCTTCATGATGAGTTAGATGAGGAGATTTACATGGAGCAACCTCCAGGTTTTGTTGCTTAGGGGGAGTCTCATCTAGTATGTAAACTTCGACGATCTCTCTATGGTCTTAAACAACTACAAGGTCTTGGTTTGGAAAATTCAGCAATGTTGTCCAAGGTTTTGAAATAAAAAGGAGTGAAGTTGATCACTTTATCTTCTACTATCATTAATCTTTTGGAAAATAAGTTTATTTGGTTGTTTATGTTGATGACATTGTCATTGTAGGGAATGATGAAGTCACAATATCTCATTTAAAACATTTATGAAATCACTTTCAAACAAAAGATTTTGTTGATCTGAAATATTTTCTTGGAATAGAAATAGCTCAATCCAAAGGAGACATTGTTGTTTCCTAGAGGAAGTATGTTTTGGATCTTCTGAAGGAAACCAAAATGTCTAATTGTAAGCCTGTTAACAGTCATATGGACCCTTACAAGAAGTTAGTGTCTAATATAGGAGACTTATACTCAGATCCAAAAAGGTATAGGAGGTTGGTTGGGAAACTCATATATCTTACTATTACTAGGCTAGATATTTCCTTTGCAATTGGAGTTGTGAGTTGGTTCATGAATTCACCTTGTATTTATCATTGAAATGGAGTAATGCGTATTCTTAGGTACATTAAGAAGGCTCCAGGTTAAGGTCAAGATCTTTTGTATGAGAATAAAGGAAATAGTCAAATTGTTGGATACTGCGATGCTGATTGGGCAGAATCTGTCATAGTCCGATGTTCTACTACTGGTTATTTTGTGTTCTTTGGAGGTAACCTTATCTCGTGGAAGAGCAAGAAACATAAAACTGTTTCTCGATCTAGTGCAGAAGGTAAATATAGATCTATGGCCTTAGCTACATGTGAGTTGGTGTGGTTTAAACAACTCATACAAGAATTGAAATTCTGTGAAATTTGTCTAATGCAACTTTGCTATGATAATCAGACAACTCTCCGTATTGCCTCAAATCCAGTGTTTCATGAGAGGACTAAACATATTGAAATTGATTGTCACTTTGTAAGAGAATAGGTGTTGTCCAAGGAAATTAGGACTGAGTTTCTTAACTCATACGATCAGCTTGCAAATCTATTAACCAAACCCTTGAAGGGTCCTCAGATTCAATACTTGAGTTCCAAGCTTGGAACATATAATTTATATGCTCCAACTTGAGGGAAAGTGTTAAATATAAGTTTGTATTTAGTGTTAGTTGTTAGTTGAGCTACATTTTATCTTTCATTTATGATTGTATGTCAGAGGTAGGTGGCGGTTGAGCTCACTCTTCTGATTTCTTATGTACTCTTGTTTTATCTCTATTAATAACAATGTTTGAGCTGAGTGTAAGTGATAACTCAAGCTTTTTCCCTATTTCAAGTGTTAAAATATGGGAAACAAAGAAATAATTGACTAAAAACCGTGTGTATGAATACCCAATAGAAGCATGTATATATAGGTTTGTTACATTGATTGTAAATAAATAAAGAATATTTTGTTTCCGCTTATTCGGTGTTGTTGATAATGAATAACAGTCCATAACAAGAAGCCAAAAACTTTTATGAAAATATAGTGGATGCCATGATGGATTATGGTGGAAGCATAACGGTAAAAAAATATAGACATTAACATAAATTATAATTGTAATGCATAAATAATTAAAGACAAACGTTAGATAAATAATAATAGGAAGTTTAGAAGTTCAAATGTGCATACACATATACTTTGTGTGCAAACACGTGTCAAACCTTTGTGGATGTGAAATAGAGGTGTTTGGATGCTAAGGGGAGACGTAATTATGCCTCTCAAAATCGATTTTGGCTGAAGTAAGGAGAGGGTTGCTTCCATGTTCAACAAAAATCAATTTTGTATGGCCATGGAGAGATGTTTCCTCCTTTGCCCTCATTGGGAGTTGAAATTGGAAATTGTGGAGAGAGATGAAGCAAGGAGGGTTTGAGGAGGAAGGAAATGGCGGAACAATTGATTTCTCTCATGTCTTTGCAAAATGAACCAATTGCAAAATGACCTAGTTCCTGAGTCTCTGTTTTATAATTTATAATTTTGAAGGTCGCTAAGCATATTCAATTCCGTTGAGCCAAATGACCCCAGTTGCTAACACCTGTTGTATGATTTGGAAAATCTGCTGAGTAGATTCAATTCCGCTTAGTGATTTTAACATGTTTCAAATTTTATTTGCATATTCCGTAGTGAACTACGCTTTGCTCAATGAATTTATTTTTCTATGTTTTATTATTGCTACTTTATAAATTTTTTTAGATAATAATTTAATATTTCATTTTGGATTCCTTGCTTCTTTCTTGCCAACTTGACAATGCATTCATCAAATATTACTTGTAAGATTTACAAAGCTAACTAAAGTTAACTTTTTGGTTCTTGTGAGTAGCCTTGTCAATAAAAACCATCAAAAGAATAGGAGAGACAAGACATGAAGAATACAAAAATGGTAATATGATACAATAATATATTAATTATTATGTTTAAAATATTATTAAATTAATAATATAGATCTCAATATTCAATATATAATTAAAAATAATACATTATAATACAATAGACATCAACAATTGGCTAAGACCCAGTTTAGTAATTACTCACTCTTAAAATCATTTAATATGAAAATCAATTTTCTATCAGATCTATCCAAAGAAAAATCACGTTACATTAAAGTCACGTTTACTTAAAATCAATTCTGGAAAATCACATTAACCTCAAATCAATTCTATGAATGCTCTAATCCAAACATGCTCTTCATTTCTCTTAGATTTTGAGTTGCCTTGTTTAGTTGTCATTTCTGGACAGAGGAAATGAACAAGATTAAAAGGTTTTGTTGTTTAGAAAAATAGAGCAGAAGGAAGAAGCAGGGAAGAAAGAATAGGATCGACATTGACAAAAAGAAAAGAGGGAGAGGAAGCTTATGGAACTACAGAATTAGGCACCTTTGGCAACTAAGGTGGGCGCCTCTGGCATTGTTGAATCAAGGGCCTTTGGCATTGTTGAATCAAGGGGGAGGAGGTCAACTGCGAAAGAATGGCACAATGAAGGAGAGCTCAAATGCTCAATGGAAGAGGAAAGGAAGGTGCAACTTTGAAACCCTAATTTTTAATTTGTTTTGGGCTTGGGTCAGGTTATAGACCCAACCTTTAGAAAAACCTGTTTGGGCCTATTTAACATTAAAACAAACAAAAAGCTAAACAAAGAGTCACGGGGCGAGATCAGGTTGGGTGACTCATGACTTTCTCCCAGGAAACCCTAGAGCAGCGGTGGTGGCTTGATTTTTGCCAGTGCTGTTTCAGACCGACATCTTGCAATGGTTGTTGCACTCGATTTGGACCGAGATGCAAATTTCGATGTTACTGCCATGCCATGGCTGCCAGCGAAAATTCTACGCCGATATCTGTCATGGCGACACTATATCTAAAAATTGCTCTAACTAAAAGTTAATGTACCTATAACTTGTTATAAGAAACAAATAGAAGAATAAATTTATCAAAATTGAGTTCCACCATAAAACAATATTTGGAAAAGCAACTTAGGGATGTTGACGAAATTGGGAAATATTATTAGAAAACAAATTCCATTTTTCTTAAAAACCAACATATGGAAGTTCAAATCAATATTTGCATAGACCCAACATTATGTAAATGAAAAACAGGTTAGAAAAGGACAACATCAAGATAAGTGACTGAAAAATTCTTCACCGAAAGATGAGTTTAGGCAAAAAGCAGTGCCTGAAAAACATGATAGAAAAGAAGGCATCATGATAGACAACAAGACGTAGGGCTGCTGAAAATATCCTGCTTTAGAAAAAATAACCATAACTAGTAATAACTGGTTATACAATAATTAGTTATTTTAATATGGTTATAAACTATAACTTGTTTTATGGACATTGTTAATGCAATTAATTTAACTTTATTAAAAAAAGTTATGGTTAAACATGGTTTCATAACCGATTATTTCTTGTCAAATTTTTAGTTTTAGTTTTTGTATTTAATAAAAAGTGTTGGTTAAACTTGATTTTATAACTATTTTTTTCTAATTATAACACAGTCCACACCTTTGTTCCAATAACGTCTATGTGGAAAATGTGTTGAAAAGGAAAAACTTTCCTAACATCGTCCACACCTATATGAGAGTAGTTACAACATGTGAAATAATGCACTAACCAAAAAAACGATACCCACACATCTGTGACATAGGTCACATCCTTGTTGATAATGCATTCAGTAAAAAAATCCTCTCTAACGCTGCTCACACCTGTATGACAATAGTCACATCCATGTGGAAAGAACATTGAGAAGGAAAAATTTTGCTTACATCTCCCACACCTTTGTTAAGAATGATTTTAAGTAGAAAAATCAATTTTAAGAATGATTTTATTTTTCAAAATTAATTATTTAACTCTTTATGGACAAATAACTAGTTAAAATAATCGATTATTTATATATTCAGTTATGTAACTAGTTATAAATATATAACCGGTTATAACAAATGATAACTGGTTATGAGAGAATGGATATAGTTATGATTATTATAACTACTTACACACACATATATATATATATATATATATATATATTTATTGGTTATGATTAAATAACCTAACCATGAGCAACTCTAGTGAGACAGTTCTTTCCGAGGAAATGAAGAGGTAAAAGGGGGTATTAAACCATTGACAAAAATCCTCAAAGAAACTTGATGGGATTGGTCATAGTGAGAAAAGTTGTTGACAGCAAGTGGTGGTCGCGGTCACCAAAAAAGTCACTATCGTCAAAAAAGCTGAGGAGCTTGCCAAAAAAGACAGCCCATGGACAAATGGAAAGCACACAAACAAAAAAGGGAAAGATGTCGCTAGAGGAACGGAAACATGTTTATATAGGTTCATTACATTGATAGTAAATAAATAGAGGATGTTTTATTTCTCTTCTAAACAAAAGATAATGTACCAACCTATAAACAACTGTTGTTACTAAATCAGAATATTATATTCTGATTTTCAATAGTATTCATATCTTATGGTGATATCAGAATTTGGCAAGCAAAGTCTGCAAATGAAATCGAAGAAAGTTGCAATATCAGAAAAGAAAATACCAGGATAGTCCCAGTGATTGAGCAGTGTGGGTTTCTCCCCATAATTCCCTTAGTTACTTCCTTCCTAATTTTTTGTTTATCAGCAAATGTAATGTATTCACCTATAGTGTCCTTATATTAAGGTGATTTCATAACTCAGCTGGCTCTGTGAATGAAACTGGACAGATTAACAAAAATAGTGCAGAAAAAGATGCAAGGATAGTTCCATTGTTTGAGAGGCCTGATTCTCATTCCCTGTAGGCAAATCCCTCCATTGGTTCTCACATTCCCTTACCCCTAAATCTGTGTCTGTAAATGGTTATTACACAAGGTGCACATCCAACTTTGCCTACATGTAACTCTGATACCCTACCGCTCTCAATTCTTTTCCTAATAATATACACTTTAGTCATCTTAGGCCAGCTAATACATATTGTTTTAACATACTTTTCATGTACTAGTTTTGGCCAAGATTATGAAATGTCTTTCAAATTGTGAATTATCTAGCTAATTTGAAATCTTGAATTGTAAATAAATTGTATCAAAATCTGGAGACACTAAAAATAGCTTAAAAATATATCATTATAAATGATAGTGTTCAAAATAATAATTTTAAGCTACAAATTAACAAAACAATTTAACTAAAAATCACAAATCACCTTTTCAAAACAGAGGGTATTAAAGCCTTAAACCAAAAGGAATTAAAAGAACATTTCTAAAGTTAGCTTATTTTACTATTTCACTACTTTATTTGTTGCTCATTCATTTAATGCATGTACACTATATAACTATTTAATTGAATTTCCATCCTTCTAAAATAAAGACAAATAAGTATTGACTAAAAGAGACGCCTTACTAATTATGAAAATTAATGTTGTAATATATCTTAAATTGAAGGGCATCTTTGACAAAGCAAAGGTTTATGCTTTCATGCCTTATATATGCGTTAGATATAAATAGGTTATTGATTATCCATTTCCCTCCACATGTATTAGGTTTTTATGTTGTATTTTGTTTGTAATATCTAATATTGTTACCTAATTTAGAAGGAAAAGGATTGCTGGCCTATTTTCCTTTTACAGCTTCATGTTTGCTTTCAATTGTCATTCTATATGGCTTGAACATGTGTTCCTTTATAATTGTGCAGGCAATATTCTGTTACTGGCTTACAGCAAATTTGTTTTCACTTGTGTATGGACTTGGTAAGGCTCTTGAAAAATTTCACTTCAATTTTACTGTCTTTTCCAATTTTCAACATTTCAATAGCAGAAACCTTAATTTTTGGAAATGCATATTGCTTTGGGCATTGCTTTCACCATGGGATTATGAGTGAATTTAGGTAGGCTAGAATGTATACTGCACGCAATTGAAGAATATATAGCTCCATAATTTTGGTTTTCTTTTTGAGAGCACACTTCTAGATCCATGGTGATCCAAAACACTCCATGATACACTCAGTCTTGCACTCCTAATTTTACTGATTGATATTGTTTTAAGAGAAACAGGCTTAAGCATTAATGGATGGAAAAGAGTTTTTACAATGTTATTCAATTACATCCACTATTTACATGACTTTTCATTATTTATATAACTTTTAAAATATTGATCGTTAAAGTCAACAAATTTTCTATAAATGAAGGGTTGTGATTGAATGACACTGTAAAATTTACACTGTTAGTGTATGAGTATATTAAACTATTGTTTTAAACATATCAATGAAATTGAATGCCTCTCACAATCATTCATAGCCTGACTGACTGCTATTTAGTTGTTAGTCCTTTCTGTTTTGGAAATCTCCTTGCTTTAATGATCTACACCAAAACTTAACATAATTCCTATCAAAATTTTACTTAATGCGAAATCACGACTATCTCATTAGATTTATGTTTTTCGCTCTCAACCTTTGGACTTGTAAGAGCATTTCTGTCCTCTGCTTGAGTTATTACTTAGATATATTTGTATTTAATTTCACTGTGCAGAGCTTTCTGTTCATAATTTTTTCTCGAGTTTGTCATAAATATGGCCTTTTGATTGTAATCAGATATATTGGTGAGTTTGGTTAAGCTGAAAAGTAATTTATTTACAAGTGGTTTTATAAAAGCAGAATTTTTTAATGTTTTGGTACAATTATAAAAAGTAATTTTTTTAAATGTATTTCTGTTTCTCATAAAACAACTTTTGCATCAACTTATTTTGAGAAACTACTCCAAAGAGTTTATCAAAAGAAGTTGTTTCAACTTCTTTTTTAAAAATTTAACCAAACATTTAAAAATTACAATAAGTTTTTATTCTATTTAAATAAGTGATTTTTTATCATAAAAAGTTTAAACATTTAGTTTAATTCATTAGCTTTATATAGGATAATTTACTTGATCTAAAATTGTAGGATCAAGAACAAGATTAGTTATCTTTTAGATAGCATCATTCAATTTGGTTTATATTCGGTTAATGTTATTGGTGAGACTAAAATTTTATTTAAAAAGAACTAAATTTTGACATAAATTTAGTCCCATAGTCATCAAACATGATATCAAATTTGTCCTTATTTACGGATTGAGATTGAAAGAGTAAATTGATGTTAATGCTTTTGGAGGACCACAACTATGTAGCTTTCTATGATTTTGTCCTTATTTACGGATTGAGATTGAAAGAGTAAATTGATGTTATGTTTTTGGAGGACCACATTGATGTAGCTTTCTATGATTCAGACAACAAAATATTACGTTTTTTTCCTTCTTAAAAATAATTGCAGTAGGTCTAAAAGACCCAAATTTGAGGCTGTTTTTCATTTGCAGTAGGTCTAAAAGACCCAAATTTGAGTCTGTTTTTCATATATGTACAATGTTTCTAATTATTTATGCATTAGAAGGATGTTTTTCCACTCTCAACTGTATAGTGCAAACCCAGTGAACCTTTGTTATGTTTTTGGTTTTTTTTTTTTTTCCTCTAATATTTGATCTCATACTTTACAGCGCTTAAAGTTCCTGGTGTAAAGAAAACATTGGGTATTCCTGAAATACCTGTTACAGAAGCCACCAGTGCTACTCAATCTCCCTTTTCAATATTTCCAGCTCTAAGACAAGCTTCATCAGCTACAAATGAACCACGCCCAGTACCAGATGTACCTTTAAAAACACATTCAGATAGAAAGATATCTTCTTCGTCTGTTATTAGTCAAAGGCTTAGAAGTTTAGAGAAACAAGTGAAAGGAAGAAAGAAAAACAAGAATTGAAAAAATAATTACTGGTTCGTAAGTTATGCCATCAACACATATGGAGCAAATTTATTATCCTGGGATGAGAGGAATATTAGTTCAAACTGTGATTGTTAGTAATAAATTTAGATTAATAAATTTTAACGTTTATGGCTCGTGCAGTCTATTGCTCGATTCATTGGTTCCTAAATTCTCGTGTAAAATTATATACTTGGCCTTATCTGAAAGGGAGACTTTCTTTTTATTTTCATTTTTAATTTAAATATTCATTTGTGATCAAAAGGTAGTTGTGCTTATATTTCATATTTCATATTTGACATTTGGTATCTGTGATGTATGCATGTACATTTAACATGGTTTGAATTAGGACCAATAAAAAAAAGCATAACTTGAATGAAGTTTTAAGGAGCTTAGTTTAGGGTATATCTCATTTAATTGTATTAATTTGATCATTTTTAGGTTTATATAAGCACCTTTAAGTCATTAGGATTTTAGTGGTGTAGCTAGTTTAATTTTCGGCCTTGTATTTTGTCTTATAGGTTCTATTTTCTTTAGGAGGTGTAAATAGTTTCTTTGTGGAGTGAGTTAATTAGTTGGACCTATCTAGGATGTATTTGGACATGTGGTTATTCATTTCCATATCCCTAATTGCTTTAAAAACCTTTCTAACCAACACATGAATATGTAGGAGGCATGTGGGTCCCCTTTGCTCCATTGTTGCATTCCGCATGTGCTTTTTCACTTCTACATGGCTGATTCTTGTTGCTTCTTATTTGAATTTGAATTTTGGAGGTGTCATGTCATTTCTCTCCAAAATTTGTATGCTTTCACTCCACATGTGCTTTCTCTTTCCTACATGGCTGATTTTTGTTGTTTCTTATTTGAATTTGAATTTTGGAGGTGGCATATAATTTTTCTCCAAAATTCAAATTCAAACTAGAGGGAATATATATTTATATTTTTAGGGCCATATTTCGATCTTTAGTTGGATTAAATTAATGTTAATTGAGCACATGTTAAGTTAACATTAAATTAAGTCAACTAACCCTTAATTAAGCCAAGTGGACGTTCAAGTTGAGTATCCTAAGCTCATGGTTCATGCTTTGCTTTATAAATAGAGTTTTCCTCCTTTTGTATTTTTTTAACACTTATTTTAATTGAAAGATAAATGTCTTCTCTACTTTGGAGAGTACCTTCTTCTCTTAGAGAGTGTTCTTGTTCTCTCCATTCTTGTGAGAGTTTTTCATGCTATTATCAAGGATTTTTTTTCTTGTTGCTAGCTTCACTCTTGGCTTATCATCTACATAGTAGAAGTGATGCCTACCTTCACCAACATCTTCTAGTCTTCCACCTCCATTTCAAGGCTCTTCAAGAATTTCTAAGAGTAGATCCTAGGAGGCATTCTCATCCTCAAAGATTGTTCAACCATGGCTTGGGGAGGAATGTATCATTTGGTATTAGAGCTTAGGCTCCGATAGAGGTTTTTCTTTCTATCCTTAGCTTTTATTTTTTTGGTATGTTGTCTTTGTGTTCATCTTCTTCTACTCCATTCTATTTTCTTTTCAGTCCATCCGTGTTGTTCAACATATATTCTTGCTTGTCTTGTGTTAATTAACTTGTTATTGTGATTTTGTTTAGTTCATTTTAATTCTAAGTCATTTCTCTTCATTTTAATTGGTGCAATTGTGTTGTATGCACTTTATTTTGAGTTTAATCGGTTCAAATTGCTTATTCTTTGTTTGAATAATGCATTCTTGTGCTTAGGACTCATTTCCACCGTTTACTTTTTGTTTTGAGTCATTTTGTGCATAATAAAGTTCCTAAGAAACACCAAACTGTGAACCCATACTTTTGTGGCGTTTCCCACAGCGCTATAGTTCAAGTGTTTTGGCTTCATTTTTGCATTTCCTTAGCTGTTTTTTGTGTGTCTTTTCTGTTGTTTATTTTATGATTTATTTTCAGTTTTAAAATCTCAAAGTATTTGTCATTTAGAGTTTTGTTTAGTCCTTAATTTTGTCATATCAATTTCCTTAGGATTTACTAATTTTTAGTGTTGACTGTATCTTAAAAAAGAGTTGTGTTCACTTCTTGAAATTGAGCTTCTAAGAGAGGTTTTCTCTCTTGTTTAAATCTCTTAAGAAGTCACACATGCTTTCAGTTTAAGCATGTTTTTTAAATAAAATCGAGTTAATTCATGCATAAATCAAGCACTCCTAAGCATACCTTAAAACACTTCAAATTTTAGTACAATTGTGAATTACTAAAATTTTCATTAGTTGCACTTATATTTGAAGGCCTTACTTGCTAAATCACTTCAAGTGTTTAATGCCTCTTGATTCCTCCCAAAATTTGCTATCCAAATTTAAATTAGATGCAGCCAAAAGAAATTAAAAAAAAAGAAAGAAAAGAAGTCAAAAGGCAATTTGAAAACAAAGAACAAAAAAAGAGTGCAAAAACAAAGAAGTAAAAGAAAAAAATACAGACAAAAGTGTTATACCTAATTGAAAGTTTATTGTAATTGCGAAGGAAGACCTAAAATCAATTGAAATAGCTTGAAACTTGATCATATAGCATTCGGCTATCACTTTTATATAATTGGTGCAATTTTTGAAAATTATTTGTGTCATTTTGCATTTTAGTGCCTATTGCTATCTAGAACCTTTCTAGGTTTTTCTTTGTGTGCTTAACCTTCATTTCTAGCCTTATTTTTAGTTTGTCTTCTTTGAATTCTTGAGTCATGTCTCTATCATTCTTTCCACTTGGATAATGTGCCATTCAAATTCTGCTTTTCTTGTTTTATTTTGCTTGCTCTGTTTCTTTGGTTCTTGAGTAAGGAAGCCTTCCACAATGGTAGTCTCTTAAGGAAGAGTTGAAATAGCTAAAAGGACTTGAAAAAAAGGAAGAGCATGGACAAAGAGTGAAACACCTTGGGATAGATTTCTTTGGAGAGACTTGAAGATTTGTAGCTTATTCCTTGTTGATAATTTTTAGTTGTATTTTCTTTTCCTTGGTTTGCAAAAGGCCATTATTCTTAAGTATTTAGCTTACTCTCTCGCTGATTAAGGTGTGAAGGAGGAAGTGGTACACCACTTTCCACACTTTTAGGAGCATATTAGATCCCTTTCCTTTTTTAGTCTTTTCTTAATCTTACCTTAGCTTTATTACACGTTTTAGGTGAGTGTATGGAGTTCCAAAGACTCTTGCACTTATAGGTTGTCGTTTAGATTAAGTTCTTGTAGTTGTTTGTGTTTTTCTAGGTTGGTGTATGAGTTCCAAAGACTCAAACATCTTTTATTGAGAAACCAAAACAAAGGGTGAGATGAGTGAGTTTAACTCTAGGAACCAACCTATTCTTAGTGGTTACCATGGCCCAAATTCTCCCTTATTTTACACTTCCTTTTCCTATCCCTATGAGCACTTTGAAAAAGAAAGCGAGAAGTGTAGAGAGAGAAATAAAAATAAAAGAAAAGTATAGAAAAGAAAGAATAGAAAGAAACGATAGAGAGGAAAAAAAGGAAGAGAAAGAGAGGAAAAAGAGAAGAAAAATGGGAGAGAGAAAAGAAAGAAAGAGAAGAAAAATGGGAAAGAGAAAAGAAAGAAATAGAAGAAAAATGGAAAAAAGAAAAGAAAAAGAGAAGAGAGCAATTTAAAAAAAGGAAGAGTACTTGAAATATTGGGAGAGTGAGAGAAGAAGAAGAGAGAGGAAGGAAAGAAAGAAAGAACACACACTTACCCTTAATTAAAAAAAAAATTTTTTTGAAAAAGAAATTGGTGAGAAGAGTGACCCTAGCTAAGACCTAGCTTTGAACTTTAGCTTAGGTTAATCTTCTAACCAATCCATTAAAACACAAGTGGAGCTTGGGATTGTGCAAAAATGTTTTAAGCACATTGACTCACAATTTCAAATTCACCCTAAATATGATTCTTCATCAAACACTTTAACAAGTGTTAGACTTATATCTTTACCTTTTAGGAAACAAAATTTTGAAGTCCAATGCTTGGAAAAACTCTTGATGGAGAAAGGTAAATGTGAAGTCCTACTTGACACTTCACTAAGTTTTGAACTTGAGCCTACATCCTTAAGGTTCAAGTCAAATCCTCAAGTTCAAAACTTGGTCAAAAGTGAGAGAGAAGAAGGCTTTCAAGAAGATCACTCCTTAAGTCCTAAGGAGGATCTTATTAAAGAAACTTCTCTCCTAGGACAAGTGCAAGTGGAGGTTGTCTCTAAATCTATTAAAAACATCTTTACACAACCTCTAGTTGTACATAAAGAAAATTCACCAAGTGTTGAACTTGAGCCTTACTCATAAAGCTCAAACAAAAACCTCAAGTTCAACACTTGCAAGAAAAAAGAAGTTGTCCTTCAAGAAGACTTCTCCTTGCCAACCACGGAGGATCTTATTGATGACAACTTCCATCAGGTTGTTCTTCTCGTAGATTCTTCTTTAATAAATCTTATTGAAGACAACCCTCCCTCTACACTAGTGGAAATTGAGGTTGTGATGCACTCCTTTGATCTCTTCAACCAAGGTTTCTTCCTCTAAGAAGATGGATGATGAAGAAGGTTAGGAGGGGGGTGGTTTTGATGCCACTTTCTAAGGGAAAGATAAGTCAAAATTTACTTGAGGCTTGCCACAAGGGAAAAGACCCTTGATAAAAGCTTTTAGGGAGAAATTTTTCAAGAGAGAGTATTTTCAAAAATGACACTCAAGAATAAAAACTCAAAAGAGTCTTACTTCATTCAATCAAGTGTGTCCATACAAGAGGAAGACTAATTAACCTAAGCTTAAGGCCTAAGTGAGGTGTCTAAGTGCAACCTCCATGGGTGTGGATAGAAACTCTTATTTTAGGGATGGACAAACCCAACACACTTAAAATAAGGGCCTATTCTATGATTACTCCTTCTTTTTTACTTCCTATAGCTATACACCTAATTTAGAAAGGAAAATGGCCTAAATACATGGCCTTAAGGAATAAAACTATGCACCCTAAATATCTAAGTAATTATAAAATATTTACAAGTAAAAAACTCTAAGACTAAGGCTCCATGTCTTCATGTAAGCATCCATCCAAGCCTAGTCTCCTTCTCTTGAATCCTCTTAGCCATGATGCTAGGTGAGAGTGCATTATCTCTTCCCCCGTGGAGAGGATTTGACCTCAAATCCTAAGGTCTTTCTTCCTCCTTTTTAATGTTTGTAAGAAAATAAGGAAAGAAGTAAGAGAATGCAGACAAGTGGGATGTTTAGCGGTAGTGAGAGGCCTTTGAGAAGACCTCTTAGGAATGGGGTTGTGGAGGTGAGTACTTAAGTTTGAAAAAAAGTGGTTGTTCCTCCACACAACAGTTCCCCATTCTACTCCTAATGCACTAAGTGTAAGTCTCATAGGGTTTTAAATTTGGTGTGATACTATCCTTGGTGCATTGGAGTACTCATCCAAGAAAGCTCGATAAGTCTTATCTTGTTGTTCACCCCAAGACAGGATGATGGGCGTAAAGGTAAACCATTCTTTTATGGTCTCTTGTTTTTGAACTTGAGATTGACTGTGAAAAAGTTTAGGCTCAATCTCATGCTCAAAGAGGGCCTCATCTTGAAGTAGGTCTTATGGTTGTCATGCACTTTGCTCAAATGATATGGGAACAACCTCAATTTCCACTTCTTTAAGAGAAGAAGGAGATTCAATAAGATCATCCTTGGGGTTCAAAGGACAATCTTCTTGAAGATCTTCCTCCCTTGTAACTTCTCCCAAATCTTGAACTTGAGGTGCCATGATAAGCTCACTAGTAATGGGTTTAAGCTCAATATATGGGGAAGTGATAGTTGGCGCCTCTATGGGTTGATGGTATAGAGTTTGTTCAAGAAGAAGGCTATGTTTAAAGTCCATTATTGTTGCAAAATGGCTCTCCTTTTGAACAACAAACTTGGAAGAGGTACTTCCTTCCAACCATCAACTTTCAATGCATGTTTTTTTCTTTTTTTGTTTTTCTCTTCGTCATCCCTCTTCTTTTTCAAAAGAAGTTGATCCCCTGCCACTTGTGAAGGTGAAAGAGGAGTCAACTTAATTTTCTTGTCATTGTGGGCGAGGGTTATCTCATTGGAGTGGCCATGATGAATAACTTTTCTATCAAATTGCCAGGGCCGCCCCAACAAGATATGTACCACTTCCATTGGAACTACATCACAAAGGATTTTATCAACATAACCTCCAATGGAAAATGGCACATTTGCTTGTTGGTTGACTACAATTTCCTTACTCTTATTGAGCCATTGAAGCTTGTAAGGACGAGGGTGAGGAATTGGAGTCAAAGACAACTTGTCTACCAACCTTATGCTACAACAGTTGCAACATGAGCCACTATCTACAATGAGAGAACATGTTTTGTCAAAAACTTTGCATCTTATGTGAAAGATGTTCTTTCTTTGAGTAGGGCTTAATTCATAAGGTTAACTTTCAAGAAGCCTTCTTACCATTAGCAGATCACCATCACAAGGACCTTCCTCTATGTCAAAATGTGTATGGTCCCCTTCTTCCTCACTCTCACTAGAAAAGGAAGACTCGCTTATAATATCTTGACCCCTCATGATCATGGTTTTATTTTTGGGACATTGGGAGGCAATGTGGCCTCGCTCAAGACATTTGAAGCACTTAATACTACTAGCCTTTAAAGAAGAGCTAGTAGGGGGATCTTCTCTAGGATGCAGAGGTGTATGCTTTTCATGCATGATGGTGGAATCTTCCTTGGGGTGGCTCTTGGAGGAGTTCTCCTTTTGTTGGTTCCTATTTGAATAAGAGTGGTGTGAAGTGGTAGAGTAGTCCTTCTTGGAAGAAGTCATCCTCTTCAATTGTTGCTCCACTTTTATGCAAATTTGGATCAAATCATCTAGATAATTATGTGGAAAAAGTTCAAATTTATCATGAGTTTCAAAATTCAAGCCACTGAAGAATCTAGACAGGGTAGTCCTAGGCTCCTTAGTTATGTCTGCCCTCATCATGAAGAGCTACATTGTTTGGCGATACTCTTTAACACTCAAATTCTTTTGTTTGAGTCTTTGAAACTTATCTAGGAGTTCCCTTTCATAATAAGAGGGGACATGTCTTTGCCTCATAGCCCTTTTAAGGTCAAACCAAAATTCGATTGGGCGCATACAATTGTGAAGCCTCTCATTAACTAGAGCAGACCACCAATACATTGCATACCCTTGGAAGCTTAGGGAGGCCAAGGAAACTTTCCTCTCTTCACTAACTTGGAAGCAAGTGAAGAGTTGCTGTACCTTCATCTCCCAATCAAGGTAGGCTTCCACATCATCTTTTCCTAAGAAGGGTGGGAGGTCTATTTTTTGTTCTTTAGGGGTTTGGTTTCTCCTCCCTCTAGGTCTATTATGGCCCTCATTATTATCCCTATAAGCAGGCCTATTAGGCAGGCTAGCCCCAGGTACCAAGTCTATTTGGTGTTCTATACCCCTAATTGGAGGAAGCCCTTTGGGAACTTTATTAGGGAATATATCACCAAACTCCTTTAAAAGTTCTTGAACCTCTTGAGGTAGGTTCTCAGGTCCAAATTCTATGGCAGTGCTAGAACTAGAAGGGAAAAAGGTGGAGGGGGAAGAAATGGGGGATGCCTCTTTGCAAAGGAGGAGATAGAAAGGTCTGTTAGTTAAGGGGGCTTCCTTTAATTCCAATTTTGTCGCAAATAAACTCCCTTTACTAATGACTTTCTTGGAAGGGGCACCAACTTCCAACTCAACCTCTTTACCCCTTTCAAGCTTTAGGGGTAAAGCTTTGCTTTTTTTTTTCTCCTCATCTCTCTTATGTTTCATGATGAGTTGGTCCTCCGCCACTTGTAAAGGTGTTAGAGGACACAACTTAATGCGCTTATCCTTATGAGTGAGGATGATGTTATTGGAATGACCATGGTGTATGGCTTTCTTATCAAATTGCCATGGTCTTCCTAGCAAGATATGGCCAGCTTCCATTGGGACTATGTCACACAGGATCTCATCTTTATAAGACCCAATGGAAGTTGGAACCTTGACTTGCTCATTGACCTCCATTTCGCCTTGCTCATTGAGCCATTGAAGCTTGTAAGGCTTAGGGTGGGGAAGTGGGGTCAAGGCTAGCTTTTCCACCAACCTTGAGCTACAACAATTGCAGCATGACCCACTATCCACAATGAGAGAACATATTTTGTCATTCACCTTACAGCGAGTGTGGAATATGTTCTCCCTTTGAGATGAGGACACTTTCAAAGGTTGGCTTCCAAGAATTCTTCTTATCATTAAGAGGTCTCCCTCACATGCATAAGCGGTTTCATCACAATCAGATTGGTATGCATGAACCCCTTCTCCTTCGCTCTCACTAGAGGAGTGTGAGCTAGACTCACTACTATAAACATCTTGGGCCCTCATGATGATGTTTCTCTTAGTAGGGCATTGAGAGGCAATGTGGCGTCTCCCAAGACATTTAAAGCATTTGATACTACTAACTTTCTCGTGAGAGTTAGTAGTAGGGGTTTTTCTCTCTATATGTGATGTTTTATGCTCTTTGAAGTGCTTGGGATGTTCCTCTTTGGGGTAACTCTTGAAAGAGTTCCCCGTAGGTTGGTCCCTCTTTACATAAGGTGGGTTATCCTTTTTAAAAATTTTCCTTCTAAGTTGATTTTCCACCTTGATGCAAAGTTGAACTAACTCATCAAGGGAATTGTATGAGAAGAGCTCCACCTTATCACGAATTTCGGGGCTCAACCCACACAAAAACCTTGCCATAGTGGCCTTGGGTCCTCAATGATACCAGCCCTCAAGATAAGAAGTTCCATCTTTTGTCTATACTCTTCTATACTAAGGTTGGTTTCCCTTAGCCTTTGGAGTTTATCCAAAAGATCTCTTTCATACCAAGAGGGAATATGCCTTCTTCTTAGAGCACTTCTAAGATCATTCCAATATCTTATGGAAGGCATATTGGTGCAGATTCTCTCATTGGTTAACCCAACCCACCAATGCATGGCATGCCCTTGGAAGCTAAGGGTTGCCATTGGAACCTTTCTTTCTTCTCTTACCTCATGGCAAGTGAAGAGTTGTTCTACCTTGATTTCCCAATCAAGGTAGGCTTCCACATCTTCCCTCCCATGAAATGGGGGGAGATCAATTTTGGGCTCCCTTGGAGGGGCCCCATTATTATGCATGGATGAATGGGAGTTTCTCCTAGGATGATTGTAGTATTCTTCCTCACTTTCACTCCTATGGGTATGTCTAGATGGGGAACCTAAGACTATCCCTTTCATTTTGTAATTCTCACCATTCCCATGCTTTCTTTTTTCTTCTTCTTTCTCTTTCTTCTTTCTCTTTCTTTTCTTTCTCTCCTTTCTTCATCTTCTCTTCTTTCTCTTATTCTTCTCTCTTCCTTCTCTCTTTTTTCTCTCTTTTCTTCCTCTCTTTATTTTATTTTTCTTTTCTCCTTGGACTCTTTTTCTCTCCTTTTTTCTTCTCTTCTCTCTTGTTCTTTTGTCATCCACTCCCTAAAGTCCATGTTTAAGTTTTCTAGAGTGTAATCTTTAGAAATATTTCTTTGGTTTACACTCTTGTTTGATGAATAACTATGAGCACTAGAGTGGGTGTGTGATGTCATTGTGCTTGAATTTCTAAGAGGAAAAAGGTGGCTAAAAAATTTTCACAAACAAAGACTCGTCTCTTTTTGTGTTTTCTTGCCTAATTTTCGAGAAACTAAAAAATTGATTAAATTTTATTACAACCAAAGGGAGGGCCTTAAGGGCACTCAAACTCCCAACTAAAAAATTAATACACCCAAATTAAAGAAAAAGTAAAGTCTTCAAAAAATGATTCTCCAAATGCTCCCTCAAATCAAAGTCTTCACGGCTAGGTGTATTTCCTTTTGAGGTGATCCCTTAGGCTCTTAGTCCAACCTTCCAAAATATGCTACCCTTGTGGTAAGCTCCTTTTTCAAGCTTTCTCCTAAAAGTGACACTAACACACAAACCAAAGAAACCAAAAGTAGCAACGGGAGGTGCGAATAGAAACTCAAAAAACAATAAAAGATAACACAATCAAAAGGACACTTAACCAAATGGTAAGAGTATATAAGACAAACTAGAAAGATGATTTAAAAGACAAGCAACAACTAAAAGGTAAACAAAAGAAAGAGAGCACACAATGGAATACCTAAGAATGGCACTAGATTAAAGAGTAGAAGAACACAAATATCAAGTTCTAGTGTACCAAAAGTAATAAAATTTCTTTTAAGGTTCCAAGTTCAAAGTTGAAGCACTTGCTAATTTTAGGTTAGGTACATCAAATTAATTTTTTTCAAACTTTCTTTTCTTTTGTTTGTTCTTTTTTTTTTTTTTTTGAATCCTTCGTTGTTGTTTTTTTTGTATTTTATTTTAGACTTTGTTTTCTTATTTTTTTTTTGAATATTTACTAGATGCACCTAAATTGATTGTGAATTTAGTGCTTGATAAAAAAGAGTTATGTGCTTGGAACAATAAAGAAAATTAAAAGCAACAATTTAGGTACTACTAGAAATGACTTCAAAATGCAAAGTAGCTATAGATGTGTTAATGGTTTAGTAGTTTGGTGTGCCACTGGACTCAAGCTTTGTTAAGATTTTAGTAATTTGTTGAACACAAATACCAAACTTATAGCTTAAGTGAAAGCACCCACAAACAAGAACTATCTTTACCACACAAATGAGCTACAAATTATACGTATAAGGAAAATAAAGACAAAGGAAATTGAGCAACTATTTTTGAATTTTTTTTTTAAGAATATGCTTGAAACTAAAAGCACATGAACTTCTAAAGAGACTTAGACATGAGGTATAACCCTCTATGTTGCTCAATTTAAGAAGTTTCAAGTTTTTTTTTGTAAAAACAAAAGAGGCTAAACTTAAAAGGAATTAATAGACAAAATGGGAAATTATAAACATGACTTATAGACAACTACACAAGAGTATAAAAGTGAAAAATAAAAGCTAAAAATAAAGCAAAAACAAGGCAACTAGGTGCAAGGAAACACAAGAATTTGGTCTAAATTTCTTAACCACAAGGTTGTGGAATTCACCACAACGGCATGGATTTTTAGCAAGAAATTCTCAAAACCAAAATTCAAGCAAGAAAGCACCCAACTCAAAGCTTAAGCGGAAATTAATGAATATGG
Source organism: Psophocarpus tetragonolobus (assembly GCA_037954015.1). Taxonomy (NCBI): domain Eukaryota; kingdom Viridiplantae; phylum Streptophyta; class Magnoliopsida; order Fabales; family Fabaceae; genus Psophocarpus; species Psophocarpus tetragonolobus. The sequence continues at coordinate 31,936,116 of CM075690.1, read as the reverse complement.
GAGAGACGTAGATGTAAAGAAAAGAACAATATAAATTGCATCAAGCAAAAAATAAATGGTGCAAATAAACTATAACTCAAAACAATAAACTCAAGACATAAATGGAAATGATAAACAATAATGGAAAGCTAGAAAAAATTGCGGAAATTAAAGATAAAATAAAATAGGAAAACGGAAAGAAAAAATAAATGAGATACGAAGAGAGTTTAGACCTCTAGAACCAATGCTCTGGATACCAAATGATGCATGCCTCCCTTGATCTTTTTCTAGAGGTTTTCTTCTTTGGTGAAATGGTTTGTGGAGAGGTAAGAAGTGAGGTGGTTTTAGGCACCACTTAAGGTAAGATAAGCCTAAGAAGGAAAGTTTGCCACAAGGGATGGAACCCTTGATAAAAACCTAAGGAATTCTCAAAGAGAGAAGGGTGGACACTAAGAGAATTTTGGCCAACTCAAGGTTTTTCCATTCAATCAAGTGTAAAAAATACAAGAGTGTGAAGGAGCACCTTTTTATAGAGGGAGCTAACCTCTTGGACAAGTCATGAAGGAAATGAAGGGCTAGGATTAAAAGGAGTCATCCAAGAGAGGAGGATTGAAGCCCAAAGTCCAATCAATACCCTCCTTTAGATGAGAATTGGTGCCCAAGCTACCTCATCCAAGGGCCAAAATTACTCCTTTATTAGTTTTGGTTTTTATTTAGCAAAAGAGGGTGTAGTTATCAAACTACCCCCTTATTTCCTAAATAAAGGCCCAAAAGCTAATGTTACCCCTTCTTATTACTAAGACACCTCCTAGAAAATTAAATGGACTAATACATGTCCAAAATAAAATCCTAGGTTCCTAAAATAAAAATTACAAGTAAATAAGTCATGACTTGCATAACTTGATGGTCATATGGAGGTGAGATCTTCCTCCCTCTACTCTAGCCATGTCTTCTTCTATTGTTCTAGCCATGGCCCTAGTGATAGGGCCCTTGCTTGGGGAGAATGCATCACCAAATAGACTTGGTACCTGGGGCTAGCCTGCCTAATAGGCCTGCTTATAGGACTAATCCCATGGAGACCAAGGAGATTGAATCTCAAGTCCAAGAACTATTGGAGAAGGGTTGGGTTCAAGAGAGCCTAAGCCCTTGTGCTGTGCCAGTTTTGTTGGTGCCTAAGAAGAATGGCCAATGGAGGATGTGCATTGATTGTCGAGCAATCAATAACATCACCATCAAATATAGGCACCCTATCCCTAGGCTTGATGACATGCTTGATGAATTGCATGGGGCCCAATTATTTTCAAAAATTGATCTTAAGACTGGTTATCACCAAATCCGCATCAAGGAAGGTGATGAGTGGAAAACCGCTTTTAAGACCAAGTTTGGGCTGTATGAGTGGTTGGTAATGCCCTTTGGGCTTACCAATGCCCCAAGCACCTTCATGAGGCTTATGAATCATGTCCTTAGGGATTGCTTAGGAATATTTTGTGTTGTTTATTTTGATGACATCTTAGTGTATAGCAAAAGCCTAGATGAACATGTAGGCCATCTTAGGCGCGCCTTTTGCATTCTTAGGTCACACCAACTCTATGGAAATCTTGAAAAATGTAATTTTTGTGTGGAGAGTGTGGTGTTCTTAGGTTTTATAGTTAATAAAAATGAGGTTCAAGTAGACCCCGACAAAATCAAAGCCATCCAAGAATGGCCCACCCCAAAAAGTGTGACTGAGATCAAGAGTTTTCATGGTCTCGCGAGCTTTTACAGGCGCTTTGTGCCTAACTTCTCCACACTTTTCTCACCAATCAATGATTTGGTGAAGAAGGATACTCCTTTCCTTTGGGGTGAAAAACAACAAAAATCCTTTGAACTTATCAAAGAGAAACTGACCCATGCACCAGTTTTAGCTCTTCCTGACTTTTCTAAAACTTTTGAGCTAGAGTGTGATGCATCGGGAGTGGGTGTGGGAGCTGTGTTGTTACAAGGTGGTCATCCCGTGGCTTATTTTAGTGAAAAACTAAATGGAGCCGCCTTAAACTACCCCACCTATGATAAAGAGTTTTACTCTTTGATAAGGGCCCTTCAAACTTGGGAACATTATCTTGTACCCAAGGAGTTCATCATTCATAGTGACCATGAGTCACTTAAGTATTTGAAGGGTCAAGGCAAGCTTAATAAAAGGCATGCTAAATGGGTAGAATTTCTTGAGACTTTCCCTTATATCATCAATTACAAGAAAGGAAAACATAATGTGGTGGTTGATGCTTTGTCTCGTAGACATACCCTTTACACCACCTTAAGTGCAAAGATTCTTGGATTTGATAATATTAGAGAAATGTATCTTTCTGATAAGGATTTTGGATCCATTTATGCTGCCTCTACATTTGCATGTAAAACCCAAAATGGGTTCTTTGTGAGTGAGGGGTACCTTTTCAAAGGTAGCAGACTTTGTGTACCCCAAGGATCTATGAGAAATCTGTTGACAAAAGAGAGCCATGAGGGTGGGCTCATGGGGCATTTTGGAATTAACAAAACTCTTCTGGTTTTACATATGAAGAAAGACGTCTATAGACATTGTCGTAGATGCATTACTTGCTTGCAAGCTAAGTCTAAGACAATGGCTCATGGATTGTACACACCCTTACCTGCTCCTTCTGCACCTTGGCTGGATATTAGTATGGATTTCATCCTTGGCCTGCCTCGAACCCAACGAGGTGCAGACTCTATCTTTGTAGTGGTAGATAGATTTTCAAAAATGGCTCACTTTATACCATGCCACAAGATAGATGATGCGAGCAACATTGCGAGACTTTTCTTTAAAGAAGTTGTCCGTTTACATGGAATTCCCCAATCCATAGTCTCTGATAGAGATGTGAAGTTCCTTAGCCACTTTTGGAAAACATTGTGGGCAAGGCTAGGAACTAAACTCTTATTTTCTACCACATGTCACCCCCAAAATGATGGGCAGACTGAGGTAGTAAATAGATCTCTATCTACTATGCTTAGGACACTTCTTCGAGGAAATCACAAGTCTTGGGATGAATACCTACCCCATATTGAGTTTGCATACAACCGGGTGGTTCAAAGGACCACCAAGCATTCTCCCTTTGAAGTTGTTTATGGCTTCAACCCCCTTACTCCTCTTGATATCTTGCCCTTACCCTTCCCTTCTTCTGTTCACAAAGAAGGAATAGTAAGAGCGGATTTTGTTAAAAAATCACATGAAAGGGTAAAGGCCAACATTGAACATCATTCAAAGGAGTATGCTAGTAAAGCCAATAGGGGCAGGAAAGAAATTATCTTCAATGAAGGGGATTGGGTATGGCTTCATTTGAGGAAGGATCGCTTCCCTACTCAAAGGAAGTCCAAGCTTAGCCCCCGAGGAGATGGTCCCTTTCAAGTCCTCAAGAGAGTGAACAACAATGCATACATATTAGATCTCCCTCAGGACTATGGTGTCAGTACTACCTTTAATGTTTGTGATTTGATCCCTTTTGTAGGTACTGATGAAGAAGAGGAGGACCTATCAGATTTGAGGTCAAATCCTTCCCAAGGGGGAGGGGATAATGCATTCTCCCCAAGCAAGGGCCTTATCACTAGGGCCACGGCTAGAAGAATAGAAGAAGACATGGCTAGAGTAGAGGGAGGAAGATCTCACCTCCATATGACCATCAAGTTATGCAAGCCATGACTTATTTACTTGTAATTTTTATTTTAGGAACCTAGGATTTTATTTTGGACATGTATTAGTCCATTTAATTTTCTAGGAGGTGTCTTAGTAATAAGAAGGGGTAACATTAGCTTTTGGGCCTTTATTTAGGAAATAAGGGGGTAGTTTGATAACTACACCCTCTTTTGCTAAATAAAACCCAAAATTAATAAAGGAGTAATTTTGGCCCTTGGATGAGGTAGCTTAGGCACCAATTCTCATCTAAAGGAGGGTATTGATTGAACTTTGGGCTTCAATCCTCCTCCCTTGGATGACTCCTTTTAATCCTAGCCCTTCATTTCCTTCATGACTTGTCCAAGAGGTTAGCTCCCTCTATAAAAAGGTGCTCCTTCACACTCTTGTATTTACACTTGATTGAATGGAAAAACCTTGAGTTGGCCAAAATTCTCTTAGTGTCCACCCTTCTCTCTTTGAGAATTCCTTAGGTTTTTATCAAGGGTTTCATCCCTTGTGGCAAACTTTCCCTCTTAGGCTTATCTTACCTTAAGTGGCGCCTAAAAACACCTCACTTCTTACCTCTCCATAAACCATTTTACCAAAGAAGAAAACCTCTAGAAAAAGATCAAGGGAGGCATGCATCATTTGGTGTTCTATACCCCTAATTGGAGGAAGTCCTTTGGTAACTTCATTAGGGAATATATCACCAAACTCCTTTAAAAGCTCTTGAATCCCTTGAGGTAGGTTCTCAGGTCCAAGTTCTATGTCAGTGCTAGAACTAGAAGGGAAAAAAGTGGAGGGGGAAGAAATGGGGGATGCCTCTTTGCAAAGGAGGAGATAGAAAGGTTTGTTAGTTAAGGGGGCTTCCTTTAAATCCAATTTTGTCACAAATAAACTCCCTTTACTAATGACTTTCTTGGAAGGGGCACCAACTTCCAACTCAACCTCTTTACCCCTTTCAAGCTTTAGGGGTAAAGCTTTGCTTTTTTTTTTCTCATCATCTCTCTTATGTTTCATGATGAGTTGGTCCTCCGCCACTTGTGAAGGTGTTAGAGGACACAACTTAATGCGCTTATCCTTATGAGTGAGGATGATGTTATTGGAATGACCATGGTGTATGGCTTTCTTATCAAATTGCCATGGTCTTCCTAGCAAGATATGGCCAGCTTCCATTGGGACTATGTCACACAGGATCTCATCTTTATAAGACCCAATGGAAATTGGAACCTTGACTTGCTCATTGACCTCCATTTCCCCTTGTTCATTGAGCCATTGAAGCTTGTAAGGCTTAGGGTGGGGAAGTGGGGTCAAGGCTAGCTTTTCTACCAACCTTGAGCTACAACAATTGTAGCATGACCCACTATCCACAATGAGAGAACATATTTTGTCATTCACCTTACAGCGAGTGTGGAATATGTTCTCCCTTTGAGATGAGGACACTTTCAAAGGTTGGCTTCCAAGAAGTCTTCTTATCATTAAGAGGTATCCCTCACATGCATAAGCAGTTTCATCACAATCAGATTGGTATGCATGAACCCCTTATCCTTCACTCTCACTAGAGGAGTGTGAGCTAGACTCACTACTATAAACATCTTGGGCCCTCATGATGATGTTTCTCTTAGTACGGCATTGAGAGGCAATGTGGCCTCTCCCAAGACATTTAAAGCATTTGATACTACTAACTTTCTCGTGAGAGTTAGTAGTAGGGGTTTTTCTCTCTATATGTGATGTTTTATGCTCTTTGAAGTGCTTGGGATGTTCCTCTTTGGGGTAACTCTTGAAAGAGTTCCCCGTAGGTTAGTCCCTCTTTACATAAGGTGGGTTATCCTTTTTAAAAGTTTTCCTTCTAAGTTGATTTTCCACCTTAATGCAAAGTTGAACTAACTCATCAAGGGAATTGTATGAGAAGAGCTCCACTGATGCATGCCTCCCTTGATCTTTTTCCTTGAGGTTCCAAGCACCATAAAATGGATGATGGAGGGGAAAGAAAATGGAGGTGGGGCGCCACTCTCAAAGAGAGATAAGCCAAAGTGTTTAGGTTTGCCACAAGGGAAGGAACCCTTGATAAAAACCAACTAGGAAGAGGTTCCTCAAGAGAGAGGATCCTCAAGACCTTTTACTAAGAATGTGCTCACAAAGAGACTATTTTCATTCAACTTCAAAGGTGAAATTTTACAATGAGGGGGAATGAGTATATATAGCCCAATGGGAGAGCTTGGGCACACTTTTCTAGGCAATGTGGGACTTGGGCTTAATTAGGATTAAAACTAATTAACCCAAGTCTTAGGCCTTAAGTGAGGCACCTAAGTTCACCCCCTATGGGTGCAATTAGCATATCTTAATGTGAATGGGCTAGCCCAAAATCATGTCTTAACTTATGCACCCATTATAAGCTTACTCCTCCTTTTTAACTAAAGACACCTATACCTTATAAACTAAGAAGATGGCTGGAAATACATGGCCTTAAGGGAATTAAAAATACTTTCCTATTTGTCTAATTAAAAAAAAATATTTACAAGCTAAAAATAATGAAGACTATGGCATCGAATCTTCAATGAGCTTTCGTCCATGCCATGCCTTCCTTGAGTCCTAAGAGGGAAAGTTTTCCACAAGGGATGGAACACTTGATTGAATGGAAAAACCTTGAGTTGGCCAAAATTCTCTTAGTGTCCACCCTTCTCTCTTTGAGAATTCCTTAGGTTTTTATCAAGGGTTCCACCCCTTGTGGCAAACTTTCGCTCTTAGGCTTATCTTACCTTAAGTGGCGCCTAAAACCACCTCACTTCTTACCTCTCCACAAACCATTTCACCAAAGAAGAAAACCTCTAGAAAAAGATCAAGGGAGGCATGCATCATTCACCTTATCACGAATTTCGGGGCTCAACCCACACAAAAACCTTTCCATAGTGGCCTTCGGTTCCTCAATGATACCCGCCCTCAAGATAAGATGTTCCATCTTTTGTCTATACTCTTCTATACTCTTCTTAGAGCACTTCTGATGTGATCTTTGATGATCACGTGCCTAAAGGATCCTTTCTAAAGTCACTTGGAAGGGAAATGGATTTATGGAGAGGAAAGGAATGGGCTGAGGCGCCGCAAATACTAGGTTTGATAAGCCAAAGGGGAGAGGCCACAAGGGAGGGGTCCCTTGATAACTCTTAGAAGCTCTCACAAAGGAGAAAAGGGGACACTCAAAGGTAAGAACCTCAACCAATATGGTCTCTAGGATTAAATTCAAGTGTAAAAAATACAAGTGAGGGAGGAGCTCCTATTTATAGAGGTAGCAAACCTCTTGAACAAGATAACCTAAAAAAGAAGGGCTAGGATTAAAAGGAGAGATCTAAGGGAGGAGAATTGAGAAACAATTCCCTCCTTAGATCATCAAACTTGGTGCCCAAGTTTCTCAAACAAAGGGCCAAGATTCCTTCTTATTAGCTTAGGGGGTTTATGTAGAAAAGAGGGGTGTAGATATCAAGGCTACCCTTATTTCCTTCATAAAGACCCAAAAAGCTAAATCCACCCTCTAAATTCCTAAGACACCTCCTAAAAATAAAAATGGACTAAATACATGTCCCAAATTAAATTATTAATGCTCCTCAAAATTAAAATAAAGGAAAATTACATTTTATTAACTAAAGTCCCTAGCCTAATATCTTCACTCTCCATAGGAGGTGAAGTCTTCCTTTGTCTGCAAGGGCTAAGTCTTCTTCAATCCTTCTAGCCATGGCCCTAGTGATAGGTCCTTGGCTAGGCATGGTCACATCATCTCCTCCCCCTTGAAGAGGATTTGACCTCAAATCCATGGGGTCTTCGTCATTTTCAGCACCTACAAATGGAGACAAATCAGATACATTAAAACTGGTGCTTACCCCATAATCCTCAGGCAGATCTAAAACATAGGCATTATTACCGATCCGCTCAAGGATTTGGAAAGGTCCATCTCCTCTAGGGCTAAGTTTGGACTTCCTTTGAGAAGGAAATCTATCTTTTCTCAAGTGAAGCCATACCCAGTCGCCCTTTTCAAAGATGACTTCTTTCCTCCCCCTATTGGCGAAAGTAGCATCTCTCAAGGATTGGCTCTCTATGTTAACTTTAACCCTCTCATGTAATTGTTTTACAAAAATGGCTTCCGCCTCTCCTTCTTTATGCACAGCAACAGAAAGAGGAAGAGGTAAAAGATCTAGAGGAGTACGAGGATTAAAGCCATAGACCACCTCAAAAGGAGAGTGCTTGGTGGTTCTATGAACCACCCGGTTATAAGCAAATTCAATGTAGGGAAGGTACTCATCCCAAGACTTATGGTTGCCTTTAAGGAGAGCCCTCAGCATAGTGGATAAAGATCTATTCACCACTTCTGTTTGCCCATCAGTTTGAGGGTGACAAGTAGTGGAAAAAAGAAGTTTAGTTCCCAGCTTAGCCCAAAGAGTTTTCCAAAAATGGCTAAGGAACTTCACATCCCTATCTGACACTATTGAAGAGGGTATACCATGCAATCGGACAACCTCTTTAAAGAAAAGTCTTGCGATGTTGCTCGTATCATCCACTTTGTGGCAGGGAATAAAATGGGCCATTTTTGAAAATCGGTCCACCACCACAAATATGGAGTCTACACCTCGTTGGGTTCTTGGGAGCCGGAGGATTGAAGCCCAAAGTCCAATCAATACCCTCCTTTAGATGAGAATTGGTGCCCAAGCTACCTCATCCAAGGGCCAAGATTACTCCTTTATTAATTTTGGGTTTTATTTAGCAAAAGAGGGTGTAGTTATCAAACTACCCCCTTATTTCCTAAATAAAGGCCCAAAAGCTAATGTTACCCCTTCTTATTACTAAGACACCTCCTAGAAAATTAAATGGACTAATACATGTCCAAAATAAAATCCTAGGTTCCTAAAATAAAAATTACAAGTAAATAAGTCATGACTTGCATAACTTGATGGTCATATGGAGGTGAGATCTTCCTCCCTCTACTCTAGCCATGTCTTCTTCTATTGTTCTAGCCATGGCCCTAGTGATAGGTCCTTGGCTAGGCATGGTCACATCAAATCCTCTTCAAGGGGGAGGAGATGATGTGACCATGCCTAGCCAAGGACCTATCACTAGGGCCATGGCTAGAAGGATTGAAGAAGACCTAACCCTTGCAGACAAAGGAAGACTTCACCTCCTATGGAGAGTGAAGATATTAGGCTAGGGACTTTAGTTAATAAAATGTAATTTTCCTTTATTTTAATTTTGAGGAGCATTAAGAATTTAATTTGGGACATGTATTTAGTCCATTTTTTATTTTTAGGAGGTGTCTTAGGAATTTAGAGGGTGGATTTAGCTTTTTGAGTCTTTATGAAGGAAATAAGGGGTAGCCTTGATATCTACACCCCTCTTTTCTACATAAACCCCCTAAGCTAATAAGAAGGAATCTTGGCCCTTGGTTTGAGAAACTTGGGCACCAAGTTTTATGATCTAAGGAGGGAATTGTTTCTCAATTCTCCTCCCTTAGATCTCTCCTTTTAATCCTAGCCCTTCTTTTTAAGGTTATCTTGTTCAAGAGGTTAGCTACCTTTATAAATAGGAGCTCCTCCCTCACTTGTATTTTTTACACTTGAATTTAATCCTAGAGACCATATTGGTTGAGGTTATTACCTTTGAGTGTCCCCCTTTCTCCTTTGTGAGAGCTTCTAAGAGTTATCAAGGGACCCTCCCTTGTGGCCTCTCCCTTTTGGCTTATCAAACCTAGTATTTATGGTGCCTCACCCCATTCCTTTCCTCTCCATAAATCCATTTCCCTTCCAAGTGACCTTAGAAAGGATCCTTTGGGACGTGATCATCAAAGATCACATCAGTGGGCTCATGGAGCATTATGGGGTAAGCACCAGTTTTAATGTTTCTAATTTGTCTCCATTTGTAGGTGCTGAAAATCACCAAGACCCCATGGATTTGAGGTCAAATCCTCTTCAAGGGGGAGGAGATGATGTGACCATGCCTAGCGAAGGACCTATCACTAGGGCCATGGCTAGAAGGATTAAAGAAGACCTAACCCTTGCAGACAAAGGAAGACTTCACCTCCTATGGAGAGTGAAGATATTAGGCTAGGGACTTTAGTTGATAAAATGTAATTTTCCTTTATTTTAATTTTGAGGAGCATTAAGAATTTAATTTGGAACATGTATTTAGTCCATTTTTTATTTTTAGGAGGTGTCTTAGGAATTTAGAGGGTGGATTTAGATTTTTAGGTCTTTATAAAGGAAATAAGGGGTAGCCTTGATATCTACACCCCTCTTTTCTACATAAACCCCCTAAGCTAATAAGAAGGAATCTTGGCCCTTGGTTTGAGAAACTTGGGCACCAAGTTTGATGATCTAAGGAGGGAATTGTTTCTCAATTCTCCTCCCTTAGATCTCTCCTTTTAATCCTAGCCCTTCTTTTTTAGGTTATCTTGTTCAAGAGGTCAGCTACCTCTATAAATAGGAGCTCCTCCCTCACTTGTATTTTTTACACTTGAATTTAATCCTAGAGACCATATTGGTTGAGGTTCTTACCTTTTAGTGTCCCCCTTTCTCCTTTGTGAGAGCTTCTAAGAGTTATCAAGGGACCCCTCCCTTGTGGCCTCTCCCCTTTGGCTTATCAAACATAGTATTTGTGGCGCCTCACCCCATTCCTTTCCTCTCCATAAATCCATTTCCCTTCCAAGTGACCTTAGAAAGGATCCTTTGGGCACGTGATCATCAAAGATCACATCAAGTGGTATCTACAGCCACTTTCTAAAGGTCACGTTCTTTCTCAATTTTTTTTTGCTTTGTTGTTTATTTCTTTGATCTCTTTATTTTAAAGTCCTTCATTTTTTTGTCATCTCTATTTCCTTTATTGTCTAGTAGTATAGCTTTTTATTCTTGCTATTATATGTGCTTTTGTTTTCTATCTACGCGCCTATGTTCCATTTAATTTGATGCGGTTTTATTTGTCCCTTTCTTTGCATATTATTTTTGTGTTCAAGTTGCTTAATTTTCCCTTGGTTTTTTATGTTAAAGTGTGCCTAAGAAGTTGTGACCATTAAACCCACATGGTTGAGGATTTTTCCACACCATTGTGGTGATCAACTTTGGCCACTTTGTTGTGCCTTTTGTTTTGAGTCTCTTGCTGAAATTTTTGCTCTATTTTTAGGTGTGTTATTTTTTCTTAATATTGTGTTTTGTCAAATACTAGTCATGTTAGTTTCCTATTTTGTCTCATTTAAATTCCATAGGTTTTAGCCTCTTAAATTTTTTACAAAAAAGCCCTCAAAAACAGTTTGAATTGAGCTCCTAAGAGGTGAACCTCTTGTTGAGTCTCTTAAGTCTTTTATGCTTTTAGTTCAAGCATATTAATCTCTTTGTTGTTCTTAAATATTTGCTCAATTCAATCTTTATATGTTTCTTGTTTTATGTTAAATTATTAGTAGCTTTCCACTTGGTTTACCTTCACTATTGGTGCCTCTTTATGGAATTTTAGCTTGGGTGAATTGTGTTAGTAATTTGAGCAATCAATTTACTTCAAAATCAGCCTTAAATCATTCCTTAAGCACCATTAGTTCAGTGGTATTTGGAACTACTAAGTTGTTTTGCCTTTAGTTGCATGCATTGCTTGAAAATTGTGTGACCTTACTTTATGCTTATTCATTCAAGTATTATTATTTCAAGCATCCTCATTAAAATTTCAATTCAACAAGCTATTAGGTGCAGCAAAATGATTAGAAAAAGTTAGAAAAAATAGAAAAAGTTCAAGTTAAAAAAAAAAAGAAGATAAAGAACTCAAAAGAAAGACAAATTTGAAGTTGTGTACCTAATAGTAGAAACATTTGATATGAGGAACCAATTGTGATTCAAAAAAAAAAATTACTTGAGTAAGCTTTTTAGTTTTTGGTCACTTAAATTTTATTAAGTGTGCAACTATTGGTTTCATTTTTTTTGTTTGAGTCTTTTTTCATCTCTACTCTTAGAGCTAATCTAGAAAAGTTATTTGTGTGCTACCTTCCTTTATGCGCCTTATGTTTTCTTGCTTATCTTTTTTACTTCTTTGAGTTTGTCATTGTTTAATCTATCCACTTGGATTTGTGAACCTTGTTTTTTTATTCACCTTTGTTTGTTGTCTTGTGTTGTATTCGGCCTTGGTAAGGAAAGGTTGGGAAAGGTTCCATATATAAAATTTTGGAAAGTCTAAACAAGAGGAAACAAGGGTAGCATTCTTGGGGTGAGTTGATGCAACTCAAAGGGGCTTGATCAAAAGGAGACAAACACCAAAAAAGCTTGGAGTGAAGACTTTGTTTTATTTTTTTTATTCTTTGTATTATGTATACTTAATTTTAGATTGGGAGTTTGAGTGCCCTTAAGGCCCTCCCTTGGTTTGTAATAATTTTGGTTAATTTTAGCGTAGTTCCTCGTTAATTAGGTGAAGAAGGGAGAAGTGGTACACTTTCTTCAACACCTTAGGAGCACGATTAGAGCCCTTTCTCTTTTACATTCTTGCACTTTTATTTTATTTTATGTTATTTTGAAAAAACGTGTAGAGGCTAAGAGTTCCAAAGACTCATCAAGCCATTTTAGGTGAGAAAAAAAAAAGAAGAGAGGAGTGTTGCTTGAAAAAAAAAATTTTTTGGCCTACCCTTTAGTTTTTAGCATCCAAGCACCATGACTTCCCACACACATTCTAGTGCACATAGTTGTTCATCAAGTAAGAGTGTCAACCAAAGAAAACCTTCTAAGGGAGACACTCTTGAAAACCTTAACTTAGAATTTAGGGAATGGATGGCTAAAGAACAAGAAAGGAGAGAAGAAAAAGAGAGAAAAAAAGAAATAAAAGAAAAGGAAAAACAAAAAGAGAAGGAAGAGTTAAAAAAAGAGATGTTGGAAATGAGAAAAGAGAAAAAAGAGCGAGAAGAGAGAAGGCAAAGAGAGAGAAGAGAGGATGAAGAAAGGAGAAGAAGGAAAGAACTAGAAAGAAAAAGAGGAAGAAGAAAGAAGGAGAGGAGAAGAGAGTAAGAGGAGAGATGGGAGGGAAAGTGATAGAAAAAATAAAGGAATTCTCATAAGATCCCCATCTAGGCATTTTAGCTCTAGTGAAGAAGAATACTATAGAAATCAACATAAGCATCACTCTCATTCATCATACAATCATCATTCTCCTCAAGAGAACATAAATCATGCTAGGGAACCAAAGGAAGACCTACCCCATTTTCATGGTAGGGAAGATGTTGAGACTTACCTAGATTAGGAAGTCAAAGTGGAACAACTCTTTCGATGCTATGAAATTAGGGAAGAAAGGAAAGTACCTTTGGCCTCCCTTAGTTTTCAAGGTTCTGCTTTGCATTGGTGGGATGGGTTAGTCAAGGATAGGGCCCGTAAACAAATGTCTGACATTCGCTACTGGAATGATTTAAAAACTTGTTTGCGAAGAAGGCACATTCCTTCATATTATGAGAGGGATCTTTTGGATAGGCTCCAAAGACTTAGGCAACATAACCTAAGTATTGAGGAGTATAGACAAAAGATGGAGCTTTTCATACTAAGGGCCAATATCATTGAGGAACCCAATGCCACCCTTGCTAGGTTTTTGTGTGGATTAAGCTCTGACATTAGAGATAAGGTAGAGCTTCTTTCATACTCAAACCTTGATGAGTTGGTAGAACTTTGTGTAAGAGCTGAGAATCAACTCAAGAGAAAAAGTTTTAAAAAAAGATTCTCCCTCTTACTCCAAGAGAGACCAACTTAAGGGAAACTCTTTCAAGGGTTTTCCCAAAGAGGAACCCAAGCATTTTCAAGATACAAAAGCACCTCATGTAGAGAGAAAACCCCTACTACTAAGCCTACTGAAAGGCAAAGCAGTATCAAATGCTTCAAATGTCTTGGGAGAGGCCACATTGCCTTTCAATGCCCTAACAAGAAAACCATGATCATGAGGGGACAAGACATTTGTAGTGAGAATAGCTCATCTTCCTCCTCTAATAAGAGTGAGGAAGAAGGGGGACATACTTTTGAACAAGAGTGTGAGGAAGCTTTTCCTTATGAGGGGGACCTCCTTATGGTTCAAAGGCTTCTTGGAAGCCAGCCTCTAGAGCTTGGCCAGTCATAAAGAGAGAACATCTTCCATACAAGATGTAAAGTAAATGACAAAGTATGTTCTCTCCTTGTTGATAGTGGCTCCTATTGTAACTGATGTAGCTCTAGGTTGGTTGAAAAACTAGCCTTGACTATCATGCCCCATCCCAAACCTTACAAATTGCAATGGCTCAATGAGCAAGGGGAGATGGTAGTCAATGAACAAGCTATGGTTCCAATTTCCATAGGATCTTATAATGATGAGATTCTTGGTGACATAGTTCCTATGGAGGCTGGTCATATCCTGTTGGGGAGACCATGGCAATTTGACAAAAAAGCTATTCACCATGGTCACTCCAACCAAATAATTCTCACCCATAATGAAAAGCGCTTCAAATTGTATCCTTTGTCACCTTCTCAAGTGGCTGAGGATCAATTTGCGATGAAAAAGAAAAGAGTTGAGGAAAAACAAAAACAAAAAAAAGCACAACAAGCTTTACCCTTAAAGCTTGAAAAGGGTAAAGAGAGAGAGTCGGAAGGTGATGCCCTTTCGAAAGGGAATATTAGTAAAAGGAGCCTATTTGCTACTAAACGTGATTTAAAAGAAGCTCATTTGACTAACAAGCCCTTTTATCTCCTCTTTTGCAAAGAAGCATCAAATCCTTCTCCCATTTTTCATTCTTCTGCTGAGAGCACTGCCACAGCCCATGCACATGAGCACCTTCCTCAAGGGGTTCAAGATATTTTAAAAGAATTTGATGACATATTCCCTAATGAGGTTCCGAAAGGACTTCCTCCCATTAGGGGTATAGAACATCAAATTGATTTGGTGCCTGGCGCAAGTCTACCTAATAGACCTTCCTATAGGACCAACCCCATGGAGATCCAAGAGATTGAGTCTCAAGTGAATGAGCTGTTGGAGAAGGGTTGGGTTCAAAAGAGCCTAAGCCCTTGTGCTGTGCCAGTCTTGTTGGTGCCCAAGAAGAATGGCCAATGGAGGATGTGTGTTGATTGTCGTGCAATCAACAACATCACCATCAAATATAGGCACCCAATACCCCGTCTTGATGACATGTTGGATGAATTGCATGGGGCAAAAATATTTTCAAAAATAGATATTAGAAGTGGTTACCACCAAATAAGGATCAAAGAAGGTGATGAGTGGAAAACTGCTTTTAAGACTAAATTTGGTCTTTATGAGTGGTTGGTTATGCCTTTTGGGCTAACTAATGCCCCAAGCACATTCATGCGCTTAATGAATCATGTACTAAGGGATTGCCTTGGTAAATTTTGTGTAGTTTACTTTGATGACATTTTAGTTTACTCTAGGAACCTAGATGATCATTTAGGACATCTAAGGCATGTTTTTTCTCTTCTTAGGAGTAATCATCTTTTTGGTAACTTAGAAAAATGAACTTTTTGTGTAGATAGTGTAGTTTTCCTAGGTTTTGTAGTTAGCACAAAAGGGGTTCATGTTGACCCCGAAAAAATAAAAGCTATTAAAGAATGGCCCACCCCAAAGAGTGTGACAGAGATCAAAAGCTTTCATGGTCTTGCTGGATTTTATAGGCGCTTTGTGCCTAATTTCTCCATGCTCTTCGCACCAATAAATGATTTGGTGAAAAAGGAAGTTCCTTTCCTTTGGGGTGAGAAACAAGAGAAAGTCATCCAGCTAATTAAGCATAAACTGACCCATGCACCAGTCTTGGCATTACCTGACTTTTCTAAAACATTTGAACTTGAATGTGATGCCTCTGGTGTAGGTGTGGGGGCTGTCTTGTTGCAAGGAGGGCACCCCATTGCGTATTTCAGTGAAAAACTCAATGGTGCCCCCCTCAACTACCCCACCTATGATAAGGAGTTTTATGCTCTAATTAGGGCCCTTCAAACTTGGGAGCATTACCTTGCTCCCAAGGAGTTTGTCATTCATAGTGACCATGAGTCACTAAAATATTTGACGGGTTAAGGTAAATTGAACAAAAGGCATGCAACGTGGGTGGAATATCTTGAATCCTTCCCTTATGTCATCAAGTACAAGAAAGGAAAACAAAATGTGGTGGCTGATGCTCTTTCTAGGCGTCATGCCCTTTATTCATCCTTGAGTGCAAAAATCTTGGGATTTGATGACATTCGGGCTATGTATCCATCTGATAAGGATTTCGGCCCCGTATTTGCTACCTCTGCATCTGTATTTGCATTAAAGGCCCATGATGGGTACTTCATCAGTGAGAGGTATCTTTACAAAGGAAGTAAGCTTTGTATACCCCAAGGATCAATTAGGAACTTACTTACAAAAGAGGGTCATGAAGGTGGGCTCATGAGGCATTTTGGGATTTCAAAAACCCTCATGCTTTTACAAGAGAAATTCTTTTGGCCCCATATGCGTCGAGATGTCCATAGACATTGCTCTAAATGCATAGCTTGCTTGCAAGCAAAGTCTAAAGCAATGCCTCATGGACTATACACACCTTTACCTGCTCCTTCTGCACCTTGGGAGGATATTAGCATGGATTTCATCCTTCGGCTCCCAAGAACCCAATGAGGTGCAGACTCCATATTTGTGGTGGTGCACCGATTTTCAAAAATGGCCCATTTTATTCCCTGCCACAAAGTGGATGATGCGAGCAACATCACAAGACTTTTCTTTAAAGAGGTTGTCCGATTGCATGGTATACCCTCTTCAATAGTGTCAGATAGGGATGTGAAGTTCCTTAGCCATTTTTGGAAAACTCTTTGGGCTAAGCTGAGAACTAAACTTCTTTTTTCCACTACCTGTCACCCTTAAACTGATGGACAAACAGAAGTGGTGAATAGATCTTTATCCACTATGCTGAGGGCTCTCCTTAAAGGCAACCATAAGTCTTGGGATGAGTACCTTCCCCACATTGAATTTGCTTATAACCGGGTGGTTCATAGAACCACCAAGCATTCTCCTTTTGAGGTGGTCTATGGCTTTAATCCTCGTACTCCTCTAGATCTTTTACCTCTTCCTCTTTCTATTGCTGTGCATAAAGAATGAGGGGCAAAAGCCATTTTTGTAAAACAATTACATGAGAGGGTTAAAGTTAACATAGAGCGCCAATCCTTGAGAGATGCTACTTTCGCCAATAGGGGGAGGAAAGAAGTCATCTTTGAAAAGGGCGACTGGGTATGGCTTTACTTGAGAAAGGATAGATTTCCTTATCAAAGGAAGTCCAAACTTAGCCCTAGAGGAGATGGACCTTTCCAAATCCTTGAGCAGATCGGTAATAATGCCTATGTTTTAGATCTGCCAGAGTATTATGGGGTAAGCACCAGTTTTAATGTTTCTGATTTGTCTCCATTTGTAGGTGCTGAAAATGACGAAGACCCCATGGATTTGAGGTCAAATCCTCTTCAAGGGGGAGGAGATTATGTGACCATGCCTAGCCAAGGACCTATCACTAGGGCCATGGCTAGAAGGATTGAAGAAGACCTAACCCTTGCAGACAAAGGAAGACTTCACCTCCTATGGAGAGTGAAGATATTAGGCTAGGGACTTTAGTTGATTAAATGTAATTTTCGTTTATTTTAATTTTGAGGAGCATTAAGAATTTAATTTGGGACATGTATTTAGTCCATTTTTTATTTTTAGGAGGTGTCTTAGGAATTTAGAGGGTGGATTTAGCTTTTTGGGTCTTTATGAAGGAAATAAGGGGTAGCCTTGATATCTACACCCCTCTTTTCTACATAAACCCCCTAAGCTAATAAGAAGGAATCTTGGCCCTTGGTTTGAGAAACTTGGGCACCAAGTTTGATGATCTAAGGAGGGAATTGTTTCTCAATTCTCCTCCCTTAGATCTCTCCTTTTAATCCTAGCCCTTCTTTTTTAGGTTATCTTGTTCAAGAGTTCAGATACCTCTATAAATAGGAGCTCCTCCCTCACTTGTATTTTTTACACTTGAATTTAATCCTAGAGACCATATTGGTTGAGGTTCTTACCTTTTAGTGTCCCCCTTTCTCCTTTGTGAGAGCTTCTAAGAGTTATCAAGGGACCTATCCCTTGTGACCTCTCCCCTTTCGCTTATCAAACATAGTATTTGTGGCGCCTCACCCCATTCCTTTCCTCTCCATAAATCCATTTCCCTTCCAAGTGACCTTATAAAGGATCCTTTGGGCACGTGATCATCAAAGATCACATCATTACTCCTTTATTAGTTTTGGGTTTTATTTAGCAAAAAAGGGTGTAGTTATCAAACTACCCTCTTATTTCCTAAATAAAGGCCCAAAAGCTAATCTTACCCCTTCTTATTACTAAGACACCTCCTAGAAAATTAAATGGACTAATACATGTCCAAAATAAAATCCTAGGTTCCTAAAATAAAAATTACAAGTAAATAAGTCATGGCTTGCATAACTTGATGGTCATATGGAGGTAAGATCTTCCTCCCTCTACTCTAGCCATGTCTTCTTCTATTCTCCTAGCCATGGCCCTAGTGATAGGGCTCTTGCTTGGGGAGAATGCATCATTAGCCTAATGGTAAAGATTATTTACCTTAATTCTAAGGCCATGGCTTCAAGTTCCATGATAGGTAACTTTTTCAAAGTAAGCACCACAAGGGGTGCATTGTTACTGCAAGGAAGCAAAAAGTAAAATTGGAAAAGTGCAGTCTACTACTGCAGATGCTACAGACCTTGAAAAACGGTAACGTGCAATGAGTAGGCGTGCATAGACCCGATTCAAACGAGTTGGCGAGTTAACTAAAAAATCATCTGATTCAATCAGTTTATACCGGTCCTATTGTATAATCGATCCATTATTATGCTCGGACGAATCATGTGACCGATTTCCAGTCTAATTGGTTAGACCACCTGTCCGAACGAGTTCTTATAACATTGATTCCACTTATTGTATACTCCAATAAGGGACAAGGGCAAAAGGGGGAAGGTAGGGGTCTAACCCCTCACTCCCTTTATTATATTTTATAAGAGTGGCAAAATGAGTTAGACCTGATGACTTACCATGGTTTTGACGGGTTGGATGGGTTTTTACCCCGTTAACTCAGTTTGACCTATTGGGCTAGGTCAAACCAACCCACTGGCCTGCCATTATAAATACTAATATTTTTTATCTTATTAATTATCATGAAATGATTTGAAATAAAAAAATAAAATAACTTATTAACCTAGGAATAGGAACCAACTGGGAGTTTATCGAATAATGCACGACATTAAGCCAAAATTATATTTAAAAATTTGATATTATAAATTGTTGGTTTCAATTTTACTAATATGTTAATTAAATCACTAAGTCATTGTGTTATCATGATGAAAATACAAGGAGTTTGTACCAAATTTTACTTTTTAATATTATTAACATCAAATTAAAAAAAAATAATTGGAAAAGCTAAAGGGTTAGCCCATCAACATGCTTAGAGGTTGGTTAGGTAGTTCAACCCACCCTTTATATGGCAATTCAACTTGCACGACCTGTTTTAATAGGCCACTTATAGGATTGGCCTAAACTAGTTAGTCTGACCTATTTTGGCACCCTTAATGTTTTTGTTTATATATACACTTTAAAATTATTTATTTTAAAATTAATTGAATATGTATTTATTATAAAAATTATTAAGCTTAGTTATTATAAAATTTTATAAAAATAGTACTTGTTGTTGTTATTAAAAGTATAACTAACATAAAATTGTGTAAAGTTAACTATATTATTATTCTTACAAAACATTTGAAGTTATTAATTATCATTTAAAGAAAAAGATTTTTAATTTTAAAATTAAAAATGTTTTTATTAAGCTTAGTTATTATAAAATTGTATAAAAATAGTTATATTTGTTGTTATTATTAAAAGTATAAGTAACGTAAAATTGTGTAAAATTAACTATATTTATTATTCTTACAAAACAATTGAATTTATTAATTATTATTTAAAGAAAAGATATAATTAATTTTATGGTAAAATTAAAAATGATTTTATTTGATTTAAATAAAATATTTAAACATCTACAAATGAACTAGGAAAATTTTTAGCCCCTTTATTAGCTTTGTTAGTTTCTAGTTTTTCTAGTAGTTAAAAATTTATTAATTATCTTAAAAATTTATTAATTATCTCATTTCAAATATTTTTTTACCGGTAAGAAAAATTATGTAAGCATTTATTAATAAGTTTAGTGAATATGTCATATCAATTTAAATAATTTTATATTAACGTCAACCACAATTTTTTATTTAGATGAATATGTTAATTTTATTAATTAATATTTTAAAAATCATATAAAAATCATGATTAAATATTAATATAAAATTTTTTTATTTTTTTTATAGTGTGAAGGTATATTAATTAAACTTTGTATAAATTATTACATTTGATTTAGTTTTTTTATTGTTTGACGATAATTTTCTTACTAGTTGAAAGTTGTATTCTTTAATTTACTTTAAATTATTGTACTTAACCAAACTTTTACAACACGCGTGTACCTGAATCGCGGCGGCGCCGTATCGTCAATTAATTGTACTCAGCAATAAAACTTATAAAACGTGTCAACACATGCGATAATTTTTTTTTCTTTTTTAAGTCTAAATTTGTGTCTTTGTATCTATAGCTATTTCTTAAGTCGTTGGATTTTTATTGTTCACCTACTGGCATATTCGCTTGTACTATTTGAATAATTGCAACAAATTTGATTAAGACCAAATTAATGGCAATCCTGGGTGATACTAAATTAATTACTGCATCTATAATCATTGAAGTCTATAAGGCTTAGAGTGAGGAATCAAAATCAAAGACAATTTCTTAATTAATCTTGTGGTGTAACAGCTGTAGCAAGAGTTATTATCTATAATTAGATAACATACTTTGTCGTAGATCTTACATCTTGAATAAAAGATGTTCTCTTTTTTATATAGGCTAAAATTATAACGTTGACTTCCAAAAAGCTTTTTTACCATCAACAAGTCTCACTCACAAACATAAGTTTTCTCAAAATGCATGTTACTCCATTTTTCCTGACTCTCACTAAAAGAAGAAGATTGTTCACTCTCATTGTCTTCGCCTCTCATGATCATGGTCTTTTTGTTGGGGCATTGGGAAGCAATGTGGTCTCTCCAAAGATATTTATAGCACTTAATACTATTAGCTCTTGAACTAGTAGGTGAGTCATCACTATGATGCAAAGGATTTTTCTTTTCATACAAGAGTTTGGGGTGGATTCATCTTTGGGGTGATTCTTAGAAGAGCTCCACTTAGTTTGGTCCCTATTTGTATAAGAGTGGGAGGAGTTGTTAGGGTAGTCCTTCCTAGAAGAAGTTCTTCTCTTTAGTTTTGCTCTACTTTTATGCAAATTTGAATCAAATAATCTAGATCCCTATATGGCAAGAGCTCAAGTCTATCCCTTATCTCAAGGCTCAAGCTAGTTTAGTAGACTTAGGCTCTTCAGTTATTCCAATCGTTATTATGAAAAGCTCCATATTTTGCCTATATTCTTCAACACTTATATTGTTTTGCCTTAATCTTTGAAGCTTATCAAGGAGTTCCCTTTTATAATATGAGGGAATATGCCTCCGTCTCATGGCCCTCTTTAGATCATTCCAATGTTCTACAGGAGGATCATGAAAAGGACACCTTTCTTCCTCAAGAAAGGTCCACCAATACATAGCATATCCTTGGAAGCTAAGGGTTGCTAAAGGAACTTTTCTTTCTTCATTGATTTTAAAGCATTTGAAGAGTTGTTTTACCTTCATATGCCGATCAAGGTAGGCTTCCACATTGTCTTTGCCATGAAAAGGTGGGAGATATATTTTTTGTTCTTTTTGTTCATTGTGTTGATTTCTCCCCTCCTTAGGTCTATGCCTCCTATTATACCCATCATCCTTACTAGTAGATTCACTCCAGGGGGAGCTAGACCTATTCCCTCTTCTTATTCTCTTGGCTTCCTCTTTTTCTCTTTTCTCTCTTTCTTTTTCCTCTTTTTCTTTTCTTTGTCCTCTTCCTCTTGTCTTTCTCTCCTTTCTTTTTCCCCTCTCAAATCGTTATTTTCTTTCCCTTTCTTCTCTCTCTAATCTCTCTCTTTTTCTCTCTCCTTTCTTTCCCTTTCTTTTTCTTCTCTCTTTCTTTCCTTCTTCTCTTTTCTTTCTCTTTACTCCCTCCTTAGCTCGCTTTTTCTTTTGCTTCCTTTCTTTTCTCTTCTCTTGCCTCCCTTTCTTTTCTTGCTTCACTCTCTCCTACATGTCGCTCTCTAAATTCATGCACAAAATGATCCAAAGTGTTTGATGTGACCATGCCTAGCCAAGGACCTACCACTAGGGCCATGGCTAGAAGGATTGAAGAAGCCCTAGCCCTTGCAGACAAAGGAAGACTTCACCTCCTGTGGAGAGTGAAGATATTAGGCTAGGGACTTTAGTTAATAAAATATAATTTTCCTTTATTTTAATTTTGAGGAGCATTAAGAATTTAATTTGGGACATGTATTTAGTCCATTTTTTATTTTTAGGAGGTGTCTTAGGAATTTAGAGGGTGGATTTAGCTTTTTGGGTCTTTATGAAGGAAATAAAGGGTAGCCTTGATATCTACACCCCTCTTTTCCTACATAAACCCCGTAAGCTAATAAGAAGGAATCTTGACCCTTCGTTTGAGAAACTTGGGCACCAAGTTTGATGATCTAAGGAGGGAATTGTTTCTCAATTCTCTTCCCTTAGATCTCTCCTTTTAATCCTAGCCCTTTTTTTTTTAGGTTATCTTGTTCAAGAGGTTAGCTACCTCTATAAATAGGAGCTCCTCTGATGCAATCTCACCTAGCATGCATCATGGCTAGGAGGACTCAAGGAAGGCATGGCATGGACAAAAGCTCATTGAAGATTCGAAGCCATAGTCTTCGTTATTTTTAGCTTGTAAATATTTTATTTTAATTAGATAAATAGGAAAGTATTTTTAATTCCCTTAAGGCCATGTATTTCCGGCCATCTTCTTAGTTTATAAGGTATAGGTGTCTGTAGTTAAAAAGGAGGAGTAAGCTTATAATGGGTGCATAAGTTAAGACATGATTTTGGGCTAGCCCATTCACATTAAGATATGCTAATTGCACCGATAGGGGGTGAACTTAGGTGCCTCACTTAAGGCCTAAGACTTGGGTTAATTAGTTTTAATCCTAATTAAGCCCAAGTCCCACATTGCCTAGAAAAGTGTGCCCAAGCTCTCCAATTGGGCTATATATACTCATTCCCCCTCATTGTAAAATTTCACCTTTGAAGTTGAATGAAAATAGTCTCTTTGTGAGCACATTCTTAGTAAAAGGTCTTGAGGATCCTCTCTCTTGAGGAACCTCTTCCTAGTTGGTTTTTATCAAGGGTTCCTTCCCTTGTGGCAAACCTAAACACTTTGGCTTATCTCTCTTTGAGAGTGGCGCCCCACCTCCATTTTCTTTCCCCTCCATCATCCATTTCATGGTGCTTGGAACCTCAAGGAAAAAGATCAAGGGAGGCATGCATCATCCTCCTTCACTTGTATTTTTTACACTTGAATTTAATCCTAGAGACCATATTGGTTGAGGTTCTTACCTTTGAGTGTCCCCCTTTCTCCTTTGTGAGAGCTTCTAAGAGTTATCAAGGGACCCCTCCCTTGTGGCCTCTCCCCTTTGGCTTATCAAACCTAGTATTTGTGCCGCCTCACCCCATTCCTTTCCTCTCCATAAATCCATTTCCCTTCCAAGTGACTTTAGAAAGGATCCTTTGGGCACGTGATCATCAAAGATCACATCAAGTGGTATCTAGAGCCACTTTCTAAAGGTCACGTTCTTTCTCAATTTTTTTTTGCTTTGTTCTTTATTTCTTTGATCTCTTTATTTTAAAGTCCTTCATTTTTTTGTCATCTCTATTTCCTTTATTGTCTAGTAGTATAGCTTTTTATTCTTGCTATTATATGCGTTTTTGTTTTCTATCTACGCGCCTATGTTCCATTTAATTTGATGCGATTTTATTTGTCCCTTTCTTTGCATCTTATTGTTGTGTTCAAGTTGCTTAATTTTCCCTTGGTTTTTTATGTTAAAGTGTGCCTAAGAAGTTGTGACCATTAGACTCACATGGTTGAGGATTTTTCCACACCATTGTGCTGATCAACTTTGGCCACTTTGTTGTGCCTTTTGTTTTAAGTCTCTTGCTGAAATTTTTGCTCTATTTTTAGGTGTGTTATTTTTTCTTAATCTTGTGTTTTGTCAAATACTAGTCATGTTAGTTTCCTATTTTGTCTCATTTAAATTCCATAGGTTTTAGCCTCTTAAATTTTTTACAAAAAAGCCTTCAAAAACAGTTTGAATTGAGCTCCTAAGAGGTGAACCTCTTGTTGAGTCTCTTAAGTCTTTTATGCTTTTAGTTCAAGCATATTAATCTCTTTGTTATTCTTAAATATTTTCTCAATTCAATCTTTATATGTTTCTTGTTTTATGTTGAATTATTAGTAGCCTTCCACTTGGTTTACCTTCACTATTGGTGCCTCTTTATGGAATTTTAGCTTGGGTGAATTGTGTTAGTAATTTGAGCAATCAATTTACTTCAAAATCAGCCCAAAATCATTCCTTAAGCACCATTAGTTCAGTGGTATTTGGAACTATTAAGTTGTTTTGCCTTTAGTTACATGCATTGCTTGAAAATTATGTGACCTTACTTTGTGCTTATTCACTCAAGCGTTATTATTTCAAGCATCCTCATTAAAATTTCAATTCAACAAGCTATTAGGTGCAGCAAAATGATTAGAAAAAGTTAAAAAAAAATAGAAAAAGTTCAAGTTAAAAAAAAAAAGAAGATAAAGAACTCAAAAGAAAGACAAATTTGAAGTTGTGTACCTAATAGTAGAAACATTTGATATGAGGAACCAATTGTGATTCAAAAAAAAAATTACTTGAGTAAGCTTTTTAATTTTTGGTCACTTAAATTTTATTAAGTGTACAACTATTGGTTTAATTTTTTTGTTTGAGTCGTTTTTCATCTCTACTCTTAGAGCTAATCTAGGAAAGTTATTTGTGTGCTACCTTCCTTTGTGAGCCTTATGTTTTCTTGCTTATCTTCTTTACTTCGTTGAGTTTGTCATTGTTTAATCTATCCACTTGGATTTGTGAACCTTGTTTTGTTATTCACCTTTGTTTGTTGTCTTGTGTTGTATTCGGTCTTGGTAAGGAAAGGTTGGGAAAGGTTCCATATATAAAATTTTGGCAAGTCCAAACAAGAGGAAACAAGGGTAGCATTCTTGGGGTGAGTTGACGCAACTCAAAGGGGCTTGATCAAAAGGAGACAAACACCAAAAAGCTTGGAGTGAAGACTTTGTTTTTTTTTTATTATTCTTTGTATTGTGTATATTTAATTTTAGATTGGGAGTTTGAGTGCCCTTAAGGCCCTCCCTTGGGTTGTAATAATTTTGGTTAATTTTAGCGTAGTTCCTCGTTAATTAGGTGAAGAAGGGAGAAGTGGTACACTTCCTTCAACACCTTAGGAGCACGATTAGAGCCCTTTCTCTTTTACATTCTCGCACTTTTATTTTATTTTATGTTATTTTGAAAAAACGTGTAGAGGCTAAGAGTTCCAAAGACTCATCAAGCCACCTTAGGTGAGAAAACAAAAAAAAAAGAGAGGAGTATTGCTTGAAAAAAAAAAAGCTTTTGGCCTATCCTTCAGTTTTTAGCATCCAAGCACCATGGCTTCCCACACACATTCTAGTGCACATAGTTGTTCATCAAGTAAGAGTGTCAACCAAAGAAAACCTTCTAAGGGATACACTCTTGAAAACCTTAACTTAGAATTTAAGGAATGGATGGCTAAAGAACAAGAAAGGAGAGAAGAAAAAGAGAGAAAAAAAGAAATAAAAGAAAAGGAAAAAGAAAAAGAGAAGGAAGAGTTAAAAAAAGAGATGTTGGAAATGAGAAAAGAGAAAAAAGAGCGAGAAGAGAGAAGGCAAAGAGAGAGAAGAGAGGATGAAGAAAGGAGAAGAAGGAAAGAACTAGAAAGAAAAAGAGGAAGAAGAGAGAAAGAGAGGAGAAGAGAGTAAGAGGAGATATGGGAGGGAGAGTGATAGAAAAAATAAAGGAATTCTCATAAGATCCCCATCTAGGCATTTTAGCTCTAGTGAAGAAGAATACTATAGAAATCAACATAAGCATCACTCATATTCATCATTCTCCTCAAGAGAACATAAATCATGCTAGGGAACCAAAGGTAGACCTACCCCATTTTCATGGTAGGGAAGATGTTGACACTTACCTAGATTGGGAAGTCAAAGTGGAACAACTCTTTCGATGCTATGAAATTAGGGAAGAAAGAAAAGTACCTTTGGCCTTCCTTAGTTTTCAAGGCTCTGCTTTGCATTGGTGGGATGGGTTAGTCAAGGATAGGGCCCGTAAACAAATGTCTGACATTCGCTACTGGAATGACTTAAAAACTTGTTTGCGAAGAAGGCACATTCCTTCATATTATGAAAGGGATCTTTTGGATAGGCTCCAAAGACTTAGGCAACATAACCTAAGTATTGAGGAGTATAGACAAAAGATGGAGCTTCTCATACTAAGGGCCAATATCATTGAGGAACCCAATGCCACCCTTGCTAGGTTTTTGTGTGGATTAAGCTCTAACATTAGACATAAGGTAGAGCTTCTTTCATACTCAAACCTTGATGAGTTGGTAGAACTTTGTGTAAGAGTTGAGAATCAACTCAAGAGAAAAAGCTTTAAAAAAGATTTTCCCTCTTACTCAAAGAGAGACCAACTTAAGGGAAACTCTTTCGAGGGTTTTCCCAAAGAGGAACCCAAGCATTTTCAAGATACAAAAGCACCTCATGTAGAGAGAAAACCCCCTACTACTAAGCCTACTGAGAGGCAAAGTAGTATCAAATGCTTCAAATGTCTTGGGAGAGGCCATATTGCCTCTCAATGCCCTAACAAGAAAACCATGATCATAAGGGGACAAGACATTTGTAGTGAGAATAGCTCATCTTCCTCCTCTAATGAGAGTGAGGAAGAAGGGGGACATACTTTTGAACAACAGTGTGAGGAAGTTTTTCCTTATGAGGGGGACCTCCTTATGGTTCAAAGGCTTCTTGAAAGCCAACCTCTAGAGCTTGGCCAGTCACAAAGAGAGAACATCTTCCATACAAGATGTAAAGTAAATGACAAAGTATGTTCTCTCCTTGTTGATAGTGGCTCCTGTTGTAACTGTTGTAGCTCTAGGTTGGTTGAAAAGCTAGCCTTGACTACCATGCCCCATCCCAAACCTTACAAATTGCAATGGCTCAATGAGCAAGGGGAGATGGTAGTCAATGAACAAGTTATGGTTCCAATTTCCATAGGATCTTATAATGATGAGATTCTTTATGACATAGTTCCTATGGAGGCTGGTCATATCTTGTTAGGAAGACCATGGCAATTTGACAAAAAAGCTATTCACCATGGTCACTCCAACCAAATAATTCTCACCCATAATGAAAAGCGCTTCAAATTGTATCCTTTGTCACCTTCTCAAGTGGCTGAAGATCAATTTGCGATGAAAAAGAAAAGAGTTGAGGAAAAACAAAAACAAAAAAAAAAATACAACAAGTTTTACCCTTAAAGCTTGAAAAGGGTAAAGAGAGAGAGTCGGAAGGTGATGCCCCTTCGAAAGGGAATATTAGTAAAATGAGCCTATTTGCTACTCAACGTGATTTAAAAGAAGCTC
This sequence comes from Psophocarpus tetragonolobus, assembly GCA_037954015.1. Lineage (NCBI taxonomy): Eukaryota > Viridiplantae > Streptophyta > Magnoliopsida > Fabales > Fabaceae > Psophocarpus > Psophocarpus tetragonolobus. Next base: position 31,908,753 of record CM075690.1, on the reverse strand, counting down.
TTTTGACTAACAAGCCCTTTTATCTCCTCTTTTGCAAAGAAGCATCAAATCCTTCTCCCATTTTGCATTCTTCTGCTGAGAGCACTGCCACAGCCCATGCACATGAGCACCTTCCTCAAGGGGTTCAAGATATTTTAAAAGAATTTGATGACATATTCCCTAATGAGGTTCCGAAAGGACTTCCTCCCATTAGGAGTATAGAACATCAAATTGATTTGGTGTCTGGCACAAGTCTACCTAATAGACCTGCCTATAGGACCAACCCCATGGAGACCCAAGAGATTGAGTCTCAAGTGAATGAGCTGTTGGAGAAGGGTTGGGTTCAAAAGAGCTTAAGCCCTTGTGCTGTGCCAGTCTTGTTGGTGCCCAAGAAGAATGGCCAATGGAGGATGTGTGTTGATTGTCGTGCAATCAACAACATCACCATCAACTATAGGCACCCAATCCCCCGTCTTGATGACATGTTGGATGAATTGCATGGGGCAAAAATATTTTCAAAAATAGATCTTAGAAGTGGTTACCACCAAATAAGGATCAAAGAGGGTGATGAGTGGAAAACTGCTTTTAAGACTAAATTTGGTCTTTATGAGTGGTTGGTTATGACTTTTGGGCTAACTAATGCCCCAAGCACATTCATGCGCTTAATGAACCATGTACTAAGGGATTGCCTTGGTAAATTTTGTGTAGTTTACTTTGATGACATTTTAGTTTACTCTAGGAACCTAGATGATCATTTGGGACATCTAAGGCATATTTTTTCTCTTCTTAGGAGTAATAATCGTTTTGGTAACTTAGAAAAATGCATTTTTTGTGTAGATAGTGTAGTTTTCCTAGGTTTTGTAGTTAGCACAAAAGGGGTTCATGTTCACCCCGAAAAGATAAAAGCTATTCAAGAATGGCCCACCCCAAAGAGTGTGACAGAGATCAAAAGCTTTCATGGTCTTGCTGGATTTTATAGGCGCTTTGTGCCTAATTTCTCCACGCTCTTGGCACCTATAAATGATTTGGTGAAAAAGGAAGTTCCTTTACTTTGGGGTGAGAAACAAGAGAAATTCTTTTGGCCCCATATGTGTAGGGATGTCCATAGACATTGCTCTAAATGTATAGCTTGCTTGCAAGCAAAGTCTAAAGCAATGCCTCATGGACTATACACACCTTTACCTGCTCCTTCTGCACCTTGGGAGGATATTAGCATGGATTTCATCCTTGGGCTCCCAAGAACCCAACGAGGTGCAGACTCCATATTTGTGGTGGTGGACCGATTTTCAAAAATGACCCATTTTATTCCCTGCCACAAAGTGGATGATGTGAGCAACATCGCAAGACTTTTCTTTAAAGAGGTTGTCCGATTGCATGGTATACCCTCTTCAATAGTGTCAGATAAGGATGTGAAGTTCCTTAGCCATTTTTGGAAAACTCTTTGGGCTAAGCTGGGAACTAAACTTCTTTTTTCCACTACATGTCACCCTCAAACTGATGGGCAAACAGAAGTGGTGAATAGATCTTTATCCACTATGTTGAGGGCTCTCCTTAAAGGCAACCATAAGTCTTAGGATGAGTATCTTCCCCACATTGAATTTGCTTATAACCGGGTGGTTCATAGAACCACCAAGCATTCTCCTTTTGAGGTGGTCTATGGCTTTAATCCTCGTACTCCTCTAGATCTTTTACCTCTTCCTCTTTCTGTTGCTGTGCATAAAGAAGGAGAGGCAAAAGCCATTTTTGTAAAACAATTACATGAGAGGGTTAAAGCTAACATAGAGCGTCAATCCTTGAGAGATGCTATTTTCGCCAATAGGGGGAGGAAAGAGGTCATCTTTGAAAAGGGCGACTGGGTATGGCTTCACTTGAGAAAGGATAGATTTCCTTCTCAAAGGAAGTCCAAACTTAGCACTAGAGGAGATGGACCTTTCCAAATCCTTGAGCGGATCGGTAATAATGCCTATGTTTTAGATTTGCCTGAGGATTATGGGGTAAGCACCAGTTTTAATGTTTCTGATTTGTCTCCATTTGTAGGTGCTGAAAATGACGAAGACCCCATGGATTTGAGGTCCAATCCTCTTCAAGGGGGAGGAGATGATGTGACCATGCCTAGCCAAGGACCTATCACTAGGGTCATGGCTAGAAGGATTGAAGAAGCCCTAGCCCTTGCAGACAAAGGGAGACTTCACCTCCTATGGAGAGTGAAGATATTAGGCTAGGGACTTTAGTTAATAAAATGTAATTTTCCTTTATTTTAATTTTGAGGAGCATTAAGAATTTAATTTGGGACATGTATTTAGTCCATTTTTTATTTTTAGGAGGTGTCTTAGGAATTTAGAGGGTGGATTTAGCTTTTTGGGTCTTTATGAAGGAAATAAGGGGTAGCCTTGATATCTACACCCCTCTTTTCTACATAAACCCCTAAGCTAATAAGAAGGAATCTTGGCCCTTGGTTTGAGAAACTTGGGCACCAAGTTTGATGATCTAAGGAGGGAATTGTTTCTCAATTCTCCTCCCTTAGATCTCTCCTTTTAATCCTAGCCCTTCTTTTTTAGGTTATCTTGTTCAAGAGGTTAGCTACCTCTATAAATAGGAGTTCCTCCCTCACTTGTATTTTTTACACTTGAATTTAATCCTATAGACCATATTAGTTGAGGTTCTTACCTTTGAGTGTCCCCCTTTCTCCTTTGTGATAGCTTCTAAGAGTTATCAAGGGACCACTCCCTTGTGGCCTCTCCCCTTTGGCTTATCAAACCTAGTATTTGTGGCGCCTCACCCCATTCCTTTCCTCTCCATAAATCCATTTCCCTTCCAAGTGACCTTAGAAAGGATCCTTTGGGCACGTGATCATCAAAGATCACATCACTTTCCTAGATGCATCTAACATCTTTTTAGTTTGAAAATTTTGTAAGGAAGCTTATGGTTAACATATATAAGATGAAATTGAGCTTAAAAATTCTTTTGAGAAAATGCTTTTATAAGAACATGCTTGAACTAAAAGCATGAGAGAATTCTTAATAGACTTTATTAAGAGTAAGAATCTTCTTAGAAGCTTAATTTCAAGAAGCTAACACACTTTTTGGAAAGCAAAATTCAAAATGAAAGAGGTAAAACCTAGAGAAATTAATGTGACAAAATTAAGGACTAAACAAGACTCTAAATGAAAAATACTTGAGATTATTAAAACTAAAAATAAATCCTGACAATTAAAAGCACAAGACCGAACCAAAAACAACCAAGAAGAGCCAAAACACCTAAACCAAAGTGCTGCAAAAAATGCCACAGAGGTGTGGGCTCACGGTTTGGTGTTTCTTAGGAACTTTATTATGCACAAAATCAGCTCAACACAAAAGTTAACGGTGGAAATGAATCCTGAACATACAAATAAATAGTTCAATAGAGGATTTAGAGAATTTGAACTGATTAAATTGAAGAAAAAATGCATAGGAAACAATTAAGCACAACAGCAAGACAAACAACATTAGACAATTAAGGAAATGTAATTAACAACACGTATAAGCTAAAAAAAATAGAAGAATTAGATGGAGTAGAAGAAGAATATGAACATATATTTCAGAATTTAGAAGAAGATTAGGAGAAGAATAAAAACCTCAAGAAGTAGGCTCTTGATATCACTTGATGCAATCTTGAATTGTTATTCCTAGGATCTTTCTTCTTGTGGTTCTTTGAGATGAAGAAGATGAAGGTTGGAGAAGGTAGAGATGGTGGATGGAGGTGCCACTTTAGGTAGAGATAAGTCTTGGTTGTAGAAACTTGCCACAAGGGAAGGAACCCTTGATAAAAGCCATAGAAGCACTCTCAAAGTTTAGAGAGAAGACTTACAAGTCTTTCACAAAAGTGAAATTTCATTCAAAATGATCAAAAGTCCCTTACAAGAGTGAGGTGTTATTTATAGGGGAGGGAGTGGACTTGAATGTCCAACTCAAGCTAAGGGAAGGAAGGATGAAGATCAAACAAGTCCCTAAAAATATGGATCTATGTTCTTTCTAGATTCAAAATTGAATTTGAAAGTGCCATGTGGACTCCCTCCAAATTCAAATTTGAATTTAAAAAATGCCACCTAGGAGAGAGAGTTTTGGTGACGCCTAACTGATGCACTCCCTTGATCTCTTCAACCAAAGGTTCCTTCCTCAAAGAAGATGGAGGATGGAGAGGCTTGGAATGGGGGTAGGAGATGCCATTTTATTTAAGGAGAAAGATGAGTCAAAATTTTTTAAGCTTGCCACAAGGGAGAGGGCCCTTGATAAAAGCTAACTAAGGAGAGACTCCTCAAGAGAGAGGATTCTCAATGACACTTTACTAGAAATTGCTCAAATAGAGACTTAATTCATTCATTCAAGTGTGATGATACAAGAAGGGGGAAGAAGTATATGTGGAACTTGGGCCTAATTAGGATTAGCCTAATTAACCCAAGCTTAATGGCCTTAGTTAGGCGCCTAGCACTAATCCAAGGGGTGCAAATAGTAGCTCTTATTTTAGGTGGATGGACAAGCCCAAGACTTCTAAAATAAGGGCTTATTCTAAGCTTACTCCTTCTTTCTTACTTTCTACACCTACACACCTAATTTAGAAAGGAAAATGGCCTAAATACATGCCTTAGGGAATAAAACTATGTGCCCTAAATATCTAAGCAATTACAAAATATTTACAAGTAAAAACACCCTAAGACTATGGCTCCATGTCTTCATGTAAGCGTCCATCCAAGCCTAGTCTCCTTCCCTTGAATCTTCCTAGCCATGATGCTAGGTGAGATTGCATCACTAACCATAGGGAACAAGCGGGTCTCACTTGTCTCTCATGCACATGTGTATGTTAGGAGGTGCAAAAATCAAACAAGAGGGTGTGAAATTAAAATTCACACATCCTTTTGCTCCAAAAAGGTCCACCTTCTACCATACACCCCACACAAAATGACTAATGACACCTCGAACTAAAATAAGGGGAAAAATAAGGGGAATGGCCGAAAATACAAAGGCCCAAAAAACTACTAATAGCACTGATACACTCCCTTAATGTCTTCAACCAAGGTCCCTTCCTCTAAGAAAATGGAGGATGGAGAGGTTAGAAATAGGGGAGGGTTGACACCACTTTCTAGGAGAAAGATGAATTAAAAATTTTATGTTGCTTGCCACAAGGGAGAGGTCCCTTGATAAAAGCTTTAAGGGAGAGATTCCTCAAGAGAGAGGATTCTCGATGACACTCAAGAATAAATTTCTCAAAAAGAGTCTTACTTCATTCAATCAAGTGTGATTTGTACAAGAGAGACTAGGTGTATTTATAGCCCAAAGAAGGAGCAAGGCACTCAAAACTAGGCAATATGGGACTTGAGCCTAATTAGGATTAGGAGCACTAATACCTCTTAGGCACACTAAAAGTGGTACCTAGCCTTAAGATAGGGAGTGTCACAGCCTAATAAAGGGGGCGTGGAAAGAGATCCACACTCCTTTGAGTTATTAGGCCCTTTACTCCCTTCACCTCCCTTCCTAAGCTAATTACACCCTAAACTCTAGAAACTAGCATAAATCGCCAAAATACAACGCCTAAAAGGGAATTAAAATCTAATTAATATTTACAAGAGGAAAACTAAGGACTATGGCCTAAAATATGATGCATGCCTCCCTTGATCTTTTTCCTTGAGGTTCCAAGCACCATGAAATGGATGATGGAGGGGAAAGAAAATGGAGGTGGGGCGCCACTCTCAAAGAGAGATAAGCCAAAGTGTTTAGGTTTGGCACAAGGGAAGGAACCCTTGATAAAAACCAACTAGGAAGAGGTTCCTCAAGAGAGAGGATCCTCAAGACCTTTTACTAAGAATGTGCTCACAAAGAGACTATTTTCATTCAACTTCAAAGGTGAAATTTTACAATGAGGGGGAATGAGTATATATAGCCCAATGGGAGAGCTTGGGCACACTTTTCTAGGCAATGTGGGACTTGGGCTTAATTAGGATTAAAACTAATTAACCCAAGTCTTAGGCCTTAAGTAAGACACCTAAGTTCACCCCCTATGGGTGCAATTAGCATATCTTAATGTGAATGGGCTAGCCCAAAATCATGTCTTAACTTATGCACCCATTATAAGCTTACTCCTCCTTTTTAACTAAAGACACCTATACCTTATAAACTAAGAAGATTGCCGGAAATACATGGCCTTAAGGGAATTAAAAATACTTTCCTATTTATCTAATTAAAATAAAATATTTACAAGCTAAAAATAATGAAGACTATGGCTTCGAATCTTCAATGAGCTTTCGTCCATGCCATGCCTTCCTTGAGTCCTCCTAGCCATGATGCATGCTAGGTGAGATTGCATCATCTCCTCTCCCTTGGAGAGGATTTGACCTCAAATCCTGAGGTCTTTCTTCCGTTTTTTCAAAGTCTGCAAGAAAATAAGGAAAGCAGTAAGTATATGCAGACAAGTGATTTTGGGGGAAGTGAGAGGTCTATAAAGAGGCCTCTTAAGAATGGGGTAGTGGAGGTTGGCACTAAAGTTTGAAAATATTTTAGTGTGCATGTGCCTCCACACAACAGTTCCCCATCCTCCTCCAATTGCACTAGATACTAGCCTCAAAGGTTTTGAAATAGTTGGCGAGACTAGTCTAAGTGGAATGGAGCACTCATCATGTTGGATTTGAGGGTGTGGATCAAGGTGCTCAAAAGATATAGGCACATCCTCAAATTCAACTTGTTCTTTTTGTAAGAGTTGGCAGGAAAATTTTTCTATCTAGAGAACCTCCTTTGAAGGCAAAGGCGGATCTTCCTTAGACTCGGTCTTCCTACCAACAACCTTATTTTCATTTTTATCCCTTTCTCTCTTAAGCTTCATGATCCTTCTATCCTCCATAACCTCGGTAAGGGTAAGAGGAAGTAAGGTGATCTTTTTCCCTTTATGAGAGAGAGTGATTTTATTAGTGAGGCCATTGTGCAAAGTTTCCTTATCATGTTGCCATGGCCTTCCCAGCAACATGTGACTAGCTTCCATAGGGACTACATCACATAACACTTTGTCGTGATGCTTCCCTATGAAGAAGCTAATCTCCACTTGCTCTCTTACTACTACACCATCTTCATAATTAAGTCCATGCAAAGAATAAGGTGAAGGATGAGGAGTAGTAGCAAGTGATAGCTTTTCCAAAAATTACAACATGATCCACCATCCACAATAAGAGAACAGGTTTTGCCCAAAATTTTGCATCTTGTTTGAAAAAAATTCTCTCTTTGTGTTTGGGTTTCCTTACAAGGATGGCTTCCAAGAAGTTGTTTCACTTTGAAGAGATCATCACATGAATAAGTACCATTTTCATTTGATGTTCCCTTTAAAGTCCTTTTTCTTTTGGGGCAAAACAAAGCAATATGCCCTTTTTCTAAACACTTAAAACATTTAGGACTTCGAAAACGAGTGCTCGAACTAGTGGTAGGGGTGTCACTCATACTCAAGGGTTTTCTCTCAATATGCTTTCTTTTGGATGACTCTCTTTTGGGTTTAATTATAGAAGGGTTTGTCTTTTTCTTAGGATGCCTCTTAGGGTTTCCTTCTTACTAGAAGAAGCATGAATGTCATGGGTTATTTTAGGCTCCTCTAAGTCTCTATAATGTGTGTAAATGTTACCACAAGAGCTCTTATAGGCATCTCTCTCTTTTTGTATCTTCATTTCTTCCCTTCTTTCTAACTTATTTTGTTCCTTTTCTCTCTTTTCCAATTCTTTCTTCTCTTTTTCTCTCCTTTCTCTTCTCTCTTTTCTCTCTAACTCTTTTCTTTTGTTTTCTTCTTTTTCTCTTTTCTCTTTTTCTCTTCTCTCTTCTCTTTCTTTTTCTCTTGCTTCTCTTTCTTTCTTTTCATTTTCCCTACTCTCTATTTGTCTCTCTTTTTCTCTTCTTTCTTTTCTTTCTTGTCTCTCCTTTTCTTTTTGTTCTTTCTCTCTTCTCTCCTCTCTATCTAGTTCCTCTTGTTCTATTTTCCTCATCTCTCTTTGTTTTCTCTCATTTCTCCAAAATTCCCTACGTTGTTTTTCTACTATTTCCCAATCAATAGAGTATGAATATGTGGGTAAGGTTGGTTTATCACTCTTCTCATTCTTTTCTTTTATTCTATTCTCACATTCTTCTCCTTTATTTTCCCTAGTTTCATTACTACTCCTAACACTCCTAGAAGTGTGTGAAAACATGTCAAAGTGTAAGGCCTAGGGAACTAATATGCAAAACACTCCTCTCTTTTTTGTTTTCTCCTAAAGTTTTAAGAGTCTTTGGAACTCTAACACTTTCTAAAACGTTGAAAGCAAATAAAGAAATTTAAAGCAAAGCTAAAGGATTCTAACGTGCTCCTAAGTATGAATAAGGGGTACCAATTCCTTATCCACACTAAAACGAGAAACTAAGGTTTATTACACACAAAAGAGGTGACCCTTATGGGCATCCAATACCTCTAATTAAAATGTCCTTTAAAAATACACCCAAATTAAACAAAGAAAATTAAAAGTAGTTGAATGTAGCTCCTTTCTTCAAGTGCTCCTCACCAAGTGTATCACTCTAGTCTTGGCCTCCTTTTCAAGTCTCCTCTTCCTTGGTTTTAAATCAACACTTCCTAAGGATGCTACCCTTGTGAAAATTTCAACAATTTGGCTACCTACCAAGAGAAAACAAGCGCCCAAGAAAGAGACCAAGGGAAGTAGAATTTGAAAGCAAAAAGCAATAAAAAGCACTTAACAAGAATAGGAACACATCCAAGTGGAAAGAATTTATTTGACAAACACAAAGAAAGCCAATAAGGACAAGCAAGAAATAAAAGGTGTAGAAAGAAAGTTGGCACACAAAAAAAAAATTCCTAGAATGGGCCTAAAATAGAATTGGACTTAAAACAAAAAAGACTCAACAAATTCAATGATTTGCACAATTGTAAAGCAAGGTGGCTAAATCATAGTCAAATAAATTCAAGGAAATTTCAATAAAATTTAACACTCCTTTGAATTTTTTAATAATTTTGAGGTGCACTAATTTTTATTTTATTTTTTTGTACTCTTTTTACTTGTTTTTAGCACTTTTTACTAACTCTTTTTTTTTTTTACTTATTTTACACTTTTGATTTCTTTTCTTCTTCTTTTTTTTTTTTGAAACAATTTTGCTACACCTCTTAACACATTTTGTAGCAAATATAGTGAGGAGTCAAAGAATCATAAATGCTTGAACAAAGGATAGGAAATGGCCACCATAATTGATATACAAAAGTGCAAAATTAAGAAACAAAGCAACCTAATATGAACTAGTAATTTTAGGTGATAAAAAATAAATGGCACAAGGAGAGTTTTATGGAATTTGAGGACAACTTGATTACTCAATAATCAGCCCAATCATACCCAACATGCCTCTCAAAGCCAATAAACAAAAATCACCACAAAAACTAGCACAAAATTAAGATACTAAAATTATTGAACAAGTGAATGAAATTTGGAAGAAATTGAGCATTAATTTTTTTGAAGATTTTTTTTTTTAAGAACATGCTAAGATCTAAATAGCATGTGAGACTCTAAGGACATGGGATCAAGAGTAAGCCTATTTGATACTCAATTTCCAATAGAGAAATACCACACTTTTATGGTAAAAATAAGAAGGCAAAACTATGTAGAATTAAGAGACAATAAAAAGGCTACAACATGACCAAATAAGACACAACTTGAAAGATTAAAAACTGAAATTAAATGACTCAAAATAACCAGAAATATATGCCCAAAACAGAGAACAAAGGGCTGGAAAAACAGAAAAATAGGTGCAGGAAAATAGAATTAAAAATTCAAATAAGAAGAACAACGTGCATCCAAAGATCAAGACCACAATGTGTGGCTTCCTTCACAAATTTTGTGAAGTCATTACAATGATCTTCTTAGGATTTGCACAAGAATAAGGAAAAAATAAAAAACTGGGCAGAAAATTAAAGAAACAATCCTAAAGGAAACATATAAAGATTCAATGAAAAAGAACAAGATAAATTGAATCTAGAAAGCAATAAAAACTAGGAAATAAATTGCATAAAATGAAAACTACAAAAACATAAACTAACAAGACATAAAAGGAATTAAATGACAAGAATCAAAGGCTGGAAAAAATAAAGGAAAAAGCAAGAACTCTAAGAAGAAAAGCTGAAAAAAATTAAAGAAAATTAAGACTAGAAAAGAACCTCATGGAGTTGGCTCTGATACCAAATGATGCATGCCTCCCTTGATCTTTTTTCTTGAGGTTCCAAGCACCATGAAATGGATGATGGAGGGGAAAGAAAATGGAGGTGGGGCGCCACTCTCAAAGAGAGATAAGCCAAAGTGACTAGGTTTGCCACAAGGGAAGGAACCCTTGATAAAAACCAACTAGGAAGAGGTTCCTTAAGAGAGAGGATCCTCAAGACCTTTTACTAAGAATGTGCTCACAAAGAGACTATTTTCATTCAACTTCAAAGGTTAAATTTTACAATGAGGGGGAATGAGTATATATAGCCCAATGGGAGAGCTTGGGCACACTTTTCTAGGCAATGTGAGACTTGGGCTTAATTAAGATTAAAACTAATTAACCCAAGTCTTAGGCCTTAAGTGAGGCACCTAAGTTCACCCCCTATGGGTGCAATTAGCATATCTTAATGTGAATGGGCTAGCCCAAAATCATGTCTTAACTTATGCACCCATTATAAGCTTACTCCTCCTTTTTAACTAAAGACACCTATACCTTATAAACTAAGAAGATGGCCGGAAATACATGGCCTTAAGGGAATTAAAAATACTTTCCTATTTATCTAATTAAAATAAAATATTTACAAGCTAAAAATAACGAAGACTATGACTTCGAATCTTCAATGAGCTTTTGTCCATGCCATGCCTTCCTTGAGTCCTCCTAGCCATGATGCATGCTAGGTGAGATTGCATCAGAGGAGCTCCTATTTATAGAGGTAGCTAACCTCTTGAACAAGATAACCTAAAAAAAGAAGGGCTAGGATTAAAAGGAGAGATCTAAGGGAGGAGAATTGAGAAACAATTCCCTCCTTAGATCATCAAACTTGGTGCCCAAGTTTCTCAAACCAAGGGTCAAGATTCCTTCTTATTAGCTTAGAGGGTTTATGTAGGAAAAGAGGGGTGTAGATATCAAGGCTACCCTTTATTTCCTTCATAAAGACCCAAAAAGCTAAATCCACCCTCTAAATTCCTAAGACACCTCCTAAAAATAAAAAATGGACTAAATACATGTCCCAAATTAAATTCTTAATGCTCCTCAAAATTAAAATAAAGGAAAATTACATTTTATTAACTAAAGTCCCTAGCCTAATATCTTCACTCTCCATAGGAGGTGAAGTCTTCCTTTGTCTGCAAGGGCTAGGGCTTCTTCAATCCTTCTAGCCATGGCCCTAGTGATAGGTCCTTGGCTAGGCATGGTCACATCAAACACTTTGGATCATTTTGTGCATGAATTTAGAGAGCGACGTGTAGGAGAGAGTGAAGCAAGAAAAGAAAGGGAGGCAAGAGAAGAGAAAAGAAAGGAAGCAAAAGAAAAAGCGAGCTAAGGAGGGAGTAAAGAGAAAGAAAAGAGAAGAAGGAAAGAAAGAGAGAAGAAAAAGAAAGGGAAAGAAAGGAGAGAGAAAAAGAGAGAGATTAGAGAGAGAAGAAAGGGAAAGAAAATAACGATTTGAGAGGGGAAAAAGAAAGGAGAGAAAGACAAGAGGAAGAGGACAAAGAAAAGAAAAAGAGGAAAAAGAAAGAGAGAAAAGAGAAAAAGAGGAGGCCAAGAGAATAAGAAGAGGGAATAGGTCTAGCTCCCCCTGGAGTGAATCTACTAGTAAGGATGATGGGTATAATAGGAGGCATAGACCTAAGGAGGGGAGAAATCAACACAATGAACAAAAAGAACAAAAAATATATCTCCCACCTTTTCATGGCAAAGACAATGTGGAAGCCTACCTTGATCGGCATATGAAGGTAAAACAACTCTTCAAATGCTTTAAAATCATTGAAGAAAGAAAAGTTCCTTTAGCAACCCTTAGCTTCCAAGGATATGCTATGTATTGGTGGACCTTTCTTGAGGAAGAAAGGTGTCCTTTTCATGATCCTCCTGTAGAACATTGGAATGATCTAAAGAGGGCCATGAGACGGAGGCATATTCCCTCATATTATAAAAGGGAACTCCTTGATAAGCTTCAAAGATTAAGGCAAAACAATATAAGTGTTGAAGAATATAGGCAAAATATGGAGCTTTTCATAATAACGATTGCAATAACTGAAGAGCCTAAGTCTACTAAACTAGCTTGAGCCTTGAGATAAGGGATAGACTTGAGCTCTTGCCATATAGGGATCTAGATTATTTGATTCAAATTTGCATAAAAGTAGAGCAAAACTAAAGAGAAGAACTTCTTCTAGGAAGGACTACCCTAACAACTCCTCCCACTCTTATACAAATAGGGACCAAACTAAGTGGAGCTCTTCTAAGAATCACCCCAAAGATGAATCCACCCCAAACTCTTGTATGAAAAGAAAAATCCTTTGCATCATAGTGATGACTCACCTACTAGTTCAAGAGCTAATAGTATTAAGTGCTATAAATGTCTTTGAAGAGACCACATTGCTTCCCAATGCCCCAACAAAAAGACCATGATCATGAGAGGTGAAGACAATGAGTGTGAACAATCTTCTTCTTTTAGTGAGAGTCAGGAAAAATGGGGTAATATGCATTTTGAGGAAACTTATGTTTGTGAGTGAGACTTGTTGATAAAAGCTTCTTGGAAGTCAACGTTATAATTTTAGCCTATATAAAAAAGAGAACATCTTTTATTCAAGATGTAAGATCTACGAGAAAGTATGTTATCTAATTATAGATAATAACCTTGCTACAGCTGTTACACCACAAGATTAATTAAGAAATTGTCTTTGATTTTGATTCCTCACTCTAAGCCTTATAGACTTCAATGATTATAGATGCAGTAATTAATTTAGTATCACCCAGGATTGCCATTAATTTGGTCTTAATCAAATTTGTTGCAATTATTCAAATAGTACAAGCGAATATGCCAGTAGGTGAACAATAAAAATCCAACGACTTAAGAAATAGCTATAGATACAAAGACACAAATTTAGACTTAAAAAAGAAAAAAAAATTATCGCATGTGTTGACACGTTTTATAAGTTTTATTGCTGAGTACAATTAATTGACGATACGGCGCCGCCGCGATTCAGGTACACGCGTGTTGTAAAAGTTTGGTTAAGTACAATAATTTAAAGTAAATTAAAGAATACAACTTTCAACTAGTAAGAAAATTATCGTCAAACAATAAAAAAACTAAATCAAATGTAATAATTTATACAAAGTTTAATTAATATACCTTCACACTATAAAAAAAATAAAAAAATTTTATATTAATATTTAATCATAATTTTTATATGATTTTTAAAATATTAATTAATAAAATTAACATATTCATTTAAATAAAAAATTGTGGTTGACGTTAATATAAAATTATTTAAATTGATATGACATATTCACTAAACTTATTAATAAATGCTTATATAATTTTTCTTACCGGTAAAAAAATATTTGAAATGAGATAATTAATAAATTTTTAAGATAATTAATAAATTTTTAACTACTAGAAAAACTAGAAACTAACAAAGCTAATAAAGGGGCTAAAAATTTTCCTAGTTCATTTGTAGATGTTTAAATATTTTATTTAAATCATATAAAATCATTTTTAATTTTACCATAAAATTAATTATATCTTTTCTTTAAATAATAATTAATAAATTCAATTGTTTTGTAAGAATAATAAATATAGTTAATTTTACACAATTTTACGTTACTTATACTTTTAATAATAACAACAAATATAACTATTTTTATACAATTTTATAATAACTAAGCTTAATAAAAACATTTTTAATTTTAAAATTAAAAATCTTTTTCTTTAAATGATAATTAATAACTTCAAATGTTTTGTAAGAATAATAATATAGTTAACTTTACACAATTTTATGTTAGTTATACTTTTAATAACAACAACAAGTACTATTTTTATAAAATTTTATAATAACTAAGCTTAATAATTTTTATAATAAATACATATTCAATTAATTTTAAAATAAATAATTTTAAAGTGTATATATAAACAAAAACATTAAGGGTGCCAAATTAGGTCAGACTAACTAGTTTAGGCCAATCCTGTAAGTGGCCTATTAAAACAGGTCGTGCAAGTTGAATTGCCATATAAAGGGTGGGTTGAACTACCTAACCAACCTCTAAGCATGTTGATGGGCTAACCCTTTAGCTTTTCCCATTTTTTTTTTTTAATTTGATGTTAATAATATTAAAAAGTAAAATTTGGTACAAACTCCTTGTATTTTCATCATGATAACACAATGACTTAGTGATTTAATTAACATATTAGTAAAATTGAAACCAACAATTTATAATATCAAATTTTTAAATATAATTTTGGCTTAATGTCGTGCATTATTCGGTAAACTCCTAGTTGGTTCCTATTCCTAGGTTAATAAGTTATTTTATTTTTTTATTTCAAATCATTTCATGATAATTAATAAGATAAAAAATATTAGTATTTATAATGGCAGGCCGGTGGGTTGGTTTGACCTAGCCCAATAGGTCAAACTGAGTTAACGGGGTAAAAACCCATCCAACCCGTCAAAACCATGGTAAGTCATCAGGTCTAACTCATCGATGATGCAATCTCACCTAGCATGCATCATAGCTAGGAGGACTCAAGGAAGGCATGGCATGGACGAAAGCTCATTGAAGATTCGAAGTCATAGTCTTCATTATTTTTAGCTTGTACCAAAGAAGAAAACCTCTAAAAAAAGATCAAGGGAGGCATGCATCAAGTAAAGTTTTAAGTTTGGAGAAGTTTGATAACTACCTAATTTACATATTTTGACATAGGTAAAATAGAGCAGTTATCATAAAATTTTTTTTATTGAAAGTCTTGTTTTCCTCTATTTTAGTTTAAAAATAGATTTAGTTACAAATTTAGGTTTAGATTTAAGTTTATCCATATTTTATGCTTATTTCTCTATTTCTAGTTGTTTTGAGTTAGGTTTTGAGAATGATCAGAAGTGCAAAAAAATAAGAAAATTTAGTTCTGCGTCTAGCATGGGCGCCCAACGTTTACCATCATCAAGTGCCCAGCGCCATGTATGCCGCCGCCCAGCACCCATGAAAACTTAGCCATTAAGGAGCCTTATGGTACTTTGATGCAATCTCACCTAGCATGCATCATGGCTAGGAGGACTCAAGGAAGGCATGGCATGGACAAAAGCTCATTGAAGATTCGAAGCCATAGTCTTCGTTATTTTTAGCTTGTAAATATTTTATTTTAATTAGATAAATAGGAAAGTATTTTTAATTCCCTTAAGGCCATGTATTTCCGGCCATCTTCTTAGTTTATAAGGTATAGGTGTCTTTAGTTAAAAAGGAGGAGTAAGCTTATAATGGGTGCATAAGTTAAGACATGATTTTGGGCTAGCCCATTCACATTAAGATATTCTAATTGCACCCATAGGGGGTGAACTTAGGTGCCTCACTTAAGGCCTAAGACTTGGGTTAATTAGTTTTAATCCTAATTAAGCCCAAGTCCCACATTGCCTAGAAAAGTATGCCAAAGCTCTCCCATTAGGCTATATATACTCATTCCCCCTCATTGTAAAATTTCACCTTTGAAGTTGAATGAAAATAGTCTCTTTGTGAGCACATCCTTAGTAAAAGGTCTTGAGGATCCTCTCTCTTGAGGAACCTCTTCCTAGTTGGTTTTTATCAAGGGTTCCTTCCCTTGTGGCAAACCTAGTCACTTTGGCTTATCTCTCTTTGAGAGTGGCGCCCCACCTCCATTTTCTTTCCCCTCTATCATCCATTTCATGGTGCTTGGAACCTCAAGGAAAAAGATCAAGGGAGGCATGCATCATTTGGTATCAGAGCCAACTCCATGAGGTTCTTTTCTAGTCTTAATTTTCTTTAATTTTTTTCAGCTTTTCTTCTTAGAGTTCTTGCTTTTTCCTTTATTTTTTCCAGCCTTTGATTCTTGTCATTTAATTCCTTTTATGTCTTGTTAGTTTATGTTTTTGTAGTTTTCATTTTATGCAATTTATTTCCTAGTTTTTATTGCTTTCTAGATTCAATTTATCTTGTTCTTTTCCATTGAATCTTTATATGTTTCCTTTAGGATTGTTTCTTTAATTTTCTGCCCAGCTTTTTATTTTTTCCTTATTCTTGTGCAAATCCTAAGAAGATCATTGTAATGACTTCACAAAATTTGTGAAGAAGCCACACATTGTGGTCTTGATCTTTGGATGCACGTTGTTCTTCTTATTTGAATTTTTAATTCTATTTTCCTGTACCTATTTTTCTGTTTTTCCAGCCCTTTGTTCTCTTTTTTGGGCATATATTTCTGGTTATTTTGAGTCATTTAATTTCAGTTTTTAATCTTCCAAGTTGTGTCTTAGTTGGTCATGTTGTAGCCTTTTTATTGTCTCTTAATTCTACATAGTTTTGCCTTCTTATTTTTACCATAAAAGTGTGGTATTTCTCTATTGGAAATTGAGTATCAAATAGGCTTACTCTTGATCCCATGTCCTTAGAGTCTCACATGCTATTTAGATCTTAGCATGTTCTTAAAAAAAAAATCTTCAAAAAAATTAATGCTCAATTTCTTCCAAATTTCATTCACTTGTTCAATAATTTTAGTATCTTAATTTTGTGCTAGTTTTTGTGGTGATTTTTGTTGATTGGCTTTGAGAGGCATGTTGGGTATGATTGGGCTGATTATTGAGTAATCAAGTTGTCCTCAACTTCCATAAAACTCTCCTTGTGCCATTTATTTTTTATCACCTAAAATTACTAGTTCATATTAGGTTGCTTTATTTCTTAATTTTGCACTTTTGTATATCAATTATGGTGGCCATTTCCTATCCTTTGTTCAAGCATTTATGATTCTTTGACTCCTCACTATATTTGCTACAAAATGTGTTAAGAGGTGTAGCAAAATTGTTTCAAAAAAAAAGAAGAAGAAGAAAAGAAATCAAAAGTGTAAAATAAGTAAAAAAAAAAAAGAGTTAGTAAAAAGTGCTAAAAACAAGTAAAAAGAGTACAAAAAAATAAAATAAAAATTAGTGCACCTCAAAATTATTAAAAAATTCAAAGGAGTGTTAAATTTTATTGAAATTTCCTTGAATTTATTTGACTATGATTTAGCCACCTTGTTTTACAATTGTGCAAATCATTGAATTTATTGAGTCTTTTTTGTTTTAAGTCCAATTCTATTTTAGGCCCATTCCAGGAATTTTTTTTTGTGTGCCAACTTTCTTTCTACACCTTTTATTTCTTGCTTGTCCTTATTGGCTTTCTTTGTGTTTTTCAAATAAATTCTTTCCACTTGGATGTGTTCCTATTCTTGTTAAGTGCTTTTTATTGCTTTTTGCTTTCAAATTCTACTTCCCTTGGTCTCTTGCTTGGGCGCTTGTTTTCTCTTGGTAGGTAGCCAAATTGTTGAAATTTTCACAAGGGTAGCATCCTTAGGAAGTGTTGATTTAAAACCAAGGAAGAGGAGACTTGAAAAGGAGGCCAAGACTAGAGTGATACACTTGGTGAGGAGCACTTGAAGAAAGGAGCTACATTCAACTACTTTTAATTTTCTTTGTTTAATTTGGGTGTATTTTTAAAGGACATTTTAATTAGAGGTATTGGATGCCCATAAGGGTCACCTCTTTTGTGTGTAATAAACCTTAGTTTCTCGTTTTAGTGTGGATAAGGAATTGGTACCCCTTATTCATACTTAGGAGCATGTTAGAATCCTTTAGCTTTGCTTTAAATTTCATTATTTGCTTTCAACGTTTTAGAAAGTGTTAGAGTTCCAAAGACTCTTAACACTTTAGGAGAAAACAAAAAAGAGAGGAGTGTTTTGCATATTAGTTCCCTAGGCCTTACACTTTGACATGTTTTCACACACTTCTAGGAGTGTTAGGAGTAGTAATGAAACTAGGGAAAATAAAGGAGAAGAATGTGAGAATAGAATAAAAGAAAAGAATGAGAAGAGTGATAAACCAACCTTTCCCACATATCCATACTCTATTGATTGGGAAATAGTAGAAAAACAACGTAGGGAATTTTGGAAAAATGAGAGAAAACAAAGAAAGATGAGGAAAAGAGAACAAGAGGAACTAGGTAGAGAGGAGAGAAGAGAGAAAGAACAAAAAGAAAAGGAGAGACAAGAAAGAAAAGAAAGAAGAGAAAAAGAGAGACAAATAGAGAGTAGGGAAAATGAAAAGAAAGAAAGAGAAGCAAGAGAAAAAGAAAGAGAAGAAAGAAGAGAAAAAGAGAAAAGAGAAAAAGAAAGAGAAAAAGAAGAAAACAAAAGAAAAGAGTTAGAGAGAAAAGAGAGAAGAGAAAGGAGAGAAAAAGAGAAGAAAGAATTGGAAAAGAGAGAAAAGGAACAAAATAAGTTAGAAAGAAGGGAAGAAATGAAGATACAAAAAGAGAGAGATGCCTATAAGAGCTCTTGTGGTAACATTTACACACATTATAGAGACTTAGAGGAGCCTAAAATAATCCATGACATTCATGCTTCTTCTAGTAAGAAGGAAAACCCTAAGAGGCATCCTAAGTAAAAGACAAACCCTTCTATAATTAAACCCAAAAGAGAGTCATTCAAAAGAAAGCATATTGAGAGAAAACCCTTGAGTATGAGTGACACCCCTACCACTAGTTCGAGCACTCGTTTTCGAAGTCCTAAATGTTTTAAGTGTTTAGAAAAAGGGCATATTGCTTTGTTTTGCCCCAAAAGAAAAAGGACTTTAAAGGGAACATCAAATGAAAAAGGGTATTCATTCATGTGATGATCTCTTCAAAGTGAAACAACTTCTTGGAAGCCATCCTTGTAAGGAAACCCAAACACAAAGAGAGAATGTTTTTCAAACAAGATGCAAAATTTTGGGCAAAACTTGTTCTCTTATTGTGGATGGTGGATCATGTTGTAATTTTTGTAGCACGAGGGTGGTGGAAAAGCCATCACTTGCTACTACTCCTCATCCTTCACCTTATTCTTTGCATGGACTTAATTATGAAGATGGTGTAGTAGTAAGAGAGCAAGTGGAGATTAGCTTCTTCATAGGGAAGTATCACGACAAAGTGTTATGTGATGTAGTCCCTATGGAAGCTAGTCACATGTTGCTGGGAAGGCCATGGCAACATGATAAGGAAACTTTGCACAATGGCCTCACTAATAAAATCACTCTCTCTCATAAAGGGAAAAAGATCACCTTACTTCCTCTTACCCCTACCGAGGTTATGGAGGATAGAAGGATCATGAAGCTTAAGAGAGAAAGGGATAAAAATGAAAATAAGGTTGTTGGTAGGAAGACCGAGTCTAAGGAAGATTCGCCTTTGCCTTTAAAGGAGGTTCTCTACATAGAAAAATTTTCCTGCCAACTCTTACAAAAAGAACAAGTTGACTTTGAGGATGTGCCTATATCTTTTGAGCACCTTGATCCACACCCTCAAATCCAACTTGATGAGTGCTCCATTCCACTTAGACTAGTCTCACCAACTATTTCAAAACCTTTGAGGCTAGTATCTAGTGCAATTGGAGGAGGATGGGGAGCTGTTGTGTGGAGGCACATGCACACTAAAATATTTTCAAACTTTAGTGCCAACCTCCACTACCCCATTCTTAAAAGGCCTCCTTATAGACCTCTCACTTCCCCCAAAATCACTTGTCTGCATATACTTACTGCTTTCCTTATTTTCTTGCAGACTTTGAAAAAGCGGAAGAAAGACCTCAGGATTTGAGGTAAAATCCTCTCCAAGGGAGAGGAGATGATGCAATCTCACCTAGCATGCATCATGGCTAGGAGGACTCAAGGAAGGCATGGCATGGACAAAAGCTCATTGAAGATTCGAAGCCATAGTCTTCGTTATTTTTAGCTTGTAAATATTTTATTTTAATTAGATAAGTAGGAAAGTATTTTTAATTCCCTTAACTCCATGTATTTCTAACCATCTTCTTAGTTTATAAGGTATAGGTGTCTTTAGTTAAAAAGGAGGAGTAAGCTTATAATGGGTGCATAAGTTAAGACATGATTTTGGGCTAGCCCATTTACATTAAGATATGCTAGTTGCACCCATAGGGGGTGAACTTAGGTGCCTCACTTAAGGCCTAAGACTTGGGTTAATTATTTTTAATCCTAATTAAGCCCAAGTCCCACATTGCCTAGAAAAGTGTGTCCAAGCTCTCCCATTGGGCTATATATACTCATTCCCCCTCATTGTAAAATTTCACCTTTGAAGTTGAATGAAATAGTCTCTTTGTGATCACATTCTTAGTAAAAGGTCTTGAGGATCCTCTCTCTTGAGGAACCTCTTCCTAGTTGGTTTTTATCAAGGGTTCCTTCCCTTGTGGCAAACCTAAACACTTTGGCTTATCTCTCTTTGAGAGTGGCGCCCCACCTCCATTTTCTTTCCCCTCCATCATCCATTTCATGGTGCTTGGAACCTCAAGGAAAAAGATCAAGGGAGGCATGCATCATACTTAATGGCCACCCTTTTACCGTTGGGGTTCCACGTTCTTTCTTGACCCAAGGTTGCACACCTACTGGCTTAGAGCATGCTCGAAACCATCTTCAACCTTCTACACGCTCATTCATCTCTATGGTTAGTTAGGTTTTGTAAGATTATGTCTATACTTTGAATATATGTATATACTTTGTCCTTTTTTCTTTACTGAAGTTTTCATTACTCCTGAATATATATCTAATCTTTCAAATGCTTTGTTCCATTTTTAGATTTTTCTCCCAACAATTTCTTAGAATACTTGAATTTCTCCTTCTCTTCTCCATTGACTTTGGTTTTTTCAAATGCTTCCAAATCTCACTTTTCAATTTACTTCCTTTTGTTTAATTTGTGTTCTCTATGTTCAAGTTATTAGCAGTCTCATCTTGTGGTGGTTGTGGTAAATCAGTTAAAGCTAGACTAGGTTAATCACTACTTAGAGTTGGAATGTCAAGACTTTGGACTTGCATTTGAAACTGGTTGATGTATACTTTCTTGTGAAATGTCCATCTCTGTCATTGCTTTCCTATATAAAAAATATATCAAATTAATATTGTTAATTAAAAAAACATAATTTCAATAACCTCAATAATAAAAAAACTAGTAATCTGACTTAAATTGCTAATGAATAAAAAATAGTAAACAGGTAGAATTCCAACATAATTATATAAATCATATAAACTCAAATGATCAATAACACATTAGAATGCCACAATGTAAGGACATATTTTTATTAAAATATTGTCAGTGTGTGAAATAATTAAAAAGAAAATTAAATTTAATTTTAAGTGTAATTAATAAATTGATTACAAAATAGTTGGTTGAGATATTTGTATCCATGTTTTATTTTGATAAAATGTGTTTATTTAATTATGAATATGATTCGATGTAAGTAAAATTGTAAATAATTAGTGAGTGAGTTGAGTAAGGTGAGTACAGTCTTTTGGATGGAAGTATTTGGGTTGGTTTTCAGAGTAGATCTATTTGGAAAAAGAGGATTGTAGTTAGCAAAGCAGAATTACTAAATACACCCGACACTATATTATTATTATTATTATTATTATTATTATTATTATTATTATTTCTTCTTTGATTTTTCCTCTCCTCACTGAATCCTCTTGTTTCTCTTCCTTTTTCCTTTTGTTTTTCCATGCAAGTAAACCAATCATGGAATCCTTGGAGATTTCTTCATTTTCCTTCTTACAGAGACCTTAGATTCAAGTTGGTAAGTAATAGTTCTAATTCCTTGAGCCATTTCTTTCTCTCTCTTTGCATGCCTTTGAATCCTCCATGGATAGCTAAGGAATTTCTTCTATTTATCATCATTTTGATTGTGGGTTCTTTTGGGTAGGTTTTGTTTTACTTCTTTGGACATATTTATTCTCTTTTAGGTACATGCATCTCCATTCTTAAAGGATCAACCTATAAATCCCAATTTCTTTTATTCTCTTTGATCTTGGGCTTTTTTGTTGGGTAAGGTGAGTAAAATAGATAGTCTTTTGGATGAAAGTATTTAGGTTGTTTTTGGAATAGATTTATAAAAGGGGGATTATAATTAGCAAAGCAGAATTACTAAATACACCCTGACACCATATACTATTATTCTTCTTCTTTCTTCTTCTATTTTTCCTTTTCTTTGCTTATTGAATCCTGTTTCTTTCTTTGCCCTTTTCCCTTCCTCCTTGAATGCAAGTAAAGTAATCGTGGATGCAAGTGATAAGTAATAGTTCGGATTCCTTGAGCCACTTTCCTTCTTTCTCTCTTTGCATGCCTTTGAATCCCCCATGGGTAGCTAAGGAATATCTTCAATTTATCTTCATTTCGATTATGCGTTCTTTTGGATAAGTTTTGTTTTACTTCTTTGGACCAATTTCTTATCTTTTAGGTGCATGCATCTCCATTCTTAGAGGGTCAACCTTGAAATTCCTATTTCTTTTATTCTCATTGATTTTGGGCTTTTTTGTTAGGTTTTGAGTAACTGAGTCAATTAAGAAAGCTAGCTACTCTGAAGTGTGATCTCTAGGTTTTTCTCCTTCTTCATTTAGCTTAAAGGAGAAATAGATAAGGGAACTTTGATTTTAGAATGTTTAATTAAAATTGGTCGCGGATGATTGAAGTGTTATTCTTGAATGAGTTGATTATTCTTTGTAAATGTGGAGAAATTGATATTTTGATCTAGATCTTGGTGTTAAACGAAATTGTGATGTTATGATTCATGTTTGAATTTGACGCATGAGTGAATTGATGATTATAATGGATTGTTGGATGTGGCTTATTATAGTTTGGTAACTTACCTTGGTTGATGGATTATCAAAATGATATACATTGTGATTTTGGTACTAAAGTTGATGACGACGAGAATGTACCCGCAGGACGTACTCAGACAACAGCTGGTTGTCATGAGCTGGTAGACGTTAGACAACAATTGGGATTTGTTAAGTGAGTATACTTAGACTTTAGTTGGTTGTCATATGGGTCAGATGGACGTCAAACATCAATTGAGACAAGTCACTAAGTCGCCTTGGTATCGAAACTCAATGGGTATTCTGGAAAGCGTTGTCTCATTGCTTATGTTTAGGGAGAACATAAATGTATTTTGCTTGTTTGATATTGTTATTGAAAGGATTGTCGATATTTAATTATAATTTGTTCTTATTTATTGGATTTCATGTGTTAGTATACTTACCCTTGCATTATATCTCTTCTGTATAATTGTGAAGATCATGTTTTACATAAGAACATATGGCAGTGCTAAAGTGAAATGACAGTAAGCTTAGGATTAGAAGAGAATTTGGATAGCTTAGAAGTTTTCTTTGTGTTAGTTTCGATGTTATGTAACCTCTTGAATACTTATGTAAAACGTAGAAATTTGTCATAAGAATTATGTATATATATGGCTATAGACTTTTAGTTACATTGAGTTGTATTTAGAATTATGAGTGAAAATATATGTTAATAAATGTGTATAGCAGTAGAGGCAATGTATTAAAGTCAAGGTTATAAATGAGTATAATGATAGCTTATTTTTCAAAATTCAATTAATTCCATGTACTGTTTCGTAATTCCACCAAGTACTGCCTTATTAAAGATGAAAATATATCCTTGGGGTCCAACCCCCCATATTCCTTATCCTCACACATAATGATGTGACCATGCCTAGCCAAGGACCTATCACTAGGGCCATGGCTAGAAGGATTGAAGAAGATCTAGCCCTTGCAGACAAAGGAAGACTTCACCTCCTGTTGAGAGTGAAGATATTAGGCTAGGGACTTTAGTTAATAAAATGTAATTTTCCTTTATTTTAATTTTGAGGAGCATTAGGAATTTAATTTGGAACATGTATTTAGTCCATTTTTTATTTTAGGAGGTGTCTTAGGAATTTAGAGGGTGGATTTAGCTTTTTGGGTCTTTATGAAGGAAATAAGGGGTAGCCTTGATATCTACACCCCTCTTTTCCTACATAAACCCCCTAAGATAATAAGAAGGAATCTTGGCCCTTGGTTTGAAAAACTTGGGCACCAAGTTTAATGATCTAAGGAGGGAATTGTTTCTCAATCCTCCTCCCTTAGATCTATCCTTTTAATCCTAGCCCTTCTTTTTTAGGTTATCTTGTTCAAGAGGTTAGCTACCTCTATAAATAGGAGCTCCTCCCCTCACTTGTATTTTTTACACTTGAATTTAATCCTAGAGACCATATTGGTTGAGGTTCTTACCTTTGAGTGTCCCCCTTTCTCCTTTGTGAGAGCTTCTAAGAGTTATCAAGGCACCCCTCCCTTGTGGCCTCTCCCCTTTGGCTTATCAAACCTAGTATTTGTGGCGCCTCACCACATTCCTTTCCTCTCCATAAATCCATTTCCCTTCCAAGTGACCTTAGAAAGGATCCTTTGGGCACGTGATCATCAAAGATCACATCAAGTGGTATCTAGAGCCACTTTCTAAAGGTCACGTTCTTTCTCAAAAAATTTTAATTGCTTTTTTGTTTATCTCTTTACTCTCTTTATTTTAAAGTCCTTCATTTTTTGTCATATCTATTTCCTTTATTGTCCAGTAGTATAGCTTTTTATTCTTGCTATTATATGCGCTTTTGTTTTCTATCTACGCGTCTATGTTCCATTTAATTTGATGCAATTTTATTTGTTCCTTTCTTTGCATCTTATTTCTGTGTTCAAATTGCTTACTTTTCCTTTTCTTTTTATGTTAAAGTGTGCCTAATAAGTTGTGACCATTAAACCCACATGGTTGAGGATTTTTCCACACCATTGTGGTGATCAACTTTGGCCACTTTGTTATACCTTTTGTTTTGAGTCTCTTGCTGAAATTTTTGCTCTATTTTGAGGTGTGTTATTTTTTTCTTAATCTTGTGTTTTTTCAGATGCTAGTCATGTTAGTTTCCTATTTTGTCTCATTTAAATTCCATAGGTTTTAGCCTCTTAAAGTTTTTACAAAAAAGCCTTCAAAAACATTTTGAATTGAGCTCCTAAGAGGTGAACCTCTTGTTGAGTCTCTTAAGTCTTTTATGCTTTTAGTTCAAGCATATTAATCTCTTAGTTGTTCTTAAATATTTGCTCAATTCAATCTTTATATGTTTCTTGTTTTATGTTGAATTATTAGTAGCTTTCCACTTGGTTTACCTTCACTATTGGTGCCTCTTTATGGAATTTTAGCTTGGGTGAATTATGTTAGTAATTTGAGCAATCAATTTACTTCAAAATCAGCCCTAAATCATTCCTTAAGCACCATTAGTCCAGTGGTATTTGGAACTACTAAGTTGTTTTGCCTTTAGTTGCATGCATTGCTTGAAAATTGTGTGACCTTACTTTATGCTTATTCATTCAAGCATTATTATTTCAAGCATCCTCATTAAAATTTCAATTCAACAAGCTATTAGGTGCAGCAAAATGATTAGAAAAAGTTAAAAACAATAGAAAAAGTTCAAGTTAAAAAAAAAAGAACATAAAGAACTCAAAAGAAAGACAAATTTGAAGTTGTGTACCTAATAGTAGAAACATTTGATATGAGGAACCAATTGTGATTCAAAAAAAAATTACTTGAGTAAGCTTTTTAGTTTTTGGTCACTTAAATTTTATTAAGTGTGCAACTATTGGTTTCATTTTTTTGTTTGAGTCTTTTTTCATCTCTACTCTTAGAGCCAATCTAGTAAAGTTATTTGTGTGCTACCTTCCTTTGTGAGCCTTATGTTTTCTTGCTTGTCTTCTTTACTTCTTTGAGTTTGTCATTGTTTAATCTATCCACTTGGATTTGTGAACCTTGTTTTTTTTATTCACCTTTGTTTATTGTCTTGTGTTGTATTCGGCCTTGGTAAGGAAAGGTTGGGAAAGGTTCCATATATAAAATTTTGGCAAGTCCAAACAAGAGGAAACAAGGGTAGAATTCTTGGGGTGGGTTGATGCAACTCAAAGGGGCTTGATCAAAAGGAGACAAACACCAAAAAGCTTGGAGTGAAGACTTTGTTTTATTTTTTTTTACTATTCTTTGTATTGTGTATACTTAATTTTAGATTGGGAGTTTGAGTGCCCTTAAGGCCCTCCCTTGGTTTGTAATAATTTTGGTTAATTTTAGCGTAGTTCCTCGTTAATTAGGTGAAGAAGGGAGAAGTGGTACACTTCCTTCAACACCTTAGGAGCACGATTAGAGCCCTTTCTCTTTTACACTCTTGCACTTTTATTTTATGTTATGTTATTTTGAAAAAACGTATAGAGGCTAAGAGTTCCAAAGACTCATGAAGCCACCTTAGGTGAGAACAAAAAAAGAGAGGAGTGTTGCTTGAAAAAAAAAAGTTTTTGGCCTACCCTTTAGTTTTTAGCATCTAAGCACCATGACTTCCCACACACATTCTAGTGCACATAGTTGTTCATCAAGTAAGAGTGTCAACCAAAGAAAACCTTCTAAGGGAGACACTCTTGAAAACCTTAACTTAGAATTTAGGGAATGGATGGCTAAAGAACAAGAAAGAAGAGAAGAAAAAGAGAGAAAAAAAGAAATAAAAGAAAAGGAAAAACAAAAAGAGAAGGAAGAGTTAAAAAAAGAGATGTTGGAAATGAGAAAAGAGAAAAAAGAGCGAGAAGAGAGAAGGCAAAGAGAGAGAAGAAAGGATGAAGAAAGGAGAAGAAGGAAAGAACTAGAAAGAAAAAGAGGAAGAAGAGAGAAGGAGAGGAGAAGAGAGTAAGAGGAGAGATGGGAGGGAAAGTGATAGAAAAAATAAAGGAATTCTCATAAGATCCCCATCTAGGCATTTTAGCTCTAGTGAAGAAGAATACTATAGAAATCAACATAAGCATCACTCTCATTCATCATACAATCATCATTCTCCTCAAGAGAACATAAATCATGCTAGGGAACCAAAGGTAGACCTACCCCATTTTCATGGTAGGGAAAATGTTGAGACTTACCTAGATTGGGAAGTCAAAGTGGAACAACTCTTTCTATGCTATGAAATTAGGGAAGAAAGGAAAGTACCTTTGGCCTCCCTTAGTTTTCAAGGTTCTGCTTTGCATTGGTGGGATGGGTTAGTCAAGGATAGGGCCCGTAAACAAATGCCTGACATTCGCTACTGGAATGATTTAAAAACTTGTTTACGAAGAAGGCATATTCCTTCATATTATGAGAGGGATCTTTTGGATAGGCTCCAAAGACTTAGGCAACATAACCTAAGTATTGAGGAGTATAGACAAAAGATGGAGCTTCTCATACTAAGGGCCAATATCATTAAGGAACCCAATGCCACCCTTGCTAGGTTTTTGTGTGGATTAAGCTCTGACATTAGAGATAAGGTAGAGCTTCTTTCATACTCAAACCTTGATGAGTTGGTAGAACTTTGTGTAAGAGCTAAGAATCAACTCAAGAGAAAAAGTTTTAAAAAAGATTCTCCCTCTTACTCAAAGAGAGACCAACTTAAGGGAAAATCTTTCAAGGGTTTTCCCAAAGAGGAGCCCAAGCATTTTCAAGATACAAAAGCACCTCATGTAGAGAGAAAACCCCCTACTACTAAGCCTACTGAAAGGTAAAGTAGTATCAAATGCTTCAAATGTCTTGGGAGAGGCCACATTGCCTCTCAATCCCTAACAAGAAAACCATGATCATGAGGGGACAAGACATTTGTAGTGAGAATAGCTCATCTTCCTCCTCTAGTGAGAGTGAGGAAGAAGGGGGACATACGTTTGAACAAGAGTGTGAAGAAGCTTTTCCTTATGAGGGGGACCTCCTTATGGTTCAAAGGCTTCTTGGAAGCCAACCTTTAGAGCTTGGCCAGTCACAAAGAGAGAACATCTTCCATACAAGATGTAAAGTAAATGACAAAGTATGTTCTCTCCTTGTTGATAGTGGCTCCTGTTGTAACTGTTATAGCTCTAGGTTGGTTGAAAAACTAGCCTTGACTACCATGCCCCATCCCAAACCTTACAAATTGCAATGGCTCAATGACCAAGGGGAGATGGTAGTCAATGAACAAGTTATGGTTCCAATTTCCATAGGATCTTATAATGATGAGATTCTTTGTGACATAGTTCCTATGGAGGCTGGTCATATCCTGTTCGGGAGACCATGGCAATTTGACAAAAAAGCTATTCACCATGGCCACTCCAACCAAATAATTCTCACCCATAATGAAAAGCGCTTCAAATTGTATCCTTTGTCACCTTCTCAAGTGGCTGAGGATCAATTTCCGATGAAAAAGAAAAGAGTTGAGGAAAAACAAAAACAAAAAAAAGCACAACAAGCTTTACCCTTAAAGCTTGAAAAGGGTAAAGAGAGAGAGTCGGAAGGTGATGCCCCTTCGAAAGGGAATATTAGTAAAAGGAGCCTATTTGCTACTAAACGTGATTTAAAAGAAGCTCCTTTGACTAACAAGCCCTTTTATCTCCTCTTTTGCAAAGAAGCATCAAATCCTTCTTCCAGTTTGCATTCTTCTGCTGAGAGCACTGCCACAGCCCATGCACATGAGCACCTTCCTCAAGGGGTTCAAGATATTTTAAAAGAATTTGATGACATATTCCCTAATGAGGTTCCGAAATGACTTCCTCCCATTAGGGGTATAGAACATCAAATTGATTTGGTGTCTGACACAAGTCTACCTAATAGACCAGCCTATAGGACCAACCCCATAGAGACCCAAGAGATTGAGTCTCAAGTGAATGAGCTGTTGGAGAACGGTTGGGTTCAAAAGAGCCTAAGCCCTTATGTTGTGCCAGTCTTATTGGTGCCCAAGAATCATGGCCAATGGAGGATGTGTGTTGATTGTCGTGCAATCAACAACATCACCATCAAATATAGGCACCCAATCCCCCGTCTTGATGACATGTTGGATGAATTGCATGGGGCAAAAATATTTTCAAAAATAGATCTTAGAAGTGGTTACCACCAAATAAGGATCAAAGAGGGTGATGAGTGGAAAACTGCTTTTAAGACTAAATTTGGTCTTTATGAGTGGTTGGTTATGCCTTTTGGGCTAACTAATGCCCCAAGCACATTCATGCGCTTAATGAATCATGTACTAAGGGATTGCCTTGGTAAATTTTGTGTAGTTTACTTTGATGACATTTTAGTTTACTCTAGGAACCTAGATGATCATTTAGGACATCTAAGGCATGTTTTTTCTCTTCTTAGGAGTAATCATCTTTTTGATAACTTATAAAAATGCACCTTTTGTGTAGATAGTGTAGTTTTCCTAGGTTTTGTAGTTAGCACAAAAAGGGTCCATGTTGACCCCGAAAAGATAAAAGCTATTCAAGAATGGCCCACCCCAAAGAATGTGACAGAAATCAAAAGATTTCATGGTCTCGCTGGATTTTATAGGCGATTTGTGCCTAATTTCTCCACGCTCTTCGCACCAATAAATGATTTGGTGAAAAAGGAAGCTTCTTTCCTTTGGAGTGAGAAACAAGAGAAAGCCTTCCAGCTAATTAAGCATAAACTGACCCATGCACCAGTCTTGGCATTACCTGACTTTTCTAAAACATTTGAACTTGAATGTGATGCCTCTGGTGTAGGTGTGGGAGCTGTCTTGTTGCAAGGAGGGCACCCCATTGCGTATTTCAGTGAAAAACTCAATGGTGCCCCCCTCAACTACCCCACCTATGATAAGGAGTTTTATGCTCTAATTAGGGCCCTTCAAACTTGGCAGCATTACCTTGCTCCCAAGGAGTTTGTCATTCATAGTGACCATGAGTCACTAAAATATTTGAGGGGTCAAGGTAAATTGAAAAAAAGGCATGCAACGTGGGTGGAATATCTTGAATCCTTCCCTTATGTCATCAAGTACAAGAAAGGAAAACAAAATGTGGTGGCTGATGCTCTTTCTAGGCGTCATGCCCTTTTTTCATCCTTGAGTGCAAAAATCTTGGGATTTGATGACATTCGGGCTATGTATCCTTCTGACAAGGATTTCAGCCCCATCTTTGCTGCCTCTGCATCTGCATACACATTAAAGGCCCATGATGGGTACTCCATTAGTGAGGGGTATCTCTATAAAGGGAGTAAGCTTTGTATACCCCAAGGATCAATTAGGAACTTACTCACAAAAAAAAGCCATGAAGGTGGGCTCATGGGGCATTTTGGGATTTCAAAAACCCTCCTAGTTTTACAAGAGAAATTCTTTTGGCCCCATATGCGTAGAGATATCCATAGACATTGC
This sequence comes from Psophocarpus tetragonolobus, assembly GCA_037954015.1. Lineage (NCBI taxonomy): Eukaryota > Viridiplantae > Streptophyta > Magnoliopsida > Fabales > Fabaceae > Psophocarpus > Psophocarpus tetragonolobus. The sequence continues at coordinate 31,878,537 of CM075690.1, read as the reverse complement.
TCTAGATGTATAGCTTGCTTGCAAGCAAAGTCTAAAGCAATGCCTCATGGACTATACACACCTTTACCTGCTCCTTCTGCACCTTGGGAGGATATTAGCATGGATTTCATCCTTGGGCTCCCAAGAACCCAACAAGGTGCAGACTCCATATTTGTGGTGGTGGACCGATTTTCAAAAATGGCCCATTTTATTCCCTGCCACAAAGTGGATGATGCGAGCAACATTGCAAGACTTTTCTTTAAAGAGGTTGTCCGATTGCATGGTATACCCTCTTCAATAGTGTCAGATAGGGATGTGAAGTTCCTTAGCCATTTTTGGAAAACTCTTTGGGCTAAGCTAGGAACTAAACTTTTTTCCACTACCTGTCACCCTCAAACTGATGGGCAAACAGAAGTGGTGAATAGATCTTTATCCACTATGCTGAGGGCTCTCCTTAAAGGCAACCATAAGTCTTGGGATGAGTACCTTCCCCACATTGAATTTGCTTATAACCGGGTAATTCATAGAACCACCAAGCATTCTCCATTTGAGGTGGTCTATGGCTTTAATCCTCGTACTCCTCTAGATCTTTTACCTCTTCCTCTTTCTGTTGTTGTGCATAAAGAAGGAGAGGCAAAAGCCATTTTTGTAAAACAATTACATGAGAGGGTTAAAGCTAACATAGAGCGCCAATCCTTGAGAGATGCTACTTTCGCCAATAGGGGGAGGAAAGAGGTCATCTTTGAAAAGGGCGACTGGGTATGGCTTCACTTGAGAAAGGATAGATTTCCTTCTCAAAGGAAGTCCAAACTTAGCCCTAGAGGAGATGGACCTTTCCAAATCCTTGAGCGGATCGGTAATAATGCCTATGTTTTAGATCTGTCCAAGGATTATGGGATAAGCACCAGTTTTAATGCTTCTGATTTGTCTCCATTTGTAGGTGCTGAAATGATGAAGACCCCATGGATTTGAGGTCAAATCCTCTCCAAGGGGAAGGAGATGATGTGACCATGCCTAGCCAAGTACCTATCACTAGGGCCATGGCTAGAAGGATTGAAGAAGATCTAGCCCTTGCAGACAAAGGAAGACTTCACCTCCTGTGGAGAGTGAAGATATTAGGCTAGGGACTTTAGGTAATAAAATGTAATTTTCCTTTATTTTAATTTTGAGGATCATTAGGAATTTAATTTGGAACATGTATTTAGTCCATTTTTTATTTTAGGAGGTGTCTTAGGAATTTAGAGGGTGGATTTAGCTTTTTGGGTCTTTATGAAGGAAATAAGGGGTAGCCTTGATATCTACACCCCTCTTTTCCTACATAAACCCCCTAAGATAATAAGAAGGAATCTTGGCCCTTGGTTTGAAAAACTTGGGCACCAAGTTTAATGATCTAAGGAGGGAATTGTTTCTCAATCCTCCTCCCTTAGATCTATCCTTTTAATCCTAGCCCTTCTTTTTTAGGTTATCTTGTTCAAGAGGTTAGCTACCTCTATAAATAGGAGCTCCTCCCCTCACTTGTATTTTTTACACTTGAATTTAATCCTAGAGACCATATTGGTTGAGGTTCTTACCTTTGAGTGTCCCCCTTTCTCCTTTGTGAGAGCTTCTAAGAGTTATCAAGGGACCCCTCCCTTGTGGCCTCTCCCCTTTGGCTTATCAAACCTAGTATTTGTGGCGCCTCACCACATTCCTTTCCTCTCCATAAATCCATTTCCCTTCCAAGTGACCTTAGAAAGGATCTTTTGGGCACGTGATCATCAAAGATCACATCACATAATCTTCCAACTAATTAAGGGCGTGCAAAAAAACCAATTCGAACCGAACTGGTTTCGAACCGAACCGAACTGAACTGAACTTATTTGAGCCGAACTAGTTTAATAAAATTTAATTGAACTGATTTTTAAAATCAAACTGAATCCGAACCAAACTGGTTTTTAAACCAGTTTGGTTAACCTCTTTTGTTTGCAACTCAAAAGATAAATCTCATTCACTCAGACTCAAGATAGCATTACCTCACGGGCTCACTCAAGTCATGGTCACGACAGCACTGCTTCTGCTACTAGTGCTCACTCTCTAAGACCAACTCTCACCTTACTGCTAGTGCTCTCACTCACTGTCTCATATTGACGGCACTGCTTCTGCCGCTAGTGCTCACTAGATTTTCTCATCACTACTCACAAACTCACAAATAGCATACGCCGCTCACGCTCACAATCTGAAACTACCATCGTTCAAGCTCCAAGGTATGTTAATCGTTAAACATAAAATGGTAATTAGGTTTTTTTATTGTTCATAGCTTGATACTCTTTTGTTCAACTGATTTGGGTTTGCCTTTGGTGTTGAATTTGGTAGGATTTTGTCACTTTGTGAAAAACTTTATTAATGCACTCATGTTTGATTAAATACCTCACTGAAATGCATTTTCCAGATTAGTATATGTATTTAGTGAAGTTAAGCTTCTTCACAATTTCATTTTCTTTTCCTTCATTTTTTAGAAGATTGAAAAGGAATGGATAATTTAGTGTATGTTTTAGGTGCCATTTGATATCTTTCAATGATAATGCCATTGCTCCTTTATCTTTTTTACCACTGTCACTCATTTCAAACAAAGCTTTAGTGCCCAATTCTATTAAAATATGTGGCAGAATAGTAAAACCAAAGCTGTTGAAAAAGAATCCAATAAGCCCCCAAAGAATGTTATAACTTGCGGTAATTGTGATTGTGAAATAGCTGGCATGGTAACTATTGTAATCTAGACCATATTTTGAATCAATCTAGTATTTGGATCCAATGTGTCATCAAAGCCCAATACTTAGGATGAACAAATACTTTTATATCAACAACAAATTTGTTTGATTTGCCCAAAGTTGTTGAAAGTGCTTGGAATCAGAAATGTAACTTAAATAAACCAAGTCATTGGATTGTTAAAATAATTTAGATGAAATAAAGTAAAATGAGGAGATTCACTTATACAAGACTTGTCTTTTTTATCATTATCATTTTTTTTCTTAAAATATAATGTCTAAGATTATTTAGGTTGGTTGTAAAAGTGATGAAACATGGTCCAACTTACTAATTCTGGTCACTATGATCCAAATGTGTATTTGTTTCTTCTGTTAATGTGAATCCAAATAATTTTTGGAGCATTCCAGAATGCAAATGTCGATATGTAGAACTGAACCCAATGCCCTATAGCAGAGGGGGTTCCTTGAGATTTCTTTAAGTTCTTAGCTAATTCCAAAACCTAATGAGCATGTGATTGTGGTCCCCTAATACTTACAAATTTGATGTGCACATCTTTTTTAATCCATGTTGATACTATTCATGGGTTATTCTTTAAAAATATTCAAGTTCTCTATCTAAATGTCAGAGTCATGAAAGTGAGGCAATAGCAGCGAGTCTTTGATGTGACTTTAAAGAGCCAAAAGCAAATTGGACGTACATGATTACCATATACGACCCCAATGAATCTTAAACACAACTCAAATTAAGCAGAAATTGGCACAACACTTATTTATTGTGTTTTATGACTAGTTTTGTTTATCTGTTTAATATAGTGTGTTTTGTATTAACATGACAGCTAATCAGACTTAATAGACGTAGCCTACTTTTTTTTTAATGAGACATGGCCCACTTAATTATTTAAAGCATGTTGCCTGTTCACATACAAGTGGCTTGTTCAAACATTGATACAATTCAAAAGCATGTTAGTGTGCGGTAAAGTGTTATACACTATTACTTATATCTAGTCTACCTTTCCCAACAACACCTTCCACAAACCATTGATTGCTTTAGTATTTATTACATTAAGATCTGTTTGGTTTAAGAAAACTTTGTCTGATTTTGTTTCTTATTTTTATTGATAATTACAAAAAGGTTATTATGCTGTCTTATTTTCACTTTATTTCGGAATTTTAAAGAGGAGATTTGATGTAATCTCACCTAGCATCATGGCTACGAGGATTCAAGAGGAGACTAGGCTTGGATGGATGCTTACATGAAGACATGGAGCCTTAGTCTTAGGCTTTTTTACTTGTAAATATTTTATAATTACTTAGATATTTATGGTGCATAGTTTTATTCCCTAAGGCCATGTATTTAGGCCATTTTCCTTTCTAAATTAGGTGTATAGGTGTAGGAAGTAAAAAAGAAGGAGTAATCATAGAATAGGCCCTTATTTTAGGTGTGTTGGGCTTGTCCATCCCCTAAAATAAGAGTTTCTATCCACACCCATGGGGGTGCACTTAGACACCTTACTTAGGCCTTAAGCTTGGGTTAATTAGTCTTAAGCCTAATTAAGCCCAAGTCCCATATTGCCTAGGTTTGTGTGTCCAAGCTCTCCCATTGGGCTATATATACTCCTTCACTCTCTCTTGTATGGACACACTTGATCGAATGAAGTAAGACTCTTTTTGAGCAATTTATTCTTGAGTGTCATTGAGAATCCTCTCTCTTGAGAAATCTCTCCCTAAAAGCTTTTATCAAGGGTCCTCTCCCTTGTGGCAAGCCTCAAGTAAATTTTGACTTATCTTTCCCTTAGAAAGTGACGTCAAAACCACCCCCCTCCTAGCCTTCTCCATCCTCCATCTTCTTAGAGGAAGGAACCTTGGTTGAAGAAATCAAGGGAGTGCAATTATTGAGAGAATTTTTTTGAAACATGCTATGAACTAAAGCATGTGGACTCTAGGAATTATGATCAAGAGCATATTCTCAATTCCAAAGAGATTTATCACAAGAATTTTAGAAGCACAACACACTTTTTTGGTGAAAATTTAAAAGGCAACACAACATGAAATTAGGAGACAAATAAAGGACTAAACAAGACCACACTATGACACAACTTGAAAGAGTAAAAATACAATAAAAATGGCCCAACAACAGCCACAAACTCATGCCCAACAGACAAATATAAGTGCAGGAAAAATAGAAATAAAATGCAAGAACTCAATGTAAAGAAGCAAAAGTGCATCCAAGGATCAAAACCACAATTGTGTGGCTTCCTTTACAAATTTTGTGAAGTCATTACCATGACCCTCTTAGGATAAGCACTAGAATAAAAAGAAATAAAAAAAAACTGGGCAGAATTAAAGAATAAATCCTAAAGAAGACACCAAGATTCAATAGAAAAGAACAAGTTAAATTGAATCTAGAAAGCAATAACAACTAGAAATTAAATTGAAAACATAGAAAACTACTAAAACATAAACTAACAAGACATAAAAAGGAAATGAAAATGCCAATAAAGGAAGCAAGAAATACAAAAAAAAAAACTGCAGAAAATTAACTAAAAATGACGCCTAAATTAAGAAGAAAAGGGGGAGGAAAAGAACCTTCATAAAGATGGCTCTTGATACCACATGATGCACTCCTTTGATCTCTTCAACCAAGGTTCCTTCCTTTAAGAAGATGGAGGATGGAGAAGGCTAGGAGGGGGTTGGTTTTGATGCCACTTTCTAAGAGAAAGATAAGTCAAAATTTACTTGAGGCTTGCCACAAGCGAGAGGACCCTTGATAAAAGCTTTTAGGGAGAGATTTCTTAAGAGAGAGGATTCTCAATGACACTCAAGAATAAATTGCTCAAAAAGAGTCTTACTTCATTCAATCAAGTGTGTCCATACAAGAAGGAGTGAAGGAGCATATATAGCTCAATGGGAGAGCTTGGACACACAAGCCTAGGCAATATAGGACTTGGCTTAATTAGGCTTAAGACTAATTAACCCAAGCTTAAGGCCTAAGTGAGGTGTTTAAGTACACCCCATGGGTATGGATAGAAACTCTTATTTTAGGGGATGGACAAGCCCAACACACCTAAAATAAAGGCCTATTCTATGATTACTCATTCCTTTTTACTTCCTACACCTATACACCTAATTTAGAAAGGAAAATTAGGGAATAAAACTATGCACCCTAAATATCTAAGTAATTATAAAATATTTACAAGTAAAAAAGCCTAAGACTAAGGCTCCATGTCTTCATGTAAGCATCCATCCAAGCCTAGTCTCCTTCTCTTGAATCCTCCTAGCCATGATGCTAGGTGAGATTGCATCAAGATTGTTAACTAAAACCTTAAAAACACTCATTAAAACATTATAAAGAAAGAGTATTTTATTGAAACATCTAAAAAATTACTATTATCTTTAAATTTGAATTATCGTTACATATGATTTCTAATTTAAAAAATTTCCTTTTAACTCCTTAACCAATCTTAGTACACTAATTAACAAACTCTTTCAAAAATAGTGAGGATAGGAAAATTCCTTATTTTTCTTGGCTCATTTTGATGTTATAAAGGTTCGAAACCAACATATAAAAAAGAAGTTTAATTAGTATGCACTATTAGATGTATAACAAAATAGTTACAAAATTATTTGGATCATTATTCAATATTCAAGGTCTATCATGTCACAACATGGTTTGGGACCTTAATCAACTTACCCTTGAATGTATAGGTTTTAAACAAAACCTGTATATTCAAAGTCTATGGATGCAGATGATATTTTGGCTTCTGACACAGCGGAACATATGTTCAAACCTCGCTCCACAGGACGTAAAAATCGATCTATTGTATGGGATCATTTTGATGATTTGCCATTGTCGAACCTTCTTTCACAAGCTAAATGTAAACATTGTGGTACATTAATCAAGCATGCTAGTGGAACAACTGTATGCATACTCATTTGTCCAGATGTAAGGGTATCCCAACAAATGATGCAGGAAAAAGGCAAAGATCAGATTCATCCACAACAGCTATTTCTTCCCCCTCCTTGTCAAGAATTGATCAAGAAGCATGTCGGAAGGCATTGGTCAAATTGTTTGTGGTACTAGAGTTATCCTTTTGACTCATTGAGCATGAAGCTTTTCGGGAGTTTTTAAGCATTGTGGCACCCTTTTTAGTTGTCATCTATCGCACTACCCTTGCACATGATGTTCTTAAACTTTGGGCTAGTGAAAAAGCAAAGTTGAAGACTTATCTTTCTGAACACTGTCAGAGGTTTTGCCTCACTACAAACACATGGACCTCATCTCAAAATTTGAATTACATGAGTTTGACGGCTTATTTCATTGACAAGGGTTGGAAGCTGCAAAAAAGATCTTGATGCATGCTCCCCAAGCAAGGGCCCTATCACTAGGGCCATGGCTAGGAGAATAGAATAAGACATGGCTAGAGTAGAGGTAATGCATGCCCCCCTTGATCTTTTTCTAGAGGTTTTCTTCTTTGGTGAAATGGTTTATGGAAAAGTAAGAAGTCAGGTGGTTTTAGGCGCCACTTAAGGTAAGATAAGCCTAAGAGGGAAAGTTTGCCACAAGGGATGGAACCCTTAATAAAAACCTAAGGAATTCTCAAAGAGAGAAGGGTGGACACTAAGAGAATTTTGGCCAACTCAAGGTTTTTCCATTCAATAAAGTGTAAAAAATACAAGAGTGTGAATGAGCACCTTTTTATAGAGGGAGCTAACCTCTTGGACAAGTCAAGAAGGAAAGAAAGGGCTAGGATTAAAAGGATTCATCCAAGGGAGGAGGATTGAAGCCCAAAGTCAATCAATCCCCTCCTTTAGATGAGAATTGGTGCCCAAGCTACCTCATCCAAGGGCCAAGATTACTCCTTTATTAGTTTTGGGTTTTATTTAGGAAAAAAGGGTGTATTTATCAAACTACCCCCTTATTTCCTAAATAAAGGCCCAAAAGCTAATCTTACCCCTTCTTATTACTAAGACACCTCCTAGAAAATTAAATGGACTAATACATGTCCAAAATAAAATCCTAGGTTCCTAAAATAAAAATTACAAGTAAATAAGTCATGACTTGCATAACTTGATGGTCGTGTGGAGGTGAGATCTTCCTCCTTCTACTCTAGTCATGTCTTCTTCTATTCTCCTAGCCATGGCCCTAGTGATAGGGCCCTTGCTTGGGGAGAATGCATCATCTCCTCCCCCTTGGGAAGGATTTGACCTCAAATTTGATAGGTCCTCTTCTTCATCAGTACCTACAAAAGGGATCAAATCACAAACATTAAAGGTAGTACTGACACCATAGTCCTCAGGGAGATCTAATATGTATGCATTGTTGTTCACTCTCTTGAGGACTTGAAAGGGACCATCTCATCGAGGGCTAAGCTTGGACTTCCTTTGAGTAGGGAAGCGATCCTTCCTCAAATGAAGCCATACCCAATCCCCTTCATTGAAGATAATTTCTTTACTGCCCCTATTGGCTTTACTAGCATACTCCTTTAAATGATGTTCAATGTTGGCCTTTACCCTTTCATGTAATTTTTTAACAAAATCTGCTCTTACTATTCCTTCTTTGTGAACAGAATAAGGGAATGGTAAGGGTAAGATATCAAGAGGAGTGAGGGGGTTGAAGCCATAAACAACTTCAAAGGGAGAATGCTTGGTGGTCCTTTGAACTACCCGGTTGTATGCAAACTCAATATGGGGTAGGTATTCATCCCAAGACTTGTGATTTCCTCAAAGAAGTGTCCTAAGCATAGTAGATAGAGATCTATTTACTACCTTAGTCTGCCCATCAGTTTGGGGGTGACATGTGGTAGAAAATAAGAGTTTAGTTCCTAGCCTTGCCCACAATGTTTTCCAAAAGTGGCTAAGGAACTTCACATTTCTATCAGAGACTATGGATTGGGGAATTCCATGTAAACGGACAACTTCTTTAAAGAAAAGTCTCGCGATGTTGCTCGCATCATCTATCTTGTGGCATGGTATAAAGTGAGTCATTTTTTAAAATCTATCTACCACCACAAAGATAGAGTCTGCACCTCGTTGGGTTCGAGGCAGACCAAGGATAAAATCCATACTAATATCCAGCCAAGGTGCAAAAGGAGTAGATAAGGGTGTGTACAATCCATGAGCCATTGTCTTAGACTTAGCTTGCAAGCAAGCAATGCATCTACAACAATGTCTATAGACGTCTTTCTTCATGGGGCCAAAAGAATTTTTCTTGTAAAAGCAGAAGAGTTTTGTTAATTCCAAAATTCCCCATGAGTCCACCCTCATGGCTCTCTTTTGTCAATAGATTTCTCATAGATCCTTGGGGTACACAAAGTTTGCTACCTTTGAAAAGGTACCCCTCACTCACAAAGAACCCATTTTGGGTTTTACATGCAAATGTAGAGGCAACATAAATGGATCCAAAATCCTTATCAGAAAGATACATTTCTCTAATATTATCAAATCCAAGAATCTTTTCACTTAAGGTGGTGTAAAGGGTATGTCTACGAGACAAAGCATCAGCCACCACATTATGTTTTCATTTCTTGTATTTGATGATATAAGGGAAAGTCTCAAGAAATTCTACCCATTTAGCATGCCTTTTATTAAGCTTGCCTTGACCCTTCAAATACTTAAGTGACTCATGGTCACTATGAATGATGAACTCCCTGGGTACAAGATAATGTTCCCAAGTTTGAAGGGCTCTTATCAAACAGTAAAACTCTTTATCATAGGTGGGATAGTTTAAGGCGGCTCCATTTAGTTTTTCACTAAAATAAGCCACGAGATGACCACCTTGTAACAACACAGCTCCCACACCCACTCCCGATGCATCACACTCTAGCTCAAAATTTTTAGAAAAGTCAGGAAAAGCTAAAACTGGTGCATGGGTTAGTTTCTCTTTGATAAGTTCAAAGGCTTTTTGTTGTTTTTCACCCCAAAGGAAAGGAGTATCCTTCTTCACCAAATCATTGATTGGTGAGAAAAGTGTGGAGAAGTTAGGCACAAAGCGCCTGTAAAAGCTCGCGAGACCATGAAAACTCTTTATCTCAGTCGCACTTTTTAGGGTGGGCCATTCTTGGATGGCTTTGATTTTGTCGGGGTCCACTTGAACCCCATTTTTATTAACTATAAAACCTAAGAACACCATACTCTCCGCACAAAAATTACATTTTTCAAGATTTTCATAGAGTTGGTGTGACCTAAGAATGCAAAAGACGTGCCTAAGATGGCCTACATGTTCATCTAGGCTCTTACTATACACTAAGATGTCATCAAAGTAAACTACACAAAATTTTCCTAAGCAATCCCTAAGGACATGATTCATAAGCCTCATGAAGGTGCTTTGGGCATCGGTAAGCCCAAAGGGCATTACCAACCACTCATAAAGCCCAAACTTGGTCTTAAAAGCGGTTTTCCACTCATCACCTTCCTTGATACGGATTTGGTGATAACCACTCTTAAGATCAATTTTCGAAAATAATTGGGCCCCATGCAATTCATCAAGCATGTCATCAAGCCTAGGGATAGGGTGCCTATATTTGATGGTGATGTTACTGATTGCTCGATAATTAATGCACATCCTCCATTGGCCATTCTTCTTAGGCACCAACAAGACTGGCACAGCACAAGGGCTTAGGCTCTCTTGAACCCAACCTTTCTTTAATAGTTCTTGGACTTGAGATTCAATCTCCTTGGTCTCCATGGGATTAGTCCTATAAGCAGGCCTATTAGGCAGGCTAGCCCCAAGTACCAAGTCTATTTGGTGTTCTATACCCCTATTGGAGGAAGTCCTTTGGGAACTTCATTAGGGAATATATCACCAAACTCCTTTAAAAGCTCTTGAACCTTTTGAGGTAGGTTCTCATGTCCAAGTTCTATAGCAGTGCTAGAACTAGAAGGAAAAAAGTGGAGGGAGAAGAAATGGGGGATGCCTTTTTGCAAAGGAGGAGATAGAAAGGTCTGTTAGTTAAGGGGGCTTCCTTTAAATCCAATTTTGTCGCAAATAAACTCCCTTTACTAATGACTTTCTTGGAAGGGGGCACCAACTTCCATCTCAACCTCCTTACCCCTTTCAAGCTTTAGGGGTAAAACTTTGCTTTTTTTTTTCTCCTCATCTCTCTTATGTTTCATGATGAGTTGGTCCTCCGCCACTTGTGAAGGTGTTAGAGGACACAACTTAATGCGCTTATCCTTATGAGTGAGGATGATGTTATTGGAATGACCATGGTGTATGGCTTTCTTATCAAATTGTCATGGTCTTCCTAGCAAGATATAGCCAGCTTCCATTGGGACTATGTCACACAAGATCTCATCTTTATAAGACCCAATGGAAATTGGAACCTTGACTTGCTCATTGACCTCCATTTCCCCTTGCTCATTGAGCCATTGAAGTTTGTAAGGCTTAGGGTGGGGAAGTGGGGTCAAGGCTAGCTTTTCCACCAACCTTGAGCTACAACAATTACAGCATGACCCACTATCCACAATGAGAGAACATATTTTGTCATTTACTTTACAGCGAGTGTGAAATATGTTCTCCCTTTGAGATGAGGACACTTTCAAAGGTCGGCTTCCAAGAAGCCTTCTTATCATTAAGAGGTCTCCCTCACATGCATAAGCGGTTTCATATCAGATTGGTATGCATGAACCCCTTCTCCTTCGCTCTCACTAGAGGAGTGTGAGCTAGACTCACTACTATAAACATCTTGGGCCCTCATGATGATGTTTCTCTTAGTAGGGCATTGAGAGGCAATGTGGCCTCTCCCAAGACATTTAAAGCATTTGATACTACTAACTTTCTCATGAAAGTTAGTAGTAGGGGTTTTTTTCTCTACATGTGATGTCTTATGCTCTTTGAAGTGCTTGGGATGTTTCTCTTTGGGGTAACTCTTGAAAGAGTTCCCCTTAGGTTGGTCCCTTTTTACATAAGGTGGGTTATCCTTTTTAAAAGTTTTCCTTCTAAGTTGATTTTCCACATTGATGCAAAGTTGAACTAACTCATCAAGGGAATTGTATGAGAAGAGCTCCACCTTATCACGAATTTCGGGGCTCAACCCACACAAAAACCTTGCCATAGTGGCCTTGGGTTCCTCAATGATACCCGCCCTCAAGATAAGAAGTTCCATCTTTTGTCTATACTCTTCTATACTAAGGTTGGTTTGCCTTAGCCTTTGGAGTCTATCAAAAGATCTCTTTCATACCAAGAGGGGATATGCCTTCTTCTTAGAACACTTCTAAGATCATTCCAATATCTTATGGAAGGCATATTGGTGTGGATTCTCTCATTGGTTAACCCAACCCACCAATGCATGGCATACCCTTGGAAGCTAAGGGTTGCCATTGGAACCTTTCTTTCTTCTCTTACCTCATGGCAAGTGAAGAGTTGTTCTACCTTGATTTCCCAATCAAGGTAGGCTTCCACATCTTCCCTCCCATGAAATGGGGGGAGATCAATTTTGGGCTCCCTTGGAGGGGCCCCATTACTATGCATGGATGAATGGGAGTTTCTCCTAAGATGATTGTAGTATTCTTCCTCACTTTCACTCTTATGGGTATGTCTAGATGGGGAACCTAAGACTATCCCTTTCATTTTGTAATTCTCACCATTCCCATGCTTTCTTTTTTCTTCTTCTTTCTCTTTCCTTCTTTCTCTTTCTTTTCTTTCTCTCCTTTCTTCATCGTCTCTCCTTTCTTTTATTCTTCTCTCTTCCTTCTCTCTTTTTTCTCTCTTTTCTTCCTCTCTTTCTTTTATTTTTCTTTTCTGCTTGGACTCTTTTTCTCTCCTTTTTTCTTCTCTTCTCTCTTGTTCTTTTGCCATCCACTCCCTAAAGTCCATGTTTAAGTTTTCTAGAGTGTAATCTTTAGAAATATTTCTTTGGTTTACACTCTTGTTTGATGAATAACTATGAGCACTAGAGTGGGTGTGTGATGTCATTATGCTTGAATTTCTAAAAGGAAAAAGGTGGCTAAAAACTTTTCACAAACAAACACTCCTCTCTTTTTGTGTTTTCTTGCCTAAAATGGCTTGGTGAGTCTTTAGAACTCTTTAGCTTTCTAAGTGCTTTGAATAAGAAAAATAAAGCAAGAATTTTAAAGCAAAAATTCAAAAGAGAAGGCATATAAATCGAGCTCCTAAGGTGTTGAAGGAAGTGTACCACTTCTTCCTTCTTCACCTAATTTTCGAGAAACTAAAAAATTAACTAAATCTTATTACAACCAAAAGGAGGGCCTTAAGGACACTCAAACTCCCAACTACAAAATTAATACACTCAAATTAAATAAAAACTAAAGTCTTCAAAAAATGATTCTCCAAATGCTCCCTCAAATCAAAGTCCTCATAGTTAGGTGTGTTTTCTTTTGAGGTGATCCCTTAGGCTCTTACTCCAACCTTCCAAAATATGCTACAGTTGTGGTAAGCTCTTTTTTCAAGCTTTCTCCCAAAAGTGGCACTAACACACAAACCAAAGAAACCAAAAGTAGCAAGGGGAGGTGCGAATAGAAACTCAAAAAGCAATAAAAGATAACACAATCGAAAGGACACTTAACCAAATGGTAAGAGTATATAAGACAAACTAGAAAGATGATTTAAAAGACAAGAAACAACTAAAAGGTAAACAAAAGAAAGAGAGCACACAATGGAATACCTAAGAATGGCACTAGATTAAAGAGTAGAAAGACACAAATATCAAGTTCTAGTGTACCAAAAGTAATAAAATTTCTTTTAAGGTTCCAAGTTCAAGTTTAAGCACTTGCTAATTTTAGGTTAGGTACATCAAATGAATTTTTCAAACTTTCTTTTCTTTTGTTTGTTCTTTTTTTTTTTTTTTGAATCCTTAGTTGTTGTTTTTTTTTGTATTTTATTTTAGACTTTGTTCTCTTGTTTTTTTTTTAATATTTACTAGATGCACCTAAATTGATTGTGAATTTAGTGCTTAATAACAAAGAGTTATGCGCTTGGAACAATAAAGAAAATTAAAAGCAACAATTTAGGTACTACTAGAAATGACTTCAAAATGCAAAGTAGCTATAGATGTGTTAATGGTTTAGTAGTTTGGTTTGCCACTGGACTCAAGCTTTGTTAAGGTTTTAGTAATTTGTTGAACACAAATACTAAACTTATAGCTTAAGTGAAAGCACCCACAAACAAGAACTACCTTTACCACACAAATGAGCTACTTATTATACGTATAAGGAAAATAAAGACAAAGGGAATTGAGCAACTATTTTGGATTTGTTTTTTTAAGAATATGCTTGAAATTAAAAGCACATGAACCTCTAAAGAGACTTAGACATGAGGTATGACCCTTTATGTTGCTCAATTTAAGAAGTTTCAAAAGCTTTTTTGTAAAAACAAAAGAGGCTAAACTTAAAAGGAATTAATAGACAAAATGGGAAACTATAAACATGACTTATAGACAACTACACAAGAGTATAAAAGTGAAAAATAAAAGCTAAAAATAAGGCAAAAACAAGGCAACTAGGTGCAAGGAAATACAAGAATTTGGTCTAAATTTCTTGACCACAAGGTTGTGGAATTCACCACAACGGCATGGATTTTTAGCAAGAAATTCTCAAAACCAAAATTCAAGCAAGAAAGCACCCAACTCAAAGCTTAAGCGGAAATTAATGAATATGGGAGAGACGTAGATGCAAAGAAAAGAACAATATAAATTGCATCAAGCAAAAAATAAATGGCACAAATAAACTATAACTCAAAAAAATAAACTCAAGACATAAATGGAAATGATAAACAACAATGGAAAGCTAGAAAAAATTGGGGAAATTAAAGATAAAATAAAATAGGAAAACGGAAAGAAAAAATAAATGAGGTAGAAAGAGAGTTTAGACCTCTAGAACCAATGCTCTGATACCAAATTATGCATGCCTCCTTTGATCTTTTTCTAGAGGTTTTCTTCTTTGGTGAAATGGTTTATGGAAAGGTAATAAGTGAGGTGGTTTTAGGCGCCACTTAAGGTAAGATAAGCCTAAGACGGAAAGTTTGCCACAAGGGATGGAACCCTTGATAAAAACCTAAGGAATTCTCAAAGAGAGAAGGGTGGACACTAAGAGAATTTTGGCCAACTCAAGGTTTTTCCATTCAATCAACTGTAAAAAATACAAGAGTGTGAAGGAGCACCTTTTTATAGAGGGAGTTAACCTCTTGGACAAGTCATGAAGGAAATGAAGGGCTAGGATTAAAAGGAGTCATCCAAGGGAGGAGGATTGAAGCCCAAAGTCCAATCAATACCCTCCTTTAGATGAGAATTGGTGCCCAAGCTACCTCATCCAAGGGCCAAGCTTACTCTTTTATTAGTTTTGGGTTTTATTTAGGAAAAGAGGGTGTATTTATCAAACTACCCCCTTATTTCCTAAATAAAGGCCCAAAAGCTAATCTTACCCTTCTTATTACTAAGACACCTCCTAGAAAATTAAATGGACTAATACATGTCCAAAATAAAATCCTAGATTCCTAAAAGAAAAATTACAAGTAAATAAGTCATGGCTTGCATAACTTGATGGTCATATGGAGGTGAGATCTTCCTCCCTTTTGATGCATTCTCCCCAAGCAAGGGCCCTATCACTAGGGCCATGGCTAGGAGAATAGAATAAGACATGTCTAGAGTAGAAGGAGGAAGATCTCACCTCCATATAACCATCAAGTTATGCAAGTCATGACTTATTTACTTGTAATTTTTATTTAGGAACCTAGGATTTTATTTTGGACATGTATTAGTCCATTTATGTTTCTAGGAGGTGTCTTAGTAATAAGAAGGGGTAAGATTAGCTTTTGGGCCTTTATTTAGGAAATAAGGGGGTAGTTTGATAAATACATCATCTTTTCCTAAATAAAACCCAAAACTAATAAAGGAGTAATCTTGGCCCTTGGATGAGGTAGCTTGGGCACCAATTCTCATCTAAAGGAGGGGATTCATTGGACTTTGGGCTTCAATCCTCCTCCCTTGGATGACTCTTTTTAATCCTAGCCCTTCCTTTCCTTCTTGACTTGTCCAAGAGGTTAGCTCCCTCTATAAAAAAGTGCTGCTTTACACTCTTGTATTTTTTCACACTTTATTGAATGGAAAAACCTTGAGTTGGCCAAAATTCTCTTAGTGTCCACCCTTCTTCTCTCTTTGAGAATTCCTTAGGTTTTTATCAAGGGTTCCATCCCTTGTGGCAAACTTTCCCTCTTAGGCTTATCTTACCTTAAGTGGCGCCTAAAACCACCTCACTTCTTACCTCTCCACAAATCATTTCACCAAAAAAGAAAATCTCTAGAAAAATATCAAGGGAGGCATGCATCAGATCTTAAATTTTTGTCAAGTCACATAGGGAAGAATTGGCTAAGGCAATTGAACATTGTTTGAATAGTTAGGGGTTGACTCGTGTCCTTTCACTGACAATGGATAATGACACCTCAAACGATGTTGCAGTCGAATATCTAAAAAAAAGTTAATGTCTTGGCACCGTTTGCCTTTGAATGGGGATTATCTTCACATGCGTTGTTGTGCCTATGTTATTAGTGAAATTCGTGGTGCTGTCAAATATGTCAGATCTTCCCCTTCTTGGTTGGCTGCATTCAAGGAATGTGTTAAGCATGAAAATATTGAATATAAAGGTCTAGTCAGCTTAGATGTGGAAACCAGATGGAATTCGACTTATTTAATGTTGGAGGCTGCATTAAAGCATCAGAGGGCATTTGAAGAACTTGAACTAATAGATAGAAAATACACTAATGAGTTAACCAAGAAAGGGGATGGTGTTCCTCAATGTAGTGATTGGGAACATACGCATTCAATCTTGCCATTCTTGAAGTTATTTTACGAGGCCACGATAAAAATGTCAGGTTCAACTTATGTGACTAGCCCTATGTACATGTTTGAGGCGTTTGGGATTGGAAGGAAATCAATCAAATGACTACTAACATGAATCCAAGTGTAAAAAAAATGGCTAAAAGCATGAAGACAAAACATGATAAGTATTGCGGAAATCTTGATAAGCTAAATATGCTATTAATGATTGCTCTTGTATTACATCCAAGATACAAATTGAAATTCACAAATTGGCTAATTTCTCAAAGCTTTCATGGTGATCCGGTATCTAATTTGAAAGATAAAGTGAAATAGAGTTCGATATTACTTTCTGAAGAATACAATGGTGGTAACAACAATGAGTTTGAAGCTAACTCACACGAGGCTCAACTAAGTGAAGGAGGTGTTAATGATCCTTATGGCTAATACCAATGTTTTGAATCAAACGAGTCTAATAAATCTAAATTAGATAAATATCTAGATGAGGCTTTAGAGAAGAGTCAAGGAGAATTGGATGTTTTGACTTGGTGAAAGCTTAACTCGGGTTGATTTCCAATTCTTGCGAACATGGCAAGAGATGTGCTTGCTATACATGTATCAACTGTGGCATCTAAATCTGCCTTTAGTAGTGGAGGAAGAGTTCTTAGTCCACATCGTAGTTCTCTTACTCCACAGATGGTGGAAGCGCTTGTTTGCACACAAGATTGGCCAAAAGGAGCATAATCACCATTGACTCCAAATGAAATTGAGGAGTTTCAAGAGCTTGAGAAAGTTGAAGATGGTAACAAGAATTGTTTTATGCTTATTATTTTATTATGTACATTCTATAATATGAATGATAATTATTTTTTTTTCATGTTGCAGAAACTGTTGCCTCACTGTTAGTGGATGTTACTTATTCAGCCTCATCTATTACGCTTGATGATGATTGAAGAATAGAAAATGCTTATTTGCAATTTTTAGTGGTTAAATGTTTAATAGTTTCATTTTAATCTTATAATTCATGTTTAAGATCTCTGTTTGTTGTACCTTGTGAGTTATACTAGTTTGTTTATGGATTATGGAAACCTATACTTATAAGTGGTTAAGTGTTTATTTGCAGTAGCAACTTTGGTACTGTATTATTATTGGACCTCTATGAACTTCTATTTCCTTGAAGGGTGTTACTTTGTCTTTGTAAATGATCTTTTTGGTGATCTTCCACAGGTTTCTTGAATTGTGAATTTAACTTTCAATTATTGAAAGTGTTTTTTACTGCACAAAACTATTTTTTTTTATTGCATAAAACTATTTTTTTTGCTGCATAAAACTAGTTTTTTTACTACACAAAATTGGTGTTTTTCACTGCATAAAACTGGTTTTTAATACTGCATAAAACTGGTGTCTTTTATTACATAAAATTGGTTTTTTATACTGCATAAAACTGGTGTCTTTTATTGCATAAAACTGGTTTTTTTTACTGCATAAAACTCATTTAAGGAGCATCATAGGAGAACCACACTGTTGTGGCCATGTCCACACAACTGTGGAAAATCTAGTACCTAAAAAAAACCAGTTCAAAACTGATTTAATTTAGAATTGTTTTGAACTAGTTCTAAACTAGTTCAAAATTGGTTTTTTAAAATCAGTTCAGTTCTGAACTAGTTCTTTAAAACAACTCGATTCGGTTCAGTTCGGTTGTTTAAAAAACCCTTTTTGCACACCCCTACAACTAATTGAAGGTATTTTTCTTCGCCTTCCATCTCACTCCTATGTGAACTTTCGGTTGATACTTATATCTTCTTGCCGACTTGAATTGGCATCTTAAAGAAAGAGAAATAGAACAAACGTAGAGAGGAAACAAAAAAATTAACAAGGCACACTACCAGCAAAGGAAAGGTACCTATGCTTCCAAACCGCCAATTTCTTGTTAATCTTACTCATCCCAGGCTCCCAAGTTTTCACCTTCGTAAGGTTGGCAGTTTAATACTTTAATTAGCATAAAAATTGAGTGACCTTTTGTGTTGAAGTCACGAGACTCACAAGGGGATTAGATGACAAATTGAGACTTTGTGATTTTTAAACAGTGTTTAATTGGTGTACACTGTTAGTATAAAGATCAATCACAACCCTTCATTCATGGTAAATTTGTTGACTTTATTAATTAGTATTTTAAAAGTCACATAAAATGAAAAGTTATCATTGAACGTCAGTGTAAAAATCCTTTACACTAACAGTGTATACCAATTAAACTCTTTTAAATATCCTAATATGATAATTAATGAGATTAAAAATCATTAAAATGTTAATTATAGTATTGAAATATATGTTTAAAAAATGCATATTGTGTTATTTTTTAATCGTAAATATCTTTAAATTATTAAATCTAAATTGATAAAAAAAACTATTTTGAATAATAAGATAAAACATATAAATTAAATTAAAATAAACATTTTAAAAAATAAGAAATCAAATTAGAAATAAATAAAACAAAGAACTAACGTAAAATTTAACATTAAATAAACATAAGATCTATAAACTATATATAATTTATTGTTAAGATTCTGCAACAGGAAAAAAAAAACACCATTAGATAGATGCTGACTGTAAATATTGACATGTACTGTATCAATAAATTATCAATACAGAACAGACAAACTTGAGAAGAGTAATAAGCGGAGCAAATTAAGGGATTGGAATGGGAAGAAATTGTCTCTGCAATATTTGACATGTGCAATAAGAAACAAACAGAAAGTTGTGTGAGTTTTAGAAAATAATATTTTCTGTTTTTATTTTTTTTTCATTTTCAAGGTTTTAATATTTAAAAAATTAAATGTTTTTTTTATTTGATATTTTCTATTTTTAAAAGATAATATTGTTTAATTTAATTAATTTTAGCAAAAATAATATAAATTATTTTTATATATAGTTTAAAATATATTTATATATTATTTTTTTTATATAATTACAATGTTGTTATTAAGTTTTAATATAATGTTAATTTTTTAAAACAACTTTTTTTTATTCTGTTTTTCAGTTATTTTTTGAAAATATTTTCTAAATTATAATCAAACATATTTTTACTATTATTTTCTATTTTCTCTGAAAATAAAAATGAAAAAAACTAATGTCACCTTAATTTTCCATATGTTATAGTAATTGGTGCAATAAGAAATGTGACATGAAATTGTATGTTAGGAGTCTTTCATTGAATATTTCATTCTACTTTATGTGATACTTTAAGTTTTGGAGTTCTACCATCTAATAGACTAATTTTTTAGATTATACTCTCTTGTGTTTAAGTCTTGACAATTAGTACTTGATTGATAGTTGAATTATAGAAAGAGTTACTATGATGTGGTACATAAACCTTAAGCTCTTCCACAGAGAATAAAAATAATCAAGCAAAAGGCCAAAGCTCATGCATGCTTTGATACGTACTTTTGGTTCCCCACAAGCAACATTCCTACTCCATGAACAACGACATTAAA
The DNA here is from genome assembly GCA_037954015.1 of Psophocarpus tetragonolobus. NCBI lineage: Eukaryota > Viridiplantae > Streptophyta > Magnoliopsida > Fabales > Fabaceae > Psophocarpus > Psophocarpus tetragonolobus. The sequence continues at coordinate 31,858,557 of CM075690.1, read as the reverse complement.
CGTACAGCATATTTGAATACTAACTCATCCTAGAGAAAAAGTAAAATCAATTATCTCTAACTCTTGAATATTGAGAGAACAAACTAGTAATAACAGCAGTAGAATTTAGATTTTGAAGAAATAAAAAGACATGGTCACACAAGCACATCTTAATTAACCAGCACAAGGATACACAAACTGAGTCGAATTTAAATAGACCAGCAGCCTCAACTAATAAAGCAAACCAACCCCATGAGGATTTTTTTATTTAGATGCAACAAAGAAACAGAAACGACAGATGATCCCCGGAGGCAGCATACAGTGATTATTATATATTTTACTTAGAACTTGAGCAGCGGTACACGCTCTATCTTGATGTCCTTAATTGTGACAGGCCTTTTCCCATATTTCGGACACAGTGTGACAGTAATACTCTCATCGTTTGTGGCGTCCAAGTCTTGTAGCAGATTGTTTAATGGAATTCTGAAAGAAGAACTGCTCACCTTGGTTTGGTTTAGATGATGAGGCAAAGTCACAAAGCTTCCACCAAACTCCGCATCCTGAGGTCCTATATCATCATCACCTTCATCGTTGACCCATACATCGACCCTCACACGTTGACCCTTATCATAATCAAGCTCTATAACTAACACCTCCCTTTCTAGCAGGTTTGCCCCCACCTTTGGCCTGTTGACAGTTGTACGTAAAATGGAATCCAAAGTGAGAGGGAATTGTAATGTCGGCAAAGTTTTCGTGACTTTGAAAGCTTGTTTTGGAGCAGCACGAGAAAGAGATTTTCGTTTAATAAGGCCACCAGCGTTCAACCATGGAAGATCAGCACGTTGGTAATCATACCCCAGCCGTGTGGAATCCAGACAATCTTTGACTTTTACGCGCACATAGTTCTTGTTCTCATCATAGAAGAAAAAACTAGTTTCTAAATAATCTTGATCAGTGAAATTGCTCCTTGGTCCTCCTGGTAGTTGTGTTGTCCATACGTTCCACAGCCTATCCACATTTGAATGGTGACAATAGAAAATGGGGTCTCTTGCTGCCGAATACAATATCCCCATATTCTCACCATTAGATTTAGGGTTTGTAGCTGGATTTACACCAGTCCACATATGGATAGTATTGTGTACAGTTTCTAGAGAGCCAAATGATGTGTGAGGATTAGCTCCAGCATGGTAAGGTGCTCCGAAGAAATCGCTTTGGTCAGTTTTTAGCAGAAATTCCCTATGCAGCGTTGCCAGGTTATCGTTGATTTGCTTTATTGTTGGATTCACGTGCGGGTTGTCCTCCTTATCGAAATCAAAATTTAGATCCATAAAAGCAGCTAGATGACGAGAATCCCTAAGAGGGTCGTAAAGAGGTGAAGTGGTGTCTGTTGTGAAAATGGAAGGCATTCTCATGCCATTAGGATGGTCCCAGTTCCAATATGGGAGAGCAAAGGTTGGATCACCAATCAAGCTCCCCAAGATTCTCTCAAAGAAATAGAGATACCAACGGTGGAAAGGGACAAAGAGCCAGGATTCGTGAACATCGATGTCTTTGTCAGGGAAGCCTTTTTGTTTGTAGCCACCAGCACAGTAGGCACAATGAACTGCGGCTTGTTGCTTGAAACTGCGAGGGTCGTCATCTGGAAGAGCCTTCATGCGCCTAATAGCTTCCTTGTACTTGGCAATGTACTCGTCATCCACCAAATGAGCAGCTTTTCTAATTCGAAACTGGGTATTATTACTTGAAGGGATGACGTAGTCTGTGAAGGGGGCTGGTGGGCAACATTCTATCTTAAATGTACCATTTTCAGGAGTTACCACCGTTGATGTGACACAGTTAGTTGGGTCAGGAGGGGACAACGGAGCCCCAAGGGCTGGAAGGCCGCTACTAAGTGAAGTAGCACCGTAAAGTCCTCCAAGTCCGATCAGAATGTCCCTTCTGTTTGTGTCACCACTGCATGCAACTCTCGAAGCATGATGGCGTTTTGGTTTGGTACGTTGGCGTGCTATTTGAAATGGAGGAAACAAGGAAGAAGAGGAAGCACAAATGGGAAGGGATTGAGGTGCAGACAAATTCAGGAGGGATGATATAGAAGCCATGGCTAATTAGTGATTGCCTATCAGAATATCTAAATCGATGACCTTTTTATAGTGAAGTTTGAGTGAGCAAATGTGAGCAGATGAAGTTTTACGTGGAGTGCGTTAGTGCATCCCGAATTCAGGAACGGATCTACTGTCAAGGAAGGTGACAATTACTAAAATTTATCTTTTTCTATTCTACTGCCAAGGTAGGTGACAATCGTCCCACCAAGCATGCACTTACAATATATTTTTTTATTTATCATATTATTACTGATATAATTAAGAGGTATTATTATTTAAAAAAAATGTAGTCACCAAAAATTATGGTTTTCTTTATTAATAATATAGAAAATATTTTTTTTTAAAATAACATAAATTATAGAACAATCATGTATGTTTGATATAATTTTTTTTAAAGTATTTTTTTTCTAAAGTTATAAAGTAGATTTAGTAGTAAAATTCATATATAAAAAGATGACAAAAGAAAGATTATAAGTTCAAATTCTTTCACTAATATATTAACATTTGCCTATAAGTTAAAATTTCTTCACTAATATATTAATACGTGTAAAATTGAAAATAAACTGAGTACTAAAAGAGTAGATTTCCTTTATATATCTTAATGTTTTATAGATTTATATATGTTATACATATAGATATAAATAATTTTTAACATTATAAATAATAGAACAGTTATATATGTTGAATATAAATATTTTAAAGTAGTTTGTTTTCTAAGGTTATAATGTTGGTATAATGATAAAATTTACAAATAAGGAGATATGGAGGGAGATTTGATATGTTCAAACTCCTCCACTAACAAATAAATATTTACTTATAAAAAATATAACTTTTAGTTTTTTTTCAAATAACTAGCTATTGAAAAAGTTAATAAAAAAAATTGGAAACAAAATATATGCATGTGAATTTCTTTTCTAATGTTATAGATAATATATTATAAACTAATATTTCATCGGAAGACATGTAATTTTTATAGCAAGTCCCATCCCTATTATATATTAATATTTTCATTCAAGTTCACATTTAATTTTCCTTAAAACTTGCCTCGGCTTTTGATAAAATTACCATTAAATTTTTCTATTATGAAGGTGCATTTTTTACTCAAAATTTCAATATTTTTTATATTCATTAAAAATAGTATAATCCTTTTTAGCATATTTTTTAAGTTTCAGTAAATTTTTTTTATTTTGCTCAAAACAAATATAACGAATTCCCAATCACACCCATTATCCTTCATGCATTTATTTTTGTTATTTTAGCTAGTTTGTAATTCTTTTACTATTTAAAAGTTTTTTTGACTAATCAATAACAAGTTTTTTTTAGTAACTTCTAACGTTTTTTCAAAATATTACTTTAAGTAACATATTTAAAAAATATATTTTTTAGTTTTTAACTTTTTATATTTATTTATTTTTTAAAAAAATTATTAGATTTTGTTTTTAATTTTTTTATATAAGATAAAAATTTGTTATGTTATTTTATTATGTCATTTTAGTTTTTCAACTAATTTTTCATTTTATTATACCAAACATAGCCTCTAATATTTTTTTTTTACTGGTTGAACATCTTTTTTAACTATTTGATAACTAAGATTTTTTATGTAATTTTTAGGTATTATTTTAAGAGTTTAATTGGTATATACTGTCAATGTAAATATTTTTTAATTGACAGTTAATCATGATCCTTCATTCATGGTAAATTACATTATATACCAATTATACTCTAATTTTAATAAGTTTTTTAAAAATTTAACTTTATCTTTTTACTTTTATGTTTATTTATTTTTCTAAAATATTTATTAGGTTTTCTTTCTAATGTTTTTTATATGTGGTAAGAATTTATTATATTTTTATTTATTTTATTTACCTTTTCAACTAATCTAACAAATAGTTTTACTAAGTATTTACCATTACAGTAAATTAATTTAATAATATATTTTTAACTATTAACTAATTTTCTAACTTTCAATTAACTTTTTTTTAACTAAATTTTCGAATTTTGTAAAAAGATACTCCAAACAATATATCTTTGATCGATAAATTTGGCCTTTGGGCTATTTAATGTTTTTTCATCTCAATATCTTTGATCATTAAATTTGCCCACTCGGGCTATTTTGGGTCACGAAAAAATTACATTCATCTCTCTAAAGTTTTTATAAATGATTAAGATTTATCCAAATTATACTAATTTATATTAATACTATTTCAGTAGGAACATTGGCGACAAATACCATGGTCAGAAAATAAATGGAAATAAAAAATAAATTTTAAAAGTGTTTTTTTTTTTGGGTTACAACAAATTGCACTCATATTTCTGACATATTTATAAATAATACTTACTTGCTTTAGTTTTTAAATAGATATTCTCTTTTTCTTGTATTTATATTAAAAGTTTTATTCATATATCTTGTTTAATTGAATTAATTAGAAAAATAATATATGTGACAAAATCAATCGAGTTAATTAGTTCAACCTAAATGATATAATAAAATATAGATTTGAACTTTAAATTTGGAATATAAATCGATTGCGAGCTTTTTTTTTTAGCCTAAAAAATAAGCCAAAAGTCATAATTAAAATTAGAGGTTTTATATTAAAGAGTTTACACAGACTAATTAAATTCGAACATTTATGCCTAATCCCTATAACTCACAACTCACATTGAATCAGATTTTTTTTTTTTTTTTGTGTGTGTGAAAACACGTTGAATCAGATAGTTCCTTTTATCATTTAAACAAATGCTTTTTTATTGGTGGGTGTTTTTTAAAAATTAGAAAGATGTCAATGTCAAGTGTTAACTAGGAAAGACTTTGAAAGAGGTAAGTGTATAATGTTTTCTTTGGTAACTAATAATAAATGTGAAAGAACTTTATTACAAGTTTGGTGGCAACTTCTAAAAGAAAAAAAAATTGTTATGAGTGAAGGGATTCCTTCTCCCTCACGTGGATTTAAAAAATATTATAATTTTTTGTATTTATTCTTTTTTTGTTTCGTACCATGCACTTGAAAGATTATTTCTAAAATTATAAATTTGGATCTATTTTGTATGTATAGAAGAAACAACTTAGCGGTCCATTTTTTTTAAATAGAAAAAAAAGAATATTATCGTAAGTGTTGATACGTTTTATAAATGTTAATATTATTGATGAGTGCAATTTATTTACGAAAAAAACTTATAACTCTAGAATCCACCATTATGCAGGGTATATTACACATAAGTTGTTCAATTATTGATCACAGCACTGAACATATTATGTACGAATAATATGAATGCTAGTAAAATATTATGAAAAACCACTTTTCGCATTTTATAATCATGTACATTTAAATGTTGATTTCTACGTCATTTTTTTAAGTCTACAAGTTACTGTGAGTTTATCTATTTTTTATTTATTTTTAAATTGATTTATCTTGCTTTATATTTTTTAAATATTAGTTTTTTATTTTGTATTTTAAATGTTAAACTTTTTTCTTTTACGTGTTAGTATTATTTTTCTTTATCTTATTAGTTGTAAATTTGTTATTAATTATGCCGGAGTAACTTGTTGAGTCTGTCACCACAGAAAGAATCCTAAATTTCTCTAACTTCAAAGAGCATTGATTAGCATTCCATGTATTACATGCTCTGGAAGATATTTGCTAGTGTTTTACTATATTTAACAAGACCTTTTAGTTAGTTTGTAGTTTTTTTACTATTTGGAAGTTTGTTTGACTAATCAATAAACAGGATTTTTTCATTAACTTCTAATGTTTTTTAAGTGTTACTTTAAGTAACATATTTTAAAAAGCTAGTTTTTTGCTTCTAATTTATTATTTTTTAAAAAATATTTATTAGATGTGCTCCTTAATTTTTTTATATAAAGTAAGAATATGTTATATTGTTTTATTATGTCATTTTATATTTTCAGTTGTTTCAACATATAATTTTATCAAATATTTATTATTTAATAAGTTAATTTAAGAACTTTCCATTATTAGCTAGTTTCCTAATTTTCAATTAGTTTTTCAATTAACTTTTCAGTTTGCTATACTTAACATAGCCTCTAGTTTCTTTTTTTTAAACTAGTTGAACATTTTTTTTTACTATTTGGTAAACAAGATGTTTAAGTAATTTTTAGTATTTTTAATAAGTTTTTAAAATGTTAACTTTAACTTTTATGTTTGTTTATTTTTATGAATATTTATTAGAATTTCTTTCTAATATTTTTTACATAAGGTAAGAATTTATTATATTTGTATTTATTTTTTTTACCTTTTCATTAATTCTACCAGATAATTTTCCTGAATATTTAGGATTCAATATACTAATTTAACAATTTTTAACTAGTAACTAGTTTTCTAACTTTTAATTAAATTTTTAACCAACTTTTGAAATTTTGTAAAAATACTCCAAACAATATCTTTGATCAATAAATTTGGCCATTCCGGCGATTTAATGTTTTTTCATCTCAGTATCTTTGATCAATCAATTTGGCCACTCAAACTACTTAATGAATTAATGTTTTTCCAAAGGAAGTCAGCAAAATCTTGAATGAAGTCTTTTTACTAACTATGAACCACATCATCTAATTTTAAAGGAAGTGAGCCAAATCTGAACCTTCATTCTTCTACACAATACACATTATTTTATTTAATTATTTTTTTCAATGTCCATTCATTTTATATTTTTTTATTTTGTTTGTTGATCTGTAAAATAATATTATATAGTAAATTCACTACAACTCTTCCTGCATTTAAGTCCTGCACCTAACAATGATAATGAAAGAAAGATAGGACAGCAACTTGATAGTACCATATTTATGTGATCCAGCACGACCAGACGTTACAAATAAAATTTTGATAATTGTGAATGGAATGTTGCTATAAAATAGTTTTGCATTGTTATTTAAAAATTATTTATTATTATATCATTTTTAAAAAGTTTATTAATAAATTCATTAAGGGTTGAAATCAAATTATTGGGTAAAACTTTTTATAATATAAGTTTTTTTCTTGTTCCATAAATATAATATTTATTATTATATGAATTTTTATCATACATTAATATTTAGTAAAAAGGCATAATTAATACTCTTATACATTATCTAAAAAAGCAAAATACCATACTAATAATCTAATTATAATGTATAGCTAATAATTCATCTTACCATTTGCAGAATTTCTGTTGTACCAAAGTTTTAAGTTTACTACTATATTTTTAAAATTACTTTTTGGTTACCTACTTTTTAAAAATTTATATTTATATGTTACATTATTATTACAAGAAAAATACTAATTACCAACCGTCATAATTTGTAGGTAATAGTCAAAATTCATCAGTAATTTACATTTTTTGACGGATTTTCAACGAATAAAATTTCTTCAGGAATTTGCTTGTAGGTAAATATTGTCGACAGATTTTTATCTTTCGCCAATAATTACCCACAAAATTATATGTTGAAGTTTTTGTCAATAATTACTCACGAATATATATATATATATATATGTATATGTATATATATATATATATGTATGTAGATAATTACTAATAAAATTATTCATCAATAATTACCTATACAATTATCTATTGGTAATTAACTACGAATAAAATCCGCCGATAATTACCTACGGCTAAACTTTTCGTAGGTAATTATTGGCAGACATCATCCATCAATAATTACCTATAAATAATTTTTTTAATATTAAAAAATATTTTTGACCAACTTATAAAACTTGTAAAATATATTTTGGACCTATTTATAAAGCTTTTAATATTAAACATAATAATCAAAATATTATATTAAATAAAAAACAATATTATAAATTATTTTCAAATTCTAAAATGATGTATTTAACAACAAGTTTTATTAACAATCTAAAAACATACTAAAAAGGTAAATATAACTAATATTAAATGTTAAATATGATAATTTTTATACAATTTAATGATCTTCATAATCTAGTAAGTTTTTGTTCCATTGTTGGTAATCGTTCTATTCCTAGTCATCTTTTTATTGTTACGCATTAACTTGCAAATTATTCTATTGGTTATCTCTCTATTGCGACACTTGTTCAAATTTATTTTGTGTTGTCCATAATAGTATGGTATTACACCAGCAAACATTTGGTGAAACTCCTCCCTTTGTTGATGAAGAGATTGTTGAAATTTCTTCCTTTGTAAGTGAATAAGCTCTTCACTTTTAGAAAGTCGTTGTTTCAGCATGTTAATCTTCTCAGCATCTTCAGAGCTACTACATGTTTTTTATTTTATGTATAATGTTGTCATCCCCAACATGATAATAACAAGCTAACTCTCCAACAACATATACTTGTATTTTTTTTGTCGTCATCTGCAACTTCAATCCAACATCGGGTTCTAAGACTCTCCTCTAAGACAGGATTAAGAGAACTAGTACTGAAGGAAAGAAATTAAGTATTTATAATATATAGGTTGTAGGTTTAACCAATCTATTAAAGATAAAAATTAGTGTTCTCATTTTTTCCCCTTTTTTATCACCACAATTTCAATTGTTAACAAGTTTTTATCAATTTTGATGCATAATTCATCTTTAATTTGCATCGTTATATTACTATTTAGATTATGATTGATTTTTCAAAATCTTCTTTTTAGATTTCAAAATGTTTTGGTATGAATAAAATATTTGTTTCTTTATTTTTTGAAATCTTCAATATTATTCTTTTCTTTTTATGTCTTTTTAATATTTTTTGTCTACTTAATTTTTAAGTTTTTTTTTCTTCAAAATTTTGGCAATTTATTTTAAAATAAAAATATTCAACCTCTCAATTTTATAAATCTAGTTATAAAAAGATATTATCTTGACATGACCTAAAATCTCTCAAATAAGGTTGAAAATTATATTTTAGTCAAATATTTTTTATCTAAAAACAGAATGAATAAAAATTATATTTATTTCAAATCATATAAAATTATGTTAAAAATATTATATGTAGTGTAAGTTATAAAAAAAATATTTACATGTATCTGATCATTACATAAAATATCACGTTTTCTTCGTACACAAGATGCAAACCAAACATGTTGCTTTTGGATACCAAGTTCAATATCATTCAAAACAAAAACTTGTTGGTTGTTAAACGTTATCTAATAAGGAAAAAAAAGTATTAAAATCTATGAATACAACAAATGCAAAATGTGAACTCATAAAATATAATTATATATATATATATATATAATTTTAAATTTATTTTATAATTAAAAATATGTAATAGAAATTTTTTATAACAATAAATGTAGTATATTACTATAAAATAAAAACATTATTTAATTAGTAAAATTCATAAAATAAAAAAAATGGTCAATTTTGACGTACAAAATGTACCTAGGTCAAATTGCAGGGTTAAAAATTAATAAGCTTAAAAAATAACAATTCAAAAAAATTAATTGATTCAATTTGACCAAATTTCATGCTTTGTTCTGATGAGTAGTTATCACATTTTTCAACTCTGATTAGTTAAGTAAGTTTCTCTACAAACACTTTTAAAAGACATAAATACAAAAAAGTAAAAAATACACTTTTATAAAATATTTGAAATTTTTTTACAACTAATTTTTACACTCTATATCAGATACTTTAAATTTTATTAGCTTGTAAAAAAACTATTCACATTATTTTAAAACAATATCGTATTATTATATATTAATAAATATAAAAAATTTATTTTTAATATTTATATTTTCTAACTTTAAAATTACCCTTGATTATCCATCGGTAAACTCCCTACAACTTTTTCATCATTATAATATCGTCGATAATAATTATTGTATGATAAATATTATATTCGTCGATAATAATTTTTTTTGACAAATGCATAATATACAGAAAATATGTCGATAATTTTGTATGCAAATTTACCCACAAATATTTTTCTATTTATAAAATTCTATCAGAAAATATAATTTTTCGACAAATTCATTAAATTTATTGATAATGTAAATTTTCTGACGAATTTAAATCCATAAATAAAAATCTGTCGATATTTTATTGTAGTTGCTCAACTTTACAGTGTTGTTAGTTGCTCTGTTGTTATGTCTGAATGTTGTAAGTTTTCTTTTAATTATTAATTTATGTACCTAACTATAAAACTTTTAAAACACGTGATAATATACTCATGAATTATATTTATAAAACGCATCAACACTTGCGATAATATTTTAAAAAAAATGGACCGCTATGTTGTTTCTTCTGTACTACAAAATTCTAATTTTAGAAATCTTTCACGTGCATGGTTAGGAAAGAAAAAATAATAAATACAAAAAAGTTATAATAGTTTTTAAATTTAATCAAACTTAATAACATTGGTTATATTTTATAAAAAATGAAATTACTCACATTAATGTTATTTATTATTAAGATATTTGTTGTTTTGATATCAGATGTCTCGATGGTAAGACAAATTAGTATAAGGATTAATCTTCGAGTTGTCAAAAAAAATTTGCATATATCAGGCATGTATAACCCAAATTTATTAATTATATGAAAAAATATATTATATAGAAAGTTGTATGTGTAATAATGCTTATGTATTATTTACCTTCCAATTAAACTAAATCGAGGGTATTTTAATTTCCGATTAATGGAAGTTTTTTAAACACTATTCTCTCTCGACTATAATATAATATTATATATATAAACATGAAGTAATAATCATTAATTTTATGATAATTAATAAAATTAGTTATCATTATTTTATTTTATTTATCACAAATAAAACTTAAAGCTTTCTAATATAATTAGTTGAGATTTGATATTATCATTATAAAATTGTCTGAAGTATATAGATTGACCTATCACAAGTTGTCAATGTTGAGATGAGTGATCCATTAGGTGGATTGAAAAAAACAAATTCAGTCTAACTCATTGTAAGTTGAGCAATTAGGAGAATTGACTCATTAATTTGGAAAAACAAATCTTAAATAAAAATATTTTTTATAAAAGTATTCAAATATTAATACTAATATTAAAGTATCTAATACTCTCCTCCATGAAGGTATAAACAAATCCTAAATAGAATTATTAAGAAAAAAAAGTCTAAATTAACAAATAAAGCAACATCTAAGTCTAAAACCATCATCTAAATCTCCTAGCTTCATATATAATTGCAAATACTAAAAATAGAAAATCTAAGAGTGTGCTTGAAAAATATTATAATATACTTTTTTACATTATAAGTTAGGCTAATTAAATGTTTCTTTTCTCCATTATGCTTTAGTATTTTTTTCATTTTTGTGGATTAAGTTTCAAAAATTTCATTAAGGTCATTTATGTTTTCAAAATTTTCATTTTAGTCTATTATTTTCTCCATTATTTTTTATAGCTTTAAAATTTTGAAACAATTAAATTAATACAGTAGCAGTTAAAAATTATCACCATATTTATGTTAATCTTATTAATATTCTCCAAGCACACCCCTATCACTTCCTACTACATATTCATCTTGAACATCACAGCAACCATAATTACATACAATAATTGTATATATGACTTAAGAGAACATGTATAGAGGTAAAGTCCCATATGGATCAAGTTGGGAGTGAAAAAAAATTGTATATATTATTTTATAAAGAGGCGAAATGAAAATTTCAAAAATTGAACCAAGTAAAACTTTTTAAATTCACTGTACCAAACAAAAAAATACTAAAACATAATTTATCAAAATTAACCTTTAGCCTTTGAAAACTAATATAAATGTCTAGAAATTCAGCTTAAATTTAGAAAAATATATTTAAAAAATTATGTTGATTTTGAAAAGCTGAAAATCTGTAGTTTATAATTATTTTTTCAATAACTTGTCTTTTTAGCAGTTTTCATACTCTTTAACACTGTAAAAGTTGATTTTGTTGGAAAAAAAAAGATTAACTATTTTCAAATTAATCACTTTTATGCAAACTTATCCCAGCAAAAAATAAATTCAATTATAATCAATTTTAAAATAACTAATTATATATATTATTGATTATCGAAAACAATTGAATCTTATCATTTTTTTCTTAAAATACACTCTTAAGTTTAAATCCATGGTCCGAATTCAATAACAATTATGTTTTTTATTTGAAACTATTTATAAAAGTGTTTTATAAAGTTATTTCTTTTGCATTTTTAAAAAATAAATTCATTTTTAATGTTCACCTACTTGCAGGTTTTCTTGTGCTGTTTGAGTTATTACAATAACTTTGATTGGGACCAAATAGCAATGCCTATCTGTCTTGAATTTGCCACCTATGTCCCTCTATTGTATATTATATGGCACTGACGAAAGTGAATGTTAACACCAGCCCTGACCTGTCACCTTGGTCGCAATAAAAACGTGACAATTCAAAAAATGTAGGTGCGACAAATATTATCAACACATTTTTTTTAATATATATTTTATTATTAATTAAAATATATTAAAAAACATAAAATGAAGAAAGATTTATTTAATATCAAGTGACATTTCAATAATTTTTTTATAATTTTAACTATAATAAAAAAAACAGAATAGTGTGTTGCTACTTGCTTACATTTTTATTAAAAAATAACGGTTTCTCTCATTGACCATGTTGTATTTGTTGCTATTTCATAGATGAATCATATAAGATTTTTACTCGGGTTTTTTTTTTTTTTTTTCATAAAGTAGGAGATAGAAGGCAATTATTTTTTAATTTTTTTTTAATCACAAGTTGTCAGTCAAAGATAACATACTATAACTTTTATTTTTATATATATATATATAAAGAAAAAATATTTTAAAAATTCAACTATTAAAAGAACAAAGAGAGTCGTATATAATATTTTTGAAAAGGTAAATGTTATAAAATTGAGTTTAATTGGTATACACTGATAGTGTAAAAGACTTTTATACCAACGTTAAATCATATCTGTTAATTTTATATGACTTTTAAATTATTAATTAGTAAAGTCAACAAATTTACCATAAATTAAGAGATATGATTGGACGTCAGTATAAAATTATTTACACTGTCAGTGCATACCAATTAAATTTTATAAATTACGTTATCTCACGAGAAAAAAATGCTTAAAATTTTATAAATTATAATATTATGTACCATCTTGTAGATAAAAATATGTTATTAAAAAAAAGCCATACTAAAGGTCATGAAAGGTAAGAAATGATTCATCCTTTTAGAGCAACAGAAGTTAAATAGGTTGTCTTCGTCATACAAGTAAACTTCTAAGAATGATGTAAAACAATTTATTTATGATCTCATACGTTGGCAGAGTGGATAATAAATCTATATTATTGCATCGAGTAATTGAATAGTCTAGCTAGATTAGAGTTGATTATTTAATACTCTTATGTGATTGACATTGTTCTTGTTTTTAGGGAAGCATTTCTTGTGCTTACCCTATAATTTATAGAAATTTATTGGCTTATTAGAAAAAACTCATGAAAATTATCATTAGGAAAGTTAATGAATATTTCACGCTAACATGTTTTATAATTTTTTATATTTATTTTAGAATATTGATATTTTGATAGGAGCAATTTTTAATTTTATGAGAAAAAATAAAATTATTAAATATATTTAATTAAAAAAAGATTGTGGGGGCAATTGCTCCCACTTTAATTCCGATAGTAATGTTTTGTTTACACACAATTATTTTTTTAGTTTGAATATATTAATAAATTATAATTAAAAATCATCTTAATATTCATCATATTGTTGGTTGCTTTATTGCTTATACACTAAAGATAAGTTATAACATATGTGGAACTTCTACCTGTTATTTTTAATTTATTTGTTATCTTTTTTACCAAAAGTTTTATTTGTTACTATATACGCAATATTTGATCTTTATAATTTGCAGGGGTATTTGATCTGCACTTGTGCCTTAATAAAATGGTCCCCTTAAAAAAGAAAAAAAAAAAAGTTGAAGGGAGTAGGGAAAGAGAAACAAAAAAATGCATGTGTAATACCCGTGTTCCGGTGTTTCCCATGTGCGTCAGATAGAAGTTTGTGTAGAAATAACAAATTGTTATGGTTATTAATTTTCACAACCGCGTGTTCAACAGTTTGCTTAAAAGTTTTAAATTTAAATATATTAAAAAACGGAAGTAGCCAACATAAGCATTATGACCTGCTGAAAATTTAATAAAAAAATCATGTTTATTTTTACACGTCTAAAAATTAATGAAATTAAAAAATCGTGTTTATTAAAAAGTTTTAATGTGCTAAAATTATTAAAAAATCATGTTAAATCACTATTTTTTATCTATTTAATTTCTTAATCAATATCCTAATAAAATTAATTAAAAAATATTTAATTATTAATATTTTTAAATTACTATTATCTTTCGTGTATTTCATATTTTTAATTAAAAAGATCTTTAATATAAAAATAGTACTTATTACTTATTCTACAGCGGATGAAATAATGTGCAGTAGAAATGTAACTATGAATGGATTGAGGAGTTGTTGATGGTCTCTTAAAAGAAAATAAAAAGTTGTTCAGACTTGATAGTAATTATGCTACAAGGAGTGTTAAAAAGATTTTTTTTATAAATTATTTTTATTATAATTGATTAAAAATTATCAATTTTAAAAATAGTTATTTAATAATAAATAAAGTCTATATCAAGTATAAATCGCGAGTTTAAATAACTCTATTATTAAAACAACTTATTAATAAATAACATTTATTAATTAAAAAATAACAAATAAAGCCCAAAACAATTTCTAATTGTTATCTGGTTTATTATCGTGTCGTGTGTCATAAATGTGTTTCTAATTTCCCGCCGATGGGCATTAGAACTTTAGACTGACATACTAAAAGAATTGGTTTATGTTGTGGACTTAATAATAAATATATAATTAATTTTTATTAATAATATTAACTTATTAAGTTTCAATAAAAAAATATTTTTTATTTTTTACTTTAGACAAGTAAAATTTAATAATAATAACTAACACTGTGTTGTATATGAATATGAATAGTATGTTAACACTGTGTTGTTTTTTTTTATAAGCTAACACTGTGTTGTTTAAAAACAATAAAAAAGAACCTCGATTCTAATTCTATGAAACCTTATATTTTTCCTTATTTTATATATCTTGATCAAGATTGGGCAAAATAATTTAGGCTTCTTGATTATAAATATATTTTATAATATTAACGCTTTATTTTATTTTATCATATTAACAAATATATTAGCATTAAGTTAATATAAACTTTCATTTTCATTCCTCCATCGTTAATTAAAAAAAAAAAGTAAACATTTTTCAAAACTAGTCACAGACTCGTGATAAACGAGGCATGCCTGTCTTCCTTTTTAAATCTTATCCAACCATAGTCTTAACAGCTCTAGGAATAAGTCACATCCGTGCGTAATTAGCTCTTACTTAAAGCCGATAAAGTGAGTTTGATATTCTCATTAGTGTGCTAATAAAAACTTAACATAGTGAAAAAGGAGTGAGTTTGCTGATCTTTGTTTACTTTTAGTGAAGGGAATGTTTGATAAAATTAATTGAAGCTGGAAAAATAATTAAAAATTAAAATTTAATTAAGAGTTAAAAAATTAGTTAAAAGTTTAAATATTAAGTGTAAGTATTTGATAAAACTAGCTCTTCAATTAACTGAAAATTGTAAAATGATAAATAAAGATATCATTAATTATTAAATCAATTATAAGTATTTAAAATAATGATAATATACTTTAATCATATAAATTAATTATATATTTAAATTATAAATCATTGATATTATATATTTAAATTATAAATTCTTATAGTAATATATTTAAATTATAATACATATTTAAATTATAAATTTATGTAATTACATATTTAAATAATAAATTACTATAATTGATATTTAAATTATAATTTTCTATAATTATATTATGATTATATTAACTAAGGAGAGATAAATGAAATATTAAAAAGAATTAGTGAGTGATAATACATTAATTACTGAAGAATAAACAATAAAAATATAAACGTGAAACTAATTGAAAAGAGGAAATCTTTTGAAAAAACTAATATTTCTTAAAAATTCATAAATTTTTACTATTCAAATAGCACTAAAAACAGTTCAGCTACTATTTTAATTAATTTTATAATTTTCAATTTGTTGAAATCAAAAACTTAAACTCACTGTAAAATAAAATTTGATATATATATTTCTATAACTTACATATTTAAATATACAAACTTAAAATTACACATCTCTAAATCATTAAATTATGAGTATACGATAATCACATGCCACAATACTTTAAAAGATATTCTATAAGGTTATGAAATTTGTAATTATTCATAGTTTTTGGAACAGAGAAAACTCGATCCCAATGAAGACGGGTGGGTCAATTTGTTTTTTTTTTTTTTAATTCCAACAAGGATCCGGGCAGGAAAGGGAATGGTAGGGGGGTGTAGAAGATAGGGACCCACTGCTACTCAACTCTCATGTCCAATGTTAGGTGAAAGAACTTTAAAAGTTATTTAATAAAGGTTCAAGTCTATTTCTCCCTTCCGAATTAGGTATACCAGTAAAAAAAAATAATGGTTGAGCATTATTTATCAATATCCCAATTAAACTAAAACACAGAAATATTATAAGTATGGACCGGACCCTTGATCTCTACGAGACAAGTTGTGGCACGCAAAAGCAAAACCTTCACAGGTTTCATATCTTCTTTTTTGAAGTGAGATCGAATAACTTTATGAAAAGTGTTTTCTTCTCCAAATTATAACATTGCTATCACTGTTTGCGCACAAAAGAGGTTTGTGTCCTTTGTTTTGGAGTTTTGAAAGAACTTCTTCTTTTCAAGTGCAAAGAAGATGATCATATATCACCTATTGTCTTCCTCCTTAATTCAAGACGGTGTTAACTAATTTAATTTTATTAAAAACCAAATAAATTTAGATAATTGTATTAAATTTATTTGTAAATATAATGTTTTTCAAATTTATTTTCCACATTATTAAGAGTTTATATATTCATCTTTTCTAATTTAAATAAAAGGGAGAAAAATTAAAAAATCATTAATTATATGAATAAAAATTAATAATTATTTTAATACAAAACAACCTCTTACAAAAAAATTTGATCAAAATAACTATGAAGTACACGGATTACACATTAGACAATCTCATGACAACAAGAAAGAAAGATCTACTGTGCAAATGGTTACTACTTATTAGTAAAATAAATTTACAGACCAATAATAATTAGAATTTAATTGATTTATATTGACGGTCAGGATAAAGGATAAAGATTCTTATATTTACATAAATTTGTTAACTTTATTAATTATTTTTAATTAATTTATGTGTACGATTTTGAATCTCCGATGCCGATTCCTAATAGTAAAAAAACAATCTCCTTTTATATATATCTTTAATGAATGTGCTAATAATACTTATTAAAAACGCCTAGATACTATTTTCAAAGTGGTTTGGTTTTTAATGTTCAGATGCTACAGATTTGCTTATGTGCTATAATTAATTTGATTGGGACCCAATGGAAATGCCTATGGATTTTGAATTTGCAACTCATGCCACTACCATAAATGGCTCCGGCTCAGACTACTGTTAACCACATGACCCACGCCACAATAAAAACGTGACAATTCAAACATAATCGAGTATCTCCAGGCCAATGCTTTGTGAAAACTCGACAGGTCCCTAACAATTATTGTAGGGAGGACCAGAGTTTCATAGCTATGAAAAACTCCTTTCATCTTAAAATAAATATTGCATTTGAAAAAAAAAATTAAACAATATTGTATTTGATCTTTAATTTTATCTTAATATAATATTTAATATATGATTTCTTATAAAAAATATTAATTTAAGATTTTTATTTAATATTTTTAATAATATCAATTTAATTTTTTAATGTAATGTTAAATAAAACATGTTAAGACCACAGTTATTTTTAGAGGAGAGAAATAATGTGCAATAGAAATGGAATTATGGAGGCGTTGAGGAGTTGTTGAGGAGTTGTTGATGGTCATTATGTTGATGCCTGCATTTGCAGTATGCGTAACTGTTACGTACCCCTTATTAAATATAGTGTAAGATATTAGTTAAGAAATTAAAAAAAATATTTTTTATTGAAAGATCTAAAATTACAGTCTAAAGTTTTGATATCTGTAGTAAGTCTCTGGAGTTAAAATAGTTTTTTTTATTCCTTATTATGGGAGATGTAAGGTTCGTCTAAATAAACTAACAAAAACAATAATGGTGATAAATTTGTTAATTTTTTTTTTATTGTATCTCTATCATTTTTTAATAGTCTATATTAAAAATAATTTACAATAACTTATTTTTTCTTCTATGTAATAAAGATAAAGGTGTAATTGATAAAAAAATTATTAATGTAGTTTTAAAAATTAAAAATGACATATAAATATAAACAAAAATTTTCTAAAATTAAATACTGACACTTAAAAGGAATGAAATAAGTATAATAATAATAAGAAAAAAAAATCCACATCTACTAAAAAAATCAATCCCTCCTTTCTTTTATAGGTATCAACTTTTAAGATATTTTTGTTTCTGTTTAATTATCGTTCTTAAAATTTAAGATAATATTATTTTTCTAAAACATATACTTATTACCTATTAATAATATATAGTGGATGAATTTTTTAACTGAAAAATGTTTTAATACCGATTTTAATTGTAAAATTTTCTTAAAATAAGAAACTTTAATCACTTTATCGGTTTCTTGAACTTGACATTAGAGACGCTTAAACAAATAGTAGTTAGCATCATTGATTTAATGATAGTAGTCTTGATACGAAAATTAATTTATTTTCTAAGATCTTGCATAAAACAAAAAGATATAAAGTAAAGTTGTTAAAAATAAATATCTAAATGAAGGAAATTACAATATGGCAACAAGAAATATTGCAGCAAGTGCTTATATTTTGCAAGATATATATTAAAAAGAAAAAAAAAATAGTAAAAATGTGTTAATATTTTACTCCATAAAATGTTTTAGTCAAAATGTGTCAATATTTTACCCCAAGAAAGTATTTCTTATAAAAGTTTCCTTTTTTTTAGTTTTTTTATTTATATAGTAAGGACATGAAGTTTAGGTAAAGGACACGATAAACTATTTTATTAATAAGAATATAAGGATTAAAATCTAAAAGGGGAAGGGTAAAGTTGATTGTGACAATGGTGGAGGAAGTTATCTGTATGGGAGAAAGAACACTTCCTGACGTTAATGAGCAACCTTGACTATGTCAGGACGCGGGATATTCAGATGGATGGATTTGGAGACTTGATGCTTCGAGCATTTATTTTTTTAGATCTGCATTTACTTTATTTTGATGAGTTTGTAAGAATAATACTATACCCCAAAATTAACATCACATTCTTATGTTTAATGGGTTATAAAATCTCTGTTTTGTATTTAACATGTAATCATTATTTACATTAAATCATATCTTTTTAAAAGAATATTACAATGTTAAAGTTCTCAAAGGGATAATAAGGTATCAGACTATCTTTTGTTCAATGATCCTCTAATCTGATCTTGTGCATTAAACGCATTTTGTCTAAGCGTGATTTCTGTATTCGTATGGTGCAAGGTTAAAGTTCTGTTTGGAGATGGTCTCTAACTTTTGTTTTTCCGTGTTAAATGTTATTGGGGTGTTCGTCTCAGACACCTAATGGTGTTTGTAGTGGTATTATTTCTCTGCTATTTGTGGGAAATTTGTTCTAATTTGTCTTTACTTTCTGACAGCTTATGTATTCCTAATTTCTGCCTTGTCATTTCTTATGACTTGTGTAGAATTATCATTAATAAATTTTGCCTTTTAGAAAAAAAAATATTACAATGACATTTAATTATATCTTTTTATTTATATGACTTTTAAAATATTAATTGGTAAAATCAATAAACTTATCATAAATTAAGAGTTTATGATTAAATGTCACTACAAAAGGTTTTATACCGACGAAGCATGCAATACTGAAAAAAATACAATTTCTAATATTTTAAAGATTATATAAATAAAAAAAATATAATTAAATGTGAGTATAATATTTTTATAATTATAGAACTTCAATTATTTGAAAAGAAAAGTTCTTTTATAATAGAAAATCGGTACTCTTTTATAATGGTCCATCTTATGGGAAAGAAAACTCCCACTAAAATGACTCTAAATAACTACAAAATTGATAATTATCCTTATAAATAAGATTAGGACGAAACAAATTAATTTATTGTTTATCATTAAAAAATAAAAATTTAATAAAAACCTCGATTTAGTTAAACCTTATTATTCTTCCTGATTTTATCTTGATCAAGATTGGCTAAAATAATTTAGTATTCTATGATTATAAATTTCTTTTGTAATATTAGTAATTTACGCGCTTTCACTTTCATTTCCTACCACTAGGGACAGGGTCGTAAATAAACGTGTCTTTGTTAGGTGAAAGAACTTTAATAATCATTTAGTGTAGGTCTAAATCTGTTTCTACTTTTTAGTCCTCGCATGGAATTATTTGTGATGATTTCTAGCTTTTAGCTACCAGAAATTCTTTCATTTACATATAATCTTAAATGGTTAGAATTTAATTTTTAGCTAAATTTTTCATCAATTTCAAGTTTTGTTGGATTTTAGTAGCCAATTAAACTTTTATTTAAATTAAAAATAAAATATAGCATTCCAAAAGATGTAAAATTAAAAATTAAAGTTTTGTTGGCTATAATTAAATTATCATTATTTTAGCCATAATAGTATTAAATTAAAATTAAATTATACAGTCATAAATTACCACAAATTGTGAATTATTATTTCTACACTTAAAACTTCACGAAAATAAAAGTTTCTACACTTAAAAAGGATTAAAAATATTTCATATCCCTAATTGTATGACCATTTTCAAAATTTTTATAAATTTTAAATGCATGAATTAATTTTGTTCAAAGTTACTCTTAATCAATTAACAAATTATTTTCTTACATAGATGGGAGAATAGCTAGTCTTATTTATAAAAATAAAGTTTCCTATTTTCATACATTAATTAATTATATGAAAACAATTAAATAGAAAGAAAAAATAAAATAAAATTTGGAAGAGGAATATAAAAAATTGGCATATTTAATTTGATTACCTACTCGAACATCTAATAACATTTAAGATGTTTTTAACTATAATAATAGTTTTTTACAAGAATCACTATTTGCATCGATACTTTCTGAAAAACCAGTTCTTCAATTAAAATATACTCGTTATGAAATACAAAAATAAGTTAAAACTTAAATAAGTTTTACCATTTGTGTAAAGATTTATAAGAGACTTTTCAATCTTACGTAGCACATTGAGAGACACACATAAAATGTTATTAAAACTCATTAATTAGTTTGTTATTGTGGATGCTATAAGTTATTTTAGAAATATTAAAGAAAAGTTAATAAATAGAAAAAAATAATGATTTGAAAAAATTAACCTTAGTAGAAAAAGACAATTATTATTACATTAAAAAATTAAATTCATAGTTATTTCAAAACAAATTTTTGAAATATGTCACTAATTTTAGAACTGAGGAAATAATAAAAATTTTAATAGGTGAGAATTAGCTTTTTTTTTATTATATTTGGGTAGGAAGGAGTATTTCTTTCATGATTGACTTTGGAAGCTGGAGCATTGTGAGTTTGTGAGTTGTAGCATCCCAATGAATTTTCAATCGTAGCTCTTCTGTATCTCATTAGGTTTCATGTTCCCAACTTTTTACTCGCTTGATACCACCAAACTTGGACTTTTGAAGCTCTTACATAAAAAAACATGTTGCATGTAATTTTATTTTATTTTAACATGCATGGTGCCTCTCATTAAACCATGAGCTCGTTTAAAATTGTGTCTCCTTTCATGGGTGGAGCCAAATGGATTCCTACAAAATTAGGAGATTATTTTTTTCTAATTTGGAGATATTTATTTTTAATTTGACAACTAAAAAATATTTTTAAATTTAAAATATTAAAAAATAACTTTTTAATTTGACAAATGACACTTAGTTTAAATTTGAGAACATAAAGATATATTTAATATTTTGTGTGGATAATGTTAGTCATGTGAATAATGAGTGTAACTATCTTTATGACAAGGGATTAAGAGAAGCAATAGTTCATCACCCATACAGTAGAGAATATTTGTAATTAGACAAAAATATTATAAAATTTATCAATTTATAATTTATTATAAATCATTCATTTGTGAATAATGTCCAAGATTATATTTATATTTTTATTATGTTTTTAGCCAAATTATACTATCACTTTTGACATTTAGTCAAATTATATAAAATATTTTTTAAGACTAATTCTCGAGGTATAAAGGTCTGTTATTTTAAAGGGTTGATAATTCCTAATAGATGTTTCTCTGTAGTCATGGACTAGGGATGAAACTCCTAACCACATATTTAAATAACAATGTTATATTTATTAACCTTATTACACCGTGTTGATGGACACTCTTTAAGATTTACAAATATTATATTCTAATATTGCTTGAAACGAATAGTATTGGTATGTGTTTCTTAATCAATTAATCTAGAAATCAAATTCTACTTATATGACATCTCTTTTGGTATATATGAAGCAAATGTATCAGGAGAATAATACTCATTTTATATGGCTCAAAGTCCCGGTTAAAAAATAGATCTTGTACTTTTCTAGAGAGATCATAGCACAGATAAAAAATAATGATTTAATATTATTTTGTTTTGTTTATCCATTTATTTCAGTCCACCGTATCTGAATGGAGATTTGATTTAGCTCACCCTATAGAGATTTGTTTTAGATTAGATAATGCAACGCGGCTGCTAATAATGGGACGTTGATTTTATGTAAGAGAAAAACACTAGCTCTGCACATAATTGTTGCAGCCAATAATGTAGAATCATTTCTGCATCTACCTAACAACTGTGATTCACTGCCCATACACTTTTGCTGTGTGTTGCTAACTATTATTTCCTAATTAATTGTATTTTTTTTTTTGGCAAGACCTAATTAATTGTGTTGCTAACTATTACCTAGTGAATTAGGGAAAAAAAGTTTAAGTATGTTTAGGATCATGATATAATAGTAAATTTTTGGTTTGATTCTTATATAAACGCTTTTGATAATGCTTTAAATTATCTTCAAATACTAAGAGTAATTTAAATATATAGCACTTTACAATTCGAAAAAATTATTTTAGTTGAAAAGGATACGTGACATCTTATTTAAACTTTTTTATATCCGTCTCTTGTTACGAGTGCCTATAAAGTTAACGATCTCCTAATACTTAATGCTTCCATTAATTATATACAGCTACTCCAGCTAACATTCCCTTTAACTTATAATCACAATAACGGATTTTGGATTCATAATTCTTCTGCCAACCAATAGCGAAGCTCTCCTTTACCAATTGCTACTGATATAGCTTCACATGGTCCATATATAATTAACTCCTCTTTCTTTTTTAGCTGCAGCACAATACTGAGCTTTGACCCCAACAGTACATTACTTCTGCTGCTCCTTCTATTCTAAAATTATACCACATTTCTTTTTACAAAACTTTGTAAAATTATACATGTTAAAAAATGGATTAATTTAGTTACTTTTATTAAATATATCTTATATCTTATATCATATAAATATTTTTTTTAAATCCTTTTTTTAACATGATTGAAAGTTTATTCAAATTATTCAATCGTTTTGAAGAGATCCACATACAATTGAGAATGTTTTAGTTAGAAAATAATTAATGCAAAAAAATATAAAAGAGTCTTGTAAAAAAGAATAAAAGATTTTTTAAAAAATTTCTTATAAAAGAAATGGATATAGTGGATTTTTAAAGTTATTACTAACATTTCCTTGTGGATAATTACTAATTAATTTAGATACTTGTTAAATTTAATATATTAGTAAATATAAATAAGAATTATGAATGATATCTTAAATTTTACAAACAAATACAATTTTGAAACAAAAATATTAAAATAATTATAATTTTGAAACAGATGAAGTATATAGTTTTATAACTTCTGTGATTTTTTTTATAAATAAAAAATATTAATAATCAAATAACGAAAAATACAAAATATGTTTTTCTAGAGACACAAGCAAACATTCCTCCAATAGTCAACATAATCCAATTCTGGATAAAAACATGTACAAGCAAAATAAAAAACACCTTAAACGAAAATTGGGGGTTCAATATGCATTCTGCAGGAGAGTGTGTCGTGAGATGAGTTGTGCGACACCATTCCCATGTTATGAGCTACACATCGTTAATAAAATCCTACAAATGTAAGGTTTTATCTTCGAACACTATTGCATTCCAAGGTTCCAAATTTGTCAAATTCCAGCAAATCACATAAAAGACCACGCATTCTATTTTTGTTCTGCTCCACTAACCAAATCCTTAAATTGATAAAAATTCCCTTGAATCGTGTTGCAAAGGACCAATGATAAACCCCACCAATGACACAGTTCTTTCCAAACTAGATACGATACAAATAAATCAGAAATAAATATACATTGGTTTCCACCTCCCCACCATAGAGCTTGCATGCAACCTCACCAGATCATTTGAGATCCTAGTTTTTAATAATAGGTAAAAAGGGTGTCAATTAAATAAAAAGAGAAATTTAACTTAATTTCAAATGTGATTATTAAATTAATCAAGAAAGTAAATTGAGTTGGAGAAATTCAAAGGAATTAGTTTGATCTGAGAAAACTTATATATAATTATATATATCGGTTTAGGTTATAATTTACTTTGGAATTTAAGTTGTAAGGAAATTTCAGCTAGAAACTCAGAATAACTATATATAGCTTTAGTTTCCTTTTCTTTCTCACTTTTTCTTTCACACCCTTTCTTTCTCACACACATCTCTTCCTTCTATCTCAAACTTCTTTCCCTTGCATGTGAAACTTAGAGGTTTGAAATTCAACGCGGTTTCTTCCACTGTTCTTGATTTTGAGAGCTAATCATCATAGGTAAGTCTAATCCTAATTTCTTGGATCTTTTACCATTTATTTCTAGCTTAGTCGTTCCCATTGAGGGGGGATTTTCTTGAAATCCTACTTCTTCTTAAATTCTTTGTTGGAATTGGGATTTTTGTTAGGTTTTGAGTGATTTTTGTGGGTGGATTCTTCTCTATCCTAAAAATAATCTTTTTCATGGAGAAATAGGTAAGGGGATTTATTTGTCAATTTTTAGTTGATGGAAGCATGACTTAGTGGTGAGAAGTTGATTAATTTGGATTAATGAAGTTTTTATTGTAATTTGAGCAATATGCAAAATTGTGTATTGTGTGTGAATGATGATTTGTGACTTGTACTGTTTAAAGTCTATGATTGAGCTATTTGAGATAATGTGTATATTGATAGTATGTTTGAGCTATTTGTGATAGTGTATATATTGATAGTATGTTTGATTTATTTGAAATAACATGTATATTGATAGTATGTTTGAGCTATTTGAGATAACATGTATATGGATAATATGTTTGAGCTATTTGAGACAACATGCATATTGATTGTATGGTTAATGATGTGATCTTTGATGATCACGTGCCCAAAGGATCCTTTCTAAAGTCACTTGGAAGGGAAATGTATTTATGGAGAGGAAAGGAATGGGGTGAGGCGCCACAAATACTAGGTTTGATAAGCCAAAGGGGAGAGGCCACAAGGGAGGGGTCCCTTGATAACTCTTAGAAGCTCTCACAAAGGAGAAAGGGGGACACTCAAAGGTAAGAACCTCAACCAATATGGTCTCTAGGATTAAATTCAAGTGTCAAAAATACAAGTGAGGGAGGAGCTCCTATTTATAGAGGTAGCTAACCTCTTGAACAAGATAACCTAAAAAAGAAGGGCTAGGATTAAAAGGAGAGATCTAAGGGAGGAGAATTGAGAAACAATTCCCTCCTTAGATCATCAAACTTGGTGCCCAAGTTTCTCAAACCAAGGGCCAAGATTCCTTCTTATTAGCTTAGGGGGTTTATGTACAAAAGAGGGGTGTAGATATCAAGGCTACCCCTTATTTCCTTCATAAAGACCCAAAAAGCTAAATCCACCCTCTAAATTCCTAAGACACCTCCTAAAAATAAAAAATGGACTAAATACATGTCCCAAATTAAATTCTTAATGCTCCTCAAAATTAAAATAAAGGAAAATTACATTTTATTAACTAAAGTCCCTAGCCTAATATCTTCACTCTCCATAGGAGGTGAAGTCTTCCTTTGTCTGCAAGGGCTAGGTCTTCTTCAATCCTTCTAGTCATGGCCCTAGTGATAGGTCCTTGGCTAGGCATGGTTACATCATCTCCTCCCCCTTGAAGAGGATTTGACCTCAAATTCATGGGGTCTTCGTCATTTTCAGCACCTACAAATGGAGACAAATCAGAAACATTAAAACTGGTGCTTACCCCATAATCCTCAGGTAGATCTAAAACATAGGCATTATTACTGATCCGCTCAAGGATTTGGAAAGGTCCATCTCCTCTAGGGCTAAGTTTGGACTTCCTTTGAGAAGGAAATCTATCCTTTCTCAAGTGAAGCCATACCCAGTTGCCCTTTTCAAAGACGACTTCTTTCCTCCCCCTATTGGCGAAAGTAGCATCTCTTAAGGATTGACGCTCTATGTTAACTTTAACCCTCTCATGTAATTGTTTTACAAAAATGGCTTTTTCCTCTCCTTCTTTATGCACAGTAACAGAAAGAGGAAGAGGTAAAAGATCTAGAGGAGTACGAGGATTAAAGCCATAGACCACCTCAAAAGGAGAATGCTTGGTGGTTCTATGAACCACCCGGTTGTAAGCAAATTCAATGTGGGGAAGGTACTCATCCCAAGACTTATGGTTGCCTTTAAGGAGAGCCCTCAACATAGTGGATAAAGATCTATTCACCACTTCTGTTTGCCCATCAGTTTGAGGGTGACAGGTAGTGGAAAAAAGAAGTTTAGTTCCCAGCTTAGCCCAAAGAGTTTTCCAAAAATGGCTAAGGAACTTCATATCCCTATCTGACACTATTAAAGAGGGTATACCATGCAATCGGACAACCTCTTTAAAGAAAAGTCTTGCGATGTTGCTCGCATCATCCACTTTGTGGCAGGGAATAAAATGGGCCATTTTTGAAAATCGGTCCACCACCACAAATATGGAGTCTGCACCTCGTTGGGTTCTTGGGATCCCAAGGATGAAATTCATGCTAATATCCTCCCAAGGTGCAGAAGGAGCAGGTAAAGGTGTGTATAGTCCATGAGGCATTGCTTTAGACTTTGCTTGCAAGCAAGCTATACATTTAGAGCAATGTCTATGGACATCTCTATGCATATGGGGCCAAAAGAATTTCTCTTGTAAAAGCATGAGGGTTTTTGAAATCCCAAAATGCCCCATGAGCCCACCTTCATGACTCTCTTTTGTAAGTAAGTTCCTAATTGACCCTTGGGGTATACAAAGCTTACTCCCTTTGTAAAGATACCCCTCACTGATGAAGTACCCATCATGGGCCTTTAATGCAAATGCAGATGCAGAGGTAGCAAATATGGGGCCGAAATCCTTATCAGATGGATACATAGCCCGAATGTCATCAAATCCCAAGATTTTTGCACTCAAGGATGAAAAAAGGGCATGACGCCTAGAAAGAGCATCAGCCACCACATTTTGTTTTCCTTTCTTGTACTTGATGACATAAGAGAAGGATTCAAGATATTCCACCCACGTTGCATGCCTTTTTTTCAATTTACCTTGACCCCTCAAATATTTTAGTGACTCATGGTCACTATGAATGACAAACTCCTTGGGAGCAAGGTAATGCTCCCAAGTTTGAAGGGCCCTAATTAGAGCATAAAACTCCTTATCATAGGTGGGGTAGTTGAGGGGGGCACCATTGAGTTTTTCACTGAAATACGCAATGGGGTGCCCTCCTTGCAACAAGACAGCCCCCACACCTACACCAGAGGCATCACATTCAAGTTCAAATGTTTTAGAAAAGTCAGGTAATGCCAAGACTGGTGCATGGGTCAGTTTATGCTTAATTAGTTGGAAGGCTTTCTCTTGTTTCTCACCCCAAAGGAAAGGAACTTCCTTTTTCACCAAATTATTTATTGGTGTGAAGAGCGTGGAGAAATTAGGCACAAAGCGCCTATAAAATCCAGCGAGACCATGAAAGCTTTTGATCTCTGTCACACTCTTTGGGGTGGCCATTCTTGAATAGCTTTTATCTTTTCGGGGTCAACATGAACCCCTTTTGTGCTAACTACAAAACCTAGGAAAACTACACTATCTACACAAAAAGTGCATTTTTCTAAGTTACCAAAAAGATGATTACTCCTAAGAAGAGAAAAAAACATGCCTTAGATGTCCTAAATGATCATCTAGGTTCCTAGAGTAAACTAAAATGTCATCAAAGTAAACTACACAAAATTTACCAAGGCAATCCCTTAGTACATGATTCATTAAGCGCATGAATGTGCTTGGGGCATTAGTTAGCCTAAAAGGCATAACCAACCACTCATAAAGACCAAATTTAGTCTTAAAAGCAGTTTTCCACTCATCACCCTCTTTGATCCTTATTTGGTGGTAACCACTTCTAAGATCTATTTTTGAAAATATTTTTGCCCCATGCAATTCATCCAACATGTCATCAAGACGGGGAATTGGGTGCCTATATTTGATGGTGATGTTGTTGATTGCACGACAATGAACACACATCCTCCATTGGCCATTCTTCTTGGGCACTAACAAGACTGGCACAACACAAGGGCTTAGGCTCTTTTGAACCCAACCCTTCTCTAACAGCTCATTCACTTGAGACTCAATCTCTTGGGTCTCCATGGGGTTGGTCCTATAGGCAGGTCTATTAGGTAGACTTGCGCCAGGCACCCAATCAATTTGATGTTCTATACCCCTAATGGGAAGAAGTCCTTTCAGAATCTCATTAGGGAATATGTCATCAAATTCTTTTAAAATATCTTGAACCCCTTGAGGAAGGTGCTCATGTGCATGGGCTGTGGCAGTGCTCTCAGCAGAAGAATGCAAAATGGGAGAAGGATTTGATGCTTCTTTGCAAAAGAGGAGATAAAAGGGCTTGTTAGTCAAATGAGCTTCTTTTAAATCACGTTTAGTAGCAAATAGGCTCCTTTTACTAATATTCCCTTTTGAAGGGGCATCACCTTCCGACTCTCTCTCTTTACCCTTTTCAAGCTTTAAGGGTAAAGCTTGTTGTATTTTTTTTTGTTTTTGTTTTTCCTCAACTCTTTTCTTTTTCATCGCAAATTGATCTTCAACCACTTGAGAAGGTGACAAAGGATACAATTTGAAGCGCTTTTCATTATGGGTGAGAATTATTTGGTTGGACTGACCATGGTGAATAGCTTTTTTGTCAAATTGCCATGGTCTTCCCAACAGGATATGGCCAGCCTCCATAGGAACTATGTCACAAAGAATCTCATCATTATAAGATCCTATGGAAATTGGAACCATAACTTGTTCATTGACTACCATCTCCCCTTGCTCATTGAGCCATTGCAATTTGTAAGGTTTGGGATGGGGCATGGTAGTCAAGGCTAGCTTTTCAACCAACCTAGAGCTACAACAGTTACAATAGGAGCCACTATCAACAAGGAGAGAACATACTTTGTCATTTACTTTACATCTTGTATGGAAGATGTTCTCTCTTTGTGACTGGCCAAGCTCTAGAGGTTGGCTTCCAAGAAGCCTTTGAACCATAAGGAGGTCCCCCTCATAAGGAAAAGCTTCCTCACACTATTGTTCAAAAGTATGTCCCCCTTCTTCCTCACTCTCACTAGAGAAGGAAGATGAGCTATTCTCACTACAAATGTCTTGTCCCCTTATGATCATGGTTTTCTTGTTAGGGCATTGAGAGGCAATGTGGCCTCTCCCAAGACATTTGAAGCATTTGATACTACTTTGCCTCTCAGTAGGCTTAGTAGTAGGGGTTTTTCTCTCTACATGAGGTTCTTTTGTATCTTGAAAATGCTTGGGTTCCTCTTTGGGAAAACCCTTGAAAGAGTTTCCCTTAAGTTGGTCTCTCTTTGAGTAAGAGGGAGAATTTTTTTTAAAGCTTTTTCTCTTGAGTTGATTCTCAGCTCTTACACAAAGTTCTACCAACTCATCAAGGTTTGAGTATGAAAGAAGCTCTACCTTATCTCTAATGTCAGAGCTTAATCCACACAAAAACCTAGCAAGGGTGGCATTGGGTTCCTCAATGATATTGGCCCTTAGTATGAGAAGCTCCATCTTTTGTCTATACTCCTCAATACTTCAGTTATGTTGCCTAAGTCTTTGGAGCCTATCCAAAAGATCCCTCTCATAATATGAAGGAATGTGCCTTCTTCGCAAACAAGTTTTTAAATCATTCCAGTAGCGAATGTCAGGCATTTGTTTACGGGCCCATCCTACCAATGCAAAACAGAACCTTGAAAACTAAGGGAGGCCAAAGGTACTTTCCTTTCTTCCCTAATTTCATAGCATCGAAAGAGTTGTTCCACTTTGACTTTCCAATCTAGGCAAGTCTCAACATCTTCCCTACCATGAAAATGGGGTAGGTCTACCTTTGGTTCCCTAGCATGATTTATGTTGTCTTGAGGAGAATGATGATTGTATGATGAATGAGAGTGATGCTTATGTTGATTTCTATAGTATTCTTCTTCACTAGAGCTAAAATGCCTAGATGGGGATCTTATGAGAATTCGTTTATTTTTTCTATCACTCTCCCTCCCATCTCTCCTCTTACTCTCTTCTCCTCTCCTTCTCTCTTCTTCCTCTTTTTCTCTTTTTCTTTCTCGTTCTTTCCTTCTTCTCCTTTCTTCATCCTCTCTTCTCTCTCTTTGCCTTCTCTCTTCTCGCTCTTTTTTCTCTTTTCGCATTTCCAACATCTCTTTTTTTAACTCTTCCTTCTCTTTTTGTTTTTCCTTTTCTTTTATTTCTTTTTCTCTCTCTTTTTCTTCTCTCCTTTCTTGTTCTTTAGCCATCCATTCCCTAAATTCTAAGTTAAGGTTTTCAAGAGTGTCTCCCTTAGAAGGTTTTCTTTGGTTGACACTCTTACTTGATGAACAACTATGTGCACTAGAATGTGTGTGGGAAGTCATGGTGCTTGGATGCTAAAAACTAAAGGGTAGGCCAAAAACTTTTTTTTTTGTTTTCTCACCTAAGGTGGCTTGATGAGTCTTTGGAACTCTTAGCCTCTACACGTTTTTTCAAAATAACATAAAATAAAATAAAAGTGCAAGAATGTAAAAGAGAAAGGGCTCTAATCGTGCTCCTAAGGTGTTGAAGGAAGTGTACCACTTCTCCCTTCTTCACCTAATTAACGAGGAACTACGCTAAAATTAACCAAAATTATTACAAACCAAGGGAGGGCCTTAAGGGCACTCAAACTCCCAATCTAAAATTAAGTATATACAATACAAAGAATAAAAAAAATAAAACAAAGTCTTCACTCCAAGCTTTTTGGTGTTTGTCTCCTTTTGATCAAGCCCATTTGAGTTGCATCAACTCACCCCAAGAATGCTACCCTTGTTTCCTCTTGTTTGGACTTGCCAAAATTTTATATATGGAACCTTTCCCAACCTTTCCTTACCAAGGCCGAATACAACACAAGACAACAAACAAAGGTGAATAACAAAACAAGGTTCACAAATCCAAGTGGATAGATTAAACAATGACAAACTCAAAGAAGTAAAAAAGACAAGCAAGAAAACATAAGACTCACAAAGGAAGGTAGCACACAAATAACTTTCCTAGATTAGCTCTAAGAGTAGAGATGAAAAAAGACTCAAACAAAAAAAATGAAACCAATAGTTGCACACTTAATAAAATTTAAGTGACCAAAACTAAAAAGCTTACTCAAGTAATTTTTTTTTTGAATCACAATTGATTCCTCATATCAAATGTTTCTACTATTAGGTACACAACTTCAAATTTGTCTTCCTTTGAGTTCTTTATCTTCTTTTTTTTCTTTAACTTGAACTTTTTCTATTTTTTTAAAACTTTTTCTAATGTTTTTGCTGCACCTAATAGGTTGTTGAATTGAAATTTTAATGAGGATGCTTGAAATTATAACGCTTGAGTGAATAAGCACAAAGTAAGGTCACACAATTTTCAAGCAATGCATTCAACTAAAGGCAAAACAACTTAGTAGTTCCAAATACCACTGAACTAATGGTGCTTAAGGAATGATTTAGGGCTGATTTTGAAGTAAATTGATTGCTCAAATTACTAACACAATTCACCCAAGCTAAAATTCCATAAAGAGGCACCAATAGTGAAGGTAAACCAAGTGGAAAGCTACTAATAATTCAACATAAAACAAGAAACATATAAAGATTGAATTGAGCAAATATTTAAGAACAACAAAGAGATTAATATGCTTGAACTAAAAGCATAAAAGACTTAAGAGACTCAATAAGAGGTTCACCTCTTAGGAGCTCAATTCAAAATGTTTTTGAAAACTTTTTTGTAAAAATTTTAAGAGGCTAAAACCTATGGAATTTAAATGAGACAAAATGGGAAACTAACATGACTAGTATTTGACGAAACACAAGATTAAGAAAAAATAACACACCTAAAAATAGAGCAAAAATTTCAGCAAGAGACTCAAAACAAAAGGCACAACAAAGTGACCAAAGTTGATTACCACAATGGTGTGGAAAAATCCTCAACCATGTGGGTTTAATGGTCACAACTTCTTAGGCACACTTTAACATAAAAAACCAAGGGAAAATTATGCAACTTGAACACGAAAATAAGATTCAAAGAAAGGGACAAATAAAATCACATCAAATTAAATGGAAAATAGGCGCGTAGATAGAAAACAAAAGCGCATGTAATAGCAAGAATAAAAAACTATACTACTAGACAATAAAGGAAATAGAGATGACAAAAAATGAAGGACTTTAAAATAAAGAGATCAAAGAAATAAACAACAAAGCAAAAAAAAAAAAATTGAGAAAGAACGTGACCTTTAGAAAGTGGCTCTGATACCACTTGATGTGATCTTTGATGATCACGTGCCCAAAGGATCCTTTCTAAAGTCACTTGGAAGGGAAATGGATTTATGGAGAGGAAAGGAATGGGGTGAGGCGCCACAAATACTAGGTTTGATAAGCCAAAGGAGAGAGGCCACAAGGGAGGGGTCCCTTGATAACTCTTAGAAGCTCTCACAAAGGAGAAAGGGAGACACTCAAAGGTAAGAACCTCAACCAATATGGTCTCTAGGATTAAATTCAAGTGTGAAAAATACAAGTGAGGGAGGAGCTCCTATTTATAGAGGTAGCTAACCTCTTGAACAAGATAACCTAAAAAAGAAGGGCTAGGATTAAAAGGAGAGATCTAAGGGAGGAGAATTGAGAAACAATTCCCTCCTTAGATCATCAAACTTGGTGCCCAAGTTTCTCAAACCAAGGGTCAAGATTCCTTCTTATTAGCTTAGGGGGTTTATGTACAAAAGAGGGGTGTAGATATCAAGGCTACCCCTTATTTCCTTCATAAAGACCCGAAAAGCTAAATCCACCCTCTAAATTCCTAAGACACCTCCTAAAAATAAAAAATGGACTAAATACATGTCCCAAATTAAATTCTTAATGCTCCTCAAAATTAAAATAAAGGAAAATTACATTTTATTAACTAAAGTCCCTAGCCTAATATCTTCACTCTCCATAGGAGGTGAAGTCTTCCTTTGTCTGCAAGGGCTAGGTCTTCTTCAATCCTTCTAGCCATGGCCCTAGTGATAGGTCTTTGGCTAGGCATGGTCACATCAGTTAAGCTATTTGATAACGTGTATACTAATTGTATGATTGAGCTATTTGAGATAATGTGTATACTGATTGTATCATTGAGCTATTTGAGATAGCGAGTATATTGATTGTATGATGGAACTATTTGAGATTTGATCGTATGAATATTTGTATGGTGATTCATGATTTGTATTGGGAGTTGTTACCTGTGGTAATTTAGTCATGTGCATTGAATTAGGGATATCTGAATGGTCTTTGGGATCCTAGTGTTTTACACCAAAAGGATGTACTCAAATAGAGACTATATATCTGTTGATCCTATGGATGCTAGACATCAGACGGAAGTATCGATGACTATTGTTCCAGCCTAGCTAGTTGTGCCTTAGATCAAATAAATGCTAGACACCAGTTGAAAAGAGAGCCTAAATGGGTCACCTTAGTATTCAAATTCAACGCATTTTTCGAAAAACGTTGAGCCTTATGGTTTTGTTGAGACAATGCTTATGTTTAGTGGAATATAAGCATGTATGACATGTTTGATGATTGAATTATGTAATGTTAGATTGGTAGCTATGATATGTTTCATGGAATTGATTTATTCTCCTTAAGCTTACCCTTGTTTTTGTGTATTTATGATATGATCCTCCCTAGCAAGGGACCTATCACTAGGGCCATGACTAGGAGGATAGAAGAGGACATGGCTAGAGTGGATGAAGGAAGACCTTACCTCCTTATGTGCATAGTTATGAGCCTTAGTTCTCTTGTATTTACTCTTGTATGTTTCCTTAAGTGGAGTGGTCTAACTCTCTCTTTGGCCTTGTATTTGGGCATTTATTTTTCTTAGGATAAGGGCTAAGTGGTGTGATTAATCTTAATGTGGAGTGTATTTAGCTAATTTGGCCATTTTGGGGTGTTGGTGGTTTGTTTTATTAACCACACCCCTCTTTTCTAATTAAACCCCAATTACTTAGCATATGAATCATGGAGGAGACAAAGTGGGACCCCTTGTTCCCCTAATAGGCGCCGAATTCCTCGCATCGACCATATGGCATCCTACATGACACTTAGTTAGATCTAAGATCCATGATTTTGGAAGCATGTGCTAATTATTTGAATTTGGCTCTTATTTGAATTTCCCTTCAAAAGTCTCACGAAAACCCCTCCCTCTTTAGCTATAAATAAGACCCTATACTCACTTGTATCCTTTACACTTGAATGAATGAGAATTGAGAGTATTTGCATAATTTTTTGAGTGTCCTTACCTTCTCTAAATTGAGAGCATCCTTGTGCTTTTATCAAGGGTAAAGACTCTTTCCCTTGTGGCAAACACCTCCTCTTCCTTGGCTTATCTTTAAATGGCGTCGACTTTCCTTCACCTTCTAGCCTTCCCATGCAACCATTTTTTTAGAGACCTATTGAAGGAAGATCTATGGAAAATAAAGCATCCAAAAGAGGTTGCATCAATTTATGTTTGACTACAATGATCATGTTTTGCCCAGAAGTAGATGATAGTGGTGGATCTCAGAGGAAGTAAAGATTGGATTGAGAAGGATGATGGCTCAATAGGGACTAGAAAGTCCATTTGGTTTTGATTAGATTATGTACATAAGTGGTGGTGGACTTGTGTAATGTGAATTTATAGAGTTTTGTGTTTGAATATAAGTTGTGAGATACTTAAATGATATGTAACATGAATGTGTATGTATGCTGAAACTAAACAGGTTATAAACTAGTTGATACATGCTCCCCAAGCAAGGGCCCTATCATTAAGGCCATGGCTAGGAGAATATAAGAAGACATGGCTAGAGTAGAGGGAGGAAGATCTCACCTCCATATGACCATCAAGTTATGCAAGCCATGACTTATTTACTTGTAATTTTTCCTTTAGGAACCTAGGATTTTATTTTGGACATGTATTAGTCCATTTAATTTTCTAGGAGGTTTTTTAGTAAAAGAAGGGGTAAAATTAACTTTTGGGCCGTTATTTAGGAAATAAGGGGGTAGTTTGATAACTACACCCTTTTTTCCTAAATAAAATCCAAAACTAATAAAGGAGTAATCTTGGCCCTTGGATGAGGTAGATTGGGCACCAATTCTCATCTAAAGGAGGGGATTGATTGGACTTTGGGCTTCAATCCTCCTCCCTTGGATGACTCCTTTTAATCCTAGCCCTTCCTTTCCTTCTTGACTTGTCCAAGAGGTTAGCTTCCTCTATAAAAAGGTGCTCCTTCACACTCTTATATTTTTTACACTTTATTGAATGGAAAAACCTTGAGTTGGCCAAAATTCTCTTAATGTCCACCCTTCTCTCTTTGAGAATTCCTTAGGTTTTTATCAAGGGTTCCATCCCTTGTGGAAAACTTTCCCTTTTAGGCTTATCTTACCTTAAGTGGTGCCTAAAACCACCTTACTTCTTACCTCTCCACAAACCATTTCATTGAAGAAGAAAACCTCTAGAAAAAGATCAAGGGAGGCATGCATCACTAGTTGTATGTGTAGTGTTAGTTGAGTATGCATGGAATGAATGTGGTTATGCATAATGAAATGTTATAGGTAATTGAGTATTGAATGTGTTGAAGAAATTGTTGAAGTTAAGCAGCTGAAGTTTTCCATTTTGTAGGGTTTCATCCAATGAAATTTAGTCTCTATTAGGAAGATTTGTAGCTTTGCATCCAACGAGATGTCTCACCCAATGCAAAGTTGTCTCAGATTAGAACATAATTGGATTTGCGCCCAACGAGAGCTTTCGCTTAGTGCAAATTGCTTTCTGTTTAGTATTGAATAGAGTTTTTTGCCCAGCGAGGTCCCTTCACTGGATAGTGCGTATCAGGATTCTCGCTGGGTGAACTACTCTATGTCTCGTTGGGCTATTGGTTTTGCTTGGTGAGCAGAGACAGCGTATACCATGACTTAGTTGTTTAAAATTTTGAATATGTTAAGTTTTTAATTGTACTGCGTTGAGTGTTGTGTTCTTAATTGTTTCTTTTCAGTATTTTGGGTAATGAATTATGTGAGAATATATTATTTATTTGTAAGTAATATCGAGGGAAGTATAAGTATTTTTCTAGTATTTTTGGGATGTTATAGACCGCAATATATTTCTTTTCAACAGATTGGATTGTGTTGGTAACCTGTTAGCTTCTAGCTCTCATACTAAGACTTGAAACTTCAAAGGTACCCCTTCCATCCACATCATAGTAGAGAAGTGACGAGTGCAAGTTTTTTACATTACTACTAGAAAGTGCACTAGTCGTATATAGTATCTAATAAATATCGTGTTGATCCACAGGGCTTGGATGATACCTTAAAAATCTCAATACTTTTTACCTGTACGAACGAAATGGATAGAAAATTATACTAACTAATATTAAAACATAAAGTAAATACAACATAAATAAAGATAATAAATAGGTACACGAATGTGATTCAGTTGAATTTTTATTTCGCTAAACTATCTGTCAAGTGCATGAATAAACTCAAAATCACCATTCACCACCCTTGTTTCCATCACCCATAAAAGTATCCTTAACCTCAATTTGTTGAAAGCAAAGAACTAAGCTATTTGAGTATTAGACTATCGATCCCTCGTATAATCTAAAGTCAAACAAATCGTATTAAGAAAATGAGCTTAAGATGACCTGATGCATGCCTCCCTTGATCTTTTTCTAAAGGTTTTCTTCTTTGGTGATATGGTTTATAGAGAGGTAAGAAGTGAGAGTGTTAGGCACCACTTAAGGGTAAGATAAGCCTAATAGGGGAAGGTTTGCCACAAGGGACGGAACCCTTGATAAAAACCTAGGGAATTCTCAAAGAGAGGGGGAGGGACACTAAGAGAGAAATTCGGCCAACTAGGGTGTTTTCATTCAACAAAGTGTAAAAAATACAAGAGTGTGAAAGAGCACCTTTTTATAGAGGAAGCTAACCTCTTAGACAAGTCATGAAGGAAAGGAAGGGCTAGGATTAAAAGGAGTCATCCAAGGGAGGAGGATTGAAGCCCAAAGTCCAATCAGTACCCTCCTTTAGATGAGAATTAGTGCCCAAGCTACCTCATCCAACGGCCAAGATTACTCCTTTACTAGTTTTGGGTTTTATTTAGCAAAAGAGGGTGTAGTTATCAAACTACCCCCTTATTTCCTAAATAAAGGCCCAAAAGCTAATCTTACCCCTTCTTATTACTAAGACACCTTCTAAAAAATTAAATGGACTAATACATGTCCAGAATAAAATCCTAGGTTCCTAAAATAAAAATTACAAGTACATAAGTCATGATTTGCATAACTTGATGGTCATATAAAGGTGAGATCTTCCTCCTTCTACTCTAGCCATGTCTTCTTCTATTCTCCTAGCCATGACCTTAGTGATAGGGCCTTGCTTGGGGATAATGCATCATCTCCTCCCCCTTGGGAAGGATTTGACTTCAAATCTGATAGGTCCTCCTCTTCTTCATCAGTACCTACAAAAGGGATCAAATCACAAACATTAAAGATAGTACTGACACCATAGTCCTCAGAGAGATCTAATATGTATGCATTATTGTTCACTCTCTTGAGGACTTGAAAGGGACCATCTCCTCGGGGTGATGCATGCCTTGATGCAATCTCACCTAGCATGCATCATGGCTAGGAGGACTCAAGGAAGGCATGGCATGGACAAAAGCTCATTGAAGATTCGAAGCCATAGTCTTCGTTATTTTTAGCTTGTAAATATTTTATTTTAATTAGATAAATAGGAAAGTATTTTTAATTCCCTTAAGGCCATGTATTTCTGGCCATCTTCTTAGTTTATAAGGTATAGGTGTCTTTAGTTAAAAAGGAGGAGTAAGCTTATAATGGGTGCATAAGTTAAGACATGATTTTGGGCTAGCCCATTCACATTAAGATATGCTAATTGCACCCATAGGGGGTGAACTTAGGTGCCTCACTTAAGGCCTAAGACTTGGGTTAATTAGTTTTAATCCTAATTAAGCCCAAGTCCCATATTGCCTAGAAAAGTGTGCCCAAGCTCTCTCATTGGGCTATATATACTCATTCCCCCTCACTGTAAAATTTCACCTTTGAGTTGAATGAAAATAGTCTCTTTGTGAGCACATTCTTAGTAAAAGGTCTTGAGGATCCTCTCTCTTGAGGAACCTCTTTCTAGTTGGTTTTTATCAAGGGTTCCTTCCCTTTTGGCAAACCTAAATACTTTGGCTTATCTCTCTTTGAAAGTGGCACCCCACCTCCATTTTCTTTCCCCTCCATCATCCATTTCATGGTGCTTGGAACCTCAAGGAAAAAGATCAAGGGAGGCATGCATCATTCCTCCCTTGATAAAAACCAACTAGGAAGAGGTTCCTCAAGAGAGAGGATCCTCAAGACCTTTTACTAAGAATGTGCTCACAAAGAGACTATTTTCATTCAACTTCAAAGGTGAAATTTTACAATGAGGGGGAATGAGTATATATAGCCCAATGGGAGAGCTTGGGCACACTTTTCTAGGCAATGATGCAATCTCACCTAGCATGCATCATGGCTAGGAGGACTCAAGGAAGGCATGGCATGGACAAAAGCTCATTGAAGATTCGAAGCCATAGTCTTCGTTATTTTTAGCTTGTAAATATTTTATTTTAATTAGATAAATAGGAAAGTATTTTTAATTCCCTTAAGGCCATGTATTTCCGGCCATCTTCTTAGTTTATAAGGTATAGGTGTCTTTAGTTAAAAAGGAGGAGTAAGCTTATAATGGGTGCATAAGTTAAGACATGATTTTGGGCTAGCCCATTCACATTAAGATATTCTAATTGCACCCATAGGGGGTGAACATAGGTGCCTCACTTAAGGCCTAAGACTTGGGTTAATTAGTTTTAATCCTAATTAAGCCCAAGTCCCACATTGCCTAGAAAAGTGTGCCCAAGCTCTCCCATTGGACTATATATACTCATTCCCCCTCATTGTAAAATTTCACCTTTGAAGTTGAATGAAAATAGTCTCTTTGTGAGCACATTCTTAGTAAAAGGTCTTGAGGATCCTCTCTTTTGAGGAACCTCTTCCTAGTTGGTTTTTATCAAGGGTTCCTTCCCTTGTGGCAAACCTAAACACTTTGGCTTATCTCTCTTTGAGAGTGGCGCCCCACCTCCATTTTCTTTCCCCTACATCATCCATTTCATGGTGCTTGGAACCTCAAGGAAAAAGATCAAGGGAGGCATGCATCATTTGGTATCAGAGCCAACTCCATGAGGTTCTTTTCTAGTCTTTATTTTCTTTAATTTTTTTTAGCCTTTCTTCTTAGAGTTCTTGCTTTTTCCTTTATTTTTTCCATCCTTTGATTCTTGTCATTTAATTCCTTTTATGTCTTGTTAGTTTATGTTTTTGTAGTTTTCATTTTATGCAATTTATTTCCTAGTTTTTATTGCTTTCTAGATTCAATTTATCTTGTTCTTTTCCGTTGAATCTTTATATGTTTCCTTTAGGATTGTTTCTTTAATTTTCTGCCCAGCTTTTTATTTTTTTCTTATTCTTGTGCAAATCCTAAGAAGATCATTGTAATGACTTCACAAAATTTGTGAAGGAAGCCACACATTGTGGTCTTGATCTTTGGATGCACGTTGTTCTTCTTATTTGAATTTTTAATTCTATTTTCCTGCACCTATTTTTCTGTTTTTCCAGCCCTTTGTTCTCTGTTTTGGGCATATATTTCTGGTTATTTTGAGTCATTTAATTTCAGTTTTTAATCTTCCAACTTGTGTCTTAGTTGGTCATGTTGTATCCCTTTTATTGTCTCTTAATTCTACATAGTTTTGCCTTTTTATTTTTACCATAAAAGTGTGTTATTTCTCTATTGGAAATTGAGCATCAAAGAGGCTTACTCTTGATCCCATGTCCTTAGAGTCTCACATGCTATTTAGATCTTAGCATGTTCTTAAAAAAAAAATCTTCAAAAAAATTAATGCTCAATTTCTTCCAAATTTCATTCACTTGTTCAATAATTTTAGTATCTTAATTTTGTGCTAGTTTTTGTGGTGATTTTTGTGATTGGCTTTGAGAGGCATGTTGGGTATGATTGGGCTGATTATTGAGTAATCAAGTTGTCCTCAACTTCCATAAAACTCTCCTTGTGCCATTTATTTTTTATCACCTAAAATTACTAGTTTATATTAGGTTGCTTTGTTTCTTAATTTTTCACTTTTGTATATCAATTATGGTGGCCATTTCCTATCCTTTGTTCAAGCATTTATGATTCTTTGACTCCTCACTATATTTGCTACAAAATGTGTTAAGAGGTGTAGCAAAATTGTTTCAAAAAAAAAAAAGAAGAAGAAAAGAAATCAAAAGTGTAAAATAAGTAAAAAAAAAAAAAGAGTTAGTAAAAAGTGCTAAAAACAAGTAAAAAGAGTACAAAAAAATAAAATAAAAATTAGTGCACCTCAAAATTATTAAAAAATTCAAAGGAGTGTTAAATTTTATTGAAATTTGCTTGAATTTATTTGACTATGATTTAGCCACCTTGCTTTACAATTGTGCAAATCATTGAATTTGTTGAGTCTTTTTTGTTTTAAGTCCAATTCTATTTTAGGCCCATTCTAGGAATTTTTTTTTGTGTGCCAACTTTCTTTCTACACCTTTTATTGGCTTTCTTTGTGTTTGTCAAATAAATTCTTTCCACTTGGATGTGTTCCTATTCTTGTTAAGTGCTTTTTATTGCTTTTTGCTTTCAAATTCTACTTCCCTTGGTCTTCTTCTTAGGCGCTTGTTTTCTCTTGGTAGGTAGCCAAATTGTTGAAATTTTCACAAGGGTAGCATCCTTAGGAAATGTTGATTTAAAACCAAGGAAGAGGAGACTTGAAAAGGAGGCCAAGACTAGAGTGATACACTTGGTGAGGAGCACTTGAAGAAAGGAGCTACATTCAACTACTTTTAATTTTCTTTGTTTAATTTGGGTGTATTTTTAAAGGACATTTTAATTAGAGGTATTGGATGCCCATAAGGGTCACCTCTTTTGTGTGTAATAAACCTTAGTTTCTCGTTTTAGTGTGGATAAGGAATTGGTACCCTTATTCATACTTAGGAGCACGTTAGAATCCTTTAGCTTTGCTTTAAATTTCTTTATTTGTTTTCAAAGTTTTAGAAAGTGTTAGAGTTCCAAAGACTCTTAACACTTTAGGAGAAAACAAAAAAGAGAGGAGTGTTTTCCATATTAGTTCCCTAGGCCTTACACTTTGACATGTTTTCACACACTTCTAGGAGTGTTAGGAGTAGTAATGAAACTAGGGAAAATAAAGGAGAAGAATGTGAGAATAGAATAAAAGAAAAGAATGAGAAGAGTGATAAACCAACCTTGCCCACATATCCATACTCTATTGATTGGGAAATAGTAGAAAAACAACGTAGGGAATTTTGGAAAAATGAGAGAAAACAAAGAGAGATGAGGAAAAGAGAACAAGAGGAACTAGATAGAGAGGAGAGAAGAGAGAAAGAACAAAAAGAAAAGGAGAGACAAGAAATAAAAGAAAGAAGAGAAAAAGAGAGACAAATAGAGAGTAGGGGAAATGAAAAGAAAGAAAGAGAAGCAAGACAAAAAGAAAGAGAAGAGAGAAGAGAAAAAGAGAAAAGAGAAAAAGAAAGAGAAAAAGAAGAAAACAAAAGAAAAGAGTTAGAGAGAAAAGAGAGAAGAGAAAGGAGAGAAAAAGAGAAGAAAGAATTGGAAAAGAGAGAAAAGGAACAAAATAAGTTAGAAAGAAGGGAAGAAATGAAGATACAAAAAGAGAGAGATGCCTATAAGAGCTCTTGTGGTAACATTTACACACATTATAGAGACTTAGAGGAGCCTAAAATAATCCATGACATTCATGCTTCTTCTAGTAAGAAGGAAAACCCTAAGAGGCATCCCAAGAAAAAGACAAACCCTTCTATAATTAAACCCAAAAGAGAGTCATCCAAAAGAAAGCATATTGAGAGAAAACCCTTGAGTATGAGTGACACCCCTACCACTAGTTCGAGCACTCGTTTTCGAAGTCCTAAATGTTTTAAGTGTTTAGAAAAAAGGGCATATTGCTTTGTTTTGCCCCAAAAGAAAAAGGACTTTAAAGGGAACATCAAATGAAAAGGGTATTCATTCATGTGATGATCTCTTCAAAGTGAAACAACTTCTTGGAAGCCATCCTTGTAAGGAAACCCAAACATAAAGAGAGAATGTTTTTCAAACAAGATGCAAAATTTTGGATAAAACTTGTTCTCTTATTGTGGATGGTGGATCATGTTGTAATTTTTGTAGCACGGGGGTGGTGGAAAAGCTATCACTTGCCACTACTCCTCATCCTTCACCTTATTCTTTGCATGGACTTAATTATGAAGATGGTGTAGTAGTAAGAGAGCAAGTGGAGATTAGCTTCTTCATAGGGAAGTATCACGACAAAGTGTTATGTGATGTAGTCCCTATGGAAGCTAGTCACATGTTGCTGGGAAGGCCATGGCAACATGATAAGGAAACTTTGCACAATGGCCTCACTAATAAAATCACTCTCTCTCATAAAGGGAAAAAGATCACCTTACTTCCTCTTACCCCTTTTTACCGAGGTTATGGAGGATAGAAGGATCATGAAGCTTAAGAGAGAAAGGGATAAAAATGAAAATAAGGTTGTTGGTAGGAAGACCGAGTCTAAGGAAGATCCGCCTTTGCCTTCAAAGGAGGTTCTCTACATAGAAAAATTTTCCTGCCAACTCTTACAAAAAGAACAAGTTGAATTTGAGGATGTGCCTATATCTTTTGAGCACCTTGATCCACCCCCTCAAATCCAACTTGATGAGTGCTCCATTCCACTTAGACTAGTCTCGCCAACTATTTCAAAACCTTTGAGGCTAGTATCTAGTGCAATTGGAGGAGGATGAGGAGCTGTTGTGTGGAGGCACATGCACACTAAAATATTTTCAAACTTTAGTGCCAACCTCCACTACCCCATTCTTAAAAGGCCTCCTTATAGACCTCTCACTTCCCCCAAAATCACTTGTCTGCATATACTTACTGCTTTCCTTATTTTCTTGCAGACTTTGAAAAAGCGGAAGAAAGACCTCAGGATTTGAGGTCAAATCCTCTGCAAGGGAGAGGAGATGATGCAATCTCACCTAGCATGCATCATGGCTAGGAGGACTCAAGGAAGGCATGGCATAGACAAAAGCTCATTGAAGATTCGAAGCCATAGTCTTCGTTATTTTTAGCTTGTAAATATTTTATTTTAATTAGATAAATAGGAAAGTATTTTTAATTCCCTTAAGGCCATGTATTT
Source organism: Psophocarpus tetragonolobus (assembly GCA_037954015.1). Taxonomy (NCBI): domain Eukaryota; kingdom Viridiplantae; phylum Streptophyta; class Magnoliopsida; order Fabales; family Fabaceae; genus Psophocarpus; species Psophocarpus tetragonolobus. Next base: position 31,814,492 of record CM075690.1, on the reverse strand, counting down.
CCGGCCATCTTCTTAGTTTATAAGGTATAGGTGTCTTTAGTTAAAAAGGAGGAGTAAGCTTATAATGGGTGCATAAGTTAAGACATGATTTTGGGCTAGCCCATTCACATTAAGATATGCTAATTGCACCCATAGGGGGTGAACATAGGTGCCTCACTTAAGGCCTAAGACTTGGGTTAATTAGTTTTAATCCTAATTAAGCCCGAGTCCCACATTGCCTAGAAAAGTGTGCCCAAGCTCTCCCATTGGGCTATATATACTCATTCCCCCTCATTGTAAAATTTCACCTTTGAAGTTGAATGAAAATAGTCTCTTTGTGAGCACATTCTTAGTAAAAGGTCTTGAGGATCCTCTCTTTTGAGGAACCTCTTCCTAGTTGGTTTTTATCAAGGGTTCCTTCCCTTGTGGCAAACCTAAACACTTTGGCTTATCTCTCTTTGAGAGTGACGCCCCACCTCCATTTTCTTTCCCCTCCATCATCCATTTCATGGTGCTTGGAACCTCAAGGAAAAAGATCAAGGGAGGCATGCATCACGGGGGCTAAGCTTGGACTTCTTTGAGTAGGGAAGCGATCCTTCCTCAAATGAAGCCATACCCAATCCCCTTCATTGAAGATAATTTCTTTCCTGCCCCTATTGGCTTTACTAGCAGACTCCTTTGAATGATGTTCAATGTTGGCCTTTAGCCTCTTATATAATTTTTTGAACAAAATCCACTCTTGCTATTCCTTTTTGGTGAATAGAAGAAAGGAATGGTAAGGGCCATATATCAAGAGGAGTGAGGGGGTTGAAGCCATAAAAAACTTCAAAGGGAGAATGCTTGGTGGTCCTTTGAACCACCTGGTTGGATGCAAACTCAATATGGGGTAGGTATTCATCCCAAGACTTGTGATTTCCTCGAAGAAGTGCCCTAAGCATAGTAGATAAAGATCTATTTACTACCTTAGTCTGCCCATCAGTTTGGGGGTGACATTTGGTAGAAAATAAGAGTTTAGTTCCTAGCCTTGCCGACAATGTTTTC